>OY728121.1:367029818-368279818 GCA_963277665.1 Viscum album
CACCCAAAGCCCTGAGAACCCACACAGAAAGTCCAAGAACCCAAAGTGAAAGACAACTACGGAACAAAATCATCACCGACAAGGGAATCACTATCAGCTTCATAACCTGAGGAGGCATCCGAGTCCACCAAATCCCATTCAAAGGATTCATACTTCTTAAGAAAGGCTGCACAATATTTTCTGAGTTCCACATCTGGTTTCACATTTGTAGGTTGATCTCCCCTTACAAGTGCATTTCCTTTACCTCTACCGGCCCTGGAAGAAGCTCTGGTCGCCGTAGGCATGGACAGGGAGTAATAGCACCTTCTAGCTCTTCATTTCACTGGAGGGTCACTCGGAATCTTGCTCTTCCTTTGAGTTGGGGTGGCAGGCGCAACCATGTCCTCCTACATACTGCACTCAAGGTCAGACCGTGACCATCTCTTCGGCTTACCACCAGATGAATCCGAAAGACCCATCATTTCCTACACCTTCTTAATTCTGTTCAAACTGGCATACATGAGATCATCATGGTTCCTAAGGATTTCACCAATCCTTATGTGATCATCATTCTCATCTCTGAGGAAGATCACCAGCTGTAGATTCGGCTTGTGGAAGATATCGTAAATATGCTGCTCAAGCGGTATCATCGAGCCATCCGGCATAATCAGGTCAGAAAGTTCAACACAACGTGGCATCTTATCAAATAGAACAAGGTCCGTGCTATTATCAGGCTGCTCTGTGCTCCATTTATCAGGGAAAGGGCTGCCAAGGGATTCAAAGAGAAAAATGCCATCAGGCAGATCAAGCCGAGGCAAAATATGGTCAAGCAGCACATGCTCCTTAGGGGACTATGTGGTAAGGGGACGTTCAACATCCAAATCCCAAGCACCAGCAAAAGGGGAGATCAGGTCTTCATCCTTAAGTGTATCATCAACTTCCACCTCTTGTGGGACCAGCCTCCCCTGGCCCCTTTCCTCAGTACCCATGGGGATCAGATGATTCTTGTCAATGGACCGATTCAAAAAAAGAGACATCTCATGACCACAACCATCATCCACTGAAGGGCTGGGCAAATGGTTTTTTGAGTTTTTTTGGTGTTTTATGGTTTTTATTGGGTTGATGGGTATTTTAAGGTATTATGGATTTTTATGGATTTTAGCAAGTTTTAGGATTTTAGGGTCTTTTGGGGTTTTATGGTTTAAAAAAACTATTTTAGGGGTTTCTAATGTTTTTAGTTTTTAGGGTTCTCTTAGTTTTTCTAGTGTTTTAGGGTTTTTTACTTTTTTAGGAATTTTTTGACTTTTTAAAATTTTTTATGGTTTTTTAGGGTTTTATAGATTTTTAGGGGTTTTAAGGGTTTTATGCTTTTTAGGGTTTTTAATGTTTTTTAAATATTTTAATATATTTTAAGTGATTTTATGGGTTTTATTATTTTTTTATTGTTTTTTGTAGGTTTTGAGAGATATTTTTTAATTTTTATGGTTTTTAGGGATTTCTTAGGATTTTATGGTTTTTTCGTTTTTTTGGGATTTCGATGGATATAGGGTTTTTTGGTTTTTATTGTTTCTTAAGTTGTAAGGGTTTTTTTGGTTTTTTTTGTTTCGATGGTTTTTTAAATTTTTTAATGTTTTTAGGGGTTCAACGGGGTTTTAAAGTTTATAATGGGTTTTAGGATTTTTATGGATTTTTAAAGGTTTTAGGGGATTTTATGGTTTTTAGGGGATTTGGGGGGATTAAAGGTCTTTTTGATTTTATACTTTTTTTAGTTTTATTAGTTTTTAAGTTTTTTAGTTTTTTATGGTTTTATTATGGGTTTTCCATGTTTTTAGGGATTTTACATTTTATGTGATTTTTTGGGCATTCTAGCATTATTATGGGTTTTATAGGTATTTAAAGATTTTGAAGGTTTTTAGGGGTTTTACAGGTTTTTAGTTTTTTAGGGTTTTTTATAATTATTTGTTTATAATTTTCAAAGGGTTTTAATTTTTTTTTAATGTTTTTGAATTTTTAGTGATTTTTAGTAATTTTTATATTTTATGGGTTTTTTGGGTGTTTAGAAACGTTCAATGTCTTTAGAATTTTTAGGGATTTACTTTTTTTTACGATTTTTTTTGTTTTAAGGGTTTTTTGAGTTTTTATGGTTTTTTGGGTTTTAAGAGTTTTCTAACATTCATTGGCTTTTACGGGGTTTTTATATTTTTTTAGTCTGTTTTTAGATTTTAGGGGTTTTTAGTGTTTTTATATATTTTATTGATTTTAGGGTTCTTATGGTTTTTTAAGGTTTATATTTTTTAGTGATTTTTTTGTTTTTATGGTTTTTAAGTATTTTAGGTTTTTAAGGTTTTCATAGGAATTTTTAGGGTTCTTAGGGTTATTTATTTTTAGCTACTTTTAGGGGTTTAATGGTATTTTTATTGATTCTTATGTATTTTTTGGATTTTGAGTGTTTTTAGTGTTTTTTGGGTTTTTAGGGTCTTTATGTTTTTTGGGGTTTTCTTGTTTTTTATTTGATATTTTTGAGGTCTTTACGAACTTTTAGAATTTTTAAATTTTTTAGGGGTTTTAAGGGTTTTTATTTTTTTAGCATGTTTTTAAGGTTTTTATGGACTTTAGGTGTTTAATATTTTTTTTGGGATTTTAGGTTATTTTAAGGTTTTTAACGTTTTTTGTATTTAAACATTTATTGTTTTTATGTATTTAAGGTTTTTTAAGGGGATTTCAGGGGTTTTTTGTATGTTTTTTATTCATTTTTAGGATTTTTAGGGATTTTTTAGGTTTTTATGGTTCTTAGGTATTTTAAATTATTCTATTGTTTTAGCGTTTTTTGGAATATTAGTGTTTTAGTGATTTTTATGTTTTTTTGGTTTTTAATAGGCTTTAGGTTTTTATGGTTTTTAGAGATTTTTCAACATTTTTAGGGGTGTTACATTTTTATGTATTTATAGGTAATTTTTATTATTTTTATGGGTTTTTTGGGGTTTTTTGGATTTTGAGGGGTATTAGGGTTTTTAGGGTTTTAGTTTATTTAGGTTTTTGAGGGGTGTTTTAGTATTTTTTGGTTTTTATGGTTTTATTAGCGGGTTTCAGGGTTTTTAGGGTTTCTTTGGTTATATGGGGTTTTAGTTTTTTTTTTTATGGTTTTTAATTTTTTTTGTGTCTCATAACATATTTATGGGTTTAAAGGGTTTGTAGTGTCTATAGTGGTTTTTTTGGGTATTTACGTTTTTATATTTTTTAAGGGTTTTAAAGGGTTTGTATGGTTTAAGGGGTTTTATGGTATTTAAGGTGTTTTAGAGTTTTAGTTTTTTTTTATGTTTTTAGGGGTTTATATGCTTTTAGGTTTTTAATTTTTACTCAGGAATTTTCCGAACATTTAGGGTTTTTTACATTTTGTAGATTCTTTAGGATTTTTATGGATTAAATTTTTTTTAGTGATTTTGAATGTTTTTATTTTTTCTAGGTTTTTAGCATTTTTAGGATATTTAGGGTTTTAAAGTGTTCTTAGGTTTTTATGGATTCTTTTAGGATTTTCAGGGCGTTTTTTTTTGTTTTTTGGTATTTTTAGGGTTTTCTTGATTTTGTGGTTTTCATGGTTTTTATTTATTTTGAGGGTTTGTTTTTGTTAGGGGATTTTTTGGGGTTTTACGTTTTTTTTTTGTTTATTTGTGTTTAAAATGTGTTTTATTGTTTTTAAAGTTTTCATGGTTTTAATGGTTTTTATAGATTTAAGGGGTCATTAGGGTATTTATGGGGTTTTATAGATTTAAAGGTATTTAAGGGATTTAGGGGTGTTTAGGGTTTATTGAGTTTATTGGGTCTTTTTTGAGACTTTTTGTTTTTTTTGTATTTAAGGTTTTCTTAGAGTTTTTACATTTTAAGTATTTTTTAGGATTTTTAGGATTTTATCGGTGTTTAGGATTTTTATGAATTTTGAAGGTTTTGGGGTTTTAGGTTTTTATGGTTTTTATCATTTTTATGGATTTTAGGGTTCTAAAGTGTTTATAGGTTTTTATGGTTATCTTAGGGGTTTTTATCTTTTTAAGGGTTTTTTATATTTTCACAGATTTTTAGGTATTTTTGGTATTTTAAATGTTTTTTACATTTTTTATGGGTTTTGAGGGATTTATGGTTTTTAGGGATTTTTAGGGGTTGCATCGTTCTTTAGATATTTTAGGGATTTTATGTGTTTATTGGTTTTATGGTTTTCTTAGGGTTTTTAAAGGCTTTCGCGTTTTTAATTTTTAGGTATTATTTATTTTTTTAGGATTTTTAGGGATTTTTAGGGATTTTAGGGATTTTGATCATTTTTGGTGTTTTTAGCGTTTTTATAGTTTTTATGGTTTTTTTGGGTTTTTTATGATTTGTAGGTTTTATTCTTTTTTTAGAGTTGTTTTAACCTTTTTAGGGGTTTAAAGGGTTTTTATATTTTTTTATTTGGGTTTTTGTGCTTTTATGTATTTTATGGTATTTATGTTTTAGTGGTTTTTTGGGGAGTTTTAGGGGTTTTTAGTGGTTTTAGGGGTTTTTTGTGACTTTAATTTTTTTCATGTTTTTACGTTTTTATGGGTTTTAATTGTTTTTAGGTTTTTAATATTTTCTTATGGGTTTTCTAGGTTTTCAGTATTTTTTATGTTTGTATGTATTTTGAAGGATTTTTTAGGATTTATATAGTTTTTTGTGTTTTTAGGGTTTTAGGGGGTTTAGGGTGTTTGGGGGTTTTCAACGTTTTATAGATTTTTTTTATTTTAAGAGTTTTTTTGTGTTTTTATGGTTCTTAAGTTTTTTAGGTTTTTATTTTTTTTAGGTTTTTATGGATTTTAGATATTTTTTAGGATTTTTAATTTTTTTTTTTAATTTTAGGGATCTATTGATTTTTTGGGATTTTATGAATTTTTAGGTTTTAGAGGTCTTTTTTAATTTTTAAGGTTTTTTACGAATGCTATGGTATTTTAATTTTTTATGGGTTTAAGGGGTTTTTAGTGGTTTTAGTGGTATTTAGGGTTTCTAAGTTCTTTATAATATTTTTTGGTTTTTATCATTTTTAGGTTTTTCAAGGGGTTTTAATTAATTTTTTGTTTTTTATCATATTCTATTTTTTTTAATGTTTATAGGGGTTTTTTATGTATTTTTATGATTTTTATGTGTTTTATGCATTTTTAGGAATTTTTTGGTATTTTAGGGTTTTTTAGACTTTTAGCATTTTCAATGGATTTTATTTTTTGTTTTTTCTGTGGTTTTACTGTTTTTATAGGGTTTTATGATTTTAGTGGTCTTTATAGTTTTTACGGTTTTTACAGTTTTTAGAGTTTTTAGGTTATTTTGGGGTTCAATGTGTTTTAATATTTTTAATTTTTTTGAGTGGTTTTCTGGATTTTAGGGTTTTTATGTTTTTAGGTATATTTAGGGATTTTTTGGATTTATACAATATTCTAGGGGATTTTAGGGATTTAGTGTTTTTATCTTATTTTTGTCCGATTTAGGGGTTTTATGAGTTTTTTAAGAGTTTAAAATATTTTTATAGTTTCTAGTAGGTTTTTAGGGTTTTTATGGATTTTAAAGTATTGTAATGTTTTTAGGGGTTATAGACTCTTTAATTTTTTTTATGGTTTTTGTGTTTTTTAGGGGTTTAGGTGTTTATGAGTTTTATGATTTTACGGTTTTGTTTTGGGTTTTTAAGTTTTTTAGGGTTTTTTATGTTTATATGGATTTTTTTACCTTTTTGTATTTTTAAGGTCTTTTAAGGATTTTTTGGGTTTAGGGGTTTCTATGGTTTTTTGGGTTTCGGTGTTTTAGTATGTTATGGGATTTTTAGAATTTTTTGGTTTTGGGGGGTTTACATGTTTTTATGTTATTATGATTTTATTAGGGGTTTTTCAAGGTTTATAGTATTTTAACATTTTTGGGGATTTTCAGAGATATTTTTTTGTTTTTTATGGTTTTTAGGGATTTTGTGGGTTTTTAGGGGTATTTGTTTTTTTTATAGTTTTTCTAATTTTTAGGGGGTTTTTTTTGGGGGTTTTAGCTTTTTTTGAGTTTTCAGGGTTTTAATGGTTTTTAGAGGTTTTTAATGTTTTTAAGGGTTTAATGTGGGTTTAGTGTTTGTAGTGGGTTTTTATAGATTTTTTTTTTTGTTTTTAGTGGATTGAAAAGTTTTTATGTTTTTTATTGGTTTTATGAGTTTTTAGGGTTTCTAGGGTCTTTTGGGGGTTTTTAGGTTTTCTAGCATTTTTTAGGTTTTATGGGTTTTAAGAGTTTTTAGTTTCTTATGGATTTCTTAAGGGTTTTTACGTTTTTTAGTGTTTTTAGGGTGTTTTACATTATTATGGATTTTAAAATAAATCCAATAAATTTTATGGGGGTTTTCATGTTTTTAGGGATTTTTTGTTTTAGGGTTTTAAGGTTTTTAGTGTTTTTATGTGTTTATTTATTTTAATTGTTTTTTTGTTTTTAAGATTTTATTAGGTGTTTTATGTGTTTCCAGGGTTTTTATATATTTTTAGGGATATTTAGGTATTTTGTAGGATTGTTATGGTTTTTTGGGTTTTTTGAAATTTTTAGTGTTTTTATTAAATTTATTTTTTATATATTTTAAGTTCTTATGTGTTTTTAAGGTTTTATTAGGGGTTTTAAGGGCTTTAAAGTTTTTACACTTTTAGGGACTTTTAGGGATTTTTTAGGATTTTTATGTTTTTTAGGTTTTTTAGGTATTTTGAGATTTTTTTATGGGTCTTTTATGGTTTTAACAGTTAACAGGGTTTTTGGGGTTTTTGGATTTTTTTTTTGTTTTTTGGATTTTTATAGTTTTTAACGTTTTTAGGGGTATAAAATGATTTTAATGTTTTTTGTGGTTTTAGGGTTTTTTCGGTGTTTTTTGGTTTTTTATGTTTTTTTTATTTTTATATTTCTAGGTTTTTTTGGTTATTTTTTGCGTGTATTAGGAATTTGTCTTTTTTTTAGGTTTTTAGGGGTTTTATGTGTTTTAAGGTATTTACGATTTTATTAGGATTTTTCATTATTCTTAAGGGTTTTTATGATTTTATGTATTTTTTGGGATTTTATAGGATTTTAAATGGTTTTTATTATTTTTAGGCTTTTTAGGGTTTGGGGTGTTAAGGTTTTAGGATTTTAGGGATTTTCATTTTTTATTGTTTTTTAGGTTTTTAGGGTTTTTTTGGGTTTTTAGGTTTTTAATGTTTTCTTTTGGGTTTTTAGGTTATTTAGGTATTTTTACACGTTTAATGATTTTTAAGGTATTTCATGATTTTTATCAGTTTTTAGAGTTTTAGGGTTTTATTTTTTTATGGGTTTTTTGGGTTTTTATTATTTTTTGGGGGGTTTTTGGGTTTTATGGATTTTAGAGATTTTTAACGTTTTTAGGGTTTTAATGGGTTTTGATAGTTTTTTGTAGTTTTTGTTTTATAGGATTTAATGTTTTTTTACAGTTTTGAGGGGTTTTATGATTTTAGGGGTTTTATTGTTTTTAATGTATTCTATTGATGGTTTTTAGTGGTTTTTAGGTTTTTTAGGGGTTTTGAGTGTTTTTAGGTTTTTATGGTTTAATTCATGATCTTCAGGGTTTTAGGATTTTTTATATTTTTAGGGATTTTATATCTTTTTTGAGGATTTTTAGGGGTTTTTTGGATTTTTAGGGATTTTTAGGGTTTTTAGGGTTTTTAGGGTTCTTAGGGTTTTTAGTGTTATAGAATGTTTTAAATTTTTGGGGTTTTACGTTTTTTTAGGTTTTTATGGTTTTCTTAGGGGTTTTCAGTGTTTTTACAATCATAAAATTTTTGGGATTTTTACTGAATTTTTAATATTTTTATAGGTTTTTATATATTTTTGGTTTTTTGAGGATTTTATGGTTTTTAATGATTTTTTTTTTGAGTTTTTATTGGGTTTTTATGTTTTTATGGATTTTTATAGTTTTTTAATTCTTTTAGGGGTTACAAGTGGTTTTTAGAGTTTTTAGTGGCCTAGGGTTTTTATAGGTTTTTAGGGGTTTTAAGGCTTTAGGGGTTTTTATGGTTTTTAGTTTGTTTTGGGGTTTTTATTGTCTCCTATTGTGTTTATCATTTTTTTAGGGGTTTCACGTGTTTCTATGTTTTTAAGGTTATCTTAGGGGTTATTAGAGTTTTTAGGAGTTTTTATGTTTTTATGGATTTTTCGGGCCTTTTTAGGATTTTTATGGGGTTTTAGGGTTTTTAGGGATTTTGAGGGGTTTTATGGGTTTAGAGGTTTAGGGTTTTTTATTTTTATATTATTTAGTGTTTTAACTGTTTTTGTGTTTTTAAATTTTTCTTAGGCTTTCTGAGAGGTTTTAGTGGATTTTACATTTTTATGGATTTTTGGGATTTTTAGGAATTTTATGGGTTTTTATGATTTTAGGTATTTTTTGGGGTTTTAGAATTATTTTGGGGATTTTATGGATTTTATGGTTTTTTAGGTTTTTTGATTTTTTAGTGTTTTATAGTTTTTTTTAAAAAGGATTGATTTTCTGGGTTTAAGGGGGTTTTATATTATTTAGTATGTTTTTAGGTATTTTATAGGATTTTATGGTTTTCTAGCTTTTTAGGGTGTTTAGTGTTTTGTAGGACTTATGGTTTTTTTAGGGTTTTTAGGCATTTTATGTGTTTTTCAATTTTTTAGGTTTTCTTATGGTTTTGTCCAAATTTTTTTTTCTACGCATTTTAGGGATTTTCACATATTTTTAGTATTTTTATGGGTTTTAAATATTTTTAGGGTTCTCATGGTTTTTAATTTTTTTAACATGTGTTTTATTTTGAAGTGTTTTTTTTAGTTTTTTAGTGTTATCTTATGGGTTTTCTGGGATTTTATATATTTGTATGTTTATATGGATTTTTAGGGATTGTTTAGTTATTTATGGGTTTTAGTGTTTTTAGGAATTTTGAAGGTTTTGAGGGTATTGTAGGTTTTTACTGGTTTTTTATGATTTGTAGCATTTTTAGGTTTTTTAGGTATTCTCATTATTTTAGGTTTTTAAGGTTTTATAAATGTTTTTCAGGGTTTTTAGGGGTTTTTATGATTTTATGAATTTTTAGGTAATTTTTAGAATTTTTTTGCCTTTTGGGTTTTTAGGGATTTATAGGATTTTTTGAGATTTAGAGTTATATGGGTTTTGGGTTTTTAGGTGTATTTTTTATTTTTTAGGATTTTTTTTTATGTTTTTTAGAGTTTTTTTATTTTTTTGAGTTTTAAAGGGTTTTAGGGTTTATGTGGGGTTTTAATGTTTTTATTGGTTTTTAGGGTTTTTCATGTTTTTAGGGGTTTTATGGTTTTTAATTTTTTTAGCCTTTTAGGGTTTTTAGGGTTTTATATTTAATTGGGATTTTAAGTGTTTAAAGTGTTTTTATATTTTTAGGGTTTGCTTAGGCAAAGAAGGCTCGGGTCCAGGCTATTCCTGGCACCCCCCAAAATTTATTAAACAAAAAGACACAAACACTGCAGAAAAGGGAGGGGAGGGGTCGAACGACCCACACCCAAAAACCCTTACAACCCACGCCAAAGAAAGAAAAACAAAGAAAGAAAAAGACACAGAAACAGACAAAACCGCAGCATCATCACGTCACATCCAGCCAGTACCAGCATCCAACAGCACTACATCCAGCGTTAACCAGCATCCAGCAGCTCACAACTAACCAACAACCAGCATTCAGACTACAGCAGCAAACAACATCCAGCAGCAGCAACCAGCCAACCAGCATCCACAACAAACCAGCAACCAGCATCCTCATTTTCAGATAGCCATCACCTCTTTCGACCACCAAACATCTCCCAGCATCCCACTTCCACTCCAGCAGCACAGCAACAAACTCATCGACAGCAGCAGCAAATACCAAACAGCCACACGTCATCCAGCATTTACCATACACCATCCACTCAAAACCAACAAAATACCCACATCCAGCACCCAGTACCTTCTCACCAAGAAGGCCCCTTTCCAACAGCATAGAACAAAAAACATCAACAGAACATGAATCATCGCCACCCAACAGAACCGGCAGCCAGCATCCACAACAAAGCCAAAAAACCAGCCAAAAATCAGCACTAATCCTTCTCCCCAACAACATCTTTGGGGGAGGCCACAAATGAAAAATCCAGCCAAAGTCTAGCCGAAGCAGCAACACAGAACCAGTCCATCCACCAAACAAGAACACACAATCCATCAAAATCAGTCAGACATAGGACATAGCATCTATACCTTCGTCAGCAGCAAGATCAATGAGCAAAAATCCTGCACCTCTTCGGATCCGGACAGACAGCGTCGAACCAAGCACAACGCCAATGCTCGCGCGAAGTAGATGCAAAGCCCAACGAACCCGTTTGTCACCAGGACGTGGCCATACCTCCCCCTGACACCAGAAATTCTCGGCGCACCAAAAAACCAGCAAGACGAACCCTCCTATTCGGCAAAGCAACCATCTCATCGGCGTTGACTTCACCGTAGACAGCTTCAGAATCGTCCAACACACAGGAAAATCATCTCTGCTACCACTAGAGAGAGCAGAATCCAGATCTAGCAACACCGATCCAGATCGAAACAAAAAACCGCCACAACCTGAAACATCCCTCAAGATCTCAGTGCCGTCATCCATGCGTTGCGAAAACCTCCATCGCACCAGGAGATAGTGCTTCCCGAACATCAATCCATCTGCATCGCAAAGCCTGATGAGATCAACGAAGCCGCTGAAGGGGGTTCCAGGATGGAACCCTAGAGATCGCCGCGTCGGGAGAGACCCAGGAGAGAGCGGCGGCATCTTCCTCTTTCATTTTTTTTAGGAAAAGGAAGGCTCGGGTCCAGGCTATTCCTGGAACCCCCCAAAATTTATTAAAATAAAGGACACAAAGACCTGCAGACAAGGGAGGGGAGGGGTCAAACGACCCACACCCAAAAACACTTCACAGCAAAAGACCCAAAAAAAGTAAAATCAAAAAAGAAAACAAAATAGAGGAACAGACACAAAACAAAACACAACAGCAGAGTCCACAAGTCTTTTCCAGCCAACACCATCATCCAGCACCAATACCAAAGAGCACAGCCAAGCAGCGTCCACACATACAGCATCACAACATCCATCATCCAGCGCATTCCAGTAACCAACAACACCACATCCAATCATCACAGCAATACAGCAGCCACAACACATCAAAACCAACTAGCCCCAGCAACCATCAGCAGCACCACATCCATTTTTCATAGCAACACAGCAGCACAATGAATGGTTTTAGGCTTTTCTAGGGTTTTAAGGGTTTTATGGGTTTTAATATTTTTTTGGGTTTGAGGTGTTTTTATGTTTTTATGGATTTCATAGACTTTTTTAGGTTTTTTATGGGTTTTTATGTTTTTAGCGATTTTTAGGGATTTTTTTGTATTTTTATTTTTTTTACTGTTTTTAGGGATTTTGATTATTTTTAGGGTTTTTAATGTTTTTATTGTTTTTAGATATTTTGAACGATTTTAGGGGATTAAAGTGATTTTAAATTTTCTGTGGTTTATGTTTTTTATTTTTTAGTGGGGATTTTTAAGTTATTTAGGTGTTTCTATAGATTTTCGAGTTTTAGGTGTTTTTACTATTTTATGGATTTTTATGTTATTAAGGGTTTTAGGGTTTTACAGGGTTTTTAGGTATTTTTTGTTTTTTAGGTTTTTAGGCGGTTTTATGTGTTTTTTAGTTTTTTCCATTTTCATATGGGTCTGTATAGTTAATTATAGATTTTATATGTTTATGGATTTTTAGGATTTTATAAGAATTCTATGGTTTTCATGGGTTTTTAAGGGTTTTTCTAGGTTTTAGGGGTTTTTAAATTTTTTAAAGATTTTATAATTTTTTTGGGTTTTTACGTTTTTTTTACTTTTTAGGAGTTTTAGGATTTTATATAGTTTTCTAACATTTTTGTTGTTTTAATGGTTTTTAAACTTCTTTGTGGGTTTTTAGGGTTTTTATGGGGTTTTATGTTTTTTTTAGGTTTTAGGAATTTTCATGGATTTTAGGGTATTTGTGTTTTTTATGAGTTTTTAGTTTTCTTTATATTTTTTTTGGTTTATGTGATTTTAGGTTGTTATAGTTATCTTAGTTTTTTTAGGTTTTTTAGTATTTTTTAGGTTTATTTTTTGGTTTTTTACGGATATTTTAGGAATTTTATTGTTTTTAGTGTTTTGTGGGATTTTGAGAGATTTTGGTGGTCTGTATGGTTTACTGGAGTTTTAGGTGTTTCATAATTTATATCATTATTTATATTTTCATCAGGTTTTATGTTTTTTCATTTATTATGTTTTTCTTAGGGGTTTTCATGGTTTTTTTTGTTTTTTAGTGGTTCTCAGGGATTTTTTTTATTTTTATGGTGTTTGGGGTTCTTATGATTTTAGGGTTTTTTTCTTTTATGGATTTTAAGGTTTCTTATAATTTTTTAACATTTTGAGGAATTTTAAAGTGTTTTTTGAGTTTTTAGTGGTTTTTTGGGTTTTGGGGATTTAGGACTATTTTAGCTCAGAGGGATTTTTATGGTTTTTAGAGATTTATGGGTTTTTTGGGTTGTTATATTTTTTTGGATTTTTTAGGTTTTTTACGTGTAATTATATTTTTATGGTTCTCTTATTGGTTTTGGTGGTTTTAGAGTTATTTTATGATTTAGCGATTTTTAGAGATTTTTTTGGATTTTTTTGGTTTCTTAGGGGTTTTAGGGATTTTTAGGGTTTTAGGGTTTTAGTGTTTTTTAAGGTTTTTATAGTTTTTTTCATTTTTTGGGTTTTTTGAGTTTTTTATGGTTTGCTCTATTTTGTTGAAATTTGGCAGTTTTTAGGGTCTTTTTAGGGGGTTTTAGGTTGTTTTTACATTTTTCTTATTTTTTTAGGTTCAATAAGTGTTTTTAGGGTTTAAAGGTTTTTTAGTGAATTTCAGGGTTTTTAGGATTTTCCAAATATTTATGAATATTAGGGATTTATAGAATTTTTATGGTGTTTTGGGTTTTAAGGATTTTGAGGGTTTTAAGGGTTTTTATGTTTTTCGCAGTTTTTTGGTTTTTTAAGGGTTTTAAATGTTTTTATATTTTTAATGTTTTATTATGGGTTTTTAGGGTTTTTATTTTTTTAGGTATTTTTTATGGATTTTCAGGATTTTTATGGATTTTCAGGAATTTTATGGTTTCTACGGTTTTAGGGTTTCGTTCGTTATTATGGATTTTTAAAGGTTTTTAAATGTTTTTAAAGTTTTTTATTATTTTATAGGGGTTTAAAATGATTTATAGTTTAGTGGTTTTGTGTATTTATGATTTGTTATGGTTTTTTATGGTTTTAAGGGGAATTATGGTTTTTATTTTTTTAGGGTTTTTGTGGTTATAAGTGTTTTTTAGTTTTTTATGGGTTTTTGTTTTTTATCCTTTTAGTGTTTTTAATGTTTTTAGGGGTACAAAATGATTTTAGATTTATTTTTTGGGTTTTAAGGGTTTTTAATGTTTTTTAATTTTTTTAGGGGTTTTATGGTTTTTAGGATTTTTAGGGTTTTTAGTGATTTACCATTATTTAGGTTTTTAAGGTTTTGTTGTGTTTTTTTATATTTTTTATGTTTTTTATGTTTTTTGGGATTTTATGCACTTTTTTAGTATTTTTATGAATTTTTATGGTTTTTCTGGATTTTGAGGGCATTTAGAGTTTTTGGGGGGGGGTTTACGGTTTTTAGGTGTTTTTTAGTTTTTAAAAAAAATATTTTTTTAACGTTTTTGGGGTTTAAAGGGTTTTTTTGAGTTTTTAGTGGTTTCCTATGGTTTTCATGGTTTTTAGGTTTTTAAGGTGTTAGGGGTAATATGGATTTCAATGGGTTTTAGGGTTTTTAGATTCTTTTTGGTTTTTTAGTGTTTTTTTTTTTCAACGGTTTTATGTGTATTTATATTTTTAAGGTTTTCATTGGGGTTTTCAATATTCTAATGTTTTTTCTAATTTTTTGGATTTTTAGGGATTTTTATGGGTTTTTTTGGGAGTTTAGGTTTTTTAGGTATTTTGCGGGTTTTAGGTTTTTTGGGATTTTTGTGATTTTCTATTTTTTTGCCGTTTTTTGGGTTTTTAGATGTTTTAAGTGTTTTTAGGTTTTTATTTTTTTCAAAAGTATTTTTAGGTTTTATAGAGTTTATAAATTATTAGGTGTTTTATTGATTTTTTAGGATTTTATGGTTTTTAGTGGTTTTACAATTTTTAGGATTTTTTTGGTTTTTATGGTTTTTAGGGGTTTTGAGTTTTTTGGGGTTTATGGATTTTAGAGTTTTTTAACATTTTTTGGGGTTTAATTTTTTTTATGTTTTAAGTGTGTTTCAATGATTTTTATCTATTCTTTATTTTTTTTAATATATTTTGAGGTTTTTATGTTTTTTTTTTAATTTTAGGGGTTTTACTATTTGTTAGGGTTTTAGCATTTCTAGGTTTTTAGGGGTTTTAAGTGTTTTAAGGATTTAATGATTATATTAATGGTTTTTATTGTTATAAGGTTTTTTATTCTTTCTATTTTTATGTTTTTTTTATTTTCTTGGTTTCTAAGGTTTTTATTTATTTAGAGTGATTTTAGGATTTTTTTATGGTTTTTTGGTTTTTTGGTTTTTAGTTATTTAAGGTTTTTTAGTTTTTTAGGAGTTTATGTGTTTTCAAATTTTTTAGTTTTTATTAGGTGTTTTCAAGGTTTAGGGTTTTCTACATTTTAGTATTTTTATAGTTTTTTATGTTTTTAGGGATTTTTAATGATTTTTATGGTTTTAAGGGTTTTTTTCATTTTTAAGAGCTTTTACAATTTTTTATTTTTTGGTTTTTTGGGTTTTTGTTATGTTTTTTTGGGTTTTATGGGTTTTTTTGAGTTTTTATATGTTTTTACGGGTTTAAAGATATTTTATAGTTTTAGTGGTTTAGGGTTTTTATGGGGTTTATTGTGTTTTAAGGTTTTATGGGTTTTATGGGTTTTATGGTTTTTAGTGTTTTAAGGGTTTTGGTGTTTTTTATGTTTTTTGGGGGTTTTATTTTTTTAGGTTTTTATGTTTATCTAAGGGGTTTTCATGGTTATTAGGGTTTTAATATTTTTAGGTATCTTTAGTTATTTTGTTGAATTATTATGTAATTATGGTTTTTAAGGATTTTGAGGGGTTTAAGTATATTTATGGTTTTAAGGTTATACTGGTTTTTACTATTTTTAGGTCTATTATGTTTTTTAAGTTCTTTTAGGTTTTTAATGTTTTATTAATGGTTTTGAAGGTTTTAATATATTTTTATGTTTTTACATATTTTAAGTATTTTTAGGATTTTTCTAGGTTTTTGGGTTTCTATTGATTTTGAGGGTTTATCATGCTTTTTGAGTTTTTAGGGGTTTTTTAGTTTATTATGGTCTTAATGTTTTTTAGATTTATTTAATATTTGTATTATTTTAATGGGATTTTAGGGGGTTTAGTTGGTTTTTAGGGTTTCTATGGGTTTGTTGGGGTTTTATTGTTTTTATGGTTTTTAGGTTTTTTACAGTTTACATCTCTTTTAGGGTTTTTAGAATTTTTTTTTCTTTTTAGGAGTTTTATGTGTTTTTAATATTTTTAGGATTTCTTAGGGTTTTTATGATTTTTTAGGGTTTTTAAATTTTTATTGGACTTTAAGGGATTTTTTGGTTTGTTTTTTGTTTTTTGGTGTTTTATGGATTTTGAGGGGTGTTTGAGTTTTTTATGGTTTTAGGGGGTTTTATGGTTTTTAGTGTTTTTAGGTTTTTTTAGGAATTTTATGTTTTTTTATGTTTTGAATGATTTATTAGGGGTTTTCATGGTTTTAAGGTTTGTTTATGTTTTTATGGACATTTAGAAATTTTATAGGATTTTTATAGTTTTTTTAGGTTTTTGGGATTTTGAGGTTTTTTATTTGTTTGAGGATTTTTTTGTTTTTTTGGTTTTTTGGGAGTTTTTAGTTTTTAGTGGGTGTTTAGGGTTTTAGAGGGTTTTTAGGATTTTATGGTTTTTTTCAGTTTTATGGGTTTTGGGGTTTTTTACAGGTTTTATCATTTTTATGATTTATTAGGGTTTTATGTGTTTTTTGTATTTTATATTATTATTAAGGGTTTTCAATATTTTATGGTTTTAGGGGTGTTTGGATTTTATTTTTTCAGGTCTCTAGGGATTTTGAGGATTTTTTAGGGATTTTTTTTTTGTTTTATGCTTTTTAGGGCGTTTTTTGTGTTCTAATTTTTTTTTGTGTTTATTTGGTTTTTATGGTTTTTATAATTTCTTAATGTTTTTATGGGCTTAATTTGTTTTTAGAGATTTTAGTGGTTTTTAGCTTTTTTATGGGTTTTTATGGTATTTTATGGTTTTTTGGATTTTATGTTGTTTACTAATTTTTAAGGAATTTTAGAGGATTTAGCATTTTCTAGGATTTTAGGTGTTTTAAGTGTTTAAAGCCTTTTAAGGTTTTCTAATTGATTTTTAAGGTTTTTAGGGTTTTTTTTTTTTCTTGTCTTATTTAGGAATTTTTTTGCTGTATGGGGTTTTTAGGGATTTTGAGGGGTTTGGGGGGGGGGGGGGGGTAGGGTTTTTTTGTTGTCTTGTGTTTTATGGTTTTTAGGGGTTTTTAGTGTGTTAAGGTTTTATTTTCTTATAATTATTTTTTAGGGTTTTGGGTTTTTTTTCTTTCGGGAAATTTAAGGATTTTTTTGAATTTTAATGGTTTTTTGGGTTTTAGGGATTTTTTTTGGATTTATATGTTTTAGGGTTTTAATAGTCTTTATGGAAAAGTTTTTTTAGGGTTATTTTTAATTTTTATGAGTTTAAGACATTTTATAGCTTTTAGAGTTTTAAGGGTTTTACGGGTTTTTAGAGTTATATGTTTTTTTATGGTTTGTCTGTATTTTTAGAGTTTCTTTTGGGTTTTAGGGGTTTTATGGATTTGGGGGTTTTTATTGTTTTTTAGGGATTTTACAGTTTTCAACATTTTTGGGTTTTTAAGTTTTTCTTAGAGGATTTCAATTTTTAGGTGTTTTTCTGTTTTTAGGAATTTTTAGTGGTTTTTATAATTTTTATGGTTTTTTGGTTTCTTGATTTTTAGTGTTTTCAGGGATTTTTTTTGGTGTTAAGGGTTTTTAGGGTTTCTGGTTTTCTAGGGTTTTTAGTGTTTTTTGGTTTTTTAAGAGAGTTATGTTTTTTGGGATTTATGGTTTTCAAATGGTTTTTTAGGGTTGATAGGGCTTTTTCATGTTTTTAGTGATTTGAATGGGATTTTTTATTTTTTTTTATTTTTTAGGCTTTCAATGATTTTTTTAAGGTTTTGGGATTTTTTTTTTGTGGGTATTATGTTTTTTGTTTTTTTATTATTTTTTGGTGGGTTTTATGGTTTTTTGTGTTTTTTAGGTTTTCAAGGTTTTTTAGATTTTTTAATGTTTTTAACATTTTAAAGGGTTTTTAAATTTTAGTCATTTTAGTGATTTTAGGTGGTTTAAGGGGCCTTTATTTTTTTGGGGTTTTTTGGTTTTTTGGGTTTTTATGGGTTTTAGCATTTTGTATAGTTTTTATGAGTATAAAATTTTGTTTGGTTTTTAATATTTTCTTTCGATTTTTAGGGTTTTTAGGTGTTTTTTCATTTTTAACGATTTATATGGTTTTTTAAAGTGTTTTAGTTTTTTTATTTTTTTTAATGGAATTTTAAGGATTTTTTGAGATTTTAGAGTTTTTATTGGTTTTTAGGGTTTTATGGTTTTTTGAGGTTTTTAGTGTTTTTTAGTTATGTGGGGGTTTTTTGGGTTTTTAGTTGATTTTCAGGGTTTTAAGTGTTTAAATGGATTTTAGTGTTTTTAGTGGGTTTTAGGGTTTTTTTGGGATTTTAGGTTTTTTTATGGATTCAGGGGTTTTATGTTTATAAGGTGTTTTTAGGGTTTTTGGGGATCTTTTAGAGTTATTATAATTTATTCGGGTTTTTAAGGGATTTATGTTTTTTAGGTTTTTTAGGATTCCATAGTGTTTCTAAGGGATTACTGGTGTTTTGACATTTTTTGATATTTTATGATTTTTTTTTGATTTTTTTGGTTTTGGGGTTTTAAGTGATTTTGAGGTTATGGAGCCATTTTCTGGGTTTTAAGGCTTTTAAGTGTGTTTACCATTTTTGGGTTTTTAGAGGTTTTAATTGATTTAATATTTTAAATGTTTTATAAGGGATTTTCAGGTTTTTAAGGATTTAAAGGGAATTTTTAGGATATTTATGTTTTTTTGGATTTTTAGGGAATTTGAGGGTTTGTAGGATTTTTTAGGTTTGTAGGGTTTTATGGTTTTTTACGTTTAGGGGTTTTTTTATGTTTTTAGGGTAGTTAGGGTTTTTATTGTTTTTAAATATTTTATATTTTTAAAGGGTTTTTATAGATTTTAGTGGTTCCAGTGCTTTTATGTGTTTTTAGGTTTTTTTAGGTTTTTATGGATTTTTAGGGTTTTTAGAGGTTTTAGGTTTTTTAGCATTTTTAGGTGTTTTCGGGGTTGTATGTTCTTTTAGGGTTTTTGGATGTTATTAGGGGTTCTATAGTCTTTAGGTTTTTTTTTATTTTTTTGGGGTTTTTACATATTTTTAGGGTTTTTATCATTTCTTGAGATTTTAGGGGTTTTAGGTGTTTCTTGGTTTTTATGGATTTGTTATGGTTTTTCATAATTTTTATGGTTTTTTACATTTTTATTGATTTTTGAGTATTTCGGGGGATTTATGATTTTTATTGTTTTAGATGGTTTAAATTTTAGGGTTTTTAGGTTTTTATGCATATTTATATTATTAGGGGTTTTAGTTTTTATTGTTCTTAAGGTTTTAATAGTTGTTAAATATTTTTAGGGGATTAATTGGTTTTTGGATTTTTTTTTAGTTGTTTTTAGGTTTTTTATGGGATTTTAGGGTTTTAAAAGAATTTATGGTGTTTTAGGGATTTTAGCATTTTTTTTTGTTTTCTAGGGGGTATAAAAATTTTTGGTTTTACGGTTTTCTAAGGGGTTTTCTGGGTCTTCTAGGTTTTTAGGGATATTTTTTTTTTATGGTTTTTAGTTATTTTTTATGATTTTTTATGGTTGTTAGGGTTTTTATGGTTTTTGAGGGATTTTAGGGGTTTTAGGGTATTTATGGTAATTTTGGGTTTTTAGGGGGGGTTATTTTTTTTGGATTTTAATAGTTTTAATTTTTTTTAATGTTCGTATGATTTTATTGTATTTTTAGATTTTTTTTTGGTTTTTTTGTTTTTCATTGGTTATTAGGTTTTTTTAAGGTTTTTAGGGAATTTTATGATTTTAAGGGGGTTTTAGGGTCCTTTAGGGTTCTGATCATTTTTTAGGTTTTTTGGGGTCTAAAATGTTTTTAGGTTTTGACAGTTTTGAAAGGTTTTTTCATAGTTTTAGGGTTATATATTTTTTTAGAAATTTTGTGGATTTTTTAAAATTTTAGGGTTTTTTGTGATTTTGAGGGGTTTTAGGGATTCTTTGGTTTTTTAGGGTTTTTTGTGTTTTTATATTTTTTTGGGTTTTTTGTTTTTTTAGGTTTTTTCAGTTTTCTAAGGATTTTAGGTTTTTGGGGTTTTTATATTTTTAAGGATTTTAGGGATTTTTAGGATTTTAATCATTTTTTATATTTTTTACAATTTTTATGTTTTTTATAGTTTTTAGGGTTTTTGAGTTTCAGGGGTTTTATTATTATTTTTTAAATTAATTATTTAGGGTTTAAAGTATTTTTTGAGTTTTTAGTGGGTTTTAGGGTTTTTATTTCTTTTTAGTATTTTTTATTATTTTCGGGGTTTTATGGTTTTGATGGTTTAAGGGTTATTATCATTTTTAGGGTTTTAGAGTTTTTATCTTTTTTAGGTTTTTAAAGTGTTTTTATTTTTTATTGTATTCTGAAGGTTTTTCATGTTTTTTAGAGTTTTTATGATTTTAAGTATTTTTAGGGAAGTTTTATGACATTTTGGATTTTCAGAATTTTGGTAGTTTTTAGGTGTTTTAGTGTGTTTAGTGTTTTTAGGGTGTTTATATATTTTTTATGTTTTTAGGGGTTTTATGCATTTTTAGTATTTTTAAGGTTTTCTTATGGGTTTTATGGGAGTTTAGTTTTCTCTTTTTTAGGGTTTTTAAGGATTTTCTTGTTTTTAGGGGGTCCTAGGGTTATTATTGTTTTAAAGGATTTTTAGGGGATTGTTTTAGTTTTTCTTTGGATTCTGGGGTTTTTTTAGTTTTTAGGGTTTTTAAGGATATTTAGAGTTTTTTAAGGTTTTTTGGGGTTTATAGGGTTTTAGATTTTTAGTGGTTTATGGTTTTTATGTTTTTAGGATTTTTATTGTTTTTAGATTTTTTAGGGTTTTTGTGTTTTTTGGATTTTTTAGGTTTTTTGTTTTTTTTTGTTTTTTGGGGTTTTAATTGATTTTAGGTTTTAATGTTTTTTCTATGGATTTTTAGGGTTTATATATTTTTTTGGGGATTTTTAGGTATTTTTTATATTTTTATGGGTTATAGGGTTTTTATGGATTTTGATGATTTTTATGGGTTTTTCTGTTTTAGGGTGGTTATTTACATTATTTAAGGCTGTTTATGATTTTTTTAAAAATATAATGTTTTTAAGGGTTTGAATGTGTTTATAGTTTTTGTTGTTTTTTATTGATTATATGGGGTTTTGTGTTTTTATGGGATTTTATAGACTTTAGGGGTTTTAGTGTTTTTATTGTCCTTTATGTTTTTTTGTGTTTTTTAGTTTTCTAGACATTTTAATTGATTTTTTTATTTTAACGTTCTCTAAGGGGTTTGGGGTTTTGGGGTTTTAGGTTATTTTATATTTTTAGGTATTTGTAGGGGTTTTTATTATTTTTATTGTTTTTTACATTATTAGCTATTTTTAGAGACTTTTTAGTAAATTTAAATTATTTCATATTTTTAGGGATTTGATGGTTTTAGGGGTTTTATGGGTTTTATAGTTTTTTGTGTTCTTATTTTTTTAGTTTTTATGGGTTTAAGGGTTTTTTATAGTTTATTATTGTTTTTAGGGGTTCAACGGGTTTTTAGAGTCATTAATGGTTTTTAGACATTTTATTGGCTTTTACTGTTTTTAGGGGTTTAATGGTTTTTATGGTTTTTTCTTAAGAGTTTTAAAATTTTGTAGGATTTTTAGTGGTTTTAAGTTTTTTTAGGTTTTTAAGGTTTTCTTAGAATGTTTTTATGGTTTTTTTATGCTTTTAGGTTTTTTAGGGCATTGATTTTTTTTGGTTATTTCTGAATTTTGAGGGTTTTTTGGGTTTCTTGTGAAGTTGAGGTTTTTTAGGATTTTTTGTGTGTTTTTAATTTTTATGGGTTTCTTTATTTTTAGATTTTTATTATTTTATTATAGTTTTTTAGGGTTTTTTTGTTTTTTAGGGTTTTAGGCATTTTTAAGGATTTTCTAGGAATTTCTTGTTTTTAGGGTTTTAGGGATTTAGATATTTTTAATGATTTTTAAAGACTAAATGGTTTTATGGTAATAAATGTTTTCTATGGGTTTTATTTGGGTTTTTATGTTTTTTAGTTATTTTTTCATTTTTTAAGTATTTAAATGGGGTTTACAGTTTTTAATGGATTTTTATAAGTTTCATGTTTTGTTGGCGGTTTTAAAGCTTTACGGTTTTTTGGTTTTTTGGTATTTAGGGATTTTAGCAATTGTTTGGTTTTTATAAGTTCTAATTTTTCTTATTTTTTATGGGTTTCTTAGGGTTTTTCTGAGTTTTTAGTATTTTTAATTTTTTAGGGATTTTAGTGCATTTTTAGTATTTTTTATGTATTTTAAGGTTTTTAAGGTGTTTGAGCATGTTTCATTTTTTCAAGATTTTATGTGTTTTTTTGTTTTGTTTATTTTTTAGTGTCATTATGGTTGTTTTATATTTTTTAAAATTTTTATGGTTTTTAATGTTTTTTTTGAGTTTTTAGTTTGTTTTTTTGGGTTTTTATTGGTTTTCTATGGTTTTTAGGGTATTAGGGGTTTTGGGTTATTAAGGTATTTTAGTGATTATATTGTTTTAATGTTTTTGGGGTTTTTTAGTTTTGTTAGGTTTTCTATTGGATTTTTAGGGTTTTAGGGTTTTTTATATTTTTAGGGATTTTTTATGAATCTAATGATTTTTAGGGATTTTGATGGGTTTTAAGGGTTTTGAGGGGGTTTTTGGTTTTATGGTTTTTATGGTTTTATAGTTTTTTAGGGGATTAAGTCTATTTAATGTATTCTAATGATTTAGGGGTTTAAATGGTTTTTATATTATTTATTGGTTTTAGGGTTTTATAGGTTTTTAAGGTTTTTTTTTCAGATTTTATGGGTTTTATGGATTTAAGGGGTTTAATGGTTTTTAGTTTCTTTTAGGGTTTCTAGCATTTTTTTTATTTTTATTGGTTTTATGTTTTTTAGGTTTTTATTATTTTCATAGGGGTTTTCAAGGTCTATAGGAGTTTACAAATTTTTAGGGATTTTTAAATCTTTTTTATTATTTTTATGGTTTTTAGTGATTTTTAAGGATTTTGTTGGTTTTTGGAGTATTTTTATTTTTTAACACTTTTAGCGTATTTTACGGTTTTTAGGGTTTGTATGTGTTTTTAGGTTTTACAGTTTTCATAGTGTTTTATATGGTTACTGAGATGTTTTTACATATTTAGGGATTTAAGGGATTTTTTAGGAATTTTATTATTTTTAGGGATTTTTAGTGGTTTTAGGGTTTTCTAGGTTTTTAGGGTTTTTAATGGTTTTTATGGGTTTTAAGGTTTTTTAGGTTTTTAAGGGTTTTTACAGTTTTTAGGGATTTTTAAATATTTATAGGGTTTTATAGGGTATTTATTGATTTTAATGTGTTTTTAGGGTTTTATAGGTTTTTTTGGGGTTTTATTGTTTTAAGGGGTTTCTTTGATTTTTTGGGTTTTCTAGGGTTATTTTAGAGTTTTATGGCTATTTAGGTTTTTAGGGGTTTTATGTGTTTTTTGGATTTTTATTTTTTCTTTAGGTTTTTTTGTATTTTATGTTTTTTTATGTTTTTAGGGTTTTTTAAGGTTTTTTAGGATTTTATGGGTTTTTAGGGTTTTTAGGGAATTTGAGGGATTTTAGGATTTTTTTTTTAGTTTTTATATTTTTTAATGGTTTTTATAATTTTATGTTTTTTAGCTGTTTAAATTGTTTTTATGTTTTTATGGTCTTCAAAGCGGTTTTTAGGGTTTTAGGGGTTTATATTTTTTGGGTGGTTTGAGGGTTTTTCTAGTTTTTTATTGTTTTTAATATTTTATTAGAGTTTTTAACATTCTATGGGGGTTTAATTTTTTTTAGTTTTTTTCGTTTTTTTTGGTTTTTATTGATTTTTCTTGGTTTTTAAGGGTTCTCTGTTTTTATGGGTTTTATGATTTTTAGGGTTTTTAGAAATTTAGGTTTTTATGGGTTTCAATTGTTTTTAGGTTTTTATGGTTTTCTTATGGGTTCTCTAGGATTTTATGATTCTTATGTTCCTAGGTATTTTTATTCCCTTTTTATGATTTTTATGTTTTTAGGGGTTTTAAGGATTTTGAGATTTTTTATGGTTCTTAGGATTTTTAGGGTTTTATAGGATTTTAATCAATTTTAGGATTTTTAGGGGATTTAAGTGTCTTTATGTCTATACATTTCCATATGGATTTCTAGAGTTTCTTTGGTTTTATATGTTTTTGGGATTTTTGGATTTTTTATAAATTTAATTATTTTCTAGGGAATAATGGTTTTTTTAGTTTTTAGGGTCCTTGGTGTTTTATGCTTTTTGGGATTTTTTTTTCTTTTTTATTTTTTTTGGTTTCTTTGTTTTTTAGAGTTTTTTTTAACATTTTTAGAGGTTTAAATGGTTTTTTTAATTTTTATGGTTTTTATGGATTCTATGTTTTTTTGGTTTTTTATGGTCTTGAGGGGTGTCTTATCGTTTTTAGGGGTTTAGGGGTGTTAGTGTCCTTTCGGTGTTTTTAGTGTTTTTTGGTATTTTTTGGTATTTTTTATTTTTATGCTTTTTAAAGTTATTCGGGATTTTAGGGACTTTTATGGTTTTTAGAGTTTTTAGTGTTTTTAGGTTCTTTATAGATTTTAGGTGTTTTAGGGTTTTAAGGTTTTTCTTGTCTTTTTTAGCATTTTTATGGTTTTTTACAATTTTTGGGATATTTTAGGATTTTTTTGATTATTTGGGTTTTATGGATTTTTATGGTTTTTATGTGTTTTTATGGTTTTTATGTTTTTATGGTTTTTTGGGTTTTTAGAGTTTTCTTTAGTTTTTTAGGGTTTTAATTTTTTTTAATTTTTTTAATTTTTTTAGGGGTTGAAAGGGATTCTAGAGTTTTTAGGGGTTTTAGAGATTTTAGGGGTTTTATTGGTTGTTAGGGTTTTTATGGTTTTTGGGGTTATTTTTTGTTTTTTTGGGATTTTATAGTTTTTAGGGTTTTTTATAGTTCTTATCATTATTTAGGATTTTTATGGGTTCTAACTGATTTTATTTTTTTAATTTTTTCATAGGGGTTTTTAGGGTTTATAGTTTTTTATGTTTTTATGGATTTTGAGAGATTTTTTAGGAATTTCATTGTATTTTGAGGGTTTAGGGATTTTGAGGGTTTAGGGTATTTTAGAGTTTTATGGTTATTAATTTTTTTTAGAGTTTTTCATGATTTTTTGGGTTTGAATTGTTTTTAGGTTTAAAAGGTTTTCTTATGAATCTTCAAGGGTTTTAGTGGTTTTTTGGTTTCTATGGATTTATAGAGATTTTTATGGTTTTTAGGGGTTTTTTTGGGTTTTTAGGGCTTTCATGGTTTTTTTAGTTTTTAGGGTTTCTAGTGTTTCTAGTGTTTTTTATATTTTTGGGGTATAAAGGGTTTTTAGTTTTTTTTCCGTTTTAGGGGTTTTATGAGTTTTTATGGTTTTTAGGGGTTTATAGTTTTTACTATTTTTTAGTGTCCTATAGGGTTTTATCATTTTTTGGGTTTTTATGGGTTTTATGTTTTTTATGGTTTAAAGGTTTTCTTCGGTGTTTTTAGTGTTTTTTTTTGGTTTTTACATTTTTAAGGATTTTTAGGGTATTTGTTCTTTTTTTTTATTTTTATGGGTTTTTATGATTTCTAGGAATTTTGAGAGTTTTAGGAATTTTTAGTGTTATTATTTTATTTTTTGGGGTTTACTGTTTTTGCAGTTGTTTAGGTTTTTCTAAGTTTTTAGGTTTTTAGGTTATTTTATCTATTGTATGGGCTTAAAGGATCTTTATAGTTTTTTGTGGTTTTAGGGTATTTTTGGGTTTTTAGAGTTTTTTGAAGTTTTTAGGGGTTGTATGGTTTTTATGGGTTTTTGGGTTTTTAGGGTCTTTTGAGGTTTTTTATCATTTTTATGGTTTTAAGGGTGTAATTTTATTTTGGTTTTTAATTTTTTTTTCTCTATGTTTTTAGTGTTTTAATAGATTTTTACATTTTTTTGGTTTTTAGTGATTTTTTAGGAATTTTATTATTATTAGTGTTTTAGGGATTTTTATGTATTTTAGGATTTTTTATGGTTTTTACGGTTTTTAGGATTCTTAGAAATTTTAGTTGTTTAATGGTTTTAAGTATTTTAAGGTTTTTTTTCATAGGTATTTTCAAGGTTTTTACGGTTTTTATGATTTTTGAGGGTTTTAGAAAATTTTAAAGTATTTAGGGTTTTATGGTTTTATTGGGTTTTAGGTTTTTTCTGTTATTTGGCATTTTGTGGTTTTATAGTGTATTTTATTTTTCTAGGGGTTT
This sequence comes from Viscum album, assembly GCA_963277665.1. Lineage (NCBI taxonomy): Eukaryota > Viridiplantae > Streptophyta > Magnoliopsida > Santalales > Viscaceae > Viscum > Viscum album. Next base: position 367,055,541 of record OY728121.1, read on the forward strand.
AAATGATTTTTAAAAAAATTAGCAATTTTTTTGGGGTTTTTGGTGTTTTTCAGGGTTTTTTATGATATATATATTTTTAGGGGTTTAATGTTTTTTCAAATTTTAAGGTTCTAAGGGGTTTTAAGTATTTTTTATGTTTTTATGGTTTTCTTAGTGTTTTTCTAGGAGTTTGCTGCTTTTTAAATTTTTAGGTATTTTTAGGGATTTTTTAGGATTTTAATGGGTTTTTATGGTGTCTAGGGATTTTGATGGTTTTAAGGGTTTCTTGGTTTTTTATCATTAATTTTTTATTATTCAATTTTTTTATAAGGTTTTTAAGGTTTTTCAAAGTTTTATAACAATTTTAGGTGTCAAATGTTTTATATAGTTAATAGTGGTTTTTTTGGGTTTTTTGGGGTTTTAGTTGTTTTAAAGGGTTGTAAATTTTAATGGTTTATAGGGTATTGTATGTTTTTTTTTATTTTTATGGGTTTTAACTATTTTTATGTTTTTATCTTTTTTGGGGGTTTTCATGGTTTTTTGGTTTTTTTACATCTTTTGGCATTTTGAGGGATTTTTTCAAATTTTTATGGGTTTTTAGGGACACATCACATGCTTCTCAGGCTTTGTATGCTTCAATGGGACCAGTGCAGCATAATATAATCTCATCTGCAAACTCATGAAATCCCTAGAGATTATAGGAATACCATAAATCCTCAGTAAGGGAAATATCAATAGGGTAATAGAGTGAAAAGTGAAGTGAGTAAGAAATTGTTTGGAGCTGATAAAATAATCATGGATGATCCATTGGGACCTTCAACAGTTAGAGGTTTCTATTATTTTGAATGCTACCGTTATGGAATATTTTTTTTGATGTGAGTGAGGTACATTTAATTATTTATTCTCTTGTTGTTGATCTTCTGGGATTTCACGTGGAGATAATTCCCTCTATTATGAAACAAAAAAATCCTCATAGATATATAGAATACTGAGTCTTGGTGTTAAAATCTTATTCTATAGCTATTGATCAATTGAATTGATTTGGGACTTCTCTATGCCTAATAAGGATATATATAACTTAATATTTGTAATGGCATGGTTGTAAAAGTTGAAAGATCACATCAACTATTATACCTCAAGGGTTTGTGTTAAAACTGATGATAACATCGAGAATTTATTTAGATGAAATCAGAATATAAAGGCAGGGGGAGCTAGATTTTTGTAACTAGTAGTTGGAACTATCTCATACAAATTGGAAGCCTTGAACATGTAATATATAGATGAGATCGAAAATAATGGTTTCCTAAAAAAATTATTTGTTTTCTGATGTTTTTATTGATAATTTCTCATGGATTTCACCCATAAGAGAGGTAGAGTTTACAATTCATATCTTACTAAAGACCAGTCTTATATCAATTATTATCGGATGGAACCTATATAATTTAGTGAATTCAAATTCCATTTTTAAGTGTTTGAAGTAAATTCATTCAATCATCCTAGTACGTCTCCATGAGAATCATAAGTTCTTTTTATGAAAAAAATATGGATGGAACTCTAAGAGTTTCTTTGGATTATCATAATATTGACGAAGTTACGATAAAGAATATGCATCATATTCCATGAATTGATGACATCTTTGATCAGTTTAGTGGATCCAAATGGTTCCCTAAAATTGAATTTCATTTGGGATATCACTAACCATTGGTTCAGAATGAGGAAATTCCCAAGACATCTTTTAGAAGTATATATAGAATTTACGAGTATGTGGTTCTGCCTTAAGGTCTTATGAATTCACCAATTTTCTTTATATAATGGAAGAATCATATATTTCCAATGAATCTGGATTATTTTGTGGCGGTATTTGTGGCTGACATGCTAGTTTATTTTATGACAATGGTTGAGCATGAGAAAAACTTTGTGATAGTGTTGGATATCTTGAGGGATCATCTTCTATATTCCAAACATTCAAAGTGTGATTTTTGGATACAAGATAAATATTTACATTGACATTTTATCTATGAGAAGGGTATTTATTTGGATCGAAAAAATATAGAGGTTTTAATCTCTTGGAAACCACCAAATAATATCTTTGAGATATGGATTTTCCTTAGCCTGGATGGTTATTACTAACAGTTTCTTTGTGAATTTTTGCAACTAGATTCACCAATGATATATTTGACAAGGAAAAGTGTTCCATTCCAATGGAACTATAAAATCAAAATTATTTTATTGATATTAATGTTCTCCTTACATCAGGATCAATCTTGATATTTATAGAATCATGACAAGTAAATGTGATGTATTTTGTTGCTTTGGGATTTGGGTTTGGGTGTTTTCTCATCCAAAGAGATCATTTTGATTCTTATGGATCACAGAAGTTATGTTTTCATTATATGAACTACCTAATTAATAATTTTTAATTATTTATTCATTTCTATACTTTTAAGACCTAGAATCATTAACATTTTAGAGAGAAATTCATGGTGTTTATGGATCTTATGATCTTCAAACACATTTTTTGTCAATAGATTTTAATCTGACACAAATAATTTGGATAGAGTATCTTGAAATTTTTACCTTTAACTTAATATATACACCTACTAAAGGGAACATTGTTTCACATGAATTTATAAGAAATTCATATTGTTATTTAGTGAAAGAGGCTTTAGATCAGAGGTAGATAATCGTGGTGATTGATGATATGCACTTGGATTTTGGATATTGAGGTAGTGTTTCTATTTTATTTTGTGTTTATTTTGTTCGTAATTTGATAGAGAAGGTTAAAGAAGAACATAAATATGATTGTGAATGTGTTTCTTTGAGATAAAAACTAATTACTGGAGAGACCATTGAGAGATGTAATTTTGAAATAAGTTACATTTTGTTATTTTGAAATTGGATGGTCCTACAGTTGGTTTTTTAAGAATAAATCCTTCATGATTATGACCATTAGAGATGGGATATTCAATATAGAATAAAAACGTGGTATAAGGAACTGAAAGAATAATTTTGGTTGGTTGGAATAAAAAGAAAGGATTCAGAGTTTGTTTTGAGATTCCATGCTTGTCAGAAGGTTAAGCCTGAGCACCTATGACTAGTGGTTATGTTGCAGTATTCACCGATTCCTATGTGGAAATGGGAGAAAATAGAAATGTATTTTTTAATTGGTATTCCAATTAATGTTTGAAAACTTGATTATATATAGTTGATAGTGGATCAGCTAAAAAATATGGTCCATTTCATCCTTAATCCTAAATCCAATACAGTAGAGAAATTGTCAAAAATATTTATCCAAGAAGTTGTAAGTGACATGGTGTTCTAGTGTTGATTGTATCTGAAAAATAACATGGGTTTATGTCTTGTTTTTTTGGAAATATTTACAACAATAACTAGGAATCTGGTTGACTATGTGTAAGGTGTATATTCCCAAATGGAATGAAAATCCAAAAGGATGATCCAAACGATGGATTACATTCTTAGGAATTAATTAATAGATTTTGGTCACTCATTGGAGAAGCACATACCATTAACATAGTTCTGGTACAAAAAATGATATCATATCTTGATACATTTGGTTCCTTTTGAAGCATTGTATGGGTTTCCTATTCTTAGTATACTTTTTTAGGTGGAAATAGGGGATACATCACTGGTTGGACAAAGCCTTGTCCAGGAGACAATAAAGAATATTATGTTAATAAGAAAGATGATGAAGATGGAACAAAGTCGTCATAAGTCCTATGTGGATCATCATCGACAACCATTGTCATTTGATACGAGTGATCATTTTTTCATGAGAATAACTCCTAGAATTCGGAATCATTGTTTTGGAAATCATGGAATGATATATACTTGATATATAGGCCCTACTGAAATATTTGAATGAGTGGGTGAGGTGGAATATCTATTTTCTTTGACTCCAAGGTTTATTTTAGTGCATATTATGTTTCATGTATCTTAATTGAAGAAGCATCAACCTGACCCTAGCCATGTGATTCGATGGGATCAAGTTAAACTAGAGCGGGATGAAATCGTTGTTCATGACCCATTACACATTCGATATAGGAAAGAGAATGTATTTCATGGGAATAAAATAGATCTAGAGTGGGTTTTATGGAAACATGGTTAGATTTAGGATGAAACATGGGAGTGTGAAAAGAAAAATATGGAGAAATGGACATAACTCTTCATGGACAACTATGGTTTTCTAAATTTCAGTAACGAAGAGACCAATGGCGGAGAGAATTTGTCAACCCTATTTTTAGGTATGTGGCCATTTATTTATGTATTTTGAGTATATAAAATCACTGGGTTTTGTTTTTTGAGGTTTGTAGGAGCTTCGAAATGATTTTGAGGATTTTATGGAGGTGTACGTTTTGAGAAGAGTTGTAGAAACAATGAGACATGTATAAGATAATATCCATCTAAAATAACAGCCATAACGGAGCACTGGGTTTGTCCAAACTGGTTTCATTCCTAGTAGAAACCATGCAATGTTGTATAGTGGGGTATAACATGGTTTCTACATGGTTTTTCTATCCATGGGAGGAGTGTTTGGAGGTAGTGGCTCCAATATGGTTAGCACACGATTTTCCAAACCATGCATCATAGAAAATTAGATCTAATAAAAGTGGATCTAATTATATTTGCCTCATAAAACACTTGATTTGTCCCTAAACAGTACATACCACGAATTCCTTAACCTCCTAAGGTGGTGGAGAAAATTCCTTTTTATCTGGAAGTGATTCTTATGTGAATCAAAGTTCCTTAGAGACCTATATTCATCAGTAAGTGCATGTTCTTCATTCTTTTCCTTAGATATCTTCTCCTTACCTCTTTTGGAACCATTAATCTAGTTCATTGTGGATAAATCCATGTTTTTTATGTCAATATTTATTGGATACTAGTGTTTTTAATTAATTTAATGAGATCTATGTTTTAATCTTTACGATTTAATCTGTTTTTATAAAGTTGTTCTCTTATTCATCATTTTCACTTATGTTTTAGAGGTCGGTGGCTTCTATACTTGACTCCTATTTATTATAACATGAAGGATTTAAAACAAATTGATTTTATTTATTGAAATTTTTGGTAAAACCATGGTGTGATTTTATGGAACAATCATTTGAATTATGGTTTAGGAAATCATTGGATTTGGATGGATTTTTTTGAAAATTTTTGTTTATAATTTTCCAATGGTGATTTGAAAATTATTTTTTGTTGATGAAATAAATTATTTTATGAAATTATTTTTCTGAAATGGGTAGATATTATTTGGTTATAATGGTTGGGCATGAGTTTAATGGTATAGATAATGTTCATTGGGTACCATTATAAAAGGGAAAGAGTATAGACATGCAATTACACTATCATTTGTAACACCATGATTTTGGGTTTGTTTGTATTGAGGATGTGTGTGGAAGTATAATTTTTTATTCCAAATCATAAATTTAGAGATGGTTTACATATTTTTTTATTTTCCTTAAATAATTATTATGTTAGTTATTGTTGTACTCCTTGAAAAAATGCTTTTGAAGGCTTGTTTCATTGTTTTCCAAGGAAAATTGATTTTGATGAATATAAACTATTAATTATATTTAAACTATTTAATAAAAAAATTATAACATATTCGATCCTAGTGTCTTGAGCTGAGATGTAATTGGGAAAATACTATTGAGTTTTATACTCACCCCCTACTTGGGCACAGTGGTGCATTTACAAATGTTATATATCAAGACACAAGTAAAGGAAAAGTATCTCAGTTTTTAGTAATTCTTCTTGATACCTTGGTATGGGCATGTGGATTGGATCTTGTGAAATATTGGGAGTTATTGTGGGTGTATTTTTTTATATTTTGGTTCCATTGTTTATGTGGCATTGATTAGGATTATACTATGATATTGTCTTTTGTTTTATTCTTTTATTGACACGGATTTTGGCACTCATGCATCCTTAAGAATATTTGTTTTTATATTTATCATTGTTTCAATAATTTTTTATTAAAAGATAAAATCATCCCCCAAGTATTTATGTGGCCCTTGGAATTTATTTCTATCCTTTGGTGTCTTGGGATGTCACCTATGGCATAGTATCCCCCCCCATCACATCTCAATCCAATGATGAAGGGCATCATTTTATAGTACAACTCTCACTTTTATTCCATTTATGTTTTAAATTATTACTTCACATACATTTAAATAGAGAAAATTCACCATGTTTCTACTGAATTTCTTCAAAAAAAGAGCCCTAAAATCTAAAAAAATAGTTAAAGGCTCCTGAAAAAATTTCAACATCTTCAGACTTTTTGTTTTTTTTGTATTTAAGGTTTTCTTAGAGTTTTTACATTTTAAGTATTTTTTAGGATTTTTAGGATTTTATGGGTGTTTAGGATTTTTATGAATTTTGAAGGTTTTGGGGTTTTAGGTTTTTATGGTTTTTATCATTTTTATGGATTTTAGGGTTCTAAAGTGTTTATAGGTTTTTATGGTTATCTTAGGGGTTTTTATCTTTTTAAGGGTTTTTTATATTTTCACAGATTTTTAGGTATTTTTGGTATTTTAAATGTTTTTTACATTTTTTATGGGTTTTGAGGGATTTATGGTTTTTAGGGATTTTTAGGGGTTGCATCGTTCTTTAGATATTTTAGGGATTTTATGTGTTTATTGGTTTTATGGTTTTCTTAGGGTTTTTAAAGGCTTTCGCGTTTTTAATTTTTAGGTATTATTTATTTTTTTAGGATTTTTAGGGATTTTTAGGGATTTTAGGGATTTTGATCATTTTTGGTGTTTTTAGCGTTTTTATAGTTTTTATGGTTTTTTTGGGTTTTTTATGATTTGTAGGTTTTATTCTTTTTTTAGAGTTGTTTTAACCTTTTTAGGGGTTTAAAGGGTTTTTATATTTTTTTATTTGGGTTTTTGTGCTTTTATGTATTTTATGGTATTTATGTTTTAGTGGTTTTTTGGGGAGTTTTAGGGGTTTTTAGTGGTTTTAGGGGTTTTTTGTGACTTTAATTTTTTTCATGTTTTTACGTTTTTATGGGTTTTAATTGTTTTTAGGTTTTTAATATTTTCTTATGGGTTTTCTAGGTTTTCAGTATTTTTTATGTTTGTATGTATTTTGAAGGATTTTTTAGGATTTATATAGTTTTTTGTGTTTTTAGGGTTTTAGGGGGTTTAGGGTGTTTGGGGGTTTTCAACGTTTTATAGATTTTTTTTATTTTAAGAGTTTTTTTGTGTTTTTATGGTTCTTAAGTTTTTTAGGTTTTTATTTTTTTTAGGTTTTTATGGATTTTAGATATTTTTTAGGATTTTTAATTTTTTTTTTAATTTTAGGGATCTATTGATTTTTTGGGATTTTATGAATTTTTAGGTTTTAGAGGTCTTTTTTAATTTTTAAGGTTTTTTACGAATGATATGGTATTTTAATTTTTTATGGGTTTAAGGGGTTTTTAGTGGTTTTAGTGGTATTTAGGGTTTCTAAGTTCTTTATAATATTTTTTGGTTTTTATCATTTTTAGGTTTTTCAAGGGGTTTTAATTAATTTTTTGTTTTTTATCATATTCTATTTTTTTTAATGTTTATAGGGGTTTTTTATGTATTTTTATGATTTTTATGTGTTTTATGCATTTTTAGGAATTTTTTGGTATTTTAGGGTTTTTTAGACTTTTAGCATTTTCAATGGATTTTATTTTTTGTTTTTTCTGTGGTTTTACTGTTTTTATAGGGTTTTATGATTTTAGTGGTCTTTATAGTTTTTACGGTTTTTACAGTTTTTAGAGTTTTTAGGTTATTTTGGGGTTCAATGTGTTTTAATATTTTTAATTTTTTTGAGTGGTTTTCTGGATTTTAGGGTTTTTATGTTTTTAGGTATATTTAGGGATTTTTTGGATTTATACAATATTCTAGGGGATTTTAGGGATTTAGTGTTTTTATCTTATTTTTGTCCGATTTAGGGGTTTTATGAGTTTTTTAAGAGTTTAAAATATTTTTATAGTTTCTAGTAGGTTTTTAGGGTTTTTATGGATTTTAAAGTATTGTAATGTTTTTAGGGGTTATAGACTCTTTAATTTTTTTTATGGTTTTTGTGTTTTTTAGGGGTTTAGGTGTTTATGAGTTTTATGATTTTATGGTTTTGTTTTGGGTTTTTAAGTTTTTTAGGGTTTTTTATGTTTATATGGATTTTTTTACCTTTTTGTATTTTTAAGGTCTTTTAAGGATTTTTTGGGTTTAGGGGTTTCTATGGTTTTTTGGGTTTCGGTGTTTTAGTATGTTATGGGATTTTTAGAATTTTTTGGTTTTGGGGGGTTTACATGTTTTTATGTTATTATGATTTTATTAGGGGTTTTTCAAGGTTTATAGTATTTTAACATTTTTGGGGATTTTCAGAGATATTTTTTTGTTTTTTATGGTTTTTAGGGATTTTGTGGGTTTTTAGGGGTATTTGTTTTTTTTATAGTTTTTCTAATTTTTAGGGGGTTTTTTTTGGGGGGTTTTAGCTTTTTTTGAGTTTTCAGGGTTTTAATGGTTTTTAGAGGTTTTTAATGTTTTTAAGGGTTTAATGTGGGTTTAGTGTTTGTAGTGGGTTTTTATAGATTTTTTTTTTGTTTTTAGTGGATTGAAAAGTTTTTATGTTTTTTATTGGTTTTATGAGTTTTTAGGGTTTCTAGGGTCTTTTGGGGGTTTTTAGGTTTTCTAGCATTTTTTAGGTTTTATGGGTTTTAAGAGTTTTTAGTTTCTTATGGATTTCTTAAGGGTTTTTACGTTTTTTAGTGTTTTTAGGGTGTTTTACATTATTATGGATTTTAAAATAAATCCAATAAATTTTATGGGGGTTTTCATGTTTTTAGGGATTTTTTGTTTTAGGGTTTTAAGGTTTTTAGTGTTTTTATGTGTTTATTTATTTTAATTGTTTTTTTGTTTTTAAGATTTTATTAGGTGTTTTATGTGTTTCCAGGGTTTTTATATATTTTTAGGGATATTTAGGTATTTTGTAGGATTGTTATGGTTTTTTGGGTTTTTTGAAATTTTTAGTGTTTTTATTAAATTTATTTTTTATATATTTTAAGTTCTTATGTGTTTTTAAGGTTTTATTAGGGGTTTTAAGGGCTTTAAAGTTTTTACACTTTTAGGGACTTTTAGGGATTTTTTAGGATTTTTATGTTTTTTAGGTTTTTTAGGTATTTTGAGATTTTTTTATGGGTCTTTTATGGTTTTAACAGTTAACAGGGTTTTTGGGGTTTTTGGATTTTTTTTTTGTTTTTTGTATTTTTATAGTTTTTAACGTTTTTAGGGGTATAAAATGATTTTAATGTTTTTTGTGGTTTTAGGGTTTTTTCGGTGTTTTTTGGTTTTTTATGTTTTTTTTATTTTTATATTTCTAGGTTTTTTTGGTTATTTTTTGCGTGTATTAGGAATTTGTCTTTTTTTTAGGTTTTTAGGGGTTTTATGTGTTTTAAGGTATTTACGATTTTATTAGGATTTTTCATTATTCTTAAGGGTTTTTATGATTTTATGTATTTTTTGGGATTTTATAGGATTTTAAATGGTTTTTATTATTTTTAGGCTTTTTAGGGTTTGGGGTGTTAAGGTTTTAGGATTTTAGGGATTTTAATTTTTTATTGTTTTTTAGGTTTTTAGGGTTTTTTTGGGTTTTTAGGTTTTTAATGTTTTCTTTTGGGTTTTTAGGTTATTTAGGTATTTTTACACGTTTAATGATTTTTAAGGTATTTCATGATTTTTATCAGTTTTTAGAGTTTTAGGGTTTCATTTTTTTATGGGTTTTTTGGGTTTTTATTATTTTTTGGGGGTTTTTTGGGTTTTATGGATTTTAGAGATTTTTAACGTTTTTAGGGTTTTAATGGGTTTTGATAGTTTTTTGTAGTTTTTATTTTATAGGATTTAATGTTTTTTTACAGTTTTGAGGGGTTTTATGATTTTAGGGGTTTTATTGTTTTTAATGTATTCTATTGATGGTTTTTAGTGGTTTTTAGGTTTTTTAGGGGTTTTGAGTGTTTTTAGGTTTTTATGGTTTAATTCATGATCTTCAGGGTTTTAGGATTTTTTATATTTTTAGGGATTTTATATCTTTTTTGAGGATTTTTAGGGGTTTTTTGGATTTTTAGGGATTTTTAGGGTTTTTAGGGTTTTTAGGGTTCTTAGGGTTTTTAGTGTTATAGAATGTTTTAAATTTTTGGGGTTTTACGTTTTTTTAGGTTTTTATGGTTTTCTTAGGGGTTTTCAGTGTTTTTACAATCATAAAATTTTTGGGATTTTTACTGAATTTTTAATATTTTTATAGGTTTTTATATATTTTTGGTTTTTTGAGGATTTTATGGTTTTTAATGATTTTTTTTTTTTGAGTTTTTATTGGGTTTTTATGTTTTTATGGATTTTTATAGTTTTTTAATTCTTTTAGGGGTTACAAGTGGTTTTTAGAGTTTTTAGTGGCCTAGGGTTTTTATAGGTTTTTAGGGGTTTTAAGGCTTTAGGGGTTTTTATGGTTTTTAGTTTGTTTTGGGGTTTTTATTGTCTCCTATTGTGTTTATCATTTTTTTAGGGGTTTCACGTGTTTCTATGTTTTTAAGGTTATCTTAGGGGTTATTAGAGTTTTTAGGAGTTTTTATGTTTTTATGGATTTTTCGGGCCTTTTTAGGATTTTTATGGGGTTTTAGGGTTTTTAGGGATTTTGAGGGGTTTTATGGGTTTAGAGGTTTAGGGTTTTTTATTTTTATATTATTTAGTGTTTTAACTGTTTTTGTGTTTTTAAATTTTTCTTAGGCTTTCTGAGAGGTTTTAGTGGATTTTACATTTTTATGGATTTTTGGGATTTTTAGGAATTTTATGGGTTTTTATGATTTTAGGTATTTTTTGGGGTTTTAGAATTATTTTGGGGATTTTATGGATTTTATGGTTTTTTAGGTTTTTTGATTTTTTAGTGTTTTATAGTTTTTTTTTTAAAAAGGATTGATTTTCTGGGTTTAAAGGGGTTTTAGATTATTTAGTATGTTTTTAGGTATTTTATAGGATTTTATGGTTTTCTAGCTTTTTAGGGTGTTTAGTGTTTTGTAGGACTTATGGTTTTTTTAGGGTTTTTAGGCATTTTATGTGTTTTTCAATTTTTTAGGTTTTCTTATGGTTTTGTCCAAATTTTTTTTTCTACGCATTTTAGGGATTTTCACATATTTTTAGTATTTTTATGGGTTTTAAATATTTTTAGGGTTCTCATGGTTTTTAATTTTTTTAACATGTGTTTTATTTTGAAGTGTTTTTTTTAGTTTTTTAGTGTTATCTTATGGGTTTTCTGGGATTTTATATATTTGTATGTTTATATGGATTTTTAGGGATTGTTTAGTTATTTATGGGTTTTAGTGTTTTTAGGAATTTTGAAGGTTTTGAGGGTATTGTAGGTTTTTACTGGTTTTTTATGATTTGTAGCATTTTTAGGTTTTTTAGGTATTCTCATTATTTTAGGTTTTTAAGGTTTTATAAATGTTTTTCAGGGTTTTTAGGGGTTTTTATGATTTTATGAATTTTTAGGTAATTTTTAGAATTTTTTTGCCTTTTGGGTTTTTAGGGATTTATAGGATTTTTTGAGATTTAGAGTTATATGTGCTTTGGGTTTTTAGGTGTATTTTTTATTTTTTAGGATTTTTTTTTATGTTTTTTAGAGTTTTTTTATTTTTTTGAGTTTTAAAGGGTTTTAGGGTTTATGTGGGGTTTTAATGTTTTTATTGGTTTTTAGGGTTTTTCAGGTTTTTAGGGGTTTTATGGTTTTTAATTTTTTTAGCCTTTTAGGGTTTTTAGGGTTTTATATTTAATTGGGATTTTAAGTGTTTAAAGTGTTTTTATATTTTTAGGGTTTGCTTAGGCAAAGAAGGCTCGGGTCCAGGCTATTCCTGGCACCCCCCAAAATTTATTAAACAAAAAGACACAAACACTGCAGAAAAGGGAGGGGAGGGGTCGAACGACCCACACCCAAAAACCCTTACAACCCACGCCAAAGAAAGAAAAACAAAGAAAGAAAAAGACACAGAAACAGACAAAACCGCAGCATCATCACGTCACATCCAGCCAGTACCAGCATCCAACAGCACTACATCCAGCGTTAACCAGCATCCAGCAGCTCACAACTAACCAACAACCAGCATTCAGACTACAGCAGCAAACAACATCCAGCAGCAGCAACCAGCCAACCAGCATCCACAACAAACCAGCAACCAGCATCCTCATTTTCAGATAGCCATCACCTCTTTCGACCACCAAACATCTCCCAGCATCCCACTTCCACTCCAGCAGCACAGCAACAAACTCATCGACAGCAGCAGCAAATACCAAACAGCCACACGTCATCCAGCATTTACCATACACCATCCACTCAAAACCAACAAAATACCCACATCCAGCACCCAGTACCTTCTCACCAAGAAGGCCCCTTTCCAACAGCATAGAACAAAAAACATCAACAGAACATGAATCATCGCCACCCAACAGAACCGGCAGCCAGCATCCACAACAAAGCCAAAAAACCAGCCAAAAAGTAGCACTAATCCTTCTCCCCAACAACAGCTTTGGGGGAGGCCACAAATGAAAAATCCAGCCAAAGTCTAGCCGAAGCAGCAACACAGAACCAGTCCAGCCACCAAACAAGAACACACAATCCATCAAAATCAGTCGGACATAGGACATAGCATCTATACCTTCGTCAGCAGCAAGATCAATGAGCAAAAATCCTGCACCTCTTCGGATCCGGACAGACAGCGTCGAACCAAGCACCACGCCAATGCTCGCGCGAAGTAGATGCAAAGCCCAACGAACCCGTTTGTCACCAGGACGTGGCCATACCTCCCCCTGACACCAGAAATTCTCGGCGCACCAAAAAACCAGCAAGACGAACCCTCCTATTCGGCAAAGCAACCATCTCATCGGCGTTGACTTCACCGTAGACAGCTTCAGAATCGTCCAACACACAGGAAAATCATCTCTGCTACCACTAGAGATAGCAGAATCCAGATCTAGCAACACCGATCCAGATCGAAACAAAAAACCGCCACAACCTGAAACATCCCTCAAGATCTCAGTGCCGTCATCCATGCGTTGCGAAAACCTCCATCGCACCAGGAGATAGTGCTTCCCGAACATCAATCCATCTGCATCGCAAAGCCTGATGATATCAACGAAGCCGCTGAAGGGGGTTCCAGGATGGAACCCTAGAGATCGCCGCGTCGGGAGAGACCCAGGAGAGAGCGGCGGCATCTTCCTCTTTCATTTTTTTTAGGAAAAGGAAGGCTCTGGTCCAGGCTATTCCTGGAACCCCCCAAAATTTATTAAAATAAAGGACACAAAGACCTGCAGACAAGGGAGGGGAGGGGTCAAACGACCCACACCCAAAAACACTTCACAGCAAAAGACCCAAAAAAAGTAAAATCAAAAAAGAAAACAAAATAGAGGAACAGACACAAAACAAAACACAACAGCAGAGTCCACAAGTCTTTTCCAGCCAACACCATCATCCAGCACCAATACCAAAGAGCACAGCCAAGCAGCGTCCACACATACAGCATCACAACATCCATCATCCAGCGCATTCCAGTAACCAACAACACCACATCCAATCATCACAGCAATACAGCAGCCACAACACATCAAAACCAACTAGCCCCAGCAACCATCAGCAGCACCACATCCATTTTTCATAGCAACACAGCAGCACAATGAATGGTTTTAGGCTTTTCTAGGGTTTTAAGGGTTTTATGGGTTTTAATATTTTTTTGGGTTTGAGGTGTTTTTATGTTTTTATGGATTTCATAGACTTTTTTAGGTTTTTTATGGGTTTTTATGTTTTTAGCGATTTTTAGGGATTTTTTTGTATTTTTATTTTTTTTACTGTTTTTAGGGATTTTGATTATTTTTAGGGTTTTTAATGTTTTTATTGTTTTTAGATATTTTGAACGATTTTAGGGGATTAAAGTGATTTTAAATTTTCTGTGGTTTATGTTTTTTATTTTTTAGTGGGGATTTTTAAGTTATTTAGGTGTTTCTATAGATTTTCGAGTTTTAGGTGTTTTTACTATTTTATGGATTTTTATGTTATTAAGGGTTTTAGGGTTTTACGGGGTTTTTAGGTATTTTTTGTTTTTTAGGTTTTTAGGCGGTTTTATGTGTTTTTTAGTTTTTTCCATTTTCATATGGGTCTGTATAGTTAATTATAGATTTTATATGTTTATGGATTTTTAGGATTTTATAAGAATTCTATGGTTTTCATGGGTTTTTAGGGGTTTTTCTAGGTTTTAGGGGTTTTTAAATTTTTTAAAGATTTTATAATTTTTTTGGGTTTTTACGTTTTTTTTACTTTTTAGGAGTTTTAGGATTTTATATAGTTTTCTAACATTTTTGTTGTTTTAATGGTTTTTAAACTTCTTTGTGGGTTTTTAGGGTTTTTATGGGGTTTTATGTTTTTTTTAGGTTTTAGGAATTTTCATGGATTTTAGGGTATTTGTGTTTTTTATGAGTTTTTAGTTTTCTTTATATTTTTTTTGGTTTATGTGATTTTAGGTTGTTATAGTTATCTTAGTTTTTTTAGGTTTTTTAGTATTTTTTAGGTTTATTTTTTGGTTTTTTACGGATATTTTAGGAATTTTATTGTTTTTAGTGTTTTGTGGGATTTTGAGAGATTTTGGTGGTCTGTATGGTTTACTGGAGTTTTAGGTGTTTCATAATTTATATCATTATTTATATTTTCATCAGGTTTTATGTTTTTTCATTTATTATGTTTTTCTTAGGGGTTTTCATGGTTTTTTTTTGTTTTTTAGTGGTTCTCAGGGATTTTTTTTATTTTTATGGTGTTTGGGGTTCTTATGATTTTAGGGTTTTTTTCTTTTATGGATTTTAAGGTTTCTTATAATTTTTTAACATTTTGAGGAATTTTAAAGTGTTTTTTGAGTTTTTAGTGGTTTTTTGGGTTTTGGGGATTTAGGACTATTTTAGCTCAGAGGGATTTTTATGGTTTTTAGAGATTTATGGGTTTTTTGGGTTGTTATATTTTTTTTGGATTTTTTAGGTTTTTTACGTGTAATTATATTTTTATGGTTCTCTTATTGGTTTTGGTGGTTTTAGAGTTATTTTATGATTTAGCGATTTTTAGAGATTTTTTTGGATTTTTTTGGTTTCTTAGGGGTTTTAGGGATTTTTAGGGTTTTAGGGTTTTAGTGTTTTTTAAGGTTTTTATAGTTTTTTTCATTTTTTGGGTTTTTTGAGTTTTTTATGGTTTGCTCTATTTTGTTGAAATTTGGCAGTTTTTAGGGTCTTTTTAGGGGGTTTTAGGTTGTTTTTACATTTTTCTTATTTTTTTAGGTTCAATAAGTGTTTTTAGGGTTTAAAGGTTTTTTAGTGAATTTCAGGGTTTTTAGGATTTTCCAAATATTTATGAATATTAGGGATTTATAGGATTTTTATGGTGTTTTGGGTTTTAAGGATTTTGAGGGTTTTAAGGGTTTTTATGTTTTTCGCAGTTTTTTGGTTTTTTAAGGGTTTTAAATGTTTTTATATTTTTAATGTTTTATTATGGGTTTTTAGGGTTTTTATTTTTTTAGGTATTTTTTATGGATTTTCAGGATTTTTATGGATTTTCAGGAATTTTATGGTTTCTACGGTTTTAGGGTTTCGTTCGTTATTATGGATTTTTAAAGGTTTTTAAATGTTTTTAAAGTTTTTTATTATTTTATAGGGGTTTAAAATGATTTATAGTTTAGTGGTTTTGTGTATTTATGATTTGTTATGGTTTTTTATGGTTTTAAGGGGAATTATGGTTTTTATTTTTTTAGGGTTTTTGTGGTTATAAGTGTTTTTTAGTTTTTTATGGGTTTTAGTTTTTTATCCTTTTAGTGTTTTTAATGTTTTTAGGGGTACAAAATGATTTTAGATTTATTTTTTGGGTTTTAAGGGTTTTTAATGTTTTTTAATTTTTTTAGGGGTTTTATGGTTTTTAGGATTTTTAGGGTTTTTAGTGATTTACCATTATTTAGGTTTTTAAGGTTTTGTTGTGTTTTTTTATATTTTTTATGTTTTTTATGTTTTTTGGGATTTTATGCACTTTTTTAGTATTTTTATGAATTTTTATGGTTTTTCTGGATTTTGAGGGCATTTAGAGTTTTTGGGGGGGGTTTACGGTTTTTAGGTGTTTTTTAGTTTTTAAAAAAAATATTTTTTTAACGTTTTTGGGGTTTAAAGGGTTTTTTTGAGTTTTTAGTGGTTTCCTATGGTTTTCATGGTTTTTAGGTTTTTAAGGTGTTAGGGGTAATATGGATTTCAATGGGTTTTAGGGTTTTTAGATTCTTTTTGGTTTTTTAGTGTTTTTTTTATTTTTCAACGGTTTTATGTGTATTTATATTTTTAAGGTTTTCATTGGGGTTTTCAATATTCTAATGTTTTTTCTAATTTTTTGGATTTTTAGGGATTTTTATGGGTTTTTTTGGGAGTTTAGGTTTTTTAGGTATTTTGCGGGTTTTAGGTTTTTTGGGATTTTTGTGATTTTCTATTTTTTTGCCGTTTTTTGGGTTTTTAGATGTTTTAAGTGTTTTTAGGTTTTTATTTTTTTCAAAAGTATTTTTAGGTTTTATAGAGTTTATAAATTATTAGGTGTTTTATTGATTTTTTAGGATTTTATGGTTTTTAGTGGTTTTACAATTTTTAGGATTTTTTTGGTTTTTATGGTTTTTAGGGGTTTTGAGTTTTTTGGGGTTTATGGATTTTAGAGTTTTTTAACATTTTTTGGGGTTTAATTTTTTTTATGTTTTAAGTGTGTTTCAAGGATTTTTATCTATTCTTTATTTTTTTTAATATATTTTGAGGTTTTTATGTTTTTTTTTAATTTTAGGGGTTTTACTATTTGTTAGGGTTTTAGCATTTCTAGGTTTTTAGGGGTTTTAAGTGTTTTAAGGATTTAATGATTATATTAATGGTTTTTATTGTTATAAGGTTTTTTATTCTTTCTATTTTTATGTTTTTTTTTATTTTCTTGGTTTCTAAGGTTTTTATTTATTTAGAGTGATTTTAGGATTTTTTATGGTTTTTTGGTTTTTTGGTTTTTAGTTATTTAAGGTTTTTTAGTTTTTTAGGAGTTTATGTGTTTTCAAATTTTTTAGTTTTTATTAGGTGTTTTCAAGGTTTAGGGTTTTCTACATTTTAGTATTTTTATAGTTTTTTATGTTTTTAGGGATTTTTAATGATTTTTATGGTTTTAAGGGTTTTTTTCATTTTTAAGAGCTTTTACAATTTTTTATTTTTTGGTTTTTTGGGTTTTTGTTATGTTTTTTTGGGTTTTATGGGTTTTTTTGAGTTTTTATATGTTTTTACGGGTTTAAAGATATTTTATAGTTTTAGTGGTTTAGGGTTTTTATGGGGTTTATTGTGTTTTAAGGTTTTATGGGTTTTATGGGTTTTATGGTTTTTAGTGTTTTAAGGGTTTTGGTGTTTTTTATGTTTTTTGGGGGTTTTATTTTTTTAGGTTTTTATGTTTATCTAAGGGGTTTTCATGGTTATTAGGGTTTTAATATTTTTAGGTATCTTTAGTTATTTTGTTGAATTATTATGTAATTATGGTTTTTAAGGATTTTGAGGGGTTTAAGTATATTTATGGTTTTAAGGTTATACTGGTTTTTACTATTTTTAGGTCTATTATGTTTTTTAAGTTCTTTTAGGTTTTTAATGTTTTATTAATGGTTTTGAAGGTTTTAATATATTTTTATGTTTTTACATATTTTAAGTATTTTTAGGATTTTTCTAGGTTTTTGGGTTTCTATTGATTTTGAGGGTTTATCATGCTTTTTGAGTTTTTAGGGGTTTTTTAGTTTATTATGGTCTTAATGTTTTTTAGATTTATTTAATATTTGTATTATTTTAATGGGCTTTTAGGGGGTTTAGTTGGTTTTTAGGGTTTCTATGGGTTTGTTGGGGTTTTATTGTTTTTATGGTTTTTAGGTTTTTTACAGTTTACATCTCTTTTAGGGTTTTTAGAATTTTTTTTTCTTTTTAGGAGTTTTATGTGTTTTTAATATTTTTAGGATTTCTTAGGGTTTTTATGATTTTTTAGGGTTTTTAAATTTTTATTGTACTTTAAGGGATTTTTTGGTTTGTTTTTTGTTTTTTGGTGTTTTATGGATTTTGAGGGGTGTTTGAGTTTTTTATGGTTTTAGGGGGTTTTATGGTTTTTAGTGTTTTTAGGTTTTTTTAGGAATTTTATGTTTTTTTATGTTTTGAATGATTTATTAGGGGTTTTCATGGTTTTAAGGTTTGTTTATGTTTTTATGGACATTTAGAAATTTTATAGGATTTTTATAGTTTTTTTAGGTTTTTGGGATTTTGAGGTTTTTTATTTGTTTGAGGATTTTTTTGTTTTTTTGGTTTTTTGGGAGTTTTTAGTTTTTAGTGGGTGTTTAGGGTTTTAGAGGGTTTTTAGGATTTTATGGTTTTTTTCAGTTTTATGGGTTTTGGGGTTTTTTACAGGTTTTATCATTTTTATGATTTATTAGGGTTTTATGTGTTTTTTGTATTTTATATTATTATTAAGGGTTTTCAATATTTTATGGTTTTAGGTGTGTTTGGATTTTATTTTTTCAGGTCTCTAGGGATTTTGAGGATTTTTTAGGGATTTGTTTTTTGTTTTATGCTTTTTAGGGCGTTTTTTGTGTTCTAATTTTTTTTTGTGTTTATTTGGTTTTTATGGTTTTTATAATTTCTTAATGTTTTTATGGGCTTAATTTGTTTTTAGAGATTTTAGTGGTTTTTAGGTTTTTTATGGGTTTTTATGGTATTTTATGGTTTTTTGGATTTTATGTTGTTTACTAATTTTTAAGGAATTTTAGAGGATTTAGCATTTTCTAGGATTTTAGGTGTTTTAAGTGTTTAAAGCCTTTTAAGGTTTTCTAATTGATTTTTAAGGTTTTTAGGGTTTTTTTTTTTCTTGTCTTATTTAGGAATTTTTTTGCTGTATGGGGTTTTTAGGGATTTTGAGGGGTTTGGGGGGGGGTAGGGTTTTTTTGTTGTCTTGTGTTTTATGGTTTTTAGGGGTTTTTAGTGTGTTAAGGTTTTATTTTCTTATAATTATTTTTTAGGGTTTTGGGTTTTTTTTCTTTCGGGAAATTTAAGGATTTTTTTGAATTTTAATGGTTTTTTGGGTTTTAGGGATTTTTTTTGGATTTATATGTTTTAGGGTTTTAATAGTCTTTATGGAAATGTTTTTTTAGGGTTATTTTTAATTTTTATGAGTTTAAGACATTTTATAGCTTTTAGAGTTTTAAGGGTTTTACGGGTTTTTAGAGTTATATGTTTTTTTATGGTTTGTCTGTATTTTTAGAGTTTCTTTTGGGGTTTAGGGGTTTTATGGATTTGGGGGTTTTTATTGTTTTTTAGGGATTTTACAGTTTTCAACATTTTTGGGTTTTTAAGTTTTTCTTAGAGGATTTCAATTTTTAGGTGTTTTTCTGTTTTTAGGAATTTTTAGTGGTTTTTATAATTTTTATGGTTTTTTGGTTTCTTGATTTTTAGTGTTTTCAGGGATTTTTTTTTGGTGTTAAGGGTTTTTAGGGTTTCTGGTTTTCTAGGGTTTTTAGTGTTTTTTGGTTTTTTAAGAGAGTTATGTTTTTTGGGATTTATGGTTTTCAAATGGTTTTTTAGGGTTGATAGGGCTTTTTCATGTTTTTAGTGATTTGAATGGGATTTTTTATTTTTTTTTATTTTTTAGGCTTTCAATGATTTTTTTAAGGTTTTGGGATTTTTTTTTTTTGTGGGTATTATGTTTTTTGTTTTTTTATTATTTTTTGGTGGGTTTTATGGTTTTTTGTGTTTTTTAGGTTTTCAAGGTTTTTTAGATTTTTTAATGTTTTTAACATTTTAAAGGGTTTTTAAATTTTAGTCATTTTAGTGATTTTAGGTGGTTTAAGGGGCCTTTATTTTTTTGGGGTTTTTTGGTTTTTTGGGTTTTTATGGGTTTTAGCATTTTGTATAGTTTTTATGAGTATAAAATTTTGTTTGGTTTTTAATATTTTCTTTCGGTTTTTAGGGTTTTTAGGGGTTTTTTCATTTTTAATGATTTATATGGTTTTTTAAAGTGTTTTAGTTTTTTTATTTTTTTAATGGAATTTTAAGGATTTTTTGAGATTTTAGAGTTTTTATTGGTTTTTAGGGTTTTATGGTTTTTTGAGGTTTTTAGTGTTTTTTAGTTATGTGGGGGTTTTTTGGGTTTTTAGTTGATTTTCAGGGTTTTAAGTGTTTAAATGGATTTTAGTGTTTTTAGTGGGTTTTAGGGTTTTTTTGGGATTTTAGGTTTTTTTATGGATTCAGGGGTTTTATGTTTATAAGGTGTTTTTAGGGTTTTTGGGGATCTTTTAGAGTTATTATAATTTATTCGGGTTTTTAAGGGATTTATGTTTTTTAGGTTTTTTAGGATTCCATAGTGTTTCTAAGGGATTACTGGTGTTTTGACATTTTTTGATATTTTATGATTTTTTTTGGATTTTTTTGGTTTTGGGGTTTTAAGTGATTTTGAGGTTATGGAGCCATTTTCTGGGTTTTAAGGCTTTTAAGTGTGTTTACCATTTTTGGGTTTTTAGAGGTTTTAATTGATTTAATATTTTAAATGTTTTATAAGGGATTTTCAGGTTTTTAGGGATTTAAAGGGAATTTTTAGGATATTTATGTTTTTTTGGATTTTTAGGGAATTTGAGGGTTTGTAGGATTTTTTAGGTTTGTAGGGTTTTATGGTTTTTTACGTTTAGGGGTTTTTTTATGTTTTTAGGGTAGTTAGGGTTTTTATTGTTTTTAAATATTTTATATTTTTAAAGGGTTTTTATAGATTTTAGTGGTTCCAGTGCTTTTATGTGTTTTTAGGTTTTTTTAGGTTTTTATGGATTTTTAGGGTTTTTAGAGGTTTTAGGTTTTTTAGCATTTTTAGGTGTTTTCGGGGTTGTGTGTTCTTTTAGGGTTTTTGGATGTTATTAGGGGTTCTATAGTCTTTAGGTTTTTTTTTATTTTTTTGGGGTTTTTACATATTTTTAGGGTTTTTATCATTTATTGAGATTTTAGGGGTTTTAGGTGTTTCTTGGTTTTTATGGATTTGTTATGGTTTTTCATAATTTTTATGGTTTTTTACATTTTTATTGATTTTTGAGTATTTCGGGGGATTTATGATTTTTATTGTTTTAGATGGTTTAAATTTTAGGGTTTTTAGGTTTTTATGCATATTTATATTATTAGGGGTTTTAGTTTTTATTGTTCTTAAGGTTTTAATAGTTGTTAAATATTTTTAGGGGATTAATTGGTTTTTGGATTTTTTTAGTTGTTTTTAGGTTTTTTATGGGATTTTAGGGTTTTAAAAGAATTTATGGTGTTTTAGGGATTTTAGCATTTTTTTTTGTTTTCTAGGGGGTATAAAAATTTTTGGTTTTACGGTTTTCTAAGGGGTTTTCTGGGTCTTCTAGGTTTTTAGGGATATTTTTGTTTTTATGGTTTTTAGTTATTTTTTATGATTTTTTATGGTTGTTAGGGTTTTTATGGTTTTTGAGGGATTTTAGGGGTTTTAGGGTATTTATGGTAATTTTGGGTTTTTAGGGGGGGTTATTTTTTTTGGATTTTAATAGTTTTAATTTTTTTTAATGTTCGTATGATTTTATTGTATTTTTAGATTTTTTTTTGGTTTTTTTGTTTTTCATTGGTTATTAGGTTTTTTTAAGGTTTTTAGGGAATTTTATGATTTTAAGGGGGTTTTAGGCTCTTTTAGGGTTCTGATCATTTTTTAGGTTTTTTGGGGTCTAAAATGTTTTTAGGTTTTGACAGTTTTGAAAGGTTTTTTCATAGTTTTAGGGTTATATATTTTTTTAGAAATTTTGTGGATTTTTTAAAATTTTAGGGTTTTTTGTGATTTTGAGGGGTTTTAGGGATTCTTTGGTTTTTTAGGGTTTTTTGTGTTTTTATATTTTTTTGGGTTTTTTGTTTTTTTAGGTTTTTTCAGTTTTCTAAGGATTTTAGGTTTTTGGGGTTTTTATATTTTTAAGGATTTTAGGGATTTTTAGGATTTTAATCATTTTTTATATTTTTTACAATTTTTATGTTTTTTATAGTTTTTAGGGTTTTTGAGTTTCAGGGGTTTTATTATTATTTTTTAAATTAATTATTTAGGGTTTAAAGTATTTTTTGAGTTTTTAGTGGGTTTTAGGGTTTTTATTTCTTTTTAGTATTTTTTATTATTTTCGGGGTTTTATGGTTTTGATGGTTTAAGGGTTATTATCATTTTTAGGGTTTTAGAGTTTTTATCTTTTTTAGGTTTTTAAAGTGTTTTTATTTTTTATTGTATTCTGAAGGTTTTTCATGTTTTTTAGAGTTTTTATGATTTTAAGTATTTTTAGGGAAGTTTTATGACATTTTGGATTTTCAGAATTTTGGTAGTTTTTAGGTGTTTTAGTGTGTTTAGTGTTTTTAGGGTGTTTATATATTTTTTATGTTTTTAGGGGTTTTATGCATTTTTAGTATTTTTAAGGTTTTCTTATGGGTTTTATGGGAGTTTAGTTTTCTCTTTTTTAGGGTTTTTAAGGATTTTCTTGTTTTTAGGGGGTCCTAGGGTTATTATTGTTTTAAAGGATTTTTAGGGGATTGTTTTAGTTTTTCTTTGGATTCTGGGGTTTTTTTAGTTTTTAGGGTTTTTAAGGATATTTAGAGTTTTTTAAGGTTTTTTGGGGTTTATAGGGTTTTAGATTTTTAGTGGTTTATGGTTTTTATGTTTTTAGGATTTTTATTGTTTTTAGATTTTTTAGGGTTTTTGTGTTTTTTGGATTTTTTAGGTTTTTTGTTTTTTTTTTTGTTTTTTGGGGTTTTAATTGATTTTAGGTTTTAATGTTTTTTCTATGGATTTTTAGGGTTTATATATTTTTTTGGGGATTTTTAGGTATTTTTTATATTTTTATGGGTTATAGGGTTTTTATGGATTTTGATGATTTTTATGGGTTTTTCTGTTTTAGGGTGGTTATTTACATTATTTAAGGCTGTTTATGATTTTTTTAAAAATATAATGTTTTTAATGGTTTGAATGTGTTTATAGTTTTTGTTGTTTTTTATTGATTATATGGGGTTTTGTGTTTTTATGGGATTTTATAGACTTTAGGGGTTTTAGTGTTTTTATTGTCCTTTATGTTTTTTTGTGTTTTTTAGTTTTCTAGACATTTTAATTGATTTTTTTATTTTAACGTTCTCTAAGGGGTTTGGGGTTTTGGGGTTTTAGGTTATTTTATATTTTTAGGTATTTGTAGGGGTTTTTATTATTTTTATTGTTTTTTACATTATTAGCTATTTTTAGAGACTTTTTAGTAAATTTAAATTATTTCATATTTTTAGGGATTTGATGGTTTTAGGGGTTTTATGGGTTTTATAGTTTTTTGTGTTCTTATTTTTTTAGTTTTTATGGGTTTAAGGGTTTTTTATAGTTTATTATTGTTTTTAGGGGTTCAACGGGTTTTTAGAGTCATTAATGGTTTTTAGACATTTTATTGGCTTTTACTGTTTTTAGGGGTTTTATGGTTTTTATGGTTTTTTCTTAGGAGTTTTAAAATTTTGTAGGATTTTTAGTGGTTTTAAGTTTTTTTAGGTTTTTAAGGTTTTCTTAGAATGTTTTTATGGTTTTTTTATGCTTTTAGGTTTTTTAGGGCATTGATTTTTTTTGGTTATTTCTGAATTTTGAGGGTTTTTTGGGTTTCTTGTGAAGTTGAGGTTTTTTAGGATTTTTTGTGTGTTTTTAATTTTTATGGGTTTCTTTATTTTTAGATTTTTATTATTTTATTATAGTTTTTTAGGGTTTTTTTGTTTTTTAGGGTTTTAGGCATTTTTAAGGATTTTCTAGGAATTTCTTGTTTTTAGGGTTTTAGGGATTTAGATATTTTTAATGATTTTTAAAGACTAAATGGTTTTATGGTAATAAATGTTTTCTATGGGTTTTATTTGGGTTTTTATGTTTTTTAGTTATTTTTTCATTTTTTAAGTATTTAAATGGGGTTTACAGTTTTTAATGGATTTTTATAAGTTTCATGTTTTGTTGGCGGTTTTAAAGCTTTATGGTTTTTTGGTTTTTTGGTATTTAGGGATTTTAGCAATTTTTTGGTTTTTATAAGTTCTAATTTTTCTTATTTTTTATGGGTTTCTTAGGGTTTTTCTGAGTTTTTAGTATTTTTAATTTTTTAGGGATTTTAGTGCATTTTTAGTATTTTTTATGTATTTTAAGGTTTTTAAGGTGTTTGAGCATGTTTCATTTTTTCAAGATTTTATGTGTTTTTTTGTTTTGTTTATTTTTTAGTGTCATTATGGTTGTTTTATATTTTTTAAAATTTTTATGGTTTTTAATGTTTTTTTTGAGTTTTTAGTTTGTTTTTTTGGGTTTTTATTGGTTTTCTATGGTTTTTAGGGTATTAGGGGTTTTGGGTTATTAAGGTATTTTAGTGATTATATTGTTTTAATGTTTTTGGGGTTTTTTAGTTTTGTTAGGTTTTCTATTGGATTTTTAGGGTTTTAGGGTTTTTTATATTTTTAGGGATTTTTTATGAATCTAATGATTTTTAGGGATTTTGATGGGTTTTAAGGGTTTTGAGGGGGTTTTTGGTTTTATGGTTTTTATGGTTTTATAGTTTTTTAGGGGATTAAGTCTATTTAATGTATTCTAATGATTTAGGGGTTTAAATGGTTTTTATATTATTTATTGGTTTTAGGGTTTTATAGGTTTTTAAGGTTTTTTTTTCAGATTTTATGGGTTTTATGGATTTAAGGGGTTTAATGGTTTTTAGTTTCTTTTAGGGTTTCTAGCATTTTTTTTATTTTTATTGGTTTTATGTTTTTTAGGTTTTTATTATTTTCATAGGGGTTTTCAAGGTCTATAGGAGTTTACAAATTTTTAGGGATTTTTAAATCTTTTTTATTATTTTTATGGTTTTTAGTGATTTTTAAGGATTTTGTTGGTTTTTGGAGTATTTTTATTTTTTAACACTTTTAGCGTATTTTACGGTTTTTAGGGTTTGTATGTGTTTTTAGGTTTTACAGTTTTCATAGTGTTTTATATGGTTACTGAGATGTTTTTACATATTTAGGGATTTAAGGGATTTTTTAGGAATTTTATTATTTTTAGGGATTTTTAGTGGTTTTAGGGTTTTCTAGGTTTTTAGGGTTTTTAATGGTTTTTATGGGTTTTAAGGTTTTTTAGGTTTTTAAGGGTTTTTACAGTTTTTAGGGATTTTTAAATATTTATAGGGTTTTATAGGGTATTTATTGATTTTAATGTGTTTTTAGGGTTTTATAGGTTTTTTTGGGGTTTTATTGTTTTAAGGGGTTTCTTTGATTTTTTGGGTTTTCTAGGGTTATTTTAGAGTTTTATGGCTATTTAGGTTTTTAGGGGTTTTATGTGTTTTTTGGATTTTTATTTTTTCTTTAGGTTTTTTTGTATTTTATGTTTTTTTATGTTTTTAGTGTTTTTTAAGGTTTTTTAGGATTTTATGGGTTTTTAGGGTTTTTAGGGAATTTGAGGGATTTTAGGATTTTTTTTTAGTTTTTATATTTTTTAATGGTTTTTATAATTTTATGTTTTTTAGCTGTTTAAATTGTTTTTATGTTTTTATGGTCTTCAAAGCGGTTTTTAGGGTTTTAGGGGTTTATATTTTTTGGGTGGTTTGAGGGTTTTTCTAGTTTTTTATTGTTTTTAATATTTTATTAGAGTTTTTAACATTCTATGGGGGTTTAATTTTTTTTAGTTTTTTTCGTTTTTTTTGGTTTTTATGGATTTTTCTTGGTTTTTAAGGGTTCTCTGTTTTTATGGGTTTTATGATTTTTAGGGTTTTTAGAAATTTAGGTTTTTATGGGTTTCAATTGTTTTTAGGTTTTTATGGTTTTCTTATGGGTTCTCTAGGATTTTATGATTCTTATGTTCTTAGGTATTTTTATTCCCTTTTTATGATTTTTATGTTTTTAGGGGTTTTAAGGATTTTGAGATTTTTTATGGTTCTTAGGATTTTTAGGGTTTTATAGGCTTTTAATCAATTTTAGGATTTTTAGGGGATTTAAGTGTCTTTATGTCTATACATTTCCATATGGATTTCTAGAGTTTCTTTGGTTTTTTATGTTTTTGGGATTTTTGGATTTTTTATAAATTTAATTATTTTCTAGGGAATAATAGTTTTTTTAGTTTTTAGGGTCCTTGGTGTTTTATGCTTTTTGGGATTTTTTTTTCTTTTTTATTTTTTTTGGTTTTTTTGTTTTTTAGAGTTTTTTTTAACATTTTTAGAGGTTTAAATGGTTTTTTTAATTTTTATGGTTTTTATGGATTCTATGTTTTTTTGGTTTTTTATGGTCTTGAGGGGTGTCTTATCGTTTTTAGGGGTTTAGGGGTGTTAGTGTCCTTTCGGTGTTTTTAGTGTTTTTTGGTATTTTTTGGTATTTTTTATTTTTATGCTTTTTAAAGTTATTCGGGATTTTAGGGACTTTTATGGTTTTTAGAGTTTTTAGTGTTTTTAGGTTCTTTATAGATTTTAGGTGTTTTAGGGTTTTAAGGTTTTTCTTGTCTTTTTTAGCATTTTTATGGTTTTTTACAATTTTTGGGATATTTTAGGATTTTTTTGATTATTTGGGTTTTATGGATTTTTATGGTTTTTATGTGTTTTTATGGTTTTTATGTTTTTATGGTTTTTTGGGTTTTTAGAGTTTTCTTTAGTTTTTTAGGGTTTTAATTTTTTTTAATTTTTTTAATTTTTTTAGGGGTTGAAAGGGATTCTAGAGTTTTTAGGGGTTTTAGAGATTTTAGGGGTTTTATTAGTTGTTAGGGTTTTTATGGTTTTTGGGGTTATTTTTTGTTTTTTTGGGATTTTATAGTTTTTAGGGTTTTTTATAGTTCTTATCATTATTTAGGATTTTTATGGGTTCTAAATGATTTTATTTTTTTAATTTTTTCATAGGGGTTTTTAGGGTTTATAGTTTTTTATGTTTTTATGGATTTTGAGAGATTTTTTAGGAATTTCATTGTATTTTGAGGGTTTAGGGATTTTGAGGGTTTAGGGTATTTTAGAGTTTTATGGTTATTAATTTTTTTTAGAGTTTTTCATGATTTTTTGGGTTTGAATTGTTTTTAGGTTTAAAAGGTTTTCTTATGAATCTTCAAGGGTTTTAGTGGTTTTTTGGTTTCTATGGATTTATAGAGATTTTTATGGTTTTTAGGGGTTTTTTTGGGTTTTTAGGGCTTTCATGGTTTTTTTAGTTTTTAGGGTTTTTAGGGTTTCTAGTGTTTTTTATATTTTTGGGGTATAAAGGGTTTTTAGTTTTTTTCCCGTTTTAGGGGTTTTATGAGTTTTTATGGTTTTTAGGGGTTTATAGTTTTTACTATTTTTTAGTGTCCTATAGGGTTTTATCATTTTTTGGGTTTTTATGGGTTTTATGTTTTTTATGGTTTAAAGGTTTTCTTCGGTGTTTTTAGTGTTTTTTTTGGTTTTTACATTTTTAAGGATTTTTAGGGTATTTGTTCTTTTTTATTATTTTTATGGGTTTTTATGATTTGTAGGAATTTTGAGAGTTTTAGGAATTTTTAGTGTTATTATTTTATTTTTTGGGGTTTACTGTTTTTGCAGTTGTTTAGGTTTTTCTAAGTTTTTAGGTTTTTAGGTTATTTTATCTATTGTATGGGCTTAAAGGATCTTTATAGTTTTTTGTGGTTTTAGGGTATTTTTGGGTTTTTAGAGTTTTTTGAAGTTTTTAGGGGTTGTATGGTTTTTATGGGTTTTTGGGTTTTTAGGGTCTTTTGGGGTTTTTTATCATTTTTATGGTTTTAAGGGTGTAATTTTATTTTGGTTTTTAATTTTTTTTTCTCTATGTTTTTAGTGTTTTAATAGATTTTTACATTTTTTTGGTTTTTAGTGATTTTTTAGGAATTTTATTATTATTAGTGTTTTAGGGATTTTTATGTATTTTAGGATTTTTTATGGTTTTTACGGTTTTTAGGATTCTTAGAAATTTTAGTTGTTTAATGGTTTTAAGTATTTTAAGGTTTTTTTTCATAGGTATTTTCAAGGTTTTTACGGTTTTTATGATTTTTGAGGGTTTTAGAAAATTTTAAAGTATTTAGGGTTTTATGGTTTTATTGGGTTTTAGGTTTTTTCTGTTATTTGGCATTTTGTGGTTTTATAGTGTATTTTATTTTTCTAGGGGTTTAAATGATTTTTAAAAAATTTAGCAATTTTTTTGGGGTTTTTGGTGTTTTTCAGGGTTTTTTATGATATATATATTTTTAGGGGTTTAATGTTTTTTCAAATTTTAAGGTTCTAAGGGGTTTTAAGTATTTTTTTATGTTTTTATGGTTTTCTTAGTGTTTTTCTAGGAGTTTGCTGCTTTTTAAATTTTTAGGTATTTTTAGGGATTTTTTAGGATTTTAATGGGTTTTTATGGTGTTTAGGGATTTTGATGGTTTTAAGGGTTTCTTGGTTTTTTATCATTAATTTTTTATTATTCAATTTTTTTTATAAGGTTTTTAAGGTTTTTCAAAGTTTTATAACAATTTTAGGTGTCAAATGTTTTATATAGTTAATAGTGGTTTTTTTGGGTTTTTTGGGGTTTTAGTTGTTTTAAAGGGTTGTAAATTTTAATGGTTTATAGGGTATTGTATGTTTTTATTTTATTTTTATGGGTTTTAACTATTTTTATGTTTTTATCTTTTTTGGGGGTTTTCATGGTTTTTTGGTTTTTTTACATCTTTTGGCATTTTGAGGGATTTTTTTAAATTTTTATGGGTTTTTAGGGACACATCACATGCTTCTCAGGCTTTGTATGCTTCAATGGGACCAGTGCAGCATAATATAATCTCATCTGCAAACTCATGAAATCCCTAGAGATTATAGGAATACCATAAATCCTCAGTAAGGGAAATATCAATAGGGTAATAGAGTGAAAAGTGAAGTGAGTAAGAAATTGTTTGGAGCTGATAAAATAATCATGGATGATCCATTGGGACCTTCAACAGTTAGAGGTTTCTATTATTTTGAATGCTACCATTATGGAATATTTTTTTTGATGTGAGTGAGGTACATTTAATTATTTATTCTCTTGTTGTTGATCTTCTGGGATTTCACGTGGAGATAATTCCCTCTATTATGAAACAAAAAAATCCTCATAGATAAATAGAATACTGAGTCTTGGTGTTAAAATCTTATTCTATAGCTATTGATCAACTGAATTGATTTGGGACTTCTCTATGCCTAATAAGGATATATATAACTTAATATTTGTAATGGCATGGTTGTAAAAGTTGAAAGATCACATCAACTATTATACCTCAAGGGTTTGTGTTAAAACTGATGATAACATCGAGAATTTATTTAGATGAAATCAGAATATAAAGGCAGGGGGAGCTAGATTTTTGTAACTAGTAGTTGGAACTATCTCATACAAATTGGAAGCCTTGAACATGTAATATATAGATGAGATCGAAAATAATGGTTTCCTAAAAAAATTATTTGTTTTCTGATGTTTTTATTGATAATTTCTCATGGATTTCACCCATAAGAGAGGTAGAGTTTACAATTCATATCTTACTAAAGACCAGTCTTATATCAATTATTATCGGATGGAACCTATATAATTTAGTGAATTCAAATTCCATTTTTAAGTGTTTGAAGGAAATTCATTCAATCATCCTAGTACGTCTCCATGAGAATCATAAGTTCTTTTTATGAAAAAAATATGGATGGAACTCTAAGAGTTTCTTTGGATTATCATAATATTGACGAAGTTACGATAAAGAATATGCATCATATTCCATGAATTGATGACATCTTTGATCAGTTTAGTGGATCCAAATGGTTCCCTAAAATTGAATTTCATTTGGGATATCACTAACCATTGGTTCAGAATGAGGAAATTCCCAAGACATCTTTTAGAAGTATATATAGAATTTACGAGTATGTGGTTCTGCCTTAAGGTCTTATGAATTCACCAATTTTCTTTATATAATGGAAGAATCATATATTTCCAATGAATCTGGATTATTTTGTGGCGGTATTTGTGGCTGACATGCTAGTTTATTTTATGACAATGGTTGAGCATGAGAAAAACTTTGTGATAGTGTTGGATATCTTGAGGGATCATCTTCTATATTCCAAACATTCAAAGTGTGATTTTTGGATACAAGATAAATATTTACATTGAAATTTTATCTATGAGAAGGGTATTTATTTGGATCGAAAAAATATAGAGGTTTTAATCTCTTGGAAACCACCAAATAATATCTTTGAGATATGGATTTTCCTTAGCCTGGATGGTTATTACTAACATTTTCTTTGTGAATTTTTGCAACTAGATTCACCAATGATATATTTGACAAGGAAAAGTGTTCCATTCCAATGGAACTATAAAATCAAAATTATTTTATTGATATTAATGTTCTCCTTACATCAGGATAAATCTTGATATTTATAGAATCATGACAAGTAAATGTGATGTATTTTGTTGCTTTGGGATTTGGGTTTGGGTGTTTTCTCATCCAAAGAGATCATTTTGATTCTTATGGATCACAGAAGTTATGTTTTCATTATATGAACTACCTAATTAATAATTTTTAATTATTTATTCATTTCTATACTTTTAAGACCTAGAATCATTAACATTTTAGAGAGAAATTCATGGTGTTTATGGATCTTATGATCTTCAAACACATTTTTTGTCAATAGATTTTAATCTGACACAAATAATTTGGATAGAGTATCTTGAAATTTTTACCTTTAACTTAATATATACACCTACTAAAGGGAACATTGTTTCACATGAATTTATAAGAAATTCATATTGTTATTTAGTGAAAGAGGCTTTAGATCAGAGGTAGATAATCGTGGTGATTGATGATATGCACTTGGATTTTGGATATTGAGGTAGTGTTTCTATTATATTTTGTGTTTATTTTGTTCGTAATTTGATAGAGAAGGTTAAAGAAGAACATAAATATGATTGTGAATGTGTTTCTTTGAGATAAAAACTAATTACTGGAGAGACCATTGAGAGATGTAATTTTGAAATAAGTTACATTTTGTTATTTTGAAATTGGATGGTCCTACAGTTGGTTTTTTAAGAATAAATCCTTCATGATTATGACCATTAGAGATGGGATATTCAATATAGAATAAAAACGTGGTATAAGGAACTGAAAGAATAATTTTGTTTGGTTGGAATAAAAAGAAAGGATTCAGAGTTTGTTTTGAGATTCCATGCTTGTCAGAAGGTTAAGCCTGAGCACCTATGACTAGTGGTTATGTTGCAGTATTCACCGATTCCTATGTGGAAATGGGAGAAAATAGAAATGTATTTTTTAATTGGTATTCCAATTAATGTTTGAAAACTTGATTATATATAGTTGATAGTGGATCAGCTAAAAAATATGGTCCATTTCATCCTTAATCCTAAATCCAATACAGTAGAGAAATTGTCAAAAATATTTATCCAAGAAGTTGTAAGTGACACGGTGTTCTAGTGTTGATTGTATCTGAAAAATAACATGGGTTTATGTCTTGTTTTTTTGGAAATATTTACAACAATAACTAGGAATCTGGTTGACTATGTGTAAGGTGTATATTCCCAAATGGAATGAAAATCCAAAAGGATGATCCAAACGATGGATTACATTCTTAGGAATTAATTAATAGATTTTGGTCACTCATTGGAGAAGCACATACCATTAACATAGTTCTGGTACAAAAAATGATATCATATCTTGATACATTTGGTTCCTTTTGAAGCATTGTATGGGTTTCCTATTCTTAGTATACTTTTTTAGGTGGAAATAAAGGATACATCACTGGTTGGACAAAGCCTTGTCCAGGAGACAATAAAGAATATTATGTTAATAAGAAAGATGATGAAGATGGAACAAAGTCGTCATAAGTCCTATGTGGATCATCATCGACAACCATTGTCATTTGATACGAGTGATCATTTTTTCATGAGAATAACTCCTAGAATTCGGAATCATTGTTTTGGAAAGCATGGAATGATATATACTTGATATATAGGCCCTACTGAAATATTTGAATGAGTGGGTGAGGTGGAATATCTATTTTCTTTGACTCCAAGGTTTATTTTAGTGCATATTATGTTTCATGTATCTTAATTGAAGAAGCATCAACCTGACCCTGGCCATGTGATTCGATGGGATCAAGTTAAACTAGAGCGGGATGAAATCGTTGTTCATGACCCATTACACATTCGATATAGGAAAGAGAATGTATTTCATGGGAATAAAATAGATCTAGAGTGGGTTTTATGGAAACATGGTTAGATTTAGGATGAAACATGGGAGTGTGAAAAGAAAAATATGGAGAAATGGCCATAACTCTTCATGGACAACTATGGTTTTCTAAATTTCAGTAACGAAGAGACCAATGGCGGAGAGAATTTATCAACCCTATTTTTAGGTATGTGGCCATTTATTTATGTATTTTGAGTATATAAAATCACTGGGTTTTGTTTTTTGAGGTTTGTAGGAGCTTCGAAATGATTTTGAGGATTTTATGGAGGTGCACGTTTTGAGAAGAGTTGTAGAAACAATGAGACATGTATAAGATAATATCCATCTAAAATAACAGCCATAACGGAGCACTGGGTTTGTCCAAACTGGTTTCATTCCTAGTAGAAACCATGCAATGTTGTATAGTGGGGTATAACATGGTTTCTACATGGTTTTTCTATCCATGGGAGGAGTGTTTGGAGGTAGTGGCTCCAATATGGTTAGCACACGATTTTCCAAACCATGCATCATAGAAAATTAGATCTAATAAAAGTGGATCTAATTATATTTGCCTCATAAAACACTTGATTTGTCCCTAAACAGTACATACCACGAATTCCTTAACCTCCTAAGGTGGTGGAGAAAATTCCTTTTTATCTGGAAGTGATTCTTATGTGAATCAAAGTTCCTTAGAGACCTATATTCATCAGTAAGTGCATGTTCTTCATTCTTTTCCTTAGATATCTTCTCCTTACCTCTTTTGGAACCATTAATCTAGTTCATTGTGGATAAATCCATGTTTTTTATGTCAATATTTATTGGATACTAGTGTTTTTAATTAATTTAATGAGATCTATGTTTTAATCTTTACGATTTAATCTGTTTTTATAAAGTTGTTCTCTTATTCATCATTTTCACTTATGTTTTAGAGGTCGGTGGCTTCTATACTTGACTCCTATTTATTATAACATGAAGGATTTAAAACAAATTGATTTTATTTATTGAAATTTTTGGTAAAACCATGGTGTGATTTTATGGAACAATCATTTGAATTATGGTTTAGGAAATCATTGGATTTGGATGGATTTTTTTGAAAATTTTTGTTTATAATTTTCCAATGGTGATTTGAAAATTATTTTTTGTTGATGAAATAAATTATTTTATGAAATTATTTTTCTGAAATGGGTAGATATTATTTGGTTATAATGGTTGGGCATGAGTTTAATGGTATAGATAATGTTCATTGGGTACCATTATAAAAGGGAAAGAGTATAGACATGCAATTACACTATCATTTGTAACACCATGATTTTGGGTTTGTTTGTATTGAGGATGTGTGTGGAAGTATAATTTTTTATTCCAAATCATAAATTTAGAGATGGTTTACATATTTTTTTATTTTCCTTAAATAATTATTATGTTAGTTATTGTTGTACTCCTTGAAAAAATGCTTTTGAAGGCTTGTTTCATTGTTTTCCAAGGAAAATTGATTTTGATGAATATAAACTATTAATTATATTTAAACTATTTAATAAAAAAATTATAACATATTCGATCCTAGTGTCTTGAGCTGAGATGTAATTGGGAAAATACTATTGAGTTTTATACTCACCCCCTACTTGGGCACAGTGGTGCATTTACAAATGTTATATATCAATACACAAGTAAAGGAAAAGTATCTCAGTTTTTAGTAATTCTTCTTGATACCTTGGTATGGGCATGTGGATTGGATCTTGTGAAATATTGGGAGTTATTGTGGGTGTATTTTTTTATATTTTGGTTCCATTGTTTATGTGGCATTGATTAGGATTATACTATGATATTGTCTTTTGTTTTATTCTTTTATTGACACGGATTTTGGCACTCATGCATCCTTAAGAATATTTGTTTTTATATTTATCATTGTTTCAATAATTTTTTATTAAAAGATAAAATCATCCCCCAAGTATTTATGTGGCCCTTGGAATTTATTTCTATCCTTTGGTGTCTTGGGATGTCACCTATGGCATAGTATCCCCCCCCCATCACATCTCAATCCAATGATGAAGGGCATCATTTTATAGTACAACTCTCACTTTTATTCCATTTATGTTTTAAATTATTACTTCACATACATTTAAATAGAGAAAATTCACCATGTTTCTACTGAATTTCTTCAAAAAAAGAGCCCTAAAATCTAAAAAAATAGTTAAAGGCTCCTGAAAAAATTTCAACATCTTCAGTCTTATGTATATTTATCATTTTTTAATACGTTATATTCCCATTCTCTTGAATCCATTTTGAATTTTATATTTGATTTCTTGGTTAGTATTTCCACACTCTAACAATCCTTTATATATTTTTTAATTTGGTAAGAATTATATAGTAAGCAAGTTTCATGGTAAAATGAAAGAGTGTTACATTTTTTTAAAAATCATGAATTCAATGAAACATAATAGAACATAATATTTTCATGTGAAAACATAGGAGGGAGTGTGTGAGGTACATATTCCTTTCTCTAAAAATTTTATTTCATGATTCTTAAATGAAATAGGCATGTTACACAAATGAAATAAGCAGTATGTTTTTTATTAGGGATGCACAAGACTAATTCAAAAGGATGAATGTGGGGATGGATGAATTGAAACCCCCGTCCAATTCTAGAGCACCACCATGGAGGATAGTCATTAAAGAAGAGGAGGAGTTATCTGATTTTTAATAGTAACCAATTAAAAGAAAGAAACCACCATGGAGGAAATCAATGATCTTGTAGGAGTAAAGTCAAGGATCCCATCATTCCAATTGAAGAATGATACCAAAATATATATGGAATAATAATTAAAGGTTGATCGTGTTTTCAGTTTTTACAACTATTATATGGAAAATAAGATGATTTTGGTGTCTATGGAATTCAGTAACTATGCTAGTATTTGGTGGGACTAACTACATGTGAGTTAATAAAAACATGGATAAATATCCATCCGAACATGAGAGGATATGAATGTGGTAATTATGAAGAGTTTAATTTCATAACATTGTTGTCTTGATTTGATCATCAAGTTGTAGTGGTCAGAAATGGTGTTGTGAGTGTTTAGGATTACCAAAAAGTGGTGAAGATCATTTTGATTTGGTAAATATAGATGAGGAGTGAGATTCCACCATATAAAGGTTTGTGAACAACCTCAACTAGAAAATTTGGGACATAGTGGACATGTACCACGATTTCGATATGGTGGATGTTCCTTATGTGGCTTCTAAAGTGGAGGGGTATGTAAAGATGAGAAGGATACACCCTACATCATATGGAAAAGATTATAAATCTTCTTTCAAGTTCACAGATTCCAAACCATAAAAACATGTATGGGAACATAAAATAGACTCAAAGGATATGACCTACCAAAAACCATTCATTCTATAATCCAAAGGTAAAAGAAAGGGTAAAGTTATTTCTAAATAATGTGGTATAAAATGTTTTAGTTTTCAAGTAATTTGAATTTTTTCAACATATTTCCCAAATAAGAGGACCATGATTCTTTTGGATGACAGATATGTTCTTATTGAAAGCTCAGGAAAATTTGAAATACAATCACATAAGGAGTGTTCTAATATGGAAATAGAACTTTAGGTGCAATGATAAATGCTTGTGGTAAGATGTTCTTTGAGTTCTCAACCTGAAGGGTAACATGGTCAAGAGAAAAGAGAGAACAATTTTCCGAATATATGCCTCTTTAAAGATAAGTTATGTATTATGATAACTGATGGGGTAGTTTCACAACCGTAACAAGTGGTTTAATGGTTTAAAAATTGTATTCAACTATTACTAAGAATCTTTTTCCTTATAGATTGTTATGGGTAAATAATATTGGGGATTTCAAAGTTACTAGGATAGAAAAGGTTCAATTTTTCTATTAGGAGGTATGAAGACAATATTATAAGTGATGTTCTTCCCTTTCATGCTACTAATATCTGGATGTGAAGTCCTTTGAAATTTGATAGGATAGTCACAAATGATGGATTTAACAACCACTATTCTTTTAAGTACAATAGAAGTATAGTTATACATACACCCTTGAGGCTATAGTAATATTATCAAGAATATGTGAAAATTGAGAGAGATTTTCAATAGATGGAAGAAGAAAAAAATAGAAATAATAGAGATAATAGAGAAATTAACAGTGAAAAAGGGGTGATGAGTGACATGAAAATAAATGAGGGAAAGAAAATATTTAAAAACCAGTTAAAATATGAGTGAAAATATAATTATTTGGAGAAAAGTGAGTTTATTTTTAGGAAAAAGAGAGATAAATAGATATTTAGTGGGACAAGAAACTCTCATACTTCTATTAATGGTAGAATTTTTTACTAATCACTCTTTTAAGGAATAGATTCCTTCTTGTGTTGTGTCTATATTATTTGAATATGGTTGTCAAGAAAGGATGTGTTGGAAATGAGAAAAATCTGATCCAGGTGGTTTGGTATGGGAAAATATTCTAAAAGGGAGGTTCCAGGAGTAAAGAAAATCATAACCTCATCCATGGGGAGATGGAAATTTCCATGTCTTGTAGGATATAAATGATAATTCATACAATATTGAGTTACTCAACAGGTATAGAAATATTAGTGTCTAGTTTAATGTTGCAGATATTTATTCCATCGAATTTTCATATTTGAGGATGAATCCTTTTTAGAAGTGATGTTATAATGAGGATCATAGATCCCATGGGAATCAAGTGGTTAAAGGAAGACTTGATGATGAGGGAAAAATGCACATGATTTCTCAACACTCATTGAAAGAAGTTGGTGGCCCAATGGTAAGGGAGCGGACCATAAAAATGAAGGTGGTCTTAAATGGGTTAATTATGGAATTTATAAGTGTAGGCCCAATACCCTTGTCAAGGGGAATAATTTGGGCCTATATTAACATTAAATATGGCCCAAACATGCTTTTAAATACACATCCTATAGTGTGTTATGAATTTCAATCCCACCCCCATAAAATATTAAAAGTCAAAAATAGAAGGATATATATATTTACTTTCCAAAAGGGTTTGATACTAATCATTTAAGGTCACGGTCATGTTCTAAAATTGTAAAAAGAATCATTTAGTAATTTTGAATTGTGTAAAATAGGTGTAATACTTCTTTATCATTTATTGACTATAAATAGGCACCCCCTTGTACTCATACATCATCATTATTGAAGGTAATGTTTTTAGGATGGTTTATTCATAAAACCTTTGTGTTCTTACTTAATTCTTAACATATAAATCGATTTATAATCCTTTGTTTATTCTTGTGGATAATACTTTTATAGACAAGTTCACATAAGGTTTTACCTTGACCAAATCTCTCCTTTCTTCCATATTTCCACCATTAATAGTTCTTATTACTTGTTTTCTTGCGGAGATCTGGGTTTTCAACTCATGAACATTCTACATGGTTCCTAGGAAACATTGTAATTAGTCTTTGATCATGAACCATTTTGTTCGTGGTTTTTATGTATTTTTATTTTTTTATGGATTTTTATGGTTTTTAGTGTTTTAGGGATATTGATTGTTTTTAGGGTTTCTTAGGGATTTATGGGTTTTTTGTTTTTTATGGATGGGGGGTTTGTTTTTCGTTGAATTTTTTATAGTGTATAAGGGTTTTTAGTGTTTTTATTATTTATAAAGTCGAATGGGTTTTAGTGTTTTTAGTGGGTTTTATTGTTTTATGTGGGGTTTAGGTATTTTTATGTTTTTAGGGTTTTTGGGTTTTTATCTTTTTTATTTTTTATGAGTTTTATGTAGTTTTGATGGTTTTAAGGTTTTATTAGGTTTTTTCAGGGGTTTTAGGGTTATTTACATTTTTATGGGATTTTGATATTTTTAGGATTTTTATGGTTTATCGGGTTTTTAGGGATTTGAGAGTTTTTCGGGTGTTTTTGGGTTTTTAGGGTTTTTATGGTCTTTTAAGTTTTTAAGGTTTTTTTGACTTTTTAGGGTTTAATTTTTTTTAGATTTTTTTAATTTTGTTAAGGTTTTAATAGGGTTTTAGAGTTTTCAGTGGGTTTTTATGGGTTTTAGGGGTTTTAATAATTCTATAGTTGTGGAGGTTTTATGGTTTTTATGGTTTTTGGGGTTTTAAGTGTTTTTTGGTTTTTAAGGTTTTCTTTGGGGTTTTTAGGGTTTTTTACCTTTTTAGGTATTTTTAGGGATTTTTTAGGATTTTTATTAATTTTAGTCTTTTTAGGGATTTTGACAGTTTTTAAGGATGTCTAGGGATTTTATAGTATTTTTGGGGTTAATGCTTTTTATAGTATGTATATTTTTTATGATTATTTATAAATTTTTAATGTTATTAGGGGTTTTAAGGGTTTTTAGAGTTTTTAGTGGGTTTTTAGATTTTTCTGTTTTTTTTGGGTTTTAATGTTTTTAGGGTTTTTATGGTTTTTATGGGTTTTAGGGGTTTTAATGTTTTTAGGGTTTTTAATTTTCATGTTTTTAAGAGTTTTATTTTTTTAGGTTTTTAACATTTTCTTATAGATTTTTGGGGGTTTTAGGGTTTTTAAATTTTAGTGAGTTTTATAAATTTGTTTAGAATTTTTATTTTCTTACTGTTTTAGGTATTTTTTATGATTTTTAGTGTTTTTTGGATTTTTAGGGTTTTTTGGGTTTTAGAGTTGTTTGTGTTTTAGGGGTTTTTCTGTTTTTAAGCATTTCATTGTTTTTTATGTGTTTTAAGTGTTCTTAGGATTTTAATGTTTTCTTTGGGTTTTTAAGGATTTTTGTGGTTTTTAATTTTTTAGGGATTTTTTGGGATTTTTTAGTATTACTATTGGTTTTTGGGGGTTTTATGAATTTTGATTGCTTTTTAAGTTTTTTATGGTTTTTAAATTTTTTTAGGGATTTTTAATAATTTTTTAGTATTACAATAGTTTTTTTGGTGGTTTAGGAATTTTTATTGATTCATATGGTTTTTATGGTTTTATGGTTTTTTATGTTTTAGAGTTTTGTTGTGATTCTAGGGTTTTTAAGGGTTTTTATAGTTTTTAAAATTTAAGGGGTTTAAATGGTTTTTAGATTTGTTAGTGGGTTTTAGGGTTTTTATGTGTTTTTAGGGCTTTAATGTTTTTTGGGGTTTTATGGTTTTTATGGTTTTATTTTGGTGTTTTTACTATTTTTAGTGTTTTTAGTTGTTTTATGGGTTTTAATTGTTTTTTATTTTTAAGGTTTTATTATGGTTTTTTTGTGTTTTTAGTGTTTTTGATGTTTTTATAGATTTTTAGGGATTTTTAGGATTTTTATGGTTTTTTAAGTTTTTTAGGTTTTTTAGGATTTGTAGGGTTTTTATGGAATCAAGGTTTTTATGATTTTTTTTGGGTTTTAGGGTTTATTTTGTTTTTATGGGTTTTAATGTATTTATGGATATTTATAGTTTTTAGGGTTTAAAATGGATTTAAGAGTTTTTAGTGGGCTTTTAGGTGTTTTATGGGATTTTATAGTTTTTATGGTTTTTAGGGGTTTTTATGGTATTTAGGGTTTTCAATGTTTTTAGGGTTTTTAATAATTCTTTCGATTTTATGGGTTTTAATTATTTTTAGGTTATTATGGTTTTTATAGGGATTTTCATGGATTTTAGGTTTTTTATATTTTTAGGGATTTTTAGGTAATTTTTTATTTTCATTGTTTTTAGGGTTTTCAGAAATTTTGAGGGGTTCTAGGTTTTTCTAAGGGTTTTTAGGAGTTTAATCGGTTTTGGGGGGTTTGGAGATTTTTTTTTTATTTTTGTTGAGGTTTTCTGGATTTTTTATATTTTTTTAACATTTTTAGGGGTTTTACGGGTTATAGAGTTTATAGTGGGTTTTACGTTTGTAGGGTTTTTTGTGGTTTTATGGAATTTTGTGGTATTTAGGGTTTTGTTATTTTTTTGGTTCTTTTGTGTTTTTATGATTTTTTGGGGATTTAATTATATTTATGTTTTTATGGTTTTCTTATCATTTTTATGGGTTTTGGGGTTTTTTAATTTTCTATGTATTTTAGGGGCTGTTTTGGATTTTTATGATATGAAGGGTTTCTAGGGATTTTGGGGAGTCCTTGGATTTTTAAGGTTTTTTAGTTTTTTGGGGTTTTAAGGGGTTTTTCATTTTCTTAGGTTCTTTATGTGTTTTTAGAGTTTTTCTAATGTTTTATAGGTTTAAATGGATTTATGTTTTTTAGTATTTTTTGGGTTTTAGTGTTTTTAAGTAAATTTAAGGATTTTTTATAGTTTTTAAGATTTCTTGGTTTTTATGTGTTTTATGTGGTTTTTGGTTTCTAATGTTTTATAAGGGGTTTTCAATTATTATAGATTTTTTTAGATTTTTAGATATTTTTTGGGCCTTTTTATTATTTTTATGGTTTTTATAGTTTTGAAGGGTTTAAAGGATTTTTAGGGTTTTTTACAGTTTATATGGATTTTTACCTTTTTCCATTTTATGGGTTTTATGTATTTATAGTTTTTAATGGTATTATTTGGGTTTTTCATTGGTTTTCAGGTTTTTTTCCTTATTTTTTTGTTTTTATGGAATTTTAAAAAAAAATTATTTATGGTTTTTAGGAATTTTGAGAGTTCTTATGGATTTTTGGTGTTTTAGGGTTTTATGTATTTTTTGTGTATTTAGGGTTTTTTTTGTTTTTCTATGTTTTATTATTTTCCTAATTTTTAATGTTTTTAGGGGATTAAATGGGTTTTAGTGTTTTTAGTTGTTTTTTGGGGGTTTTATGTGTTTTATGGTTTTTAAGGTTTTTAGGGGTTTTATTGTTTTTATGGGTATTTAGGGTTTTTTGGTGAATAAATATTTTTTTATTTTAAGAGTTTTAAGTTATTTTAGTTTTAAAGGATTTTCTTAGGGTTTTTTGGGGTTTTCAGGTTTTTTTTGTTTTAGGGATTTTAGGGGTTTTAAGGATTTTAATAGGGTTTTAGGGTATTTAGGAATTTTGAGTTATTTTATGATTTGTAGGGGTTGAGTGTTTTTATGTTTTTTTGAGTATTTATTATTTTTTGAGTTTTAAGATTTTTAATGTTTTAAACCTTTTTTAACACTTTTAGGTGTTTAAAGGTTTTTTATTTTTTTATTGATTTCTTAGTGTTTTTATAAATTATATGGTTTTAAATGATTTTAAGAAGGTTTTATGGTTTTTAGTGGTCTTTATGGTTTTTTGGGTCTTTAGTGTCTTTTAGGGGTTTTTAGCATTTATTTGGTCTTTATGGGTTTTTAATGTTTTTATGTTTTTAGGGTTTTCTTAGGTGTTTTTTGTGATTTTAGGGTATTTTATGTTTCCACGGAATTTGTGGGATTTTTTATGATTTGTATGGTTTTTAGGGGTTTTGGGGGATTTTTACGGTTTTCTGGGTTTTACGATTTTTAGGGTTTTTACGATTTTTAGGGTTTTTAGGGTATTTTATTATTTAGTGATTTTTAGTGATTTATAATATTTCTATGGTTTTTAGGGATTTTTTTATTTTTAGGGATTCTATGTGTTTTTAAGGTTTTTAGGTTTTATGGGGTTTTTGGGTATTGGGATTTTTTGAGTTTTTTATGGGTTTTTATTTTTTTTAACATTTTTAGCACTTTAAAAGGGATTTTTTTGAGTCTTAAATGGTTTTTAGGGTATTTATTGTTTTTTGGGGTTTTATGGTATTTAGTGGGTTTCGGGGGTTTTTACGGTTTTTAAAAGTTTTTAACATTTTTAGGGTTTTTAGTAGTATTAAGATTTTTTAGTTTTTTAGGGTTTTATGGTTTTCATAGGTGTTTTCTAGGTTTTTTTGGTTTTTATGTTTTTAGGGATTTTTAGGGTGTTTTAGGATTTTTATGTGTTTTTAGGGATTTTAGGGATTTTAGGGATTTTAGGGATTTTAGGGGGTTTTAGTGATTTTTATGGGTTTTCTATATTTTTTGGTTTTTAGTGGGTTTTTAAGTATCATAAGGCTGTTAAGGTTTTTGAGAGTTTTTAACATTTTTTGGGGTTTTAACAGTTTTTAGAGTTTTTAGTTTTCTTTTAATATTATTAAGGGTTTTAATAGTTTTTTATGTTTGTCAGGGGTTTTAAGAATTTTTTATGCTTTTTATAATTTTTCAGGGTTATGGGTTTTATGGGTTATACGTGTTCTTAGGTTTTTATGTTTTTTCATAGGGTTTTTTAGTTTTTTAGGGTTTTTTGTTTTTTGGGATTTTTAGGAATTTTGTTGGACTTTTATTTTTTTATGTTTTTGGGTATTTTGTGGGGTTTGGGGTGGGGGGTTAGGGGAGTTTTTTGGTTTTTTGGGGGTTTTAGGGGTTTTTTGAGTTTTTAGGGGTTTTAAGGTTTTTTAGATTTTGAAATTTTTAGGGATTAAAATGGTTTTTAGTAGTTTTAGGGTTTTTTGGTGTTTTCTCTATGTCTTTTTGGGGTTTTTTTGTTTTTAGGGGCTTCAGGGGTTTTAGGGTCGTTTAGGGATTTTATCAATTTTTTAGGATTGTTAGGGGTTTTTGGTGTTTTGGTTTTTAAGGTTTCCTTGCGGATTTTTAGGGTTTTAGGGTCTTTTTTACATCTTTAGGTAATTTTTTTCTTTTTTAGTATTTTTATGGTTTTTAGGTTTTTTATAGATTTTTAGGGTGTTTTGAGTTCTTTGGTATTTTAGTTTTGTTATGGATTTTGTGGGTTTCGGGGAATTATTTGTTTTTGGGGGTTTTGAGGTTTTTAAAGTATTTAACATTCTATGGGTTTTAAGTTTTTTTTGAGTTTTTTGTGGTGTTTATGTTTTTTATGGGTTTTCTGTGTTTTTATGGGTTTTAAGGATTTATTGTTTTACAGCTTTTGGGTTCTGTTAGGGTTTTGGTGTTTTTAGTGTTTTTATGTTTTTTGAGTTTTATTATTTTTTTCTAGGTTTTTAATGTGTTCTTAGGTTTTTTCTGGGTTTTTAGGATCTTTTATGTTTTTTGGGATTTTTTAGGATATTTATGGATTCTTAGTGATTAAAGTTATTTTGAGGGTTTTAGGTTATTGAGGGGTTTTATGGTTTTTTTTGGCTTTGTGATGTTTTTTTGAGTTTTTATTGGTTTTATGGTTTCTTAGAGTTATTTAAAATTATTTGGGTTTTGAAGGGGTTTTGGAGTTTTTATTGGGTATTTAGGGTTTTTATGGTTTTTTAGATATTTTAATGTTTTTGAGGTTTTATGGTTTTTATGGGTTTTATGGTCGTTTGGATCTTTTAGGATTTTAGGATTTCTAGTGTTTTCAGGTTTTTTTTTTGGGGGGGGGGGGGGGTTAAAGTGTTTTTATGTTTCAGGTTTTATTTGGGTTTATAGGGGTTTTATGGTATTTTATGATTTTAGTCTTTTTAGGGTTTTAGGGATTTGTTTTTTGTTTTTAAGGGATTTTTTATTTTGTAAGGATTTTAAAAAAAATTGTGTTTGAATGGTTTTAAGGGCTTAAAGGGTTTTTATTTTTTTAGTGGTTTTAGGGATTTATGGGTTTTTAGGTTTTTAATGGATTATAGATATTTTTATTTTTTTATGGGTTTAAGGGTTTTTAGGGTCCTTTAGGGTTTTTAGGTTTTTTTTTGGTTTTTTGGGTTTTTAGTTTTTTTGATTTTTTTAGGATTATAAGGGGTTTAAGAGTTTTTTCATTTATTTAGGGGTTTAAACGGTTTTTGTAGTATTTTGTGGTTATTTATGGGTTTTAGGATTTTTTAATGATTTTAGTGGTTTTTAGGATTTTAGGGGTTTTATTGTTTTTATGGTTTTTTCATTTTTAACTTTTTTCGGGTGTTTAAGTGTTTTTAGGTTTTTAAGTTTTTCATAGTGTTTTTAGGGATTTTTGTGTTATTTATTTTTATATATTTTAGTTCTCTTTTAGTATTTTTATAGTTCTTTTTGTTTTATAGTGGTTTTGAGTGTTTTAAGGTTTTTTGAGGATT
This sequence comes from Viscum album, assembly GCA_963277665.1. Classification (NCBI taxonomy): domain Eukaryota; kingdom Viridiplantae; phylum Streptophyta; class Magnoliopsida; order Santalales; family Viscaceae; genus Viscum; species Viscum album. Next base: position 367,099,683 of record OY728121.1, read on the forward strand.
TATATAGTTTTTAAAGGTTTTTTTGTTTTTATCATATTTTTTGTTTTAATGGTTTTGAGTGTTTATAGGTTTATAAGGTTTCCTTATGGGTATTCTGGGTTTTTAGGATCTTTTTACATTTATATATCTTTTAAGTAATATTAATTTATTTTTATGATTTTTTTGGTCTTTGTGGTTTTTTAGGGTTTTAGGGGATTATATTTTTTTGGGGGGGTGATAGGGATTTTTAGTTTTTTAGAGTTTTTAATATTTTAATAGTTTTTTAACATTTGAAGGGGATTTACGTTTTTTAAATTTTTTTGGTTGTTTTAATGGTTTCAATGGGTTTTTATGGTTTTTATGGGTTCTATGTTTTTATGGGTTTTATGATTTTTTGAGTTTTTAGAATTTTAGGTTTTTATAGGTTTTCTGTGTTTTTAGGTTTTTATGGTTTTCCTATGGGTTCTCTTGGATTTTATGATTTTTATATTCTTAGGTATCTTTATGTTTTTATAGGTCTTTTATGTTTTTATGGTTTTTAGGGAATTTGAGAGTTTCTATGTTTCTTAGGATTTTTTGGGTTTCATAGACTTTTAATCATATTTAGGGTTTTTAGGCTATTTAAGTATTTATAGGTCTTTAAGGTTTTCATAGGGGTTTTTATGGTTTCTATGGGTTTTTATGTTTTTATGGATTTTTTGGGTTTTTTTTATAATTTTAATGATTTTCTAGGGTAATAGGGTTTTTGATAGTTTTTAGGTCTTGTAGGGTTTTAGGGCATTTATGGTTTTTTGTATTTTTGCGGTTTTTTGTGTTTTGTTTTTGTTTTTTTTTGTGTTTTTTAGAGTTATTTTACATTTTTAGAGGTTTAAATGGTTTTCGTAATTTTTTTTGGGGGATTTAGGGTTTCAATGTGTTTTTTTATGGTTTTGAGGTGTATCATATGGTTTTAAGGGGATTTGGGTTTTAGGGATTTTTAGGGATTTTTTATGTTTTTTGTTATTTTTAAGACTTTTTATTTTTATTTTTATGGTTTTTATGGTTATTAGGGATTTTGATAATTATTATGGTTTTTAGGGTTTTTAGTGTTTTTATTGGTTCATTAGTGGTTTTAAGTGTTTTTTGGTTTTTAAGGTTTTCTAGCTCTTTTTACCATTTTTATGGATTGTTACTTTTTTAGGGATTTTTTAAGGATTTTTTTTTATTTTTTAGGGGTTTAGGGATTTTTAAAGTTTTATGGGTTTTTTGGTTTTAATGGTTTTTTTGGGGTTTTTAGAGTTTTATTTATTTTTTTGGCTTTTATATTTTTTAGAGTTATTTTAATGTTTTTAGGGGTTTGAAGGGTTTCTAGAGTATTTTGTGGTTTTTATGGGTTTTATCAATTTTTAGGGTTTTATGGTTTATCAGGGTTTTTTGGGATTTTAGAGTTTTAGGGGTTTTATGGTTCTTATCGTTATTTAGTTTTTTACATTTTTTAAGTTATTTTAATGTTTTGAGCACTTTTTTGGTATTTTCATGGTATTTTGGGGGTTTTAGGGATTTTAAGGGTTTTAGGACATTTTATATTTTTAGGGTTATTTGTTTTATTCGAGTTTTTCACGATTTTTATGGTTTGTAAGTGTTTTTTGGTTTTCATGGTTTTCTTATGAATTATCAAGGGTTTTAGTGTTTTTTTGGTTTTTAGGGATTTCATGGGATTTTTATGGTTAGTATGGTTTTTATGTTTTTATTTTTTTTATGTATTTCATTGTTTTTTTGAGTTTATAGGATTTTTATGTTTTCTAGTGTTTTTATCATTTTTAGGGGTTTATAGGTTTTTTAGAGTTTTTTTTCGTTTTTGGGGTTTTTCGGGATTTTAGGTTTTTAGGGGTTTATAGTTTTTAGGATTTTTTAGTGTTATATTGCGTTTTAGAATTTTTTTGGTATTTTATGGGTTTTAAGCATTTTCTTGTTTTTATGATTTTCATGGTGTTTTTAGGGGTTTTTATTGGTTTTTAAGTTTTATGGTCTTTAAAGGTATTTATTAGTTTTTAAAAAAATTAGGGGTTCAAATGTTTTTTAGAGGTTTTAGTTGTTTTCAGGGTTTGTATGGGTTTTTAGAGGTCTTGGTTATTTAGGGGTTTTAGGGGTTTTTAGGGTTTTTTAGGTTTTTTATATTTTTTTCATAGGTTCTAAGTGATTTTTGGGTTTTGAGTTTTATAATGTTTTAATGGGTTTAAATAGTTTATAGAGTTTTAAGAGGTTGTAGGGTTTGTATGAATTTTTTTTTGTTTTTATGGTTTCTATGGGTTTTTATTATTTTTAGTTTTGTTTGGGGTTTTTAGGGTTTTTAGGGTTTTTAGGGTTCTTTTTGTTTTTTATGGGATTGAAGTTTTTTTAGATTTATAAGGTTTTCATAGGGTTCTTAGGGTTTTTTGGGGTTATTATGTTTTTAAGTATTTTTAGGGATTTTTTATGATTTTTATGTATTTTTATTGTTTTTAGGAGTTTCGAGGTTTTTTGGATTTTTTTTCTGGATTTTTAGGATTTTTTGATTTTTTTGGGGTTTTATGGTTGTTAAGTTTTTTAAGGTTTTACTATTTTTAGGGTTTAAAGGGTTTTTAATGTTTTTAGTTTCATTAGGGATTTCATGGTATTTTTTTGAGTTTTTAGGATTTTTAAGGTTTTTAGTGTTTTTAACATTTTAGGGGTTTAAAGGGGTTTTGCAGTTTTTTGTATGTTCTAGGGGTTTTTTTGGGTTTTGTGGTTTTTAGGGGTTTATGGGTTTTAGAGTTTTTTATTGTTTTATAGGTTTTTATCATTTTTATGGGATTGAAGTGTTTTTATGTTTTTAAGGTTTTCTTGGGGGTTTTTAGATGTTTTTTTGGGTTTTTATGTTTATTGGGATTTTTAGGGATTTTTAGTTTTTTATGATGTTTTATGGCTTTTATGGTTTGTAGAAATTTTGAAGGTTTTAGTAATATTTAGTGTTATTACTGTATTTTATGGGTTTTAATATTTTTTTGTTTTTTATTTTTTTTAGGTTTTTACGTTTTTTTATATTTTTTATGGGTTTAAAGGCTCTTTAGAGTTTTTATTGCGTTTTTGGGTATTTATGGGTTTTTAGTGTTTTTTAATGTAATTAGGGGTTGGGTGGTTTTTAATGGTTTTGGGGTTTTTAGGTCTTTTTAGGGTTTTTATCATTTTTAAGGTTTTATGGGTTTTATGTTTTCTAGTTTTTTAATGTTTTCTCTAGACTTTTAGATTTTTAAAGGATTTTACATTTTTTGGGTTTTAGTGAATTTTTAGTAATTTTATTATTTTTAGGGTTTTTTAGGATTTTGAAGGCTTTTAGTGTTTCTTATAGTTTCTTGGTTTTATATAGTTCTTTAAATTTTATGTTTTTAAGGGTTTTAGGTGTTTTATGGTTTTTATGTTTTTCATAGGTATTTTCTAGGTTTTTCTGGGTTTTTAGGATTTTTGAGGGTTTTAGAAATTTTTTAGGGTTTTATGGTTTTACTAGGTTTTATATTTTTTAGGGATTTTTTGGTTTTATAGTGTCTTTTAATTTTTTGTGGGATAAAACAATTTTTAGAATTTTTCGCAATTTTTAGTGATTTTTTGGAGTTTTTTGGGATTTACAGTTTTTAGGGGGTTTTGGTTTTTTGGTATTTTAAAAAAAAATTATGTTCTCAGGGGTTTTAAGTATTTTTTATGTTTTTAATGTTTTCTTAAGGTTTTTTTTCTAGGATTTTATTGTTTTTAAAAATTTTGGGTATTTTTATGGATTATATAGGATTTTAATGGGGTTTTATTGTTTCTAGGGATTTTAATGGTTTTGAGGGTTTTGAGGGTTTTTATTATTATTTTTTGTTTTTCAATTTATTTTTTGTTTTTAGGGTTTTTATGTTTTTGTAGTATTTTATAACATTTTTATGGGATAAAAAGTTTTATATAGTTTTTAGTGGTTTCTTGGGTTTTTATGGGTTTTTCTTCTATTAAGGGATCATGGGTTTTAATTGTTTATTGGGGTTCGCAGGTTTTTTTGTGGTTTATATGGGTTTTATGTTTTTTAATGTTTTTATGGTTTTTTGGGTTTTTTCTTTTTTTCTAGGAGTTTTTACTTCTTTATGGATTTTTAGGAATTTTTTTTAATTTTTATGGGTTTTTAGGGTTTTAGGGTTTTTTATGGTTTTTACGGCTTTTAGGGTTTTATGTATTTTTGGGGTTTTATGTATTTTTTTGAGTTTTTATGTTTTTTTTATGTGTTTTATTCATTTTTATATTTTTAATGTTTTAAGGGGTTTAAAGGGTTTTTTTAGTTTTCAGTAGGTTTTTAATGTTTTTTTGAGTTTTAAGGTTTTTAAGGGTTTTTATGGTTTTATGTATTTTGGAGGGTTTTAGGGTTTTTAGGGCCTTTTTGTGTTTTTAGAATTTTTTATTTTTTAGGGGTTTTAAGTTTTTTTATAATTTAATGGTTTATTAGGGGATTCTAGGGTTTTTAATGATTCTACATTTTTAGTTATTTTTATGTATTTTTTAGGTTTTTATGGGTTTTATTATTTTTATATATTTTGACGGTTTTTATTGTTTTATAGATTTTCATGAGTTTTTTAGGGTTTTAGTGTCTTATATGATTTCAAGGGTTTAACGTATTTTTAGTTTTTTGAGGTTTTCATAGGGTATTCAGTGGTTTTTTAGAATTTTATGAATTTTAGGGCTCTTTAAATTTTTTATAGTTCATATGGTTTTTAGGAATTTTCTGGGTTTTTAGGGTTTGTTGATTTTTTTAGTTGTTTTAGTGATTTCTTGAGTTTTTAAGGGTTTTAAGTTTTCTTGAATGTTTAGCCATTATTAGAGGATTAAATGGTTTTTTGAGTTTTTAGTGTGTTTGGGGTTTTTTGGGGTTCTAGGGTTTTTAACGTTTTTCGGGGTTTTGTGGTTTTTAGGGTTTTCAAGCGTTTTTAGAATTTTTCATGTTTTGGTGGGATTTTACGTGTTTGGAGTTTTTAATGTTTTCATAGGGGTTTTTAGGGTTTCTAGTATTTTTTTATACATTAGGGATTTTTAGGGATTGTATAAAGTTTTCAGGAGTTTTTTCGATTTTTAGGGATTTTGAGGGCTATTAGGGTTTTCATGGGTTTTAGGGATTTTAGGTTTTTTAGTATTTTTAGTTTTTTATGGGTTTTAACAAATTTTAGGTTTCTGAGGATTTCTTATGGTTTTCTCAAGTTTTTAAGGGGTTTATGTTTTTAATGAGATTTTAGGATTTTTTTATCATTTTTATGGTTTTTATGGTTTTTATGTGTTTTGAGGGAATTATGGTATTTTTTGTTTTTAGGGTTTTTGTTGTTTTTTGGATGTTTTTGGTTTTCTGTGTTTTTAGGGGTTTTATAGTTTTTTATATTTTATAAAAAATTTAGAGGATTAATGGCTTTTTGGGTTTTTAGTGGGTTTTAACAGTTTTATCTATATTCTGATGCTTTTAAGGTCTTCAGATGTTTTTTGGTTTTTAGGGTCTTTAGGGTTTTTAGAATTTTTAAGTTTTTTATGTGTTTTTTGTATTTTTACTGGTTTTAAGGTTTTAAAGTGTTTTAAAAAAATTCAGTGTTTGAAGGGTTTATATATTTTTAGTGATTTTTTACGTTTGGATCGGTTTTAGGGTTTTATGGTTTTTAGTGGTTTTATGGTTTTTAGGGTTGTTTAAAATTTTTAGGGTCTTTTAGGGACTTTTAGTCTTTTACGGTATTTAGGTTTTTTTACAATATTTTTTAGGTATTTTTAACGATTTTAAGGGATTTTTTTGGTTTTTTATGGTTTTTAGTGTTTTACTGATTTTGATTTTTTTAGGTGTTTCAGAGTTTTTTGTTGGTTTTATGGTTTTTATGTTTTTTAGTGTTTTTATGGGTTTTTATGTTTTTATGGACATTTAGGGCCTAATTATTATTATTTTTTACTTTTTATCATTTTGAGTCCTTTTAGTGTTTTTACAGTTTTTAGTGTGTTTTGGATTTTTGGATTTTTGGATTTTTGGTTTTCTTAGACAAGAAGTTTTATATTTTTTTAGTGTTTTTAAAATTTTAAGGTCTTTAAAGGTTTTTTATAATTTTCAGATATTTTTTAGGATTTTTATATATTTGGGGGGTTTAAGGGTGGTTAGGGGCTTCTATGGTTTTTAGAGATTTTTATAATTTTTTTGTGTTTTTCAAGTTTTCTAATGTTTTTAAGGGTTTTAATTATTTTATCTTTTTAAGGTTTTGTTATGTATTTTTAGGGTTTTTATATTTTTAGGTATTTGTATGTCTTTTATATAGATTTTATGGGTTTCTAGTGTGTTTAGGTATTTTGAGATGTTTTAGTGTTTTAGGATTTTTAGGGGTTTTACGTTTTTAGTTTTTTAAGGATTTATTTTATTTTTTCATAGTTTTGACATTTTTTACATTTTTATTAATTCTTAGGGGTTTTTTTGGAGTTTTATTATTTTTAAAATTTGTAGGTGTTTTAATGGATTTAGTGTTTTTAGTAGTTTTAGGGTTTTTATGGTTTTGGGGTTTTTAGGTTTTTTTTCAATTTTTTCGGGTTTTTAATGTTACATAGAGTTGATTTAACATTTTAATGGTTTTAAGGTTTTTAATGGGTTTTTAAGGATTTTTGGGGATTTATGAATTTTAGGTTTTTTAGAATGTTTTTGGGGTTTGGGGGGATTTAAGTGTGTTTAGTTTTTTTAGGAAATAATATGGTTTCTGAAGGGGTTTTTTCAATATTTTTAATAATTTTTATTTCTTTTTAGGGTTTTATGGTTTATTAGTGTTTTATTAATTTTGAGGGTTGTTGGGTTTTTTTATGGTTCGCAATGTTTTTATAAATTTTAAGGGTATTTTGGGTTTTTTAGTTTTAAGTATTTTTAAGTATTTTAATATTTTTTAATGGTTTATGGGTTTAAAATTTATTTTAGAGTTTTTAGTGGTGTTTAGGGGTTTTATGGGGTTTTAGCATTTTTATTAATTTATGGGTTTTATGGTTTTTAATGGTTTTTAAGATTTTTAGGTTCTTTTTTGTTTTTATAATTTTTATGTTTTGTGGGTTTAAAATGTTCTTGGTTGTTAATGTTTCCTTAGGGGTGTGGGGAGTTTTTAGTTTTTTTCCACATTTTTAAATATTTTAGGAAATTTTTAGTATTTTTAGGGGTTTTAGGGTTATTATTGATTTTGAGTGGTTTTAGGGTTTTAAATGTTTTTTGTATTTTTTTAGCATTTTTAGGTCTTTTGGGTTTTAAATTTTTTTAGGATTTTATGTTTTCTTATGGGTGTTCATGGTTGTCAGGATTTTATATGATTGTAGGGATTTTAATGGTAGTTTTAGGTTTTTTAATATTTTTAATGTATTTTGAGGGTTTTTAGTGTTTTAAGGTTTTATTGTTTTTTGTGTGTTACATATTTTTTTGAGTTTTTTTACTATTTTAAGGGTTTTATGATTTTTTAACATTTCTAGGGTATTTTTTTATTTTTTAGTGTATTTTCATGTTTTTAGGTGTTTTTAGGATTTTATAAATTTTTATGGATTTTTTGGTTCTTAGGTTTTTTAGAGTGTTAGGTATTTATAGGGATTTTTAGGATTTCTATCATTCTATTGGTTTTTAGGGGTTTAAAGTGTTTTTAGGTTTTTAAGGTTTTCTTAGGTCTTTGCATGGTTTTAGTGGTTTTTATGTTTATAAGTTTTTAGGGCATTTTAATAATTTATGGGTTTTTATGGTTTTTTGGGGGTTTTAGTTTTTTAGGATTATTTGGATTTTGAGTATTTTATAGGGTTTTTAGAATTTAAAAAAATTAGGTTTTTATATGTTTTTTGGTTTTCTTAGGGTTTTTAGGGTTTTATGGTTGTTTACATTTTTTGGGATTTTTAAGGATTTTATAGGATTTTGATGGTTTTTATGTTTTTTATGTTTTTTATGTTTTTTACAAGATTTTTGGGTTTTTAGGGTTGCTAAGGAAATTTAGAGTTTTGAAACATTTTCTATGTTTTAATTGATTTTTAGAGTTTTTAGTGGTAGTTTAACGATTTTATAAATTTTGTTTTCTTAAGGTTTTTAGAGGATTTTATGGTTTCTAGGGTTTTTTGGGGTTTTTTGGGTTTTTGTGGGTTTTTTGGTTTTTTGGGTTTTTTAGTTTCTTTAGGGGTTTAACGTTTTTTAGGATTTTGAGGTTTTCTTATTTTTTTCATGTTTTTCTGGTTTTTTTATGTTTTTAGGTTCTTTAGGGATTTTTAGTGATTTTTAGGATTTTTAGGTATTTAGGATTTTTACGATATTATAGGTTTTAATAGGTTTTTAGGGTTTTTAGTACTATTTGGATATTTTGGCTTTTAGGGGCTTTTTGGGATTTCTATAGTTATTTTTGATTTTTATAAGTTTCTATGAATTTTTATGTGATTAATTTGTTTTTTAGAGTTTTTAGAGGCTTTTTGAGTTTATATGGATTTTTAGGGTTTATATGGTTTTAGGGTTTTTAATGTTTTAGGGGTTTTATGGTTTGTAGGGGGTTTTAGGGTTATTAATGTCTTTAGAATTTTTATGTTTTTTAGGTTTTTAAAGGGATTTTAGGTTTTTATGTTTTTCTTAGTGTTTTTCAAGGATTTTAGGGTTTTTTTGTTTTTAGGGATTTTTAGGGATTCATAGGATATTTTGTGTTTTATGGGGATTTTGGGAAGTTTGGGGGTTTTAAAGGGGTTTTAAGGGTTTATGTGTTTTTAGGGTCTTTACTATTTTTTATGATTATAGGGGTTTTAATAGTTTTTAGGTTTTTATGGTTTTCTTATGGTTTTTAGGGTTTATAGGATTTTTAGGTTTTTTAGAATTTTTAGTGCCCTTTAATGATTTGTATGGTTTTTGGTGTTTTAGGAAAAGCAGGTTTGGGGCCGAGCGGATCCCAGCCTCACAAAATATAATAACATAAAATAAAGGTACAAGGCATTACAAGGAGGGTTTGCACAGCCGAGTGTGCAGTTCACCCTTCATGTCTGAGTCCACAAGGGGAGTGCAGAAATCTGGTGCAATAAATGACCACATTAAACATCCATCCTCAATTACTTTCTTGGAGAGTATGTCCGCCACCTTGTTCGCTTCCCTATATATATGTGTGACCATAATGTTCATACCCTGAGAGATTCCCAGACAGTCAACCCATTGTGGGAGGAGCCTCCATGGGATTGTCCTTGTTTTGCTTTTGAGGTCTTCCACCGCCAATATCGAGTCAGATTCAATCCATAGCTGTGTCCACCTGAAGTGGACCGCAAACTGTACATCCTTAATCATGGCCCATATCTCTGCTTCATAAGAACATCCATTTCCAATGTAATGATAAAAGCATCCTTTAACAAAGCCTCTATACGTCCGGAAAACACCACCACACCTGGAGGGACCAGGCGCGCCTAGGGCTGCACCATCCACATTAACTTTTATCCATTTTGGGATTGGTGGAATCCACCGAATGAATTTAATGTCCTTCTGTTTCCTGCATCTTCCAAAAATTCCGAGATTTCTCAACACAATAAGGTCCCTAATATCATTATCCATCGTACCATCCTGGATATGAGCCGCCGCATGGACTGCTTGATGAATTTCCACCACACCATTTCGGATGCAGCATGAATCATTATCGAAAACCACTTTGTTCTGAGCTGCCCACACAAAAGCAGTAAGAGCCACAGCGGCAACAAGAAGCAGATTGGAAATTTGCTGACTGCATTGCACGCCTATAACACTGATGAAAATAGCAGACAGTGTGCTGTCCGTGCAGATTTTCAGCTGGAATATGCCCTGTAAATGATCCCAAAGACCTGCAGCCAACCGGAAATTAAGAAAAATGTGATGCAGATTTTCCTCATCCTGAAGACAGATCGGACAAGCAGAGTCCAAACACCACCCATATCTTTTCAATTTCTCTTGAACTGGAAATCTATTTCTCCAAATTTTCCACAGTAGCAGGTAGCTAGAGGGGGGAATGAAGGGCCTCCGAAATTTAGAGAGCCAAGAAGGGGGCTGAATTCCCTGCTCACATTCAGACCGGTAAAACTCCTTCACACTCAACATCCCAACCATATTTGGCTTCCAAATGAGACAATCCATGTCCATAAAACTGTAGTTTTGTATTTGTGTGATAATATTCTGCGGCAGGATACCTTCAATCTCGTTCATATTGTCCTTGAGATCAGCAATGGACCGGTGCTTGAAAACCTGAGGTGGCTGGACAGATTCACTGATGGGCCGATCCAGCCAGGTGGTCTTCCAACAATTCAAGGTCGAGTACCTTGAGACCACCCATTTCGAATTGGAAATAATGCGCCTATATGAGGACCTGATTGTGGTCCAAACCGACGAGGGGATGAATCCCGAGAAGTCCTCACATAGCTTAGAGTTGAATCTTTCCCTCAAGAAGTCAGGACTCATGTCAGTCAGGTTGAAAAGATTCGATGTGAATTTACCAATTAAGGCATCGTTGAATTTCCTGAGGTCCTTGATGCCCAGCCCACTCATCTCGATGGGCTTTGTGCATTCTTTCCATGCCACATAAACAAGCTTCTTCTTGGTTATGCATCCTGTCCATGCGAAATTTCTGATTTTTTCCTATAGTCTCTTGATGAGACTTGCCGGCCATCTGTAAATGGAGAACGCATGCACAAACATGGATGTAATGACAGAGTTGATCAGGAAAATTCTGCCTGCCTAAGATAAGAATTTTCCTTTCCAGTTCGCAAGCTGCTGAGTAATTTTGAGTGAAATTCCCTCCAGGTAACTACTTTTCACCCTCCCCCAGAACAAGGGGACCCCCAGGTACATGAGGGTGAGGGAGCCCCTCATGATACCAAGATTTATGACAATTCTGCGTTGTTTGGGGGGCTGAAATCCCATTGCCAAAAATTATAGAGGACTTTTTCCAACTAATTGATTGCCCTGCAACCTCCTCATAATGTTGTAGAAGTGACTTAATTGAAGATATTGTATGCCAATCATCCTTACCAAAAAGTAGAATATCATCCGCATATAGAAGATGAGTTGGCACGTAGAGATCTTTCCCAGCTTTAATCGGAGCATAGAAACTAGCCTGTACTAGTTCAATTATACATCTACTCAGGTAATCCTCAACCAGAGCGAAGAGAAGTCCAGAAATTGGGTCACCTTACTGGACACTGCGGGAGCATTGAAAGAATCCCTTAGGAGATCCATTAATAAGAACAGAAATACTGGCACTGGATAGGATAATATAGATCATCTTTATAAAAGAGGCGGAGAAGCCATACCTACTGAGAACAGTAAAGATAAATCTCCATTTGATTGTATCGAATGCCTTTGAGATGTCCAGCATCATAGCAAAGCTTCCATGTTTAGAGTCTTTCCTCATGATGTTAATACCCTCCGATGCAGAGTAAAGGAAACTCTGAATATTGCGTCCTGGGAAAAACTCGAATTGTTTTGGCGTGATTATCCCACCAACAATATTCCCCAATCTGATCGCCATAATTTTACTTATTATCTTAGGAATGGTATTTCCAATCACCATCGGACGAAAGTCCCCAATGTCCATGGCATTCTCTCTCTTTGGTAGCAGAGCAAGGAAGTTGGAGTTCGTTCCATGAGGAATGGAGTAGAAGATAAAAAATTCCCTGACATCATTAGTTATCTCCACATGAAGAATATCCCAATAGAACATAAAGAACTTATTAGTGAATCCATCCGGACCGGGAGTGATGTCCATGTTCAGAGAAAAGAGAGAGGATCTGAATTCTTCCTCAAGTGGTGCATCAGTAAGATGCTTATTCTGCAGCTCATTAATACAAGGGACAATAGAGCCAAAGAGACTGGGGGTCTGCTCATGCCCTCCGTCATTATAAAGTGCTTTAAAGTGATCAACCACATCATTGGATATTTCATTCTCAGTTAAAAAGGAGACCCCATTAACTTGGATGACATTCAGAGCTTTCTTTGATTTTTTCTCCCTGTGAAGACGGTGAAAGAATTTGGAATTCATATCTCCTTCCATTAGCCAAGCCACTCTACATTGATTTCTAGCCATCTTCTCTTTAAGATCCAAAAGCTCATTCAGCTTCAAGTAGAGCTGCATTTCTTCGCTAGATGGGTTAAGTCGCTGCTGGTCATCTATTTGGCAGTGAGAAAGCTGGGATTCAGCAGTCATGATGTCGTCATCGAGCTTGGAGAAAGAGATCTTACTCCATTCCTTAAGAAGACTCTTTATTCGTTTGAGCTTTTCCGCCACCACATAGTGTGGGCTACCATGAAAAGTAATGCTCCACCCATCAGCAATCACTTCCCTACATCAGGAATGGTGAGCCAGGCATTGTTGAATTTGAAGGGAAAAGGAGAGGACCTACATGTGTTATCATTGATTTCAAGCATCAAAGGATTGTGATCCGAGTTGAACTTAGGGAGAGTAGAGGAAGACATCGCAATTGAGGACCTGCTATCATTGATTTGGAAAAAACATCTATCTAATTTACTTTCTTGCCTCCCATTTATGGTGTACCTTCCCCATGTGAAACGGTCACCCACAGTAGGGAGTTCCACCAGATTGCACTGATCAATACAGCAGGAGAATTCCTCTGTAGCAATACGTGAGAAAGATGATCCAATCCTTTCATCTGGCCTCAGCACCGTATTAAAATCACTAATAGCAACCCAGTTGCAATGATTGTGTTGACTGATACTCATCATATCACGCCATAGTTGTCGTCTTCTAGTGTAAACACATGAGGCATAGACAAAAGAAAATGTATGAAAGGAGTCATGAATATGGATCCATAGGGAGATGATTTGAGGTCTTCTCTCAACGGATACCAATTGAATACAATCATTCTTGAGGACCCAAAGAGTCTTCGCACCACTCTCAATGTTATTGTGTGCAACAAGAGAGTAACCAAACTTTTGCCAGCTGAGGCCCTTCTAGCTGTCATAGCTATTCATAGGTTCTGCAATCCCTAGAAGCATCGGCTTGTTGGCTGAAATTAAATGTTTAAGGGCACGGGTCATTGGCAGATTTCCCAACCCTCTACAGTTCCAGAACATGATCTTCACTGAGAAGAGTTTTTCCCACCCCCAGTAGGAGGTTGCTTCTTGTTGGATGTGGGGTCAGTTTGTTTCCCTTTGCCTTTCCTACCCTTATTCTTGGGAGGCCTGCCAATAGGCTTCTTCATGTGTTCAGACACATTCTCACACACCTGAGTCTCATTCGGAGTGCCACTGTTCGCAGACCCATGGGATCCTTCTTCATGACCTTTCTCATTACCCCCCTCATCATCCTAGAAGCTGCCAGAGATTGGAGTGAACCTGTTGGTGGCAGAGAGCCCTTCAGGATGCTGGAAATTTGCATTCCTTCTAGAAACCTTACCTGAGACTGGAGTGAACTCCCCACTCCGATCCTGCTGGGCATCATCATGATTCACTAGTATCCCAACAATATATGTGCACGCATTCACCTCCTGCATGGTTCCACCTCCCTGATCCAGTGCAGCTGCATGCACAGGACTCTCCAGCAGAGTAAGAGCAGTTGGGGTTGATGCACTATTACTTGGAATAATGTGTCCAGCCAATATCTCCACTTTTCCAGGGACCAGAGCAGAATCACCTTTCCCTGACTTTGGGTGCTGTCAACTCGCATCACCCTCCACATCCATAGATGCAAGTGGCACTGCCACCGTCCCCAAAGGAGCACTGGAATCCCTTGTGCTTTCCAGGAAGTTCGGGCCATGTGAGATCCGTGCAGTCTCTTGGTTGTCCAAACCTAACTGAGCAGGGGCTGTCTGTGCCACAGTACCACCGACAGTGGGAGCAGCCCCACTCTCCACAAACGTGTTGGGATCCGAACTGATGGACCTCTTGTCGGTTATAATCTGGCTCTATGGGCACATGGCATGAGTTGACCCAGTGGGAAGAACATTCATATCAGGCTCACCCACCACATCCTTATCTGCCAGTGGCACTGCCACATTCCCAACAGGAACACTGGAATCCCGTGTGTTTGCCAAGCATTTCGGACCATGTGAATTCCTTGCAGGGGAAGGTGGATTCTCCAGGCCGCCCACATCAATATGTATAGGGGCTTGCTGTGACACAATCCCACCACCAGCAGGAGCTGCCCCACTCTCCACCATCTTGCTGGGATCTGAATAGATGGACTCCTTATAAATTATAGCCTGGATCGATGGACACATGTCCTGAGTTGACCCTGTGGGGGGAACATTATTAACAAGCCCAGGAGGCGCAGTGACATCCTTATAGGTAGATTCCCTATCATCCCTCACTGCCTCTGCATTATCCCTATCTCCATTGGCCATCCCGACTGGAGCTTTGGCCACCACATTATTTCCCACAGCACGCCCCGGTTCAGAGTTACTTCCAGGGGGCTGCTGCATTGGTTCGGATATTATCCCCTTTCCCTTCACCTTCTTGCTCCGACAGTCAGGTTACCCATGCCCTCGCTGCTTGCAGATGCCACAGATTCTGGACCTCCTACATTCAGCGAACGAGTGGCCTATGAAGTTGCAGGTGGAGAAAAACTTGGGCCTCCTCTCGTATTGTATTTCCAAGTTCAAGGTATCATCAATTGTGGTGAGCACTACCTCTTCAACGAGGGTACTCACCATGTCAATCTCAACAAGCACCCTTGCATAGTGCCCGTACCGTGGATTATCGGTCTCTTTGTCAATGCGAATGGGGAATCCAACCGCAGAGGAAATATCCCATAAGATCTTGGGATGCCAGTAAAGCCAATTCAACTTGCATATGCGAATCCACACTTGCGTAAAGGTATTTTTCACATTTGCTAGATCGAAGTTTCTATCCCATTCTTGTATTCTGAGGAGTCTCGGCTTAAGGGAAATAGATCCAAAGCTCCAGGCCTTCCTTTTCAGTTCGTCCGTGGGGAACACCACGTGATAGAATCCGCGCCCCATTGCAGTCATCTTCCAGTCATTGAAACCCCAAGCCTCAGAGATACGACTCGCAAAATTATCAAATTTCCATAATTTTTCCCCTTTTAGGACCAGAACCCTTGCAATGATGGAGAAACGACACAAGCTCAGCCGCTCCTCAACAGCCTCTCTATTTGCGGCAACGTGGGCAATGCACCCCTTCCAGATAATTCTTCCAGGGGAAGGAGACTCAAAATCAGTGAAGGATAGCGATGCAGCCGACCTCACCACTTTCGCAAAATTCCTCCTCACCACTTGCAGCTGTGAAGATGTAGGAGGAGCTGGGTTCACCATGAAAGGATTACAGAAACGAAAAAGCTCTCCATGGATGACTGGATCAGCGAAGTTCCCCCCAGATTTTGGAACAACCTCTTGATCCTTCCCATGGTCCGCGAGGGGTCCCGTTCCTCCTTGATCAGCCATCTTTCTTTTATTTCTTTACGGGTTTTCTTTTGGTGTTTTAGGATTTAAATGGTTTTTTGTGTCTTTTAGAGTTTTTTTGGGTTTTATCATTTTTTGGGTTTTAGGGGTATTTTTGAGTTTTTGAGGGTTTTAAAGGTTTTTTATATTTTTTTTATAATTTTTAGGTGTTTAAAAGGGTTTTTAGAGTTTTTTTAGTGGTTTTATGGGTTTTATGGGTTTTCCAGAGTTTTTAGGGTTTTTAGGGGTTTTAGGGTTTTTAGGGTTTTAGAAGTTTTTATTGTTTTAGGGGTTCTAAATGATTTTTTATTTTTATGGTACTATCATTGGTTTTTAGGGTTTTCTACTTTTTTATCATTTTTGGGATTTTTGTGGATTTTTTTTTTGGATTTTAATGGTTTTGGGGTATTTAGGGATTATGAGGGGTTTGGTGTTTTTAGGATTTTTATGGGTTTTTTTGGTTTTTTGGGTTTATAGTGTTTTATTTTGTTTATTATGGTTTTAAAGGATTTTTAGATTTTATAAATGTTTTTAGGGGTTTAATGGGTTTCCAGAGATTTTAATGGATTTTGGGGGTTTTTATCATTTTTTGGGTTTTTTATGGTTTTTAGAGTCTTTTAGGGTTTTTAGTGTTTTTAGATTATTTGGGGATTTAAATTTTTTGGTGTTTTAAGGAATTCTTTTGGGTTTTTATAGTTTTAAGGATTTTTTTATGTTTTTTGGGATTATAGGGATTTTGTCATATTTTTATGGTTTTTAGAGTTTTAGGGACTTTGGGTATTTTTATAGTTTTTAGTGTTTTTATATTTTTTGGTGTTTTTAGAATATCAAAATTTTATTATGATTTTTAGTCTTTTTAGGGGTTTTCATGATTTTAGGTATTTTTATAATTTTTATTATTGTTTGGATTTTAGAGATTTTGAGTGTCTTAAAGGGTTTTTAGGTTTTTTGAGTTTTTAAATGATTTTAGGGGTTCAAAGGTTTTTAGGGGTTTTTGTTTTTTAAGGATTGTATGGGTTTTTTACAGGTTTGGGGTATTTAGGAGTTTCAGGTGTTTTAGGGTTTTTTATAATTTTTTAGTTTTCAAAGATTTTAAGTGTTTTTAGGTTTTTTAGAGTATTATAATGTTTTAAAGGGTTTAAATAATTTATAGAGATTTTAGGTGGTTATAGGGTTTGTATGAATTTTTTATATTTTTATGGTTTTTATGGGTTTTTATTTTTTTTAATGTTTTTAGGTTTTTTAATAGTTTTTAGGGTTTGAAACGTTCTTTTTGTTTTTTATGGGATAGAAGTTCTTTTAGGTTTTTATGGATTTCATAGGGTTTTTAGGGTTTTTACAAGTTATTACATTTTTAGAGATTTTTAGGGTTTTTAAAAAAAATTATGTATTTTTATGGTTTTTAAGAATTTCAAGGTTTTAGGGGTGTTAGGATTTTTTTGGTTTTTGGTATTTTGAGTATTTTTTTGAGTATTTTTGGGGTTTTATGATTTTTAAGGTTTTTAAGGGGTTTAAAATTTTTTGGGGTTTAAAGGGTTTTTAGAGTTTTTATTATTATTAGGTTCTTTCTTATATTTTATGTTTTTTAGGTTTCTAAGGTTTCTATGGGAATTTTTAGGGATTTTAGTGATTTTTTGGTTTATTTTTCATTTCTGGGAATTTCTTATGGGTTTTATAGTTTTAGTGATTTTGGTGATTTTTTTTGGGTTTTGTAGTTTGATTTTTTATGGTATTTTTGGGTTTTTAGGGTTTTTAATGTTTGTTGAGTTTGTTAAAAAATTTTGGGTTTAGAGGGTTTTTATTTTTTTCAATGGTCTTGTGTTTTTATGGGTTTTGGGGTTTTTAAGTGTTTTTATGGGTTTTGTTGGTTTTAGGGTTTTTAATTTTTTATGGGGTTTTTATTTTTATGGTTTCTTAGGGGGTTTATGTTTCTTTTGGTTTTTAATGTATTCATAAGGGTTTTAGTGTTTTTATAATTTTAAAGGTTTTTGGATATTTTTTAGGAATTTTTATGACTTTTTTTGGGGTTCCTATGTTTGTGTGGTTTTTAACGTTTTTTGGTTTTTTAGTTTTTTTGGGTTTTTAATGGTTTTTAATTTTTTTATAATTTTTAGGGATTTAAATTTATTTTAGTGTTTTAATAGGTTTTTTAGTGTTTTTAGGTTTTTTATTGGATTTTAGGGGATTTAAGGCTTTTAGGGTTTTTTATTATTTTTAGGGGTGGCCAATGTTTTTTGTTTTTATGGTTTTCTTATAACTTTTTAGGTTTTTAGGGTTTTTTAAATTTCTAAGGATTTGGAGGCCTTTAAAGGATTCTTATAGTTTTTTTAGGTGTCTTAGGGTTTTTATGGGTTTTATGGATTTATGGATTTTTTCATTTTTCTGTTTTCAGGGGATTATGTGTTTTTAGGTTTTTATGGGTTTTTATGGATGTTCCAGGTTTTTTCGGTTTTTTACATTTTTAGGGACTTTTGAGATTTTTTATAATTTTATGGTTTTTAGTTCTTTTAGAAATTATGAGTGTGTTTAGGGTTTTGGGTTTTAAATGATTTTTTAGATGTTTAATGGGTTTTAGAGTTTTTTAAACATTTTTAGGGGTTTAAATGGTTTTTAGAGTTTTTAGTGGGGTTTACTGTTTTATGGGATTTTTTATATTTTTAAAGTTCATATGTGTGTTCATAGTTTTTAGGGGTTTTAGGGTTATTTATGGGTTTTAGGGTTTCAATTTTTTTTAGTTTTTATGAGTTTTATGTGTTCTTAGTTTTATAAGGTTTTCTTCAGGTCTTTTGGATTTTTAATATTTTTGGGGATTTTTGGGGAATTATGAGGAATTTTATAGTTTTTTGGGTTTTTTGGGATTTTGACGGTTTTTATTATTTTTTAGGGTTTTAGGAATTTTTGTAGATTCTAACATTTTTATTGGTATAAAGGGTTTTTAGAGTTTTTAATGGGTTATAAGTTTTTATGGGTTATTATGTTTTTTTAATGTTTTTATGGTATTTAATCGTTTTTAGTGGTTTAGGGTTTTAAGTTTCTTTAGAGTTTTAATGTTTTTAGGGGTTTTAAGTGTTTTGAGGTTTCTAAGGGTTTCATAGGGGTCTTCACAGTTTATAAGGGTTTTATGTTTTTAGGGATATTTAGGCTTCTTTAGGATTCATGGGGGTTTTAGGGATTTTAGGGATTTTGAGATTTTTAGGGTATTTTGGGGTTTTGGGGTTTTAATGTGTTTAGTGTTTTTTTAGGTTGTCTAGGATTTTTAGTGTTTTTATTTTTTATGGGTTTTTAAGGGTTTCTATGGTTTTTTGGTTTTTTACATTTTAAGTTATTTTTAGATTTTATTTTGTATTTTTTAGGTTTTTTAGGAGTTTTAGGGATTTTGAGGGTTATAAATTTTTTTATCGGTTTTAAGGTTTTTATAGATTTCTTGGTCTTTTAGGATTCTTTTTTATTTTTTTGGGGGTTTTAAGGTTTTTATATTTTTTCAACATTTTTAGGGTTTTTAAGGGTTTTTAAATATTTTAGTGATTTTTTTTTTGTTTTTTCGGTTTTAGCATTTGTTATAGTTTTTAGGTGTTTTTAGGATATTGGGGTTTTTAGGGATTTTATTGTTTTTTAGGTTTTTAGAGGTTTATGTGTTTTTATTTTTTTAATGATTTATTATTATTTTTAGGGTTCTTAGTGTTTTTTACATTTTTAGGATTTTAAATATTTTTTAGGATTTTTGGGGTTTTTAATGTTTTTTAAGATTTTTAGGATTTTTAGGGTTTTATGGTTTATAAGGGTTTTATAGTTTTTCTTGGTTTTAATAGTTGTTTTATGTTTTTAGGGTTTTAAATATTTTTTAGAGTTTTTAACATTATAAACTGTATAAAAGTTTTTTAGTGTTTTTAGTGGATTCTAGGGTTTTTTGGGTTTTTAGGTCTTATTATGGTTTTAGTTGTTTTATTTTTTTACCTTTTTAGTTTTTTTTGGGTTTTTATGGTTTTTAGGATTTTAGGGATTTTAATTATTTTTAGGGTTTTAAATATTTCTTAGAGTTTTTGGGGTTTTTAGGGATTTTTACA
The DNA here is from genome assembly GCA_963277665.1 of Viscum album. Taxonomy (NCBI): domain Eukaryota; kingdom Viridiplantae; phylum Streptophyta; class Magnoliopsida; order Santalales; family Viscaceae; genus Viscum; species Viscum album. The sequence goes on from OY728121.1 coordinate 367,119,104, forward strand.
TTTGAATGGATTTTCAGTCTTTTTTATGATTTTTATTGTTTTTAGGGTTTTTATGGATTTTAATGGTTTTTAAGATTTTTTAGGGTTTTTATGTTCTTTATTATTTTTAGTTTTTTTGGGGTTTTATGTTTTTTTAGGGTTTTAAGGATTTCTTAGTGTTTTTCAGGGTCTAGGGATTATTACAATTTTAGGTATTTTTAGATATTTTTGAGAATTTTTATTACTGTTTAGGGTTTTTAGGGTTTTTGATGATTTCTATACATTTAAGGGTTTTTATGGTTTTTGGTTTTTTGGGATTTTATGTTTTTTTTAGTTTTTAGGGGTTTATGGTTTTAAATATTTTTTAATGATTTTAGGGGTTTAAAGGGTTTTTAGAATTTTTTGTGGTTTTTAGGATTTTTATGGGTTATTAGGGATTTTTAACGTTTTAGCGGTTTTATGGATTTTTGAGGTTTTTGGGTTTTTATCTTCCTTTAGGGTTTTTAGGGGATTTAGCATTTTTGGGTTTTGGGGGTTTTATGTGTTTTTAGGTTTTTAAGTTTTTGTTAGGGGTTTTCATGGGTTTTAAGTCTTTTAGTCATTTCTAATGTTTTTAGATATTCTTAGGGGTTTTATAGGATATTATGGTTTTTATGGTTTTTATGTTGTTTAGGGTTTTTTTGGTTTATTTTATTTTTTAGGGTTTTCGGTTTTTAATGTTCTTAGTTTTTTTGGTGTTTTTATGTGTTTTTAGGTTTCTATGGTATAATTAGTGTTTTCCATGGTTTTTAAGGGTTCATATATTTTTATGGATTTTTAGGATTTTTATGGTTTTTATAAATTTTAGTGATTTTGATGGTTTATTGAGGGTTAAAGGTTTTTATGTTTTTTATTGTGTTTTTAGGAATTTTAGGTTTTTTTTAAGTTTTTTCGATTTCTAAGGGTTTTATAGTTTTTTAATTTTTTTGTTTTCAAATGATTTTTAGAGTTTTGATAGGTATTTTAGTGTTTTATTGGTTTGTGGGGTTTTTATTATTTTTAGGTGTTTTTATCTTTTTATGGTTGTTAGGGTTTTAGGGGTTTTAGGAGTATTTGTGTTTTTCAGTTTTTAGGGGTTCTATGTGTTTTTATGTTTTTATTGTTTTCTTAGGGGTTTTTCAAGGTTTATATTTTTTTACGATTTTAGGAATTTTTAATGCTTTTTTATGGTTCTAATGGATTTTTAGTGTTTTTTGGAATTTAGAGTTTTTCTAGTGTTTTATGGTTTTTGGATTTATATGGTTTTTTTTGTTTTTAGGAGTTTTTTGTATATTTAAGGTTTATATCATTTTTTAACATTTTTATGGGATTAACGGGATTTTATAGTTATCCGTGGGTTTTTAGGGATTTTTTTTGTTTTTAGGGATTTTATGGGTTTTAGGTTTTTAGGGTATTTTTATGTTTTTTACAGATTTTATCATTTTTAGGTTTTTTAGGTTCTTTAATCATTTTTAGGTTTTTATGGATTTTTTAGTGTTTTAAGGGGTTTTAGTGGTTTTTAATTGTTTAGTTATTTAGGGGGTTTTGTATTTTTTAGGGTTTTTAGGGATTTTGTGTGTTTAGGGTTTTTATGGATTTTTTTTCTATTTAGGGTTTTTTTGAGTATTTACATTTTTTTTGTTTTTTGGAGTTTTTAATTTTTTAGTGTTTTAATGGTTTTTAGTGGTTTTAGGGTTTTTATGGGGTGTTAGGGTTTTTAAGGGTTTTCTGGGTTTTCTGGTTTATAGAATCTTTAGGGGTTTTATAATTTTTAGGTTTTTTGATGGTTTTAAGTGTTTTTATTTATTTAAGGTTTTGATAAGGTTTTTATTGTTTTCATGGTTTTTACAATTTTAGTAATTTTTAAAAATTTATGAAATTTTATTTTTTTTAGTATTTTTATGATTTTTATAGATTTTGATGGGTTTTAGGGTTTTTTTTGGGTTTTTTTTCGGTTTTTAGGGTTTTTTCTGGATTTTGGGATTTTTAGTTTTTTTGGGAATTTTTTTTGTTTTTAAGGTTTTTAGAGATTTTTAATGTTTGTAGAAGTTTAAATTTTTTTAGATTCTTTTCTGGGTTTTTAGGGATTTGATATGTTTTTTGGGTTTTTATGGGTTTTTAGGTTTTTATGGTTTTTAGCGGCTTAATGTTGTCTAGGGTTTGTAGGGGTTTGGGGGGGTTCTTTAGTGTGTTTTTTGGTTCTTTAGAGATTTTAAGTGAATTTTTTTGGTTTATTAATGTTTTCTTAGGGTTTTTCTGAGTTTTTAGCGTTTTTTACAGCTATAGGGATTTTTTGTGATTTTGGGATTTTTTTGGGTTTTAGGGAGTTTGAGGGTTTTTTATAGTTTTTTACGGTTTTTAGGGGTTTTAGGGTTTTATACATTTTTAGGTTTTAGGGGGTTTAATTATTTGTAGACTTTTATGGTTTTCATAGGGTTTGATGATGATCATAGAACACATGGGCATCAAGGGTTTGAAGGGGGACTTGATGAGATTAGAGAAATTTTAGTGATTGTAGAAGACTCTTTCTAAGGAGTTGTTGACAAAGTGAGAATGAAGAGGTCCAAGGGATTGAAGGAGTCCATAAATGAGTTAATCATGTAATTCAGAGGGGACCCCCAATACCCTTCCTTGGGGGAAGGATCTATGTCTATATTTAGAATAATTATGGCCCAAATATGGGTTTAAAAACCCTTCCCATGTTGTGATACGAATTTCAAGCCCACCCCACAATGGAATATTCAATGTCAAAATTTGTGGGCTAGTTGAATTTACATTCCAACAGGGTGTTCTACTTATCCCTTAAAGTCTAGTTCATGTACCAAAATTGTAAAAATATTTATTTAAGTTTTTTTACTTGTGTAAACAAGGTTTAAGTCTTTTATATCACTATTTGGAAATAAATATCCACCCCCTTGTACTCTCTATTTATTTATTTTAACAATATAAAATGATTGGGTTATGTTTTGGGAGGATTAGAGGAGAGTTGGATTATTTTTAGGCTTTTATTAAGGTGCATGGTTTGATAACGACTTGTAGAAACCATGAAACACCTTCAGAAAATTGTACATCTAAAAAAGTGGACATTGGGGAGGCATATAGATAGGGACACAGTTGGGCCAAACCATGTAGATTCCTAGTAGAAGTTATGAAATTCTAGATAGTGGGGTATATAACTACTGTCGCACAGTTTTTCTAACCATTCGATCCAAATGTGTGAGGTGTGTTTGGAGGTAGTGGATCATGCATGGTTAGGGCACAATTTTCCTTACAATGCACCCTAACCGTTCACCGTGGAAAATTACATCTAAAAATTCTGGTTCAAATATAATTTATGTCATAAGTCAATCAGTTTTACCCTAAAAAGGATATAACATGAATTACTCTTCTTCCAATAGTAGTGGAGACATTTCCTTTTGATCTAGGAGTGATTCTATGGTAAATCCAAAGGCGTTGGAGACCCATATTCATCGGTAAGTGCTCTTTCTTCATCTCTTTCATTAGATCTCCTCTCCTTCCCTCTTTGGAATCAGGAATCTAATTATTTAGGGATAGATCCATGTTTTATTTTATATTAATAGGGATGGTGTATGATTGTTTTGATTGAAGGGAACACGATCTAAGTTGGAATCTTGATAATTTAATCCATTTTGTTAATGTTGTGTGATTACTTTTTTTCAATAATGTTTGAGAGGTAAGTGACTTCTATCTCGACTCATATTAATTATAACATCAAGGATTGATTTAAAATTGATATAATTGATTGATTTTTTTGGCATATCATGGTGTTATTTTATGGAATTCTCACTTGAATTATGGTTTTGGAAATCATGAGAATTGGATGGCTCTTTGGAAAAACATTTTTTATAATTCTCAAATAGAGATGTTAAAATTATGGTTGGTTGATTCAAGTAAAGTATTTTTTGAAATTATTTTTTTGAAATGGGTTGATATAATTTTTGTTATAATGATTGGGAATGAGGTTAATGGGATATATAATGGTTGTGAAGTTCCACCATAAAATAGATGGAGTATGGATATAAAGTTCCACCGTCAATGGTAACACCAAGACTGTTTGTGTGTGTGTGTGTGTTTGTGTTTAGTAATTGTGTAAAAATAGAAATGTTTATGTCAAACCATGAATTAAAAAATGTTTAAAATATTTTTTAATGTTCCTTGAAAAATGATTGTGTTAGTTATTAATGTATTTCCTAAAAAAAGGGTTTGACGGATTATTTGATTATTTTCCTTGAAAAACTAATTTTGTTGGATATAAACTACTTTAAATTGTTTTTTTACTATTGCATATAAATTTTTAACTTGTTTAATCCTAGTTTCATGATTTTTGTAATCCATTGGGGAAATAATACCTAGACTTATACAAACCCCCTAGATGGGCACTATGGTTCATTTGTAGATGTAATATATCAAGACATAAGTAATGTAAAGGCACCCTACATCTAATTTGATGCTTCTTCATACCTTGGGTTGGGAATGTAGATTTGAATCATGGAGAATATAGTGAGTTTTTATTGGTTTCTTTGGGTTTTTTTATCATTTGGTTCCATTCATTATGTCACATTGTTTCAGATTGTACTTTGATATTTTCTTTTCTTTAGTCATGTATTGGATTTAATTTTGGTACTCATGCATAATTATGAATTTTGGTTGTTACGGTTATCATTGGTTTTGTTGTATTATCTAAAAAGGGAAAATTGTCCAACAATTATTTATGAGGCCTTTAGAATTTATTTCCCGCCATTGGTGTCTTGGGGATGTCTCCTAAGGCCAGGTAGCTCCCCCATCACATATCAATCCAATTAAGAGGGGTGGGATGTTACAAATGGTATCATCTTGTTCAGTTCATGACTTTAAATATCATTTTTATATGTCTCTTGGGATAGTATAAATCACATATGATATTCATAACTTGAAATGTAAATAATATAAAGGTATAAAAAACCACTTTATGTTGAATGTCTCATTACTAGGGAGTGGGGTACCTGAGAGTTTTGGGACACTTATTAGAGTTTTCACCTCATTCTCATCAGTTTATCCCATGAGTAGAGAAATAAATGAATTTATTGAAATGAATTACCACTAATATTACATAATTCATTTTGATTAATGATTTATGATTTGGTGAAATTTGTAGATATTTGTAAATAGTTGAAAATGGTTTGATTTTTGAAAGCATGGTGGGATTTTTAAAAATGTTTTGAAAGTGGAAGTTATTGAATATTTCAAATCCTTTTTGTGATATGTGCCATGTGGTAAATTTGAAATTGATAAACCTTTATATGATAGAGAGTTAGACTAAATGGATTTTTCTTTTTGTTATAGCAGATGACACTGGGGAAGGCATTATAGAAACCAACCGGAAGCGGATGTTGAAAATGTAGTTATACCTAAGCCATGGGTGAACCAAAAGTTGGTTCAGAGTATTGTCCATGAATTTAAGTATGTGGAAATAGGGAACATAAACAATTAACTAAGGAAAGTGTATCATTTAGTTCAATTCCAACCCCAACTTTTTAGGTGATTTAGAATCGGAATAAGAAGTGTAAAAAAATAGGATGAATTGATTCTTCAATTTTCTTGGAACACCAGATCAATTAAAGATAAAGTTAGAAATGTACATGCTAGAAGATCATTCATTCCAGTGGTTGGATTTAATAGTTTTGGATAAATAAGAACAAGGAATGACATGGTATGATATTGAGGAAGTGTTTAACAAAAAATATTACCATCATTCTTTCTGGATTTCAAGAACAAAAAACTTCTTCATTTTGAATAAATATAACATCATAGTGATAGAGTATGTAGTTAAATTTAAAAATTTAGTATATTTTCAAACGAATTCACTAAAATTGAATCCTTTAAGGCACGATTTTTTAAATTGTTCTTGAGGAAAGATATTTTATCAAATACTTTTTTTCTTTGAATATCAAATTATACAGATTTTGTTAATCGAGGAATGAAATGATATTTTAGGGAATATGGTTTGAAGAAACGTTTTAATACCTATGGGAATTGGTGGGAACTATAATTCTAGGAATAATTATAATAGGGAAACCTATTTATAAGGTGTTATTATGCATTATTATCAGATAGTCGGACCAATGAATCTTCCTCTTGAAACAAATGGTACATACGATTGTTTTCAATAAGGTTTTATCGATTGCTTAAAGCGAGATTATTTAGAACCACCTAATCATAACAAATTGAAATAATAAGGGAAATATAAAATGTTACTATAACGGTGATCTGAGGATGGGGGCTACGGACACATCTCATTCTTCTTAGGTATCGTATGCTTCAACGGGACAAGTGTAGCAGAAGATAATCTCATTTTCAAACTCTTGAAATCCTTAGAGACACTGGGAATACCGTGAATCCTCTATAAGGGAAATAAAAATAGGTTAACCAAGAGAAAATTGATGTGAATAAGAAATTATATGGAGATGATAAAATAATCATGGATGATTCATTGGGACCTTAAATGGTGAGAGGTGTTTATTCTTTTAAACGCTGCCATTATGGAATATTTTTTGATGCAAGTGATTTAAATTTGATTATCGCTTCTCGTGTTATAGATCTTCTGTGATTTCACATGGAGATGATTCCATTTATTTTTCAACAAAAAAATATTCTTGGATAAATATAATACCGAGTCTTTTTGGGAAAATCATGTTCTGTAACTACTGATTAGCTGGATTGATTTGGGACTTCTATGTGCTTGAGATGGATATCTGTAACATTATCCGGGGTATAGAATGGTTGAAAATGTTCAAATATCACATAAACTATTATACCTGAAGCCTTAGTGTTATAACTAATGATAGCATAAAGCATTTATTTAGAGGATATCAAAATGTAAAGGAAGGTGGAGCATGATTGTAGGAACTAGAAGGTGGACCTATCTCATACCAATTGGAAGCATTTGACATGTAACATATGGATAAGAATGAGAATAGTGGTTTCCCAAAAATTGATTATTAGTTTTATAATTTTATTATTGGTAAATTCTCAAGGTTTCCACCCTAAGAGATGTAGAGTTTACAATTCATATCTTACCAGGTACTAGTCAAATATCAATTCTTATCGGATGGAACACTTAGACTTTGTGTGTATTATCATATTACTGACCAAGTTACGACAAAGAATATGTATCATATTCCATGAAATGATAACATATTTTATCAGTTAAGGGGATATTATTGGTTCTCTAAAATTGAATTTCATTTGGGATATCACAAACTATGGGTTTGGAATGAGGATATTTTGAATATATATTTTAGAATAATATATGGAAATTATGAGTTATTGGTTATGCCTTTAGGTATTATTAATTCACAAATTGTCTTTATGTAATTTATGAATCATATATTTCAAATGAAAGTGGATTATTTTGTGGTGGTATTTGTGGATGACATGCTAGGTTATTATATAACAAATGATTTACCATGAGAAACACTTGGCGATAGTGTGGGATATCTTGAGAGATCATCTTCTATATTACAAACATTTAATGTGTGATTTTTGGAAAGAAGAGGAATGTTTCCATTGACATGTTATCTATTAAAAGGGTGTTTACATGGATCCAAAAAATATAGAGGTTGTAATCTCTTGGAAACTACTAAATAGTGTCTTCGAGATATGGAGTTTCTCAGGCCAGGATGGTTTTTAATAATGTTTTACTTGTGAATTTTAAGAACTAGATTCACCAATGATAGCTTTGATAAGGAAAAGTGTTCCATTCCAATGGAACTATAAATATAAAAGGTATTTTAAAGATATTAATGTTTTCCTTCCATCAGCACCAATCATGATATTTATAGAATCATGGATAAGAAAATTGGGGTATTTTGATGCATTGGGATCTAGGTTTGGGTGTTTTCTCATGCAAAGAGATCATATTGTTTCTTATGGCTAACAGAATTTATGGTTTCATGAGATGAACTACCTAATAAATTATTTGGAATTATCTATTCAAATCCATGATTTTAATACCTGGCATCACTATCTTTTTGAAAGAAATCCATGGTGTTTATGGATCTTAATAGCTTCAAACACTTTTTTTGTCAATATATTTTAATCTAACACAAATAATATAGATGGATTATCTTCAAAAGTTTGACATTAACATAATCTATACAACAGCTAAAGGGAACATTGTGGCACATGAATTTATAAGAAATTCATATAGTTAGTTGGTGAAAGAGGATTCAGAACAAAGGTAGCTAATATTGGTGATTGCTGACATGCACTTGGATTGTGGAGATTGAGGTAGTGTTGTTATTTTATTTATAGTGTATTTTATTCCTAACTTGATAGATATGTTTAAAGAATCACATAAATGTGATTCCGAATGTGTTTCTATGAGATAAAATCTCCATGGTGGAGAGACCAGTGAGGGATGGAATTTTGAAATAATTTAAGTGGTTTTTTCATATTGGATGGTCATAACATTGGTTTGTTAGGAATAAATCCTTCATGCTTATCGATATAGGATATTCATCCTGGAATTAAAAAGAGGTATAAGGCACTAAAAGCACATTTTTTTGGATAGAATGAAAAGAATAGTTTCAGAGTGTGTTTTGAGATTCCACCCTTTGAAGAAGGTTATGACCGATCACCTATTGCTAGTGGGTATGTTGCAATATTTACAGATTCCCATGTGGATATGGGAGAAAATAGATATGGATTTTGTAACAGGTATACCAAGGAATGATCAGAAACATGGTTCCATATAGGTGATAGTGGATAAGCTAAAAAAGTTGGTCCATTTTATCCTGACTCATAAATCCAATACAGTGGAGGAATTGTCAAAAATATTTATCCATGATTTTGTATGTGACTTGGTGTTTTAGTATTGATTGTATCTAAAAAATAACCTTGGTTTATGTCTTGTTTTTTGGAAATATTTATAGCGATATCTTGGAATCCAGTTGACTATATTCATGGTGTATAATCCTCAAATAGAATGAAAATCTAGAAGGGAAATCCAAAAAATGTAGTACAGGCCTAAGAATTATATAATGGATTTCTGTCGCTCGTCCAAGGAGAACATACCATTAATATAGTTCCTATACAACAAATGTTATCATTCCATGATACATTTGGATCCTTTTGAAATATTATATGGGTGTCCTTATCGTTCTCTACTTTTTTGGGTGGAAATAGGTGATACATCACTGGTTAGACCAAGCCTTGTCCAAGATACAATAGTGAATATTCGGTAAATCAGAAAGAGGATGGAGATGCATAGAGTCATCCAAATTCATATGTGCATCATCATCGAAAACCATTGTCATTTGATGTGAGTGATCATTTTTTCTTGATAATCCCTCTAATAATTGGGCATCAATGTTTTGGGAATCATGGAAAGTTATATTCTTGATACATAGGCCCTATAGATATATTTGAATGAGTGGGTGAGTTCGAAAATACATTAACTTTGATGCTAATTTTTAGTTTAGTGCATAATGTGTTTCATGTATCTTAATTGAAGAAGTATCGTCATGACCCTGACCATGTGATTCGATGTGATAAAGTTGAACTGGAGTGGGATGATGTGGTTTTTTATGAGCTAATACAAATTCTTGATAGGGAAGAGAATGTATTCCATGGGAATAAAATCGATCTAGTGTGGGTTTTATGGAAACATTCTCAGATTTGGGATGAAACATTGGAACATGAAATGAAAATTATGGAGAAATGGCCATAACTCTTCAAGGACAACTAGGATTTTCTAAATTTCAGTAACAAAGATACCAATGGCGGAGAAAATTCATCACCCCATTTTTGAGTTAATTTACCATTTATTTATGTATTTTGAGCATATACAATTATTGGGTTATGTTTTTGGAGGTTCGGAGGTTATTTGGAATTATTTTGGGTATTTTATGGAGGTTTACGTTTTGAGAAGAGTTGTAGAAACAATGAAACACAAACATGATACTATAAATCTGAAATAATGTATAGAGGGGAGAGCTATATTTGGACAAACTTTGTGCATTCCAAGCATAATCATGCAATGTTGTATAGTGGGGTACAACATGGTTGGCTCGTGGTTTTTCTAACTGTGGGAGGTGTGTTTGGAGGTAGTGTCTTTCGTACTATAAGCACATGACTCGCCAAATAGTGCACCGAGGAAAATGAGATCGAAAAATTGTGGATCCAATATGATTTACCTCATAAAGCACTTGATTTTACCCTAAATAGACCATACCACGAATTTCTCCTCCTCTTAAGGTGGTGGATAAAATTCCTTTTGATTCATAAGTGATTCCTAGGTGAATCCAAGTTCCTTAAACACCTAGATTCATGGTTAATTTCTCATTCTTTATTTTTTCCTTAGATATCTTCTTCATCCCTATATTGTAACTATTAATCTAGTTCATTGGGGTTAGATAAGTGTTTTTTATGTCAATATTTATGGGATACTATAGTTTTTATTTAAGGGAATGAGATCTAAGTTGGAATATTTAATATTTAAACTTTTTTTATAAAGTTTTTGTTTCATTCTTCACTTTCTCCTATGTTTGAGAGGTCGGTGGATTTCCTCATTGACTTCTATTTATTAGAACATGAAGGATTTATTTCAAATTGATTTTATTTATTGAAAATTTTTGTAAAACCATGGTGTGATTTGATGGAACTATCTTTTGAATTATGGTTTTGTAAATCATTGGATTTGGACAGATTTTTTTGAAAATCTTTGTTTATAATTTTAAAATGGTGATTTTAAAATTATTTTTTGTTGATGAAAGTATATTATTTTATAAAATTATTTTAATTAAATGGGATGATATTATTTGTCTATAATGTTTGTTCATGAGTTGAATAGTATAGATAATGGTTATTAGGTTCCATTAGAAAAGGGACTTTGTATAGACATGCAATTCCACTATCATTGGAAACACCAATATTTTGTGTGTGTTTTTGTTGAGGATTTGTGTGGAAGTATAAATTTTTATTCCAAATCATAAATTTAGAAACTGTTTACATATTTTTTGATTTTCTATAAAAAATTATTATGTTAGTTGTTGTAGTACTCCTTGAAAAAAATTATTTAGAAGGCTTGTTTCTTTTTTTCTTTGGAAAATTGATTATGATGAATATAAAATACTTGAAAATGGTTTTACACTATTTAATAAAAATTTTATAACATATTAAATCTTATTTTCTTGATTTGTTAAGTCATTGGGAAAATCCATCAATGTTTTATACTCACCCCCTACTTGGGAACAATGGTGCATTTGCAGATGTCATATATCAAGACATAGGTAAAGGCAAGGTATCCCGGTTTTTTACAATGCTTCTTGATACCTTTGGTTGGGATTGTGGATTGGATCTTGGAGCATATTGGGAGTTATTTTGGTTGTAATATTTTATAATTTGGTTCCATGGGTTATATAGGATTGGTTATGCTTATACTCTGATATTGTCTTTTGTTTTAATATTTTATTGGCATGCATTTTGGTACTCATGCATCATTAATAAGATTGGGTTTTTTGTTTATAATTGGTTTGGAAATTTTATATTAAAAGACAAAACCATCCCCCAAATATTTATATGGCCTTTGGAATTAATTTCTATCCTTTGGTGTCTTGGGGATGTCACCTAAGGCCTAGTAGCCCCCCATCACCTCTCAATCCAAAGAGGAGGGGAAATTTTTTACAGCACAACTCTCACTTTTATTCCATTGATGTTTTAAATTATTACCTCTCATACATTTAAATAGTGAAGATTCACCTTTTTTATATTTCATTTTTTCAAAAAAGTTCCCAAAAATCAAAAACAAATTCTAATTAAATCTCCTAAAAAATTGAAACATCTTCAGTCTTATAGATATTTATCATTATTTTCATTCTTTATCTTCCCATTCTCTTGCATCCATTTTGAATTTTATCTTTGAATTCTAGTTTACTATTTCCACACTCCAAAAATCCTTTATATATTTTTTTAATTTGTTAAAAATTATATAGTAGGCAAGTTGAGTGGTAAAAGGAAAGCGTGTTACCTTTTTTTAATCTAAAATTCAGTGAAACACAAGAGAACATAATATTTCCAACAGTAAAAATGTGATGGAGTGTGTGAGGTACATATTCCATCCTTTTCAAATTTTATTTCATGATTCTTAAATGGCATAGGCATGTAACACCAATGAAATAGACATTAAGTTTTTTTATGAGGGATCAACCAGACCAATTCCAAATGATGAATGCAAGGATGGATGAACTGATATACCCTTATAATTCTTAAGCACCACTATAGAGGAGATTCATTAAATAAGAGGATGAGTTCTATTATTTTTAATAGAAACCAATTAAAATAAAGAAACCACCATGGAGGAAATCCAATGATCTTGGAGGTGTAAAGTTGAGGATCTCTTCATTCCAATTTATGAATTATCCCAAAACATATATGGAAAGGAAATGAAAGGTTGATCTTGTTTTTGGTTTTTAGAACTTTTGGATGGAGAATAAGGTGGTTTTTTGGACTGTGGAAATCATTGAATATATTAGTATTTCGTGGGACCAACTACTTGTGAGTTAATGAAAAGGTGGAGAAAGACTCATCCACACATGGGAGGATATGAAAGTGGTAATTCTTAAGAGATTAATTTATTAACATTGTTATATGGATTTGTTCATCAAGTTATGGGGTTTTAAATAAAGAGTTATGAGTGTTGAGGATTACAATAAAGAGATAAAGGTCATTTTGATTTGTAAAATATCGATGAGGAGTGAGAGGCCCCCATGGAAAGGTTTTTTAACAACCTTAACCATGAAATTTGGGACATAGTGGACATGAACCACTATTTAGAAATTTTAGATCTTCTTTATGTGGATTCTAAAGTGGAGTGGCATGTAATGGAGAGAAGGATACACCCTACATATTATGTAAAGGATTCTAAATATTATTTCAAGTTCATATATATTACAATCCATAAAAACATGTTAGGGAACAAGAGATAGACTCAAAGAATGTGACCAACCCCAAATCATTCATTCTGGAATTCAAAGGTAAAAGGGTGGGTAAGGTTATTTCCAAATAATGTGGTATAAAATGTTTCATATGTAAATGAATTTGACATTTTTCATTATAATTCCCAAATAAGAGGACCATTATTATTTTGTATAATGGATATGTTCTTATTAAAATATAATTAAAAGATGAAATACCATCACTTAAGGAGTGTTCTAATATGGAAATAGAAGGCCCAGTTCAAGGAGAAATGCTTGTGTTCATATGTGAATTGATTTGTCAACTCAAAGTAGAACATGATCAAGAGAAATGAGAGAAAAATTTTCAGAATAGATGCCTCATCAAAGATAACTTATGTATTACGATCACTAATGGGGTAGTTTTACAGATGTAATAAGTGGTATAATGGTTGATAAATTGGATTTAGCTATGAATAACCATCCTAGTCCTCATATATTGTAATGGTTAAATAATATTGGGGATGAAAAAGTGTCTAAGAAAGTGAAACTTCCTTTTTCTTTTGGTAATTATGAATACAATGTGATAAGTGATGTTTTCCCATGAATTCTAGTCATAGATTAATGGGAAGGCCTTTGAAATTTTACAGGATGGTCATAAATGATGAATACCATAACCAATATTATTTTGAGTATAATTGGAGTACAATTTTACATACACCCTTGAGGCTATTAGAACCTTACCAAGACTAAGTTAGGATTGAGAGTGATTATGAATAGATTGAAAAAGAAAAAATGGAAAAATAGAGATAATGGAAAAATTAAGAGTGAAAAAAGAGTGATGAGTGACATGAGAATAAATGAGGGTAAGAAAATATTTAAAAAAAAGAGTGAAAATAATAGTGAAAATATAATTAGTGAGGTAAAAGTGAGTTTATTTTTATGAAAAATAGAGATAAAGAGAGATTTAGAGGTGGGTACTCTCATACTTATATTAATTGGGTAATTTTTAACCACTCACTCTTTTAAGACATCAATTCCTTCTTTTTTTGTGTCTTTATTATATAAATACTGTGATCGAAAAAGGAAGTGTTAGAAATGAGCAACATTTGATCCATGTGGTTTGGCGTTGGAAAACCTTATAAAAGGGATGTTCTAGGAGTAATGAAAATCATAACTTTATCCATGGGGATATATACATTTCTATGTCTTAGTAAAGATCAATGATAATGCCTACAATATTGAGTTACTCAAAAGGTACAAAAATTTTAGTGTCTCCTTTAATGTTGCAGATATTTATCCTCATGAATTTTCAGATTAAGGGATGAATCCGTTTTATAAGTGATTAGTTAACGGGTATCATGAATCCCTTGGGAATCAAGTTGTTGAAGGAAGACATGACGAGGAGGAAAGAATGAACATGATTTCATGAGACTCATTGCGAGGAGTTTGTGGCCCAATGAAAAGGGAATATACCATAAGAATGAAGGTGGACATATATAGGTTAATCATGAAATTCTAATGGGGGCCCAATACCCATGATTATGGGAGTCATCTGAGCCAATATTTATATTAAATAAGCCCCAAACATGCTTTTAAATACCCATCCCATAGTGTTATATGAATTTCAAGCCCACCCATAAGGAATATTTAAAGTCAAAAGTGGTGGGATATATGTATTTACTTTCCAAAAGGGTGTGATACTTATCCCTTAATGTCATGGGCATGTTCCAAAATTTTAAAAAGAATCATTTAGTGATTTGGAATTTTGTAAACTAGGTTTTATATTGTTTTATATCTCATTGGATATAAATAGACACCCCCTTGTACTTTTAGATCTTTATGATTGAAGGTGATGTTATCAAGATGGTTTTTTCTTACAACCTTTGTTTTATTACTTAATTCTTGACTTGTAAATGGATTTTTAATACTTTGTTGTGTCTTGTGGATAATTTTTTTTATTGAAAAGTTCCCTTTAGGTTTTACCTTGACCAAATATCTTATTTCTTCCTTATTTCCACCATTAATAGCCCTTATAACTTGTTTTATTATAGAGATATGGGTTCTTAACTCACAGTCATTGAACATTGTTCCTATGACACTTCATAGTTTTGTTGGATCATGAATCGTGTTTTTTCATGGTTTTTATGTATTTTTACATTTTTAGTGTTTTTGGAGTATTTTTTGGGTTTTTAGAGTTTTTAGGGATATTGAGGGTTTTTAGGGTTTCTTAGGGTTTTATGGTTTTTACGTTTGGGGGGGGGGGTAGGCGTTTTTTAAGGATTATAAGGGGTTTCAGGGTTTTTTATAGTTTAAGATGTTTAAAGGGTTTTTAGGATTTTTAGAGGGTTTTAGGGTTTTATATGGTTTTTAGGTATTTTTTTGGTTTATAGGGTTTTTAGGGTTTTTAGAATTTTTATTTTTTATGGGTTTTAAGTGGTCTTGAGGGTTTTAATGTTTTATTAGGGATTTTAGGGGTTTAGGGTTTTTTACATTTTTTTGGTCTTTAGTTATTTTTAGGATTATTATGGGTTATTTTGGGTTTTTAAGTATTTGAGAGTTTGTATGGCAATTTGGGGTTTTTAGGGTTTTTATGGTCTTCAGGGGTTTTATATTTTTTAGGTGTTTTATGGTTTTTAGAGTTTTTTAATGTTTCTAGGGTTTTAATGTGTTTATAGTGGTTTTTGTGGGTTTTTAGTAGTTTGAAGGTTTTTTAGGAATTTTATGGTTTTTAGAAGTTTTTATTATTTTTAAGGTTTTTGGTGTTTTAAGTGTTTTTGTGTTTTTAATGTTTTCTTAGGGGTTTTTAGGGTTTTTAGTGTTTCTTACTTTTTTTGGATTTTTGGGGATTTTTTAGGATTTTTATTATTTTCAGGGTTTTTGTTGATTTTCATAGTTTATAGGGATGTTTAGGGGTTTTATGGTTTTTTCTAGTTTTTTAGAGTTTTTTATTTCATAGGATTTTTTTAAAATATTTTTTAATGTTTTTACGGGGTTGAAGTATTTTTAGAGTTTTTAGTGGTTTTTTATATTTTTTATGAGTTTCTTGGGTTCTTAATATTTTTATGGTTTTTATGATTTTTATGGGTTTTATGGTTTTTATTATCTTTTAGATTTTTTATCATTTTTGGGTATTTTCAGGGTTTTAGGTTTTTTTAGATTTTAATGTTTTCTATTGTATTTTTGGGGTTTTTACTATTTTTAAATTTTAAATAGTTTTATGAATTTTTTCAAATTTTTATGATTTTAATGTTTTTATGTATTTTTGAGGGTTTTTAGTGTTTTTTAAGTTTTTAGGTTTTTTTTTTGAGTTTTTAGTGTTTTTTTGGGTTTTAGGGGTTTTTTAGATTTTGAGTAATTTTTTGGTTTTTATGTGTTTTAAGTTTTCTTATGCTTTTAATTTTTTCGTTGGGTTTTTAAGGTTTATTTTATTTTTTAGGGATTTTTACAGATTTTTTTTGTATTTATATAGTTTTTTAGGGGTGTTAGGAATTTTGAGTGATTTTTAGGGTTTTTATAGTTTTTATGGTTTTTTGGGTTTTAAGTGTTTTTGGGTCTTTATGGTTTTCTTAGGAATTTTCATAGTTTTTAGGGGTTTTTATTTTTTAGGGATTTTTAGATCATTTTTTTATTTTTATTGTTTTTAGGTTTTTTAGTGATTTTGAGGGATTCTAGGGGTTTAAAATATTTTTAGGAGATTTAGGGGTTTTGGGGGGTTTATAGATTTTTTTTGAGTTTTTTGGGGTTTTTAGAGTTTTTTATTTTTAACATTTTTAATGGTTTGAAGGAGTTATATAGTTTTTAGTGGGTTTTTATGTTTTTTTTTTGTTTTTAGGGGTTTTGGGTAATTTTATGTTATTTAGGGTTTTATTGTTTTCTATGTATTTTTATTTTTTACGATTTTTTAGGGTTTTAATTATATTTATGTTTTTATGGTTTTCTTAACATTTTTAGGGGTTTGTGGGGGTTTTTTTTAATTTTTTGTGTTTTTTAGGAACAGTTTATAATTTTTATGGTTTTAGAGTTTTTAGGGATTCTGAGGAGTCCTATGATTTTTAAGGTGTTTTAGTGTTCTTTTGGGGTTTTAAAGGTTTTTTGAGTTTCTTATGTTATTTATGTGATTTTATAGTTTTTTAATATTTTTAGAGGTTTCATGGGATTTTAGATATTTTTTGGATTTTTGGGGTTTTTGTGTTTTTAAGGTCTTTTAGGGTTTTTATGGGTTTTAACATTTTTAGGTTTTTAAGTATTTTAAGTGTTTTTTGGTTTCTATGGTTTTATTAAGGTTTTTCAATGTTTTTAAAGATTTTTACATTTATAGATATTTTTTTGGCTTTTTTTAGGATTTTTATGTGTTTTTTGGTGTTTAGGGATTTTGAGGGGTTTTACAAGTTTTAGGGTTTTTTACAGTTTAATTGTATTTTACTTTTTTCATTTTTATGTTCTTTAAGTTTTTAAATGTTTTATGGTTTCTTATGATTTTTATGGGTTTTCATGTTTTTTTATCATTTTGGTGTTTTTTAGAAAAAATTTTAAATTTTATTGTTACTTAGGGTTTTTAAAAATTTTGAGAGTTTTTATGGATTTTTTTGGTTTGGTGTTTTATGTATTTTTTGGGATTTTAGGGTTTTTTAGTTTTTTATAGGTTTTATTATTCTTATACTTTTTAATGATTTAGTATTTTAATGTTTTTTTAGTGTTTTTAGTTGTTTTTTCGGGATTCTATGGGTTTTAGGGGTTGTTTGGTTTTTAAGGGTTTTTTGGTTTTTAGGGTTAACGATTTTTTCAACTTTTTAGTGGATTTAAGTGTTTTTAGGTTTAAAATGTTTTCTTATGGGTTTTCAGGGTTTTAGGGGATTTTATGTTTTCGGGATTTTTGGGGTATTTAACTATTTTAATAGGGTTTTAGGGTTTTAAGGAATTTTGAGGGTTGTAAGGATTTTTAGGGGTCCAAGTGTTTTGTGGTTTTTTGGGTTTTTATTATTTTTTGAGTTTTTAGGGGTTTTATTTTTTTATAGTTTTTTTAAAAAAATTGGTGTTTCTAGGGTTTTTATTCTTTTTGTTGATTTCATAGGGGTTTTATGAGCTTTAGGGGTTTTAAATATTTTTAGAGTTTTATGGTTTTTAGTGGGATTTAAGGTTTTGCATGTTTTTAGTGTCTGTTAGGTGTTTTTAGCATTTATTTGGTTTTTAAGGGTTTTAAATGTTTTTAGTTTTTATGGTTTTCTTAGGTTTTTTTGGGTTTTAGTGTTTTTTTGTTTCTAATGAATTTGAGGGATATTTTATGATATATTTGGTTATTAGGGATTTTAGGAATTTTTAGGACCTTTAGGGTTTTTTGGGTATTTTATGTTTTAGTGATTTTTAGGGATTTTTAATATTTTTATGATTTTTATGGTTTTTAGGGAATTTGATGGATCTATGTGTTTTAATGGTTTTTAATTTATTTATGGTTTTTTGGGTTTTTTGTGTTTTTTCGAGTTTTTATGGTTTTTTGTAGCTTTTTAAAAAAAGTAGCAGTTAAAATGGTTTTTAGAGTCTTCCATGGTTTTAGGGTATTTATGGGTTTTGGTTTTTTAATGGTATTTAGTGGTTTTTAGGTTTTTTCATGTTTTTAATATATTTCGAGTTTTTAGGTGTTTTAAGTGTTTTTATGTTTTTATTGTTTTCTTAAGGGATTTCAAGGTTTTTGTGGTTTTTGTGGTTTTTATGTTTTTAGGTATCATTAGGTAATTTTAATAAATTTTATGGGTTTTTAGGGGTTTTAGGGATTTTTAGGGGTTTTAGGGGTTTTTAGGGGTTTTCTGGATTTTTTGGGTTTTAGGGGTTTTTTAAGTATTTTAAGGGTTTTAAATTTTTTGAGAGTTTTTATCATTTTTAGGGGTTTTTATAGTTTTATGATTTTTTAGTTTTCTTTTATGGTTTTTCTTGGTTTTTATTGTTTTTTATGTTTTTAGAGGGGTTTTAAGGTTTTTATGGTTTTTTTTGTGTCTTTACATTTTATAAGGGTTTTATGGATTTTGCGAGTTTTAAGTGTTCTCAGGTTTTTTAGTTTTCTTAGTTTTTTCGGTGTTTTTAGTGTTTTCATGTTTTTTGTGATAGTTGAGAATTTTTTAGGATTTTTATAATTTTTTATGTTTTTAGGTATTTTGTGTGGTTTTTAGGGTTTTGAGGGGGTGTTTAGCATTTTTATGTTTTTTTGGTTTTTAGGGTTTTTTGAGTTTTTTATGGTTTTATGGTTTTTTAGAGTTTTTGACGTTTTTATGGAATTAAATGGTTTTTAGAGGTTTTAGTGGTTTAATATTTTTTGTGGTTTTTTCTATGTCTTTTTTGGTCTTTATGTTCTTAGGGGTTTCACGGGATTAGGGTATTTTAGGGGTCTTAGCATTTTTTAAGGATTTTTAGTGGTTTTAAGTGTTTAAGGTTTTTAATATTTTCTTAGGATTTTTTAGGTTTTTGACATTTTTACCTATTTTTTGTCTTGTACATTTTTACCTATTATTGTTATTGTTTTAAAGTTTTTATGTATTTTTAGGGTTTTTATTAGTTTTTGGGTATTTAATTGGTTTTTTTGGATTTTTGTGGGTTTTGGGGTATTTTGAGTTTTTTTTAGGTTTTATGTTTTTTTAGAGTATTTAACTTTTTATGGGTTTTATGGTTTTTTAGTTTTGTTATTGTATTTAGGGTTTTTATGGGTTTTCTGTGTTTTTATGGGTTTTGGGTATTTTTATTGTTTATAGGTTTTTGGGTTCTATTAGGGATTTGGGGTTTTAGATTTTTTGGTATTTTTAGGGTTTATAAGTGTTTTTAGGTTTTTAATGTGTTCTTTGGTTCTTTCAGGGCTTTTTTGATCTTTTATTTTTTAGGGATGTTTTAGGATATTTATATTTTCTTAGGGATTGATGGTATTTTGAGGGTTTTTAGGGTATTGAGGGGTTTTATGGGCTTTTTTTGGGTTTGTGAGTTTTTTTTATTTTTAGGGTTTTTAAGGGTTCTATGAATTATTTAAAATTAATTGGGGTTTGAAGGGGTTTTGGAGTTTTTATTGGGTGTTTAGGGTTTTTATGGTTTTTTAGGGATTTTATTGTTTTAGGAGTTTTATGGTTTTTTAGGGATTTTATTGTTTTAGGAGTTTTATGGTTTTTATGGGTATTATGGTATTTGGGGTCTTTTTAGGATTTTATTATTTTTATTTTTATCAGTTTTTTTTGGATTATATGTGTTTTTATGTTTTAAGTTTTAATTTGGGTTTAAAGGATTTTTATGGTATTTTATGTTTTTTGGTTTTTTAGGGTTTTAGGGACTATTTTTTGTGTTTTAAGGGTTTTTTGAGGTTGTTACGTTTTTTTAAAAAAAGCGTATTTTTAATGGTTTCTCTGGGTTAAAGGGTTTTTATATTTTTAGTGGTTTTAAGGATTATGGGTATTTAGGTTTTTAATGGTTTAGAGATATTTTTTATGGTTTTATGGATTTTTAGGGTATTTAGGGTATTTTATGGTTCTTAGGTTTTTTACGGTTTATTGGTTTTTTAATTTTTTTTCATTTTTTTGAGGATTATAAGGGGTTTTAGAGTTTTTTCAATTATTTAGGGGTTTAAAAGGTTTTATAGTTTTTAGGGGTTCTTTGCTGGCTTTTATGGTTTTAGGTTGTTTTATGTTTTAAGAGGTTTTTATGGTTTTTGGGGTTTTAGTGTTTTTAGGGTATTTAGTGTTTTTAGCTTTTCTAGGGGTTTTAAGTGTTTTTATCTTTTCAAGGGTTTCATATCATTTTTCCGAGATTTTTTTTTTATTTTTTTCTTTTTATGTATTTTAGTGCTCTTTTTGAATTTTTATTTTTATTTGGGGTTTTTAGGGATTTTGAAGGGTTTTAGGGTTTTTGAGTATTTATAGTGTTTTAATGGTTTTTAAGGATTTATCATTTTATGGGATTTAGGGGTTTTTATGGTTTTTAGGTTTATAAGGTTTCCTTTTGGGTATTCTAGATTTTTAGGGTTTTACATTTATAGGGTTTTTAACAAATATTTAAGTATTTTTATGTTTTTTAAGGTTTTTATGGATTTTGAGGGTTTTTGGGATTTTACCATTTTTACAGTTTTTAGGGGTTTTTGAGATTTTAGGGTTTTACCAGTTTTAAGTGTTTTGAGGTTTTTAAGTGTTTTTTGGGTTTTAGGGTTTTATGTTTTTTATGGTTTTTAGAGTTTTATACATTTTTAGGTATTTTTTGGTCTTTTTAATAAATTTTTTATTTTTAGGTTTACTAATGATTTTTAGGGTTTTTGGAATTTTTGAGTTGTTTGGTTATTTGTGGATTTTTTTGTTTTTAATGAAATTTTGTGTTTTTTTTGGGTCGTAAAGGTTTCTTAGAGTATTTTAATGTCTGTATATATTTAATGCGTTTTTATAGTTTTTAGTGGATCTATGAGTTTTTATTAATTTTATATAGTTTTATAGTTTTTAGGGGATTTTATGATTTTTAGGTTATTTAAGTTTATTTAGGGTTCTTTAGGGTTTTTAAGGTGTCTATATTTTTTTTTAGTTTTTAGGGGTTTTTGGTTTTTGAGGTTTTTAATGATTTCTTATTGTTATTCTAGGTTTTTTTAGATTTTAAGACCTTTTTCATTTTTTGTAAATTTTAGGGGTTCTTTAGGATTTTTATGGTTTTTAGGGTATTTATGGTTTTGATTATTTTTATGGTTTTTAGGGTTTTTAAGGTTTTATTTTTATTTTTAGAGTCTTTGAGTATTTTATGTTTTTTATGGTTTTTAGAGTTTTTAAAATGTTTTTAAGGGTTTAAATAGTTTTTAGAGTTTTTAGTATTTTCTATTGTTTTTATTGATTTTTACGGTTTTTAGTGGTTTATATGTTTTACGGTTTTTTAGATTTTTATGGATTTTAGGTTTTTTTTTCATTTTTTAGGTTTTTGGGGTCTTAAGTGTTTTGTTGGTTTTTATGTTTTTATGGGGGTTTTTCAGGGTGTTTAGGGTTTTTCATTTTTAATTAGTTTTTATGGATATTTTAGGAATTTTATGGTTTTTAGGTATTTTTAGGGTTTGAGGGTTTTTATGTTCCCAATGATTTTTAGGGTTTTTACAGTTTTTATGTTTTTAGGATTTTCTATTGTTTTATGGTTTTTAAGGTTTTATTAGAATTTTCCTTGGTGTTTGAAGATTTTTTGGTTTTTAAGGATTTTTAAGGATTTTTATATATTTTAAGGGCCTTAGGAAATTAGTGTTTTTTTTTGTTTTTAGGGTATTTGGGAATTTTTGGATTTTATGTGTTTTTTTGAGTTTTTTGGGTTTTAAGGTCTTGTGGATTATTTTATATTTTAAGGGGTTTAAATTGTTTTCAGTTTATTTAGAGGGTTTTTATGGATTTATTGGTTTTTAGGGGATTTATGGGTTTTAGGGTTTTTAGGGGTTTTAATGTTTTATAGGTTTTAGCGTTATAGTGGTTTTAGAGGGTTTAACTATTTTTCGTTTTTTTAATATTTTATTTGGGTTTTTTAATGTTATTTTTAATTTATATGGATATTTTAGGATTTTTAATTTTTTAGAGTTTTGAGGGATTTTGAGGGGGTTAAAGGTTTATTAGGGAGTTTAGGGTTTTTAGAGTTTTTTTGGGTTTTATGGTTTTTTTTCGATATTAGGTGTTTTACGATTTTTTATATTTTTTAAACATTTATTGGGGTTTAAGGGGTTATTATATTTTTTATTGAGTTTTTATATTTCTTATGGTTTTTACGGTTTTTAGGGGTTTTATTTTTTTAGTGTTTTAGGGGTCTTTTAGGGTTTTATCACTTTTTAGGTTAATAGGGGTTTTATGTGTTTTTAGGTTTTAATGATTTTCCTAGGGTTTTTTCATTAGTTTTAGGGTTTTCTACATTTTTATGGATATTTTAGGACTTTTATGTTTTTTAGTTATTTTGAGTGTTTTTATGGTTTTATTTTTGTTAAGGGGTTTCTGGGTTTTTAGGATTTTTTTGTTTTTAGGGTTTTTATGGTTTTTTTATAGTTTGTAAATTTTTCAGGGGTTTATAAGGTTTTTATAGTTTTAGTGTTTTTAGGGGTGATGTGGGTTTGTATGGTTTTTAAGGGTTTTTATGATTTTAGGGTTTGTAAGTTCTTTTTAGTGTTTTTAGGTATTTATTATTTTTTAGTTTTTAATCATTTCAAGTGGTTTTATTTTTTTATTTTTTTCTTATGGGTTTTCTTGGATTTATGGTTTTTAAAAATTTTAAGTATTTTTACGGTTTTGTGGTAGTTTGAGGGGTTCTATGGCTTTTAGGATCTTTTAGGTATTTAGTGGTTTACATGGTTTTTTTTATTTAATGTTTTTGGGTCTTTTAGGTGTTTTAGGGAATTTTAATTTTTTGTGGATTTTACGACTTTTTAGGTTATTTATTGTTTTTATGGTTTTTGGAGATTTTTAGAGGTTTTATGGGTGTTTATGTTTATTAGGGTTTTTATGGGTTTTTAGGTTTTTAGTTTTTTTATTCTTTTAGATTTATTAGTGTTTTTTGGAGTTTTTTATTATTATTAGGGGTTTAAAGGGTTTTTAGAGTTTTTAGAGGTTTTTTTGCTTTCTATGGGTTTTAATTGTTTTTATGCGTTTTAGGCATTTTTTAGTTTTTAGTGGTTTTTAGGGTTTTCAATTTTCTTAATAATTTTTGTATTTTTATCAATTTTACCAATTTTAGGGATTTTTAGATTTTTGAGGCTTTTTCAGTTTTTAAGGATTTTTAGGTTTTTAGGGATTTTACGTGTTTTTAATTTTTCAGATTTTCATAGGGGTTTTCATGGTTTTTTATGTTTTTAATGATTTTTATGTATTTATTTTAATTTTTATGGGTTTTTAGGGTTTTAGGGATTTTGAGGTTTTTTGGGTATTTATGGATTTTTGTGGGTTTTATTGATTTTTTATGTTTTTTTAGGGTTTTTAAGGTTTTTAGAGTTTTAATGTTTTTTTTGGAATAATGGTTTTTTTGGTTTTTAGTGGGTTTTTAGTGTTTTATAGGGTTTAGGGTATTATGGTTTTTATGGGTTTTTATGGGGTTTATGGGTTTTTAGGGTTTTTTAGTTCTTTTAGGGTTTTTATGGTTTTCAAAAAAATTTATGATTTTAGGGGATTTGAGTGTTTTAAGGTTTTTAAGGATTATTTTTGTGTCTTTAAGTTTTATGGGTTTTTATATTTTTAGGGGTTTTAATGATTTTCAAATATTTTTATGGTTTTTAGGTATTTTTTTGGTTTTATGGTTTTAGAGATTTTATGGTTATTATCATTTTTTAAGTATTATAGGGGTATTAAGTGTTTCTAGGATTTAAAGGTTTCTTTAGGGGTTTTAGGGGGTTTAGGGTTTTTATTTTTTTAGGGATTTTAAGGGATTTTTTAGTATTTTTATGGTTTTTGGGAAATTTGGGGTTTTGTAGGGTTTTTTTTGTATTTATTCGGGGTTTTTGTGGTTTTAACATTTTTAGGTTTTTAGGGATTCTAAGTATTTTTAATTTTTCTTAGGTTTTTTTGGTTTTTTAGTGGTTTCATAAATTTTTAGGTGATTTTAGTGTTTTTTTTATGGTTTTTCTTTTTTATGGGTTTTTAGGGATTTCGATGTGTTTTACGTTTTTTATGTTTGTTGTGGTTTTTTTGGATTTTTACGGTTTTTTGAGTTTTTTAGGTTATAATGTTTTGTAGTTTTTTTAAACATTTTTAGGGGATTACAGAGTATTTCGGTTATTTAGTAGTTGATAGGGGTATTGTGGGTTTTTTATTTTTTAGGGAGGTTTTTGGATTTTCTATATTTTTATGGTTTTAGAGTCTTTTTAGTTGTTTTAAGGGGGTTTAGCATTTTTTTTGGTTTTAGGGGGTTTAATTAATTTTCAGTTTTTATGGTTTTCTTAGGATTTTTCATATTTCTTAAGGTTTTTTATATTTTTAGTGAATTATTAGGGTTTTTATGATTTTTAAAGTTTTTAGGTGTTTTTTTGGTCTTAGGGTTTTTAGAGTATTTAACGCTTTTTAGGTTTTTTTTGGTTTTAAGTGTTTTTAAAAAATGTAAGGTTTTATTAGGTTTTTTCATGGATTTTATTGGTTTTTATGTGTTTAGAATGTTTTGTTGGTTTTTATGATTTTTATGGTATTTATGGGTTTAGGGAGTTTTAGGGTCTTCATGTTTTTTTGGGTTTTTTTGGGTTTTATTGGGTTTTTTGGGTTTTTTGGGTTTTCTTGGTTTTTTTGAGTTTTTAGGGGTTTAAAGGATTTTTCTAGTTTTTTAAACACTTTTTGGGGTTCAAAGTGTGTTTATCGTATTTAGTTTGTTTTATTTTAGGTGTTTTTAGTTTCTATTATGTTTTAAGGGTTTTTATGGGTTTTAGGGGGTTTAGGTTATCAGGGTCATTGAAGTTATTTTAGGGTTTTTATAGTTTTTTAGTTTTTAGGGATTTTAAGTGTTATTAGGTATCTACAGATTTCATATGGGTTTTCATGGTTTTTAGGGGATATAACAATATTAAATATATTTAGGCCTTTCTTAAGATTTTTATTCTTTTTTGTTTTAGGCATTTTGAGTGTATTTAAGGGTTTTTAGGGTTTTTATCAGTTTTTATAGTTTTTAGCGGTTTTTAGGCATTTATGGGTTTTATTTTTTTAAGGTTTTTGTGGTTTTCTTAGGGTTTTATCATTGTTTCCTAAGTTTTCTAGGTTTTTAGGAATTTTTAATTCTTTTTTATGAATTTTAATATCTTTATATTTATTATTAATTTTAAGTGTTTGATGGTTTTTAGATATTTTTTTCATTTTTAGGGGTTTTTTATTTCTTAATGTTTTTATATGTTTTTAGGGGTTTTATGGGTTTTAGGGGTATTTAGGGTTTTATGTTATATTTTAGGTTTTTATCATTTTTATGTTTTTTAGGGGTTTAAGTGTTTCTAGTTTATAAGATTTTATTAGGTTTTTTCAAGACATTTAGTTGTTTTTCGTTTTTAGGGATTTTTTAGGATTTTTATAGTATTTTGGGTTTTTATGGATTTTAAATTTATTGGTTTTTTAGGGTTTTTTGGGTTTTTTGGGTTTTTAGTGATATTTAGGTTTTTAGGGGTTGTAAGTGTCTTATGGGTTTATGGTTTTCTTAGGGTATTTTTAGGTTTTAGTGTTTTTTATAATTTTAGGGATTTTTAGGTACTTTATATAATTATTATGGTTTTTAAGGTTCTTTTGGATTTTGAGGGTTTTATGTATTTAGGAGTTTTCTATCTATTAAGGATTTTTGGTTCTTTATAGGGTTTGAGAGTTTTTTACTATTTTATGGTTTTTTAGAGTTTTTAACATATTATGGGTTTAAATGGTTTTTAGAATTATTAGTTGTTTTTTAGGTTTTTATGGGTTTTTATAGTGTATTATGGTTTTTTGGGAGTTTTAGTAAGTTTAGGTGTTTTAGCGTTTTAACATTTTCTGGGGTTTTAAGGTATTTATGTGTTTTTAGGTTTGTAGGGTTTTCCTTTGATATTCATGGTATTTAGGGTTTTTTACATTTTTAACTATTTTTAAAAAGTTTTTTGGATTATTATGCTTTTCTGTGTTTTTAGGGATTTTGAGGTGTTATAGTATTATTATGGTTTTTAGGGGTTTTAGTGTTTTTTATGTTTTTTAGGGTTTTTAGTTTTTTTATGTTTTTATGTTTTTCATATTGGTTTTCATGGATTTTAGGTTTTTGTATGTTTATAGTTATTTTATGTATTTTTTAGGATTTTTATGGTTTTTAGGGATCGTATGTATTTTGGAGGGTTTTTGGGTTTTATTCAAGGTTTCTGCGATTTTAGGTTTTTGTGGGTTTTATAAAAATTTTCAGTTTTTTTGGATTTTATGTACTTTTAGTTTTTAAGGTTTTCTTGGGGTTTTTCATGGGTTTTTATGTTTTTTAATCTTTTAGGGATTTTGGGTATTTTTATGGATTTTTATTTTTTTTTGGGATTTTAGGGATTTCGAGGGGTTTAGGGGGTTTTCCTTTTTAGGCAAAGAAGATGCGAGGGTCGGGCTATTCCCGACCCCCCCCCCCCCAAATTTATTAAATGAAAAAGGAGACACAGCAGACAAGGGAGGGGAGGGGTCAAATGACCCACACCCA
The DNA here is from genome assembly GCA_963277665.1 of Viscum album. Lineage (NCBI taxonomy): Eukaryota > Viridiplantae > Streptophyta > Magnoliopsida > Santalales > Viscaceae > Viscum > Viscum album. The sequence continues at coordinate 367,146,169 of OY728121.1, forward strand.
AAAAGCCCTTACAACCCATGCCAAAGAAAGAAAAAACAAAGAGAGAAAAAAAAGACTCAAAAACGGACACAACAGCAGCATCATCACGTCACATCCATCCAGTACCAGCATCCAGCAACACTACATCCATCATTAAGCAGCATCCAGCAGCTCACAGCTAACCAACGACCAGCATTCAAACTACAGCTGTAAACGACATCCAACAGCAGCAGCAAGCCAACCAGCATCCGCAACCAACTAGCAACCAGCATCCTCATTTTCAAACAACCAACACCTCTTTCACAGCTCAGCCAAGCAGCCAACGTCCATCCCATCAAAAAAAATAAAAGTCCCCAACAGCGCCTCCCAGCCAATCATCAGCTCATATCCATTAGCACCAAAGCCAGCATTCATCAGCACCAAAGCCAGTAGCACCAAAACCATCACCAGCAATTTCATCAGCCCATCATCAACCACCAACAGCATCAACTCCACGCATCCCAGTCCAGTAACAAACATGATCTAGCACCAAATTTTCAGCCAGCCAACACTTCCTTCTATGCCTCAAGAACAAGCAGAAGCACAACTCATTTCTCCCAGATGAAGAAACCAACTCGCGAACTAGTCCACCAACCACCCATTCCATAACAGCAGATAAATCATGCACTCACAAAGCAGTATTGCACTGAATCTGCGAGAAACCAGAACACCAATAGAAGAACAAAAATGCAGGGATAGCACCACACCAAAGATGATATACCTGATTTTATGAAGAAACGGAAGAGCATCTGCAAACGTGAGTCTGAGGAACACCACTAAGGCCCATCGCCACAAACTGTAACACCAAAATCTTTCCCACTTATCCATGGATATGTGGTGGTGCATACTGTATGTTCCAGACTTAATAAGCTCCACCATGGATCTGCAATGCCATATGAAATCGCCACGACCATATCTAGCACCGCGCAAAGAGCGGAGAGCAGATCGTGACCATTCTTCCATGGATCTGCAACACCGAGCAAAGGTAAGACCAACGCTAGCCATAAAACTAAATAGAATCACCTTCGCACGCCGGAGGGTCCAGATCTGCTCCAGAAAACAAGTCGCACGCCGGGAAAACTAAATCCGACCACCGCCTCCATGGAATTAGAAGAAAAAACAGATCTGGTCCACCCTAGGAAAGCTCCACAACGCCAAATGTCAGAAAGTCCAGAGAATGCCTGATTATCCATGGATGAAGTCGTCCTCTGAAGATGCTTCCATAGAGGACCTGCGAGGGAACCATCGATCCAGAGAAAACTGACCTCATGAGGAGATAGCAGCAACGCTAAGCTAGCAGGTGCCTGAGAAACCACTGTCGATCCGGAGAAGCACCACGCGGGGAAGGGTTGACGCCGAGGGAAGACCCAAACTAAAGAGAATCTAGGAGAAGCGGGCGCCATCTTTTCTTTAGGGGTGTTTAGGGATTTCTTTTCCTTTTTAGGGTCTTTCTAGATTTTAATTTTTATGTTTTTTAGAATTTTTTATGATTTTTTGGGGTATAAAGGGTTTTTAGAGTTTTGTGTTAGTGTTTAGGATGTTTAGATATTTATGGATTTTAAGGTTTTATGGGTTTTATGATTTTTAAGGGGTTTTATGGTTTTAGGGTCTTTTCAGTTTTTTACCTTATTCTAGGTTTTTTAGTTGGTTAATATGTTTTTACTGTTTTAATGTTTTCTTAGGGGTTTTTATGGTTTCAATTTTTTTTTTGTTTTGGGGATTTTATGGGTTTTTTAGGAATTTTATCGTTTTTATGGATTTTATGGATTTTGAGGGGTTTTAGTGTTTTTCAGGGGTTTATAGTTTCTAGTATTTTTAGTTCTTTTTTGTTTTTTTGTTGTATTTTTTAAGATTCATTAGGTGATTATGGGTTTTAGAGGCTTTTTTGTGTTTTTAGGGGGGGTGGTTTATATTTTTAGTGATTTTAACGATTTTTTAGAATTCTTTTAGTGCTTTTTCGGGTTTTGATGGATTTTATTGATTTTTACAAAATTATGGGTTTTTATAGTTTGTATTAGTTTTAGGGTATTTATGTTTCATTAGTGTTTTTATGGTTTTTAGGGGTTTTATAGTTTTTATGGTTTTATTGTTTTTATGATTTTTGGGTTTTTATGATTTTTAAGTGTTTTTAGGTTTTTAGGGGTTTCATAGGGGTTTTAGGGGTTTTATAATTTATTGGTATTTTTATTGAATATATGGATTTTTATGGTTTTCTAGGTTTTTTTAGATTTTGGTGGTTTTTGGGTATTTTTGGTATTTATGGTTTTTATAGTGTATTTTTTGGTTTTAGGAGTTTTTTTAGTTTTTTTGGGCTTTCACGGGTTTTTTGAGTTTTTAATGTTTTTATGGGTTTAAAAGGGTTTTAGAGTTTTTATTGGATTTTAGGGATTTCATGGGGTTTTATGTCTTTTTAAAAAATTTAAGGGTTTTATGGTTTTTTACAGATTTTAGGGATTTAGTGTTTTTAAGAGTTTTATAGGTTTTGAGTGTATTTTAAAATTTTGGGTTTTTTGATTTATTAGGGGGTTTAATTATATTTAGGGGTTTTATGGTTTTCTTATTAATTTTTTGGGTTTTATGGATATTTACATTTTTATGTATTTTTAGGGATATTTTAGGTTTTTTACTTTTTATGATATTTAGGGATTTTTGAGGGTTTTAGGGTTTAAATAGGTTTTAGGGTTTTTTTTCATTTTTTAGGTTTTTTATAGGACATAATTGTTTCGAAGTTATTAATGTTTTTTGGGGTATTTTCAAGGATTTATGGTTTTCTTAATTTTTAGGTATATTTATGTTTTAAGGGTTTTTAAGTTTTTTTGTTTTTATTTTTTTTGTTTCTTATTGTTTATAATGTTTTTAGGGTTTTTATCATTTTTTGGGGTTTCAATGAATTTTATAGTTTTTAGTTGTATTACGGTATTTTATAGGTTTTTAGGGTTTTTATGATTTTTAGGTGGTTTTATGTTTTTTATGTGTTTCAGAATTGTTTATGTTTTTAGGTTTTTTAGTGTTTTTTAGTTTATTAATATTTTCTGAATGGTTTTTAGGGTCCTTAGTCTTCTTTAATTTTTATGGTTTTTATTGATTTTTAAGATTTTTGAGTTTTTTTGGAATTTTAAGGATTATGAGGGTTTTTTGGGGTTTTTGTTTTTTGGGTTTTTTGGGTTTTTAGCATCTCTTTAGTCTTGAGGGTTTTATGGTATCTTAGGTATTTTACATTTTTTAAGTGTTTCATTTGTTTTTGGGATTTTTAATGTTTTTATGGGTATTTATGGTTTTTAGGGGTTTTAGAATTTTTATGGTCATTTATGGTTTTTAGGGGGATTTAGGGTTTTTAGGGTTGTTAACTATTTTTAGGTCTTTAATATTATCTAGGTGGTATTCATGATTTTAAGGGATTTTTTGGTTTTTATAGATTTTTTTGGATTTTTTGGATTTTTATGGATTTTTTGTTTTATTTGGTCTTATAAGGATTTTGAGGGTTTTTTGGGTTTTTTGGGATTTTGAGGGTTTTTCGGGTTCTTAGTATTTTAGGATATTTTTTGGTTCTATTTTTTTTTAGGATATTATGTTTTCCTTTCGTTTTTTCAAGGTTCTTAGGGTTTTTTATGTTTTTAGGGATTTTTAGGGATTTTTTTTGTATTTTTATGGTTTTTGGGTTTCTAATGGTTTTAAGGTATCATCAAGGTTTTAAAGGGTGTGAAAAGATTTGTAATGTTTTTAGGGGTTTAATGTATTTTTAGATTTTTTAGTGCTTTTTAGGGTATTTATTGGTATTTAGGGCTTTATAAGTTTTTTAGTGGTTTTTATTTTTTAGATTTCTTATGTGTTTTTATCATTTTTTGGTGTATATTATTTATCAAGATTTTTTAGGTTTTAGTTTTTTAGTGATTTTAGTGTTTTTAACATTTTTAGGGGTTTAAAGGAATTTTAGATGTTTTTAGTTCGTTTTTAGGGTTTTATGATTTATTAGTGTTTTATGGTTTTAGGTGGTTTTATTGTTTTTTGGGATATTATGGATTTTAGGGGTTTTTAGGGGGTTTTTAGTTTTTTGGTTTTTTTGGTTTTTAAGTGTTTTCATGTTTTTAAGGTGTTTAGAGGGGTCTTTCATGTTTTTAGGGTTTTCTGCATTTTATTATATTTTTATATTTTTTAGTTTTTTATGGTTTTTTAGGGTTTTTAGGTTTTTAGGGTTTTTAGTAGTTTAAAGGGAATTTAATTTTTTTAGTGGTTCATAATGTTTTTTTGGGTTTTTCATATTTTTTATATTTTTAGGTATTTTATGGTTTAGGGGTTTTTTGGGTTTTAGGGAATTTGGGGGGGGGTATTGTTTTTTCGGTATTTCATGAGTTTAAAGTGTTTTTAGTTTTTTAAGGTTTTATTTGGGTTTTTCAGGATTTTTAGGATATTTTAAATTTGAGGGATTATTTATGTTTTTTTAGGATTTTTAATATTCTCAAGTATTTTAGGGATTTTTAGTTTCATTGGTTTTTTAAGTATTTTATGGTTTTATTAGGATTTTAGTGTTTTTAGTGTTTTTAGGTTTCATTAGGTAATTATAATAAATTTTATGGGTTTTTAGGGGTTTTAGGGATTTTTAGGGGTTTTAGGGGTTTTCTGGATTTTTTGGGTTTTAGGGGTTTTTTTAAGTATTTTAAGGGCTTTAAATTTTTTGAGAGATTTTAACATTATTAGGGGTTTTAATAGTTTTATGATTTTTTAGTTTTCTTTTATGGTTTTTCTTGGTTTTTATAGTTTTTTATGTTTTTAGAGGGGTTTTAAGGTTTTTATGGTTTTTTTGTGTTTTTACAATTTTAAGGGTTTTATAGATTTTGCGAGTTTTAAGTGTTCTCAGGTTTTTTAGTTTTCTTAGTTTTTTCAGTGTTTTTAGTGTTTTCATGTTTTTTGTGATAGTTGAGAATTTTTTAGGATTTTTATAATTTTTTATGTTTTTAGGTATTTTGCGTGGTTTTTAGGGTTTTGAGGGGGTGTTTAGCATTTTTATGATTTTTTGGTTTTTAGGGTTTTTTGAGTTTTTTATGGTTTTATGGTTTTTTAGAGTTTTTTACTTTTTTAGGGATTTAAATGGTTTTTAGAGGTTTTAGTGGTTTAATATTTTTTGTGGTTTTTGCTATGTCTTTTTGGGTCTTTATGTTCTTAGGGGTTTCACGGGTTTAGGGTATTTTAGGGGTCTTAGCATTTTTTAAGGATTTTTAGTGGTTTTAAGTGTTTAAGGTTTTTAATATTTTCTTAGGATTTTTTAGGGTTTTTAATTTTTTTACATTTTTACCTATTTTTGGTCTTGTACATTTTTACCTATTATTTTTATTGTTTTAAATTTTTTATGTATTTTTAGGGTTTTTATTAGTTTTTGGGTATTTAATTGGTTTTTTTGGTTTTTTGTGGGTTTTGGGGTATTTTGAGTTTTTTTGGGTTTTATGTTTTTTTAGAGTATTTAACTTTTATGGGTTTTATGGTTTTTTAGTTTTGTTGTTGTATTTAGGGTTTTTATGGGTTTTCTGTGTTTTTATGGGTTTTGGGTATTTTTATTGTTTATAGGTTTTTGGGTTCTATTAGGGATTTGGGGTTTTAGAATTTTTGGTATTTTTAGGGTTTATAAGTGTTTTTAGGTTTTTAATGTGTTCTTTGGTTTTTTCAGGGCTTTTTTGATCTTTTATTTTTTAGGGATTTTTTAGGATATTTATATTTTCTTAGGGATTGATGGTATTTTGAGGGTTTTTAGGGTATTGAGGGGTTTTATGGTCTTTTTTGGGTTTGTGAGTTTTTTTTTATTTTTAGGGTTTTTAAGGGTTCTATGAATTATTTAAAATTAATTGGGGTTTGAAGGGGTTTTGGAGTTTATATTGGGTGTTTAGGGTTTTTATGGTTTTTTAGGGATTTTATTGTTTTAGGAGTTTTATGGTTTTTATGGGTATTATGGTATTTGGGGTCTTTTTAGGATTTTATTATTTTTATTTTTATCAGGTTTTTTTGGATTTTATGTGTTTTTATGTTTTAAGTTTTAATTTGGGTTTAAAGGATTTTTATGGTATTTTATGTTTTTTGGTTTTTTTAGGGTTTTAGGGACTATTTTTTGTGTTTTAAGGGTTTTTTGAGGTTGTTACATTTTTTTAAAAAAAGCGTATTTTTAATGGTTTCTCTGGGTTAAAGGGTTTTTATATTTTTATTGGTTTTAAGGATTTTGGGTATTTAGGTTTTTAATGGTTTAGAGATATTTTTTATGGTTTTATGGATTTTTAGGGTATTTAGGGTATTTTATGGTTCTTAGGTTTTTTACGGTTTATTGGTTTTTTAATTTTTTTTCATTTTTTTGAGGATTATAAGGGGTTTTAGAGTTTTTTCAATTATTTAGGGGTTTAAAAGGTTTTATAGTTTTTAGGGGTTCTTTGCTGGCTTTTATGGTTTTAGGTTTTTTATGTTTTAAGAGGTTTTTATGGTTTTTGGGGTTTTAGTGTTTTTAGGGTATTTAGTGTTTTTAGCTTTTCTAGGGGTTTTAAGTGTTTTTAGCTTTTCAAGGGTTTCATATCATTTTTCAGAGATTTTTTTTGTATTTTTTTCTTTTTATGTATTTTAGTGCTCTTTTTGAATTTTTATTTTTGTTTGGGGTTTTTAGGGATTTTGAAGGGTTTTAGGGTTTTTGAGTATTTATAGTGTTTTAATGGTTTTTAAGGATTTATCATTTTATGGGATTTAGGGGTTTTTATGGTTTTTAGGTTTATAAGGTTTCCTTTTGGGTATTCTAGATTTTTAGGGTTTTTACATTTATGGGGTTTTTAACAAATATTTAAGTATTTTTATGTTTTTTAAGGTTTTTATGGATTTTGAGGGTTTTAGGGATTTTACCATTTTTACAGTTTTTAGGGGTTTTTGAGATTTTAGGGTTTTACCAGTTTTAAGTGTTTTGAGGTTTTTAAGTGTTTTTTTGGGTTTTAGGGTTTTATGTTTTTTTATGGTTTTTAGAGTTTTATACGTTTTTAGGTATTTTTTGGTCTTTTTAATAATTTTTTTATTTTTAGGTTTTCTAATGATTTTTAGGGTTTTTGGAATTTTTGAGTTGTTTGGTTATTTGTGGATTTTTTTGTTTTTAATGAAAATTTGTGTTTTTTTGGGTTGTAAAGGTTTCTTAGAGTATTTTAATGTCTGTATATATTTAATGGGATTTTATAGTTTTTAGTGGCTCTTTGAGTTTTTATTAATTTTATATAGTTTTATAGTTTTTAGGGGATTTTATGATTTTTAGGTTATTTAAGTTTATTTAGGGTTCTTTAGGGTTTTTAAGGTGTCTATATTTTTTTTAGTTTTTAGGGGTTTTTAGTTTTTTAGGTTTTTAATGATTTCTTATTGTTATTCTAGGTTTTTTTAGATTTTAAGACCTTTTTCATTTTTTGTAATTTTTAGGGCTTCTTTAGGATTTGTATGGTTTTTAGGGTATTTATGGTTTTGATTATTTTTATGGTTTTTAGGGTTTTTAAGGTTTTATTTTTATTTTTAGAGTCTTTGAGTATTTTATGTTTTTTATGGTTTTTAGAGTTTTTAAAATGTTTTTAAGGGTTTAAATAGTTTTTAGAGTTTTTAGTATTTTCTATTGTTTTTTATGATTTTTACGGTTTTTAGTGGTTTATATGTTTTACGGTTTTTTATATTTTTATGGATTTTAGGTTTTTTTTTTTCATTTTTTAGGTTTTTGGGGTCTTAAGTGTTTTGTCGGTTTTTATGTTTTTATGAGGGTTTTTCAGGGTGTTTAGGGTTTTTCATTTTTAATTAGTTTTTATGGATATTTTAGGAATTTTATGGTTTTTAGGTATTTTTAGGGTCTGAGGGTTTTTATGCTCCCAATGATTTTTAGGGTTTTTACAGTTTTTATGTTTTTAGGATTTTCTAGTGTTTTATTGTTTTTAAGGTTTTATTAGAATTTTCCTTGGTGTTTGAAGATTTTTTTGGTTTTTAAGGATTTTTAAGGATTTTTAAGGATTTTTAAGGATTTTTATATATTTTAAGGGCCTTAGGAAATTAGTGTTTTTTTGTTTTTTAGGGTATTTGGGAATTTTTGGATTTTATGTGTTTTTTTGAGTTTTTTTGGGTTTTAAGGTCTTGTGGATTTTTTTATATTTTAAGGGGTTTAAATTGTTTTTAGTTTATTTAGAGGGTTTTTATGGATTTATTGGATTTTAGGGGATTTATGGGTTTTAGGGTTTTTAGGGGTTTTAATATTTTATAGGTTTTAGTGTTATAGTGGTTTTAGAGGGTTTAACTATTTTTCGTTTTTTTAATATTTTATTTGGGTTTTTTAATGTTATTTTTAATTTATATGGATATTTTAGGATTTTTAATTTTTTAGAGCATTGAGGGATTTTGAGGGGGTTAAAGGTTTATTAGGGAGTTTAGGGTTTTTAGAGTTTTTTTGGGTTTTATGGTTTTTTTTCGATATTAGGTGTTTTACGATTTTTTATATTTTTTAAACATTTATTGGGGTTTAAGGTGTTATTATATTTTTTATTGAGTTTTTCTATTTCTTATGGTTTTTACGGTTTTTAGGGGTTTTATTTTTTTAGTGGTTTGGGGGTCTTTTAGGGTTTTAGCACTTTTTAGGTTTTTAGGGGTTTTATGTGTTTTTAGGTTTTAATGATTTTCATAGGGTTTTTTCATTAGTTTTAGGGTTTTCTACATTTATATGGATATTTTATGACTTTTATGTTTTTTAGTTATTTTGAGTATTTTTATGGTTTTATTGTTGTTAAGGGGTTTCTGGGTTTTTAGGGTTTTTTTGTTTTTAGGGTTTTTATGGTTTTTTTATAGTTTGTAAATTTTTCAGGGGTTTATAAGGTTTTTATAGTTTTAGTGTTTTTAGGGGTGATGTGGGTTTTTATGGTTTTTAAGGGTTTTTTATGATTTTAGGGTTTGTAAGTTCTTTTTAGTGTTTTTAGGTATTTATTATTTTTTAGTTTTTAATCATTTCAAGTGGTTTTATTTTTTTATTTTTTTCTTATGGGTTTTCTTGGATTTATGGTTTTTAAAAATTTTAAGTATTTTTACGGTTTTGTGGTAGTTTGAGGGGTTCTATGGTTTTTAGGATCTTTTAGGTATTTAGTGGTTTACATGGTTTTTTGTATTTAATGTTTTTGGGTCTTTTAGGTGTTTTAGGGAATTTTAATTTTTTGTGGATTTTACGACTTTTTAGGTTATTTATTTTTTTATGGTTTTTGGAGATTTTTAGAGGTTTTATGGGTGTTTATGTTTATTAGGGTTTTTATGGGTTTTTAGGTTTTTAGTTTTTTTTTATTCTTTTAGATTTATTAGTGTTTTTTGGAGTTTTTTATTATTATTTGGGATTTAAAGGGTTTTTAGAGTTTTTAGAGGTTTTTTTGCTTTCTATGGGTTTTAATTGTTTTTATGCGTTTTAGGCATTTTCTAGTTTTTAGTGGTTTTTAGGGTTTTCAATTTTCTTAATAATTTTAGTATTTTTATCAATTTTACCATTTTTAGGGATTTTTAGATTTTTGAGGCTTTTTCAGTTTTTAAGGATTTTTAGCGTTTTTTAGGTTTTTATGGATTTTACGTGTTTTTAATTTTTTAGATTTTCATAGGGTTTTTCATGGTTTTTTAAGTTTTTAATGATTTTTATGTATTTATTTTAATTTTTATGGGTTTTTAGGGTTTTAGGGATTTTGAGGTTTTTTGGGTATTTATGGATTTTTGTGGGTTTTATTGATTTTTTATGTTTTTTATGGTTTTTAAGGTTTTTAGAGTTTTTAATGTTTTTTTTGTAATAATGGTTTTTTTGGTTTTTAGTGGGTTTTTAGTGTTTTATAGGGTTTAGGGTATTATGGTTTTTATGGGTTTTTATGAGGTTTATGGGTTTTTAGGGTTTTTTAGTTCTTTTAGGGTTTTTATGGTTTTCAAAAAAATTTATGATTTCAGGGGATTTGAGTGTTTTAAGGTTTTTAAGGATTATTTTTGTGTCTTTAAGTTTTATGGGTTTTTATATTTTTAGGGGTTTTAATGATTTTCAAATATTTTTATGGTTTTTAGGTATTTTTTTGGTTTTATGGTTTTAGAGATTTTATGGTTATTATCATTTTTTAAGTATTATAGGGGTATTAAGTGTTTCTAGGATTTAAAGGTTTCGTTAGAGATTTTAGTGGGTTTAGGGTTTTTATTTTTTTAGGGATTTTAAGGGATTTTTTAGTATTTTTATGGTTTTTTGGGAAATTTGGGGTTTTGTAGGTTATTTTTGTATTTTTATGGGTTTTTGTGGTTTTAACATTTTTAGGTTTTGAGAGATTCTAAGTATTTTTAATTTTTCTTAGTTTTTTTTTGGTTTTTTAGTGGTTTCATAAAATTTTAGGTAATTTTAGTGTTTTTTATGGTTTTTCTTTTTTATGGGTTTTTAGGGATTTCGATGTGTTTTACGTTTTTTATGTTTGTTGTGGTTTTTTTGGATTTTTACGGTTTTTTGAGTTTTTTTAGTTTATAATGTTTTGTAGTTTTTTTAAACATTTTTAGGGGATTACAGAGTATTTAGGTTATTTAGTAGTTGATAGGGGTATGGTGGGTTTTTTATTTTTTAGGGAGGTTTTTGGAATTTCTATATTTTTATGGTTTTAGAGTCTTTTTAGTTGTTTTAAGGGGGTTTAGCATTTTTTTTTGTTTTAGGGGGTTTAATTAATTTTCAGTTTTTATGGTTTTCTTAGGATTTTGCATATTTCTTAAGGTTTTTTATATTTTTAGTGAATTATTAGGGTTTTTATGATTTTTAAAGTTTTTAGGTGTTTTTTTGGTCTTAGGGTTTTTAGAGTATTTAACGCTTTTTAGGTTTTTTTTTGGTTTTAAGTGTTTTTAAAAAATGTAAGGTTTTATTAGGTTTTTTCATGGATTTTATTTGTTTTTATGTGTTTAGAATGTTTTGTGGGTTTTTATGATTTTTATGGTATTTATGGGTTTAGGGAGTTTTAGGGTCTTCATGTTTTTTTGGGTTTTTTAGGGTTTTTTGGGTATTTTGGGTTTTCTTGGTTTTTTTGAGTTTTTAGGTGTTTAAAGGCTTTTCCTAGTTTTTTAAACACTTTTTGGGGTTCAAAGTGTGTTTATAGTATTTAGTTTGTTTTATTTTAGGTGTTTTTAGTTTCTATTATGTTTTTAAGGGTTTTTATGGGTTTTAGGGGTTTTAGGTTATCAGGGTCATTGAAGTTATTTTAGGGTTTTTATAGTTTTTTAGTTTTTAGGGATTTTAAGTGTTATTAGGTATATACAGATTTCATATGGGTTTTCATGGTTTTTAGGGGATATAACATTATTAAATATATTTAGGCCTTTCTTAGGATTTTTATTCTTTTTTGTTTTAGGCATTTTGAGTGTATTTAAGGTTTTTTAGGGTTTTTATCAGTTTTTATAGTTTTTAGCGGTTTTTAAGCATTTATGGGTTTTAATTTCTTAAGGTTTTTGTGGTTTTCTTAGGGTTTTATCAGTGTTTCCTCAGTTTTCTAGGTTTTTAAGAATTTTTAATTCTTTTTTATGAATTTTATTATCTTTATATTTATTATTAATTTTAAGTGTTTGATGGTTTTTAGATATTTTTTTCATTTTTAGGGGTTTTTTATTTCTTAATGTTTTTATATGTTTTTAGGGGTTTTATGTTTTTAGGGGTTTTAGGGGTTTTAGGGGTACTTAGGGTTTTATGTTATATTTTAGGTTTTTATCATTTTTATGTTTTTTAGGGGTTTAAGTGTTTCTAGTTTATAAGATTTTATTAGGGGTTTTCAAGGCATTTAGTTGTTTTTCGTTTTTAGGGATTTTTTAGGATTTTTATAGTATTTTGGGTTTTTATGGATTTTAAATTTATTGGGTTTTTTGGGTTTTTTGGGTTTTTTGGGTTTTTAGTGATATTTAGGTTTTTAGGGGTTGTAAGTGTCTTATGGGTTTATTGTTTTCTTAGGTTATTTATAGGTTTTAGTGTTTTTTATAATTTTAGGGATTTTTAGGTACTTTATATAATTATAATGATTTTTAGGGTTCTTTTGGATTTTGAGGGTTTTATGTATTTAGGAGTTTTCTATCTATTAAGTATTTTTGGTTCTTTATAGGGTTTGAGAGTTTTTTACTATTTTATGGTTTTTTAGAGTTTTTAACATTTTATGGGTTTAAATGGTTTTTAAAATTATTAGTTGTTTTTTAGGTTTTTATGGGTTTTTATAGTGTATTATGGTTTTTTGGGAGTTTTAGTAAGTTTAGGTGTTTTAGCGTTTTAACATTTTCTGGGGTTTTAAGGTATTTATGTGTTTTTAGGTTTGTAGGGTTTTCCTTTGATATTCTTGGTATTTAGGGTTTTTTACATTTTTAACTATTTTTAAAAAGTTTTTTGGATTATTATGCTTTTCTGTGTTTTTAGGGATTTTGAGGGGTTATAGTATTATTATGGTTTTTAGGGGTTTTAGTGTTTTTTATGTTTTTAGGGTTTTTAGTTTTTTTATGTTTTTATGTTTTTCATATTGGTTTTCATGGATTTTAGGTTTTTGTATGTTTATAGTTATTTTATGTATTTTTTAGGATTTTTATGGTTTTTAGGGATCGTATGTATTTTGGAGGGTTTGGGGGTTTTATTCATGGTTTCTGCGATTTTAGGTTTTTGTGGGTTTTATAAAAATTTTCAGTTTTTTGGATTTTAAGTGCTTTTAGTTATTAAGGTTTTCTTGGGGTTTTTCATGGGTTTTTATGTTTTTTAATCTTTTTAGGGATTTTGGGTATTTTTACGGATTTTTATTTTTTTTAGGGATTTTAGGGATTTCGAGGGGTTTAGGGGGTTTTCCTTTTTAGGCAAAGAAGATGCGAGGGTCGGGCTATTCTCGACCCCCCCAAATTTATTAAAAGAAAAAGGAGACACAGCAGACAAGGGAGGGGAGGGGTCGAATGACCCACACCCAAAAAGCCCTTACAACCCATGCCAAAGAAAGAAAAAACAAAGAGAGAAAAAAAGACTCAAAAACAGACACAACAACAGCATCATCACGTCACATCCAGCCAGTACCAGAATCCAAGAACACTACATCCATCATTAACCAGCATCCAGCAGCTCACAGCTAACCAACGACCAGCATTCAAACTACAGCAGTAAACGACATCCAGCAGCAGCAGCCAGCCAACCACCATCCGCAACCAACTAGCAACCAGCATCCTCATTTTCAAACAACCAACACCTCTTTCACGGCTCATCCAAGCAGCCAACGTCCATCCCATCAAAAAAAATAAAAGTCTCCAACAGCGCCTCCCAGCCAATCATCAGCTCATATCCATTAGCACCAAATCCAGCATTCATCAGCACCAAAGCCAGCAGCACCAAAACCATCACCAGCAATTTCATCAGCCCATCATCAACCACCAACAGCATCAACTCCACGCATCCCAGTCCAGTAACAATCATGATCCAGCACCAAATTTTCAGCCATCCAACACTTCCTTCTATGCCTCGAGAACAAGCAGCAGCACAACTAATTTCTCCCAGATGAAGAAACCAACTCGCGAACTAGTCCACCAACCACCCATTCCAGAACAGCAGATCAATCACGCACTCACAAATCATTATTGCACTGAATCTGCGAGCCACCAGAACACCAGTAGAAGAACAAAAATGCAGGGACAACACCACACCAAAGATGACATACCTGATTTTCCGAAGAAACGGAGGAGCGTCTGCAAACGTGAGTCTGAGGAACACCACTAAGGCCCATCGCCACAAACTGTAACACCAAAATCTTTCCCACTTATCCATGGATCTGTGGTGGTTCATACTGTATGTTCCAGACTTAATAAGCTCCACCATGGATCTGCAATGCCGTATGAAATCGCCACGACCATATCTAGCACCACGCAAAGAGCGGAGAACAGATCGTGATCATTCTTCCATGGATCTGCAACACCGAGCAAAGGGAAGACCAACGCTAGCCGTAAAAACTAAATAGAATCACCTTCGCACGCCGGAGGGTCCAGATCTGCTCCAGAAAACAAGTCGCGCGCCGGGAAAACAAAATCCGACCACCGCCTCCATGGAATTAGAAGAAAAAACAGATCTGGTCCACCCCAGGAAAGCTCCACAATGCCAAATGTCAGAAAGTCCAGAGCATGCCTGATTATCCATGGATGAAGTCGTCCTCCGAAGATGCTTCCATAGAGGACCTGCGAGGGCACCATCGCTCCAGAAAAAACTGACCTCATGAGGAGATAGCAGCAACGCTAAGCTAGAAGGTTCCTGAGAAACCATTGTCGATACGGAGAAGCACCACGCGGGGAAGGGTTGACGCCGAGGGAAGACCCAAACTCAAGAGAATCCAGGAGAAGCGGGCACAATCTTTTCTTTAGTGGTGTTTAGGGATTTCTTTTCCTTTTTAGGGTCTTTCTAGATTTTAATTTTTATGTTTTTTAGAGTTTTTTATGTTTTTTTTGGGTATAAAGGGTTTTTAGAGTTTTGTGTTGGTGTTTAGGATGTTTAGATATTATGGGTTTTAAGGTTTTATGGGTTTTATGATTTTTAAGGGTTTTTATGGTTTTAGGGTCTTTTCAGTTTTTTACCTTATTTTAGGTTTTTTAGTTAGTTAATATGTTTTTACTGTTTTAATGTTTTCATAGGGGTTTTTATGGTTTCAATTTTTTTTGTGTTTTGTGGATTTTATGGGTTTTTTAGGAATTTTATGGTTTTTATGGATTTTATGGAATTTTAGGGGTTTTAGTGTTTTTCAGGGGTTTATAGTTTCTAGTATTTTTAGTGCTTTTTTGTTTTTTTGTTGTATTTTTTAAGATTCTTTAGGTGATTATTGGTTTTAGAGGCTTTTTTGTGTTTTTAGGGGGGGGTTTACATTTTTAGTGATTTTAACGATTTTGTAGAATTATTTTAGTGCTTTTTCAGGTTTTGATGGATTTTATTGATTTTTACAAATATTATTGGTTTTTATAGTTTGTATTAGTTTTAGGGTATTTATGTTTCATTAGTGTTTTTATGGTTTTTAGGGGTTTTATAGTTTTTATGGCTTTATTGTTTTTATGCTTTTTGGGTTTTTATGATTTTTAAGTGTTTTTAGTTTTTTAGGGGTTTCATAGGGGTTTTATGGGTTTTATAATTTATTGGTATTTTTATTGAATATATGGATTTTTATGGTTTTCTATGTTTTTTTAGATTTTGGTGGTTTTTGGTTATTTATGGTATTTATGGTTTTTGTAGTGTATTTTTTGGTTTTAGGGGTTTTTTTAGTTTTTTTGGGCTTTCACGGGTTTTTTGAGTTTTTAATGTTTTTTATGTGTTTAAAAGGGTTTTAGAGTTTTTATTTGATTTTAGGGATTCCATGGGGTTTTATGTCTTTTTAAAAAATTTAAGGGTTTTATGGTCATTTATAGATTTTAGGGATTTAGTGTTTTTTAGAGTTTTATAGGTTTTGAGTGTATTTTAAAACTTTGGGTTTTTTTATTTATTAGGGGGTTTAAAGATATTTAGGGGTTTTATGGTTTTCTTATTAATTTTTAGGGTTTTATGGATTTTTACATTTTTATGTATTTTTAGGGATATTTTAGGTTTTTTACTTTTTATGATATTTAGGGATTTTTGAGGGTTTTAGGGTTTAAATAGGTTTTAGGGTTTTTTCATTTTTTAGGTTTTTTATAGGACATAATTGTTTCTAAGTTATTAATGTTTTTTGGGGTATTTTCAAGGTTTTATGGTTTTCTTAATTTTTAGGTATATTTATGTTTTAAGGGTTTTTAAGTTTTTTTGTTTTTAATTTTTTTTTTCTTATTGTTTATAATGTTTTTAGGGTTTTTATCATTTTTTTGGGGTTTCAGTGAATTTTATAGTTTTTAGTTGTATTACGGTATTTTATAGGTTTTTAGGGTTTTTATGATTTTTAGGTGGTTTTATGTTTTTTATGTGTTTCAGAATTGTTTATGTTTTTAGGTTTTTTAGTGTTTTTTAGTTTATTAATATTTTCTGAATGGTTTTTAGGGTCCGTAGTCTTCTTTAATTTTTATGGTTTTTATTGATTTTTAAGATTTTTGAGTTTTTTTTGGAATTATAAGGATTATGAGGGTTTTTTGGGTTTTTTGTTTTTTGGGTTTTTTGGGTTTTTAGCATCTATTTAGTCTTTAGGGTTTTATGGTATCTTAGGTATTTTACATTTTTTAAGGGTTTCATGTGTTTTTTGGATTTTTAATGTTTTTATGGGTATTTATGGTTTTTAGGGGTTTTAGAATTTTTATGGTCATTTATGGTTTTTAGGGGGATTTAGGGTTTTTAGGGTTGTTAACTATTTTTAGGTCTTTAATATTATCTAGGTGGTTTTCATGATTTTAAGGGATTTTTTGGTTTTTATAGATTTTTTTGGATTTTTAGGATTTTTATGGATTTTTTGTTTTATTTGGGCTTATAAGGATTTTGAGGGTTTTTTGGGTTTTTTGGGATTTTGAGGGTTTTTTGGGTTCTTAGTATTTTAGGATATTTTTTGGTTCTATGTGTTTTTAGGATTTTATGTTTTCCTTTCGTTTTTTCAAGGTTCTTAGGGTTTTTTATGTTTTTAGGGATTTTTAGGGATTTTTTTTTTTTGTATTTTTATGGTTTTTGGGTTTCTAATGGTTTTAAGGTCTCATCAAGGTTTTAAAGGGTGTGAAAAGATTTGTAATGTTTTTAGGGGTTTAATGTATTTTTAGATTTTTTAGTGCTTTTTAGGGTATTTATTGGTATTTAGGGCTTTATAAGTTTTTTAGTGGTTTTCATTTTTTAGATTTCTTATGTGTTTTTATCATTTTTTTGGTGTATATTATTTATCAAGATTTTTTAGGTTTTAGTTTTTTAGGGATTTTAGTTTTTTTAACATTTTTAGGGGTTTAAAGGAATTTTAGTTGTTTTTAGTTCGTTTTTAGGGTTTTATGGATTTATTAGTGTTTTATGGTTTTAGGTGGTTTTATTGTTTTTTGGGATATTATGGATTTTAGGCGATTTTAGGGGTTTTTTAGTTTTTTGGTTTTTTTGGTTTTTAAGTGTTTTCATGTTTTTAAGGTGTTTAGAGGGGTCTTTCATGTTTTTAGGTTTTTCTACATTTTATTATCTTTTGATATTTTTTAGTTTTTTATGGTTTTTTAGGGTTTTTAGGTTTTTAGGGTTTTTAGTAGTTTAAAGGGGATTTAATTTTTTTAGTGGTTCATAATGTTTTTTTGGGTTTTTCATATTTTTTATATTTTTAGGTATTTTATGGTTTAGGGGTTTTTTGGGTTTTAGGGAATTTGGGGGGGGGGGTATTGTTTTTTCGGTATTTCATGAGTTTAAAGTGTTTTTAGTTTTTTAAGGTTTTATTTGGGTTTTTCAGGATTTTTAGGATATTTTATATTTGAGGGATTATTTATGTTTTTTTAGGATTTTTAATATTCTCAAGTATTTTAGGGATTTTTAGTTTCATTGGTTTTTTAAGTATTTTATTGTTTTATTAGGATTTTAGTGTTTTTAGTGTTTTTAGGTTGTTTACAGTTTTTTAGGGTTTTTATCATTTCTTATATTTTTAGGGGTTTTATGTGTTTTTAGGTTTTTAAGGTTTTTCTAGGGTTTTTATACCATTTTTAGATTTTTTATGTTTTTTGGGATTCTTTTGGTATTTTAGAGTTTCTATAGGCTTTTATGATTTTTATGGTGTTTATTGATTTTTATTTTTTGGGGTTTTTTTTGGGATTTTAGGGTTTTTTAGTTTTTAGGGTTTTTAAGGTTTTTAATCTTTTTAATTTTACTTGGTATTTAAAGGGTTATATAATTTTTAGTGGTTTTAGGGTTTAAATGTTTTATGTTTTTATGGTTTTTAGGTTGTTTTAGGGTTTTTTTGGGTTTATAAGCTTTTGGGGGTTTTATTTTTAGGTTTTTAAATTTGTTTTCGTTTTTTAGAGGATTTAAGTGATTTTATGTTTTTAGGTTCTCCATGAGGTTTTTAGGGGTTTTAGGGGGTTCTTGTTTTTTGGGATTTTAGAGGTTTTTAATATTTTTATGCGGTTTTTGGGGTTTTTGGGATTTTTAGGGGTTTTGGGTTCTGATGGGTTTTAATGATTTTTTTTGGCTTTTAGGGTCGTTTATTGAGTTTTTAGGGTTTTAATATTTTTTAAGTTTTTAATTTTTAAGGGTTTTAAGGGGTTATAGAGTTTTTTATTATTTTATGGGTTTTTATGTTTTTAGGGTTTTTTATATTTTAGGGGGTTTAGGGTTTCTAGAGTCTTATAGTGTTTTTAGTGTTTTTAGAGGTTTTATGTGTTTTTTTATTTTTAGGTTTTTAAGATTTTCTAAGGGGTTTTTAGGATCTAGGATGTTTTATATTTTTTGGTTTTTTAGGGAGTATTGATATTTTTATGATTTTTTTGGTGTTTTTTGGATTTTAAGGGGTTTTAGGTTTTTTTAGTGTCTTTATGGTTCTTATTGTTTTTATCACTTTTTAAGTTTTTAGGGATTTAAGTGTTTTAAGGTTTTTATTGTTTTCTTATGGGATTTCAGGTTTTAGGGCATTTTTTAGGGGTATTAAAGACTCTGTATGATTTTTATGTTTTAGGCTTTTAAGGTTTTAATTGTTTTTCGGGTGTTTAGGGACTTTTTTTGAGTTTTTAGTATTTTAAAGCATTTTTGTGTTTTTAATAGTTTTATGGTTTTAATGTGGTATTAGAGTTTTTAATGGTTATTAGGGGTATTATTGGTTCTTATTTTTTTTAATTATTTTAGGAATTTTATGACATTTGGGGTTTTAGGGTTCTTCAGTTTATTATAGTTTTTGGTTTTTAGGGTTTTACAAGTTATTCGTTTTGTAAGGCTTTCATTGTATTTTTTTTTTTGTGTTTTGAGTACTTTTTATGAATTTAGACATTTTTAGGGATTACAGGATTTTTATAGTTCTTAAGGTTTTCAGGGATTATAAGGGGTTTTAGGGATTCTTGGGGTTTTGGGGTTTTTGTAGGGTTTTAGGAGTTTTTTGGGTTTTTAGGGGATTTATGTGTTTTCAGGTTTTTAAGATTTTCTTAGGCGTTTTCATGTTTTTTATGTTTTTAGGTATTTTTAGGGATATTATATGATTTTTATGGGTTTTAGTGTATTTAGGGATTTAGAGAGTTTTTAGGGGTTTAAGGATTGAATGATTTTTTTTGAGTAATTAATGTTTTGTTTGATTTTTAAGTGTTTTTAGGCTTTTTAGGGATTTTTGAACTTTTTATGGATTTAAATTGGTTTTAGATTTTTTTTAGTGGGGTTTTAGGGTTTTCATGAGTTTTTAGGGTTTTTAAGGTGATTAGGGGGTTTTATGGTTTTTTTGGGTAATTTTGGTTTTTTTAGGGTTTTTAACATTTTTTATTTTTTAGAAGTTTTAATTGTTTTTATGTTTTATGGATTTCTTTGGGGTTTTTAGGATTTTTAAGACTTTTATGTTTTTTGGGATTTTATTGGTTTTTTAAGATTTTTATGGATATTTAGGTTTTTTAGGGATATTTACGGTTTTTATTTATTTTAAGATTTTAATGGTTTTATTTATTTTTTTATGTGTTTTTAGGGTTCTTAAAAGTTTTTAGGGTTGGAAATAGTTTTTTTAGTTATTAGTTATTTTGGATTTTTTGTGTTTTTTGATTTTTTTATGGGTTTTACGGTGTTAATGGTTTTAGGGGTTATATAGTTTTAAGGTATTTTAGTGTTTTTATATTTTAGGGTTTTTAGGGATTTTAAGTATTTGTAGGTTTTTTAGGTTTTCTTATAGTTTATTTAGGTTTTTTACCGTATTTTACATTTCTAATATTTTTTAGGGATTTTTATAATTTTTATGGATATTTATTATTTTTGGGGATTTTTAAGGGTTTTAGGGGTTTTATGGGTTTTATGGGATTTTTAATTTTTTTTATATTTTATGGGTTTAAAGGATTTACTAGTTTTTTTAAGAATTTAGGGGTTTAATGTTTTTTTAGATATTTTATTAATGTTTTGGGTTTTTTGGAATTTTATTGTTTTTTATGGTTTTTAGGGGTTTTGTGGCTTTTAGGGTTTTAAGTGTTTTACTGTCTTTTGGGGTTTCTTGCCTTTTTTTATTAGTTTAAACTGTTTTTTGGTTTTTATGGTTTTTTTAGGGGTTTTTAGGGTCTTTAGTGTTTTTTACATTTTTATGAAATTTTAAAGCTTTTTTGGATTTTTATGGTTTTTAGTGTTTTTGGGATTTTGGGTGTTTTTTG
Source organism: Viscum album (assembly GCA_963277665.1). NCBI lineage: Eukaryota > Viridiplantae > Streptophyta > Magnoliopsida > Santalales > Viscaceae > Viscum > Viscum album. The sequence continues at coordinate 367,166,407 of OY728121.1, forward strand.
GGTTTTTATGGTTTTTAGTGCTTTTAGCATTTTTACAGGTTTTTTGGGTTTTTAGGTATTAAGGTTTTATTAGATTTTTTTTGGGTTTTTAGGGTTTTTAAATCTTTTGGGATTTTAATTTTTATTAGTATTTTCATGGGGTTTTAGGGTTATTAGTGATTTTGGGGGGTTTTAGTGTGTTTTATGTTATTAGGGTTTTTAGGGGGATTTAGGGGGTTTAGTGTTTTTTGAGTTTTTAAGGTTTCTTAAAATTTATTATATTTTTTATAATTTTTGGGTGTTTTAATGGTATTTATAGTTTTATGTGGGTTTTTAGGTATTTTTATGTTTTTAGTTGTTTTTACGGTATTTAGGGGTATTCTAGAGTTTTTATCAATTTTTAGGTTTTTAGGTGTTTTTTGGGTTTTTTGGTTTGTAATACTTTCTTTGGGTGTTTATAGATTTTAGGGGTTTTTTAATTTTTTGGGTATTTTTGGGGCGTTTTAGGATTTTATTGTATTTTTGGGTTTTTATGGATTTTGAATTCTTTTAGGGTTATCTAGGGGTTTTATACTTTTTAAGGATTTTTAGCATTTTTAGTTTTTTATGGGTTTTATTTGTTTTTAGGTTTTTAAGGTCTTCTATGGAGTTTTTATAATGTTTAGGGGTTTTAAATTTTCTAGTGACTTTTATAGATTTTTAAGATTTTTATGGGGTTTTAGGGTTTTAGGGGTTTAGGGTTTTATAATTATTTTGGGGGTTTAGGGGATGTTTTATTTTCTTATGGTTTTTATGGTTTTTTAGAGTTTTTAAAAAAATTTGGTAAATAAAGATTCATAATGTTTTTAGTTGGGTTTTAGGTTCTTTATGGGTTTTTAAGGATTTAGGGGTTTTATGGTTTTTATAGTTTTTACAGTTTTAGAATTTTTAGGGGTTTTAAACATTTTTTAGGTTTTTATGGTTTTCTTAAGGTTTCTATGGGCTTTTAGGATTTTTATGTTTTAGGGAATTTTATGTATTTTTTATGATTATTATTATTTTTATGGTTTTCAGGGATATGGGGAGTTTTTTAGGTATTTTTAGGAATTATAAGGTTTTTATGCCTTTTAGATATTTTTTGGGTTTTTAGGGGTTTTAATTGTATTTTGCTACTTAATTTTTTCTTAGGGTTTTTATGTTTTTATGTTATTTTATGATTTTAGTAATTTTATAGATTTTTTATCATTTTAATGATTTTTAGTGTTTTAGGGGTTTTATGATTTTTCAGTTTTTTGGGGTTTTTAGTGTTTTATGGTTTGTTTGGGATTTTCGAGATTGTTTTATTTTTTGGGGGATTTTAATGTTTTTTAGATTTTTTATCATTTTTTGAGGTTTAAATGGTATTTATAATTTTTAGTCATTTCTTACGAATTCTGTGGGGTTTTTTTTGGTTTTAGGGGTCTTTAGGGGTTTTGTGGGTTTTGTGGGTTTTTATGGTCTTTAAGGGGTTTTCCATTTTTAGGTTTCTTATGTGTTTCAACTGGTTTTAGGTTTTTGAGGTTTTAATAAGGTTTTAAGTTTTATACTGTTTTATACTTTTTGACAAATTTTTGGATTTTTTTTAATTTTTAGTAGTTTTTAATGTTATTTAGGATTTTGAGGGGTTATAGGGTTTTTATGGTTTTAAAGGGTTTTTCATTTTTTAGGTTCTCAAGGGGTTTTTTGTGTTTTTATGTTTTTAAGGATTTCTTAGGCTTTTTCTTCTTTTTATAATTTTTTACATTTTTTGCGATTTTTGGGATTTTTATGATGTTTATGGTTTTTGTGGTTTTAGGGATTTTCATGTTTTTTGGGGTGTTTAGGGTTTTTAAGGTTTTTTTGGGTTTTTAGAACTTTTTTAGTTTATTGATTTTCACTATTTTTTTTGAGTTTTTTTAATATTTTTAGGGGATTAAACAGGTTTTAACATTTTTAATCATTCATAGGGTTTTAAGGGTTTTTATGTTTTTAGTGGTTTTTATGTTTTTTTGGATTTTTAGAGCTTTTTTATTTTTTTTTATGTTTTTTATTGTTATTTAATTTTTTTACAGGTTTTATGTGTTCTTATATTTTTAAGGTTTTCTTATGGTTTTCAAGGATTTATATTTTTTTATGTTTTAGGGATTCTAGTGCTTTTTTTGGATTCTCATGGTATATTTGTGTTTTTATGGATTTTGAGGGTTTTTAGGGTTTTAAGATTTTTTTAGATTTGTAGGGGATTTAATTTTTTTAAGGTTTTTAATGTTTTTTTGAGAAAATTTCAAGGTTTTTAGTGATCTTTACAATTTAAGGGTTTTAAGGTTTTTTATGGTTTTTAGGGTGTTTTGGGGTGTTTTGGGTGTTGTCGGTTTTTTAGGATTTTTTGATATTTAGGGTTTTAAGGGATTTTAGATTCTTTTAACATTTTTAAGGGTTTAAAGGGTTTATAGAATTTATCGTGGTTTTTTTGGTTTTATGGGGTTTTATGTTTTTAGGGTATTTTTTGGTTTTTTGGATTTTTTTAGAGATTTTAGGGTTTTAGCATTTTTTATATTTTAGTGTTTTTATGTTTTTTTCGATTTTAAGGTTTTCATAGGGTTTTTCAGTGTTTTGGGGGTTTTTATTTTCTTATGTAATTATAGGGAATTTTCAGTTTTTATGGGGTTTTATAGTTTTTAGGAAGTTTGATGTCTTTTATGTGATTTTAGCATTTTATGGTATTTTCAGGATTTACGGTTTTTTGATTTTTTTGGAGCTTAATGGGTTTTTATTTTTAAAAAATTGTGTATAAATGATTTTTTTTATTTTTTCGTGGTTTTTTTGGTTTTTATGAATTTTACTATTTTTTAAGGTATTTAGGTGTTGTGTAGTTTTTAGGGGTTTTAGGGGTTTTTTGGTCTTTTAGGGTTTTTAGTGTTTTTTAGGTTTTAGGGGTTGTATGTGTTTTTATGTTTTTAATATTTTATTTTCTTTTTAAGGGCTTTTACGTGTTTTTATGATTTTATGGATTTCAGATATTTTTCAGAATTTTATGGTTTTATTGTTTTTAGTGATTTGGAAGTGTTTTATTGGTTTTTAGGGTCTTTTCGGGTTCTTTGCATTTTTAGGTTTTTTAGGCTTTTATGTTTTTTAAGGTTTTTAAGTTTTTCTTGGGGATTTTATTCATTGTTACAATTTTTAACATTATTAGGGATTTTTTGGGATTTTTTGGATTTTTATGGGTTTTATGGTTTTTATTGTTTTTAGGTGTTTTAGGTTTTTAAGGGTTTTTAGTTTTTTTGGTTTTATTGTGATTTTCATTTTTATGAGTTTTTAGGGGTTGTAATGGTTTTAATGTTTTATTTTAATTTTTTTAGGGTTTTAAATTATTTGTAGAGTTTTTAGCAGTTTTAAGTGGTTTTTTGGGTTTTTAAGGTTTTGATGGGTTTAATAGTTTTTAGGGGTTTTTTTGGATTTTTACGATTATTTAAGTAATTAATGGTGTCATGTTTTTTAGGTTTTTAAGTTTTTCATAGGGGTTTTTTATGGTTTTCAATTTTTTACATTTTTAGAGATTTTTTTTGTATTTTTTTTGGATTTTCATGATTTTTTATAGTTTTTAGGTATTTTAAAGATTTTTTATGGTTTTATTATTATTATTTTTTTATGAATTTTTTAGGGTTTTTAATTTTTTTCTAGATTTTTATAATATTTTTAGATTTTTTAATTTTTTTTTGAGTGTTTAGTGGGTTTTAGGATTTTGGGTTTTATTAGTGATTTTCATGGTTTTTAAGGGTTTTTGCACTTTTAGTTCTTTTTAGTTTTTATGGCTTTTATCATTTTTAGGGATTTTGAGGGGTTTCCAGATACTTATGGTTTTTATGTTTTTGGGGGTTCTAGAGAATTTTGAGTAGTTTTTTTTTGGGTTTTAAAGGTGTTTTATAGTTTTTAACATTTCTAGGGGTTTAAAAGTTCTTTATAGTTTGTAGTAGTTTTTAAGGTTTTATGGGGTTTCCAAGGTTTTTAGGTGTTTTAATGGTATTAGGGTTATACGGACATTATGGGGTTTATGTGTGTTTATATTTTAAAGGGATCTAAGTTTTTTTAGGTTTTTATGGTTTTCTTAGGGGTTTTCAAGGATATTAGGGTTTTTTACATTTGTTGGAATTTTAATGGATTTCTTTGGATTCTTATGGGGTTTTAGTGTTTTTTGAATTTTGAGGGATTTTAGTTGTTTTATGGTTTTGGGGGTTTTTATGGGGTTTTTTTATTTTATATTTTTTTAACATGTTTTGGGGTTTAAAGGGACTTTAGAGTTCTTAGTGGTTTTTTTAGGTTTTTTTTGAATTTTTATCGTCTTAGGGTTTCTATGGGTTTTAGGATTTTATTTAAATTTAGGGGTTTGGGAGTTTTATTATTATTTTTAGATATTTAAGGGATTTAAGATTTTTTAGGGTTATATGGTTTTATTTGGGTTTCAATGATTTTTAGAGTATTTTTTATTTAGGGATTTTTAGGTTGTTTGTAGGTTTTTTTAAGAGTTTTTTAGGGATTTGGGTGGTTTTTGGGATTTTTAGAGGTTTTAGGGGTTTTACAGTTTTTTAGGGTTATTTTGTGATTTTGGGGGTTTTAAGGGTTTTTAGAGTTTTTTTATGTTATTATGGGTTTAAAGTGATTTTAGGGTTTTTAGTGATTTAGGGGTTTTATGGTATTTTAGGGTTTTTAGGGTTTTAGTGTTATATGGCTCATAGGGTTTTTATAGTTTTTAGCGTTTTTAGTTTTTAGGGGTTTTATGTGTTTTTAGGTATTTTAAGGTATTATTAATTCTTTTTAGTTTTTTACTGTTTTTATGTTTTAGGGATTTTTAGGGTTCTTTATAACTTTTATGCTTTTTATAGATTTTGAGGGTTTATAGGATTTTCTAGGGTTTTAGGGGTTATTGGGGTTTTAGGGTTCTTTTGTGTTTATAGTGTTTTTATGGGTTTTTAGAGTTTTTAGAGTTTTTAGGAGTTTAAAGTGTATTTTGAGTTTTTAGTGGTTTTTAGGGGTTTATGTGTTTTTATAGTTTTTATTGGTTTTTAGCAATTTTTATGGATTTTATGAGTTTTGTGGTGTTTAGGGTTTTTAGGGATTATTTAGTTTCTTATGTTTTTAGGTTTTTTTATGGGTTTTAATTTTTGTATGGTTTTCTTTGGGGGTTTTAGGATTTTAAGTGTACTTTATTTTCATAGGTATTTTTATGGTTTTTTATGTTTTTGGGGATTTTGAGGGGTTTAAGGGTTTTAGGGGTTTTCAGGGTCTTGGGATTTTTTATATTTTTAGGGGTTTTAATTGTTTATAGGTTTTGATGAGGATCTTGGAGCACGTATGAATCTGGGTTTTTAAGGAGGACTTGATGAGAAGCGTGGAATGTGCATGATTACACAAGACTTGTTGTGAAGAGTTGGTGACCCAATGATTATAGAGAAAACTAATAGAATAAAGGAGGCCTTAATTGTGTTAATTATGGAATTCCAAGGGGATTCCCAATACCCATTTATAGGGGAATCATATGGGTCTATATTTACATTAATTAAGGCCCAAACATGGTTTTAAAGACTCATCTCGTTGTGTGCTACAAATTTCATGCCCACCCGACCATCGAATCTTCAATGTAAAAAGTGGTGGGCTTTTTTTTTACTTTCTAGAAGGGCTTTCTACGTATCCCTTATTATCTTTGGTATGTTAAAAATTTTAAAAAGAATCATTTATGTTTTTTTACTTGTGGATACCAGGTTTTAGACTTTTATATCAAACTTTTTCAATAAATGGACACCCCCTTGTACACGTTGTTTACGTATTTTAAGTATATAAAATGATTGTGTTTTGTTCTGGGAGGAACATAGAATCTTTTGATTTTTTTAGGATTTTATAGAGGTTAAAGGTTTGACCACAGTTTGTAGAAACCGTGAAACACCTCTAGGAAACCATTCAACTGAAACAATGGACATTGGGGAGGTGTATAGTTAGGCAAATGGTTTGGCCAAACCATGTGGATTACCAGTTAAAACGTTGAAATTATGGAAATTTGGTTATAGCCCAATTAGGAAATATTTTCTATAACCATGAGATCCAACTATGTGAGGTGTTTTTTGGGGCAGTGGATCATGCACGGTTAGTGCATGGTTTTCCTAATCGTGCACTGTGGAAAATTAACTCGGAAAATTGTGGATCAAATTTAGTTTATCTACTAAATAGCTCATTTTTTCCTAAAAATTCCATAACATGAAATACTCATCCTCCTAAGTCAGTAGAGAGGATTCCTTTCGATCCAGGAGTAATTTTAAGATGAATCCAAGTACGTTGGAGACACAGATTCATCATTAATTTCTCATTATTCATTATTTTCCTTAGATATCATTTCCTTCCCTCCTTTGTAATCATGAACATAGTTCACTGTGGATATATCAATGTTGTGTGATGTCAATATGGATGGGATATGAATGTTTTGATTGAATGGAATGATATCTATGTTAGAATCAAGAATATTTAATCTGGTTTGTTAAAGTTATTATTTCATTCATTATTTTAAATTAAGTTTGAGAGGTAAGTGGATTATCTCTCAACTATTCTTGATTAAAAAAAGATTTTTTGACTTCAAATTTATTTTATTGATTGATTGTTTTTTGAAAATCATGGTTTGATTTGGTTGAATTCCTATTTGAATTATGGTTTTGGAAATCATAGGAATTTGATGGCTCTTTGGAAATTCATTTTTTCAAATTTTTAAATGGAAATTTTAAAACTATGGTTAGTTGTTGCAAGTAATGGATTTTTTGAATTTATTTTATTTAAATGGGTTGATATGATTTGGGAATAATTGGTTGGAATTAGTTTCATGGGATGTATAATGGTAAAAATTTACCACCATCAAAGGGATAGAGTATGGATGTGAAGTTCCACCATCAATGGTAACACCAAGATTGTGTCTGTGTTTGTGTTTAGGATGTGTGTGGACATGTAAGTTTTTATTTTAAATCATAAATTGAGAAATGGTCAAAATATTTTTTGATTTTACTTGAAAAATTATTGGTTTAGTTGTTGATGTATTTCTTTTAAAAAAGGTGTTGAATTCTTGTTAGATTATTCTCATTGAAAAACAATTTAGTTTGGATATAAACTAATTTAAATTTATTTTAAACTATTTTATATAAATGTGTTAACATGTTCAATCCCGCTTCCATGATTTGGGAAGTCATTGGGAAAATATTACTATATTTTATACTCACCCCCTTCTTGGGAACCAAGGTTCATTTGAGGATATCATATATCGAGACACATGTAAAGGAAATGTATCCTAGTTCTTAAGAGATCCTTCTTGATAGGTTGTGTTGGGAATGTGGATTTGGATATTGAATAAGATTTGGAGTTTTTTGGTTTCTTTTTTTTATCATTTGGTTCCATTGGTTGTGTCACATTGATTCTTCTTGTACTATGATGATGTCTTTTCATTTCGTCTTGTATTGGATTGAATTTTCTTACCCATAAATCATTGATAAGTTTGGATATTATGGTTTTCATTTGATTTGATGTCTTATATTAAAAGGGAAAATTTTCCCCCAATTATTCATGATTCCCTTTGAATTTATTTATAGCCTTTTGTGTCTTGAGGATTTTACCTAATGCCTAGTAGATCCCCCGCCACTTCCCAAGCTAATGAAGAGGGGAGAGATTTCAAAAATGGTATTATCATGTTCATACCTTGAAATTGAAATTGTATTTATGTGTCTATTGGGATGGTATCAAGGATATAGGATTTTCTAAACTTAAAATGTATAGCATAAAAAGGCTTAGTAAACATATTTACGCTGAAAGTGACGTTACTAGGGAGTTGTGTGATTGAGTGTTTTGAGACACTTCTAGGGGTTTTCAACTCATCATCATGCGTTTATCCCATGAGAATAGCTGGAAATGAATTGATTGAAATGAATTAACTTGAACATTACACAATTAATTTCTATTAATGATTTATTATTTGGTGAAAATGTGTTGATTTTTGAAAGTGGTTTGATTTTCAAATGCATGGTGAAATTTTCAAAAAAGTTTTGAAAGTAGATATTTCTTAATTTTTGAAATACTTGTGGTGATATGTATGATGTGGTAAATTTTAAATTGTTATGAATATATTTTCTAGAGAGTGATAGTAAATGTAATTTTTTAGGTTATAGAGAATAACTCCATGTAGGATTCATTGAAACCAACTGGAAGAGGCTACTGAGAATGTGGTTGCACCTGATCCACGAGTGAACCAACAGTCAGTACAGAGTATTGTACAATAATTTTAGGCCATGGATATAGGGAATAGAAACAATGAACCAAGGAAATTGTATCATTCATTTTAGTTCCAAAATCATGATCTACAAATACTTCAGGGAGATTCCGAAATGGAATAAGAAGAATAGTGGATAAATAGGATGAATCAAATCATTGATTTTCTTGGCACACTGGATGAGCTGATGCTGAAGTTTGAAACCTACATTCTATGAGAAATTTCATTCCAGTGGCTGGATTTAATAGTTTTGGCTAAATTGGACTAAGGCATGACATGGAAAAAATTTGAAGCATTGTTAATAAATAATTTTATCCTCATACTTTTTGGAATGAATTAACAACAAAAGTATTCACTTTCAAGAAATATAACCTCATTGTGATAGAATATGTGGATATATTTATTAATTTAGTATAAATATCACCCAAATTTGCTACAAGTGATTCCTTTAAGGAACACATTTTTAAATCAGGGTTGAGGGCAGATATTCGATTCATGATTTATGTTCTTTGAATAATAGATTATACATATATGGTCAATAGAGAAATAGTGTTAGAAAGGGATATCTTGGGAAATATAGATGGAGTAAATATGTAAATATATATGGGAACTAGTGGGAACTCTAATGTTAGAAATAATTAGAAGAGGTACCACTATTTCCATGGTGGTTATATGAGTTAGAATCAGATGGTGGGATCAGTGAATCTTCCTCCTAAACAAAATGGTAAACCCAACTATTTTCAGTGTTGTTTTATTGATCACATAAAGGGAGGTTGTACAACCCCACCTAATGTCTGCCGAAATTTCAATAAGATGGTACATATACAATGTTATTGTCACTGTGATCTAAGCTCAGGTTCTAGGGACACATCTCATGATTCTCAGGCATCGTATACTTCAATGATATGAGAACATCCGAATATCTCTCATCATCAAACTCAAGAAATACATAAATATTTTAGGAATACCATGACTCCTAAACAAGGTAAATATCACTATAGTAACAATGGAAAAGTGATGTAAGTAAGAAATTGTATGGAATTGATCAAGTAATAATGGATGATCAATCAGGACCTTTGATGGTGAGAGGTTTTATTCTTTTTAATGCTACCCTTATAGAATCATTTTTTTGATATGATTGTTTCACATTTTTTTTATTTTTTCTCAAGTTGTTGATCTTATGGTTTTTATGTGTCCATGATTCCCTATGTTTTGAAAATCTAAACTCCTTTGGATAAAAAGAATGTTGATCCTTTGTGTGAAAATATTGTTCTATAACTAATGATCGATTGAATTGATTTGGGACTTATTTGTGCTTGATATGGTGCCAATGACTTAATCCAGGGTATGGATAGGCTGAAAAAGTTCAAAGATCACATCGACTATTATACCTAAAGGTTTAGTTTTAAAATTGTATATGGCATCAAGTATCTCTTTATAGGAAATAATAATATAAAGGAAAGTGGAGAAATATTGTTGACACCATCAGTTGGAACTATCTCATGCCAATTAGAATCCTTTACCTTGCATAAGATTAGGAATAGATGTTTTAAAACAATTAATAATCTGTTTTCTAATTTTTTTTCTTGATAATTTCTTATGGTTTCCTGCAAAATGAAAAGTAGAGTTTATGAGTGATATCTTACCAGGGATCAGTCCTATCTCACTTCCATCTTATTGGATGTAACTAACTAAATTAAGGGAATTGAATTTCTTATTGAAGGAGTTAAAAAGAAAAGGGTTTATTCATCCTAGTAAATCTTTGTTAGAAGCATTGGTTCTTCTGTGAAAAATTGCATAGTAAAATCATAGACATTTTGTTGACTATAATAATATTAATCAAGTTATGATAAAATATATATATCCTCTCTCATGAATTGATGACCTGTTTGGTCAATTTAATTTTGTTTGTGATATCACCAACTATATGTTTGAAAGATGGATATTTCGAAGACAAATTTTAGAATTAGATATGGCCATTATGAGTATTTTTTTATTCCTTTTGGTCTTAAAAATTCTCCAACTATATTTATGGAAGTGATTAATATGATATTTTAAAGTAATATAGATTATTTTTTAGTGGTATTTTTGGATGACATACTAGTTTATTCTATGAAAAAGGATGATCATGAGAAACACTTGGCGATAGTGTTGGATATCTTGTGGGATCATCATCTATATTCTAAAATTTTTATGTGTGTTTTTTGGATACAACAAGAATTTTTCCTTGGACATGCTATCTATGAAAAATATGTTTTTGGATCCATAAAATATAGAGGATTTAATCTCTTGTAAAACACCAAATAATTTTTTTGAGACAAGCAGTTTCCTTTGCCTATATGGTTATTACCAACATATTATTTGTGACTTCCCATGACTAGATTCACTAATGATAACTTTGACAAGGAAAAGTTTTCCTTTACAATGCAACAATCAATATCAGATGTCTTTTCAAGATCTTAATGATTTCCTTACATCATCACTAGTCCTGATATTTCCAAAATGAGGACAAGGATATGTGGTGTATTGTGATGATTTAGGATCTGGTTTTGGGTGTGTTCTCATCCCAAGAGATCATGTTATTTCTTAAAGCTCACTATAGTAATATTTTCATGAGAAGAACAACCTAACACACAATTTGGAAATAACTCTGGTGGTCCATGATTTGAAGACCTGGAATCATAAACTTTTTTGTTGAGAAATTCGTGGTGTTTACAGATCATAAGATCTTCAAATACATTTTCTCACAAACAGATTTTAATCTGAGACAACGAATATTTAGTGATTATATTCAAATTTTAGAATTTAACTTAATATATACACAAGTTCAAGGAAACTCTATGGTAGATTCCTCAAAAAAATTCATATATCTAATTGGTGAAAAAGTATTCATATCAATGGTTGATAATGTGGGGGATTGGTGACATTCACTTGGATTGTGGAGACTGAGGTAGCGTTAATGTTTTATTTATAGTTTATTTTTTTCCTGATTAGTAGAGATGGATAAAGAGGCAAAAAAAATATAATTTGTAATGTGTTTCTATGAGGTAGAAACTCAATGCTGGAGTGATCATTGAGGCATAGAATCTTCACATAAGTTCAGTGTTGTGGTTTCAAGATCAGATGGTCATACATTGGGATTTTTAGGAACAACTCCTTAATTCTTATCAACATTTGATATGGTCTATTCATCTTGGAATATAAAATATGTATATGGAATTGAAATGAAAATTTTCATGAGATGGAATGAACAGAATAGTGGATGAGTTTCTTTTGAGATACCTCACTTATAAGCAAGTTAAAGTAGAGCACCGATGGCCAATAATATATTGTATTCTTTACTGATTCCCATGTTTAGATGAGAGAAAAGAGCTATGGATTTTATAACAGGTATACCAAGAGGGTTTAGAAACACTATTCCATAAGGTTGATAGTGGATTAGCTAAAAAATTCAACCCAATTCAACCGTATTCATGAACCCAATACGGTGGAGGAATTATTAAAAATATATATCCAACAAGTTGTAAAGTGGCATGGTGTTCCAGTATTGATTATAATAGAAAAATACCCCAGTTGTGTGTCTTGTTTTTAGAAATATTAATTGCAATCCCTTAGGATTCAATTGACTATGAGGATGGTGTATAATCCCAAAAAGGATGGAAATTTGTTAAGGATTATCTAAACAATGTATTACATTCATATGAATTGTGTAATGGATTTTGGTGGCTCATTGAAGGAGAACATAACTTTAGTGGATTTCTCATAAAATAATAGTTATCAGGACTATATATATTTTGATCCTTCTGAATCATTTTGTGGGTGTCCTTTTCATTCTTAACTTTTTTTGTTGCGAATAGGTGAGACTTCCCTAGTTGGACTAAGCCTTGTGCAAGAGATAATAGATAAGATTCATTTAATCATAATGACGATAGAGATAGTGCAGAGTCATTAGAAATACTATGTGGAAAATCATCAATAACCATTTTCATTTGATGTGAGTGATCATGTGTTCTTGAGAATATCTCTAAGGCTTGGGCGTCATCATTTTGGGAAAAAAGAAAAGTTATATCTTTAATACATAGGCCCTTTTGAGATACCTAAATGAGTGGGTGGGGTGTCATATCAGTTGGATTTGACACTAATTTTTATTTCAGGGGATAATGTGGTTCGTGTATTTCAATTGATGAAGTATGAACCTGAACCTAACTATTTTATTCCATGGGATCACGTTAAACTAGAGTTGGGTTCTATGGTTATTCATTAGTAGGTATAGATTATAGATTGGAAAGAGAAACTCAAGTGTGAAAAAAACCAGTTTACTGTTGGTTTTATGGCACTATATTTAGATTCATGATTAAACATGGGAACATGAAAATAAAAGGATGGAAAATGGAATGAAATCTTTAGGGATAACTATGGAATTATAATTTTCTATAACGGAAATACCAATGGTGTAGTGAAGGAAACAACCATGTTTTATGTACTTCTCCAATTATTTATGTATTTTTAGTATATAAAATTATTGGTTTGGGTTTTGGGAGGTTCTAAGATTCTTTGGAATGTTTTTAGGATTTTTTGGTGGTGTGGAGTTTTAGAAGAGTTATAGAATAGTGAAACACATCCAGGCAATTGTATAACTGAAATATTAAACACTTGGGAGTGCATGGTTAGGTGAAATTTTTGGCCAAACCATATATATTCCTATTATAAAACATAGAATTTCATAAAGTGGTGTATAACTTGGTTGGTTCATGGTTTGTCTAACTGTGTGAGGTGTGTTTGGAGACAGTGGATTTTGAAAAATTAGTGTACAATTTTTCTGACCATGCACCATGGAAAATTATATCTAAAAATTGTGGATCTAATTTAATTTACCTCTTAAACTAATTTATTTTTTCTTCAATATTCCATAACATTAATTCTTCTTCCTCCCAAGGGGGTGGATACAATTACTTTCTATCTAGAAGTGATTCCTAGGATAATTCAAGTACATTAGAGACCAATATTCATTGGTAAGTTTTCATTATTCATTATTTTACTTAGATATCTTCTCCTTCCCTCTTTTAGAATCATTTATATATTTCATTGGGTATACGTCTATGTTTTTTAATGTCAATATTTGTTGGATATTTTTTTAAGCTAATGAGATCTAAGTTGGAATCTTTAATATTTAATCTTTTTTGTTAATATTTTGTGTCATTATTCATTTTCACCTAACTCTGAGAGGTAGGTGACTTCTATCCCAACTCTTATTGATTATAACAAGAAGTATTGATTTCAAATTTATTTAATTTCTTGATATTTTTAGGGAAAATCTTGGTGTGATTTTTTGTAATTATAATTTAAAGTATGGTTTTAGAAATAATTAGAACTGGATGGATTTTTTGAGAACTGGTGCTTATAATTTCAAAATTATCATTGGTTGATGAAAGTAAATTATTTTTGGAAATGATTTCATTGAAATGGGTTGAAATTATTTGTTTATAACGGTTGGGAATGATTTGATTTGGATGGATAATGGTCATGATGTACAACCATAAAAGGGACATAATATAGATGTGAAATTCCACTATCAATGGTGTCACCAAGATTGTTTGTGTGTTTTTGTTTAGGATAATTATGTACATATACATATTTTTGAGATATTGTAAATTGAGAAATGGTTAATATATTTTTTATTTTACTTGAATAATGATTGTGTTAGTTGTAGATGTACTCCTGAAGAAAATGGTTTTTAAGGGTTGTTTTATTGTTTAACTTGAAAAACTACATTAGTTGAATATAAACTACTTCAAAATTATTTTAAACTATTTAATATAAATTTTATAACATGTTCAATCCTTTTGGAATGAGTTTTTATGCCTTTGGGGAAATCCTATAGAGTTTCATACTCACTCCCTATATGGGAACTAAGGTGCATTTTTAGATGTTATATATCAAGACACATGTAATGGAAAGGTATGAATGCTTTTTAGTGATTCTTCTTGATACCTTGGGTTTTACATGTGTATTTTGTGCTTAGAGTGGATTGGGAGATATTTTTGGCTTATGTTGGTTTTATTCATTTAGTTCCATTTGTTATGCAACATTGATTACACTTATACTATGATATTGTCTTTTAGTTTAGTCTTGTATTGGTATGAATTTTTGTACTCACAAATCATTAAGAATCTTAGTTGATAGGTTTATCATTGTTATAGTCATTTTTTCTCAAAGGGTAAAATAAACCACCAAATATTTATGAGGCCCTTGGAATTTATTTCTATCCTTTTGTGTCTTGGGGATGTCACATAAGTCCTAGTACATCCCCCTTTACTTCCCAGGACAATGTGGAGGGGTGGTATTTTAATGTACAACTTTCACATTGATTAAAATTTATGTTTCAAATTATTGCTTCTACAAATTTACATAGGGAAAATTCACCATGTTTTGACTAAATTTGTTACAAAAAGTGCCCAAAAATAAAAATAATAATAATTAAAGTATCAAAAAATTGCAACTTCTTGAGTATTTTTCCATTTATTATTGTTCTTCATCTATTATATTACCCTTCTCTTGAATCCATTTAGAATTTGGTCTCTGAATTCTAGTTCATTATTTCCACACTCTAATGATCCTTTAGATTTGTCTGAACTAGGTAAGAATGTTATATAAAGCTAGTTTATTGGTAAAGGGAAATATTGTTACATTTTTTTTAAAAATTAAAACTGAGTGAGACACAAGAACAATTAAGTTGTTTATGAGATATCTACAAGAACAATTACAAAGTTTGAATATTATTATTGATGAATTTCAATCCTCTTCCAATTCCATAGCACCACCAAGGAGGAGATTCATTAGACAATAGGTGGAGTTGTATTATATTTATGTTTCACAAATTCAAATATAGTAGACACCATTGGGGAAAAACAAGGATCTTGGAGGATTATATTTCAGGACCCCTTCATTCTAAGGTAAGAATGATCCCTAAACATACTTGGGATGGGAATTAAAGGTAGATAATGTTTTTTGTTTTTAGATTTAATAAATTTAAAATAAGGTGAAGTTGGTGGTTGTGTAAATCACTGACAATTATAGTATTTGGAAGGGACAAATATGAGTGAATTGATGCAAAGTGGAGAAATACCCAACCTCACATGGGAGGATATGAAGTATTAATGTGTAAGAGGTTTATTTATTAACTCTTTTATTGTGATTTGTTCTTCATGTTTCTGGGTTTGAGACAAGGAGTTATGATTGTTTATGATCATCATAAAAATATGGATATCATAATGATTACATAAAATATTGATGAGGAGTGGGGGGCCACCATAGAATGGTTTTTGAATGTCCTCAACCAATACATTCTGGACATAGTGGACATGAACTACAATTTAGATATGGAGGATCTTCTTTATATGGATTTTAATGTGGAGTGGCATGAAAAGAAAATAATTATAGGAACTACATATTATCGTAAGTATTATGAACATTCTTTTAAGTACACTAATTCAATACCATAATAACTTATAAGGGAACACAAAATAAATTCATAGGTTGAGACCAAATGAAAACCCTTATTTTTGGAATCTAAAGAAAAATAGAGGGTATGGAATTTTATAAATCATGTGATATCAAATGTTTTAGATATCAAGGATTTGGTCCTTTTTTCTCATAATTCCCAAATAATATTATGATGGATATTTTGGATGATGAAGATTCTCTTAGTGCTATCTCAAGAAATGATGAAATTTAACCACTTGAGGAGTGTTCAAATATGGAAATAGAGAGCTTTATATATAGAGAAATTCTTTTGGAAAGGTGTATTTGAGTTATCAACCCAAAGGAGAACATGATCAAGATATAAGGGAGAATATTTTTCATACTAGATGCCTCATGAAGTATAATTTATGTATTATGATCATGTATGGGGGTAGTTGAAGAAATATAGAAAGTGGTTTTATGGTTTTAAAATTAGGTTTAACTACGACTAAGAATCCTGGGACTTATAGATTATAATGGTTATATAATAGTGGGTATGTTAAAGTGACTAAAAAAGCACATGTTCCATTTTCTATTGGGAAGTTTTAAGACACAGTGATATGTGGTGTTGTTACAATGAATTTTAGTCATATATTGTTGGGAAGGACTTGTAAATTTAATAGGAGGGTAAAAAATGATGGATAAACTACCCACTATTATTTTGAGTATAATGGCAGTACAGTTATACTTACACCCTTGAGGATGTTTCAAGATTATCAAGGCCAAGTGAGGATTGAGTGAGATTATAAAAAGTGATAAAAAGAAAAATGAGGAAAAATAAAGAGAATGGAAGAATAAAGATTAAAAACTCTATGATGAGTGACATAAAAAGAAATTAAGGAAATAAAATAATTTAAAAAATAGTGAGAAAAGAGTGGAAACAATATTATTGGGTAAAAATTGAGTTTATTTTTCAAAAAAAGATATATAAAGAGATATTAAGAGGGCGAATAAACTCTAATGATTCTATGAAAGGAATAATTTTTTACCACTCACTCTCTTAACCCATAAATTCCTTCTTGTATTGTGTATTCGTTATAAGAATATAGTGATCGAGCAATGACGTTTTGGAAATGAGAAAATTTTGATCAAGGTGGTTTGGAATGAAAAATCTTACTAAAAGGGAGGTTCCGTGAGTAATGAAAATAAAAACATTATCCATGAAGAGATGGACCTTTCCCTGTCTTAGAGAATATCGATGGTAATTCTAATAATATTGAGTTACCAAATAGGTATGGAAATGTTAGTGTCACCTTTAATGTTGTTGATCATTATCCCTGTGAATTTTCAGATTCGAGGATAAACCCTTTTTAGGAGTGAGGGGATAGTGACAATCATGGAACACATGGGAATTGAGGGGTTGAAGATGGAATTGATAAATATAGAGAAATGAACATGATTTTAAAAGACTTGTTTAGAGGATTTTTTGGCCCAATAAAAAGGGATCGGACCATGAGAATGAACGAGGCCTTAAATGGGTTAATCATGGAATTCCAAGGGGAGGCCCAATACACTTTATTGGGGGAAGCATCTGGGCCTATATTTACATTAATTAATTCCAAATCATACTTTTAAATACCTATCCCATTGTTTTCTATGAATTTGAATCCCACCCCACCATTGAATCATCAAAGTCAAAAGATGTGGGCTAGTTTTATTTACATTCGAAAAGGGTGTGATACTTGACCCTTAAAGTAATCAGAATGTTCCAAAATTATCAAAATCATCATTTAGGATTATTGAATTTTTTAAACTAGGGGTTATACTTTTGTATCACTCTTTGTCTACAAATATACACCCTTGTACTCTTAGATCTTCATGAATGAAGGTAATGTCATTATGATGAGTTTTTAAAACAACCTTTTAGTTCATGCTTAATTACTGACTTATCAAACAATTGGTCATCCCTTATAGAATATCATAGATACAGTTCTTATAGAAAAGTTTGATATATGTTTTACCTACACCAACTCTCTCCTTTCTTCCTTATTTCCAATATTCATAGTCTTTCTCGGTTATTATCATGTAGAGATCTAGGTGCTCAACTCGTGAATGTTGAACATGGTTCATAGGACACTTCCTAGTGGGTCATGGATTGAGTATCATAGTTTTTAAGGTTTTTATGGTTTTTATAGTTTTACGTATTTTTAGGGGTCTTATGGTTTTAATGGTTTTTAATGATTTTGATAATTTTTAAGGTTATTTCAGGTTTTAAGGGGGTTTATGGTTTTTTTGTATTTTTTTGGGTCTGTTTGAGTTTTTATGGTATATAAGTTTTTTTATGTTTTTTAACATTTTAAGAGTTTTAATGGGTTTTTATAGTTTTAATGGGTTTTAGTATTTTCTATGGTTTTTAGGTGTTTATATGGTTTTATCGATTTTTAGGGTTTTCATGGTTTAAAGTGTTTTTTATTTTTTTTAGGGGTTTTAAGTGGTTTAAGGGCTGTAAGGCTATCTTAGGGTTTTTTCTAGGATTTTTTTTTAACATTTTAAGTTTTTTAGAGAATTTTTATGTTTTTATATAATTTATAGTGTTGATAGGGAATTTTATGGTTTTTATTAGTTTTTTGGGATTCATGGTTTTTATGATTTTTTAGGTTTTTGGGGTATTTTAAAATTTTTATGGATTTTATAGGTTTTAGTGATTTTAAATTTTTTAGATGTTTAAAGGTATTTTAGATATTTTAGTGGTTATTAGAGTTTTTATGGGTTTCTATGAATTTTAATATTTTTATTTATTTATTTATTTATTTAGATATTTTAGGGTTTATTATTTTTTTATGGCTTAAGCATTTTTAGGTTTTTAGGGGTTTTATTTTCTTTATGGTTTTTAAGGTTTTCTATGAGTTCTTTAGGTTTTTTGGGTTTGTTTACATTTTTAGGTATTTATTGTGCTTTTTTAATTTTTTTAATTTTTTTTAGAGTTTATTGGGATTTGGAGTGTTTTTAGGGATTTTTAAGGTTTTAATGTTTTTTTTGGGATTTTAGGGGTTTTTGAGTTTTCAGGGATTTATGGTTTCTATATTTTTTTTTAATATTTTTTGGTTTTTAAAGGGTTTTTAGAATTTTTAGTGGGTTTTTATGGTTTTTTTATTTTAGTGGTTTTAATGGTTTTTAGAGGTTTTTATGGGTTTTAGTGGTTTTTAAGTATTTTATGGTATTTAGGATTTTATCATTTTTTAGGGTTTTAATGGTTTTAAGTGTTTTTAGGTTTTTATAGTTTTCTTGACGATTATAAGGGTTTTATGGTTTTTTACATTTCTAGTGATTTTTATGGATTTTTTTGATATTTTTATTTTTAGTGTTCTTAGGTATTTTGAGGGTTTTTTGAGTTTTTTATATTTTTAGGGGGTTTTGGGTTTTTAGTTGTTTTAAGTGTTTTTAGGATTTTAATGTTTTCATTGGGTTTTTAGGTTTTTTAGGGTTTTTATGTTTTTGGGATTTTTAAGGTTTTTTTGTTTTTATATTTTTTTGGGTTTTAAAGAAATTTGAGGGGGGTTTGGGTTTTTAAAGTTTTTTTTGGGTTTTTTGAGGTTTTATAGTTTTTAATGTATTTGGGGATTAAATTTTTTTAGATTTTTTTATGGGTTTTTGGGTTTTTATGTGTTTTAGGGGTTTTAAAGGATTTTAGGGGTTTTATGGGTTTTTGGGTTTTTGTGGGTTTTTAAAATTTTTAAGTTTTTTTTGTTTTTTGGGAGTTTGAATTTTTTATGATTTTAAGGTTTTTAGGGTTTTTTAGTGTTTTTAGGGGTTTTATGGTTTTAGGGGTTTTTATGAAATTTTAGTATTTTATGGTTTTATGTTTTTTTAGCGATTTTGAGGGGTTTTAGTGTTTCATAGTTTTTATGGTATTTTGGGTATTAGGGTTTTTTGTGTTTTTTAGTTTTTTAGGTTTTCTGAGTTGTTTAAAATTTTTAAGGGTTTAATTTGTTTTATTATTTTTTATAATATTTATGAAATTTTAAATTATTTTATGGTTTTTAGGGGTTTTTACGGTTTATATGGTTTTTAAGGTTTTTAGTGTTTTGTGGGTTTTTAGTGTTCCATCAGGTTTATGGGTTTTATGCGTTTTAATGTTTTATAGTTTTCATAGGAATTTTCATGGTTTTTAGGTTTTTTTTATCATTTTTAGGGATTTTAGGACTTTTTTAGATATTTTGAGGTGTTTTAGGGGTTTTAAGGGTTTTATGATTTTTTGGGGTTTTATGGAATTTTTTTTGATTTTTTTGGATTTTTAGGGTTTTTTGAATTTTTAATGTTTTTAGGGTCTTAATAGTGTTTTATAGTTTTTCGAGGGTTTTTATTTTTTTATGGGTTATTAGGGTTGTTAGGGTTTTATGTTATTTTTATGGTATTTTGGGTTTTTGCGGTTTTTAGGGTCTTTTGCGTTTTTAGGTTTTTTAAGGGTTTTAATTATTTTTATGATTTTAAGGTTTTCTTTGGGAATTCAATGGGTTTTAAGAGTTTTTACTATTTTTGGTATTTTAGTGATTTTTAGGATATTTATGGTTTTTAGGGTGTTTAGTTATTTTGATTGGTTTTAGGGTTTTAAGGGTTTTTAGTTGTTTGGTGTTTTTTTGGTTTTTTTTTTTTTTGATTTTGGATTCTCTCTGATTTTCTAGAGTTTTTTTATTTTTTTAGGGGTTTAAATGGATTTTATAATATTCAATTTTTTTTTGGGTTTTTAGGTGTTTTAGGTTTTTTAGGTTCTTCTATGATTTTTTCTGGTTTTTAGCAATTTTTACGATTCTAATGGTTTTAAGTGGTTTTTATTTTAAGGTTTTATTAGCAGTTTCTTGGTTTTTAGTGATTTTATAAATTTTCAGATATTTTTTAAGATATTTTAGGATTTTTATGGTTTTAGTTTTTTTAGGGATTTTGAGGGGTTTTAGGTCTTTTAAGTGTTTTAGGGATTTTTACGAGTTTTAGGGTTTTGAGAGTTTTTTGGGTTTTTAGCAATTTTTGTTGTTTTTATGGGTTTTAAGTGTTTTTAGGTTTTTATGGTTTTCTTAGGTGATTTCAAGGGTTTTTAATTTTTTCATTTTTTAATGATTTTTAGTAAATTTTTAGGATTTTATGGGTTTTTAGTTTTTTCTATTAATTTTGAGGGTTTCTAGGGGTTTTGTTTTATTATTTTTAGTGTTTTTATGTTTTTTTGGGTTTTTATGGTTTTTTTAGTTTTTTAAGGGTTTTTTAGTTTTTATAATTTCTAAAATTTTTAAGAGTAAACTGTGGTTTTTGTTTTAAAATTTTTACAAATTTTATTTCTTTTTATGATTTTTAGAGTTTTAGAGGGTTTTGTGAATTTTATGGTTTTTAGGGTTTTTTAGTTTTTAAAGTGTTTTTTATTTTTTTTATGTGTTTAAATTAATTTTAGGTTTTTATGATTTTTATATGTGTTTTTAGGATTTTTAGGGATTTTTTATGTTATTATGGATTTCAGGGTTCCTTATGATTTCAATGGTTTTTTACGTTTTTTAGGGATTTTGAGGGGTTTTAGGGTTTTTAGGGGTTTGATGGTTTTTTGGTTTTTTCAGTTTTTAATGTTTTTTTGAATTCTATAGAATTTTAAATATTTTTTAAGTTTATTAAAAATTTATGGTTTTAAAGTGTGTTTATATATTTTTTTATTTTTTAGGATTTTTATTAGTTTTAGGGGTTTTTATTATTCTTATGGGATTTTATGGTTTTAGTGTGTTTTAACATTTTTAGGTTGTTTTAGAGGTTTTAGGATGTTTATCATGTTTTTGGTTTTTAGAGGTTTTAATTTTTTTATGCTTTTATGGTTTTCTTATGGGATTTCATGGTTTTTAGGGTGTTTTACATTTATAGGGGTTTTTACGAGTTTTATAATTTTTAGGGTTTTTTTGGATATTTTGAAGGTTTTAGGGTTTTTAGGGTTTTAAGAAACTTTTTGGTTTTAGGGGTTTTAAGTGTTTATAGGTTTTTTATGTTTTCAATGTTTTTAGGGTATTTTATGTTTTTAGGTTTTTTAGGGATTTTTTTTAGGAATTTTATGGTTTTTAGGGTCTTTAGGTTTTTTCAGGGTTTTATGGTTTGTTAATATTTTTTTATGGTTTTAATTGTTTTTTCAGTCTTTTAGGTTCTTGAGTTTTTTATGGTTTAATGGTTTTTTCGGTTTTTTAGCATTTTTATATATTTAAAGGTTTTTTTAGATTTTTTCAGTGGGTTTTTAAGGATTTTAAGGGTTTTGTGATTTTTTAAGTGTTTTAGGGGTTTTTATGGTTTTAGGGGTTTTTTTGTTTTTAGTGTTTTTAGGTTTTTAAGGGTTTAAGTTTTTTTTAGGTTTTTAAGGTTTTATATGGGGTTTTTAAGGTTTTTAGGTTTGTTTATGTATTAAAGGATTTTAGGGTATTTTTAATTTTTTTTTTTGTTTTTTTGGGTTTTTTGGGATTTGGAGGGGTTTTAGGGGTTTTTTGGTTTTTAGGAGTTTTATCGTTTTTTAGATTTTTTAGTTGTCAGTTATGTTTTTATGTGTTTTTAGAGTTTTTTATGTTTTTTGGGGGTTTTAGGTTTTTTGTGTTTTTTGGGATTTTTAGGGATTTTTTAAGAATTTTATGGTTTTCAAGGATTTTAGGGATTTTTAGGTGTTTGGGGGTTTTATACGGTTTTTGTCTTTTTATCGGTTTTTAGGGTTTTAGGTTTTTTGAGTTTTTAGGGGTTTTATGGTTTTTTAGAGTTTTAAACATTTTTAGGGTTTTAAATTGTTTGTTGAGTTTTTAGTGGGTTTAGAGTTTTTGGGGGTTTTCATGGTTTTTGTGATATTAATGTTTTTAAGGGTTTTTAAGATTTCTAGGGTCTTTTAGGGTTTTTGCATTTTTTTGGATTGTTAAGGGTTTTAAGTGTTTCATGTTATTAAGGTTTTCTTATGGGTTATTAGGGTTTTAGGGGTTTTACGTTTTTAGGTATTTTTTTGTGGTTTTTGGGTATTTTATGGGTTTTAGGGTTTTTAGGGATTTTTAGGGTATTAATGATTTTTTTTGGATTTTATAGTTTTTATGGGTTTTTTTTGTGGTTTTAGGGATTTTTTGAGCTCTTTAGTGGTTTCAAGGTTTTTTAGGGTTTTTAAGCATTTGCGGGTATAAAGTGTTTTTTGAATTCTTTGTTTTTTATGGTTATTATGTGGTTTTCAGTGTTTTTTTACCATTTTTAGTTGATTTTATGGTTTTATAGGGTTTATAGGTTTTTGGATTCTTTAGGGTTTTTAGTGTTTTTAGGTTTTTAGGGGATTTAAATGTATTTTGGTTTTTAATGTTTTCTTTGCAGCTTTCATGTTTTTTAGGATATTTTACATTTTAATGGTATTTTTTGGTATTTTATGGGTTTTTAGGATTTTGAGATTTTATGAGAGTATTCTGGGGTTTTTAAGGGTTTTGGTGGTTTTAGGGTTTTTATTTGGTTTCTAAGGTTTTTTTTTATTTTTTAGGGTTTTTTGTTTTTTCAAATTTTTTAAAATTATTAGGGGTTAAAAGTTTTTTTATTGTTTTAATTTGTTTTCTAGGGTTTTTATGGGTTTTTGGTATTTTAATAGTTTATGGATTTTATGGGTTTTATGGTTTTATAGTTTTTAGGGTATTTTCTAGTTTTTTTGTTTTATCAATTTTTAGGATTTTTAGGGGTTTAAAGTGTTTTTATGTTTTTTGAGATTTTATTTGTGTTATAGGGTTTTAATTCTTTTTTATTTTTTTAGGGATTTTTAGGATTTTTATGGTTTATAGGGATTTTTGAGGATTTTATAGTTTTTAGGATTTTATGGGTTTTAATCTGCTTTAATTTTTTTTTGAGTTTTTTAGGATTTTAAATTTTATAGATCTTTTTAAACGATTTTAGAGACATAAATGGTTTTAATATTATTTAGCGATTTTTAGGGGGTTTATGTGTTTTTTGATTTTTTAAATGTTTTTAGGGATTTTAATGGCTTTTAGGGGTTCATGTGTTTTAGGGTCTTTTAAGGTTTTTGGTGTTTTATAGGTTTTTAGCGGTTTTAAATGGTTTTTTGTTTTTATGTATTTCTTCAGGGTGTTCTCAGTTTTTTAGGATTTTTGTGGTTTTATAGGATTTCTAGGATTTTTTTGGATTTTTTTCTTTTTTCGGGATTTTATGTATTTTTTATTGAGGGTGTAGGGTTTTTTAGTGTTTTGTAAATTTTTATGTTTTAGGGGTATTTATTTTTTCTATGTTTTATGGGTTTCTTTTTTGTTTTCAGGGGTTATAGGATTTTTTATGTTTTAAGGGATTTTAAGGTCCTTTTTAGTATTTTTATGGATCTTTATGATTTTTAGGGGATTTGAGGTTTTTTTATGTTTTATAGTATTTTTAGGAATTTTTTGTATTTTTGGGTTTTTAGTGTTGTTTGGGGTTTTTAGTGTTTTAATGGTTTTCTGGTGTTTTTTAATATTTTTAGGGTTTTAATGTTTTATTTAGTTTTTTGTGGTTCTTTTGGGTTTTTTTGTTTTTTAAGATTTTATGGGTTATTATAATTTATAATGTTTTTATGGTTTTTAATATTTTTTAGATTTTTAAGGGTATAAAGTGTTTTTAGGTTTCAAGGTTTTGATAGCATTTTTTGGGGTTTTCATTATTTTCACATTTTTTTAGATTTTTTAGTTGTTCTAATTTTTTTTCATGGTTTTTGGGGATTTTGAGGGATTTTGAGGGATTTTAGATTTTTTTATTTTTTTAGCGGTTTTAGAAATTTTTAGGAATTTTAAGGGTTTTAAATTTTTTTAGTTTTGTAAGTTTTTTTGGGGGTTTCGGGGTTTTTAGGGGTTTAACATTTTCTTTGATTTTAGGAATTGTATGGATTTTTTGGTTCCTGTAGTTTTTAGGGAATTTGACGGATTTTAGGGTTTTTATGGGGTTTAAGGTTTCTTGGGGGTTTTAGGGGGTTTTATCATTTTATGGTTTTATGGGTTTTTGGTAATTTAGGGTTTCTATATTTTTAAGTGTTTATGGGGTTTAATTATTTTTATATATTTAAGGTTTTAGAGTGTTTTCAATTTTTTTTACATTTTAAGGGATTCTTTAGTGTTTTTGGGTTTTTGGGTTTTTATGGATTTTGAGGGTTCTGAGAGTTTTTGTTGTTTTGAGGGTTATTATAATTTAATGGGTTTTTAGGTTATTTTTGAGTTTGTTAGGTTTATAATGTGTTTTAGAATTTTTTTCATGTTTTAGGGGATTAAAGGGTTTTAGTGTTTTTAGTGGTTCTTTGTGGTTTTTATGAGTTTTTAAGGTTTTTATGGTTTTTAGCGATTTTATTATTTTTTTGTTTTGTTTTTGTTTTTAGTGTTTTTAGTGTTGTTAATGTTTTTTAGTTTTTATTGTATTTAAGTGTTTTTAGGTTTTTAATGGGTTCTTTTCATTTTTTAGGGTTTTTTGTGTTTTTTACCATTCAATGATTTTTAGGGATTTTTTAGGACATAAATAGTTTTTAGGGTTTTTGAGGGATTAGGTGTTTTTATGGATTTTAAGGTTTTTTCATTTTTTAGGTTTTTAGGGTTTTGGAGTTTTTTTTTTGTTTTTTTAGGATTTCATATAAATTTTTCAGGTTTTTAAGGTTTTTACGTTTTTTGGTATTTTTAGGTAATTTTTTGGATTTTTATGGGTTGTTTGGGTTTTTTATGGATATTGAGGTTTTTTGGGGTTCTATGGTTTTTTAGGGTTTTTAGAAATTATTGGTTTTTAGGGGTTTTAAGAATTTTTAGGTTTTTAAGGTATTCTCATGGGTTTTTAGGGCTTTTAGATTTTTTACATTTGTAGGGATTTTTAGGTCTTCTTAATATTTTTATTGTTTTTTAGTGTTTTGAGGGATTTTGAGAGCTTTTAGAGTTTTAATTGTTTTTTGTGTTTTTTGGGGTTTTTCGTTTTTTGGAACTACAAGATAATGGTTCTATACCCACACTTCTATACCCACGGTTTAAAAAACTATGGGTATAGGTTGTATTTTTCGACATATACTCATGTTTTTATTAAAACGTGGGTATACAAACCCTGATTTTATGTTTTTAGAGGGATCCACCCAACGATTTCTCATTTCATCCACCGAATCTCCCCCAAGACCTGACCTCTTCACCCTATCCTCCCCTCCCTGACCTTGACCTCCCACCCTTTCCTCCACCTCCTAGCCTCACCTCCATCCCTCCACCTTTTTGCCTCTTCCTCTACCTCTGCATCTGTATCTGCTACCACCTCCACGTCTGCCTCTCCATCCACATCTACCTCCACCTCCGCAGTCGCCTCCTCCTCTGCCTCTAGGGATTCCTACGCATCCTCGACCCCACAGGTATTCCTATTATCCTCACCTATTCCTCTTTTAATTTCCTTTAATCCATGTTAATGAATTAAATATTTTTTGGTGAATCCCACCCAAGCACAGTGGGATTCATCATGGATCAAGCGGATATCTATTCTATTTTATAACAGAGGATGTTATGGGTATCCAACAAAAACTTTTTATCTATATTCATGCAATGTGACCAAGTTATGTTGCTTCATCGGTATTTCTGGATTTTAGGGTGAAATTTTGGGATACTGTATTGTACTTATTTGGTACATTAAGCTTGGAGATTTTTGGGTTAACTTTTTGGAAATTGATTGCATTAGTTTCTCTTAGGAATTAGTTATTCTTTGATTTCAGTTATTATATAATAGAGTTTATTTAGTGATATAATTTTTTTTAATTTTCAGATGATTCTTGAAGGTTATGTTTTGTTTGAAATCTCTCATGTGGTCTTGGTATGTGATCATTAACTTTGGGATGAAAAATTAATAGGAAACATTATGACTCACTGGGATTAGGTAGGTGATTTTTTCATATTGTTCATGTATGTTGATAATGTTAATACAATGATATTATATATAATTTTATTGTTAAAACCCCTCTATAAAGATTGATAATTGTTTTCATTAATTAATAATATAATAGATGTACTCTAAAATATAGTATTGTTTGTGACATAATTACCATGATTTGAAGAAGCTTTTAGTGTTTATTTTTTTATCAAAATATTTTTGTAAATGAAGTCACCCATTTTCCCTTTTTATCTTTTATATCTCATCCTCTAAACCAATGTATTATAAAATATGAGTTGTAACACTTTATTAAAATAGTGATTAAAGATGTTTGTTTCCAAATGTTCTTTTAGGGAATCCGAACTTATAACATTAAAAAAATTACATACATGTTTTATAAGAGTTCAACTTTTCCTTAAAGATGAAGTCTTAAATTAATGAAGTGGTAATTTAAAATATATTATTCTAGATTAAAATTTAAGACCAACCCATTTCTGATAAATAATAGCTTAAAATATTGTACTTATAATTATTGGAAATGTTTTTGATACTTTATTCCAAATACGACAGCAAGTCTCTTGTTTATTCCTCAATTGTGTTGTTTATACCATGTGTGTTAATATTGTGCATGACATGACTATATCTTCATTTGACATCTCTTTAGTATGTCTATAGGATTTAAAATGGCTACCCATTCTTCACTTGGATTGAGATAATCATGTTTTATTGTAATATTATTATATTTTATTTATGGATAGTTTAATAGATTTTTCATGTAAGAACATCCAATTTATTATTTTCATACGTGAATGGTGTTATAAAAGCACATAGTGAGCATATGAAATATGATTTAATTTTAGTTCATGTTTATTTACATTAGAATGAACCCAGTCTAGTATTTTACAATAGGGTACATTTACAACATCGACATAGAACATTTCAATTGTAATAATGTAAAGAATTTTCATTGTTTTATATACAGAATGATTTGTGGGTTTTTCTTTTGGTTGATTCTTGATTTTTAGGGCTCGTGGGTCCCTTTGAGGCAGGTTATAACTACCACCATCAAGGGAATTGGGTTCTCTATAGGTTTTTGGTATGTTTTGTTCTATTTCAATTCTTTGAATTTTTTTAATTTAGGGGTTTTGGAGTTTTGAAATTTGGTGATTTTATAGATTATTTTTGACCTCAGTGTGGTGATTTCGGGATTTCGTTGTCAAAAGGAAACATTCACATGTATGCATAGTTAGGGATATACATATCTAAGTTCCCCCAAATATATATTCACTCATGGTAGTATGAATTTATAAATTGCTGTTAGGTGTTCTTATGTATATATATGAAAAATGATAATGTGTGTAAGATAAAGGGTTATATGCATGTATAAGCATATATGTAATGATTCCCTTGTACATATTTAAACATTAAAATATGTACATGGGTCTAGGTTTCCTTATATATATATATGAAAAATTGAATATTATTGACAGAGGTAATGAGAATATTTGAGTTCCTATCCTCATAGGCAGAGAACCTTGTGTTTGAGATAAGTTCCCTTATTCATTGGACATTAAATTCAAAGAATCATTGATTTCATGTATTTATCAACATGTATTTGTACTAAATAGTGATATATATTTGTTTGAATAATTTTTTTATATGAAATGAATTGTTTTATGAATTTTATTGGATTGTATGATTTTTTTACAAAACCTTACACACCACGTGTTTAACAATATGCCAGATTGGCCTTTATAAGAAAATTGTTCCATGTAGAATGAAAAAAACCAAAAAAAAAACCAAACATGTACCTATACAATCATAATTGACACGAATGAACACACACTAACCCAGCATGAACCGAGTAGAACCAAAAAATATTGAGTTGAATAAAATCAAATTAATGTTACCTGATCCAAATCAAAACAAAACAAATTAAATGAAACTGACAAGAACTAAATCAAATAGAAATGAAAATTACGAAATGAAAAATATACTAAAATAAAATATAAAAAATATAATTTGATTGTCCAGAAAAGACTTGAACAAAAAAAACTAACCTGTATAAAATTGAGCTATAGTGAATTATACTAAATTTAATGAAATAAGACATAATATAAGTACAGAAATCCAAAATAATAGGTATTTTAATAACCTATAATGGGTAAATTTGAGTATTCCTAAATTATTATAGAGTATATTATATTATCCTATACCAAATAGATAAATTAAAACTATCCAAATATAAAAAAAATCATATCATGTTGTGATAAATTGAATCATACATAATATGTACGATCCTATTAGAAATATCCTAAACTGACTCAATTAGGTTTGAATCAAATATAACAAACAAAGATGAACCACATGGAACCAAACCAAATAATATTAAAAAGATTAAACCCAAAATGAGTTGAAAAAAATAAAATGGAATCATACAAACCCATAAAGGATAGAATAAATCCAAATAAAAAATAGAATGAAACGTTTTTTAAAATAATATTCATAAACCGTTCCTTATTGGAAGAAATTTGAATCAGATCTACCAAAATAGATCTGAATAATCAAAATCAAGAAAATACTATTCAAATAGAAAAAGATTAAATGAAACTAAATTGGACCAAGTCAAACTTTTTTAATATGAACTAATATGATACTACAAATGATGAATCAAATTATGCCAAATTTAATGAATTCAAACTAACATGACCACAACTGATATGAACTAAGCCAAAATAATCCAAATTGAAATGAACCAAATGTAATAAACTTTAATTGATTAGAACCCAAATGAATGAATTTGTCCAAGATAATATAAATGAAAATAGTAAAAAATAAATCAAATGAAAATGTCCCAAATAAACTTGCATCTAACAAAAATATAAAATAATGAAACTTAAGCCAAATTTATTATATAAAATTAATAGGAAGATAAATTTTTAATTAATAAGAATTTACTATTTTAAAATATCATTTTGGAAAATGGATCTATTTCCCATTTTATTATAGGAACATAATTGGACCCATGGGGTTTTGTGGTTCTTATATATTGGGTGGTGACTTGTACAATCACATGCGATAATTATGTGGTAGTTTGGTTTTGATTTTATTTTATTTATCACACAGCCCACTTAGGCCTTTTACTACTTCCTTTGGATAGGGGGTATTTATATTCTACAAAGTGGGATAGATGGGCTTTAGAGGTGTCTACTTGGTTTTCTTTGTCGGCGAAGGATATTGGGTTAGTTGATGGATTTATAGTGTGATTCATTCTTATCTCATTTTATACTGTGCTTCTTGTATTTATTTTATTTTCCATCAGCATGGATATCTAATATATGGAAGTGTCATGCTGAAATTTTATTTATTTTCTATGGATATTTTAATTAATTGTTTACGAGAGAAATCAGCCCTATGTGGTGATTCCCAAATTGGATCTCATGAGAGACTCCAAAAGAAAAATGACCGTCATTGATCAAACCATAAAAAATCACATCTCTAAACCATGCTCCCAAAAACCTTTAAAGAGGGTAAAAATAAAAAATACCTAAAAACCCCAATGATGAACAATCTACTTTTACTAGGTTTCCTTCATGCCACATATGTAATAACTTAATATCATGGGTTATAAAGGAATTAATTTTGCGTAGTAAATATATAATTTTCTATGGTATAGAAGAGAGACTTTGATGGAGATCTATATAGTCCTTGAATCCATCTCAATAGATAAAAATAAAATTTGTATATAAGAAAAATATTTAATACTGATAAGAATGGCCTCTCCCTCCACCCTGATATAATTACAATCCCCATAAAAATAATTTAAACAGAGATTAATTGATCCTATGTTGTCATGAAAAATAAAACCCTCTTACATATTCCCTCATCTGCATGAACCAACAATAATCAGTTTAAGATCAAGGGAAGGAGAAGTCTAACTCACCAAATGACCTGCAACCTGTGGGCTGGAGGTACTAGTTGAGTGCCTAACATCCATGAAATTCCTAGGAGAGGGAGCTTCATCCCATGGGTTTTTAATACTAACTAGGTCTATCTCCAAGCACTATGTTCTAACCACCAATATTGTGATAAATGGAGATTCATTATGCAGAGGTTGGTTCCTCACATCCCACATACACTAGAAGCCCGTAGCAAGCATGAGTGAATGAAGTTGGTTCTCAACCCCTTAAGATTCCCCTATTTCTATACAGGAATTAGGGAGTAACCTATAGTTAACTCTCATTCAATAATTCTTTGATTGGTGGTCTTTTCCATAGCTAGTCCATGATTACTTTGAGGGTCTACAAAAATTATTTATTATTAATCAACCTGTTAAGTTAAAATGGAAATAAATCATTTTTAAATACATCAATTGTGATTTATTTTATGAATCCAAATAATTGAAATATATATTTAACAGAAACCGTAAAACAATATAATGTATCAATCTCGCACAAATAAATCATTACTAAATTACACAGTGAACTAAAAAGATCCAAAATAAACTAGTGAAAAACCAATAGAATTAATTAGAATAGAATAGAACTAAACATATATGGATTCAAAAATGCCATCCCATACCTACTAGACATTACCCGATTCAAATAAAATAGAACAAAAATATATATATACTAAAATAAAACAATTTTGGATGAATAGAATAATTCTACATTAACAATAATGAGAAGTAGAAAATTTGAACCTTACTAATCTGAATATAAATTAAATGTCCAAAATAAAATTATTATCAATTGATTCAAAAAAAACAAAAACCATAAAAAATAATATATCATAACATTGACTACACATTTCTAAAAATAGTAAAATAGAATTAACCACATATATAACAAATCACCATGCAGTAGAAAAAATAAAACACGCCCAACTAGTCCTAGCATTAACTGAACTAATAGAAATTGGAAATAGTAAATGGATTGTAACTAAAGGAAATTTAATGTATTGTGAAAAAATTAATAATAAATTAAAATAATGTGTAATAACCATATTACGATTCACATAATAAAAAATAAAATATAACTAAACTAACCAAAATTGATCGAAGTGAATTTAATAAAAAAACATGTCCAAACCAAACAAATTCAAATCCAATTATACTGAAATAAACTGAAAAAAATAACGAGAACTAAATGTAATACAAACAAAACTAAAGTAATATAAATCAAATAATTAGTTAAAATACCAAAATAATTGAATCATAACTTCCTAAACAAGTCATTCCAAATAAATTAGATTCAAACCATATATAATGGACCTGAACTAAATAATGTCACGGTAATATTGTTTCCCTCAAAAAAATGAAAACAAAATGAAACTAAAATGAATTAAACTAAAATTAAATTAATCATCTTTCAACATAATTTTTAAAAAATTTATAAAATAAATAATAATTTCGGAATGTTTGGAAACAATATAAACCTAAAAGTTTCACTATGGTTATTGGATTTTTCTTTAACAAACTAGAAGGACCATCATTGTTGGAACCCGAGGGAGTACCTCAAAATTTTCTTGGTTGCATCTTACCATATAGGGGAACTCTACAGTTGGAATTTAGATTTTTATATGAGGTGGAAATCCATAATATATAGTATGGGATAGACATATAGATTTTATCGATATATCTCTATAGGGAGGGTACCCACTCCAATGGTTATTCTCCATTATATATTAGGGGTTAGTTAATAGGGTCTCCAATATTTGTCCCAAAAATCTTCACTGAATCCTATAAATACTTAACAAGAAACTTATTCATGCTACTATCAGGATTTTATGGTGAGTCTTAGGGATGTTCATAGTTTCAAGAGTATGAAACTATGCCAGAATCACTATTGTAGATTTCACCCAAAGAGCTCTCATCTGAAGTGCCTGATTCTAGATGGATGGGTATAATGCTTCGTAAACTTATTTTTGAGGTGTTAGGATCATTAAATTGTAGTGAAAACATAAAATGTTCAGTCCATCCAAAGAAATTTTGGGGTAGTCATTTGGATATCATATTTGTCCTCTTATACTTTGATCAAATAAGGAAAGTCAGAATTTTCTCAATATGGGGAAAGTCACCCAAAGTGGTTTGATGTATCAATGAGGGCTTCTTAGCTCCTGTGGGATGATATATTAGTAAATTTTAAATTTTTTTGTTTTTTTTAAATACCTGACTTTGGAAGTAAGTTTATCATCCACTTAAACTGGGCATAATGGTTTTAATATGTTAATTTATAATGGTCACACTATGAGATATATCCCAGATTGAGATAACATAAATAATGCCAGAACATGAAAATAAAAAAATATAGTATAAACAAGAAACTATTTAGAGTTGTGAAAAGAAACAACGAATGATAATTTGGATCCTTGGAAAGACCACTAATTAGGTGAGACTATCATTGAACTCATAAATAAGGAATAATTATTATTCCAAGACCACCGTTAGGAAAGTATATTAGGGTTATCTATTAAATATCCAAATAATATTTTCACTGTTTTAAATATTTATTTATTTATTTTTTGATTTTTTTTAATTTTAAAAATTAGATGGAAAGGGGAGTGGAAATATGTAACAAAATACATAATTGATCAAATAAATATAGATAAACATTCTCATAGAATGAATTTATAATGATATGTGACGATTATAGGAGTAGTTCTCATGAAATAATTCATTATAACACTTATATTAATCTTATCCCTACTCCATTTTCACATTTGACCAATATGAGTGAACATGTTTCCCTGATTCTTATGATGATTCAAATGTATGGAACCCTGAAACATTCAAGTGAGTACTAAATTCACCTCTATCATATGAAACCAGCAGGTTACTCCTACCCTAAAAGAAAATGATGATATATTCATAAGAATTCCCTTGTATCCATTCATCACCCAATCACCATAAATTCTATAATATAAGTGGGTGATGGATGAAAAATTGATGAACCAATGGAAGAAGAAAAAATAAATAAGCCAGGAATAAAATAAAAATATCAAAAATTATAATCCTATATTTCTATGGATCCATAGGGATATGATTTGGATTGATTTCACTATGGTCTTTTTAGTTTACTAGTTCTAGAAGAGTTATAACAGAGGGGAAGCATGATCTGTTGTTTCTATTTAGGATTGGAGGCTATTCCAATAGTTTTCTAAACCATTTGAATAAATTTCTACTCTAGGGACTATTATAAAAGTTCTCAAAACCTTTGATATAAATTAATAAGGGACATATAAAAATTATTTATAAACTGTTGGAATAGAAACATACTAACAGTTCAGAGAAAACCATAAGAATACAACACTTCCAGAGGGTCTATTCCAATAGTTATGCAGAAACCATTGGTATAAGAACTATTGTCAGAAGACCATATAATTGTTGGCATAGGACTTTAGTAGTAACTGTAGAATATTGAATTAGAATCCAGCCTATACAAACAGTTCAAATTAAGCCATTGGTATAACTATATACCAACGATTCTCAACCATTAGTATAGGGAATATACAAACAGTTTGAAACGTTAGTATTTCATTATACCAATGGTTTTGAACCATTGGAATGGTAATTTAAGAATGGTTGATAATTAATCGTTGTTAAACTGAAATCCATGAAATCCCATACCCACTATTCAATGGAAATCTTTGGTATATGGCTACCTCGATGGCCTATACAACATTAGTTACCCAAACTGTTGGGATAGGCTATCCCAATAGTTTTGGAGTCTATATCAACTATTTAACACCATTTGGATATGTATGTTCTTTAGTACTGTGGTTATATATATATATATTTAGTTTTATATTGTCTTAAATCTTTCATAGAGTATTTAATGTTTTTAAGGGTTTAAAGGGTTTTTATTTTTTTATTGGATTTAGGGGTTTTTAGGGATTCGAATGGTTCTTATGTATTTTTATGTTCTTTAGGTTATTTAGGGTTATATAGGATTCTTCAAGGTTCTTTAGTTATTTTAAGGTTTTTATATATTTTTTGTGTTTTTAGGGGGTTCATGTGTTTTTAGGTTTTTATTTTTTTCCTTAGCAGTTTTCTGGGATTTTTATTTTTTTACTTTTTTAAGGATTTTGAGGGATTATTTTATATTTTTATGGTTTTTATATTTTTAGGGTTTTTATGGGTTTTAATAGGTTTTAGGGGTTTTATGGTTTTTTTTGGGTTTTTAATGTTTTTTTTTGAGTTTTAGTGCTTTTATGGTTTTTGGAGTTTTTTAATTTTTTAATGGTTTAAATGGTTTTTAGAATTTTTAGTGGATATTATGGTTTTAATGGAGAATTTTGTGTTTTAAGGGTTTTATGGGTTTTAGGGTTTTTATGTATTTTAGAGTTTTTATGATTATTAAAGGTTTTTAGGATTTTTTAGGTTTTTAGGGGGTCTTAAGTGTTTTTAGGTTTTTATGTTTTTATTTATATTTTCCAGGATATTTAGGGGTTTTTAAGTTTCATTGAATTTTTAGTTATATTTTATGATTTTTATTGGGTCTATGGTTTTTACTTATTTTTTGGCTTTTTGGGATTTTTAGGTCCCTATGGTTTTTTATAAATTTTTTTGTGTTTTTTTTGTTTTTATGGGTTTTAAGAGTTTTTAAGTTTTTATATTTTTCATAGGGGTTATTCATGGTTTTTATAGTTTTTTATGTTTTAATAAATTTTAGGGATTTATTAGATTTTATGGTTTTTCTGGAATTTAGTGTTTTTAGAGGTTTTTAGTGTTTTTAGTATTTTTATGTTTTTGGGGGTTTTTAGTTTTTTAGGGTTTAAATATTTTTAACAATTGTTTATATTTTTAGGTGTTTAAAGGTTTTTAATGTATTTATTGTTGTTTTTTGGTTTTATTATTTTTTGGGTTTTTAGGGTTTTTATGGTTTTTTGGGTTTTTTGGGGTTTTTTGGGTTTTTTGGGTTTTAGCATTTTTATAGTTTTTATAGGTTTTAAGTGTTTTTCTCTTTTTAAGGTTTACATAGGGGTATTCAAGGATTTTTATATATTTATGGTTTTTAGGGATTTTTTTATTTTTATGATTTTTAGGGATTCTAGGTATTTTGATGGGTTTTAAGGGTTTTACGGGTTTTATAGTTTTTTGGAGTTTTATGGTTTTCTTGAGTTTTTTAGGTTTTTTAATATTTTTTAGATTTTTTAATGTTTTTATGGGTTGAAAGTTTTTTTTATATTTTCTAGGGTATTTTTATGTTTTTAATGTTTTTATGTTTTTATGGGTTTCTTTGTGTTTTAGGGGTTTTTAGTGGTTTAGGGTTCTATTAGGGTTTTTAGTGCTTTTTAGGGTTTTAGGGGTTTAATTTTTTTTATTATTCTAGGGTTTTCATAGGGGGGGGGGTTCATTAGTGTTACACTTTTAGGGATTTGGAGGGATTTTTTAGGATTTTATGGGGTCTTATGTATCTTTATTATTTTTAGGGGTTTTAGGGTTTTTATTGTTTTTAGGGTTTTTTTTGAGTTTTTAGTGATTTTATGGGTTTTAGAATTTTTAATGTTTTTAGGGGTTTAAAAGCATTTTAGAGAGTTTATTGGAATTTTGTGGGGTTTTAAGGGTTTATTATTTTAAATAATTTTAGGAGTTTTTATGATTTTATTGGTTTTTATTGTTTTTATTTTTTAAGAGTTTTAAGTTGTTTTAGATTTTTATGTCTTTCATAGGTTTTTTTATGGGTTTTAAAATTTATAATTATTTTTGGGATTTTAAGGATATTTAGGGGTTCTAGGTTTTTTAGGTATTTTGTTGAGATTTAGTGTTTATAGGGTTTTTAAGAATTTTCTGGTGTTTAATGGTTTTAGGTGTTTTTTTGGGTTTTAAGGTTTTCTTAGGGGTTTTCAAGGTTTATAGGGGTTTTTTAGTTTTTATATATTTTAAAACTATTATTGGGATTTTATGGTTTCTTTGGTTTTATGGGGTTTATGAGTTTTATATTTTTTAATTCTATTTCAATTTTTATGGTTTTTTGGGATTTTAGTTTTTTTCAATTTTTAGGGGTTTTATGGTTTTTTAGAGTTTTTATCATTTTTATGGGTTTAAAGGTTTTTTAGAGTGTAATTTGGTTTTTATGGGGTTTTAATTTGTTTTATGGGTTTTTATGGTTTTTAGGGGTATTTAATGTCTTTAGGGATTTTAGGATTTTTAGGATTTTTTGATTGTTAAAGTGTTTTAAGTGTTTTTTTGGTTTTAAAGGTTTTCATAGGGTTTTTCAAGGTTTTCATGTTTTTTAGATTTTAAGGTATTTTTAGGGATTTTTAAAAAAATTACTTTTCTTTTGGGTTTTGATGGATTTATAGGGGTTTTTAGGGATTTTACGGTATTTATGGGTTTTGGGGGGATTTGGGTTTTTTTGAGTTTTTAGTGTTTTTAGGGTTTTCGTGTATTTTTACATTTTTGAGGGTTTAAAGATTATTTTATCATTTAAAGTGGTTTCTTAATATTTTTATGGATTTCTAGGGGGTTTTATGGTTATGTAGGTGTTTAGTATTTTTAGGTGGTTTAGGGTCTTATCAGGGTTTTTAATATTTTTAGTTGTTTTTAGGTTTTTGGGATTTTAACTGTTTTAATGATTTTATGTTTTTCTTAGCATTATTCAAGGTTTTTTACATTTTATGGGATTTTTTTGGTTTTGTGGGTTTTAAGGGTTTTATGGGTTTTAGCGTTTTTATCATTTTTTGGTAATTTATGGGTTTTAATTGTTTTTTGGTTATTAATTTTTTATTAGGGTTTTTCCAGAATTTTTATTGGATTTTTAGTTTTTTTATTGATTTTATGGTTTTTTGGGATTTTTAGGGTAGGGTTTTTAATGTTTTTTATCACTTTTTAGTTTTTATGGATTTTACTTGTTTTTTCGTTTTTATGGTTTTCTTTGTGGTTTTCAAGGTTTTAGGGTTTTTTTTACATTTTTAGGCATTATTAGGGATTTTTTTGATTTTTTATATTTTTTATTGTTTTTAGGAATTTTGAGGGGTTTATGGGTTTTTTTGGTACTTTGATGTTTTTGGGTTTTTTGGAGTTTTTTGAGTTTTTATGGGTTTTAATGTTGTTAGATTGTTTAGTGCTTTTAGGGTCTTAAAAGGGGTTTTACTGTTTATAGTGGATTTTAGGGTTTTACCGGTTTTTAGGGTTTTAGTGGTATTTATGGTTTTTAGGCGGTTTTAGGGGGACTTAGTGGTTTTTAGTTCTTTTATGGTTTATAGGGTTTCAAACATTTTTTATGTTTTTAAGGGTTTTATTTGTATTTAGGTTTTAAATAATTCTTAGGGTCTTTCACGGGTTATTGGGATTTTTTACGTTTTAGGTGTTTTAGGGATTTTCAATGATTTTTATCGATTTTTATTGTTTTTATGGATTTGGTGTGTTTTTAGGTTTTTCTTATGGGTTTTGGCTGTTTTTAGGGGTTTTAAGTGTTTCTATGTTTTTATGTTTTTCTTAGGTTTGTTGTTTTTTCAGGTTTTATACATATTTATGGATTTTTTAGGATTTTTAGTATTTTTATGGTTTTCGTGTGCCACCAAGCTTGTACCCAAGTGGTCGAGGCTCCTACATGGCGTCCAAAAAGACCCAGGATCAAATTTGAGCGGGGACGAATTTCATGGCAATATAGAAGGGCATTGTAGCAGTACTGTAGTAGTGGCGGAATTGTAGAAGCGACGAGACTGTAGTGGTAGAGTCTTTGTATCATGTACTATAGCGGTGGCGGAACTGCAGTAAGGACTATAGCAGTGTGGGTACTGTAGTAGTACTATTCACCAATTGGTCCATTGGGCCAAAAATGGGCTTTCAAGCCTTGTATTCAGGCCACTTGACCTTGGACCTTTGGGATATGTAATGTGTCTCTATCTACTTAGTCTTAAAGAGGTCATTGCTTTAAA
Organism: Viscum album; assembly: GCA_963277665.1. Taxonomy (NCBI): domain Eukaryota; kingdom Viridiplantae; phylum Streptophyta; class Magnoliopsida; order Santalales; family Viscaceae; genus Viscum; species Viscum album. The sequence goes on from OY728121.1 coordinate 367,204,886, forward strand.
TAATAAATTGAGGCTTCGACCCCAACCTTTAAAAAAATAGTTTTAGGGTTTTTTGTGAATTTTGGGGTTTTGGGGATTTTTAATTTTTTATGGTTGTTATTTCTTTTATTATTATTTCGGTTTTTATGAATTTTATGTATTTTTGGGTTTTTAGGGAATTCGTAGTGTTTTTGGGGTTTGGGGTTTTTACATTTTAGGGAGTTTTAAAGATTTTTATGGGTTTTTGTGGGGTTTTAGTGATTTTGATGGATTTTAGGGTATTAGCGTTTCATTGTATCGGTGGTTTTTTGGTTTTTGGGGGTTGTTTTGAGTTTTTATGGGTTTTATAATTATCAAACATATTTTTGTTTTTAAAGGGTTTTTAGAGGTTTTATGGGTTTTGGGTATTTTTATGGACTTTTTGTGTTTTTTGGTTTTTGGGGGGTTTAATGGGGGGGGGTTTAAAAGGTTTTAGAGTCTTATAATGGTTTATAATGTAATAATCATTTTTATGTGTTTAGGGGTTTTAAGTGTTTTGTGGTTTTTATCATTTTCTTTGGATTTTTCATAGTTCTTATTATTTTTTATGTTATTAAATAATTTTATAGACTTATAGTATTTTATGGGTTTTTACGATTATTTGGAATTTTAATGGTTTTTACCACTTTTTTGGGTTTTTATGGGTTTTACGTGTTTTTATGTTTTAATGGTTTTCTTGGGTGTTTTCATTGATTTTATAAATTTTATGTGTTTACCGATTTTCAGGGATTTTTTTATGATTTTTATAGGGTTTTAGGGTTTTCATAGACTTTGAGGGTTCTTAGATTTTTTGGGGTTTTGTTTTTTTATAGATTATTTATGTTTTTTGATGTTTTAAGGTCTCATAGATATTTTTAACATTTTTTCTGTTTTGAAGGGGTTTTATAGTTTTCAGTAATTTTTTAGTATTTTTATGGGTTTATAGGGTTTTGAAGATTTTATGGGGATTAAGTTCTTCGAAGGGTTTTAGGAATTTTAGATCTTTTTTATGGTTTAAAGTGTTTTTAGCCTTTTAAAAAAATCTTACGGTATATAAGTTTTTTTTTTGGGTTTTGAAAATTTTTAGGGATTTTTAGGGATTTTTTGGACACTTATGATTTTAGGGTTTATAGGTATTTTGTGGGATTTAGGGTTTTTTATGATTTTTAGGGTTTTAGGGTTTTTATTTTTTTTAGGTTTTAAGCCGTTTTAAGTGTTTTTAGGTTTTTATGGTTTTATTATGGTTTTCATGGATTCTTTTTTTTACATTTTTTAGGGATTTTTAGTGATTTTTATGATTTTTATGGTTTTAGGATTTTTTAGGAATTTTTTGGGTTTTAGGGTTTTTAGAGGTGTTTCTTTTTTTAGGGTTTTCTATAGGTTTTTAGGGGATTTATGGTTTTGGGTTTTTTTGGGTTTTTTATGCTATTCAAGTTTTTATGGTTAGTATGGTTTTTATACTTTTTAGGGTTTTTAGGGGCTTAAGGGTTTCTCATCTTTAAGATTTTCTTAAGGGTTTTAAGGTTTTTTAGGGGTATTTATGTTTCTTGAGATTGTTATGTATTTTTTAGGATTTTTATAGTTTTTAGGGTTTTTAGGGATTCTGATGGGTTTTTTGGTTTTTAGTTTTTTTTAGTTTTTTTAAGATTTTTTATGTGTTTTAAATGCTTTTTAGGTGTTTTTACATTTTTAGGGGGTTTTTAGGGGGTTTTAGGATTTTTAAGTATTTTTAGGGTTTTTTGGGGTTTTGAGGGTTTTATGATTTTATGGGATTTTGGGATTTTTGGAATTTTTTTTGTTATTAGGGGGGTTTTGATTTTTTTAGTGTTTTAATTAGTTTTATATTTTTTTAACATTTTTATGGGTTTAAATGGGTTTTGTTGTTTTTAGTTGTTTTTTAGGGTTTTATGGGGTTTTAGGGTGTTTATGGTTTTATGGGTTTTATAATTTTTAGGATTTTTAGCGTTTTTAGCGTTTTTTTTTGTTTTTAGGGGTTTTAAGTGTTTTTTTGGTTTTTATGGTTCCCTATGGTTTTCTGGTTTTTAAGGGTTTTTATGTTATAGGGATTTTTAGGGCCTTTTAAGGATTTTTATGGTTTTTAGGGTTTTTAGGAATTTGAGGTATTTTAGGGTTGTTAGGTTTTGACGGGTTTTTAGCATTTTTATGTATTAAGGTTTTTATCTATTTTTTTGTCTTTATGGTTTTCATAGGGTTTTCATGTTTTTTAGGGTTTTTTATGTTTATAGGGATTTTTAGGGATTTTCTTTTTTTTATTTTTTTATGTTTTTTAGGTATTTTGAAGATTTTTATGTCTATTAGGGTTTTTATGGGGGTATTAGGGTTTTATGGTTTTTATAATTTTTTTTTGGGATTTTAAGTGTTTTTAGGTTTTTAATGTTTTCTTAGGTGGTTTTAAGGGTTTTAATGTTTTTTGGGTTGTTTTGGTTTTTTGGGTTTCAAGTAGTATTTTTAGTTTTTGGGATTTTTTTGTTTTTAGATTTTTTACTATTTTTAGGTGTTTAAAAGGTTTTTAGAGTTTTTAGTTGTTTTTTAGGATTCTTTACTATTTTAGGGTTTTTACGGTTTTAGGGGGTTTTATGATTTTTAATTGTTTTGATAGTCTTAGGTTCTATTAGGGTATTTGTAGTTTTTTTTCTTTTTAGGTGTTTAAAGTGATTTTAGGTTTTTAAGGATTTCTTAGGGGGTTTCATTGTTTTAAATATTTTTTTCATTTTTAATGATATTTCACTTTTTTAAGGTTTATTATGTTTTTTTATTTTAGGGATTTTAAGGTTTTATAAGGTTTTAGGTTTTTTTGGGTTTTCAATGTTTTTAGGGTTTTATGGGTGGTAAATGTTTTTATATTTCAAATATTTTCTCGGGATTTTACATGGTTTTAGGGTTTTTTTATGTTTTTAGGGATTTTAAAGGAATTTTAGGATTTTTTTAGGGTTTTTGGGGTTGTTATGGTCTTTATTAATTTTTAGTTGTCTTAATGGTTTTTTAGTTTTTTAATGTTTTTTGGGGTTCAAATGGTTTTTAATGTTTTTAGTTATTTTACGATATTTATGGCTTTACATGATATGTAAGATTTTTTTGGGATTTTTATCATTTTTAGAGGCTTTAGAGTTTTTAATTTTTTTTAAAGAAATTTTTTCCAGGTTTTTAGGTTTTTAGGGTATTTATCATTTTTTAGGTTTTTAGTGGTTTTTTTGTTTTTCGGTTTTTAGGGTTTTCATATGGATTTTCATGTTTTTTTTTGGGTTTTAACATTTATTTTGATTTTTCGGGCATTTTTAGGATTTTTATAGGTTTCTAGTGTTTTTTGGGATTTTTTGTTTTTAGGTTTTCATTTTGGTTTTTTTTGTTTTTATTGTTTTTTAGTTTTTAGGGTTTTTTTAGTGTTTTAGGGGTTTCATGATTTTTTATATTTTTTAAACACTTTTACCCATTTAAATGGTTTTTATATTTTTAGTGGGTTTTAGAGTTTTTATGGGGTTTTATGTTTTTTGAAGGTTATCAGGGTTTTATGGTTTTTAGTCATTTTAGGGATTTTATGTTTTTTGGGTATTTAGGGTTTTCTATATATTTTAGGGGTTTTTTGTTTTTACTATTTTATGGTTTTGTTAAGGATTTTTAGGGTTTTATAGTTTTTTATATTTTGGGGATTTTTACGGATATTTTAGGATTATTATGGGTTTTTAGGGAGTTAATGGATTTTAATGATTTTAAGGGTTCTTAGGTTTTCATGGTTTTGATTTGGTTTTTTTAGGGTTTTAGGGTTTTTTACATTTTTAGTGGTTTTTAGGGGTTTTTATGATTTTTATGGTTTTTAGTGTTTTTCGGGGGTTTTGGGTTTTTATGTTTTCTATGTTTTTATGGTTTTTTGGGTTTTTATTGTTTTTTTAACATATTGAGTTTAATAGGGATTTAATGTTTTTATAGTTTTTTATGTATTTAGTATTTTAATGGGTTTTTATTGTTTTTAGTGGTTTTAGGGTTTTTATTGGTTTGTGTGGTTTCTTTTAGGGTTTTATTGTTTTTATGAGTTTTAGCATGGTTTATATTTTTAGGGATTTTAAGTGTTTTTTATCTTTTTTAAGTTTTTCTTACTAGTTTTTAGGGTTTTATGCATTTTTATATTTTTAGGTAATTTTAAGGATTTTTTATGGTTTAGTGGGTTTTTAGTGTTTTTTTGGGTTTTTGATTTCATTCAGGTTTTTTATGATTTCAAGGGTCTCTTTTTTATTTTTAGGTTTTTAGTAATTTTTTAATTTTTTAGATTTTAATTGTTCTTATAGAATTTAAAATTTTAGGGGAATAATTTTTTTTTATGTTTTAGTGATTTTTTGGATATTAATGTGTTTTAAAAAATTTAATGGCTTTAAGGGTTTTTATTTTTTTAGGGGTTTTATTTATTTTAGAATCTTTTATGGTTTATAGGTATTTTAGGTTTTTCATGGGGTATTAATTTTTTTAGGTATTTAACTTTTTTTAAGGGGTTTTGGGCTTTTTAGGTGTGTATATGTTTTTTGGGATTTTTTGGATTTTTATGTTGTTTTAGGGTTTTTGTGGATTTTTATGGTTTTTAGTGATTTTAGGGTTTTAGTTTATTTAGTGTTTTAGGTTTTTATGGGTTTTAATTATTTTTAGTTTTTAAGGATATATTATGTGTTTTCCAGGTTATTGGGGTTTTTTATGTTTTTTGGGATTTTTATGATTTTTTAGGGTTTTATGAATTGTTATTGTTTTTATGGGTTTTAAAGTTTTTTAATGGGTTTTATAGCTTTGTATCATTTTAAGGGTGTTAAATTTTCTTATTTTTATTAGTGGTATTTAGGATTTTTATTTCATTTTTGGGATTTTTAATGCTTTAAGGGTTTTTTTTTGGGTTTTTTGGGATTTTACGGTTTTTAGCGGTTTAGGGTGTTTATTATTTTTTATTTTTTTTAGGGTTGTATAATTTTTTGGGATTTTAGAGTTTTTTAACTTTTTTAGGGGTTTTAAGGGTTTTAGTGTTTTAGTGGGGTTTTGGGTTTTAAGGATTTTTAGAGTTTTTAAGGTTTTAGGGGGTTTTAGGGTTTTTAGGGTTTTAGGGTTTTTTGGGGGCTTTCAGCATTTTTTTTGAGTTTTAAGTGTTTTTAGGTTTTTAAGGTTTCCTTTTTTTTGGATTTTACGATTTTTTACAATTTGGGGGTTTTTAGGGATTTTTTATGATTTTTATAGTTTTTATATTATTTATGGTTTTTAGTGGTTAAATTGGTTTTTAGAGTTTTTTGTGGATTCATATGGTTTTTATTGGTTTTTAAATATTTTTTATGTTATTAGGGGATTTTGTGGTTTTTTGGGTTTATGGGTTTTTATGGTATTTGGGGGTTTTTAGTGTTTTTTGGGTTTTCAGGGGTTTTAAATGTTTTTAGATTTTTAAGGATTTATTATTGTCTTTAGGATATTTAGGGTTTTTACATTTTAGTGATTTTTTGGGATTTTTGTTGTTTTTAAGGGTTTTTTGGATTTTTAGGATTTAGGGTTTTTTTAGGGTTTTAGTGTTTCATAGGGATTTTAGTGTTTTTATAGTTATTAGGTGTTTAAAGTGTTTTTTTTTAAATTCATGGTTTTCTTAGGGGATTCTATTTTTTAGGGTTTTTTATTTTTTTTGGTATTTTTAAGGTTTTTTAATGTTTTTATGGGTTTTTAGATTTTTTCGGATTTTGAGGAGCTTTGGGGTTTTTAGGGGTTTTGGGTTTTTTTGGTTTTTTTGGTTTTTTTGGTTATTAGGGTGTTTTTTAGTTTTTATTGGTTTAAAGGGTTTTTAAAGTTTACTAAAATCTTTGGTGTTTAAGGGGTTTTACATTATTTTATTGTTTTAAGGGAATTTATGGTTTTTAGGTTTTATTTAGGTATTTGGGGGTTATATGGTTTTTTTTGTGTTTTTAGAATTTTTAGTGATTTTATGTGTTTTAGGTATTTTAAGTGTTTTCTAGTTTTATGTTTTCTTAGTTTTTTATAGGTTTTTATGGGTTTTTATGTTTTTTGGGGATTTTAGGGATTTTTTGGACTATTGTGGTTTTTAGGGTATTTAGGGAATTTGATATTTATAGGAATATTTTGGGTTTCTAGGGGTTTTCGAGTTTTTTGTATTTTTAGATTTTTTAGGGGTTTTATGAGTTTTTAGGATTTTAAGAGGTTTTCTTGGTTTTTCAATGTTTTTAAGATTTTTACATTTTTAGGGATTTTGAAGGATTGTTTAAGATTATTGTGGATTTTTTAGGATTTTTACAGTTTCATGGTTTTTAGGGCGAAGAAGGCACAGTACCAGATGAGCATGCTCCCCAAATTTTAATAAAAGAAGAAAGGTACGTGGTCTTATTAGGGGGAGGGGCTACAGAAGCGGGTGTGTGTATTATCCTTCCTGTACGGGTCCACAAGTGACGTACAATTAGGTGGAGTGACAAAGGACAACATGAAGCCCCTATCTTCAATTGCTTTCTTTGAGAGTGCATCTGCCACAGGATTCGCTTCCCGGAAAGCATGAGTGATATGTAGGGTCAGTTTTTGTGAAGCTTTGATCCATTCAATACATTGTGGGAGTAGCTTCCATGGTACTCTTCTTGATCTGCATCTCAGGGCCTCCACCGCTAGCATCGAGTCGGACTCAATCCATATGAGCTTCCATGAAAATTGCGTCACAAACTAGACTGCCTGGATAATGGCCCAGAGTTCACCTCATAGACGCATCCACTCCCCAAGAAGTAAAAGAAGCATCCCTTGATGAAACCTCTGTAAGTACAGAAGACACCACCGCATCTCGCGAGACCAGGTGCCCCTGATGTGGCTCCATCCACATTAACTTTAATCCAACTTGGAATTAGGGGAATCCACCGAATGAATTTCATGGGTGCTGGTTGTTTGAACCTTCCAAGAACACCAAGAGTTCGCAAAATGATCAAATCATTCATGTTGTTTTGCATTGATCCAGTTTTAATATGGGATGTCATGTGAAGTGCTTTGTGGATCGCTAGGATTCAACCATGATGGGAGATGGCTTTTGATTCAAAAATGTTCTTATTCCTGGTTGTCCACACGTAGTTTTCAAGGGCTTCAACTGCAGCTAACATAAGGTTCTTGATCTGCTTTCTGTTGTCCGTACTAACAACGCTGTAAAAAAGATCTTCTAGAGAGCTACCCGTGCAGAATTTTTGACCGAAGAGGTTCTGCACATAGTCCCATAACGAGGCAGTGAGACTGCAGCTAAGGAAGATGTGTAGCAAATTTTCCTTTGCTCAAAAATATGTTGGTCAGGCCGAGGCTAAGCTCCATCCCTCTTTCTTGAGTTTCTCCTACATAGGCAGCCTGTTCATCTACACTTTCCATAGCAGAATAAAATTTGATGGTGGGATGCAGTTTCTCCATAATATAGAGAGCCATGTCGGTGGTTGGGTGCCTTGTCCACATTTATACCGATAGAACTCCCTTGTGATAAAAATTCCAACATGGTCGGGTTTCCAAATGAGGCCATCAGTGTCAGTGAATTGATAATTCTGGATTTTCTGAATAATGTTTTCAGGAAGGATCCTAATGAGCTCCCCCATTTTTTTGTTGAATTCGAGAATAGATAGGTGTTGTAGGTTGGAGGGAGGATGAAAAGAGTCGTTGATTGGTGTTCCAAGCCAAGTAGTTGTCCAACATTTCAAGTTTGAGTTCCTAGAGACTATCCATGTTGATTGAGGGATGATGTCTCTATTTGAGGATCTGATCGTAGTCCACACTGATGAAGGGATGTAACCAGCAAAGCCTTCATAGAATTTTGAGTTGAACCTTTCCCTTAGGAAGTTCAGACCCCCATCTTGTGGATTGAACAGATTCCAGGTAATTTTCCCAATGAGAGCATCATTGAATTTCCTAAGGTCTTTAATTCCAATCCCACCCATATCAGTGGGTTTAGTACATTTATTCCATGCAATGGAGATTAATTTCCTTTCATCAATGCATCACGTCCAGGAAAAGTTTTAAATCTTACTTTACATATTTTTTATCAGGCTTTTGGGCCATCTGTAAATGGAAAAGGCATGTACGAACAAGGACATTATGATGGAGTTGATCAAAAAAACTCTTCCTGAATGTGATAGAGTTTTCCCTTTCCAGCTTCCTAGTTGTTGAGTGATTTCAAGTGAGATGATTTCAAGGTGACATCATTTCACTTTCCCCCAGAATAACAGAACTCCCAGATACATAAAGGGGAGGGATCCCCTCGTTATGCCTAGAGGTTTGACAATACGACATTGTATTTGGGTAGATACCCCCTTTCCAAAATTAATGGACGATTTGTTCCAACTGATTGCTTAGCATGCAACATCCTCATAGTCCCGAAAGATCCTTTTGACAAGAAGTAGGGTCTTCTTGTTAGCCTTCCCGAAGAGAAGGATGTCATCAGCATAGAGCAGATGTGAGGGCACATAAAGGTCCTTTTATGTTTTGATTGGGGTAAAGAGTACATCCTGGAGAAGGTCAATAATGAATCATTTAATGTATTCTTCGACGACCGCAAAGAGTAGGCATGAGAGGGGGTATCCTTGTCTGACACTAAGGGAGAATTGGAAGAACCCCCATGGGGATCCGTTGATGAGAACGAAAATCCTAGAACTAGAAAGTATGGTGTTAATCAGTTTAATGAATGGAGTGGAGAAACCATACTTAGTCAACACACCAATAATGAATTACCATTTTATGGTGTCAAAGGCCTTCATGATATCCATCTTCTAGGTAAAGCTCCCATGCTTCATGACCTTCCTCATGATGTTGATGCCTTCTGGTGTTGAGTATAGTTAGCCTTGGATACTACGGACCGGGACAAACCCAAATTGGTTTGGGGTAACAAGATCCTGGGTGATCCTCCCCATCCTGAGGGAGAGGATCTTCCTTATGATTTTTGGAATGGGGTTTTCAATGACAACCGGATAGAAATCACCTATTTGGAAGTCATTCTCTTTTTTGGGCAGCAATACGAATAAGTTTGAGTTGGTACCATGGGGTAATGAGGATGAGAGGAATAATTCTTTAACAACCTTTGTGAGCTTAATGTGCATGATTTCCCATTTGAACATGAAGAATTTATTTCTAAATCCATCCGGACCAGGGGAACTTTCCAAGTTTAACTAGAAGAGGGAAGATCTCATCTCTTCTTCAAGTGGACCATCCTTAAGAGATTTATTTTGGGACTCTGTAATTCATAGAGTAATAGAACCCATGAGGTTAAGGGTTTGTTCGTCTCTAGAAACCTTATATAGCTCCTCGACGTATCCAACAACGGCGTTGGAGATCTCGCTTTCTTTTGTGAAAGTTGTGCCATTAATTCGGACCACATTCAGCCCTTTCTTAATCTTTTTTTCCCTGTGAAGACAGTGAATGAATTGGGAGTTCCTATCACCATCCTTAATCCATTTCACGTTAAATTGATTTTTGGCCATCTTGTCCTTCAGTCCTAGGAGATCATCATGCTTGGAATGAAATGTTTGCTCCTCCCTAGAAGTGGTATCCAACTGCTGGTTGTTATTATCACATTTAGAAAGCTGTGATTTGGCCTCCCTGATGTCATCATCAATCCGAGATAAAGAGTCCTTGCTCCACTCCCTAAGAAGCCCTTTGATTCTATTAAGCTTGGAATCCATCATGAAGTGCGGTCTACCATGGAATATGATATTCCATCCTGGGATAATTACTTCTCTACAACCCGGGATGGTGAGCCATGAATTGTTGAATTTAAAGGGGAGTGGCGGCTTCCCCCTACCACCACCTCTTATTTTTATGATTATTGGATTGTGATCGGAGTTGAACTTCAGGGGAGTGAATCCAGCAATGTTGCAGGGTGTGACCCGATCATTAAAATGAGTAAAAAATTTGTCGATCCTGCTCGTCTGTCTTCCATTTATGGTGTGTCTTCCCCAGGTGAATTGGGATCCAATAATGGGAACCTTGGTGAGGTTGCATTGATCCAGAAAACCTGAGAATTCCTCTGTAGCAATCTAGGAGAAGGTGGTCCCAGTCTTTTCAATAGGCCTTAGGACTGTATTAAAGTCCCGAATCATTGTCCAATTGTGCCAGATTTTTCCACTGATTTGGATCAGGTCACTCCAGAGCTGCCTCCTCTTTGTGTAAACACAGGAGGCCTATATGAAAGAGAAATTTAGGTCTATCTATGGGTTTTAGGGTTTTTTGGGTTTTTGGGTTTTTTTTTGTGCTTTTGAGTTTTAGGGTTTTTAATTATTTATTGAGTTTTTTAAACTTTTTATAGGTTTAAAGGTATTTTATAATTTTTAGTATTTTTGGTTTTTATGGGTTTTTAAGGGTTTTAGGGTGTTTATGGAATTTAAGGTTATTTTTATTTTTATGGATTTTAGCGATTTTTATGTTTTTAGGGGTTTTAAGGGTATTCATGTTTTTAATGTTAAATTTGGGTCTTTCGGGGTGAATATGTATTTTATACTTTTTAGGGATTTTTAATAATTTCGTGGGATTTTTATGGGTTTTTATGGTTTTAGGGATTTAGAGGGGTTTTAGGATTTTCTAGGCATTTTTAGGATTTTTATCGGTTTTTAGTTTTTTAGGGGTTTCATTATTTTTTATGGTTTGAAGGGTTTTATAAGGTTTTTTAAGTTTTTAGGGATTTTTATGTTCTTAGGGATTGTTAAGGATATTTTAGGATTTTTATGGTTTTTATAGTTTTTATGGATTTTGTGGGTATTATAGCTTTTTAGGATTTTTGGATTTTACTGTTTTTTTTTATTTTATGTGTTTTTTGAGTTTTTAGGGGTTCAAATGTTTTTTAGAGTTTTTTTTAAAAAATATGAGTTTATAGGGGTTTTTATGTTTTTAGTGATTTTTATGATTTTTATTGGTTTTGGGGGTTTTTAATGTTTTAGAAGATTTATTATTTTTATGTGTTTTTTGGGTTTTTATTCCGGTTTGGGGTTTTCATCATTTTTTTGGATTTTAGTTGTTTTATGTGTTTTTAGGTTTTTAAGGTTTCTTTTGGGGTTTTCAGGGTTTTTAGGTTTTTTTTACTTTTTTAAGGATTTTTAGCACTTTATAGGATTTTGATGGTTTTTAGGGTTTTTAGGTATTTAGATGGTTTTTTAAGTTTTCAGGGATTTTAGCATTTTGAGTTTTTTTAGCAGTTTCATGTGTTTTTAGGTTTTTAATGTTTTCATTGGGGTTTTCAGATTTTTAATGTTTTTTTATTTTTTTAGTGATTTCTAGGGTTTTTAGGGTTTTTAGGGTTTTTATGGATTTTGAGGGTTTTAGGGTTTCTTGTGTTTTAATGGTTTTTAGAAGGGGTTTATGAATATTTAAGTATTTTAAGGTTTTTTTAAAATTTTTTATCTCTTTTAGGGGAATAATGTGTTTTTAGATTTTTAGTGGTTTTTAGGGTTTTTATGAGCATTTAGGGTTTTTAGGTTTTTAGGGGTTTTTTAGGGTTTTGGGGATTTTATAATTTTTTAGGGTTTTGGGGTTTTAAGTGTTTTTTGGACTTTATGGTTTTCTTAGGGGTTTTTCAGAATTTTTAGGGTTTTATTGAATTTTAATATTTTTACAGTTGTTTATGTTATTTAGGGATATTGAGGGTTTTACGAGGTTTATGGGTTTTTTGGGATTTTTAAGGGTTTTTGCATTTCATTGGGTTTGTATGATTTTTTAATGTTTTTTATCATTTCTAGGGGTTTAATGGGGTTTTAGAGTTTTTATTGGGTTTTTATGGTTTTTATGGGTTTTATGGGTTTTGAGGGTATATTATGGTATTTTGGGTATTTTATAGTTCATAGGATTTTTTTTGTTTTTATTGGGATTTATGGTTTTTGGGTATTTTGGGCTATGAAGGCTCGAGACCAATCATTCTTGGACCAACAAAATTTATTAAAAAAAAATGGAAAATAGGAGGAAAAAAGAGTCCAACAACCCACACCCACAACCAAAAAACTACTACAAATAAAATCAATCACCATCGGCACCATAGATAGAGGTAATGTCTACAATTACTAACTCCCTCACAGATTGCAGATTCTCATGCTGCTTGAAAATAATACAATACATATCCCTTAATCGTTGCTACTCCAATGTTTCCTTTTCTTTGGAGGTGTATTTATCTGGGCTTCATCACTAACATTCAAGAAAATTCATCTTAGTATCCTTAGAGGAGGCACTGATAGACACAGCCCATGGAAATCATGAGTAATCCTTCCTCGACCTCCTCTTCAGTGGAGCATAGGGGAAACCTTCTAACTCCTCCACACTCCTAGGCATGACACCAACATTGGCCATGATAGTCTCACTACTAAAATCCTTATCTTTACAATTTCCATATATCCTGTCATCATCATATACATACCCACATGTATTGGGGACTTAGGAACTAATTCCATGATTCTAGATTTCCTCCTAGAAATTATACATATGAGTTTCCTCTATAGGTTCCCCCTCACCTGAAATCTTCATATCCAACTCACAACCACCTAGTTGTTCCTCTAAGACAATGTCCTACAGAACCAAGGACTCACCAGTGGGTACCACTTCATTAATCACATGATCCAAAAGTATGTCATGAACCTCCCTCACCTCATCAAAAACATGCTCTCTCCCAGATAGCATGTAGCCTTCCTCATTACCATGATTTTACACTGAAGGAAATAAGACCTGCATAGTTGAGTCATACACACCGTGTAATTTGAGTGGGATTTCCCTCCCCACTGGCATCATGCCTATATTCATAAGCAGAAGTTAGGGAAACATCCTCAGATAAATCAATCCATCCCAAATGTCCATCCACATGAACTTCACCTTCATCAAGTCCAGACTAGGGGACCGAGCTAGAGGGACATGTACCTATAACAGCTCAAGTCCATTACTATCAATTAGTATTAGAACCTTATCCTCCTCCTAATCCATTTTCCATCCCTCATGCCAAGCATCTTCTACAGGGATATTCTCAATGTCCATGACTTCAAACCTATTACAAAAAGAGATGCCAACCAGAACCTACACCACGTTATCCTTATGCACTTTACTAGACTACCCATCATTGGTGTATCTGCTCCCACCAGAGGTCCCCAAGGGAGCCTAAATGGGATGTTGCATCACATGAGGCGATGTTTTCCCAAAAACCATCAGCACTGCATGATCCAATGTATATATCACATCTATAAAAACTTGGATAACTCCTACACCATCCATAGAATCCTCCCTATAGTTCACAATATCCTCCAAATCCTTATCAGATATATTAGTTGCTACCACCTCCTTATCCAAACATCCATTAATGTTTTTAGGGTTTTAGGTTATTTAGTGTTTTTTGTGTTATAAGTGTTTTTAGGTTTTCTTGGGGTTTTATGTTTTTTAGATTTTTACCATTTTCTTAGGTATTTTCATGGTTTTTAGGGGTTTTAAAATTTTTAGGGATTCTAAGGACATGTTTATGTTTTTTATATCTTTTTGGGTTTTTATAGATTTTGATGGTTTTTAGGATATTTAAGTATTTTTATAATTTTTAGGTTTCTTAGGGGTTTTATGTGTTTTTATGGGGGGGAATGAGGATGGTCTCATTCTCCCCCAGAGCGCTCCATCAAGCACAGTCTACTTCCCACCTAGGGTTTCCTTGGGACGGTGTGGCTCCTTCCGACCCTGTATCTTTCTCCGTTTGTCTCAAATTACTTTCCGCTTGGGTTTCCTCAGGATGGAATTGCTTCTTCTGGCCCGTTTCATTCTCTATTTCTTTCTCCTTTCCCTTTTCTCCTTCTAGATTCATCTCCTTTACTTTCATATGGGTTTTCATTTCATTGTGGTTCTTTCATCATTCATGGTTTTGTTGTCTAAGGAAGATCATTGTAGATGACTCAGGACGATCCAACATGCTCTAATCTTGTGTTCCACCGTGCCTCTCTAGGTCAGATCTAGAGCGGTGGTTCATCTTGGTTTTGGAATTTTTGGTTTGACGGTCGACTTTTTTCAAGCGTTCTCTTGCATCATCTTATTCTCTTTATTGGATCTTGTTTCAGTCTCACCAGGATGTTGTCTTTCGGATCCCTCTACAATTCAATCCACTGACATGACTTCAAGTCCCTAGGCTCCTCTCCTGGTTGGATCTAGAGTGGTTGCTTCTCAATGGTTTTGGGAGGTGAGTTTTGATGGCCGACGATGCCCCTCACATGACATACCCAGTATTTCTTCTTCCTTGACATTTAGGTTTTAACATCATCACCAGTTTGTTTTGGTTTATTTTGGATTTTTTCCTCATGTCATATTTGAAATTTTGGCGCTTCTTCTACTATGGTCTATCTTCTTGATGTTTCTTTGGTGATGAAACCTTTTTTTATTTTTGGAGTGTTTTTTATTAATGTTTGGTTTTGATGGTCGATATATTTGTGTTGAGTGTTCTCATGTTCTAAGCCCATTCTATACTTTGGGTATTTTGGGGGATGATGATTGACTGTCTCTGGAATTATAGTGTTGCATTTGGATGGTGTGGATGATGGAAGGTGTTCTTTTGTTATGGTTTTTGATGGTGGTAATGTTATTCGGAAAAGGGTGTAGTGATTGTGATGACGGTGTTGATATGATGGCATGAAGACAAATAGACATTTGGCAGGGATGTTGATGGAATGATGATTCCTACTGTGTTCTGATTATAATGGATCTAGTGAGTTTCCTAGTGGTGCGTAAATTGTGGGATTTGGTTCCCATGGTGGTGCCTTTAGCTTTTTGAATTTTGAATTTGGACCCGAAATTTGAATTCTGGTATTGTACGGTGTAACGCGGTTGCCACTTTTCCATGTGGGTTTTATGGAAATAACAAAAAAATTAATTTGAAGGTTATTTGTATTTATGTTTTTAATGTTTTATAAGGATATTTTATGTCTTTTAAGATTTCATAAGTTTTTTGGTATTTTTAGTTTTTTTGGATTTCAGGTTGTTTTTATAATTTTTATGGGTTTTTAGGGGTTTTAAGGTTTTTATGGTTCTATGTTTTTTTGTATTTTAAGTCTTTTTATGTTTTTTAGGTTTTATTATTTTTTAATGTTTTTTATCATATTTATGGGATTAAATGGATTTTATATTTTTTATGGGATTTAAGGGTTAATGGATATTTATTGTTTTTATGGGTTTTATGTGTTTTATGGTTTTTAGGATTTCTGGGGTTTTAGGGGTCTTTAAGGATTTTAGCCTTTTATATGTTTTAAGGAGTTTTAAAAAATTTAAGGTTCTCTTCAGGAATTTTAGGTTTTAGGGATTTTTACATTTTTATGTATTTTTAGTAATTTTATAAGATTTTATTTTATTTTATGGTTATTAGGGATTTTAAGGATTTTAGGGATTTTAGGTGTTTTAGTTTTTTAGGGTTTTTTCATTTTAGGGATTTTAAGTGTTTTTTGGTTTTTATGGTTTTCATGTGGTTTTTAATGGTTTTTAGTGTTTTTTAAATTTTATTACTTCTTAGGAATTTTTACGATTTTTATGGTTTTTAGGATTTTGTGGATTTTGAGGGTTTTAAGGGTACTTATGGTTTTTAGGGGTTTTAGGGATTTATGGGTTTTTGGATTTTTAGTTTTTTGAGTTTCTTATGGTTTTAAAAGTTTTTTTAGAGATTTTTTATCATTTTAGGAGTTTCAAGGTTATTTAGAGATTTTAGTGGTTTTTTAGTGTTATTTGGTGTTCTGAGGCTTTTAATGTTTTTGGGAGTTTTATGGTTTTTTTTTTTGTTTCAAACCCTTTTAGTGTTGGTATCAATTTTAGGTTTTTAGGGGTTCTAAGTGTTTTAAGTGTTTTATTCTTTTTCTTAGGGTCTTTGAGGGACATTAGGATTTTGTAATTATTTTAAGGCTTTTTTGGAGTATTTTTTTGGATTTTTATGTTTTTTTAGGTTTTTTCGGATTTTGAGGGTTTTTGGGGGGTTTGGGTTTTTTTTTGTTTTTTAGGGTTTTAGCAATTTTAGTTTTTAGAGGTTTTAAATTTTTTTAGGTATTTATGGTTTTATTTGGGTTTTTCAGGGTTTTATTAATTTTTATATTTTTTATATATTTTAGGGATTTTTTTCCGGATTTTATGGTTTTTATGGTTTTAATGTATTTTTAAGATACTTATGGTTTTGTGGTTAAGTTTTGGTTTCTAGCAATTTTTTTAGTGTTTATAGGGTTTGTAGTTTTTTTTGTTTTTTAATATTTTTAGGTGTTTAAAAGGTTTTATATTTTTATAGGGTTTTTAGGGTTTTAATGGATTTTAAGGTTTTTAGGGTATTATTTGGTTCTTAGGGTTTTTTGGGATTTTTATTATATTTAGGGATTTAAAATTTTCATTAGGGGTTTTAAATAATTTTGGATTTTAATGTTTTCTTAAGGTATTATAGGGTTATTAGAGATTAAGGGATTTTTAGGGTTTTTGGTGTCTTTAGGGATTTTTTGGGTTTTAGGGGGTTTATGGTTATTTTTTTGATTTTAAGGGGTTTTTTTGAGTTTCATATGATTTTTAATGTTTTTATATTTCTTGTGTTTTTAGTGGTTTAAAGGGTTATTAGAGTTTTAGTATATTTTCGGGGTTTTATGGATTTTAGGGTATTTTATGGTTTTTAGGGGTTTTATGGTTTTTTTGGGTTTTAATTGATTTTAGGTTTTTAAGATTTTCTTTGGGGTTTTCTAGGTTTTTATATTTTTTAAATTTTTAGGTATTTTAAGTCTTTTTTATGATTTTTATGGTTTATTTGGGTTTTAGTAACTTGGTGGGTATTTATCGGGTTTTAGGGGTTTTAAGGAGTTTTATGGGATTTCATGTTTTTTAGGTTTTAAGGTGATTATTTTTTTTAGGTTTTAAATCTTTTCATATGTTTTTTCATGTTTTTATGGTTTTTTACATTTTCAAAAAAAATATGGATTTTTTATGATTTTTATGGTTTATAGGGTTTTAAGGATTTAGTGGAATTTTGGGTTTTTAGGGATTTTAGTGGTTTTATTGTTTTTTGGGTTTTTAGCGATTTTAGGTGTTTTATTCTTTTGTAGGGTTTTATGGTTTTTTGTGGTTTTTAGGGTTTTTAAGTGTTTTCTTTTTTTTGTGATTTTCTTATGTGTTTTAATAGTTTTTTAGGTTTTTATGTTTTTTGGGGATTTTAGTTCATTTTAAAGATATTTATGGTTTTTTGGTGTTTTATATATTTTGGGGGGTTTTGGGATTTTAGGTATTTTTTAGGGGTTTTAGCAATTTTACATTTTTTTGGGTTTTATGTGTTTTTTGGATTTAAGGTTTTTTTAGAGGTTTTAGGGTTTCAAGGGGTGTTTAGATTTTTAGGATATCTAGGGATATTTGTGATTTATATGGTTTTAGGGTTTTTAGACTTCTTAATTATTTTAATGGTTTGTAGGGTTTTTTGTTTTTGTTGGGGTTTTATGGGTTTTTTGATTTTTTAGGGTTTTAAGGTTTTTATAGTTTTTTAATATTTTTAGGGGATTAAAGTTTTTTCGAGTTTTTAGTGGTTTTTAGGGTTTTTAAGGTTTTTAGGGGTTTTATGATTTAATTGGATTTTAGGGTTTTTATGGTTTTTTTAGGTATTTTAGTTTTATTGGATTTTTGGGTTTTCATGTTTTTTTATTGTTTAAGATTTTCTTATGATTTTTCATGGGTTTTAGGGGTTTTTATATTATTTTTGACTCATATTAATTTATTTATTTTCTAATTTTTATGGTTTTTAGAGATTTTGAGGGGTTTTTTGGGTTTCTAAGAGTTTTTTGGGTTTTTGGGTTTTTTGTGTCTTATGAGTTTTTTAGGTATTTTAATGTTTTTAGATATTTTTAATGTTTTAAGGGATTAAAGGGTTTTATATTTTTTAGTCGATTTTAGGGTTTTATAGGTTTTTAGGATTTAAAATGGTTTTATGGGTTTTATGATTTTAAGGGTTTTAGGGGTTTCAGTGTCTTTTAGGGTATGTATAACTTTTTAGGGTTTTAAATCGTTTTAAATATTTTTAGCTTTTTTATGGAATTCTTTGTGTTTTATGGTTTTTACATTTTTTCTATTTTTATGGATTTTTGTGATTTTTAGGGTATTAAGATATTTTGACAACGTTGAGGGGTTTTTTCTATTTTTGGGTTTTTAGGGTAATAACATTTTTGGGTTTTTAGGGTTTTTAATTTATTTTGGTTTTTTATGGTTTTCTTAAGGGGTTTCAGGTTTTATAGTGTTGTTTAGTATTTTTTTTATTTTTTGAATTTTTAGTTTATTTATGGTTTTTAGTATTTATAGGGATTTTGAGGGGTTTCATAGGTTTTAAGATTTTTTTGGTTTTTTTAGTTGTTAGGTGTTTTTGAGTTTATTAGGGGTTTTAATGTTTTTATAGTTTTTTAATCATTCACTAGTTTAAATGGTTTTTAGTGTTTTTAGTGGTTCTTTAGTGTTTTTTTGGGTTTTGGGGGTTTTTAAATATTTTTATCAGTTTTCTGGTTTTATGGTTTTTTGGGTTTTTTGGATTTTTAGAATTTTTTGGGGCTTAAAGCGTTTTTAGGTTTTTATGGTTTCCTTATTATTTTTAGTGATTTCATTATTTTTTATAATTTTAAAGATTTTTAGGTAATTTTAAGGATTTCAATCATTTTTTCAGTGATTTAAGGATTTTGAGGGTTTTTTGGTTTTTTAGTGTTTTAGGGATTTTAGGGTTTCAAGTACTATTTAGGTTTCTAAGAGTTTTATGTGTTTTTAGGTTTTTAATGTTTTCTTATGGGTTTTCAGGTTCTTAGGGATTTTACTTTTAATTGAATTTTTACAGATTTTTTAGGATTTTATGGTTTTTAGAGTTTTTAGTGTTTTTAGTGTTTTTTGGGATTTTGGGGTTTTTATGGGATTTTATTGGGTTTCTAGGTTTTTTTCAGTTCTTATGGTTTTTATAGTTTTTAATGTTTTTAGGGGATTAAATGGTTCTTCGAGTTTTTAGTGGGTTTTAGGTTTTTGAGGGGTTTTTAGGGTTTCTTATGGTATTCGGGGTGTTGGGGGTTTTGGGTTTTCAAGGATTTTATGGATTTTCTTTTTTTGGGGGGTTTTATGGGTTTTAAGTTTTTTTTTTTTTTAGGGTTTGTATAGGGGTTTTCAAGGTTTTTTACGGTTTTTTACTTTTTAGGGATTTTAGGGATTTTTAGGATGTTATGGGTTTTCGGGGACATTGTGGATTTTGATTGTTTTATGGTTTTTTTATTTTTTAGGGGTTTTAATGGGTTTTATTGTTTTTTAAAGATTTTATGGGTTTAAAGGGTTTTTATAGTTTTTAGTGGTTCTTCGATTTTATGGGGTTTTAAGGTTTTTAATGTTTTTTAGGGGTTTTTTGGGTTTTTGGGATTGTAGTATCTTTTAGGATTTTTTGCATTTTTAGGATTTTTGTGGTTTTAAATGTTTTTATGTTTTTAATTTTTCTTAGGATTTTTCATGTTTTATTGAGATTTTTATATGTTTAGTGATATTTTTGGTTTTTTATGATTTTTATGGTGGTTAGGTTTTTCTGTGATTTTGAGGGTTTTTTTGGTTTTTAGGGTTTGAAGTGTTTTTTATTATTAAATTTTTCTTAGTGTTTTTTGGTAATATTTTGGTTTTAAAAATTTTATATATTTTTATGGGTTTTTATGTATTTTATGGAATTTCTAGGTATTTTTGGTTTTTAGGATTTTATGGTTTTTTTACATTTTTTATTTTATTTGAGTTTTTAGGTCTTTAAATGTTTTAAAGTTTTTAAATAGTTTTAGGCGTTTAAAGGGTTCTTAGTGTTTTTTGTGCTTTTATGGGTTTTATGGGTTTTTATGGTTTTTATGTGTTTTATGGATTATATTTTTTATGGGTTTTTTGGTTTTTTTATATTTTTTTTGGTTTTTAGGTGTTTTATGTGTTTTTATTTTATTAAGGTTTTCTTAGGGTTTTTCATGGTTTTTATGATTTTTTACAATTTTAGGTATTTTTAGGGGATTTTTGTTTTTAGAGATTTTAGGGTTTTTTATATTTTTCATGTTTTTAAGGATTTCAGGGACTTTGAGGGCTTTTAAGGGTTTTGGGTGTTTAGGTTTTTTTAGGATTTTCAATTTTTTTATGTTTTTAGGGGTATTACATGTTTTTATGTTTTTAATGTTTTCTTAGGGTTTTTATATGATTTTGGGTTATTTATGTTTTTTTTGGATTTTTATGGATTTTTAATGATTTTTCATGTTTTTAGGGTTTTTATTAGTTTTTAGGGTTTTTATAGTATTTTTGTTTTTTAGGGTTTTTTTGAGTTTTTAGTGTTTTAAAGGTCTTTTACAACTTTTTAATTCTTTTTGTTTTTATATGGTTTTCATAGTTTTTAGTTGTTATAGGATTTTTATGTCTTTTAGGTTTTTAATTTTTTAGGGATTTTTATGTTTCCTTGGTGTTTTTTGGGTTATTTTAAATTTTTTTGGATTCAATCATTTTATAGGTTTTTTAGGTTTTGTTAGGATTTTTTTGGAATTTTTTGGTTATTTTGTTTTTAGGGATTTTAGGGTTTTTTAATATATTTAATGGTTTTAGGGATTTTTTGGGTTTTTGGGGTTTCTTTAGTTTTTAGTGTTTTTAGGGGGTTTTCTATCATCTTTAATTATTCAAAGGGGTTTTAAAGGTTTTAGTGGTATTTTAGGTTTTCTATTGGATTTTATGTTTTTCTACGGGTTTTAGGGGTTTTATTAAGTTAATGGGTTTTAGGGTGTTTTAGTGTTTTTAGTTTTTTTCGGTTTTTTATGATTTTAATGTATTTTTAGGTTTTTAAGGGTTTCATAGGGGGTTTCATGTTTTTTAGGGTGTTTTACATTTTAGGCATTTTTAGGGATTTTTAGGATTTTAATGCTTTTTAGCTTTTTCTTGGATTTTGATGGGTTTTTTGTTTTTCATGTTTTTAGGTATTTATATGATTTTTAGTGCTTTTTATATTTTCTATGAGTTTAATATTTTTAGTGTTTTTTGGTTTTCTAAAAGGTTTTCAGGTTTTTTCAGGTTTTTTATGTTTTTAGGGTTTTTTAGAGATTTTTTAGGTTTTTATGGTTTTAGGGATTTTAGGGTTTGTGATGGAATTTAGGTTTTTACTGGTTTTTTGGTTATTTTGGGTTTTTTTATGGCCTTTTTTATTTTTGATGGTTTTCGAGATTTTTTATATTTTTTTATCAATTTTTGTGGTTTAAAGGATTTTAATGTTATAAATATGTTTTTGGGGTTTTCATTGGTTTTTTGGGTTTTTAAAGTTTTTAGGGGGTTTTATTTTTTTAGGGGTTTTATGGTTTCTATCATTTTTAGGGTTTTAAGAGTTTTAATTGTTTTTATGTTTTTATTGTTTTCTTAGGCATTTTCAGGGTTTTTAGGGTTCTTTATGTTTTAAGGAATTGTTAGAGATATTTAGGATTGTTATTGGTTTTATGGATTTGGAGTGATTTTAGGGGTTTTATAATTTTTAGGGTTTTAGGTGTGTTATGTATTTTTAGGATTTTATTATTTTCTTAGTTTTTTTAAGGGTTTAAGTGTTTTGACATGTTTAGTTATTTTTAGGTAATTTTTATGTTTTTTACTATTTTTTAGGATTTTAACTAATTTAGAGGGATTTAAGGGTTTCAATAGGTTTTAGGGTTTTTTGGTTTTTTGGGGTTTTATGTTTTTTTAATTTTTATGTTTTTTATGGTTTTTAGGTTTTTTTTACCATTTTAGGTGTTTAAAGGGTTTTTGGTGTTTTGTTAGGTTTTAGGGTTTTCATTGGTTTTATGGTTTTTTATAGTTTTTTGGGGTTTTTAGTCTTTTTAGGGATTTTGGAAATTTTTTGGTTTTAGCGTTCTTAGGTTTTCAGCAGTTGTATGTGGTTTTAGGATGTAATTTTTTCTAATGGTTTCTCAACATTTATAAAAGTCTTTATGTTTTTACTGATTTTAGTGATTTTTTAGGACTTTTTTTCTTCTTTTTTGGGATTTTGTGGGTTTTCAAGGTTTTTTAGGGTTTTAAGGGTTTTTATTGATTTGGGAGATTTTTAGGTTTTTTAATATATTTTTTAGTTTTTAATGCTTTTAATGTTTTGAATGTTTTTTAGATCTTTATGGGATTTAAGGTTTTTATGGGTTTTTTGGGGTTTTATGTTTCTTTGGGTTTTTTATTGTTTTTACGGGTTTTAAGGGGTTTTAAGGGGTTTTAAGGTGTTTTAGGGTTTTTAGAATTTTTAGGTTTTTATGGGATTTATGTGTTTTTATGGTTTTATTTGGTTTTTTCAAAGGTTTTAGGGTTTCTTATGTTTTTTTGGGTTTTTTGGGATTTTAAATATTTTTACGGTTTTAGCGATTTTGAGGTGATTTATGATTTTTAGAGTTTTGATGGGATTTATGTGTTTTAGGGTTTTTTAGATTTTAGGGGTTTTAATGGTTTTTAGTGTTTTTCAATGTTTTAGGGGTTTAAAGTGTTTCTAGAGTCTTTAGAGCATTTTGGGGGTTTTATGGACTTTTGTGGTTTTTAAGGTTTTAGGGGCTTTTATGGGTTATTAAGGTTTTAACGGTTTTTTAGTCTTTTTAATTTTTTTTTAGTTTTTTAGAGGTTTTATGTTTTTTTAGGTTTTTAAGGTTTTCATAGGTTTTTTCTAGATTTTCATAGTTTTTTATGTTTTTAGGGATATTTAGGGATTTTTAAATATTTTAATGGTTTATATGCATTTTTTTATTTTTAGGGTTTTGGGGTTATTTAGGAATTTTAGGGTTTTTAACATTTTTTATGTTTCTAGGGGTTTCACATGTTTTTAGATTTTCAAGTTTTTATTAGTGTTTTTCAGTATTTATTGGGGTATTTATGTTTTTAGAATTTTTTCTGGATTTTTTAGGATTTTTATGTTTTTAGGGTTTTTGTGGATTTTGAGGGTTTCTAGGGTATTTTAATGATTTTATGGC
Organism: Viscum album; assembly: GCA_963277665.1. Taxonomy (NCBI): domain Eukaryota; kingdom Viridiplantae; phylum Streptophyta; class Magnoliopsida; order Santalales; family Viscaceae; genus Viscum; species Viscum album. Next base: position 367,227,808 of record OY728121.1, read on the forward strand.
AGTTATGGATTTTTTTTGGTTTATAATGTTTTCTTTTAGTGTTTAGGGTTTTAAATATTTTTTAGAGTTTTTATAACATTTTTAGGCGTTTAACAGGTTTTTATATTTTTAGTGGGTTTTTGGATTTTAATGGGTTTGAGGGTTTATTACGGTTTTAAGGGGATATTATGGCTTTTTCAAATTTTTTTGTTTTTTTTAATTTTTTAGGTTTTTAGGGGTTATAATAGTTTTTAGGGTTTTAAGATTTTCATTGGGTTTTTAGGGTTTTGGGTTTTAACATTTTAATGGATTTTTAATGATTGTTTATGTATTTTTATGGGGTTTGAAGGTTTCAAAGGATTTTTAAAGTTTATAAGGTTTTATGTGGGTTTTAAGGTTTTTTAGGGTGTTTTCATTCTTTAGGTGTTTTAGTGGTGTTATGTATTTTTAGGTTTTTAATGTTTTCTTTGGGTTTTTAGGATTTTTTTGGTTTTTACATTTTTAGGGATTTTTATGATTTTTATTTTTTTTATGGTTTTTATGGTTTTTGACATGTTTTATTGTTTTAGGGGTTTTAAGGATCTTATATTTGGGGGGGTTATGGGGTTTTTTAGTTTTTTAGCAGGTTTTTAGGATTTACTGTTTTTTATGTTTTTTTTGGTTTAAAGGGTTTCAAAAGTTTTTAGTGGTTTTTATGGGTTTTATGGGTATTTAGGAATTTTATGTTTTTAGGGTTTTTAGGGTTTTTAGCATTTTATTTTTTATGGGTTTTAATAGTTTTTATGTATTTGGGGTTTACTTAGGACTTTTATGTTTTTTATTATTTGTATGGTTTTACAGATTTTTAGGGATTTTTTGGTATTTTATGGGTTTTAACGTTTTTCATGGTTTTTGACAGTTTTTAGTGTTTTTAAGAATTTTTAGGTTTTTAGGATTTTAGTGTTTTTAGGTTTTTAGAGGTTTTAATTGTCATTAGGTTTTTAATATTTTGTTAGTGTTTCTTTTGTTTTTAGGAATTTTTTGGGGTTTTTTAGGATTTTTAGGATTTTTAGGGGTTTTAAGAGTTTTAGATTTTTTTTTATCATTTTTAAGGTTTTTAAGGGTTTTTAGAGTTTTTAGTGTTTTTTGGGTTTTTATGAGTTTTCAGTTTTTATGGTTTTAGGTGTTTTAGGGTTTTTTGGGCTTATGGGTTTTACAGTTTTTTGGTTTTGTAAGGGTTTTAATTGTTTGTAAGTTTTTAATGTTTTCTTTGGGTTTTTCAGGGTTTTTATAGTTTTAAACATTTTTAGGTATTTTAAGTTTCTTTTCGTACTTTTATGGTTTTTTTGTTATTAGGGATTTTGAGGGGTTTTAGGGTTTTAGGGTTTTTAGGATTTTTATGTTTTTATAGTTTTCTAGGTTTTAGTGGTATTATGTGTTTTTAGGTTTTTACAGTTTTATTATGATTATTTAGGGTTATTATTGTTTTTTCCATTTTTAATTATATTTAATGATCTTTTTGGATTTTTAAGATTTTGTGTTTTTTAGGGATTTTGAGGGGTTTTACGGTGTTTAGGGTTTTTTAGTGTTTTATGTTTATTTAGGGTTTTGGAGTTTTTTCTAAATTTTTGGGGTTTTAAGGTTTTTAGATATTTTTAATGTTTTTAGGGATTTATAGGGTTTTCATAGTTTTTAGGGGTTTAGGGTTTTTTATGGGCTTTTAGGGGTTTTTAAGGTTTTAATTATTTTTATGGTTTTTTGGATTTTTAGCATTTTTAGGGTGTTCTACTGTTTTTACAGATTTTAGGGTTTTGTGTTTTTTAAGTGTTTTTGTATTTTTATAGATGTATTATGGGTTCTTGGGATTTTTTTAATTTTTATGATTTTTTAGGGATTTTATAGGGATTTATGTTTTTTATGTATTTTGAGGGGTTTACGAATTTTAACCATTTTTAGAGTTTATAGGGTATTTTTAGGATATTAGGTGTTTTATATTTTTTTAGGTTTTTTAGGTTTTATTAGGGTTTTATGGTACTTAGGGTAATTGACATTTTTAGGTATTTTTTTGTAATTTTACATTTTTCGGGGTTTTTTGGGTTTTTTGGGTTTGTTTTTGGGTGTTTATTGGTTTTTGGATTCTTAGGGGTTTTTTGAGTTTTTATTATTTTAAAGGTTTTTATATTTTTTATTGTTTTAATGGGTTTATATGGTTTTAGAGTTTTTCGTGGGTTTTATAGTTTTTATGTGTTTTTAGGGCTTTAATGGTTTTCAGGGATTTTATGGTTTTTAGGGTTTTTATGGGTCTTTTGAGTTTATAGGGGGTTTTTTCATTTTTAGGTATTTTAGAGGTTTTAAGTGTCTTTATGTTTTTATTGTTCTGTTAGGTGTTTTCACATTTTAGGGGTTTTTTTTCATTTTTTGGTTTTTATAATATTTATGGTTTTTATGGTTTTTGTTAATTTTGAGGGTTTTTATGGGTTTTAGGGGGTTTGGGGGGGGGGGTTGGTTTTTTGGTTTTTTGTGTTATTTAATTTTTTATCATTTTAATTTATTTTTAATGTTTTAATGGGTGTTTGGGGATTTTATGGGTCTTTAGGGTTTTTATGGTTTTTAGGGGTATTATGGGTTTTAAGGATTATTAGTGGTTTTTGGGTATTTTAGGGTTTTTATTGTTTTTTAGGATTTTAGAGGTACTAATTGTACTTATGTTTCTAAGGATTTCATTCATTTTTAATGTCTTTTAGGGTTTTTATGTTTTTCGGAATCTTTAAGGAATTTTCAAGAATATCTTTATGGTTTTTAGGGTTTTAAATAATTTTTGGGGTATTTGGATTTTTTAGGGTTTTAGGGTTTTTTAGGGATCTTAGCATTTTGAAGGTTTTTAGGGGGTTAATGTGTTTTTATTTTTATGGTTTTATTTCAGTTTTTTAGGGGTTTTAGGGTTTTAGTGAAATTTATATTTTATTTTATTTTACAGCTTTTTAGGGTTTTTATAATTTTTGAGGGTTTTAGTGTTTTTAGGTTTTTTTTTGGTATTTTTGGTTTTTTGTTATTTTTTTTATTTTTTTAGGGTTTTAATGTTTTTAAAATATTTAAGGGCTTTAAGGATTTATGTTTTTATTGTTTTATGGATTTTTAAGGTTTTAGGTTCTCTTAGGTTTTTTATATTTTTTTTGGATTTTTAGGTGTTTAAAGTGTTTTTACGTTTTTAATTTTTTTTAGTGGTTTTCGGTGTTTTAAGGGTTCTTTTTTTCATTTTTTGGGATTTTAGGGTAGAAGAGGTGTAGGAGTAGGCTAGCCTAGTCCCCCAAAGAATAAATTAAAATAAAACAAAAGTAGACAGTTACAAGGTGGGCCTACAAGGACGATAGTGTATCTCAACCTTCATATCCGAATCAACAAAAGGGGTGAAAAAGTGTGGAGTTACGAAGGACCACATCGAACATCTTTCCTTAATCTCCATTTTGGATAGGGCATCCGCAACCGAATTGGACTCCCTATATGTGTGTGAAATACTAAAGCTCAGGGTCTGAGAAATGTTGAGACACTCAATCCAGTGCGGCAGGAGTCTCCATGGCACATCCCTGGAAGATCCTTTGAGCACAGGAACAGAAAGCATCGAATCTGACTCAATCCAAAGCCTTGTCCACTTAAACTAACTCGCAAACATCACATCCCTTATGATAGCCCAGAGCTCCACTTCATAATCACAACCATCCCCAATAAAATGAAAGAAATAACCCTTTATAAAGCCTCTAGAGGTGTGGAAAACTCCACCACACCCCGAGGGTCCAGGAGCTCTAAGGGTTGCACCATCAACATTCACCTTTATCCATGCTAGGAGTGGGTGGATCCATCGGATGTACTTCAGTACCATCAGTTTTCTACTTCTGAAGGCGACCCCAAGTGAACACAACACTGTCGGATCACTAAAATCATTGAGCATCTCACTTGTCTGTATTCATGAGGCATTCTGGATCATCCTGTGTATGTTCACCACTCCCCCATGCAGCGAGAGGGGCTGTCGGTTGAAGGATGCAACATTGCGGGCAGCCCAAATATAGTAAACATTCACCGCCTCACTAGAAAGGAATCGGTTGTGGACTTGGTCACTTCGGTTGATCTTCACAAGGCAGCGCAAGAAGTCACAGATCGAGCCTCTCAAGATGTAAGTCAGACCGAAGCATTGTAACAGGTAGTGCCAAAGTTCTGAAGAAAAGGTGCAATGAAGAAAAGTATGGTTTTAGTGCTCCTCATCCTTTCTGGATAATAAACACATAGAGGCAAGTTTCCAGCTGACCTTCTTCAGCTGCTCGTGATTTGGGATCTGATTCCGCCAGACATTCCAAATGAGAACAAAGCAAGAGGGAGGAATAAAGGATGTTCTGAATTTTAGGAGCCATGGTGGGGATGCGAGTCCATGCAAGCACTTAAATCTATAATAGTCATGGGTATTTAATTTCTCGATCATACCGGGCATCCATACAAGTGTTTCAATATAAACAAAGGCATATCTTTGGACTTCATGGTGATATTATCTGGGAGTCATGTCCTCAAGTCACTACGTTGTTGGATGAGACCACCAATAGTAAGATTCTGCATGTTCTGGGGAGGTTTCATCACCTCTAGGATAGGCTACTCTAGCAATGGGGTAGACGAGAAATTCAATGAAGAATTCCTTGACACAATCCATTTGGATGGCGACATATTATCCCTCTATGAAGATCGCAAATCAGGCCAAACCGAAGAAGTTAAATACCCAGAAAATCCATCGTATAACCTGTTTATGAATGTCTCTGTGAGAAAGCCCAGGTAATCACCATGAGGATCAAGTGGGCACCATGTGAACTTCCCAATCATAGCATCATTGAAGCGCCACAGATCTTTTATACCTAGCCCACCCAGATCGATCGGCTTAGGGTAGTGCTTCCATGCCACAGAGACCAATTTCTATTCATTGATAGAACCCATCCAGAAAAAATTTCTTATTTTCACCTTTAGGATTTTAATAAGACTAGTCGGCCATCTATATGTAGAAAAAACATGCAAAAACATCGAGGTGATAACAGAGTTAACCAAGCAGACCCTGCGCGCTTAGGAGAGGCACTTGCCCTTCTATTTAGACATTTGCTGGGTGATTTTAGAGGAAATGCTCTCAAAGTAGAAACTCTTTGCACTCCCCCAAAAAAGAGGCACCCCAAGATAAGTAAAGGGAAAAGAGACTCTTTTTACGCCAAGTGCATTGGCAATTTGAAGCGGCCAGGAAGGCGAGATCCCTTTGCTAAACAGAATTAATGATTTTATCCAGCTGATTTTTTGTCTGCCCACACTCTCATAATGTTATAAGATTATCTTGATTAAAGATAGGGTTTTCTTATCAGCTTTCCCAAACAGGAGGATTCCATCCGCATAAAGAAGGTGAGAGGGGACATGATAGTCCCTACCTGCTTTGATTGGTGAGTGTAGCCCTACATTCACAAGATCAAGGATGCAACGACTCATGTAATCCTCCACCATTGCAAAGAGAAAACTAGAGAGAAGATCCCCTTTCCTAACTCCCAGGGAGCATGGGAAGAAACAATGAGTGAGCCATTAATCAGAACTGAGACTCTAGCACTATGAAGGATTTCGGAAATCAAGTTAGTAAAGTGATTAGAAAAGACATATCTACTAAGGATCTTTAAAATGAAGCTCCATTTTATCATGTCAAAGTCATTCTATATATTAGGCTTCAATGTAAAGATACATTTCCTTGATTTCATCCTCATTATATTCATTCCCTCCGATGAGGAGAAGAGGCGGGTTTGGATGCATCATCCAGAGATGAATCTGACTTGATTTGGAGTAATAATGTTGCCCAAAATCATCCCCATACCCATGAAAGGTATCTTACTAATTATATTCAGAATAGTGTTTCCAATAGAAACAGGTCAAAATCACCAATGTCAATGGAATTGTCCTTCTTCAGGATTAGAGAGGTGAAGTTTGCATTTTCACCTTGAGGGATGAACCCCAAGAGGAAAAATTATCTAATAACATTTGTCACATCCACATGAAGAATGTACCAATAGAACATAAATACCGTATTGAAAAAGCCATCCAGCCTTGCAAAACTATCCATATTCATAGAGAAGATCACCACCCTAACTTCCCCCTCAAGTGTAGCAGTTGTGAGGGCCTCATTTTGCGGCCATGAAATACCGGGCAGGATCGAGTCCGTAAGCAAGGGGAATTGCAGCCATCGTCTGCATATAGCCCTTGAAAGTTCTCTATCGCAGCCTTGGAAATATCCTCCATTTAAGTGAAAGTAGCATTACCAACATGGACTGCACTCAGATTATTTCTAATTCATCTTTCCTTGTGCAATTGGTGGAATAAATTCGAGTTTCAATCTCCCTCTTGAAGCCATTTGACACTAAAATGCGCTTTCTGGGGCTTCTATTTAAGGGCCAGAAGATCATCCAACATTGAGTGTAGTCGAAGATATTCCCCAAAAGGTTTATCCTGCTGTGGAGATATGAGTTGGCATGCAGAAAGCTGAGATTCAGCATCCAGGATGTCAGCTTCCAACCCCGAGAAGTATTTTTTACTCCAGTCCTTCAAGTGAGGCTTCACATCCTTAAGTTTAGAAGTCACAATAAAATGGGGGAAACTAGAAAAAGTTCCACTCCAGGACTTTTTCACATCTTCCCTACATCCAGGAATTGTGAGATACACATTATTAAATTTAAATGGTAGGGGGGAAGATCTGGGTATTCTCTCTCTTAGTTCAACAATAATGGGGTTGTCATCTGAATTGAATCTCGGAAGAGTGAGACTAGATATAGCCATAGGGGGTCCACTATCACAAATGTGAAAGAAACACCTATCTAGTTTACTATCCTTCCTACCATTAATGGTACACCATCCCCAAGTTAAGGTAACTCCAGCAATGGAGACCTCAGATAAATCACATATGTTAAGGCATGAAGAAAAATCCTCTGTGACATCACGAGAGAAGTGTGGCCCCAACTTTTCTTCCCACCTCAGAACTATGTTAAAATCACCAATAACCATCCAATTGTGATCAATGCCCCCACCAATTTCATCCAACTTCCTCCAGAGGTGTCTCCGAGAAATGTAAGAGCACGAAGCATAGACAAAAGAGATGGAAAGGATGTCATTATTCAGGAAAATAGTAAGGGAGATCATTTTAGGACCCAGATCGGTCGAGATAACTTGGAAACTATTATACCTAAGAACCCATAATGTTTCCACACCATTCGCATCCCCAGTTGAGGAGACGAGGGAGTATCCAAGAGAGTTCTAGTTTAAACCCTTCTAATTTGAAAACATAATCTTGGGCTCGGCTAAATGAGAAATAAAGTGTCGAAGGGCTGCAGTCGTGGCAGTATTTCCTTTCCCCTAAAAGTTCCAGAACAAAGTCTTCATTAGGACTCCATAGATGAAGGAGGGTGGTTAATTCCCTTTCCCTTTCCTTTCCTTCCCTTTTTCTTAGGTTTTTCGGAAGCTGGCTTCTCAGGATTTTGCAAAATATACTTTTCCTCCTTATCCTTTAAAACTTCTGTTTGTGACTCAGTAGCATCATTAGCATTCTCCTCCACCTTCTCTTCATCCACTGAATCAATCTAGAAGGCCCCACTGAGGTGGTTAAATTTTTTGAGGGTGAAAAGGGGCACCTCCTAAGGAACCCTCTATATCTTTCTCTCGGCCTTTTCTGAGGGCACAGAAGTAAATTCAAAGCCTACCACAAGGTTACCTATAGGGAAGATGGGCGTGTCATCCTCCCCCGAGCGAGCTAGCACTGGGGTTTCTAAGACAGCATCATGGCTATCATTTTCCTTGCTGGAAGACTCATTCATGAAAGGCGAGGCCAGACCATCTTCCATGGAGATACCTCTAGAGCCCTTGTCACCCCCTGGTTCGTCCATCAGGTGAGGGGGAGTCTGTTGTGATCTATTCTCCGACAACATCTGTTCATGGCCACATAGGGGGTCCCCACAAGTTTCCAATTCTGCCTGGGTCTGAGCATGATCATTCTCAGGCAATATCAGGGAAGCACCCACCTCCTTAATTAACGTTGACATAGGCTGGTCATTGGAGACCACAGGAGGTACCACCAAAATGTGTACACCATCTTGCATGACATAAACACCATCCATCTTACCCGGGAGTCCAGGATCCTCACCATTTTGAACCTCAAGGCTCACAATAGCCTTGAAAGTGTTAGCGCCCTCCTTGACCAGAGGGGCTGTGGTCAAAATTCCTGTCCTAGTCTTGAATCTGCAGGAGGCCAGGTTTAAGGCTGAGGGACCCAAAACTCCAAGCCTTATGTTTACCTTCATTGGAGAAAAAAACAATATGATAGAAGCCTCATCCCATAGATGTCATCTTCCATTCTGAGAAACCCTAATTTATGATATGCGCTTGGAGAGCACTCCACAGCACCCGGGTTTCTCCCCCTTCGAAACGATCACCCTCGCGATGATAGAGAAATGGCATAGGCTGGCCCGCTCCTCTAATGCTTCCTGATTTATAGACACATGTGCAATTCGACCTTTCCAGATGACTCAACTAGGGGAGGGGGTGCCAAAATCAATGAAAGTTAGAGAAGTGGCTGCCTTCACAACATCAGTGAAGTTTTTCTTGGATCCCAACTCACCCATTACCACCCAAAGGGGAATTTTCTTCTCTTTGCTAACTCCACAGAGCTGGAAAAGCTCATTGTGCCCAACCATGTCAGGTTGTTCTGGAATTCCATCCCCATTCATTCCGCCTGTAGGGATCACCGCCTAAGAATTCTCGAGATCCCCATGGTTACCCTGCTCCTGGCCTTGCTCCTGACCTTGCTCTATCCTTTCTTCTTCTTGGGTTTTTATGTATTTTCTTGGATTTTAGTAATTTTATGGATTTTAGGGATTTTAGGGGTTTTAGGGTTTCTATAGGGTTTTAGGGTTTTAAGGTTTTCATGGTTTTTAGGGTTTTTAGAGATTTTTTGTGTTTTTGGGATTTTTAGCACTTATTTGGCTTTACGGTTTTTTATGTTTTTTGATGGTTTTATTGTTTTTTAGCGATTTAATGGGTTTTTAGGGTTTATTACTATTTTTAGGTTTTTAAATGTATTTGAGAGTTCTAGTGGTTTTGGATATTTATGGTTTCTCTGATTTTTAAAGGTTTTGCGGGCTTTAGGGTTTGTATCGTTTTTAGGGTTTTGGGGTTTTTTTGGTTTTTTTGGGTTTTTAATGATTTTTAGGGTTTATTATTTTTATGGTTTTTAGGGTTTTTAGAATTTTTAGGCTTTTATGGGTTTTAATTGTTTTTAGGGTTTTAGTGATTTCTTAGGGTTTTTTGGGTTTTTATATTTTTTGTGATTTTTCGGTATTTTTTTACTATTTTTATATGTTTTTAGGGGTTTGGGGGAATTTTTGAGTTCATAGGTTTTTTATGGTTTTGATCATTTATTTTGGTTTTTAGGGTTTTTTTAAATTTATTCAGTTATCGATGTTTTTTAGAGTTTTTAATGTTTTTATGAGTTTAAAGGGTTTTAAGTGTTTATCGTGGTTTTAAGGGTTTTAAGGGGTTTATTGTTTTTTATGGTTTTTAGGGGATTTTGCGATTTTACCTTTTTTAGTATTTTAGTTTTTTTTCTATTTTTTATGGATTTTACGTGTCTTTAGATTGTTAAGGTTTTATTATGGGTTTTAATGGGTCTTTACGGTTTTTTTTTCATTTTAGGGAATTTGGAGAATAATTTAATATTTTTATGGTTTTTCAGGTTTTTAGGTATTTATGGGGGTTTTATGTTTTGAAGAGGATTAAGGGTTTTTTTATATTTTGGGGGGTTTTACGTGTTTCTAGATTATTAAGGTTTTCTTAAGGATTTTCAAGGTTTTGGATTTTTATATTTTTATGGATTTTTAGGTCCTTTTTAGGATTTTTAGTGCTTTAGGGTTTTTTGGGGTTTATAGTTTTTAGGGTTTTATGGTTTTTATATTTTTGTCTTCTTAGGTTTTTTATGATTTTTTTGATTTTTTTTTGAGTTTTTTAGGGTTTAAATGGTTTTTATAGTTTTTAATGGTTTTATGGATTTAAAGGGTTTTTATAGTTTTTAGTGGTGTTTAGCATTTTTATGTGTTTTAGGGTTTTTTAATGTTTTTAGGGGTTTTAGTGTTTTTAAGTATTTTTGGGGTTTTAAGTGTTTATTAGGAATTAAGGGTTTCTTAATGGATTTCAGTGTTTTATGGTTTTTTATAATTTTTTGGATTTTTAGAATTTTTTAGGATAATAATGGTTTTTCAGTTTTTTGGGATTTTTAGTGTTTTGAGGGGTTTTAGGGTTTTTTTCTTTTTATAATTTTTTTTATTTTTTAAGGTTTTAATGTTTTTTAGAGATTTTAATATTTTTAGAGGTTTATGGGAATTTTATAGTCATAGTGGTTTTTAGTGTTTTATGTTTTTTTTTGTTTTTTAAGGGTTTTACTTATTTTTGTGGTTTTTATGGTTCTTAAGACGTTTTATATTTTATATTTTTTTGTGGGTTTTAAATTTTTTAGGTTATTAAGGGTTTATAATGCTTTTTAGTGGTTTTAGCGGTTTTTATGGGCCTTTTAGGATTTTTATTGTTTTTATGGGTTTTAGGGATTTTTAGGGTTTAATGGTTTTTAGTGTTTTTACGGTTTTTATGGTTTTTAGAGTTTGAGGTTTTAGGGGTTTTATGTGTTCATTGGATTTTAAGGTTTTCTTATGGGTATTCAGTGTTCAAAGTAATTTTTTATGATTTTAGATATTTTTTTGGATTATTTGGATTTTTAGGGGTTGTATGGTTTTTAGGGGTTTTAGGGGGATTAAGGATTTTTAAGTATTTTTAGTGTTTTGTAATGTTTTAGGGGAATAAATGGTTTTTAGAGTTTTTAGTAGTTTTAAGGGTTATTATGGGATTTAATGTTTTTTAATGTTTGTAGTGATTTTAATGGTTTTCAGTATTTTTATAGTTTTTAAGGTGTTTAGTATTTTTATATTTTTATGGTTTTAAGTTTTTTTGAGGATTTCATATTTTTTTCTTTTTAATGTTTTAAATGATTTTTAGAGTTTTTAGTTGGTTTTTATGGGTTTATGGTTTTTTAGGGGTTTTAATGTTTTTACAGGGTTTGTGTTTTTTTTCGGTTTTTTGGGTTTTTAAGGGGTTTTAGGTTTTTTAGCATTTTTTTATTTTTTAGTGTTTTATGTTTTTTATTTTTTATTTATGTTTTTTTTGACATTTTTAGAGTTTTTTAGGATTTTTGTTGATCTCAGGTTTTTTAGGGGGTTTATGATTTTAAAATGGTTTTTATATTTTTTAGTGGTTACTTGGGGTTTCATGTTTTTTAAGGGTTTTTATGGTGTTAGGAGGTTTTTTGGGTATTTGGGGGGGGGGGGTTAGTATTTTTTAGTTTTTCATGGGTTTTATGTGTTTCAAGGTTCTTAATGTTTTTTGGAGTTTTTCAGGATTTTAAGGGTTTGTTACAATTTAGGTATTATTTATTATTTTTATGATTTTATTGTCTTTCATGGTTTTTAGGATTTTGAGGATTTTAGGTTATTAGGGATTTTATGTTTTTAAGGATTTTTGCATTTTAAGGGTTTTAGTTGATTTATGTGTTTTTAGGTTTTTATGGGTTTCATATGGGTTTTCAAGGTTATTAGTGTTTTTTACATTATTAGTTATTTTTAAGTATTTTTATATATTTTTATGGTTTATGGGGTTTTTTGGGATTTTGAGTGTTTATTTGGTTTTATGGTTTTTTTGGGGGTTTGGATTTTTTAGGTTTTTATGGTTGTTTTGTTTTTATGGGTTTAAAAGATTTTTATAATTTAAAAAAATTCATGTTTAAATGGTTTTTATTGTTTTGTGGGTTTTAGGGTATTTAGGGGGTTTAGAGGTTTTTAAAAGTTTCAGGGGTTTTATGGTTTTTAGTGTTTATAGCATTTTTATCATTTTTAGGTATTTTAGGTATTTTAACTGTTTTTTGGTTTTTAATGTTTTAGTATTGTTTTCCTGGGATTTATGAGTTTTATTTTTTATTTTAGGGATTTTTTGGGATTTTTTTGGAATTTTATGGTTTTTAGGGTATTTACAAATTTTGTGGGATTTAAGGTTTTTAAGAGGATTTCGTGTTTTTTATGGTTTTTATGTTTTTAGGGATTTTGAAGAAATTTGAAGGATATAAAGGGATTTTTAAGGATATTTATGGTTTTATGGTTTTTAGGTATTTTTTGGTTTTTTAGAATTTTGGGTTTTTGGGGTTTGTTTTTCGGAGTTTTTAGTGGTTTTAATATTTGTTAATGCTTTTTTAACATTTTTACGAGATTAATGGGATTTCATATATTATAATACTTTTTAAGGTTTTTATGAATTTGTGTGGTTTTTAGGGGTTTTTATTGTTTTTTGGGTATTTATGGTTTTTAAGGATTTTGGCAATTTTTAGGTTTGTAAGGGGTTTTAACTGTTTTTAGTTTTTTAAGAATCTATTAGGGGTTTTCAGGGTTATTAGGGTTTTTTCATTTTATGGTATTTCTAGTAATTTAGTAGGATTTTTATAGGTTTTTAGGGTTTTTATCAATTTTGAGTGTTTTTAGGGTTTTTAGGGTATTTAAGGGTTATTGTATTTTTTAGGTTTTTTAGAGGTTTTTTGGGATTCTGAGGGTTATATGGGGTTTTAGGATTTTTGATAATTTTTTGTAATTTTTGATATTTTAGGTGTTTTTTTGAGTTTTTAGTGGTTTATGGGGTTTTAGAGTTTTCTTTTTTACGTTATTAGGATTTTAAAGGGTTTTTAGAGTTTTTAGTGGTTTTTTTTGTTTTTATTGGTTTTTAGAAGATTTATTGTTATAAGGTGTTTTTGGGTTTTTGGGTCTATTTGTGTATTTATAAATTTTCAGGTTTTTATGGGTTTTATGTTTTTTAGGTTTTTATGGGTTTTTAGGGGTTTTAGGGGTTTTAGGGGTTTTTACCTTTTAGGGATATTTAGGTTTTTTAGGAGATTTCTGTGTTTTTAGGGTTTTTTGTGATTTTTATTGTTTTTTTCGGTTTTTTGGGTTTTTAGGGGTTTTACGAATTTTTAGGTTTTTATGGTTTTCTTATGGTTTACAGGGCTTTAAGTGTTTATGACATTTTTTAGGGCGAAAGAGGTTCAAAGCTAGGCAAGCCTATCCCCCCAAAAATAAATAAATCATAAAGGGACAATTACAATATGTGTTGACAATGGCGAGAGTGAATCTCACCCTTCATATCCGAGTCAACCAAGGGAGAACAAAAAGATGGGGACACAGAGGATCACATCGAACATCTTTCATCAATCTCCCTTTTTGAGAGAGAATCCCCCACTGAGTTGGCCTCTCTATAAACATGAGACACACTAAAGCTCAGGGATCGGAAGATATCAAGGCACTTGATCCAATGTGAGAGTAGTCACCACGGGACATCCCTGGAAAAATTATTAATAGCCGCAACTGCAAGCATCGATTCTAACATAATCCAAATCATCTGCCACCCAAAAATGGCTCAAATATTTCACAGCCTTTATAATGGCCCAAATCTCTCCTTCATAGGAACAACTGTCCCCAATAAAATGAAAGTAGCAGCCCTTGACGAACCCTCTGGAAGTACGAAAGACACCGCCACACCCCGAGGGCCCCAGAGCTCTCAATGCCGCACCATCAACATTGACTTTCAACAATGTTGTAATTGGAGGAATCCATCTAACCAACCTAAGGACCATTGGTTTCCTGCTTTGGCCAGAAACCCCAAGAGAGCACAGTAGCATTTGATCATTAACATCATTCCACATCAAATCTGTTTGAATTCGCGAAGCAGTAAAAATCATCTTGTGAATGGTGAACACGCCTCCATGCAGCGTAAGGGGTTGCCGATTGAAGGAAAAATCATTGTGAGTAGCTCAAACATAATGAATAACTTCTACTACACAAGCAAGAAGTAGGTTATGAACCACATCACATCATTTCATCTGCACCAGGCCACACCAAAAAATAGAAAATCGGTCCTTATAGGAAGCAGCTCATGCGGAATCATTGTAGTAGATAGCTCCAAAGGTCCGATGCAAAGGTACAATTTAGGAATATGTGATCATAGTGCTCTTCCACCGTCATGCATAAAAAAACAGGCATAAGCAAGATGCCAGCCAGCCGCTTTCAGCTGAGCATGAGTTAGAAGCCGATTCCTCCAAATTTTCCAGATCAGAACAAAGTGTGAAGGGGGGATGAAAGGAGCCCTGAATTTTTCCAGCCACGATGGGGGAGCCATCCCATGATAGCACTTCAGATGGTAAAAATCACAAGTATTGAATTTACCCACCATTCTGGGCCACCATATGAGGGTGTCAATGTCAGCAAAGGCATATTGCTGAATTTTCATAGCAATATTGCTCGAGAGCAAGGTCCCCAGGTCATTCTGCTGATGAATGAGGTTAGCAATGGTTAAATTATGTGAATCTTGGGGAGACGTCATCATCTCTGAGATGATCTGGTCCAGCCAAGGGGTAGACCATAAGTTCCGGGCAGAGGACCGTGAAACGATTTATTTTGAATGAGACATAATATCCTTGTAAGAGGATCGTGGAGCTGGCTAGACTGAGGATGAACTGTACCCAGTAAAACCATCACATAACCTGTTTGTGAATCTTTCCCCAAGGAAGTCCAAGACACCACTCTGAGGCTAAAGCAGACTCCAGGTAAATTTCCCAATCATAGCATCATTGAAACACCTTAAATCCTTGATAACAAGCCCGTCCAATTCAAACAGCTTTGTGAAATGTTTCCAGGCCACCGAGACCAATTTCCACTCACTAGTAGAACCAGTCCAGACAGAATTTATTATCTTGGAATTCGGGCTTTTGAGGAGAGCAGTTGGCCAAATATAAATGGAGAAAGCATGCACGAACATAGAGGTGATTACCGAGTTAACTAGGAATACCCTGTGATCTTGGGAGATACAATTTCTCTTCCATTTCTACATTTGTAGTGTAATCTTGGAAGCAATGTTCACAAACTAGCTGCACTTGGATTTTCCCTAGAAAAGGGGCACAACAAGATAAGTACATGGTAGGGAGTCGTGCATAACTCCAAGCCAATTAGCTATGCAGATCATTCTAGCAGGAGAGATCCCATTTCCAAATAAAATCAATGATTTCATCCAACTTATAGACTTTCCAACCACGATTTCATAATGACGGAAGATCTGCTTGGTTGTGGATAGAGTTTGCTTATCTACCTTCCCAAACAGGAGGATGTCATCTACCTAGAGAAGGTGTGAGGGGACACATAGGTCCCTGCCTGCCTTAATTGGTGAATACATCCCTTCTTATATAAGATCAAGAAGGCATCGACTCATGTAGTCCTCCACGATTGCAAAGAGAAAACCCGACATTGGGTCACCCTATCTCACTCCATGGGAGCACTGAAAAAAACCATTTAGAAACCATTGATCACGACTGAGACTCTGGCACTGGGGAGAATTGCAGAGGTCGTCTTGATTAAGCTAATGGAAAATCCATATCTTCCAAGTAATTAAATATAAAGCTCCATTTCATAGTATCAAAAGACTTATAGATGTCAAGCTTAAGCGCAAAGCTACCTGCTTTTGATTTCCTCCTCATAATATTAATCCCCTCCTAGGCAGTGAATAAGCATGATTGGATACATCACCCAGGGATGAATCCAAACTGATTTGGAGTCACAATGTCACCCAAAAATTTTCCCAACCTATGAATGAGATTCTTACTAATAATCTTCAGAACTGTGTTTCCAATGGAAACAGGACGAAAGTCACTAATTGCAATGGCATTACCTTTCTTTGGGATCAATGAGATGAAGTTGGCATTGGCACCATGGGGAATGAAGCCCGAGTGGAAAAACTCCCTGACTGTGTTTGTGACATCCTCATGGAGGATATCCCAGTAGAACATTAAGAAGTTATTGCCAAAAACATCCGGATCTGCAGTGCTATCCATATTTATAGAGAAGAGTGCAGCCCTGAATTCACCCTCAGAGGGGGCCTTCGTTAGGACCTCATTTTTTTGGCCTGTGATACACCTCAGGATAGATTCAAAAATCATGGGGTAGGCTTGTCCTTCATCAATGTAAAACCCCTAGAAATACTCCACCAAAGCCTTAGAAATATCCCCCACTGAAGTGAAGGTTGAGTCGCCAACTCTAACAGCACTCATATTATTCCTAACCCTTATTTCCTTATGAAGGAAGTGAAAGAACATAGAGTTTCGATCCCCATACAGAAGCCATATAACATTGAATTGCTCCTTCACAAGCATCACTTTGTGAGCAAGAAACTCATCCAGCTTACAGTGCAGTCTATGCTCTTCACCTGAAGGTACATTTTTCCTCTGATGCATAATTTGACATACAGGAAGATGAGATTCATCCACTTTAATCTCATCATCCAACCCTAATAAGGACCGTTTTCTCCAATCCTTTAGTCGACTCTTAACTTCTCTCATCTTGTAAATCACAATAAACTTGGGACTACTAGAGAAGGTGATACTCCCCACCCCCAACACCTCTTCCCTGCACCATGGGATAGTGAGCTAGGTGTTGCTGAATATACATATTAGGGGAGAAGATCTTGGGACTCTCCCTTATTTCTACAACAGTTGGATTATGATCCGAGTTGAGTTTTGGGAGGGTGAATCCAGACAGAACCGTTGGCGAACCACCTCCTCCCATGTAAGAGAAACACTTGTCCAGTTTGCTGGCTTGCCTGCTGTTAATGGTGTACCACCCACAAGTGAAGTCTTCCCCCACAATGGATACCTCAGAAAGGTAACATTGGTCAAGGAAAGATGCAAACTCATCTGCTGCAGTGCGATAAAAATTCAGACCTAGCTTTTCTTTAGGCCTCAGGTCCATGTTGAAATAAACAATAACCATCCAATTGTGATCAATTTCTTCACTTATTTGTACCATCCATCTCCGAAGGTGCCTGTGGGTAGTGTATGATCAAGAAGCGTAAACAAAGAAGATGGTGAGGATCCCAACGGTCCCTTGGATTGTAACAGATATCATTTTCTGGCTTGAAATGAACGAGACGATCTAGAAACTATAATGCATCAAAACCCATAAGGTTCCCATACCATTTCCATCCTAATTTTTTGAAACGAGAGAGTAACCAAGAGTAGCCCAATCAAAACCATTCTTGCTGTCAAACTTGATCATGGGTTCAGCTAACCCATTAAGCATCGGCTTCTGTGTGAGAAAGTTCCTAAGGGATGCAGTTGTGGGACTGTTCCCCAAACCTTGGAAATTCTAGAATAAGGTCTTCATTTGGGCTTGGGGGTGACAGGAGAGGGGGTATTACCCTTTCCCTTTCCTTTCCCTTTCTTCCCTTTCCTTTTGGGTTCAGTAGCATGCTTCTCAGAAGCTGGAAAGAGATATTCTACCATCAAACTATGGACAACAACTGTTTGAGATTCAATGGGGGTGTTGGTGGGCCCCTCATCAGATTTCTCCACTTCCACCATGTCACTACAGAAGACTCCACTAAGTGGGTTGAATTTGTTCATGGTTCATATGGCTTCCTTCTGGGGGACCTTCTGCACCTTCCTTGCAGCATTTTCTGAAGCAAAAAACAGAAAAAACTAGCTCTGTTGCAGGGTCCATGGGGCAACTAGATTCACACTTATCCAAGCAGACTACAACCTGAGTATCCGAAATAGATCCAGGCTCATACCCTAAGGCTCCCAACTCACCTGAGACTCCTCCCGAGCCACTTACTTCAGCCGTCATTTCCACGCCCGAAGGATAAAAGGGGGCCTACTGTAACACAAGAAGAGGGGTCGTAACCTGTGGACCCCCACAAGAGCCCTCCGAATCCACCGGGGCACGTACATGATTACATTCCATAGGGGAGGAAGGGGCATCACCCACATCATCCCGCCCACCCTCAGCATCCATCTGAACACCACCCTCAGGCTTAGCCACACCGGAGTCTTCCCTGGCAGTAGGAGCTACAGCCAGCCCACTGTTCCTCCGGCAATGGGATGCGTTATGCCCCTTTAAAAGGAAGATCAAACAGGAAAGTAGCCTCCTTCATTCAAAAACCAGATATCCAAAGATACTACAAGAGGAACAAAATTTTGAGCGCCTCTCATATTGTATTTCCAATGACAAACTATCTTCAAGGGTGTTGAAGACCACCTCCTCAACAGGAGTACTAGCCATGTCCACCTCAACCAGCACACTTGCATAATTCCCATATCTTGGGTTGTCTGTTTCCTTATCAATTATAATGGGAAATACCATTGTAGAGGCAATATCCCACAGAATTCACGGGTGCCAGTAAATCCAATTCAACTTACATATGCAAATCCAGACCTGCGCAAAAGTGTTATTGACACTACAGAAATCAATATTCTGGTCCTAGTCATGAATCCTCAGCAGCCAGGGTTTAAGTTGCAGAGACCCAAAGCCACAAGCTCACCTTTTTCACTCATTAGAGGGAAAAATAATATTGTAGAAACCAAGGCCCATTGTCGTCATCTTCAAAACCGAGAAACCCCATATCTCCACAATGCACTTGGAAAGGTCTCCACTTCTCCATAGGTTTTCCCCATTCGACAAGATCACCCTCGTAATGATGGAAAACCGACATAAGCTCTCCCGTTCTTACAGTGCTTCCTGATTTTCAGAGACATGCGTAATCTGACCCTTCCGAATGACATAGCCGGGAGAGGGAGCATCATAGTCCATGAAGGTGAGCGAGGCCGCAGATTTCACTGCATCCACAAAATTATTTTTGAACCTAGATGCTTCCAAGGCCTTTCCAGTAGCAGTCGCCTTCGATTTCTTAGATCCACAGAGATGAAAAATCTCTTTCTTCGATTTCAGAATTTTATGGTTTTTTGGGTTTTTTAGAATTTGGAGGGTTTTAGGATTTTTATGGGGTTTAGGTGTTTTTTTAGGTTTTTAGGGTTTTTATGGTTTTTTAAAGTACTTCGATATTTTTAGGGGTTTAAATAGTTCTTAGATTTTTTAGTGGTTTTTGGGTTTTTATGAGATTTTAATATTTTTTAATGTTTTTAGGGTTTTAGGGGTTTTTTATGGTTTTTAGAAATTTTTAGAGTTGTAGGGGTTTTAATTGTTTTTAGGCATTCATGGTTTTATTAGGTTTTTTCTGGGGTTTTTGGGTTTCAATTTATTTTTAGGTTTTTTTATGGTTATTTTCAGTCTTTATGGGTATTGAGAGCTTTAGGGGTTTTTATTGTTTTTTTGTACGTTAATGTTTTTTTGAGTTTATTATGGTTTTTAAGGGTTATTGATGTTTTATATGGTTTTTAGGGGTTTAAATTATTTTTAGAGATTTTACTGTGTTTTGTTGGTTTTTAAGGTATCTTATGGTTTATATGGGTTTTTATGATTTTTATTGGGTTTTAGGTTATTTAGGGTCTTTTATGGGTTTTAGTGTTTTTAGGTTTTTTTGGTGTTTTAGGTTTTTAGGTTATTAATCTTTTTAATGAATTTTAAGTATTTTTATGGTTTGAATAGATTTTGTGGGACTTTTATTGTTTTTATGTTTTTAGGAATTTGTAGGTGTTTTAGTTGTTTTTAATGGTTTTAGGTTTATTTGTTCCTTTTCTGATTTTAGGGTTCATGGGGGATTTTTTTGGTTCTTTTGTGTATTAATGTTTTTAGTAGAATAAAGTGTTTTTAGTGTTTTTAGTGGTTTTATGTGTCTTATGGTTTTTAAGGATTTTAGGTGTTTATTTTTTATGGTTTTTAGTGTTTAGGGGTTTTATATTTTTTTAGGTTTTTAGGGGGATTTTAGTATTTTAATATTTTAAGGTTTTCATAAGGTTTTTAGAGAAAGGAAGATGCGAGGGTCAGGCTATTCCTGACCCCCTCAAAATTTATTAGAGAGAAAAAAAGTCGCAGCAGACAAGGGAGGGGAGGGGTCAAACAACCCGCACCCAAAAACCCTTTACAAACACAAACCCAAGAACCGCAAAAAAAGAAAACCAAAAAGCACAAAAAACCAAACAAAGAATAAAAAATGATGTGTCCCAAACATCATCACCTAGCCAATCAGTAACCAGCATCCATCAGCATCAAAACCATCAGCTGCAAATTCAACAGCAGCAACTTCAGCACCTCTCATCCAGCAACACCAAAGCTATCAAAAGCAACTTCATCAACAATTATCAACACAAAATCAGCAACACCACAAAACCATGTCACAACACCACCACATAACATCTCCAAGATCACCAAAATCACCAACCTCCACAATGACTAGAGCCACCATGCAAGGCGTGTCCATCACCAGCCACACAAAGTCACCAGCACCAGAAACAGAACCACCAGCATCTAGAGAAGGAACCAAAACACAGCTCAAGAAGCCCTTCCATCAACCCAGAAACCACAACACATAACCATAACGCAGCACCTCAAAACAGTCCCAGCTAATAACACCAGCATCGATACAAAGCAGAATCATCCAACACCACAAACAGATCCATAATAGAAGGATCCAACGAGAAAATTCAGCAATAAACTCGGGGCCAAAGATAACACTTTGTCACTGCCGGAAAGAGAGGAACAAAACTAGAATTCAGCAAAACACACAGGCCAGGAGCAATAGAATGAATCAAAGCTCGGGTAGAGGAACAAACCTGGAACTTCTGCGCAGATCGAAAACAAGAAAGTCTGAAAGCCCCTGAAACTGGATCAAACGCGTCCCCACCAAGCAGAGTCCACGCCTTCCACATCCGAAAAGGATCGACGCAATGCCGTAGGGGGCACCAAAATTCTCCCAGGAATAGCTCTGCAAGTGAGAGGGGATCTTGCATCACCGACGACCAGGAAAACAAAACCCCTGCAATTCGTCGTCGAAGAAGCCAGAAAACACGCCGCCATTAAAATCCCATCCACCGTTGAAGGCTTTGAAGCCGTTGACCCATCCATGAAGGTTCCATATTTTCAAAGGCAAACTGGAACAGCAGCCGAAGACCGCAAGGGATTCCAAGCTCTAAAGGGTTGACCACATCACCTCTTGCCGAAAAGCTCTGATCTGAAACCACAATGAGCCTCACAGCTCTTGAGGCCGCTGAATCCCAAGCAAAAAGGTAGAGATTCCATGAAAATCCTGGATCTGAATCCTAAGGCCCAGGAAAAAACATCGCACATGAAAGACAAAGCCGTCAGAAAAAGGAAACCATCGCAAGCTAGGATATGAAGAGCACTTTAAGGGAACACCACCACCAAGAAGGAAGGGGCGAACCATGAGCGAAGACCCAATCAAGATCCAAGGGAAAATGTTGAAGGCGTGATGAGTGGGAGAGAGAGCCATGGGAGAGTGCCGCCATCTCCTTCATTTCATAGGGTTTTTAGGGATTTTGAGTGTTTTTCGGGTTCATTAGGGTTTTTAGGTTTTTTATGTTTATTTTTGTTTTTGGTGTTTATTTTTGAGCTTTACGGTTTTATAATGTTTTTAGGGATTTAAAGGGATTATAGAGTTTTTGTGGTTCTGTTGGGTTATTATGGGGTTTTAGGGTTTTTAATTTCTTTAGGATATTTTATGGTTTTTAGTTGTTTTTTGGTAATTTAGGGACTTTTAGGGGTTTTAGTGTATTTAGGTTTTTCTGAGGTTTTAAGTGTATTTATATTTTTAATTTCTTTAATATGCTTTTAGAGGATTTTTAGGGTTTTACATTTTTAGGGATTATTTGGTATTTTTTAGAATTTAAATTCTTTATTGTGGTTTTTATGGATTTTTATGTTTTTAGTATTATTTATGGTTTTTAGGGTTTTATAGGGTGTTACTATTTTTTATGTTTATTTTGGATTTATTTGTTTTTAGGTTTTCAAGGTTTTCATCTGGTTTTTTGTTCTTTTTTAGGGATTTTTATATTTTTGTGTTTTTTAGGGATTTTTAGATTTTGTACCAGTTTAGTGTTTTTAAATATTTTGAGGCTTTTTAGGATTTTTTAAGGGTTTTTTTGTTTTTTTGGGCTTTTATGGTTTTTATAAGATTTTAGGGGTGTTAAGCGTTTTTAGATTTTTTGAAATTTTTGAAATCCTAAAGGGTTTTTATAGATTTTAGTGGGTTTTTATGGGTTTTATGGGTTTTTCAGTTTTTACAGTTTTAGGGGTGTTATGATTTTTTGGATTTTTAGGTCTTTTAGTGTTTTTTAGTTTTTTATCATTTTACGTTTTTTGGGTTTTTAACATTTATTGGATTTTTTAGGTTTTCTTAGGGATTTTCAAGGGTTTTTACATTTTTAGGGATTCTTGGGACATTCTTACAGTTTTGAGTTTTTAGGGGTTTAAATGATTTTTAGGGATATTTGTATATTTTAGAGTTTTTAGGGGGTTTTCAGGGTTTTATCCTATTTTATATTTCTTATAAGATTAATGTGTTTTTATGTTTTAAATGTTTTTTATGGTTTTTAGGGTTTTAGGGTTTTTTTACTTTTTAGACATTTTTATGCCTTTTTTGGGATTTATTTGGCCTTTTTAGGTTTTTATGGTTTTAGAATTTTAGGGGTTTTTAGGGTTTTTATGGTTATATGTTTTTTTATTTTAGGGATTTTTTTTTTGAGTTTTTAGGGGGTTATAATGTTCTTTGAGTTTTTTTATGTTTTTATGGGTGTAAATGGATTTGAGAGTTTTTAGTGGTTTTTATGTTTTTATGGCAAGGAAGGTGTAGGGCCAGGCTACCCTTGGTCCCCCCAAATAGTAAATAAAGAAAACAGAAAAACAAAAAAAGGGAAGGGTAGTGTCAAAAGACCCACACCCAAAATCCCCTACACACGCCCAACAAAAAAAACACCCAAAAAAAGAAACAAGTTAGTCAATGCCACCTCCAAAATCAAACACCTGACCCACACCGAAAGGGTCATTATGCACACAAAAACCAGTAGCAACATCAGCATGGAAAAATTCTGAGTCCACCCTCGTGTCCATAGAATCCTATAACGACTCAAAGTCCTCCAAAATTCTGAGAAGTGTGAAGTACTTCTCCCTAAGCCTCTCCGGCTCGGTAGAGCATAGAGGTTTTCCCCGGTTGTTGGCTTTTATCTTCAACTTCACTGCTCTAGAGGTTTCCCGAGATGCCATGAGCCTAGATTTTATGGGATTATATGTTTTTTTGGGGTTTTATGGTTTTTATGGTTTTGGAGGATTTTTTGTGTTTTTTAAGGTTCTCAGCATTTTTAGGTTTTTTAGGGGTTTTAAGTGATTTTAGATTTTTAAGGTTCCCCAGAGGGTTTTCAGGGTCTTTAGGGTTTTAATGTTTTTGTGGTTTTTTATAGATTCTGTAGGATTTTTATTTAATTTTAGGGTTATTATATATTAATATGGATTTTGGTTTTTTTTATTTTTTAGGTTTTTATGGGTTTTAAGTGTTGCTAGATATTTAAGGGTTTCTTATGGATTTTCTGGGTTTTAGAGTTTTTAAAATTTTAGACTTTTTTATTGATTTTTTGGATTTTTATAGTTTTTCATTGTTTTTAGATATTTTCATCGTTATAAGGGTTTTTATGGTTTTTATGGTTTTAGGGATTTTATATTTTTATTGGGTTTTTGGGTTTTTTGTGTCACAAACCGTCCCCCGGGGCCCGTATGGTGAATACCCCAAGCCCGCCTTCCATAGGCCAGGGGCTGGCGACTAGCACCAAAGGTGTAAATCCCTAAAACTGGGAAGGCATTGCCATTATAAATATAACATACCCAACAGAGTATAAGCTGGAAGAAAAACACTAAGTAAAACTATATAAAAAAGGAGTGCTGAAAAGTAAAGGGGATAGAAATAAAAGACCAACAGAAAGTACAAGTACAACTGAAAAGGACAAAAACAGCTGTAAGATGAAAAGAAGCTCTTGGATCATCCACCATGGATCCGAACCGAAGGGTAGGTACAGATAGCCTCCTCAGCACTCCATGTCCGTCAATCTCCTCCGAGTACCAACTCGTCGTGAGGTCCACCTCTGGTTAACGTCCACTCCTCATACACTCAACCTCGGTCAACGATGTTCGTCGTCTACATCCAACACAACGAGGTGTGGGCATAGCCCGTGTAGGGGTGAGTATAATGATACTTAGTAGGGACCCCGAGACCCTCAATGTCTCACAAAATCCAACAAGGATAATCCACAAAGTATGAAATCAACATATAACCTCACTTAGGTATATGCCCATACATATACCTAAGTTACCAGGTAATCAATCTCAATCATGAGGTAAACACAAAAGATACAGACTTAGCTCAAACCTAGATTTTATTCCAGGGGTAGTATCAAGTAACATCCCCAGTCACACTGTCGGAACCTCGGCTGATGGAGTACTCCGCCTCTATCAAGTATAGAGGTTTTTCCACGTCACACAGAGGTGCTTCCCACTATCCTTGGACTACTGCGGTACTCCTCTTGTCGAGTACTATGGGTCGACCACGTCACACAGATGCACTTCCCACCTTGGGTTTGTTGCATCACATAGAGGCGATGCCCCTCGTAGTTTGCTGAGGTACTCCACGTGTCGATTATCATGGGTCTGCCATATCACACATAGGCACTCCCCAACATAAGTCTGCTGTGACACCAAGACACTCCTCCCTGGGCTAGTCGAGTCACTCTGAGTCGAATCGGTCAGTAGTTGTTAGGTCTTAGCCAGCTACTAGGTCTCTAAAAAATGGTCGCTCGTCTCTGGGAGGATCCGCTCCATGATCTGCAGGTTGATACTCCAACTGTCACGAAGACCCATATAGAAGTATCTCAAAGTTCTTCCACGCCATATAGGTCTCAAAGAAACTGAAGTCACCTCAATCGGATGCCTGGTCTGTGAGGTATTATCTTTTTAGTCCTGGGGGCCCGGTTGGATTCGTGTACGATCCAACCTAACCGTATCTCAACTTTACCCCTAACTCCAATGGGGTATACTGAAGGGACCGTCATGCTCCAAGATTACCAGCATCACTAACGGTTCATCAAATGGACATCTGGTGCCAAAGATATGGCCAAATGATGTAAAGGGTCAGTAGTGGGCCTGGGTCCAGTCCGACCCGGTCGGGCCGACTCGGCCTAACCCAATCTGGGCCGACCTCGTCTGAGTCGACCCGGTCAGACCCGCTGGGTTTGTCCCGGCCCTTTGGGCAGGTCCACCCGCTAGGTTCGGCTCGGTATGTTGGGCCCGGTCCAGCAGACTGCGGGGGAGATTCGGCCTGAAGGTCGCCACGTAGGCGGCTCGGTCCAGAAGGCTGAGCCAGTTCGGCCAGTGACACCACGAGGGATGCCGCGGGCCGGCTCGGGATGCTAGGTGGCCAGCGACAGCAGGGCAGGGAACACGAGTAGTCCGTGGGTGGGCTGGGTAGGGCGCGGCAGGCCGCGGGAATGCCGGCGGGGTGCGGGCAGGCTGGGGGCAGGCCGGCAGGGCGCGGGGGTAGCTGCGGGCAGGCCAGTAGGGTGCAGGGCAAGCCGCGGGCAGGGCGCACGGGGTATGGAGAGGCCACGGTCAAGCCGCATAGGGTGCGTACAGGGAACGGGAAGGCCGCGTGGGGTGCCGAAATGCCACACGGGGCGCCGAGCAGGCCACGGGCAGGCCGGCGGGAGGCCACAGGCAGGCAGGCCGGCAGCCACGTGGCAGCCGGGTTGGCGTCGCTTGTGCTGGTGCGGGCTGGTGGTGTTCAGCCGGATGCACTGGTGCACCGCTGGAGGGGCGCGGTTCGCGGAGGCCGCAGGTAGCATGGCCTTTTTTGTCACCGCCTCCATCGCCTCATCGGTGTTACGTCACCATGCTGAATAACTCCACAAGAAGGAAAATCGAAAGAGGCTGTCGAGCCATGTTAGGTTGGCCCGTATCCTCCGTGTTTATGGTGATAGCAAACAGTTTATAAGAACAAAGCTCAAAAACCTTCATTATTCAAAAAGGGGGGAAGAACAAGGCACTCAAATGAATTTAATCCCCCTACCTTTGATCTTTCGTTCATCATTCGTTGACAGAGTCGTAGAAGTTGGTCATCGAAGACGTCTCACGATGGTCGAAGCTTCAAGGAATATGTCGAAGAAGGATCAGCTTCTTCGTTCTTTGTTCTTCGTTGGGAGGGGTGTTCCTCCTTAGAGAAACCCTTTTCTCCCAAGTTCTCCTATTTCCAAGCTCCACCAAAGTGAATATGACAACAAAATAATAGTTTGTAATCTCCTATTAATTTTTTGGAAAATTATTCAAATTGACTAATTAATTAGGTAGGGTCCCATTAATTAATGTGAAAGGTTGGCACAAATTAAATAGAGGGGAGTTGAAGAGGTTCCCCTAAATTAACTGTAGCTTGATAATTTTCTCCACATAAATGAGGTGTTTCAAGGGTTTAAGAGCTCGGGTGGTCCCCACCTCATTTATCCTCACAAAGGAGGTTGAGTTGGGGTGGGCCCCACCACAATAACCTCTCAGGGGAGGTTAAGGTGTGGTGGCCCTACCTCCAACTTCCAAGAGGAGGTTTTAACCACCCAACACCCACTAGGCGGATCAAATAAAATAAAGTGACGCACACTTTATTTTATTATTTTCCATGAAAATCCAAAATCTAACTTTTAAACTAATCTCACTGTCGGCAAAGTGAAAGTCCCCTTAAGAGAATACCGGCACTGCGAGTTCAAAGGTTCCCTCGAATTTCAATTCCGAGCAATGGTTCAGAAGTTATAAAATCTCGCTCGTACCATTACTGAACGTACCTGAACAAAACTTCAGAATACGATTCCAGGCACACCGGGCCTCGGAATCACACGCCGTCAATTTTTGAAAACTCGTAAAATTCCCATGTATTTATGAAAAATAAATTTCCATGGAAATTCCGGGTCTTTACATTCCCCCACCTCACGGATTTACGTCCCCATAAGCTATAACTCGAACTAAGGGAACAAATGGGGGTACTGAGCATGCATCTGAGCCTCCCGCTCCCGTGTGCTCGTCTAGAGGTTATTATGCTTCCAACGATTGTGGACCAGAGGTATCGACCATCCATGAAGTACCCGATCCTGTTGACCCTCAATCTCCACTAGAACCTCTGTGATTGTCGCCCCATCTTCGACGTCCAGCTCCCCATGGTCGATGGTGTGATAATGGTCATGAACGTATCTCCTCAGCTAGGATACATAGAAGACGTCATGCAGCTGGTGCAACTGATTTGGAAGAGACATGTGGTAAGCCACCTCACCTACTCTATTGAGGACCGGGAAAGGCCTGATGAATCTTAGAGATAACTTGTTTCCTCGGCCAAATATCCGTAGTCCTCATCGAGGTGAGACTTGTAGGAAGACGTGGTCACCATCCTCGAACCCCACAGGCCTCTGTCTCCAATCTGCATATGCCTTCTGCCTACTCTGTGCAGTATTCATCTACTCCAGGATGATCTGCACCTTCTCAGTGGTATCCCATACCATCTCTGGTCCCACTAGTAATAACTCCCGAGGGTTAGTCCAGCACAATGTTGATATGCAAGTTCACCCGTACAAGGCCTCAAAAGGTTTCATCCCGATGGTGGAGTGATATCTATTGTTGTATGAAAACTTAACCAAAGGTAATTGATCCTCCCAACTGTGACCGAAATCGAGGACATAAGCACGTAGCATATCCTCAAGGGTCTAAATGGTCCGCTCGATCTGACCATATGTTTGAGGATGGAAGGCGGTGCTCAGACAAAGCTGTGTCCCAAAAGCCTCCTGCAACCCTTTCCATAGTCGGGAAGTAAACCGTGTGTCATGATCAGAGACAATAGAAGAAGGTAATACATGTAGCCGCACAATTTACTGTACGTAGAGGCGTCTAAAGCTCTCAACTGAACCCTTCTCTCTGATCGGTAGGAAGTGGGCTGACTTGGTGAGTCGGTTAACGATCACCCAGATAGAGTCATGTCCCCTGGATGAAAATAGAAGAAACGTCACAAATTCTATGGATATCCCATCCCACTTCCACTTAGGGACCTCTAAAGGATGGACCAAACCTGTTGTTACCTAGTGCTTCGCCTTCACTTGCTGACAAGTGAGGCATCGAGAGACAAACTTCACTATCGCCTTCTTTAAACTTGGCCACCAGTTCTAACGTTAAAGATCCCGGTACATCTTCACCACTCCTGGATGTACCGCTAGAGGGGATGTGTGTAACTCCCTAAAAACTTTCTCCTGAAGTGATACTGGTACCAAGTTAAATCCTCTAAAGAGGATGTCATGCTCCCCACCTTCAAGAAAATCCATCAGTTGCCTACCCTATAGATATCTGAGCACGTCATGTCTTGTAGTAAGCATCCACGTGCTATGCCTCTCTGAATCACTGAAGAAGTGGGGGAGTGACTATAAGGGACTGAAGGAAAGTTGCTCCATCTCTATCCAAAAAGGATATCTACAAAGTGGCCAGATCCTCCGTCGCTTTTCCTAGTAGCTGTATACCAGTTCTCCTGCTGAGTGCATTTGCAACAACGTTCCCCTTCCCAGGAGTATAGAATATCTCGAAGTCATAGTCTTGGAGGAACTCAAGACAACGTCGCTGTCTCAGGTTCATGTCCTTCTAAGAGAAGATATATCTGAGACTCTTGTGATCATAGTACACTGTAAAAAGTTCTCCCATCAGATAGTGTCGCCAAATATTTAAGGAAAATACCACTGTTGCTAACTCTAGGTCATGGGTAGCGTAGTTCTACTCATGTTGTCTCAGCTATCGAGAACCATACGTGATCACTTCTTGCTCCTGCATTAGGACACACCTGATTCTGGTTCCTAATGCGTCTCAATACACTACGTACCCTACACCTTCCTTTGGAAGCCTCAAGATGGGGGCACTAATCAGCCTCTGCCTCAGCTCCTGAAAGCTCTGCTGGCACTTCTCCGACCAAACGATGGGTTCCCCCTTCTTCGTCAAGGATGATATTGGTGCTGCAACTCTGGAGAAGTCTAGGAAAAACCTCCAATAGTACCTAGCCAAACCCAAGAAACTTTATACCTCTGTCACACTCTTGAGTAGCTCCCAAGCAAGTAACACCTCAATCTTCGTTGGATCCACTGCAACTCCAGCCTCCAAGATGTCATGTCCCAAAAAGGGAACCTCTCAGATCCAAAACTGGAACTTCGAGATTTTACCATAAAGATGGTGCTCTCAGAGTGTGTCCAGTACTACCCACAAATGGTAAGCAGGCACCTCCTCAATAGTCAAGTAGATTAGTATGTCGTCGATGAAGACGACGAAAAAGTGGTTGAGGTATGGATGGAATATCCTATTCATGAAACTCATGAACACTTCTGGAGTGTTGATTATACTAAAGGGAATAACCAAGAACTCGTAGTGGCCATTCCGACACCTGAAGGTCGTCCTCCGCACATCCTCGTCTCGAACTCTGAGCTGGTGATAGCCTGATCTGAGGTCTATCTTCAAGAACCATCGTGCTCCTTTCAGCTAATCAAAGAGGTCGCCAATCCTCGGGAGTGGGTAATTTTTCTTCACAGTAACCTGGTTCAGGTGACAGTAGTAAACACAAAGACTCAAGATCCCATCTGCCTTCTTGGAGAACAGAATCAGGGCTACCTAGGGAGAAACACTTAGTCAGATGAATCCTTTCTCCTGTAAGTCATCCAGCTATACCTGCAGATGACGAAGCTCAGCAGGAGCCATCTGATATGCTGGTGTAGATATCGGTGTTGTCCCGGGGTACATGTCAATGTAGAAGTCCACCTCTCTAGGAGATGGCAGTCCTATAACATCATTAGGGAAACCATCCGCTTACTGGTCCAACACAACTGGATAGCTCGGACACTCCACATCTACTACTCCGAGGGTAAGGTAGGCCAAATGATGAGTGATAGGTTGCACCCTCCTCCGAGTAAGTCTATCCTGCGCTGCAAAGGCTCCCTTCTCACCGGTGAAGGTGAACCTGGTCCCATCTGTGCGGACACTCTGCATTTTGTGCCTAATATAGTTGATCTGAGCATGGACTCTAGATAGCCAGTCCATACCCAATATGACGTCGTAAGGCCTCGACGTAGCTATGAGGAGATCCCAGCCGAAGCTCTTTCCTCCTAGAGTAATCTCACACTACTGGCACCAGTGCGTGATCGTCAATTCTACTCCCATCGGAGTCTCTAGCCGTAAAGATCGAGCAAACAACTCCATCGGAATCTCTGATCCCTAAATGAGGGTAGTGGCAATAAAAGATTAACTGGAACCTGTGTCTATAAGAACTACAACTAAGGTGGAGTAGACACATATTGTACCTCAAATAAACTCCGGAGTGTCGTGATCATAGGCATCAACTGCCTGGAGTTGAGATCTCCCCTATCCACCTGCTCCCTGAGGTCGGGGTGGACCTCCTAGTGGTGGTGGCAATAACACCTCAAAACGTCATCCACTGCCAGTTGCATGGCCATATCCTCTTCCACGTCCGCCTTCTCCCTGTGGACCGCCTCGATCTAATCTCTACCTCAACCTGGGAGTTCCCTCAACTTTTTGGTGATCATCTGAATGGCGGGTCAGATAGTCATGGGCTATGTGACCCTACCCACCACATGAGTAACATTGCCTGCTCCTGACATGTATGTCACCGCCCCAGGTGCCCCGCACAACTGATCATGAGTCATGCAGTCATCCACGCGTGGGTTTGTTCCTCTTGGACCTCTGCATCATCTTCCTACTACCAGCTGCAGAAGACTCCGCTGCATGTTGACTAGTGGTGGGCCTCACTGCCGAAGACTGCTCAGCATGGAATCTCTCCACCAGGAGGGCTCTCTCTAGCACCCCCCTGCGTCGGGATGCTAAGTGAGATCATCGAATCCCTGATCTCTCTCCTGAGCCCCTGCTCAAAGTTCTAGGCCCTGAAGAATGGGTCTCGCACTATATATGTGGAGTAGCGTGAGAGGTCGGTGAACCCCGCTGAGTACTGAGCTACCGTCATGCTACCCTGCTGTAGATGTAGTAGCTCCTATATATGCACCACACGAAGGGTGTCTAGGAAATACTTCCCCTAAAAGAGGCTCTTGAAGTCTGTCTATAATAGCTTCATCTCGTCATGCACCTGGAGCATCAGGATCCGCCATCTGCCTACTGCTGCCTGAAGGAGACTCGCAGAAAGGATCACCATAAGGTCTAATGGTGTCCCTACCAGTTTGAAGACTCTCACCACAGCCTCCAACCAATCCTCAGCCACCTGTGGGTTCATCTCTCCCCTAAAACTGGGTGGCCTCTGGCGCTGGAACTCGTGCAACGCGTTCAAGCAGCGTTCATCGTTTGTTGTTAGGGCCGGTGGAATCGGTGGTCCAACAGGTAGTGGTACCACTGGTGCCTCCCATGGAAGAGGGCCCTTCACCGAGGCCTCATCGCTCGGTGGGATATTTGTGTATAAAGCTCTCGGGGCTCTAGTTGGTCGTCCGCGGGGAGGCATCCTGAAAGAAACAGATACGACATGGTCAAAATATTATACCTGGTGAGCTGACCTGGTTGAGCTGATTTAAAGAAAACTTTTAAAAACCCACACGCAAATAGTTTTTTCATGCACTGAGTCAAAAATCAGAATTCAGGGTCTTGGTGTATGGATACTTTGGCCGCCGCACTAACACTGGACTCCCTAAACATAAAAACACACTCATAACCCTTAGCACTATTGCTTCATAGAAAAGAATGATCAGAGTCCCAAGTTTTGCAATAGAACCGCCTCCTATGATACCAATGTTTCACGACCTGTCCCTCGAGGCCCATGCTGCGACTTCCCCAAGCCCGCATTCCATAGGCCAGGGGCTGTTGACTAGCACCCAAGGTGTAAATCCCTAAAACTGGGAAGGAGTTTCCTTTATAAATATAACACACACAACATAGTATAAGCTGGAAGCGAAACACTAAGTAAAACTGTATACAAAATGTGTGCTAAAAAGTAAAGGGTCCAGAAATACAAGCCCAACTGAAAGTAAAAGTACAAGTGAATAGGAAAAAAATATCTAAAAGGTGAAAATAAGATCCTGGATCATCCACCACAGATCCTACATGAAGGGTAGGTACAGATAGCCTCCTCACCACTCCATGTCCGTTAATATCCTCTGGGTACTGACCCGTCATGAGGTCCACCTCCAGGTACCATCCAGTCCTCATACACTGAGCCTCGGTCAGTGTAGTCCATCGTCTATATCCAATACAATGAGGTGATGGCATATCCCATGAAGGGGTGAGTATAACGATACAGATTAGGGACCTCGATACCCTCAAGGTCTCAAAAAATCCAACAAGGATAATCCAGAAAGTATGAAATCAACAGATAAACTCACTCAGGTATATGCCCATACATATACCTAAGTTACCAAGTAATCCATCTGAATCATGAGGTAAACAAAAAATTTACTGACTCAACGCAAACTAGGATTTTATTCCAGGGGTAGTATCAAGTAGCATCCCCAGTCCCACTATCGAAACCTCGGCTGATGGAGTACTCCTCCTCTATCGAGTACAATGGGACTTCCACAACACATAGAGCTGCTTCACACTATCCTTGGACTACTGAGGTACTTCTCCTATCAAGTACCGTGGGTCTTCCGCGTCACACAGAGGCACTCCCCACTGTGGGTCTGCAGTTTCACACAGAGGCGCTCCCCCTCATAGCCTACTGAGGAACTCCACATGTCAAGTACCATGGGTATGCGGTGTCACATAGAGGATCTCCCCACCGTGGGTCTTCCATGACACCATGGTGCTCCCCACTTGGCTAGTCGAGTCACTCTGAGTAGAATCGGTCAGTAGTCGGCAGGTCTCAGCCAGTTACTAGGTCTCTGCACTATGCTCGCTCGTCTCCGGGAGGATCCGCTCCACGATCTGCAGTTTGATACTCCAACTATCACGAAGTCCCATGTAGATGTATCTCAATGGTCCACCACATCATATAGGTCTCAACACAACAGACAGCGCGTCGATTGGATTCCCGGTCTGTGAGTTATTAGCTTTTTAGTCCCAGGGGCCAGGGTTGGATTTGTGTTCGATCCAACCTGAACGTATCTCAACTTCACTCCGAACTCCAATGGGGTATACTCAAGGGACCATCATGCTCCAAGATTTACAGCATCGCTGATGGTTCGTCAAATGGACATCTGGTGCCAATGATATGGCCAAACGATATAAAGGGGTTAGTAGTGGGCCAGGGTCCGGTCCGACCAGGTCGGACAGACTCAGCCCAACCCAGTCTGGGACGACTCTTTCGGAGTCGACCCGGTCAGACCGCTAGGTTCGACCCAGTCCACTGGGCCTGGGCTAGCGGACTGCAGGGGCGATTCGGCCCAGAGGTCCCCGCATAGGAGGCTCAGTCTAGAGGTCGGGGTTGGTTCGAACAACACCGTGTGGGGCGCGGCTCGGGAGGCTCGGTCTGGAAGGTCGAGCCGGTTCGGCCAACGACGCCGCGTGCTGGCTCAGGATTCTGGGAGGTCGAATATAACTGGACAACGCATGTGGGTAGGCCACGGGCGGTCCGGGTAGGGCGCAACAGGCGGCGGGTAGGCTGGCGAGGCGTGGGCTAGCTGCGGGCAGGCCGACAGGGCATGCGGGTAGGCCGCGGGCATACCGGGGAGGGTGCGGCAGGCCACAGGTAGCTCGGTGGGGCGCGAAAAGCCATGGGCAGGCTGATAGGGAGGACGGAATGCCGAGGGCAGGGCACATGGGATGCCGATGGCAGGCCGGGCGGGGTGCGGGCAGGCTAACAGGGCGCCGGGTAGGCTACGGGTAGGGCGCGCGAGGCGTGGGTAGGCCGCGGGCACGCCATGCGGGGTGCGGGCAGGCCCCAGGGAGGGTGCGTGGGGCGCCGGGCCGACCACGGGTAGGTCGGTGGGAGGCCATGGGCTGGCAGTCGGGGGGAAGTCGGGCAGGCTAGTTCGGCGCGGCTCGGGCTGGTGGTGTTCGACCGGATGCACCGGTGCGCCGTGGGAGCGGCGCGGTTCGTGGAGGCTGTGGTTAGCGCAGCCTCTATCATCACCACCTTCGTCGCCTCATCATTGTTACGTCACCATGCCTAAGAACTCCACAAGAAGGAAAATCGATGGAGGATGTCGAGCCATGTTAGGTTGGCCCGTATCCTCCATGTTTATGGTGATAGAAAACGGTTCATAAGAATGAATCTCAACAACCTTCATTATCCAAAAAGGAGGGAAGAACAAGGCACTCAAATGAATTTAATCCACCGACCTTTGATTCGTCCTTTTTCATTCGTTGATGGAGTCACAGAAGTTGGTCGTCATAGACATCTCATGACAGTCGAAGCATCGAGGAAGATGTCGAAGAAGGATTGGCTTCTTTCATTCTTCGTTCTTTGTTGGTAGGGGTGTTGCTCGTTGGAGAACTCCTTTTCTCCCAAGTTCTATTCTTTCCAAGCTCCACCAAAGTAAATATGCCAACAAAATAATAGTTTGTAATCTATTATTAATATGTTTGAAAATTATTCAAATTGACTAATTAATTAGGTAGGCTTCCCTTAATTAATGTGAAAGGTTGGAACAAATTAAATAGAGGGGATTTGAAGAGGTTCCCCTAAATTAATTGGAGCTTGAGAGCTCTCTCCACATAAATGGGGTGTTTCAAGGGGTTAAGAGCTTGGGTGGTCCCCACCTCATTTATCCTCACATGGGAGGTTGAGTTCGGGTGGGCCCCACCACCATAACCTCTCATTGGAGGTTAAGGTGTGATGGCCCCACCTCCATCTTCTAAGAGGAGGATTTAACCACCAAAAACTCACTTGGCGGCCCAAATTAAATAAATTGATTCACACTTTATTTTATTATTTTCCATGAAAACCTAAATTCTAACTTTTAAACACGACTCATTGCCGTCGAAGTGAAAGTCTTGTTAAGTGAATACTAGCACTGTGAGTTCAACGGTGCCCTCAGATTTCAATTCCTAGCACCGATTCAAAAGTTATAAAATCCCGCTTGTACGTTTACTAAACATACCTGAAAAAACATCATAAATTGATTCCGAGTACACCGGGCCTCAGAATCACGCGCTGTCATTTTTCGCTGACTCTTTAAATTTCCATGTATTTATGAAAAAAAAATTCCATGGAAATTCTGGGTCTTTACTTTCTAAGTTTTTATGCATTTTATGATTTTTAGAGTCTTTGAAAAAAAAATTGGATTTTAAAGGGTATTTAGATATTTTAATGGATTTTTAGGGGTTTTATTGGTTTTGAGAGTTTTTATGGTTTTTAAGGGTTTTTATGTTTTTTTGAGTTTTCAGACACGTTTATAATTTTTACACTTTTTATTTTTGGGGTGTTGTTTTGTTTTTAGGGGGATTCGGTCTTTTATTGGTTTTAGGGTTTTTATGGGTTTTTACTTGTTTTAGGTATTTTAGGGATTTTTTGTATCATTATTACTTTTTAGGATTTTTAGGGATTTTGAGGGTTTTTTCTGTTTTTTCGGCCTTTTAGTTTTTCAGGGTTTTAGGGGTTTGAACGAGATTTTATGTTTTTATGGTTTTATTAGGGGTTTTTAGGTATTTAAGGTTATTTAAATTTTTAGAGATTTTTTGGGATTTTTTTTAATTTTTATGGTTTTGAGGGGTTTCATGGGTTTCTTGAGTTTTTAGGGTTTTTATGTTTTATTAATGTATATTTTTTTAACTTTTTTAGTTTTTTCAAGGGTTTTAGATATTTTTAGTGGGTTATATGTTTTTATGGGGTTTTGGGGGTTTTTACGGTTATAAGAATTTTTATGGTTCTTTGGGTTCTTTTTGTTTTTTAGGGTTTTTTGGACTTTCTAATTGGTAGGGGGTTTATAGTTTTTTAAGATTTCAAGGTTTTATTATTGTATTATAGGGTTTTTATAGTTTTAGAGGGGTTTTAAGAATTTTTTGTTTTTTGGGGAATTTAAGTATTTTGAGTGTTGTTATGATTTTTTTTGATGTTTATGGTTTTTTTGAGTTTATTTGAATTTTTTGTTTATAAAATTTTTATCATTTTCAATGGTATAAAGGGATTTTATAGTTTTAGTGGTATTATCGTTTTTATGGGTTTGTGGTTTTTATGGTTTTTAGGTGTTTATGATTTGTAGGATAGTTTAGGGTTTAGGGTCATTTTGGATTTTTATCATTTTTAAGTTTTTATGGGTTTTAAGTGATTTTAGGTTTTATGGTTTTCCTACATATTTTCTGAATTTCTAGAGGTTTTTATTTTTTTAGGTATTTTTAGGTATTTTTTGGTTTTTTATTGTAGTTGGGTTTCTAGGGATTCGGAGGGGATTAATTTTTAGGTAATTTTTATTGTTTTTTTATATTTTTTTTGTTTTTAGGGGTTTAAATTGTTTTTAGATTTTTATGGATTTCATAGGGTTGTTCTGGGTTTTTAGGATTTTTTTAGTGTTTTTAGTGATTTTTGGGATTTTAGGTGTTTTTAGGGTTTTATGAGTTTTAGGGGCTTTTTGAGTTTTGTAGGGTTTAAAAAAATTTCAAAGTTGTTCATAAAATTTAGTTTTTAAAGGGTTTTGAAGGGAATTTAGTAATTTTTAAGGGTTTCATGGTTTTTAGGGATTTTAGCGTTTTTTGGGTTTTTATGGTTTTATCATTTTTTAGGGTTTTAAATGATTATTTTTATTATGGTTTCAAAGGGGTTTTCGGGGTTTTAAGGTTTTTTACATTTTTTGGGTTTTTAGTTTCTTTTAGATATATATGGTATTTTAGGGGTTTTTATTTATTTTGTGGTATTTTAGGGGTTTTAGGGTTTTATCATTTTTTATGCTTGGGGGGGGGGGGTTATGTGTTTTTAGGTTCTTAAAGTTTTCATAGGAATTTTTTCGGTTTTTATGATTTTAGGATTTCTAGGGATTTTTAGGATTTCTATGGTTTTGGGGTTTTTAGGATATTTTAAGGTTTTTATTATTTTTTTGGGTTTTTGGGTTTTGTTTGGTTTTTAGTGTTTTTTTTATTTTTTTAGTGTTTTAAGAGTTTTTAGAGTATTTTTATCATTTTTTTGGGGTTTAAAGGGTTTATTATTTTTTTAGTCTCTTTTTAGGGTTTTTTGGGTTTTTATGATTTTTAGGGGTTCCATGGTTTTTTAGGAGATTATTTCTTTTGGGGTTTTAGGTGTTTTTATGTTTTTATGTTTTTATTAGGGGTTCTCATGGTGATTAATGTTTTTTAAATTTTTTGTATTTCTAGTGATTTGTTGTGATTTATAGAGTTTTTAGGGAATTAAGAGATTTAGAGGGATTTGAGTGTTTTTAGGTTTTTTTATCATTTTTATGTATTTGGGGGATCAATTGTTTATATGTTTTTAATGTTTTCAAAGGGTTTTCCAGTTTTTAGGGTTTTTAGTTTTTAGGGATTTTTAGGAATTTTATAGGATGTTTATGGTTTTTAGGGTATTTGAGGGATTCTGGGGATTTTGTTTTTCTTTTTCGGCCTTCTGGATTATTAGGGTTTCTTATATTCTAGGGTTTTAATGGTTCTTATAATTTTTTTACCATTTTAGTGGATTAAAAGTTTTTTAGAGTTTTTTGTGGTTTTTTAGTGGTTTTTTAGTTTTTTGGGTTTTTTGGTGGTTTTAGGGTTTTTAGGGTTTGTAGTGCCTTTATGGTCTTTAGGTTTTTTAGAAATTATTTTCTTTAGTGTTTTTAGGTTATTAAGGTTTTCATAGAAATTTTCATAGTTTTTTGTGTTTTTACATTTTTAGGGTTTTTATGAATTTTTAAGGATTTCTATTTTTTTGGTTTTTTGGATTTTGAGTCTTTTCATGGCTTTTAATGTTTTGAGGGTTTTTGAGTTTTCAGTGTGTTTAGGGTTTTTAGAAGTTTTAAGTGTTTTGTTAAGGTTTTCCTAGGGGTTTTGGGGTTTTTACAATTTGTTTGTATTTTTCATTATTTTTTAGGATATTTATGGTTTTAAGGGTTTTTGAGGGTTTTTGGGGATTTTGTTTTTTTATGTTTCTAGGGGTTTTATATTTTTTCGGGTTCTTATATATTTTCATTGTCTTTAAAAAAATTTAGGGGCGTAAGGGTTATTATATTTTTAGGGGGATTTGGGTTTTTATGTATTTATGATGTTTCTTATGGTGTTTATAGGTTTTTATTATTTTTAGGGTTTTAATGGTTTTTAGAATTTTAGGTTATTTCGCATGTTATTGTGTTTTTGGGTTTTTAAGGTTTTATTAGGGGTTTTAAGGGATTTTAGGTTTTTTTATTTTATGGATTGTTAGGAACTTGTAAGAATTTTATAAGCTTCTAGGGTTTTTAGGGTTTTTAGGGATTTTAAGGATTTTAGGGTATTTTGGGTTTTTATGGTTTTTATAGTATTTTTTAGTTTTTAGGGTTTTTGAGTTTTTAGGGAAAAGAAGGCTAGAGACCAGGTCAACCTAGTCCCCCAATTTTGTTTTAAAAAATTTGAGTTTTTAGGGGGTTTTAATTGTTTTTATAGTTTTTAGAATTTTAAGGGATTAAAGGGGTTTTAGTGTTTTTAGTAGTTTTTTTTCAATTTTATGGGTTTTATGGTTTTTAGTTATTTTTATGGTTTTATAGGTTTTGGGGGTTTTATGTCCTTTAGGGGTTTTAGTGTTTTTATATTTTTTAGTGGTTTTAATTTTTTTAGGTTTTTAATATTTTCTAAGGTGTTTTAGGGTTTATTGGGGTTTTTTTATATTTTTAGTCATTTTAACGGTTTTCTTTGGGTTTTAATGGGTTTTTAGTGTTTTCAGTGATTTTGGGGTTTCTATATTATCTAGGGGTTATAGATTTTTTAGATTTTTATTATTTTTTACGTCTTTATGGGTTTTATGTTATTTATATTTTTTTATGTTTCCATTGGGTTGTTCAGTTTCATAGTGTTTTTATGTTTTTAGAGATTGTTGGGGATTTTTTAGAATGTTTTTGGGTATTTCTTGGATTTTGTGGATTTTGTGGATTTTTAAGGAATTTTTGAGGTTTTAAGGTTTAAAATGTTTTTAGATATTTTATACAATTTTAGGGGTTTAAATGGTTTTTAGAGTTTTAGTAGTTTTTAGGGTTTTTATGGATTTTTTGGGGGGTTTTAAGGTTTTTAGAGGTTTTATAGTTTTTGTGTTTTTTAGGTTTTTTAGGTATTTTAGTGTTTTTATACTTTATTAGTTTTTTAGGGGTTTTAGTTTTTTTTATTTTAATAAGGATTCCTCAGGGTTTTTAGGTTTTTTACTTTTGAGGAATTTTATGTTTTTTGATGTATTAAAGTATTTTTGGGAATTTATTAACTTTGTAGAATTTTTATGGGTTTTAGGGTTTTTAGATTTTTTGAGGGTATTGATTTTTTATAGGGTGATTGGGATATTTTAGGTTTTTATAATTTTTTGTGGTTTTAAGTGTTTTAAGTGTTTTTATGTTTTTACGGTTTTTTAGGGTTTTCAGGGTTTTCAGTTTTTTATGTTTTTTCTGGTATTTTTATGGATTTTTTATGACTATTAGGGTTTTAGGATTTTTAGTTGTATTTAGGGTTTTTAGGTGTTTTAGGGTTTTTAAGGTTATTATGGTTTTTTGGGTTTGAGGGTTTGTTTTTTAGTTTTTAGGGTTTTAAGGTCTTTTGAGTTTTTAACATTTTAAGAGTTTAAAGGGTTTTTATAGTTTTTAATGATATTAGGGTTTTTATGTTTTTAGGGGTTTTAATGGTTTTTTGATGTTTTTATGGGTTTTAGAGTATTTATGGTATTTATGGATTTTTTTACTTTTTTATAATTTTATGTTTTTAGGGGGTTTAGTGTTTTTAGTTTTTTAATGCACTCT
Organism: Viscum album; assembly: GCA_963277665.1. Classification (NCBI taxonomy): domain Eukaryota; kingdom Viridiplantae; phylum Streptophyta; class Magnoliopsida; order Santalales; family Viscaceae; genus Viscum; species Viscum album. The sequence goes on from OY728121.1 coordinate 367,267,499, forward strand.
TAGGGGTTTTCATGGTTTTTAGGATTTTTCTGTTTTAGATATTTTTTGGGTTTTTTTATTATTTTTTTAGTTTTTTTCGGAATTTTGAATTTTTTTAAGTCTTTCATGGGTTTCCTGGGTTTTTAGGGTTTTTTTAGTTTTTAGGATTTTGATGTTTTTAGAATTTTTTTAAACATTTTTTGGGGTATAACGGATTTTTTGAGTTTTTAGTGGGTTTGTAGGGTTTTTAAGTGTGTAGGATTTTTTAGTGTTGTATGGGGTTTTAGGGCCATTTATGGTTTTTATATTTTTTTTCAAGGGTTTTTAAGAATTTGGGGGGGTTTAAAGATTTTCTTATGGGTTTTTAGAGATATTATGGTGTTTTATTCTTTTTTATGGAATTTTATTTCTTTATTAGAATTTTTATTATTTTTAGGGTGTTCTGGTATTTGGAGGGGTTTTGGGATTTTAGTGTTTTTATGGATTTGTATGGTTTTTAGGGATTTCTTTGTTTTTAAGGGTATTATGTTTTTTTAGGTTGTTAAGGTATGATAAGGTGTTTTTAGTGGTTTTATATTTTTTTATGTTTATAGGGATTTTTTGGGATTTTTTTTTATTTTTATATTTTTAAGGGTTTTTAGGGATTTTTAGGTGTTTATGGTTTTTTATGGTTCTTATGTTTTTTTTGGGGTTTTATGGGTTTTTGGAGTTTTTATGGATTTGAAGGTTCTCTAGAGGTTTTTTACATTTTAGGGGTTTAAATGGTATTTAAGGTTTTAAATGGTTGTTTTTGTTTCTTTGGGTTTGTAGGGTCTTTATGGGTTGTAGAATTTTTAGTTTTTTATTGTTTTTTTGTTTTAAAGGGTTTTCTGATTTTCTTAGGTTTTATGGGTATCTTAGGGGTTTTTAGAGTTTTTATGGTTTTTTTATATTTTTAGGTTATTTTAGGGAATTTTATGATTTTTATTGGTATTAGGGATTTAGAGGGTTTTTATCAATTTTAGGGTTTTTAGGGGTTTTAAATATTTTATGGTTTTTAATTTTTTAGGGTTTTCTAGGGTTATAAGGGATTTTACCTTTTTACGGATTTTTGGGCATTTTATTGTTTTTATGGGTTTTAGGGTTTTTAGGGATTTAGAGGGTTTTATGGGTTTTTATTGGTTTTAGGGTTTTATGGATTTTTTGTGTTTTATGTTTTTGATGAGTTTTTAGGGGTATTAAATTTTTTTAGGGTTTTAATGTTTTTAGGTGTTTAAATAGGATTTAGAGTTTTTAGTGGGTTTTCAAGATTTATATGGGGTTTTATGGTTTAGATGGGCTTTACGGGTTTTAGGGTTTTTAGTGTTGTCTCGTTCTTGGTTTTCGGCCATGAAACACCCAACGGCTCCGTATCCAATGATTGATGGACCATCTTTCCAAAGGAAGGCGTTCGCCAGATGGTCTAACCAAAGACTCTTAAGAACTCACATTGGTCGAAAGGATGGGAAGTCGGGCTCATCGCACCCTTTCTGGGGGGAATTATTGCCTGTTCTGGGACTCTCTTATAGATTTAAGATGTATTCGTATGTTTGTGAATCTTTGGTTTATACCCAAACATAGTATCCACAGATTCAACCCTGATGGGAAACGGTCAGCTGGACGCAGGGGTTTGGAATCATTTATTCCAGAGGTTTACCAGCCCTAGTTGCATTAATGAACCCGAAGGGTTGGAACTCGCTTGAGCCGGCACCAGGAGTGGCGCAGTGAACTGACGTGGAGATGGTCGGATCGACCGACTATTGGGCTTGAACCTCAGGGAGGCTTCCTATGTACCCTGCTTAGGAAGCAGGGATCAAATTCCACGTAGTTCGGATAGGTGTCGGGGAACCGACGTGAAGAGAGACCAGGTGGTCCGATGGGTTGTGGGCTCGAGCCTCATTGAGGTTTCCTACATACCCTGTCTAGGAGGCAGGGATCAAATTCCACGTAGTTCAGATATACAGTTTAACGTCACGCTGGACGAGGGCATATAGTTTAACATCATGTTGGACGAGGGTGGAACTTGACGTGAAGAAACGACCGAGTGGTGGGCTTGAACCTCGTGAAGGCTTCCTACGTACCATGCCTTGTCATGGATCAAAGTCCCCATAGTTCGCTTTTCCTTGGGGCTTACGCTCTGGGGAAGCCCAGAATGATGGATTGGGGCTTACACTTTGAGGCAGCTCATAGTGATGGATTGGGGCTTACACTCTGAGGCGGCCCATAGGAGGATGTCATGGTCGATGCTTACTCTAAGCCCACATGGGTCATGCTCGGTGTGAGAAACAAGAGGCAGTAGGGACCAGAGGATCACGTCGCGAAAGGTGCGTCCATGAGAAGTGGAGTGAGGCTTATGCATGAAGGCAGCCCAGGGTGATGGATTGGGGCTTACACTCTGAGGAGGCCCAGAAGTTCGGGGCTTACTCCGAGATGGACGCCCTGGGCAACAAAGCCCAGCACGAGAAGGAAAGGGGGTGCTCCTATTCCCATCTCCTCTCTTCCAGTGCACAAGGGCTTCCATATGATGGGTATTTTACCATCATCGAGGAACCGTCAACAAGTGCAGGGGAAGAAAAGGGATTACTGAGCTCAGACTCCGCATTACCGTGGGAATGTGAACCCATGAATGCTTCGGGAATCTACTCAAGGGTTGGGGCAACCCCTTTTCTCCTGTTTACCATGGGTATGTGAACTAAAAATGCCATGCTGATGGGCTTGAAAGTTATACCACGCGGATCCAGTGGCTCTGGCGGAGGCCTCGGCTCGGGGCCGATGAATAAGCCAATGAGGGAATCACGGAGGACCTGGCTGGATCGGAATAATTTTACCTGGCCCTGGAAATGAGAACACCAAAATATTTGGCTAGCCACCGAGAGGTATGGGTGGTGGCGCCCTTCGTATGTGGAAGTGCCACGCGACTGGAGAAGCTGTCCGCGAACCAAGGTGGTCTGCGGACTGATTGGCGTCCCATGAACTTGGGCGGTTCAGGGCTTCGGGTTCAATCTGCGAACTAGGGTGGTTCACGGCTTTGGGCTTAATCCGCAAACTGTGGTGGTTCGCGGAGGGCTCCAGGTGGGCAGCAGTGGCCAAGGGCGGCGCCGATCGGAGGATCATCAGTCAGGGCTTCACCCGCGGAGGAGGGTGCTACGCGTTACGACGGATGGGAAAAGAGTCATAAACTCCCTGGTCCATGGGGAAGTCATCCGCGGAGGGGGTATGTTTCACGGTTATCCTTTTTTTTATTGTTTAGGTTTGCGGTTCACCAAATTATTATTCGTTTTCCAATTCATTCTTAATTCATATACCTACTGTGGTTCGCGTGTGGGAATTTTGTTGTTTGCGAAATCCGAAGCCTTCCTTCAACCGATCTCCTTCCTCCAAATCTGATTCCAGTTCTCCGATCCTTGCTCCCTGATCCCTTTTCTCTGATCCTTTCTCTCCGATCCTTTCTCTCTGATCCTCTTCTTCTTTCCCCCTTGGTCTCCTTTTATAGATTGGGGAAAGGAATGTGTCTGTGGCCATGCAGAACCTTTTATGGAGGCCCATAACCAAATACACAGTTCACGATAGACTTGGTCAATCCGCAATTCGCAGTGCGTATTGAACGCTCCCCTACTCCACGAGGTGAACTTAGGGAGTGCTCCGTGGTTTCGGAGGATCCCTCCTCCCTTCTGCAAATGATAGTGGGTGCGGCTTGAACCGGTCAACACGGTCCGCAGTTTGGGAGATTCGCGATGGTGAACCGGACTGGCGCCCATCCTACCTCTTGACCACAGAGGCCCTCCGCCTCCATTTCGCGAATGACAGCAGTTTGCGTAGGGGGTGCCTCGCGGTGCCTGGCCACGTTGTGCTTCCATGGACCGGTTCGCGGACCGGTCCTTTGTGCCTCCTATTTGATTACTTTTTCACCAATTCTTTGGGGGATCTGGGTAAAATCTCATATACGTATTTTTCTGGACCCCACAAGTGTTTTATGATTATTTGTGGTTTTAAGTGTTTTTAGGTATTTAAGTTTATCTTAAGGTTTTTTTGGGGTTTTAGGTTTTTTATTTGTTTAGGTATTTTAGGTATTTCTTAGGATTTTTATGATTTTTATAGGTTTTAAGGATTTTGTCGGATTTAGTGTTTTTAGGGATTTAAGGGTTCTTTAGTTACATAAGTTTTTTAGTGTTTTTAGTGTTTTTAATTTTTCTTATAGTTTTTAATTTTTTTATGTTTTAAATGGTTATTAGAGTTTTTAGTGGTTATTTATTTATTTTTCTGATTTTTTATGTTTTTAAGGTTTTTTCGGGTTTTAATGTTTTTTGAGGTTTTTAGGGGTTTTAGGGTCTGTTAGGGTTTTATCGTTTTTATTTTTTAGGGGTTTTTTTAGGTTTTTAATGTTTTTAATGGGATTTCCAGATTTTTAGGGTTTTTATGTTTTCATTGATTTTTTGTGCTTTTTAACATTTTATGGTTTTCTAGGTTTTTAGGGATTTTGAGGGGATTTAGGGGGTTTTAGGGGTTTGTATGGAATTTATGGTTTTTTGGGGATTTAGGGTTTTTTTAGTTTTTAGAGGTTTTATGTTTTTTTAGAGTTTTTTAAATATTTAGGGGTTTAAATGATTTTTTTGTTTTACTAGTTTTAAGGTTTTTAAGGGGTTTTAATGTTGTAAGTTTTTAGGGAGTTTTATGGTGTTTTAGTGGTTTTAGGGTCTTTTTGTATTTTTAGATTTTTTTAGGTTTTTAGTGTTTTTTAGTGTATTTAATTTTTAAAGATTTTCATTGCGGTTTTCATATTTGTTAGGGTTGTTTATGTTTTTTATGTTTTTTGAGGGTTTTTACGGCTTTTAGGGTTCTCAGGTTTTTTTATCATATTTAGGGTTTTAGGGGTTATAAGTTTTTTTAGGTTTTTATGGTCTTATTAAATTTGTATGGATTTTTAGGGGGGGGGGTTGGTTTTTAGGGATGTTTTAGGATTTTCACAATATTTAGGGTTTTAGGGTTTTTATGGATTTTAAGGGTTTTTTGGATTTTTGAGGGATTTTAGGGTTTTATGGTTTTTTGAACGATTTTGTCTTTTTTCACTTTGTAAGGGCTTTAAAGGGTTTGAGGATTTTTTTTAAAAATTAAATGGCTTGAATGTTTTCTATATTTTTTAGTGGGTTTTAGGGTGTTTATGGGTTTATGTGGGTTTTTAAGGTTTTAGGGGTTTTATGGTTTTTAAGGTTGTTAGTGTTTTTTTGCATCTTTTAGGTTTTTTGGGATTTTATATGTCTTGAGGTTTCTATGGGTTTCTTACTGGTTTTGGGTTTTTATATTTTGGAGGATTTTTAGGGATCTTTTACGATATTTATGGGTTTTAGGGTTTTTAGGGATTTTTTATTTTTAGAGTTTTTTAATCATTTTTAGGTTTTTTAGGGTTTTAAGAATTTTTTGGTTTCAAATATTTTTTTAGGTTATTTTTAATTTTATTATGTTTTATAATTTAAGGAATTTTTTTATTTTTCGGATTTTTCTGGGTTTAGGGGTTTTTGGGGATTTTGGGGTTTTTGGGTTATTAGTACTATTTATGGTTTTTTGGGTTCTTATTTTTTTTTTGCTTCTTTAGGGTTTTCTTTGAGTTTTTAGTGGTTTTATGGGTTTTAAGAGTTCTTTACAGTTTTTAGAGTTTTATAGAGGTTTTAAATCTTCAGGTGGTTTTTAGGGATTTATGTTTTTAGGGGTTTTTAAGGTTTTTTTGGGTTCTAGGGTTTTTAGGGTTTTTAGGGTTTTTAGATTTTTTGGGTTTTAAGTGGTTTTTGTTTTTAAGGTTTTCTTAAGGGGTTTTAGTGGTTTTATTATTTTTATATTTTTAGGGATTTTTATGGATTTCTAGCATTTCTATAGTTTTTAGGGTTTTGAATGTTTTTAGTGTTTTTAAGGGTTTTAGGGGTTTTTCAGGTTTTTTTTGGGTTTTTTAGTTTTTTAGGGCTTTTAAGTGTCCTTAGTTTTTTATGTTTTTCAAAGGGTTTTTTATGATTTCAATGATTTTTTGGGATTTTTTATTATTCTTATGATTTTTAGGGTGTTTAGGCCTTTTGGGAGTTTTAGGGGGTTTATGGTTTTTAGGGTATTTATGGTTTTTTTGGTTTTTAGGGGTTTTGTGAGTTTTTAGGGGTTTTAAGGATTCTTATAGGTTTTTATCATTTTTAGGGGTCTAAAGGGGTTTTAGAGTTTTTTTTTGATTTTAAGGGTTTTTATGGGTCTTTCATATTTTTAAATTTTTTATGGTTTTAGGTGTTTTAGGGGGTTTTAGGTGCTTTTATATATTTTTGGCGTTTTTATGTTTTTTATGGGTTTTAAGCGTTTTTAGTTTTTTAAGGTTTTCTTAGGGGTTTTCATGTTTTTAGGTTTTTATTCATTTTTATGGATTTTATGGACATTTTAAATATTTTTTTGGATTTTTAGTGTTATTAAGTATTTTGAGAGTTTTTAGGGGATTTAGTGTTTTAAGGGGTTTATTGGGTTTTTATTTTATTTTTGGGTTTTCATTGGTTTTATGTGTTTTAGATTTTTGGTTTTACTAGGATATTTTAGGGTTATTATTGTTTCTTGCATTTTTAGGGATTTTGGGGATATTTTACGATTTTTATGATTTAAGGGTTTTTATAGATTTTGAGGGTTTATGTATTTTATAGTTTTTAAGGTTTTTATGGTTTATTGGGGGTTTTAGAGTATTTTTTGAATTTTTTAGGGTTTCAAGAATTTTTATAATCTTTTAAAAAATTTAGGTGTTTATAAGGTTCTTATAGTTTTTAGTTTTTTTAGGGTGTTTATGGGGTTTTAGGGGTTTTAATGATTTTTAGCAGTTTTATGGTTTGTTAGTATTTTTTGTTTTTGGTGTTTCTTAGGGTTTTTAGCATTTTTTTAACTTTTTATGGGGGTTTTTAAGTGTTTTTATGTTTTTAATATTTTCTAAGGGTCTTGGGTTTTTTGTTCTTATTTTTAGATATTTTTTTTGAATTTTATGGGGTTTTAGGTTTTTCGGGATTTTGAGGGGGTGTAGGGATTTTTAGCTTTTTTGTGTTATTAGCATTTTTGAGGATTTTTAAGTGTTTTATGTGTTTTTATGGTTTTAAAGTTTTCTTAGGGTGTTTCAGCATTTTTATGGTTTTTTACTTTTCAGGGATTTCTATATATTTTTTAAAAACAATTACGAGTTTATGGTTTTTAATGGTTTTAGGTTTTTTAGTGTTCTTATGGGTTTTTAGGTGTGTTTTTTTTATTTTTTAGTTTTTTATTGGTTTTTATATATTTTTAACATTTTTAGGGGTTTAAATGGATTTTCTAGTTTTTACTGGGTTTTTAGGGTTTTTATGGTTTTTATGGGATTTATCATTTTTACGTTTTTAAAGGTTTTTAGAGTTCTTTAGGGTTTTTTGTGTTTTTTAGGTTTTTAGGGGGTTTAACATTTTTTATGGTTTTCTTAGGATTTTTCATTTTTTTAGTGATTTTACATTTTTAATGATTTTTTGGGTTTTTTGGGATTTTTGTGGGATTTATTATTTTCGGTTATTTTGAGGGGTTTTGGGGGGTTTTAGGTTTTTTTGTGTTTTTAGTGTTTTATGGGTTTAACAAATTTTATGGGTTTTTTTGTGGTTTTAATTTTTTGGGGTTTTTTTAGTTTTTTGTATTTTTAGGGTTTGTAGTGTTTTTGGGGTTTTTAGCTTTTCCCCCCCTTTTGAGGTTTTAAGTGTTTTTTGGTTTTTAAGGTTTTCTTAGAGATTTTAAGGGTTTTTTATGTTTTTAGGCATTCTTGGAACTTTATTATTTTTTATGGTGTTTAGGTGTTTTAAGGTTTTTGAGGGATATTTTGATATTTTAGGATTTTTATGGGTTTTAAAGGGTTTTAGAATATTTTATATTTCATAGGGGATTTACTTTGTTTAGGTTTCTAATTTTATCGTAAGGCTTTTAGGGGTTTTACATTTTTATGGATTTTTATGGATTTTTAGGATATCTAATGTTTTTTATGATTTTTATGGTTTTTAATGGTTTTGGGGGTTTTTAGGGTTTATATGGTTTTATGGGTTTTTACCTTTTGGGGATTTTTTACTTTTTATGAGTTTTTAATTTGTTTAGTGTTTTTCTTACATTTTTATTGGTTTAAATGGATTTTAGTGTTTCTTTTGGGTTTTAGGGTTTAATGGTTTTTTACAGTTTATTATGGTTTCTAGGGGGTTTTCGGTTTTTTGGGGTTTTTTGGGGTGGGAGGTGGGTTTTTTAAGGTTTTTAGCATGTTAGGTTTTTAGGGGTTTTATGTTTTATAGATTTTTAATTGTCTCTAGGGTATTTTCATGGTCTTTAGGATCTTTAAATTTTTAGGGGTTTTTAGGGATTTTATAGTATTTTTATGGTATTTTAGTGCTATTACAGATTCTGAGGGAATTAGGGATTTTAGCATTTTTAATGTTTTAGGGTTTTTTTGCGTTTTAGGTTTTTAGGGGTTTTAAGTGTTTTAGGTTTTTATTGTTTTCTTTTGGTTTTCGGGTTTTTTTAGAGTTTTTACATTTTGGAATTATTATGGATTTTTTTGACTTTTAGGGTTTTTTATGGTTTTATGGATTTTGAGGTTTTATAGGGTTTCTAGGGTTTTTAGGGTTTTTAGGTATTTCATTGTTTTTAGAGGGTTTAGAGTTTTTTTTGTTTTTATGGTTTTTAAGGTTTTTTATATTTCTTTAATTTTTTAGGATTTTAAAGGGTATTTAAGGATATTAGTGGGTTTTCAGGGTTGTTATGGGTATTCAGAGTTTTAAGGTTTTTAGGTATTTTTATTGTTTTTAGGGTTTTCAGGATTTTTTAATTTTTTTACCGTTTTTATTTTTTATTGGGGTTTTATGTTTTTTGGGGGGTTTAGTCTTTTTAGGGTTTTAGGGTCTTTAGGGGTTTTAACTTATTTTAAGTATTTTTAGGGATTTTTTCGGATATTTATGATTTTGAGGGTTTTATGGATTTTGAGGGTTTTTGGGGTTATTTTGGTTTTTAGGGTTTTTATGGTTTTTAGGTTTTTAGGGGTTTAAAGTGATTTTAGGTTTTTATGGTTTTCTTATTTTTTTCAAGGATTTAAGTGTTTTTTACATTTTTAGTTATTTTTAGTGAATTTTTATAATTTTTATGGTATTTGGGTGGGGGGTTATGGTTTTTATTATTTTTTTGGACTTTTTGGGGTTTTTGAGGTTTTTTTGGGATTTTTTTGTTTTCTAAATATTTTTTATAAAATTTTTTTGTTTTAAAATGGTTTTATATTGTCAAGTGGTTTTATGATTTTATGCGGTTTTAGGGGTTTTATGGTTTTATGAGTTTTTATCGTTCTAAGGGTTTTTAGTGTTTTTTTATGTTTTTAGGATATTTTTGATTTTAGGGGTTCTAATGGTTTTTTGTATGTTAAGGTTTTCATAAGAAATTATAGGGGTTTTCAGTGTTCTTTTGTATTTTTATGGTTGTTTTGGTCTTTAGGGATTGTTTGATTTTTTTGGGAATGTTTAGATTTTTAATAGTTTTTTGAGTTTCTTAGGTTATTTATTTTTTTTAGATTTTTTGATGCTTTTTATGGGTTTAAAGGGTTTTTAAAGTCTTTAGTGGTCTCCGGGGGTTTTATGGGTTTTAGGTAATTTTAAGGTCATCAAGATTTTTCTTTTTTTAGGGGTGTTTATTGTTTTTTGGATTTTAACGGCCTTTTATAGTTTTTGTGGTTTTTAGGTTTTTTAGGTTTTTATGGGATTTAAGGGTTTCGTAAGGTTTTAGGGGTGTTTTCATTTTTAGGGTTTTAGTGTTTTTTAGGTTTCTTATCATTTATTATCTTTTTTGGAGTTTTATCTTTTTTAGGGTTTTAAGGCCTTCAAAGGGTAGTTTAGGGTTTTTTGATTTTTTACATTTTTAAAGATTTTTAGGGATTTTAGGATTTTTATATTTTTAGGGATATTATGGATTTTGAGAATTTTTTACACTTTTTTTGTTTTTATACTTTTTTAGTTTTTGGGGGTTTAAGTGTTTTTAAGATTTTATGGTTTTCTTAGAGGTTTTCATGGTTTTTGGATTTTTTATGTTTTAGGGGTTTTAGGGATTTGTTATGATTTTTATGGATTTTTATGGATTTTGAGGGGTTTTAGGGTTTTTAGGGTTTCTAGGGGTTTTATGGATTTTTGGATTTTAGGGATTTTTATGTTTTTTAGGGTTTTCAGGATTTTTACAGTTTTTTTAACGTTTTGAGGGTTTTCACGAGCCATTTAGAGTTTTAAGTTATTTTTATGGGATTTATGGGGTTTTTAGGTTTTTGGGGCTTATATGAGTTTTTGGGATTCTATGGTACTTTTATAGTTTTAAAGGGTTTTTAGAATTTTTATGTTTTATAAGGGTATTATTTTTTTTAGGTTTTTAAGGTTTTCTTATGGTTTTTGAAGGTTTTTAGGTTTTTTTCAAGTGATTTTTTGTGATTATTTAGGATTTTATATTTTTAGGGATTTTGAGGATTTTTAGGGGTTTTAGGTTTTTTTGGGTTTTATAATTTTTTAGGTTTTTAGGGGATTTAATTATATTTAGGATTGTGAAGTTTTTATAGGGATTTTCATGGGGGTTTTGGGGATTTTTTTGGTTGTTTACATTTTATGGATTATTAGGTCTTTTATAGGATTTTTATAGTTTTAGGGGTTTTAGGGTTTTGCAGTGTTTTTAGGGTGTTTTAGGATTTCATTTTTTTGGTTTGTTGGGGTTTTATTGATTTTTGAGTTTTTAGGATTAAATGATATTATATTTTTTAAATGGTTTTAGGTGTTTAAACGGGTTTTTGATCTTTTAGTGATTTTATGGGGTTTTAGGGTGTTTAATGGTTTTCAAGGTTTTATGGTTTTAGGGTTTTTATGCATTTTAGGTTCTTTTAGGGTTTTTATCAATTTTTATGTTTTTAGGGTTTTATGTGTTCTTAGGTTTTTAGGGTTTTCATAGGTTTTTTTCATGGTTTTTTTATATTTTTATGTTTTTACAGATTTTTTATGAATTCTATGGTTTTTATGGGTTTTACGAATGTTGTGGATTCTAGGGTTTTTTAGGGTATTAGGGTTTTTTAGGTTTTTTTATTTTTAGGTTTTTAGGGGGTTTAAGTGTTTTTAGATGTTTAATGTTTTCTTAGTGTTTTTTAGGGTGTTAGGGTTTTTAGGTTTTTAGGGGTTTTTAAACAAATTTTATAATTTTATGGGTTTTTATTGTTTTTATGGTTTTTTTGGTTTTTTTGGTTGTTTGGGTATTTAGTTTTTTTTGGATTTAGTTTTTTTAGTGTTTTTTAGCATTTTTATGTAGTTATTTTTTTAGAGTTTTAATTGGTTTAGGGTTTTTGTTGGGTTTTATGGTTTTATGGTTTTAGGTGTTTTTATAGTTTTTAATTGTTTTAGGGACTTTTCAGGTTTTCAGTTTTTTAGGTTTGTAGGTGGTTTAACTATTTTAAGGTTTTTGAGGTTTTCATAGAGTTTTTAGGGGTTTTTATATTTTTAGGGAATTTATGGATTTTTTTAGTAATTTTATTGTTTTTAAAGTTTTTAGGGATTTTACATGTTTTTAGGATTTTAGGGTTTTACTATTTTAGGGGTTTTAGGTTTTTAAGGTTTTCCCATTTTATCGTTTTTAAAATTTTTAAGGGATTTATGTGTTTTTATGTTTTTATGATTTTATGAGGAGTCTTCAAGGTTTTTAGAGCTTCTAACTTTTTAGAGATTTTTTATGGTTTTTATTGTTTTTAGGTTTTTTTCGTATGTGAATATTTTTAGGGTTTTTATGTTTTTTATTGTTTTTTGGTTTTTAGGGTTCTTTAGTTTTTAGGTTGTTTAAGATTTTTTGGGTGTTTTGAACCATTTCTATTCGGGGAGGGGACCGATGTGCCCAACGGTCGATCTCATGGAGGACTGAACTCCACTCAATCGCTAAGGTCGGGTACACCGGTCTTTATTTCGAAATGCCCATCGGTTCCATATCCAATGATACATGGACCTGCTTTCCAAAGGTAGGCGTTCGCCGGGTGATTTGGCCAGCGATGCTTAAGAACTCAAATTGGTCTAGAGGATGGGAAGTCAGCCTCATCGAACCCTTTTGAGGGGAATTATTGCCTGTTCCGAGACTCTATTATAGATTTAAGACGTATTCATATGTTCGCAAATCTTTGGTTTATACCCAAGCATAGTATCCACATATTACTCCTGGTTGGAAATGGTTAGTTGAATGCAAGGATTTGGAATCATTTGGGCCCGAGGTTTACCATCCCTCATTGGATTAATGACACCGAGGACTTTGGACTCACTGAAACAACACTGGTTTGAAGCCCCATAACTGGGTGCTCTGGAGTTTATTTTTTTTCAGGGGGGACAGATAATGACTTGAGCGTTTGGATCGAACCCACAATACGGGCTTCCTACGTATCCTTGCGAGAGGAATTAGAATACTCGTAGTTCTATTTGGGATGGGGCTTACACTCTGAGGTAGCCCAAGATGGTGGGGGTTGGCACACTGACACGGTGACAGTCGGGGCCAATGGTTTGTTGGGCTTGAACCTCATGGAGGCTTCCTACGTACCATGCCTTGACATGGATCAAAGTCCACGTAGTTCGGGAGTACAGTTTAATGTCATGTAGGACGAGGGATGAACCGACATGAAGGAGGTTGGAACGACCAGATGGTGGGATTGAACCTCTTGGATGCTTCCTATGTACCATTACTTGACATGGATCAAAGTCCACATAGTTCGGGAGTACAGTTTAGCGTCATGCGGGGCGAGGGTTGAACCGACGTGAAGGAGGTCTGAACGACCGGTTTGTGGGATTGAACCTCATGGAGGCTTCCTACATACCATTCCTTGACATGGATCAAAGTCCTCATAGTTCACATATGGTTGGGGTCAGGGTCGGTGCTTACTCTAAACCCACGTGAGTCATTCTCAGTGTGAGAAACAAGAGTCAGCAGAGACCTGACGATCACATCGCGAAAGGTGCGTCTGTGGGAAGCAGAGTGGGGCTTACGCATAGGGAAACCCAAGAAGTCAGAGCTTATTCCATAGCGGAGGCACGATGGTGAAAATGCCCAGAGGGAGAGGGAAAGGGTATCCCTGTGTCCATATTCCCTCTTGGTTCTTGGCACCGGGGAAGTACGGAGGTGCATGGGTGCTACCTCCTACAAGAAAGGATAGGGGATTACACTAGGATGGTTTCCCGTTCACTTCAGAAAGGGGAGGAGTGATCACCACCATATTTGAAGGTAAATGGAGGCGGGGTCCCCTAATAGGGCGAGTGGAGAAACAGAAAGGGGCTTCCGGGCTTGGACCCTGCATTACTGTGGGGATGTGAACCCAAGAACACTTCAGGAATCCGCTCAAAGGCCAGAGAAACTACCTCACCCTCTCTTACCATGGGTATGTGAACTCAAGGCGACACCCTGATTCACATGAAGGTTGCATCATATGGGTCCGGTGGCTTCCGTGGTGGCCTTGGCTCAGGGCCGGTGAATGGGCCAGCGAGGGGGCTGTGAAGGATCAGGCTGGATTGGTAGGATTTCACCTGACTCGGGGGATGGGGACACCGAAGGAGTTGGCGGGCCACACGGGTGCATGAGGAGTGGCGCTCTACGCATAGGGGGGTGCTACGTGGCTGGGGAGGCCGTCTGTGAACCAAGGTGGTCCGCGGACTAATAGGTCTCCCACATACTAGGGTGGTACGCGACTTCAGGTTCGGCCCGTGTACCAGGTTGGTACGCGGGGGAGTCCATGCGAGCAATGGAGGCCAAGGGAGACGCCAATCGAGGGTTCTTCAGTCAAGTCTTCTCCCGCATAGTAGGGTGCTACGCAGTGCGTCGGATCGGAAAAGGGGCATAAAATCCCTGGTCCGAGGGGAGTGTATCCGTAGAGGGCCCATGGTTCGCAGTTTTCTGTTTTTTTTTGTTATTTTAAGTTCATGATTCAGCAAATCATTTTGCATTTTCGGTTCCTTATTAATTTTCTTCCAGTTCCATACCTGTTCTAGTTTGCGAATTGGAACATCATTGTTTGCGAAATCCTAAGCTCCTTCCTTTAAAATCCTTCCACCGGAATCTGATCGATCTACCGTTTTCTCCCTTTTGATGTACTTTTATAGAGGTGAGGAAAAGGGTTCTATTGTGGTCATGTGACACCTTTTGTGGAGGCCTATGACCAAAAACCCAGTTTACAGATGACTTGGTCAACAATCTGCAACTCACAGGGGCATTGAATACACTTCACCTGTGAACTAAGTCAGTGCGGGGGGTGCTTTGCGGCCGTGTAGGGTTCCGCCTCTATTCCGCGAATGACAGCGCATGCGGCATGGGCCGGCTGGTGGGGTTTGTAGCTGGGGCGGTTTGTGTCGGTGGACTATCATGGCGCTCATCCTGCTTCGCGCCCGCGGAGGAGCCCCGCCTCTGTTCCATGAACGATAGTGGTCTATGGAGGGGGGAACTTTGCGGAACTGGCCACGTACCGTTAATATTGGACCGGTCTGTAGACCGGTTTGTCTTTTCCAACCTTTGAGTATTCTTCTCATTTTTTCCCAATTACATGAAGGAAATTGGGTAGAATCATCTCTTGAATTAAGGGTATTCTCATTCTCCTTTGCGGATTTTTCAGGACCCTACAAATTCCCCCCATCAGAATGGGGTCCGATCAGAACAAAGAGGAGACTATTCCGATGTAGAGTGGTCCTGAAATGTGGGTGGTTTTCGGCAGAGGGGTCGACCCGATAGGGGACCATGCCTATAAATACGGAGGCCCCTACCCTTTGTCTTTTACCTTATTCCTCGCAAATATTTTTCCTTCCGTCTCAGGGTGATTTCTCCTTCATGAAATTCCTCTTCGGCAAACCAGCCTCCACTTCCGTGAACCATTTATCTTTCGTACCTGTCTTCACCCACGGACCAACCTCCTAGTCGTGAACTTAACACTTTTAATCAATTAAAATGTATGTTACAATGGGCCGCGTAGGAACTCGCTACATGGTTTGGATGGTCCATGAACTGAAATCTTCCAAACTTTGAAACTTTCTTTAAGTTTTCAAAATTAAATATAAAAATATGGGATTGAGATTCCACGGAGCAGCATGGTTTGTGGTTTTCTGGCCAATTCTCCATGGGACATAGTACCGCAGAATTCTTCCGCATAGGGTTGGTTCGCGGGATGCATCAGTCGTAAACCACCTTTTTAGGGATGCTCGCAGACCTTTTCATGAAGGCCCCTTGACTCCTTTACGCAATACTTGGTATTTTTGTCCGGATTCTAATATTTTGGACTAACCATTTTCCTGGTTTTTATAATGCATTGAGAAAATATGGTTCCTCCTCACCCTATACTCAGGCTAGCTGCCGAGCCTCTCCCAATCGGTCCAAGGAAACATCTAGCTATGATTCGTAGAGCTGAGAGCATCAAAGTGGACCCTAGTCGATCCATCATTCCCGACAATGGTGTCTTGAAAGACTTGCTCTCTCTTGAGCTCCTGGGTTATCCTCTATCAAATCGGCTTCTTCTTTATGGATTCAGTTTTCCAGATTTCATCCCTATACCCCCTACCTGGTCTTCCATCTCCTTGTTTGGAAGCGTCATCAAAGAACGTTCAGGCGAACCTCGCCCAATCGGGGGGAGATAATCGCTGATTCTGATCCAAAAGACACTTTCATCCTGAGAGGCTCTGTTTAGACCCAAAGTGATCAGTATACTCAAGACTTCTCTTAAGAGGTCGTCCTCAAGAGTTACCCATCCATAGTCAACCTTGCTCGAGTGGATCCTGACGCGGGCTGGATTCCCAAGTGGGATCTCCGGTCTGGTGGGAATTTATCAAATGATTGGGCCTGGGCCTTCTGGGTCCATCATCATTACCGGGAATTTCCCGAGTCACTGGAAGTAGTCAATATGTACACCACAGTGTGGCCTTCCCAGTTTGTTGTTTACCCGCCATCTTCGATTCTGCCTGACCTACTTAGTCACTGGTGTTCAAGAACTAATACTTTCTACCTTGCCCATGGTGAAGTTGGTATTAGTTTATGGGACATATAATGACTGGGATGGATTCTAGTCATTGGTGAGATGTATTATGAGTTTCTTCCCACTCCTGACGCATAGGATGATGTCAAACATGTGCCTTTGTTAGTGAGGGATCTTCTGGTTATGGCGGAGCGGTCACTGGGTCAGCCCTTGCGTGCCTGCTCTCTTATTCCCTATAGCACCTAGATAGGGTTATTTCTGAAGACAGTAGGACCTGTTCCAATGATCAAAAACCCCAGGACTCATCCTTCTCAACAATCACGAACTATCACAGGTTCCTACTGGGTGGTTTTGGAAGAGGGCGACTATCTTTCATGGGGTTATGAGGTGTTCCCCGATGTGCCACTTATGCTCAGGATGTCAGGTCTTTTTTCCATGTTTTTGAGTGGATGACTATTCCCATCTCGGGATATCAACCCAGGTGTCAGAGCTTGCACCCTGATGATGGATGCTGAGATGGAGGGAGGTTTCTCAGTGAATCTGGTCATGCCTACTTTGGCTCGTATCTACGAATTACTAATCCATATGCAGTAGGGCCGGTCACCCTACCATCTGTGTGGGCCATTTCAATTCTTGTATGTCTATATAGTGAACCATTGCCTCTTTTATGAGTATCATCATAACACATCCATCCCACATCATACCTTTAAACCTGCCCTGCTTGATATAGATGGAGTTCTCTTGAAGTCCCTCAACTCTGATGAAGTCATTAAGCTTTTGAATGACTTCTCCCAGTTATCTTTCACTCCCTACCCCAACCCTTCCGGCGTCGTGGTTGACAATTGCTTGGGGATCCTGGAGGAATTTTCTTACATGATTTCACTATGGGATGGGTTTTTTTCCACGTGGATTGACGAGTTTTCTCTGTGCGAGTTGTACACCCCATATCATTTTTCTCGCCAGTTTGGATGTATGAAACTCCAAGTTTCCCTTCCCCATCCTTAGAACCGAGGACTTCACCCAGACACTCTCCGTCAATGATGGTTGATGTTGATGTGGGAGGGATTTGACACAAGCATTCCCTTGCCTGGCATAGGTGCGACTGCCAGCCTATCCTTGGAGCATGCGAGAATGTGGATAAAGAATTATCCCAATGGGATCCTGTGGAAGGCTGTTTGGAAAGTTCCCAAATCAGGAGTTATTGCGGCTACTGTGCCTACCACATCGTCCTCATCGGCTCTGAGGGAGGACCGACTGATGGCTCTTAGGTCAAAGCAACTCAAGGGACTTTCCTTTTCCAACCCCTCTATGGATGAAGTTCAGACAGACCCAACCTTCTTGGACGTGGATGAGGATGACCCTGTGGATTTGGGTCCCAATGAGACAACTCATGAGGCTTTTCCAGCTGATACCGTACTTAGCAATTTGATTCCCAAGCTTGAACCAGGGTTAGAAGCTTCAGATCTTCCAGCTTCGGAACCATCTTCTAGCGTACACATGTATGCACTGGTTGCAATGCCAGACTTCATTCATGTAATATCTAGCGAGGATACCAAAGATCCTCTTGTCATGGAGGACCACTGAGTAGTGCAATGGTGGGTCTGGCCCTGGATTTGTGAGATTGTTGTTGAAACTCCTCTGGCTGAGATGGATACTAAAACTGAAGCCCTTAGAGAACTTTTCCTGGGTTTGGGGTACGGTGTCTTTGACTATCAGCAGTTTCATTTTCTCTCTTTCCAGGTTGTCATTGCCTATGGGGAAGTTGTCTCTAGTGAACACAAACTTTCTCACCTCGCTGCCTCTCATTGCAGGACCCAAGCCTTTGAGGAGGAAATGATGAAACTCCATCTGCAGATAGCAAGTGAGGCAGGCTCTCAAGATCAGGTAACCGCCCTACCTACCGAACTGCGTGAATGCAATGCTCGAGCAGTGATGTTGTGGGATCAGTTGTCAACTCTAAATGGTAACCTTGAAGCCACCAAGAAAGGGATCAATAACCTACAAATAACAGTGAGGCATACTCGTTCGGTGGCTGAAGCTGAGGCCAGGGAGAAATCCATGTTGGAGCAGACTTGCAACAACCTTCACCGCATGATTGTCGATCTGATGGAGAGCCAAGCTCCTTTGTGACTGTTAGATACATTCTTGTACAATATTTTTTACCACTTTTGTTGCTGTGAGGGAGAGGCCCCAAATTGTGAATGTCCTCCCTTTTTTTTCAAATGGAATTTTGTCCAAACGGAATGCAATCCATGTCGATCTTTCCTTTATGTAAAATTTGATTATTACTGGAAATTTTTTTGCTTAAGTAACAACTCACTGAATTAGAATTGATCATAACTTACAAAAATTATTAAATAGAAATAGGCTCTAATTTTTTCCTAGACCATGGGATCCAACGATCATAATTTGGCCATTGCTAGGGTTTTGCAGAAAAACCCCACAAACATTTTGTCTTTTCTTTTAATACCCTAATTTTTATTGGGCCCATTTGGTGTGGACCCAGTGGGTAAGGCACACATTTTTCTTAGGTCACCCTTTTCAGGTTTTCGGCCTAATAGGATTTACGCCTATTTTTGTGAGCGGTTTAAAGTCCCGCCGTCAAGACTACCATTACTGATGTTTTAGATCGAATAGTTATGACCAGATAAGGTGGGGCGAGGTCCCCAATGAGGTTTGGTTGATCAAAAGATGTATCAATACCCTTCAGACATACGTGGGGAGAAAATGTTTAGATTTGAACGACATGAAGGGCATGCCTTAAGGTATGGGAGACGTATCGGCGTGCAGAGGTAGGAAGAGAATCGCCTAAGGAAAACTTGCCTTTGTTAGATAGGCCAGGGGCAATAAATATGCAGAGCCGATGAGGGAATTGTATGCATAGTCATACAAAGGTGTCCTTAATTCAATGACTGTCCATTTGTGATGGCCCGAGGACTTCAAGGAAGTCCATCTTATAGAAACCACCATAGGTAGCCTGGAGAGTTACGAAAACCCACCAGAGGTGGCTTGGAAGGGGTGTGTGATGTCTGAAAGGGTTTGAGAACACCTGTATTAATCCAGAGTGGGGACCTAGGGTCCCTATCCTATGCATTTAGTTAGTGCAGAGGATGATTGGAGCTTGGCGTAGTTCAAAGTCATGATGTTGGGATGTTCTTTAAAGTGGGACGACTTCTCTTGGTTCTCGGTAATCTCGTCAGAGAAATTACACTACATTCAGGAAGTGTTGTGAAAGAGGTTGGTAAACTGTAGCTCAGAGGGTTTCCAAATCTTGGGATGGACATGGGGGCTCAGAGGCCAAGAGGCGTACGGAGAGAAGCTTTTCCTAAGGAAATATTTCATTTGTTAGACAGGCTGGGAGAAATCAATATGCAAAGGTGTTAAAGGAATGGTATGCATAGTCATTAAAAGGTGTCCTTTAGTCAATGATTTTATTCTCCTGATAGCCAAGAAACTTCAGGGAAGATGGTATTCAGGACCACCTAGGGTAGCTTATGAGGGTTCGTCTTTTCTGAGTACAAATTATGGTTTATGACAAGAGGATGCCTGGATACGGGAGAAATATCTATGCTAAACTTCTTGGGAATGGGTGAAGCCATCCCTTATCATGATGGTGTGAGACAGTGGTTTGTGCAGGTCTAGACCTTGCATTGAGGGACATAGGAAAGCCTCCATTCTCGATTGAACCCAAGACAGGTTCGACCGTGCAGTTTAACGTCATGCGGCAAGGACATGGGGAATTTTGAATTCCGTGAAGTTTAACGTCATGCAGGAAGGACATGGGGAATTTTTAAATTTGTAAAAATGCTTTTAGTTGGAGGCATTTCCCTGGATGTTTAATGCTTGGTCTTTGCAGTTTCACGTCAAGAGAAAAAGACATGCTCCGTGTAGTTTTGGCATCGTGCGGTAAGGACGTAGTCACAAAGGCCACTCTTGATTAGAATGCAACTGGGATTGAATATCTCGGCATTTACAAGATGTGGAGAGGGGTCGATGATGTAAATCGTTGTTCTAGGGCTTCTTGGATCAAGAGAGATGATATGGGGGCTCTGAGGCCGGTAGGCGTATGAGGCTAGGAAGAGTATCGCCTGAGGAAATATTGCCTTTGGTAGACGGTCCGGGGGATATCAATATGAAGAGCTGCTGAGGGAATCGTATGCATAGTCATGAAATGGTGTCCATGGGTCGATAACTTTCCACTTCCGATGGCATTGAATGGTTATGAAGATCTGCAATTAACCGGGCCACGAAGTCTGTCATTTGGTAAGAAAATATCTGGCCATGTCTGGGATGTTCAGCCCTGGTTACTGTTAAGACTCGAATAGTTAACCATGCTGATTTATTTTTCACATAGGGTGTACTTTTACTCCATGCAGTTTAACGTCGTGCGGTAAGGACGAGGTACTCTTAGTTTAACTGTCATAGAGTTCGGACCATTAGGTGACTATTGCTACAATTACTCGGAAGGCCACTAAGTTAGGAGGCTCTGTTGTTTTATGAACATGTGTTAGGGAATGAGGGTGTAAACTGTAACTTTGGGGTATCCCGAATCAGGAGGTATGGTATGAGGGCTCTGAGGTCGGTAAGAGTACGAGGCTAGGAAGAGTATCGCCTGAAGAAATTTTTCTTTGGTAGATGGGCCAGGGGCTATCAATATGCAGAGCCGCTGAGGGCATGGTATGAATAATCATGCAAAGGTGTCCACGGGATGATAACTTTCCACTTCCAATGGCCATGGATGATTATGAAGATTGGAAATTTCTCACAGTATAGAGTTCTACATATGCGGATAATGGTGTCCAAGCATACAGGAAACATCTTCACCACAATTACCCGTCGAGTCAAAGTAGCCTATCCCTGACTTGATGTTTGTAGATGCATATTGTCATGTGAACCACAGGCGGATACATAGGCTAAAAAGGTAGGGATTCCCTGGCAACATTTGGATGTGAGAGGGGAATGAACTTTTAAACCACTGCTCCATAAATTTTTCGATTGGGAGATGTGATATGGGGGCTCTGAGGTCGGTAAGCATACAGAGATTGGAAGAGTATTTCCTGAGGAAATATTTCCCTTGGTAGACGGGCCAGGGGATATCAATATTCAGAGCCAATGAGGGCATGGTATGCATAGTCATGCAAAGGTGTCCACGGGTCGATAACTTTCCACTTCCGATAGCCATTAATGGTTATGAAGATCCGCAATTATCCGGGTCATGGAGTCTGATGTATGGAGAGGATGCAGCCAAATGTGCAAGGAGTATTCCCATATTATTTCACTGCATATCTTGGGTGGGTCGCGACAAAGTCCACGCAGTTTTACATCGTGCGGCGAGGACGAAGTCCATGCAGTTTAACGTCGTGCGGTGAGGACGAAGGTGAACTGATGTGAAAAGGGGATTCCATGTAGTTTAACATTATGCAGTTAGTATGAGGAGTATATATATTTATGTTTACTTTTATCGGTTTCTGGGCTAGGAAATAAGATCCTGACGTCGCTACGTATCTTGCGAGGGAAGGAATCAAGCCACACATAGTTCTTTTTGGAGTACACCCCATTAAGGTCTGATCCTTACACAGGGGGAAGGGGGCATATTTGTTTTTATTATCCTTGAAGTTTAAAGTCATGTAGTAAGGATAAGGAATACACCCCGTGCAGGTCTGGTCCGTTCACATGGGAAAAAGGCATTTTTAAATCCTTCTTATCTGTTCAGTTTAATGTCATGCGGTAAGGATGAGGAACACACCCCATGCATGGTTCGTCCATTCACGGGTGAAAAGGGCATTTTTTTACTTAATTTGGGGATGGATGGTCCAGGATACAGAATCCTAGCGTCGCTACGTATCCTGCGAGGGCATGAATCAAGACGAACATAGTTCTTTAGAGGATGATACACCCCGTGCAGGTCTAGCCCATACACGGGGGAAGGGGGCATTTTTTTTATTTCATTGGGGTGGCTGGGCCAAGATGGGCGACCCCGGCGTCACTACGTATCCTGCACAGTCAGGGATCAAGCCGTACGTAGTTCTTTGAAATCCATGCAGTTTAACATCATGCAGTGAGAACAGGGAATACACCCCGTGTAGGTCTGGTCCGTACACGGGGGAAGAGAGCATTTTTTTAACTTTATTTGGGAATGGTTGGTCTAGGATACATAATCCTGGCATCTATAAGTATCCTACAAGGGCTTGAATAAATCTGAACATAGTTCTTTAGAGGATGACACACCCCGTGCAGGTCTGGTCCGTACACAGGGGAAAAGGGATTTTTTTACTTTATTTGAGGATGGCTCGGCTAGGATACAGAATCCTGGTGTCGCTACATATCCTTCAAGGGTAGGAATCAAGCTGTACATAGTTCTCTGAAAGAGTTACACCTCGTGTAGGTCTAGTCCGTACATGGGGGAAGGGGACTTTTTTTTAACTTTATTCCACTTGGGAGTGGCTGGGCCAGGATAGGGAATCCTGGTGTCGCTACGTATCCTACGAGGGAAAGAATCAAGACATACATAGTTCTCTGAAATCTGTGCAATTTAACGTCATGTTGAAAGGAAGAAGTACTCTTAGTTTAGGGTCATAGATTTTGGACCATTGGGTGCTCAGCAGTTTAACATCCTACAACTCGGATGAAATGCGCTTGGCAGTTTAACATCTTGCAGCTCAGACGAAAACTACTTTTGGTTATGCAAAATACTTCTTCATAAATCTCGCATTTGTAGGAGCAGTAGTGAATTTCCCATCCATGGAGATCAAATAATATTCTCCATTGGATTATACCTTGTGAATAACATATGGTCCCTCCCACTTGGGCTCTAGCATTGGAGCCTTCATTCTATGTATCATTGGGGTCTGGAGGACCATTACCATTTCTCCTTCCAAGAAAGACCGAAGACGGACCTTTTTATTGAAGGCTCATGAGATCCGGTTCTGATATACTTATAGATGGTGAAAAGTGTGCAACTACTTCTCATCCAGCTATTCTAATTCACCTAGATGTTTTTCTGATTGCTCATCGTTGGATAACTGATCACAAATGGCAACTCGAAGCGAGGGTAGTTGGAACTCAATGGGAAAAACCACTTCAATTCTGTATACTAATGAGTATGGAGTTTCCCAAGTAGTGGTGCGTATTGTGGTTTGATAAGCCCAGAATGCATGAAGAATTTTATCCGGCCATTATTTCTTGTCTTTGTCCACCATTTTCTAGAGAATGTTGGAAAGGGTCTTGTTAAAAGCCTCTATTTGTATGTTGTCCACTGCATGGTAGTTGGATGAGTGGTTAGCTTTGATACCATATTCTTGGTATAATTTCTCCAATACAGCAGAGAAGAAATTGGTGTTGTTATCCATCATTATGGTATGAGGGACGCCAAATCTGGTGATGATATTGGTCTTCACAAATCTGACAATATTTTTTGCCCCGAATTCCTTGAGGTGTACATCTTCTTCCCATTTGGAAAAGAAGTCAGTTGTTGTGAGGATATACTTCAATTGTTTGGGCGTGGCGGGAGGATACGGTCCCATGTCGTCCATTACCCATATGGAAAATGGCCAGGAGTACTTTTCCTGATGAAGTAACTCCGGGGGCTGGTGAATGACGTTAGCATGAATTTGGCGTGAGTGGAATTTTGAGGTAAAGTGCTCACAATCTCATCCCACAGTGGGCCAATAGTACCCAAGCCTTCGAACCTGGTGGGAAAGCTTGAACCCTGACTGGTGTGATCCACATACTCTGGAATGCACTTTAGTCATGATAGCAGCAGTTTCTTCTCCATCAATGCATCTGAGGAGGACTCCGTCGAGGCCTCATTTTTAGAGGACCTCTCGCTGACCTGTGTCGGCGTATAAGACAAAGTTAATTTCCCTTCTCTGTATTTTCTCTCATTCAGCCCTATCTGGTGGAAGTTCTCCCTTTTGAAGGTAGTTTGCAATGGGGGTCATCCAGCCGGTGGTGGGAGAATATGGCTCAGGGACAGGACTGACTTCGTTTATTTCCACCGTCTTTGTCTGAACAAATGGAAAGACCATTCGACGATGAGAAATACTGATAACTGTTTCATCCTGGTCTAGGTCAGCTAGGGTTGTGGCCGCGTTGGCTAATGCATCGGCCTGGGCATTCTAAGACTGGGGAATATAGGTCAATGTTGGTTCTATAGATAATTCCTCCATTAACCCTCAGACATGGTCAAACAGGGGAATCAACTCCTCCTTTTTAATAGCGTAGTCACCATTGACTTGCTTGATGGACAGTTTTGAGTTGCATTTTACCTTAAGGTGATGTACTTGTGCCTGGAGTGCGAGCTCCAGGTCTTCATATTCCACCTCATTGTTTTTACATTCTTCTAATAGGAGGAAGAAATATGGAAAGACTTCCTTTTCTGGGGACATGAGTATTATCCCCAAACCCACCTTGTTAAACTTGGGATCCTCCATCCTTTTCTCTATCGGGCTTTGGGATGCGCTATCGAAGTACATTTCCCATGATGGTAGCTCCCCTTGAACCGAGAATATGTCTTCATCAGGTAGATCCATGTCCAGTGCGGTGGTCCCTATCGAGGGGTGCTCTACCAGAAAATCTACTAATGCTTGGCCTTTGATGGCTTTCTAAGGCACAAACCAGATGTCAAACTATTGCAGGATGACTGCCCATCAGGATAGGCACCCAGTCAGCATCGGGCGGCTGAGGATGTACTTGAGTGAGTTACTATGAGAGACCAAATGGAATTCATGATGCTACAGATAATATAGCATCCCGCCTTTTTATCACATAAACTTTCATTACATTTTACAAAACTGAGGATCTTTAAGGTTTAGTGTCTTGGAAACCAGGAACTTAAAACATGAAACAAAAAAAAACATTCTTCTTAAACACTTGAAATGCTTATCCTTATGTTCATCCTAGGTTCATTACTGCATCTCAGAACCTGGGGACATACATCAAAGGAAAGGTTGAGCAGAAGGCCCAGTAAGGAAAACAAGAGAAACATTTTACATGTGAACTTGAGATACTTCAATAAAGTCATGAAAAGAACTTTAAGGCATGAGAATAAAATCATGAGGCATATCATAATAAAAATAACATTTTCATAACTTGAATATGTGGCTACATAATTTAACATAGACAATCATGAACATATCACCAAGGTCCATCCCCAAGGTGTCATTTGAAAATTACCAAGGTTATTCACTAAGGTATCGTGAAAATTGTAATCTCTAGTGGTTACATCATTACCCAATGCATTGGAGCGCAATCAGGGAGCACCCTTAAATTTTCCTTTATTATAATGTGAGCCACATATACCATAATCAAACATTTCATAAATAAACCATATATCATAAAATAAATGGGTTTCATTTCATAATCATAACGTTTTAAAAACTGCTTTAAAGACATGATCTTTACGTCACTTTAAACCCACGGAAGGGGAGAGCGGGTCTCATGTATGTAAATCCCATAATTTAAAATAGAACATTTTGATATATATGTGAATACCCCTGTAGAAATAGGAGCTTTGAGTATTCACTTTATAACATAAAATATTTTTGAGAAAAGAGAGAGGCATTTTGAGACGAAAATTCTGCAGCATAACGGCTATGTTTCAGGGTTTTAGAAAACATTGAAAAGAGAGGGGACATGGGTCCAACATTCATAAATGACCCATAAAACAGTAGAGGGACAGAATATAAGGGATTTAAGAACATGGTAATGAAATTTGAAAATATACCATATGAAATGAAGAACATGAAAGGAAGACAAAAATAAGATTTCTCTTATGAAAATTCGGCAGCCTAACAGCGTTACATAAACATCAACCAAAAATGAATTGATGAGATCAAATAGGGTCTCTCATCATATGAACATAAAAAAAATCAGTATGATAGATATAGATATCATACCCCAACATAATAAAAAGGAACTTGCAATTCTTGACATGTAATTAGAACTTTGAAAAGGGAGAAAGGTGCAAGGACCACTTAAAATTTTAGCAGCCTAACGACGCCACTTAAACTTCAAAATACTGAATTGAAGAGATCAAATGGGGCCTCTCGTCATATGGTCATAAAATATCAGTATGATAGACATAGATATCATACCCCAACACAACAAAAAGGAACTTGAAAGAATTGACATGAAAGTAGAACTTCAAAACGAGAAGGGTGAAGAACCACTTAAAAATTCGGCAGCCTAACGATGCCACTTAAAACTTCAAAATACTGAATTAAAGAGATCAAATGGGGTATCTCATCATTAGATCATAAATTATCAGTATGATAAATATAGAGATCAGAACCCAACATAAAAAAAGGAACTTGAATGAATTTACATGAAAGTAGAACTTCAAAATGAGAAGGGTGAAGAACCACTTAAAAATTCGGCAGCCTAACGACGCCACTTAAAACTTCAAATTTCTGAATTAAAGAGATAAAATGGGGTCTCTCATCATTACATCATAAAAGATCAGTATGATAAATATAGATATCATACCCCAACATAAAAAAGGAACTTTAATGAATTTACATGAAAGTAGAACTTCAAAATGAGAAGGGTGAAGAACAACTTAAAAATTCGGTAGCCTAACGGCGCCACTTAAAACTTCAAAATACTGAATTAAAGAGATCAAATGGGGTATCTCATCATTAGATCATAAAAGATCAGTATGATATATATAGAGATCATACCCCAACATAAAAAAATGAACTTGAATGACTTGACATGAAAATCGAACTTGAAAAATGAGAAGGGTGAAAGAATCCCTTAAAAATTCGGCAGCCTAACGGCGCCACTTAAAACTTCATAAAATTAAATGATGAGAGTAAGAGGGGGTATCTCATCATATGAAAATAAAATGGACAGTATAATGAATATAAAAGAACATACTCCAACATAAGAACATGGAGTATAAAATAATTGACATAAAAGAGATCACTTGAAAAGAAAGAGAGGGGTCGGATCCCTTACCTTAAAATGTAACTCTTAAACCTCAAAGGATGGGACCTTGAGGGCTTGGGGGCACCTTGGGAGGACTCCTTGGGAGGTAAGGAGACCATAAATTCGTTTGGGGAAGAGTGGGGAGTCGAATGGATGAGAGGAGGGCTTGGTATTTATAGGGCAAGTGAGGGGACAAGGCATTAATGGCCAAGGGACACCTCAAAAGTGGTTTTCTCAAAAGCATGGGCCCTCCCATGGTACTTCCCATAAAGTTAGGCCACATGGGGACCCCCACACAATAATTCATCACCCTTGGCCGGCCAACCCTTAAAAAAACTCATGACATCATCATGACACAGTTATGATGTCATTAAACATACCGAAACCCTAAAACTGTATTTTCACTATTCACTGAAAATTCAACTTTCTCAGAAAGATCCCAAAATTTCACCTTAATCAAATATCAATGCTCTGATTTCAAAAATTAACTCCATTTTATAAAAATAATTTTCTAAATATTTTTAATTTATTTTTTAAATAAATACACTATTCACCGAAAATTCATTTTTTCAGAAAAAACCACAAAAATTACCATAACATAATATCGGTGCTCTGAGTTCAAAAATGAAATCAATTTTATAAAAATAATTTTCTAAATATTTTTAATTTAATTTTTAATTAAAAAAACACTATTCACCCGAAAAAAACTAATACTTGAATAATAATTTATGAAACCGTTATTTAACCATTTTATTGAATCACATTACTTAATCAAGGTGCCTAGATTATTTTAAAACTTTCTTTAAGTGAGATTACTAATCCATTTGGTCATATTACTAATCCTAATCATAAAATCACTATTCATAATTTACTATTCATCAAAAATCAAGTTGATCTTATTAGACTCCAAATTTTGTACTGAACATAATTGTAGAAGACCATTTTTTGAAAATCATTACACATTTTTAATTATTTAAGGTTTACATAAACATTTTTAAAATATCCTTTTTCTAAAATTCATCAAAAATATGCATACTATATTTATCCGGTCATTTAAAAATTCATAAACTTCATCATAAGAAGAAATCCCAATTTTTATTTAAAACAATGTATTACACAAGGTAGTTACGGTCTCCTTACATAGCCCCTTATCACACCAGCATAGGACCTAAGTGTAAGGTGTGCTAGGGTGAGAGAGTCCGAGGGAGGCTAGACCAACATTTCCCGAGTAGTAATTTCTATCAGTTTGAACTTCTCGCGAAGGCGATTCCGTTCTAGCCTCACATGATGAAGTTCGGCTTGGGTTTGGTCCAGAGCAAAGCCCAATGGTGCTACCTCCTTCCCATGTTCTGTTAGATGGGCTTCGATCGGTCCAAGACTACTAGGTGAGGCCATCGAATCTTCTTTCTATAATAATTAACCAAGATTACTTGTATTTAGAGTCAATAATCAAAACATTTTGTTCAAAACGGTCATATTGACCAATGGTCATATAACAGTCATAACCCGATGGTCTCATTTTAATTATAATCATGTTTATCAAATAAAACATTTTTGTTGAGTATAAAAAATAAAATAAAATAACACATGAAATTAGGAAACAAGATTTATTCAAAATTTCGGGCCGTTACAATCTTGCCCCCTTAAGAAATTGCGTCCTCGCAATTTTAAAAATAGGGTTTTGAAATTTCATTGAAAGTCCCACATCAGAAAAAGAGTCTGTGACACCATTACTTTAAATGAAAGAAAAGGAAGTACAAAGGCCACCCGAGTTTACTCATACTAGGATTCCATGTAGGAAACATGGACATGGAGGAGAAAACAAAGGGTCACGTCCTAAAGGAGAGTGATAGAAAACATGATTAGGAGGAAGTTAGCCACCAGAAAATCCCAAAATTATGATGTGTGCAAGCGGTCTTTGATTACCTAGTAGGAAACGTAAACCAACAACGTTTTTGTTTTATGTTCCTTTTCATTACTTTGAGGAATTCATTTACAACATAGAACAAAAACATAAGGAAATATATCTACCTTCATGTAGAGTTTCATCCTTTAATAAGTTTTTACCCAAAACTAATCTTTTCACTAAACTATGAGCATTCAAAACTACTTGTTCTCATCAAAACACAAGAATCATCTTCTAGAGAATCTCATAATCCACAAAATATTAACTATATATTTCTTTCATCTTTAAACATTATCCTAAAAACCTAAAGGGTAAGGTAAAACAACTCTTCAAAAAGAAATAATCCCATAGGAATGGAAACTACTTTTAAATCTTCAAAGTTCCATGGTACTACCCAAATTTCATCATAGTACATTCCATAAATAATGATCCTTAAAATTCCTCAAAATAAACCAAACTAAGATTGAAACCCAAATACAAGAAGGATTTGATAACATAGTCTTCCAAAATAAACTTCATTGTTCATCTCCAAAAAACATCAACCACTCTTAACATCTTATAACAAAAGTATCTAACCTAAACATATTTAACCCAGATAGGTTAATCATTCCCATAAGTAACCTAACTTACTATAAGTCCACCTTAAATTCATAGATTCTTAAAATATAAGTCAACCTTACTCCTCAATGAAAATACTGTTGTAATCTATTTACCTCGATCATATAGGGTCCCAAAAATAGTGAACGTCTTCCAAAATAAAAATCATATTTTAATCCCCTAATCATTTCTGTCATATTAATACGGTAATCGTATCATTTCCTATCACATTGGTTGTTGAGACATGTTCTTCCATTTCCCGCCATTAACTAAGAAAAGAACTATAATTAGGGGCTTAAATACTTAGCCAATAATCATGAAAAGAAACTTAAAGCATATAAGGATAACTTGTAGTTGAAAAGTATACCCTAACATTTGATCCCCTAGGTTCCCATATAGGTTATCCATGATCATATATTCTTATGTGAATCTTTATTTTATTTTATCTTTGTTCCTTTAACAATGGTTCATACTAAGCTTATGAATTTACCAAAGCATATCCCCCGGGAGTGTCGTAACCAAGAGTGCAGCAAGGCCCGTTGTCGTGTACCAGTTCCCGTTTGAGTCTAGCTCAAAGCGGTGTTTTCGGGTTTTACCCCTATGTACATCTGTGCCAGAGCCACCTCTACCTGCTCGTATCCAGACATGGATGTACTTACTTGGCAACCCCTTACTCAATACTCACCAAAATACCAGGAAGATTTCCAATATTTTAACTTTTCTATAGGCTTCTTCCTAAAGTTTTCATATCCTAATTTCCACAAATAACTAAACCATCCTTTGATAACAACTATAGCATCCTGCCTTTTTATCACATAAACTTTCATTACATTTTACAAAACCTAGGATCTTTAAGGTTTAGTGTCTTGGAAACCAGGAACTTAAAACATGAAAAAAAAACATTCTTCTTAAACACTTGAAAGGCTTCTCCTTATGTTCATCCTAGGTTCATTACTGCATCTCAGAACCTGGGGACATACATCAAAGGAAAGGGTGAGCAGAAGGCCCAGTAAGGAAAACAAGAGAAACATTTTACATGTGAACTTGAGATACTTCAATAAAGTCATGAAAAGAACTTTAAGGCATGAGAATGAAATCATGAGTCATATCATAATAAAAATAACATTTTCATAACTTGAATATGTGGCTACATAATTTAACATAGACAATCATGAACATATCACCAAGGTCCATCCCCAAGGTGTCATTTGAAAATTACCAAGGTTATTCACCAAGGTATCGTGAAAATTGTAATCTCTAGTGGTTACATCATTACCCAATGCATTGGAGCGCTATCAGGGCGCACCCTTAAATTTGCCTTTATTATCATGTGATCCACATATATCATCATCAAAAATTTCATAAATAACCCATATAGCATAAAATAAATGGGTTTCATTTCATAATCATAACGTTTTAAAAACTGCTTTAAAGACATGATCTTTACGTCACTTTAAACCCACGGAAGGGGAGAGCGGGTCTCATGTATGTAAATCCCAGAATTTAAAATAGAACATTTTGATATATATGTGAATACCCCTATAGAAATAGGAGCTTTGAGTATTCACTTTATAACATAAAATATTTTTGAGAAAAGAGAGAGGCGTTTTGAGACGAAAATTCTGCAGCATAACGGCTATGTTTCGGGGTTTTAGAAAACATTGAAAAGAGAGGGGACATGGGTCCAACATTCATAAATGACCCATAAAACAGTAGAGGGACAGAATATAAGGGATTTAAGAACATGGTAATGAAATTTGAAAATATACCATATGAAATGAAGAACATGAAAGGAAGACAGAAATAAGATTTCTCTTATGAAAATTCGGCAGCCTAACAGCGTTACATAAACATCAACCAAAAATGAATTGATGAGATCAAATAGGGTCTCTCATCATATGAACATAAACAAAATCAGTATTATAGATATATATATCATACCGCAACATAATAAAAAGGAACTTGCAATTCTTGACATGGAATTAGAACTTTGAAAAGGGAGAAAGGTGCAAGGACCACTTAAAAGTTTAGCAGCCTAACGATGCCACTTAAACTTCAAAATACTGAATTGAAGAGATCAAATGGGGTCTCTCGTCATATGGTCATAAAATATCAGTATGATAGACATAGAGATCATACCCCAACACAACAAAAAGGAACTTGAAAGAATTGACATGAAAGTAGAACTTCAAAACGAGAAGGGTGAAGAACCACTTAAAAATTCGGCAGCCTAACGGCGCCACTTAAAACTTCAAAATACTGAATTAAAGAGATCAAATGGGGTATCTCATCATTAGATCATAAAATATCAGTATGATAAATATAGAGATCATACCCCAACATAAAAAAAGGAAATTGAATGAATTTACATGAAAGTAGAACTTCAAAATGAGAAGGGTGAAGAACCACTTAAAAATTCGGCAGCCTAACGGCGCCACTTAAAACATCAAAATTCTGAATTAAAGAGATCAAATGGGGTCTCTCATCATTACATCATAAAATATCAGTATGATAAATATAGAGATCATACCCCAACATAAAAAAAGGAACTTGAATTAATTTACATGAAAGTAGAACTTCAAAATGAGAAGGGTGAAGAACCACTTAAAAATTCGGTAGCCTAACGGCGCCACTTAAAACTTCAAAATACTGAATTAAAGAGATCAAATGGGGTCTCTCATCATTAGATCATAAAATATCAGTATGATATATATAGAGATCATACCCCAACATAAAAAAATTAACTTGAATGACCTGACATGAAAATCGAACTTGAAAAATGAGAAGGGTGAAAGAATCCCTTAAAAATTCGGCAGCCTAAAGGCGCCACTTAAAACTTCATAAAATTAAATGATGAGAGTAAGAGGGGGTCTCTCATCATATGAAAATAAAATGGACAGTATAATGAATATAAAAGAACATCCTCCAACATAAGAACATGGAGTATAAAATAATTTACATAAAAGAGATCACTTGAAAAGAAAGAGAGGGGTCGGATCCCTTACCTTAAAATGTAACTCTTAAACCTCAAAGGATGGGACCTTGAGGGCTTGGGGGCACCTTGGGAGGACTCCTTGGGAGGTAAGGAGACCAGAAATTTGTTGGGGAAGAGTGGGGAGTCGAATGGATGAGAGGAGGGCTTGGTATTTATAGGGAAAGTGAGGGGACAAGGCATTAATGGCCAAGGGACACCTCAAAAGTGGTTTTCTCAAAAGCATGGGCCCTCCCATGGTAATTCCCATAAATTTAGGCCACATGGGGACCCCCACACAATAATTCATCACCCTTGGCCGGCCAACCCTTAAAAAAACTCATGACATCATCATGACACAGTTATGATGTCATTAAACATACTGAAACCCTAAAACTGTATTTTCACTATTCACTGAAAATTCAACTTTCTCAGAAAGATCCCAAAATTTCACCTTAATCAAATATCAATGCTCTGATTTCAAAAATGAACTCCATTTTATAAAAATAATTTTCTAAATATTTTTAATTTATTTTTTAAATAAATACACTATTCACCGAAAATTCATTTTTTCAGAAAAAACCACAAAAATTACCATAACATAATATCGGTGCTCTGAGTTCAAAAATGAAATCCATTTTATAAAAATAATTTTCTAAATATTTTTAATTTAATTTTTAATTAAAAAAACACTATTCACCCGAAAAAAACTAATACTTGAATAATAATTTATGAAACCGTTATTTAACCATTTTATTAAATCACATTACTTAATCAAGGTGCCTAGATTATTTTAAAACTTTCTTTAAGTGAGATTACTAATCCATTTGGTCATATTACTAATCCTAATCATAAAATCACTATTCATAATTTACTATTCATCAAAAATCAAGTTGATCTTATTAGACTCCAAATTTTGTACTGAACATAATTGTAGAAGACCATTTTTTGAAAATCATTACACATTTTTAATTATTTAAGGTTTACATAAACATTTTTGAAATATACTTTTTCTAAAATTCATCAAAAATATGCATACTATATTTATCCGGTCATTTGAAAATTCATAAACTTCATCATAAGAAGAAATCTCAATTTTTATTTAAAACAAAGTATTACACAAGGTAGTTACGGTCTCCTTACATATCCCCTTATCACACCAGCATAGGACCTAAGTGTAAGGTGTGATAAGGTGAGAGAGTCTGAGGGAGGCTCGGCCAACATTGCCCGAGTAGTAATTTCTTTCAGTTTGAACTTCTCGCGAAGGCGATTCCGTTCTAGCTTCACATGATGAAGTTCGGCTTGGGTTTGGTCCAGAGCAAAGCCCAATGGTGCTACCTCATTCCCATGTTCTGTTAGATGGGCTTCGATCGGTCCAAGACTACTAGGTGAGGCCATCGAATCTTCTTTCTATAATAATTAACCAAGATTACTTGTATTTAGAGTCAATAATCAAAACATTTTGTTCAAAACGGTCATATTGAACAATGGTCATATAACAGTCAGAACCCGATGGTCTCATTTTAATTATAATCATGTTTATCAAATAAAACATTTTTGTTGAGTATAAAAAATAAAATAAAATAACACCTGAAATTAGGAAACAAGATTTATTCAAAATTTCGGGCCGTTACAGATAATGTCACAATTTTTGAACTATGAAGAGCAAGGCCAAATAACTCTTCTCAATGTTTGAGTATCAAGTTTCAACATAGATCATGGTTCAGCTGAGGTAATAGAGACTGTTTTCACTGCCAGTGTCATTTTTTTGCGTGAGGAAGGCTCCCAGTGACCGCTCTCGGGCCATCAAGTATAAGATGAGGGGTCTTCCTTCAACCAGGGGAATGAGCACTGGAAGGCTCAAGAGGTACTTCTTTAGGCTGTCGAATTCCTCTTTCCAATCATCTTTCCATTGGTACGTAACCCCCTTTTTCATTAACCTGGTAAAGGGTATACATTTTCCCTCCAGGTTGGATTTGAACCGCCTAATGTTGTCTATGTGTCCTTGGAATCCTCTCAACTTAGTGAGATTTCGAGGAGGTGGTAAACCAAGGATAGCCTTTTTCTTTTTAGGGTCGACTTCAATGCCACGATGGCACACAAAAAATTCATGGAATTTCCCTGAGGTAACCCTGAAGGCGCATTTCAAGGGATTCATCTTTGGGCTATGTTGTCAGAGTCTGTTGAAGACGGTTTCAAGGTTTGACAGGTGATCTGAGCGCTGTCTTGATTTGACCACCATGTTATCCACGTAGCATTTGACAAATCTCCCTAGGAATAGTTTAATGATACGATGCATTGCATTTTGATATGTGGCGTCGGAGTTCTTGAGACCAAAGGGCATGAACCTGTAGCAGAATACTACTTGGGGGGCCTTGAAGGCAGTGGCTTCTTCATCTTCTTGGGCCATCCTGATTTTATTATACCTAGAATAACCGTCCGTGAAGAAGAGATCCTCATACCCAGCCTTTTCATCGATTAATAACTCGGTGATCGGGACTGGGAAATCATCTTTCGGGAAATTCCGATTGAGATATCTGAAATCGATGAAGACACAGATTTGTCTAATCTTTTTTTTGACGGGGGCAATTTTGGCCAACCAAATGGGGTACTAGACCTCCCGAATGAAGCCTGATTTAATAATCTTATCGATTTCAGGCTCTATTTTGGTAGAATGTGAGGGGTGCGTTCTTCTGGCAGCATTTTTATAGCCCTGGTGGTCTTCTGGCAGACCTATGTGGTGCGTCGCCACTTCGGGATCGGGTCTTGGAATTTCCATGTAATTCCATGAAAACACATCTCAATGTTTCCTTAAGAAAGAGGTATATACCTCATGCTCCTTAGAATACATGGCTGCACTAATGAGAGTGGGCCTCGAGTCTTCCTCGGTACCCAGGTTTATTTCCCTGAGCTCGTCCACAGTGGTGGAGATACCTTCCTCAAATGCGGGAGGTGCATCCCTGATATCTTCCTCCTCCTCTTCCCCCAAATCCTCATCTTCTTGATCTTACGGGGGGATAATTCTCAGCACGGGCTCTTTGGAGTCTAGAGGTGAGGCATTGTGGGCGTCCTCGCTCAAGTATACATCCCCAAATTGAGGGTCAGTGGTCGTTTCCGCATTGCCACGCTCGACTGTTATAGCTGAAGTCATGAGTACAGCTGAGTGTGTGTTTGGGCTTGAACCCCTGCTCTCAACATGGTTGATGGGCAGTACATAGTCTCCACTAAGCTTCCTGAGGTGGTCATCAGGAACCACCTCCAAACCATTTGGAGTGGGGATCCAGTTGACACCATCGACTGGAGGATTCTTCTTCTTTTTCTCATAAAACCCGGCGTCAATGTAGCGTGACTCGGAGAGCTTGAAAGGGACCTTGTCAGTGTGCAATGTCCCACTTTTCCCATTGAATCTATACTTGATACAATGGTGGTAGGATGAAGGAATGACCATTTACTTATGGATCCACGACCTTCCAAGTATGGCACTGAATGCTGTGTTCTGTCGGACCACCAGGAATTCTGAGTAGGCCACAAGGTCTCCAAAATGGGTCTTTATCCTGATTTGTCCCATTGGCTTCTGTACACTCTTGTCGTAACCCAACAGAGTTTTGGCTGAGGGGATTAGGTCATCCTCACTATAGACCAAATTAATGTGTGTTCTTAGGGGAAGGAGGTTAACTCTAGAGCCATTGTTGATAAAGACTTTTCGGATCTCAACATCGTTTAGTGTGTCGAACACATATAGTGGTTTAATGTGTCCTTTCATGATGGAATCTTCATCCTGATCAGTGAAGGAAATCACTGCATTGCATTTAGTTGGGCCAGTCTCTGTCCGGTAAATTTCGGTGGCGGCTACCTCAGCTTGAAACTCCTCAGGGATGAGCAAGGCTTCTATAAGCGTCTCCCTGAGGTCTTCTAACAAACTCAGGGCATCCAGGATTGACATCTTGGCTGGTACTGACACCATATTCTTAAGGATGACCTATTTTTTCTCTAGTGGATGATGCTTCTCCGCTGGTGGGAGAGTTTTAGCAGGCACTTTGGGAGCTGGAGCATGCGACGAGGAGGGACCGACTGTGGGGTTGGAGGTCGATAGTGTTCCCATGTTTTGGGGACTAGGCTTGGCTGGTCTGTTTGTGCACACTAGGCATCTAGAAACTTGTTCGTCCTCTGACAGGTATCGCAGAATGATGGGGCCAGAGTGGCCTCTTGTGGAGGGGGAGGGGTATTCGCTCTCCAGTTGAGTCTGTTGAAGGGCTCTCCCATGTGTTTCCACGATATTAACGGTTTGGGATATGGTAAAACCATAGGGTTGGTTTCGGCCATGACTTCACCTCCCCTAGTATCCCCTACTTTTGTGATTCCTCATCCCTACCCCTTGTGTTGGGAACTCGGGTTCATAACCATAGCCCTCGTCCGGGATCGATTCCATTAAATGGATGACGTTGATGGAACCAAATATTAGCTCCTCGTCCTGTGACAAGTCATCCTGGTCGGTTTTCCTTAATGGTGTCGTTTGGTGGGACGGTGCTCGTGGTGCCAAGTTTGGGGGCATAAAATCTGACAGTGTCGGGGTTAGCTTTGGACTCGTTTCGGAATGCTCCTCCTGCGCTTGTCTCCTCCCTTTTCGATTACGCCTGGATGATCAGCTCGTGGAGGGTTGTGAAGCCGATATTGTTGGTTGTGTGGCATTAGGGGCTATTGGTGGCAACACCGGCTGTCGTAGTTGAGCTTGAAGTATGCCCTGAGCTTAGTTGACAGTCCTCTAAGTCATCCAGTCATCAAATTTCCGCCCCTTCTTACATGTGACTTCCTTCCACCCCTGCCCTTTTTCAGAGTCGGTGGTAGAAATATATGTCACAAGCGCTGGGGGTGGTCCCAGCTCGACCTGCCCGGAGTCAACCATCCTTTGCTGGAGGAAATTGAAGATGAAGCATTCCTGGATATTGTGCCCCAACATTCGATGGTAGGGACAGTAATCTGGCATGTCATCACGGTCGAAATATTCAGGTTTCCTTGGCTCCGGGAGGTGGAGCAAGTTTCAATTCATGGTGACGATGAAGTAGCCACAGACTTGGTTCTCCCAGAACGAGTATACCTTGTGTCTTCATTCCTCAAACTTGTTTTGATTCGATCCTCTCTGATCATCCCACATAGGTGGAGGCAGCCACTGATATACAGGGGTCCCTTGATGATTGGGTGGAGGCCTGAGTGATGGAGCAGGCGCAGAGGCTGGTTTGAGCATGAGAGAGGACACTTCAGCTCTGGATTCTCTCTTTGCAGGAGCCTATGAGTCTATTCAAGACTTCAGATTAGTTCACTGTAGGGAGTCCTCAATTCTCTGGGCGATGGCCAAGAGATAGTGGAAGCCAGTGGTGCACTCCACTGGTATGAGTAGTGTTCACATCTGTTCTTGAAGATTATCGATGCATATGGAAAGAATCTCATCTTGAGGAATTGGACTATTCAGAGAGTAGGTCAGACCTTTCTATCTGGTGATGAAATCCGAGACCCTCTCATTCACCCTCTTCTAGCGATTCATGAGGTCGCTGATTTTTCTGTTAGGCAAAGTCAAGCTGAAGTGAAATAGGAACTGCTGCCGAAGGTCTTCCCAGCTTTTTATAGACTGAGCTGGAGGACTCGTATACCAGAAGAAGTAAAATCTCCGCAAGGTCTATACGAAGCATCTAAGTTTCACTGCTTCTTGTTATTTCGGAGTTCCCATAATAGGGTATCAATAAGATGCATAGTGCATCAAATGTTGTTCCGGATCACCGGATCCATTGAAAAAAGGTAATGCAGGGCTACCAAAATTGGGTGGAGGTGGCGTGTTGCTCACCTAATCTGGGTAGGGATTTCGCTCTGGCTATATCGGAGTGCTTCGACCTTCCATCGCGTCCAATCGAGCTATCAGTGCCTCGATGGTGTTGGTGTGACCCTGTTTTACATCTTTTTGGGCCTGATCTTGGGCGGGTGTAGCCCAAGGAATTGCCTGAGGATCTAGCTTGGCCGACACCATGGGTGTATATGCCGTTTGTGGCACCTTCGGAGGGTTCAGACGTACTCGCTCTGGTTTCATCCTAAGTATAGGGAAGTCTTGGTATTCACCCGAATCCATGTTCAGGTAGTGGGATGGGTTGGGCACCTCATTAGGCGGGGGCCCTGACTGCGCTTTGTCTGTCGGGGCAAACCTTGGTCCTTGAGGTGCACTTGCTATGAGTGTAAAGTGTGGCTCTTCTTGGGAAACAGTTTCCATAAGACGGTTCCTCTGGAGTAGTTCGACGTTAAGCCGCCTCAATTATTTCATTTCATCTTCCTGTCGAGCGAATCTCTCTTCGAGCGTAAGTGGGTCGTTCTTATCGAGAGAAGGAGGCAGGTTAAGGGTAACCAATCCTTTGTTCTTATCCTTGTTGGAATCTCGTAGCATAAGTGGAGGAGGTTTAGCTAGACGGCCGACCATATTGAGGGCAGCCCTTTGGTTCTGGGTGTGCACACCCAGTGGTTCGTTGTGAGTCACAACCTGACTGGAACCATCGTCTCCCGATCCATCTGGATTTGAATCATCTATGGTGTCACCCATAGGGTTAACCTCTATGGCATTGATGGATGCATATCATGGGGTGGAGGAGATTTCATATTTCAAATAGGAAGAGGATCTCCCACACCATTTACTGGTCCTCCCCTTCCTATATCGGGATTGCTTTTGGACTCTTTGACGAAGGGTGATGTGGTGATTTCTTTGATGCGACCTTACGGTATTCCTTCCCCTTGAATGTGATTATGATTAAAAAGACGGGATAGGACAGGAACCTCCTCTTCTGATTATCCTCCCTTGACGAGAAAATACTGATTCTCATGGGGGAGGTTGTTATTGAGGTGGTAAAAATTCCCCTAGCCCCAAGGGATGGGGTTGGCTCCGTTCCTTGGATGTTGAGTCTCTTCCCGTTTTCATTGGTCTTACAGGGGAATTTGTCATTAAAAATGACCCCGGCCCTGCAGGCTGGGGTTGACCCTAGATTGCCGCAGCATCTGCTACTATCGCTACTTTCCTGATCTCGCGTGCCCCCATTCGTGGGTGAACTTGATCTGATGATGAGTTAACCTGTAAATCAATCCCCTCTAGGGAGGCAAGCAATGACTGTTGATTGGCCTCTATTAGTCAAGAGGCATTTTGTATGTTTTCAGTGGCCTGATTCAAGAGTTCATTAATGGCTTGTTCCCATCGGGCCTACCACTTTTGGGACTTACTCAAGGACTGACTCTGTTGGACGTGTCATCTCTCCTGAACAGGGACCCCAATTGATTGCTGCCTTGTTGTGATGACGTTACAAGACACTACGTCGAACATGTTCTTCTGGGCGGGGAGCAGAGTGAAATGAAAATCTCCATGCTCTCCCCACCCTCTGATATGGACTCCCGTTGGAGCGTCACCAATGAGTCGGCGCAGCTGGTGCAGCACATTGAGGCATGATATCTCAATGTTTCCTTTACTCTTCGCAGGTCGTGGTCATCGTGCCGAAGGAAGAGCTTCTGGGTCAATGTGATGCAGGAGGTCTCCTATTGTCTTGACGTGATCTACATACCCATCGTAGGACAGGAAGCTTGATTTCAACTGGTGGAGGGTTGTCTATATATTGGAGCAGATGTTTTTCACACATTCCTCTAACAACTTTCTAGGTATGTCGAACAGAGAGGTGGTCGTGGACCAAAACATAACTTGTATATCATCCCTGGCCAGTCGTTTCCTCAGGTGAAAAATGTCGGCATACTCCTCCGCTAGTGATTCCTCTACCTGGTCGGCCCAACTGAGATACTCGCCGATAGTGTGGTCAGAGGCAATGGGGCCAGTAGGTGTCAAATCATCATGTGGGCGATTCTAAGGTGGTTCAAAAGATGAACGTGGCCCTAGACCATCTCTTGAGCGAAGAAGGGTGTCGTTAGCGACTAGCTGTGAATCTGACATGCTCGATCCCATCCTTCTGAGTGCCTCGACATACGAGGTCTTTTTTGTGCTTGATTCGGTAGGTGGAGGACCTTCCTATCGATATGATTTGCCATCGTGGGGATGACCTTCGAAATGGTGTCCATGATGGCGAGGGCTACTCTCACAGCTTCTGTAGGGAGAGAACCTGCGGGGTACACCCAGGGGAGGGCCTTCAGAATGTACCACAATGAGGGGAGGGCCTTCTCATTGATCGGTGTCTAGGTGGGGAGGACCTCCCCTATCCATGTTGTAACGGTGAGGGCTACCATTACTTCTTGACGCCTCACTGCATAGAGGACTCTTGTAGTGCATACCCTGGGGAGGACCTCCAAGGCATGTCGCAGTGAGGGGAGGACCTTCTGGCTGCGTGGCGTTGTTACGGGGAGGGCCTTCACAAAAACTGCCATCATGGTGCGGATGACCATCATGGTTTGATATTCGATGTGTATCATGGGGAGGACCTTCAAGATACACTACAAAAAGGTGAGGACCTTCTTGTTGCTTGGGGCCATTGTGGGGAGGACCTTCGCAATGGTGGTCATTGTGGAGAGGACTACCATCACAGCTGTTGCAATGGCGAGGACTACGATCATAGCTTCCACTGGGAGAATGTATGCGGGGTACACCCTGGGGAGGGCCTTC
Source organism: Viscum album (assembly GCA_963277665.1). NCBI lineage: Eukaryota > Viridiplantae > Streptophyta > Magnoliopsida > Santalales > Viscaceae > Viscum > Viscum album. Next base: position 367,308,501 of record OY728121.1, read on the forward strand.
AGAATGTACCACAACGAGTGGAGTGCCTTCACGTTTCTTGACATCTCTACAGGGAGGACCTCCATTATCAGAGTGGCGAGGACTAACACCGTGATTTGATGCCTAGCTGTGCGGAGTGTCGTTGCAACTTAACCCCTGGGGAGGTCCTTCAGGGAAGGCTAAGACAAGGGGAGGGCCTTCTTGTCATGATGAGACGTCACTGCGGGGAGGGCCTCCACAGTTGCGACTATGATAGCGAGGTCTATTATCGTAATATGTGGCCCCACTGCACAGAGAGTGTTTGCAGTGTATACCCCGGGGAGGACCTTCAGTGTGGACCGCAACTAGTGGAGGGACTTCTTGCTGCACGATCTTCTGGTCACATGGAGGGTTTCTGTGACTCGCATCAAAAGAGGAGCTCTCATGATTGATCATTATATGCCCGTGGGGGAGGCCCCCATGAGTGCTCTAGGGAGGACCTTCAGAGTTGCTGGTAGAAACATTGCGGGGAGGACCTTCGCAACTACTACTTCCACTCCAATAATATTGTAATGGGTGGGTAGGGTTTCGAGCTATCGATATGTGCTTAGTGTAATTTGGAACCCCATCTTCCAGTAGAGTAGAGTCATGAACCCCCTCTTTATTTTCCAGCTGCCTTCGGTGCATTAAGGGCGCTTTCTTGCAGGCATCGGGGAACGTCTGCTATTGATAATGGCCTTCACCTTGGGGTCCCTTTCTAATTGGGTCCCGTGAGACTGCCAAGATATGCCGATGAACAACTTTACTTTTAGCAGAGATATATGCCTGATCTAAAGCATCCACAATGATGGACGGGTGTCCACCAATTGGAATGAGTGAAGATTCTCGATCCGGTTTCCCTTGCGTCGTGGAATATGGCCGACGACCCTACTGGGAGGAAGAAGGGATACAGATATGCTCCAAGGAAACTATCTCATCTCTTATATTAGTCGCCTCAATTAGGGATACGAGATCATGGGACCGAGTCCTTGCTGTTTCCGCTGATGCAATTACATTCTGGAAAATTCTGCAAGATATGATCTGGGATCAATACCTGCTCCTCCATCATTTCTAGGATCTGCAGAGAGACATATTTGGCTGGAATGGGTATGAAGGCCCATTCCGGTATTGGAGTAGGAATATCCTGATCCAGTCCTCCAGTGATCAGTGGGTACTGACAATTCTCCTGTGTCAGGGCAGGTGAACGAGTTTTCCCCTTTTCCAGGATATACCGGTTTTTCTCTCCGTTTTCCGCCACATCGGGATGGAGAACATTACTTTCATCCCTAGGGAGTTGTCCCTATATATATTAGTTCCCCACCGTATCGAGTTAGTGGCCTTTATTGGTAGGGAGACGTGCCTGCCTATTAATCTCCACCTAATCATGATGGTAGGCATCAGGAGCATCTGCTAGGAGCTGGTCATGCAGGCGCTGGGTCGCCACCATGTCTGGTTGGTGGGCTTTAAGACCCTGGGCAGGGAAAGGTTCCTGCCAGGTAGGTGTTGTCCTGCATAAGTTATGGGCTTGATAGAGCTCAGTGGGGATGTGCGCCTGCTGGTATGATGCTGCCATATCAGGACAACGAGCTTTGGAGGAGCGAACAGGTGTATGTGCTTGCTCGCGATATGTCTCTGTGACTGGGCAGCGAAGCTCCTCCTCAGGGACAAGGGTGAGGACCGGTCCCTGGTTGTATTTTTTCCACCCTCATCGGGCGGTCCGAGGGGCCGGATCTCAGGGAGCATGGGACTGGATCCTTGGGTGATTTCCTCCTTGGCGAGAGGATATTGAGTCACGGCATAACCGCGACGACACCTTCTGGTGGGGGACTTAGAGTGGAACCCCCGTTTAGTGGGGATGAATTCCTCGGTGTCAACCTCATCCAACTCCATAAGATAAGGGACGTACACATTGTCTTGTTTCGGGGATAAAATCCCAAAACGATTTGAGATGGAAACCGGAGCCGTCTGGATCTGCTTCCGCGGCTGCTGCTGGGCTGGCGACCGATGGGTCTTGGAGGATTGGAGGGCATGCATCTCCACCTCTACCATCAAGAGAGTACCGTTCAAGTGGTTTTCTCGGATTAGCTCATATGAGACCCAGCGTTGAAGATGCTGGGTAGGTGATGGGGTCCTCCATTGGTGAGGATGTCCGGTCATTTCATAGGTTGAAGTGCGCACCTATGTGTTCCTCTGTGATTCCATTGGATCGAAGGGAGTCCTGTGTGGTACCTGTAAAATATTTTAACAAATACAAATAGAAAACCTATCAAAGCATCATCTTGTGATCCCATGTGTAATTAATGACCTTTCTTGGCCCTACTTGTGAGTATAAGGGGGTATAGAGTGGGATTAGGTTAAATCTGTCATGCTTGGTAAAAGATTCTCGTCAGGTTCACCATTTATTGTTTCGAACCGTTTCTATTCGGGGAGGGGACCGATGCACCCAATGATCGATCTCATGGAGGACTGAACTCTGCTCAATCTCTAAGTTCGGGTAAACCAGTATTCATTTCAAAACGCCCAACAGTTCCATATCCAACGATACGTGGACCTACTTTCCAAAGGCAGGCGTTCGCCGGATGATTTGGCCAACGATGCTTAAGAACTCTCATTGGTCGAGAGGATGGGAAGTCGGTCTCATCGCACCCTTTTGAGGGGAATTATTGCATGTTCTGGGACTCTCTTATAGATTTAAGATGTATTCATATGTTTTCAAATCTTTGGTTTATACCCAATCATAGTATCCAAGGATTACTCCTGGTTGGAAATGGTCAGCTGAACACAAGGATTCAGAATCATTTGGGCCCGAGGTTTACCATCCATCATTGGATTAATGACTCCGAGGAATTTGGACTCACTGAAATGGAACTGGTTTGAAGCCCCATAATTGGGCGCTCTGGAGTTTATTGTCATCCAGGGGGACAGATAATGACTTGAGCTTTGGATCGAACCCATAATACGGGCTTCCTACGTATCCTTGTGATAGGAATCAGAATCCTCGTAGTTTGATTTGGGATGGGGCTTACACTCTGAGGCTGTCCAAGATGGTGGGGGTTGGCACACCGACATGGTAACATTTGGGGCCAATGGTTTATTGGGGTTGAACATCGTGGAGGCTTCCTATGTACCATGCCTTGACATAGATCAAAGTCCACGTAGTTCGGGAGTAAAGTTTAACGTCATGCAGGATGAGGGATGAACTGACGTGAAGGAGGTCGGAATGACCGGGTGGTGGGCTTGAACCTCATGGAGGCTTCCTATGTATGATGCCTTGACCTGGATCAAATTCCGCATAGTTTGGAAAAACAATTTAACTTCATGCGGGACGAGGGATGAACCGACGTGGAGGAGGTCGGAACGACTTGGTGGTGGGCTTGAACCTCATGGAGGCTTCCTACATACCATGCCTTGACACAAATCAAAGTCCTCATAGTTTACATATGGTTGGGGTCAGGTTTGGTGCTTACTCTAAGCCCACATGAGTCATGCTCGGTGTGAGAAACTAGAGGTAGGAGAGACCTTCCGATCACATCGCGAAAGGTGCGTCCACGGGAAGCAGAGTAGGGCTTATACCTAGGGTGGCCCAAGAAGTCAGGGCTTACTCCATAGTGGAGGCCCGATGGTGACAAATCCCAGAGGGAGAGGGAAAGGGTATCCCTGTGCCCATCTCCCCACTTGGTTCTTAGCACCAGGGAAGTATGGAGGTGCATGGGTGATACCTCCTACAAGAAAGGCTAGGGGCTTACACCAAGATGGTTGCTCATTCACTCCCAGAAAAGGGGAGGAGTGCTCACCACTGGAGTTGAAGGGAAATGGTGGTGGGGTGCCCTAATCTGGTGAGTGGAGAGGCAGAAAGGGGCTTCTGGGCTTGGACCCTGCATTACCGTGGGAATGTGAACCCAGAAAGGCTTTGGGAATTCACTCAAGGGTTGGAGAAACCCCTTCTCCCTCGCTTACCATGGGTATGTGAACTAAAGGCGATGCACTAATGCACCTGACGGTTGCATCATATGGGTATGGTGGCTTCGGTGGAGGCCTTGGCTAGAGGTCAGTTAATGGGACAGTGAGGGGGCTACAAAAGATCAGGCTCGATTGGAAGGATTTCACCTGACACGGGGGATGGGGACACCGAAGGAGTTGGTGTACCACACGGGTGCATGAGGAGTATCTCCCTTCATGTAGGGGGTGCTACGCAGCTGGAGAGGCCGTATGCAAACCAGGGTGGTCCACAGACTAATAGGTCTCCCGCGTACTAGGGTGGTAAGAGGCTTCAGGTTCGGCCCTCGTACCAGGTTGGTACGTGGGGGAGTCCACGCGAGAAACGACGGCCAAGGGCTACGCCGATCGGGGGTTCTTCGGTCAGGGCTTCGCCCATATAGGAGGGTTCTACGCGGTGCGTCGGATCGGAAAAGGGGCATAAACTCCCTAGTCTGTAGGGAGTGCATCCATAGAGGGGACATGGTTCGTGGTTTCCTATTTTTTGTTATTTTAAGTTCGCAGTTCACCAAATTGTTATGCATTTTCAGTTCCTTATTATTTTGCTTCCAGTTCCATACCTGTTCTGGTTCGCGAATTGGAACTTCACTGTTTGCGAAATCCTAAGATCCTTCCTTCGAAATCCTTCCACCTGAATTTGATCGATCTCCACTTTCTCCCTTTCGATGTCCTTTTATAGAGGGGAGGAAAAGGGGTCTATTGTGGTCATGCATCACCTTTTGCGGAGGCCCATGACCAAAAACCCATTTTACAGATGACTTGGTCAATAATATGCAACTCGCGGGGGAATTGAATACACCTCACCCACGAACTAAGTCGGTGCGAAGGGTGCTTTGCGGCCGCACATGGTTCTGCCTCTATTCCGCGAACGACAGCGCATACGGCATGGGCCGGCTGGTGCGGTTCGTGGCTGGGGCGGTTTGTGTCGGTAGACCAGCCTAGCGCCCATCCTGCTTCGCACTCGTGGAGGAGCCCCGCCTCTGTTCCACGAATGACAGCGGTCCGTAGAGTGGGGAACCTCGCGGAACTAGATGCATACCGTTAATATTGGACCGGTCTACGGACTAGTTTGTCTTTGCCAACCTTTGAGTATTCTTCTCATTTTTGCCCAGTTACTTGAAGGGAATTGGGTAGAATCCTCTCTTTAATTAAGGAGATTCTCATTCTCCTTTGCGTATTTTTCAGAAACCTACATTGGTTTTATATAATGTTTTTAGTTATTTAAATGTGAATTAAAATTTTAAGTTTTTTTTTGTTTTTTTGGGTTGTTTATATTTTTATTTTTTATGGTTTTTTATGGTTTTCTGGAGTTTTTATAGTTTTTAGGGTCTATTTAGGGTTTTTTATGTGTTTTATAATTTTATAATTTTATTCATTTTAATTGTTTTTATGTTTTTAAGGTTTTCATCGGATTTTTTATGCTTTTTAGGGTTTTATGTTTTTCGGGATTTTTAGGAATTGTTACAGGATTTTATTGGTTTTTAGGGTTCTTTGTGATTCTGTGGGGTTTTAGGGTTTTTAGGGGTTTAATGAGTCTTATGTTGTTTTATGTTATTATGGTTTTTTGAGTTTTTAGGGTTTTGTTATATTTTCAGGCGTTTTAGGAATTTTTTAGGATTATTATGGGTTTTTAGGGTTTATGGATTTTTAGTGTATTTAAGGATTTTTAGGGTTTTAGGTTTTTTTAGTTTTTTGTGGTTTTTATGGGTTGTTTACAAATTTTTTATGGTTTTTATGGTTTTCATAGTTTTTAACATTTTTAGAGTTTTTAAGGGTTTTTAGAGTTTTTAGTGTTATAGGGTTTTTATTGATTTTTAGGGATTTTTAATGTCTTTTATGGATTTTAGTGTTTTTTATGGTTTTTATGGGTTTTATGGTTTTTAGGGTCTTTTATGGTTTTTGGATTTTTATCCTTTTTAGGGTTTTAATGTGTTTAATGTTTTTAATGTATTCTTAGTGTTTTTAGGGATTTTAGGGAATTTTACAATTTTAGGTATTTTTATGTATTTCTTAGGATTTTAATCGATTATTTTGGTTTTAGTGATTTTTAGGGTTTCTAGTGTTTTAGGGTTTTAGGTTTTTTTGGGGTTTTATCATTTTTATATTTTTAAGGATTTTATGTGTTTTTAGGTTTTTATAATTTTCATAGGGGGTTTTCAGGGATTTTTGGGTTTTTATGTTTCTAGAAATTTTTGGGTCTTTAAAGATTTTTAATGGTCTTAGGGATTTTAGGTATTTTGAATAGTTTAACTGGTTTTTAAGGTTTTTATGGTGTTTTTTTTGAATTTTATGGTTTTATGAGTTTTCTAGGGGTTTTAAGGGTTTTTTGATTTTTATCAATTTTTTGGAGTTTAAATGGTTTTTAATGTTTTCAGTGTTTTTAGGGGTTTTTAGGGTTTTAGGGTTTCTAATGGTTATTAGAGGGTTCTAGAGTTTTTATAATTTTTATGTTTTTAGGTGTTTTAAGTGTTATTATGATTTTATGGTTATCTTATTGTTTTTAAATATTTTAGTAATTTTTATGTTTCTTTTGGATTTTTAGGGCTTCCTTAGGAGTTTTATGGGTTTTAGGGGTTTTTTGGATATTTTGATGGGTTTTAGGGTTTTAGAGATTTTTTTTTCATTTCATAGGTTTTTATCAGTTTTATGTATTTTTTGGCTTTTAAGGTTTTATTATCTTTTTTCCATTTTTTCATTTTTTTACAGTTTTAGGGATTTTTAGGGATTTTTAGTTGTTTTATTTTTTTAGGGATTTTATGATTTTTCGAGTTTTTTATTGTATTTTTAAGATTTTTAAGTTTTTTTTTCGTTTTTTGGGGTTTAAAGGGTTTTTAGAGTTTTAATAATTTTTTGTTTTTTGGGTTTTTTAATTTTTTTAAGGTATATTATGGTTTTCTGGGGATTTTAGGGTTTTTAGGGTCTGTCGATTTTTTTGTTTTAGTATTTTTTAGGTTTTAAGGGTTTTAACTATAATTTGGTTTTTAATGTTTTCTTATATTTTTTATGAATTTTAAGGGTTTTCTATATTTCTTTATAAATTTTATTTTTTTCTGAATTTTTCTAATTTTTAGCGTTTGTTTGTATTTTTAGGGTTTTAGGGTATTTTGAGTTTTTAGCATTTTTAGTTTTTTTATGGGTTTTAAGTCTTTTATGGTTTTTAATGTTATCTATGAGTTTTTCAAGATTTTTAGGGATTTTTTCTACAATTTAGTATTTTATAATTTTTAAGGGTTTTTCAGGATTCTGAGTGTTTTGGGGGTTTTTAAGGTTTTTAGGGGTTTTATAGTTTTTTTTTCAGTTTTCACAGTGTTTTGAGTTTTTAGGTTTTTATATGTTTTTAGAGTTATTTATCATTTTTAGGGTTTAAAAGTGAATTTAATGTTTTTAGTGGTTTTTTATATTTTTTATGTTTTTAGGTATTTTTAATGTTTTTAGGGTATTTTATTGTTCGTAGGGGTTTTGTATTTTTAGGTACTTTCAGGGGGTGTAGGGTTTTTTGTGTTTTTAGGGTTTTTAAGTGTTTTACATTTTTATATGTTTTTAAGGATTTCATATGTATTTTAAGGGTTTTTAGTGTTTTTATGTTTTTAAGGAATTTAGGCCTTTTAAATATTTTTAAGGTTTTTAGGGTTTTAGATATTTTTTGGTATTTAAGGGTTTTAAGTTTTTAGGGGTTTTAGTGTTTTTAGGTTTTTAGGGGTTTTAAGTGTTTTTAGGTTTTTATGGTTTTCTTTTGGTTTTGTTGGGTTTGTAATGTTTACTAGTTTTTAGGGGGTTTTAGGGAATTTTTTGGATTTGTAAGGTTTTTTGGGGTTTTAGAGATTTTGAGGGTTTTTAGTGTTTTTAGGGTTTTATGGTTGTTATAATTTTTATGGTTTTCTTGGAGTTTTAGGGGTTTTTGGATATTTTTACAGTTTTTATGGTTTTTAAAGTTTTTAGAATTTTTAGGGTGTTAATAGAATTTTAGAGATATTATTGGTTTGTTAGGTTTCTATGGTTATTATGGATTTTTATTCCTTTTAGGGTTTACAGTTTTTTATGTTTTTGGGTGTTTTATATGTTTTTAGGTTTTTGGGAATATCTTTAGTATTTTTATATGTTAGGATGTTTTTCCACTTTTAGGGATTTCTAGTAATTTTTATGTATTGTTTTCAGAATTTAGGTTTTTATGGATTTTGAGGGTTTTAGAGTTCTTATGTTTTTTTAGGTTTTTAATGTTTTTAGAGTTTTTTCGGTTTTAGGGGTTTTAGTAGTTTTTTTGTTTTTATGGATTCATTAGGTTTTTAGGGATTACAAGGTGTTTACATTTTAAGGATTTTTAGTGATTTTTTATTTTTATGGATTTTTAGGTGCTTTAAGGATTTTGAGGGGTTTTATGGTTTTTAGATATTTTGGGGTTTTTATGATTTTTGGTATGTAATTGTTTTTTTAGTTTGTTAGGTTTTTATGGGTTTTTATAGTTTTTAATTTTATTGTGGGTTTAAAGGGTTTTTAGAGTTTTTATTGGTTTTGGGATTTTTTTTGGGGTATCGGGGTTTTATGATTTTTTGTGGATATATTATTTTTAGAGTTTTTATTTTTTTATCAATTTTTGGTTTTTAGGTGTTATATGTTTTTATAGGTTTTTAAGGTTTTCTTAGGGGTTTTCTAGGTTTTAGGGTTTTTTACATTTTTTGTGTTTTTTAGGTCTTTTTTTGGATTATTATGTTTTTCATAGATTTTAGTGATTTTGTGGGTTTTTGTGTTTTTTAGTGTTTTTAGGGACTTTGAAGGTTTTTGTGTTTTTAGGGGTTTATTGTTTTATGGTTTTTATTTTTTTTAGTGTTTATAGTTTGATTTTTAGGGGTTTTAAGCTTTTTTATCATTTTTAATGGTTTTTGGCTCTAAAGGGTTTTTAGAATTTTTAGTGTGTGATAACAATTTTCTTATGTATGAGGTTGTTTTAGGTTTTTAGGGGTATATGGTTTTTAAGGTTTTAATGGTTTCTTATGGTTTTTAGTGTTTTTTTGGTTTTGAGGGGTTTTAATTTTTCTTTACAGTTTTTTGGTTTTCATTGGATTTTTAAAAGGTTTCCATTTTTTTTATGTTTTAGAGATTTTTTTGGGTTTTTTGGGTTTTATTTTTTTATAGATTTTGAGGGTTTTTATATTTTTTATGAATTTTTTGGGTTTTCGGGGTTTTTTTGAGTATATTAGGTTTTATTACAACTTTTTAGTGTTTTTTTTAAAATTTAGGTGTTTAAATTATTTTATAATTTTTAGTGAGTTTTCTTTGTTTTTATTGGTTTTATGGGTTTCATGGATTTATTGAGTTTTTATAGGGGGGTGTTAGAATTTTTAGGGTCTTTTGGGGGTTTTAGGGATTTAACATCTTTTTTGGATTTTTAGGCGTATGGAGTGTTTGTAGGATTTTAATTTCTTCTTAATATTTTTCAAGGGGTTTTTTTTGGGTTTTTACATTTTAATATATATTTATGTCTTTATAATATTTTTATGGTTTTTAGGTATTTTTGGGTATTTTTGGGTATTTTTGGTTTTTTTTGGTTTTTAACATTTTAGGGTTTTAGGGATTGAAAGTTTTTTTAATTTTTATGTTTTTCTAAGGGTTTTTAGTTTTTTTTATGTTTTTAGGGGTGTTTTGGGTTTTTTTTTTGAATTTTTATGGTTTCTAGGGTTTTTAGACATTTTGAGAATTTTTAGGGTTTTTTTGTGCTGGGTTTTTGAGATTTTTTTGGATTTTTTTGGTTTTAATGAGTTTTTGAATTTTTTTAAGGTTTTATTGTATTTTTCGTGTTTTTAGTGGGTTTTTGTGGGTTTTAAGGTTTTTTGGGAATTTTTTCATTTTTAGGGTTTTCACAAGTTTTATTGATTTCTTGAAATTTTTAGGTTTTTTTGGGTTTTGAGTATTTTTTGGTTTTAAGTTTTTCTTATGGGTTTTCTAGTTTTTAGGGTTTTTTATGTTTTTAGGTATTTTTAGGTATTTTTAGATTTTTTATGCGTTATTATGGTTTTTAGGGGTTTTGAGGGCTTTAGGGTTTTACGGGTTTTATTTTTTTTCTGCTTTTTTAGTTTTTTTTTTATTTTTTATGGTTTTTTTTGTTTTTATAATTATTTAACATTTTTATTGGTTTGAAAATTTTTACTGTTTTTAGTGATTTTAGGTTTTTTTGGGGTTTTAGTTTTTTTTAATGTTTTACATGTTTTTATGGGTTTTAATTGATTTTAGTTTCTTTTAGGGTTTTTTTTCATTTTTTAAGTTTTTAGGGGTTTTATCTGTTTTTAGTTTTTTATGGACTTCTTAGGGGGTTTCTTGGTTTTTATTTTTTTATAGTTTTTTAGGATTTTAATGAGATTTTAGTGTTTTAGGGATTTTGGGTTTTTTTGGTTTTCTTAAGGGTTCTCAAGGTTCTAGTTTTTCCACATTTTTTGGGATTTTTTGGGATTTTATAACATTTTTTTGGGGTTTGGGTGTCTTGGTATTTTGAGGGATTTTCAGAGTTTTTAGGATTTTTAGTGGTTTTATCATTCTTTTGGGGTTTTATGGGTTTTAATTTTTTAGTGTTTTTAACGTTTTATTTAATTTAATGGGTTTTAAGTGTTTTTAGTAGTTTTTTGGTTTTTAAGGGTTTTTAGGTTTTTTATGGGGTTTAGGAGTTCAAATGGTTTTTATGGTTTTAGGGGTTTTTATTGTTTTTAAAGGATTTAAGAGTTTTCAAGGTTTTTAGGGGTTTTAGTGTTCTTAGATTGTTAAGGCATTCTTTTGGATTTTCTGGTTTTTTATGGTTTTTATGTTTTTAGGGATTTTATTTCTAATTTTAGGAAATTTATGTTTTTAGGGTTTCTAAGGATTCTGAGGGGTTTTATATTTTTTGGGATTTCAGGGTTTTTATCTATTTACGGTGTTTTATGGTTTCTTAATGTTTTTAAGGGTATTAAAATTTTATTTATATTTTTAACTTTTTTGGGAGTATAATGGTTTTTTAGAGTTTTGATGTGTTTTGAGGTTATTATAATGTTTATGGTTTTTTACGGTTTTGAGGTGTTTTTATGTTTTTTAGGGATTTTAGTGAATTTTATGGTTTTTATGTGTTTACAGATTTTATGTTTTTTTTTGGGTTTTTAAGGTTTTCATAGGGTTTTAAAGGTTTTTTTTTTACATTTTTAGTGTTTTTAGGGATTTTTTTTATAAATTTTATGGTTTTAGGGTATTTAAGTATTTTGAGGGGGTTTTTTAAATTTTTAGTGTTATTGTGGATTTCTTTAGTTTTTATCATTTTAATGGTTTTTAGTTAGTTAAGTGTTTTTATGTTTTTAAGGTTTTAATATGGCTTCCACTGTTTTTAGGGATTTTTATTATTTAGGGATTAGTATGATTTTTTTGGATTTTTGTTTATTTTAGGGTATTTAGAGATTTTGATGGATTTTAGGGGTTTTCAAGGTTTTTCGCTTTTAAGTTATTTTTTGAGTTTTGTAGGAATTTTAGGGTTTGTAGGGTTTTTTGACATTTTAGGGGATTAAAGGTATTTAACATCTATTAGTTGTTTCTTTGGGGTTTAAGGGTTGTTTTGGGTTTTGTTAGTTTTTTTTATTTTTAGGTGTTTTAGGGTTCTTAGAATATTTTATAGTTTTTAGTAGTTTTTAGGTTTTTGGGGTTTTAAGGGTTTTTAGGTTTTTACAGTTTTCATAGGGGTTTTCATTGTTTTTAGGGTTTTTTTTTCAATTATATGGTTTTGTTGGAGTTTTTGGATTATTAGGGTTTTTAGGGTCTTTATGGATTATTACATTTTTTTGGGTTTTTATGGTTTTTAGGATTTTTTTAATTTTTTAGGGATTTCAGGGAATTTTTAGATATATGTAGGGTTTTTAGGGTTTCTAATTTTTTTTATGGTTTGTATGGGGTTTACGTTTTTTCCTTTTCAGGGGTTTTTTTCTTAGTTTTTAGGGTTTAAATTTTTTTGTGTTTTTAATATTTTTATAGTTTTATAGCGATTTTATATTTTTAGTGGGTTTTAATGATTTTTTTGAGGGGGGATAGATTTTAAGGGTTTTTTTTTTGTTTTTATGGTTTTTAGGGATTGTATGTGTTTTTAGGGTTACACGGTTTTCTTAGGGTTTTTTTGGGATTTTATATTTCTAGGGATTTTTCAGGTTATAGTTTTTTAGGGTTTTTAGGGATTTTAAGGGGTTTTAGGGATTTTATTGTTTTTGTGTTTTTAGGTATTTAAGGGATTAAAGTTTTTTTAGGGTTTTAAGGTTTTCTTAGGGGTTCATAGTGTTTTTAGGGGTGTTTACTTTTTTAGGTATTTTTAGATATGTTTTTTATATTTATGGTTTTTTGGGTTTTTTGGGATTTTGAGTGTTTTACAGTTTTTAGGGTTTTATGGTTTTTATGGGGTTTTATGGGTTTTAGGGTTTTTTGATATTTTATGTAATTTTGAAATTTTTAGAGTATATTATGGATTGTAGGGGTTAGATGGGTTTTTTTAGTGTTTAATGGTTTATAGTTTTTATTGGGTTTTTTGAGTTTTTTAATTTTTTATGGGATTTATGGGTATTAGGGGTTTTAGATTTTTTAGGTCTTTTAGAGGTTTAAGTGTTTTTTAGGTTTTAAATTTTTATTAGGGTTTCTCTAGGTTTTTTGGGTTTTTGAGGGGTTTTAAGAGTTTCTTTTAGTATTTTTGGTTTAATGTTTTTTAGTTTTTTTAATGTTTTTAGGGATACAGGGTTTTGAAGTTTTTAGTGGTTTTTAGGGTTTTTAGGGATTTTAAGGTTTTTAGGGTTTTATGGTTTCATAATAATTTAGTGTTTTTGGGGTTTTTATGTATTTATATTTTTTTTTGGGTTTTTAGGGGTTGTAAGTTTTTTTTGGGTATTATGGTTTTCTTTGTGATTTTCATGATTTTCATGTTTTTTTGGTATTTTTAGGATTTTAAATGTTTTTATGGTTTTTAGGGATTTTTTAGGTTATTAGGGTTTTCGAGATTTTATTGATTTTAGATTTTTTAAAACATTTTTTTAGGTTTTTAAGTTTATATTAGGGCTTTTCTAGGTTTTTATAGTTTTTTATGTATTTTATGTATTTTATGTATTTTGTGGTTTTTTATGGAGATTTAGATTTTTATATATTTTAGGATTTTATGGTTTTTTGGCTTTACATTTCATTAATGGGGAGGAATTATGGGTTCTTCTAATCAGCTCGTGGTCTTTTCCAAGGTGATCCTATGTACCCCACTATTTTTATTTTAATGGAGAATAATTTTAGTGGGTACATCTACATGAAACTTTAGGAGGAAATGCTTTCTCCGTTTTTGTACTCTAATACCTATCACGACCTTTATCATCTTATGTATGTGGATGAAACAATTGTTTTCTGAATGGATTAAAGAGATCAATCAATTGTCTAATCAATATTATTGACATCTACTGCCATTAGAGTGGACAATGGGTTAACCGGGAGGAGATAAATTTTTTTGGTTCTGAAAGGATACACAGAAAGTAGAATAAGTTTCCTGATAGAACATTTGGGTATGAGAATGGGATGTCTTCCTATGGAGTACCTTGGTGTCACCTTTTCTTCTGGCTAGATTTGGGTGTTCCATTTTGGAAAGCTGGTGAGTAGTCTTAATAGTCGTATCACCATTTGGAAATTCGACTTCTTATCCTTTGGAGTATGGATAACTTTAATCAATAGAATACTATCTTCATCACTTGTGTATGTTCTTTCGGTTAACAGAGTTCGCAAATCAGTTATTTATAATTTGGAAAAGGTCTGTGCAAGTTTTTATGGGAAGCCCATTTAGAGGGGAAATGGCATAGGTCGTCATGGGGAAGGCTGGCAAGGCCTATTCAGGAGGAAGGAATGGGTGTACGTAGCATCTTGGAGAGTATGCATGGGCAACATGCTAAGATTCCATGGGAAAGCATGGTGGGTCAGATCCTTTGGGGAATCCTTACTACTATGAAATATGGAATCTCCTATAATTCTTATAAGGGAACAATGTATAGTCTATGGCATTGGGTTGGACATTTTATTTTGAGACTATAAGGTAAGGAGTGGTGGATTGTTGGGTGGGGAGATATCTCCTTTTGGTTCCATAACTAGTGAAAACTGAAACTCAGGTTCCTTGGATGTCCCACCCTAAGAATCTACTTCAGTAAATCCCACATGAACCCTTTTTTTGTTAATGGAAACCTGAATATGGAGCATCTGGTAGTGTTTGAATCTATTGAGTCTGCGTCAGATCCTGATATCTGCATGTTCTCTGATTTGACTACTGGGTCCAACTCGGTGAAAGAATATCATAGAATGGTTCATTCAAAAATGGACTATGATGAATGATTTGATAATATTTCATTTAAAAATATCCCTTTGAAAACTAACTTCTTTGTTTGGCATATTAGGAATAATGCTCCCCCCTTGGATGGAAACAATCAATGTTACACTATTCATCTCACCTCTAGGTGTCACTACTGCAATAACTTGGGCATGGGGAGTTTCTAGAACCAATTTTTTGAGAGTCAATGGGCTAAATGGTTGTAGAGGAATGTGGTCGGCTTATATGGGTTGTGAATGTAGGAATTTTGATAGAAATATTTTCTCACTCTTTGGTTACATGAAATAGAAGATAATTGTAGTAAGATGATTTCTAGGGGTGTTATTTTTTTGGTTGGTGGTTGGTGCTTCCGGGATTCTAGGAATAAGGCCCGATTTGAGGGTTTTACTTATTCTAGGATGGCCACTATTTATAGGACAAGGATCATGGTGGCTGATCTTTTTTGCTTGGTGAAGAATTGGGATCCCTCTCCCTCTCTTCAAGCTATGATGTTTTCAGGTATGAATGATGATTCCTCCTCTCTGACCCTTGATGGTAGATGGATACGGTGGACTTTTCATGATTCGGGATTGAAACTCAACATGGATGGATCATGAATTTCGGGTATGATGAGGGGTGGGGGATTGGTGCATGATGAAAAAGGATCAGTTGTTATTTCTTTTACAACCTATTTTGGTCTGGTTGATTCGCTTTAGGCTGAAGCTAAGGTGATGCTTACTAGCCTGAAGCTGTGCAAAGAGAGGAATATCGGACATGATGCTATTGAGACTAATTCCCTTACAATTCGGGACTCTCTTCTCAGTAACATATCTACTCTTTATTCAATCATTTATCATGTTCCTAGGGAAAAGAAGTTGATAAATGAATGTATGGGAATCATTCACACTTTGTGGGAGGGAAATAAAGCTACCAATTTTTTAGGCTATATGGATCTGCCTTGAGATTCTACCACTATTTTCTCTTGTAAGGGATATATTCCTCAGGATGGTTCCATTTTTCTAATTAATGAGTCCCTAAGACTAAATTACTACTATCCCCCTTGAATCTCTAATATCTAGTCCTGGGTTATGAGTAATGGTTTTCCTTCTTTATAATAAAATCATGATGATTTGTTAGTGTTTCAACATTTTTCATTTTTAAAGGGGTTTTTAGGTTTTTATGGATTTATTAGGGGTTTTTTGAGTTTTTGGGTTTTTTAGGTTTTAAGGTATTTTGTTTGATTTTTAAGATTTTTATGTTAGAATTTTTATGGAATTTGGGGGTTTCTTGGGGTTTTATGGTTTTTCGGTTTTTTCAGGTTTTTTTAGATTTTAGCGGTTTTAAGGTTTTTTAGATTTTTTAAATATTTTTAGGGTTTTAAAGGGTTTTGTGTTTTTTTGTTTTAATGGTTTTTATGTTTTTTATGTTTTAAGTATTTTTATGATTTTTAGGGTTTTAGGTTTCTTAGGGTACTTTAGGGTTTTTATCATTTTTTCAGTTTTAAGGGTTTTAAGTGTTTTTAGATTTTTAATTTTTTATTAAGGAAAAGGAAGGTGTGAGGCCAGGCTATCCCTGACCCCCCATTTATAAATAGATGAGAAAAAAAGGAGCAAACAGGGGAGGGGTAGGGTCAAACAACCCACACCCAAAGCCCTGAGAACCCACACAAAAAAGTCCAAGAACCCAAAGTGCTAGATAAATACGGAAAAAAATCATCACCGCCATAAGGATCACCATCATCTACATAACCTGAGGAAGAATACGAGTCCACCAACTCCCATTCAGAGGATTCATACTTCTTGAGAATGTCTGCAGAATATTTTCTTAGTTCCACATCCGGTTTCATATAGGTAGTTCGATCTCCCCTACCAAGAGTGTTTCCTTTACCACTACTAGACTTGAAAGAAGCTCTGGTCACCAAAGTCTTGGGTAGGGAGGAATAGTCTCTTCTAGCTCTCCACTTCACTGGAGGGTTACTATGAATCTTGTTATTCCTTTGAGCTGGGGCGGCAGGCGCAACCGTGTCCTCCTGCTTGCTGCATTCAGGGTCAGACCGCAACCGTCTCTTCGGCTTACCACCAGATAAATCAGAAAGACCCATCATTTCCTACGCCTTCTTAATTCTATTCAAACTGGCATACATGAGATCATCACAATCCCTAAGGATTTCACCAAGACTTATGTTCTCATCATTCTCATCTCCAAGGAAGATCTCCGGCTGCATGTCCGTCTTGTGGAAGATATCATAAATATGTTGCTCAAGCGGTGTATTCGAGCAGTCCAGCATAATCGGTTCAGACATTTCAACACAAGGTGGAATCTTCTCGAAAAAAACAAGGGTCATGCTCTTATCAGGCTTCTCTGTGCTCCATTTATTAGGGAAAGGGATTCCAAGGGATTGCAAGGTAAAAGGTCCATTAGGAAGATCAAGCCCAGGAATTGTAAGGTAAAGCGGCACATGATCCTGAGGGTAGAGCAGGTCTACATCCTTAAGGGTATCATCAGCTTCCATCTCATACAGGACCAGCCTTCCCTGGCCCCTTTCCTTAGTACCCATGGGGATCAGATGACTCATGTAAATGGACCGATTTAGGAAAAGAGTCAGCTCATGACCACAACCAGCATCCACTGAAGGGATGGAGAAAGGCACACCGTCCATTCCAAGACAGGTCGGCTTAGAGTCCAAGCCTATGCCCCTTCCAATATCAGGCTGTGGGGAATCTAGCATTTCAGAATAGCCGTATCCTCCCAGGACCAAGTCACCCCTCACTCTTGTGAAGATTATCTTGACCAAAACAGGCTCTCCCACAACAATACGAGGGGATAAGCCCTCATCCTCCATCTTGTCAAAACCCCGAACGTCCAGCGAAGAATCCCTAGGGACAGCATTCCTTGCCTCCAGGTCACCTGTTGAGATAACCATAGAGGGGATGGACTCCTTGAAAATCCTATCCACCACACCATCCCTCCGACTACAATCCCTTTTAAAATGGCCAAGAGAAAAACAAGAGGAGCAGTAATTTTCCCACGATTCAAAAACCACCAACTGATTCCAACGAAGATCTTCACCAATCTCAACCCATAAGAAATCCACTAGTTCCTTCGTGACATCGACTTCAACAGAAACCCTCAGTGCAATTGGGTGACAGAGGTCCCTGGTCCGGTTATCAACACACAAGAACTTCCCAACCACAGTTTTTAGGGGTTTTATAGTTATTATGGATTTTGAGGGGTTTTATCTTTTTTAGGTTTTTTAGGGGTTTTAACATTTTTAGTTTTTTAAGGATTTTAAGTGTTTTTAGGTTTTTAAGGTTTTCGTATGGGCATTCAGGGTTTTTATGATTTTTTTTATTTTTAGTGATTTTTAGGTATTTTTCAAGGTTTTATGTTTTTACTAGATTTGAGGGTTTTTATGGATTTCTAGGGTTTTTAGCGTTTTATGGGGTTTTGGGTTTTAAGGGTTTTTTTGTTTTGGTTTTTAAGGTTTTGTAGTTTTTTTAAAAAACATTAGGGAATTAAAGTGCTTTTATATTTTTTACTAGGTTTTTAGGGTTTTTATGGGTTTTTATGATTTTTAAGGTTTTTTATGATTTTTCACCTTTTTTAGGTTTTTTTAGGGTTTTAAAAGGTTTTTTCGGTTTTTTAAGGTTTTATTAGGGGTTTTGGGGTTTTTATGGATTTTCACTGTTTTTGGTATTTTAAGGAATTTTTTAGGATTTTTACGTGTTTTAGGTATTTTTAGGGTATTTTTGAGTTTTTTTGGGTTTTTAGAGTTTTTTTAGGGTTGTAGGTGTTATTAGTTTTTCATGTTTTTAGGGTTTTCATAGGGGTTTTTAGTGTTTTTATGAATTTTTATGTTTTTAATAATTTTAAGGTATTTTTAGTATTTTCATGGTTTCATGGGATTTTTTAGAGTTTTTGAGGGATTTTAGGTCTCTTTAAGGGTTCAATGGTTTTATGGGGTTTTAAGGGTTTTTTTTAGTTTTTAGGGTTTTTAATGTTTTTAGAGTTATTTTATTGTTTCTAGGGTTTTAACGTGTTTTTATATTTTTAGTGGTTTATGGAATTTATGAGATTTCAGTTTTTATATGGTTTTAGGGGGTTTTATGGTTTTAGAAATTTTAGGGTTTTAAGGGGTTTAGGGGTTTCAGCGCTTTTTTAGGTTTTTTTGGTTGTTTATGTGTTTTTTGGTTTTTAAGGTTTTCTTAGTGGGGTTTCATGTTTTATAGTGTTTTAGTGTTATTAGTTATTTTTAGGGATTTTTAGGGTTTTATGGTTTTTAAGGTTCTTATTGATTTTTATGGTTTTTTGGATTTTTAGTGTTTTTAGTGTTTCTAGGGTTTTTAGCGTTTTCAGATTTTTAGGGATTTTGAGTGTAGTTAGGTTTTTAAGGCTTTCATAGGGGTTTGTAGTTCTTTTAGGGGTTTTTTATTTTTTGGGGGATTATTAGTGTTCTTAGGATTTTTAGGGTTTTTAGAGTTCTTATGGATTGGGAGGGGTTTTATAAGTTTTTAGGGGTTATTAGTTTTTTAGGGTTTTTAACATTTTAGGGTTTAAATGGGTTTTATATTTCATAGTGGGTTGTAGGTTTCTTATGGGTGTTTAGGGTTTTTTGGCGGGTTGTAGTTTTTTTTGGTTTTTTAGGTTTCTTAGTGTTTTTTGTTTTTTTAGTTTTTTTGGGTTTTTAGTGTTTAAGTGTTTTTAGGTTTTTATGGTATTCTTTTGAATTTTCTGGGTTTTCTATGTTTTTTATGTTTTTAGGTATTTTTAGTGCTTTTATAGGATTTTTATGATTTTTTGGGTTTTTAGGGATTTTGAGGATTTGTAGAGTTTATAAAGGGTTTTTGGATTTTTTTTGTGTTTCTAAGGGTTTTATGGGTTTTCATTGTTTTTTGTGGATTTTAGTGATCATTAGTGACATTTAGGATTTTAGGGTATTTGAGGGTTTTTAGCATTCTTTAGGGTTTTTAGGGGTATAATTTTTTTTTAGGATTTTAAGATTTTCTAAGCTTTTTAGGGGTTTTTTCATTTTTAGGTTTTAAGGGATTTTTTATTATTTCAATTATTTTTGGTGTTTTTAGGGATTTTGAGGGGTTTTTCAGAGTTTTTTAGGATTTTTATCATTTTTAGGTTTTTAGGGGTTTTAAGCGTTTTAAGGGTTTTACGGTTTTCTTTGGGTTTTTCATGGTCATTAAGAGTTTTATTGTTTTTTGTGTATTTTTAGGGATTTATTACAATTTTTATGGGTTTTCTGTAATTTTAAGTATTTTGTAAAGTTTTAGATGATTTTTTGGGGTTTTTGGTTTTTTGGGTTTTAGGGGTTCTTGATTTTTAAGGGGTTTAAAGGGTTTTTAGTGCTTTTTTAGATTTATAAGGGTGTTAAGTGTTTTTAGATTTTTTAATATTCTTTTACGATTTTCATGGGTTTTTTGGGTTCTTTAAGGTTTTAGGGGTTTATATGGTATTTATCATTTTTTAGGGTTTGTAAGGGTTTTACGTGTTTTTATGTTTTTACGGTTTACTTTGCAGTTTTTAGGGATTGGAGGGTTTTTATGGTTTTTGTTTAATTTTTTTGGGACTTCTCATGAATTTTATGGTTTTAGGTTTTTTAGGGATTTTGAGGGTTTTAAGAATTTTATGTTTTTATGGTTTTCTATATTTTTATGGTTTTCTACGTTTTTAGGTTTATTTTTTGTATTTAGGGTTTTTAGAGTTTTTTTTAGATTTTTAATCATATTAGGTGTTTAATGGGTTTTTAGAGTTTTTATTAGTTTTTTGGGTTTTAGGGATTTTAATGGTTTTGGGTGTTTTATGGTTTTTAGGGATTTTAGGGTTTTAAGGGTGTTTCATATTTTTATGATTTTTATGGGGTTTTAAGTGTTGTTAGGGTTTTTGATGTTTTCTTAGGGTATTTCAAGGTTTTAGTGTTTCTTATTTTATTAGGTATTTTTTGATTTTTTTCATTTTATTACGGGTTTTAGGGTATTTTGGGATTTTGAGGGTTTTTACGATTTTTGGGGTGTTTAGGGGTTTTAGGGATTCCATCATTCTTTGGGTTTCTCTGGGTTTTTAGGTATTTTTCCTTTTTGTATATTATTTGGTAATTTTTTAGGATTTTTTTGGTTTTTATGGTTTTATGGATTTTGATGGTCCTTAAGGTTTTATGGTTTTTGAGTTTTTTTGGGGGGTCAGATTTAGGGGTTTTATGGTTTCTAGAGTTTTTTTTAACATTTTAAGTGTTGTAAATGTTTTGAGAGTTTTTATTGGGTTATATGATTTTTATGGGTTTTGTGAGTTTTTATGGTTTTTATAGGTTTTTATTGTTTCCAGGGTTTTTAGGGTTTTTTGAGTTTTTAGAGTTTTTAGGGTTTTTAATTTTTTTTATGTTTTTAAGGGTTTTATGTGTTTTATGTAGTTAAGGTTAATTTAGAGGGTTTTAGGATTTTAGGATTTTTTATATTTTAATGGAGTTTTATGGATTTTTTAATATTTTTATGTTTATTAGAAATTTTAGGGATTTGTAGGGATTTTTTTGGTCTTTTTGGAGTTTTAGAGTTTTTTAGAGTTTTAGGTTTTTTTATGGTTTTTGTGGTTTTTTTAGTTTTTAGGTTTTGTGGTTTTTGAGAATTTTTTTATGTTTTACGGGTTTATAGGTTTTTTATATTTTAAATGGTTTTAAGGTTTTTATGAGTTTTTAATGTTTTTAGGGGTTTTATTATTTTTAGGGATTTTATGGTCTTTTTTTGTTTTTTTGTGTTTTTAGGGTTTTAAGGAAATATTGGGGGTTTTCAGGGTTTTTTGGGTTTTTGAGTTTTTAGTGACTTTTTGGGATTTTTTAGTTTTTTAGGGTTTCAATGGATTTTGAGGGTTTTGATCGATTTTAGGGGTTTTAGGGTTTTTAGAGATTTTATCATTTTTACATTTTTAGGGGTTTTAGGTGTTTTTAGGTTTTTTATGTTTTATTAGGATATTTTAGGGTTTTAGGGTTGGTAACATTTTTACAGATTTTTTAGAATTTTTATGGGTTTTAGAAGTTTTGAAGTGTTTTAGGGTTTTTATTATTTTTAGGGTTTTATGTTTTTTGGTTTTTTAGTGTTAATTTGTTTTTTATAAGGGTTTTAAGGGTTTTTTAGTTTTTAATATTTTAGGGGATTAAATTATATTTATAGTTTTAGTGGTTCTTACGGTTCTTATGGGGTTTTAGGGTATTTATGGTTTTCAGGGGGTTTTATGGTTTTTCTGGGGGTATTTTGTTTTTAGGGTTTTTATAAATTTTTAGGCTTCTTATGGGTTTTAAGTGTTTTTATGTTTCCCAGGATTTCTTAGGGGTTTTTCGGGTATTTAGGTTTTTTTACTTTCTTTGGGATTTTAGGGATTTAATAGGATTTTTATTTTTATTTTTTGTGTTTTAGGATTTTTCGGGTTTTTAGCGCTTTTAGGATTGTAGGGGTTTAAGTGTTTTTTGTTTTTCAATATATTCAAATGTATTTTCATAGGTCTTTAGTTATTTTTTAACATTTTAGGGATTTTTAGGACTTTTTAGTATTTTTATTTTTTTAGTATTTTAGTGTTTCTTGGGTTTTTAGGGGTTTTTAGGGTTTTAGGGATTTTATGGTTTTTTTTGTTTTTAGGGATTTTTTGAGTTTATAGGGTTTTAAGGTTTTTTAGATTCTTTTAATGATTTTATGGATTTAATGGTTTTTATATTTCTTTGTTTTGTTTTTACGTTTTTATGGGTTTTCTGGGGGTTTCAAAGGGTTTTATGGGTTTTTAGCTATTTTTAGGGTATTAAGGGTTTTTAGGCCTACCAATAGGTTTTCTAGGATTTTAGTGTTTCTTACATTTTTATGGATTTAAAGGTATTTTTAGGATATTTATGGTTTTTAATGTTTTTAGGGATTTTCAGGGATTTTTTGGTTTTTTAGTATTTTTTTTGGGTTTTAGGGTTTTTTTGAGTTTTTTAGGGGTTTAATATTTTTTGTAGTTTTTTACTATTTTTAGGGGTTTGAAGGGTTTTAGTGGTTTAGTGGGTTTGGGGGTTTTTATTGGTTTTTTTGGATTTTTAGGTTTTTGGGGATTTCTTTGGTTTTAGGTGTTTTATAGGGTTTTAGGGTATTTCGGGTTTTAGGGGTTTTAATTGTAGTTAGGATTTTATCTTTTTTCTTAGGTTTTTCAGGGTTCTAGGGTTTTTTTTTATTTTTATGAATTTTTATGAATTGTTTTTCAATTTTTATGGGGTTTTAGGGATCTTGAGGGGTTTTGGGGGTTTTATGTATTTTTATGGTTTTTAGCGTTTTTAGGGGTTTTGATGGTTTTAGGGTATTTTAATTTATTAGTAATTTTAAGGGATTTTTATTATTTTTATAGTGTTTAGGGCTTAGTGGGGTTAGATTTTTTTTTGGTTTTTCTGAGTTTTTAGGGTTTGTAGGGGTTTTTTGGGGGGGTTTTAGGTTTTTTTTATTTTTTATGGTTTAAGGGTTTAGATTTTTTTTACGTTTTGGGGTTTAAAGTGTTTTTAATGTTTTTATATTTTCTAGGGTCTTTATGGGATTTTTTTAGTCTTTAATGTTTTTAGTGGTTTTATGGTTTGTAGGGTTTTAGGGTTCTTAGGGATTTTAGTATTTTTCAAGTTTTTAGGGTTTCATGTATTTTTAGATTTTAAGGTTTTATTATGGGATTTTATGGTTTTTAAATTTTTATGGATTTTTAGGGATTTTTTAGGATTTTTATGGGTTTTTATATTTTTAGGGATTTTGAGGGGTTTTTGGGTTTTAAGAGTTTTGGGGTTCTTATTGTTTTTTTGGTATTTTATGGTTTTTTGATATTTTTATGGTTTCAATAGTTTTTTAGAATTTTTTTAAAATTTTAAGAGTTTAAATGGATTTAAGAGTTTTTAGTGGGATTTTATGGATTTTATGGTTTCTAATGGTTTTAATGCATTTTCGGGTATTTAATGTTTTTTAAGGTTTTAAGAGTTTTTAGATTTTTTTGTGTTTATTTTTTTTACATTTTTAAGGATTTCTTAGGGGTTTTTGGTATTTTTAGGGGTTTTTCAGGTTTCTTTGGGATTTTGGATCATGTTTAGGATTTTTATCGGTCTGTAGGTTTTAAGGAATTTTGATGGTTTTATGGTTTTTAGGGGTTTATTTTTTATGGTATTGGGGGGAATTTGTGTTTTTCTCAGTATTTTAGGGTTTTGAAGATTTCTAATATTTTTTAAACATTTTTAGTGGTTTAAATGTTTTTTAGAGATTTTAAATGTTTTTAGGTTTTTTTTGTGTTTTAGGGGATTTAAAGTCTTTAGGGGGATTTATTGTTTTTATGGTTTTTAATAATTTAGTTTATTTTCACCTATTAAAAGTATTAATTTTTTGGGTTTTTTAATTTTTTTTCATAGGTGTTTTCAAGATATTTAGTGTTTTTTTGCAATTTGTGATATTTTTAGAGATTTTTATGATTTTTATGGGTTTTTAGTGATTTGGATTGTTTTTTGGTTTTTTAGGGTTTTAAGGGGGTTTTAACAGTTTTTGGGTTTTTAGGGGTTTTGTGTGTTTTTAGGTTTTTATGGGTTTTGAGGGATTTTGGGATTTTTAGGGTTTTTATGGTTTTAGGGGATTTTAGTTTCATTGAGTTTTATGGATTTTTAGGGTTTTAAGGCGTTTTTTGAGTTTTAGAGGAGTTTTATGGTTTTTATATTTTTCTAATGTTTATAGGGGTCTAATGGGTTTTGAGAGTTTTTTGTAATCTTTAGGGTTTTATGGGGTTTTAGGGTTTTTATGGTTTTTATCATTTTAGTTTCTTTTAGGGTTGTATGTTTTTTAGGTTTATAATATTAACTTAGGGGGTTTTTATGGTTTTTAGGGTTCATTTCATTTTTATGGATTTTTATGGCTTTTTAAGGATTTTATGGGTTTTTAGGGTTTTTAGGGTTTTTGAGCGGTTTAGGGTCTTTAGGGGTTTTAGGGTTTTTATCTTTATTTTCTGGAATTTATGTTTTTTATTTTTTAGTTTTTAAAGGAATTTTATGGGTTTCAGTAGGGTTTAGAGTTTTTCTTGGTTATTAGGGGGTTTTAAGGATTTTAGGCGTGTTATGGGTTTTAGGGGTTTTTAGTGTCTTTTATAGTTTTAACGTTTTTTTTGGGATTTAAGTGTTTTTATTTTTTAAGGTTTTCTTATGGGTTTTCATATTTTTTGGTGTTTTTACATTTTGATGGATTTTTTTGGGATTTTTATGTTTTTTATTATTTTTATGGTTTTTTAGGGATTTTGATGGTTTTTACGGTTTTTAGCGGTTTTAACATTTTTTAGGTTTTTAGGAGTATATGTGTTTTTGGTTTTTTAGGGTTTTTAGGGATTTTTGGGCTGGTTTAGGATTTTTATTTTTTTTATAGTTTTTAGTGATTTTGAGGGGTTTTAGGTTTTTAAGGGTTTTTTGGGTTTTTATGATTTTTTAGGGTTTTAGAGGTGTTTTGAGTTTTTTTAAATGTTAAGATTTTTTATAGTTTCTTAACATTTATTAGGGTTTAAATAGTGTATTGATTTTATTGTGTTTTTTAAATAATTTTGGGGTTTTTTGTATTTTTTAAGATTTTTAGGGGGTTTTATGGGTTTTAGGGTTCTTTAGGTGTTTTAACATTTATTACGGGTTTTATGTGAATTTTGGTTTTAATGATTTTCTTATGGGTTTTCAGGGATTTTAGAAATTTTTAGGGATTTTTAGTATCTTTTTGGGTTTTTAGGGTTTTTTGGGATTTTGGGAATTTTAGGGTTTTTATGTTTTGTTATTAGGGTTTTTTTTTGAATTTTTATAGTTTTTTATAGTTTTAATCATTTATAGGGGTTTAAAGAGTTTTTATAGTTTTAATGTGTTTTTAGGTTTTTTATGTGGTTTTAGGGGTTTTTATTATTTTTAAGGGTTTATGGTTTTATGGTTTTTAGGGTTTTTAGGGTTTTTAGTGTATTGAAGTTTTTAGTGGTTCTAAATGTTTTAAGGTTTTTAGGTTTTCTTAAGGTTTTTCATTGTTTTTAGCGGTTTTTTCATTTTTAGTCTTTTTTTTGATTTTTATAGTTTATATGATTTTTATGGATTTTGAGGATTTTAAGGGATTTTTAGGGGTTGTATAGTGTTATACGTTTTTTTGGGTTTTTGGGTTTTCTTTTTATGTCTATATTCTTTTTCGGGTTTTTAGTGTTTTTCCACATTTTTTGGGGTTTAAATTGTTTTAGAGTTTTCAGTGGGTTTTTAGGGTTTTTATGCATTTTTAGTATTTTTATGGTTTTTTGGGGTTTTTTTGTTTTAATGGGTTTTAGTTTTTTTAAGTGTTTTAGCATTTTTTAGGTTTTTAGGGGTTTTATGTGATTTTATGTTTTTATGTTTTTCTTAGAGGTTTTCAGGGTATTTATTGGATTTCACATTTTTAGGGATTTTTAAAGCATTTTTACGATTTTTATGGTTTTTTGGGATTCTTTGGGGTTTTATGGTTTTATGGTTTTAGGGTTATTTTTTTTTAGGGTTTATGGTTTTTTGAGTTTTTAGGGGTTTTTAATCTCTTTAGAGTTTTTAATATTTTAGGGGGTTTAACGAGTATTTAATTTTTTTGTTAGTTTTTAGGGTTTTTAGTGTTTTTTTAAGGTGTTAGGAGTTTTTATTATTTTTAGTGTTTTGAGGTTTTATTAGGTTTTTTAAAAAAATTTAGGTTTTTGAGGTGTTTTAATTATATTGTTGTTTTAAGGGTTTCTTATGTGTTTTTTGGGTGTTTATTGTTTTTATGTTTTTAGAGATTTTTATAATTTTTTTGTATTTTTGTCAAGTTTTATGGTTTTTAAGGATTTTGAGGGTTTTTAGGGTTTTAGAATTTTTATGTTATTATGGGTTTTTATGTTTTTTATGTATTTAATTAATTCTAAATGTCTTATATGGATCATGGAACATGTGGGAAACAAGGGGTTGAAGGAAGACTTTATGAGGGGTGGGGAATGTGCATGATTTTAAAAGACTCGTTACAATGTTTTGGTGGCCTAATGATAAGGTAGTATATCGAGAGACTAAAGGAGGCCTTAAATCGGTTAATCATTGAATTCTAAGGTGTGGCCCAAGACCCTTGATTAGGGGAAGCATATGGGACTATATTAACATTAATGAAGGCCCAAATATGATTTTATTGACCCATCCCATGGTGTGCTATGAATTTTAGACCCAACCCACTATGGAATCGTTAAATTAAAATGTTTTGGTATAGTTTTCTTTACATTCCAAAATGGTGTGATAGTTTTTCCTTAAATTTTTAGACATGTACCAAAATTTTAAAAAGATTCATTTTGGCTTTTGACTTTTGTAAACTAGGTGTTATACTTTTATATCACTCCTTGTCTATAAATAGCCACCCCTTGCAGTCTTTGAACTTCATGAATGAAGGTGATGTTGTTATGGTGAGTTTTTCATGAAACCTTTATGTTATTACTTAATTATTGGCTTATTGAAGGATTTTTTTATCCTTTTTTTTTGCGTCTTTTGGAAAGAGTTCTTTTAGAGAAGTTCTCTTTTGGTTTGACCTTGAATAAATTTCTCATTTTTTTCGTATTTCTACCATTTATATCCCTTATCACATGATTTATTATAGTGATATGAGTTATTAATAAAAAAATTGAACAAGGTTCCCAGGAAACTTCCTATTTGGTCATGGATCACATATCATTTGGTATCAGATCCATATTTTAAGAAATCAAGTTCATCATTTTTTATCCCTTCTTTCATATTATCTTCTCTTCGAATCAGGCCAACATCAATTCTAGTCCATTTTTTCTTCACCTACAGAAAAAATTTCTTTGTCATTTTTGACATACATTATATCAATCTTATATTTGAGAATTTCATATTTCATCTCCATCTGGAATAATTTAAATCAAAGTTATAAATTATGATATACAATTGGTTCAAATTTTGTGATGAATTTGGAGATTTTAAAACCATTCATGTAGCACCCTATATTTCAGATAATTGTCTATTTATTTATGTGTTTTAAGTATATAAAATGACTCAGTTATGTTTTCATATGTTTATAGGATCTTTGGTAGGTTTTTGAAGATTTTATGGATGTTAACGGTTTGTGAATGGTTAGTAGAAATTGTGCAAAACCTCCAGGAAACCGTGAAACTAAAAGATTGGTCAGGGGGGAGGTGCACAGTTAGGTGCATGGTTTGGAAAAACCATGAAATTCTGTACCATGGGGTATATCATAGTTTAAAAAAGATTTTTAAAACTGTGATAGCTAACCAAACGAGGTGTGTTTGGAGGCAGTGGCTCATGCATGATTAGCGCATGGTTTTTCAAACTTTGTGCCCTAACTGTGAACCATTGAAAATTAGATATGAAAAGTATGGATCTCATCTAATTTACCTCTTAAACCAAATTTTTTTTCTAAATATTCTATAACATGAATTTCTCTTCCCACCTAAGAAGGTGCAGACAATTCCTTTCAATCTGAGAGCAATTCCAATGTGAATACAAGTGCATTGGAAACCCAGATTTGTCGATAAGTGCTCATTATTCATCTTATTCCTTAGATCTATTCTTACCTTGTTTTTAATCATGGATATAGTTCATTAGGGATATATACATGTTTTTTTATTTAAATATATATGGAATATTATTGGTTTGGTTTAAGGGAATGAGATCTAAGTTATAATCTTGAATATTTAATCCGGTTTTGTAAATTGGTTTTTCCATTATTTGTTTTCACCTATATTTGAGAGGTAGGTGGCCTCTCTCTTGAATCATATTGATTATAAATTTAAGGATAAATTTTAAATTCATTTAATTTCTCTTTTTTTAAAATAATTGTTTGATTTTATGGGATTTTCATTTGAATTATGGTTTTGGAAATCATGGGAATTTGATGGATTTTTAGAAAACCATTTTTTATAGTTTTAAAATTGTGATTTTAAAATTGTTTTTTATTAGTGAAAGTAAAGTATTTTTTTAAGTGATTTTATTAAAATGGTTTGATATGATTTGGGAATAATGGTTTGGAATGAGTTGAATGGGCTGTATAATGTTCATGAAGTTCCACCATCAAAGTGATAAAGTATAGATATGAAGTTCCAAAATAAATTTCCACACCAAGATTATGTGTGTTTTTTTGAGGATGTGTGTGAACATGGGAATTTTTATTCTAAATCATAATTTTAGAAATGGTTAAAATAAATTTTGATATTCCTTGAAAAAATATTTTCTCAGTTGTTGATGTATTCCTTTATAAATGTTTTTG
Source organism: Viscum album (assembly GCA_963277665.1). Classification (NCBI taxonomy): domain Eukaryota; kingdom Viridiplantae; phylum Streptophyta; class Magnoliopsida; order Santalales; family Viscaceae; genus Viscum; species Viscum album. The sequence goes on from OY728121.1 coordinate 367,337,073, forward strand.
AAGTATTATTTGATTTTTGTTTGAAAAAATATTTTTGTCAGATATATACTGATTTAAGTTATCTTTAAAATATTTTATATAAATGTGATAACATGTTCAAACCAAGTGGTTTGAGTTGGGAAATCATTGGGGAAATCCTACTGAGTTTTATACTCATCCACTTCTTGGTAACTATAGTCCTTTTTTAGATGTTATATATCAATACACGGGTAAAGGAAAGCTATCCCAATGTTTTAGTGATGATTCTTGATACCTTGGGTTGGGCATGTAGATTTGGAGCTTGGAGAATATTAGAAGTTGTAATTTGTTTCTTTGGTGTCTTCTAGTTTTGTTATTATGTGGTTCCATTGGTTATGTCACATTGATTCTTCTTATACTCTAATATTTCCTTTTGGTTTAGTCCTGTATTGGCATGTATTTTGGGACTCAAGTGTCATTAAGAAGATTGGTTGTTATGGTTATCATTGATTTGGTCATTTTATTTTAAAATTAAAAATCATCCACAACTATTTATGAGGCTCTTGGTATTTATTTCCATCCTTTGGTGTCTTGGGGATTTCACATAAGGTCAGGTTTCTCTCTTTTCACATCATAGGCCAATGAGTAGGGAAGGGATGTTACAAATGGTATCATCTTATTAAATCCTTGAATTTTAAATAATGTTTTCCTCTCTCTTGGGAAGAAATTAAGGACATATTATTGTTGTAATATGATTTGTAAAACATAAAAAGGAATAAAAATCCTCTTTATACTGAAACACACTTTACCATGGAGTTGGGTACATGAGTGTTTTGAGACACTTCTAGCAGTTTTCGCCACATCATCATAGATTTAGCTGATGATAAGAGCATGAAATTAATTTATATAAATGACTACACACTAATATTTCATAATTCCTTTTGATTAATGATTATCGATTTGGTGAAATATTTTTTTTTTAAGATAGTGGAAAATGGAATGATTTTCAAAAGCATGGTGGAATTTTCAAAAAAGGTTTGAAATTGGAAACTGTTCAATTTTTTAAATCCTTGTTGTTAATTGTGTGATGTGGTAAATTTTAAATTTATAAGCCTTCATTTGCTATTTCGTGAGACTAAATGGTGTTTACTTTTGGTTTTAGAATATAGAATTAGATAGGCACTATAGAAACCAACCGAAAAAGTCTGTTGTGAATGTGGTTTCACCTGAGCCATAGGTGAACCAAAAATTTGTTTAGAGTATTTCCTAGGAAATTAAGTTCTTTTTTAGAGGGAATAGAAATAATAAACCATGGAAATTAGATTATTTAGTTCAGTTCGAAAAGAAAAATCCACCAATCTTTTGAGATGATTTAGAACCAGAAAAATAATAATTATTGCTAAATAGGTTGAATCAAATATTTTATTTTCATGGAACACCCATTGAGATGAACCTGATGTTTTAAATTTATAATCTTAATGATCTTTCATAATAGTGGTGGGATTTAGTAGTTCTTGAAAAATTGGACCACGTCATGACATTAGAAGATTTTGAATAATTCTTTAACAAACAATTATATCCTTGTGATTTATAGATTTCAAGAAGAAAAAAAAATTTTAGTTTAAAGAAATAAAAACTCATAGTGATGGAGAATGCATATAAATGGAGGAATTTAGTCCTATATTAAACTAAAATTGTTTTAAGTTCATCCTTGAAGGCACACATTTTTGAATCAGGGTTATGTCATGGGATTGGCTCAATGACTGTCTTGATTTTTATATAAAATTAAATAGAGATGGTCAAATGAGAAAAAGTGGAAGAAAAATATATATCAAGAAAAATGGTTAGAGGAATCATTTTAATACATTTGGGAACTCTAATATTGAGAATAAGTGGAAGATGGACCCCTATTTTCAATGTGGTGGTATGACTCAGAATCCAATTATGGGATCAATGAAGCTTCCTCAAAACCCAAAGAGTGAACCAAATTTTTTTCAGCGTGGTTCTCCCAATCACATAAAGTTAAATTGTACAACACCACCAAAATATTTTCATGATTTTAATAATATGGTAAATCTAAAGAATTATTATAATAGTGATCCAATGTCAGGTGTTAGGGACACATCCCATGCTTCTCTAGTAGCATATTCTTCGACAGGATGAGTGCAACATAATAGCTATCATCCGCAAACTCGAGTAAAACATGGTGATTATATGAATACCATAACTCCTCAACTAGGGAAATCTCAATAGGGTAACAAAGAGAAAAGTGTGACATTTAAGAAATTTTATGGTTCTGAGCACATGGTCATGGATGATCAATAAAGACCTTTGATGGTCAGTGGTATGATTATTTTGAATACTACCCTTATGTAATAAATTTTTGATATTTTATAACCACATTCATTTATTTCTTCTTGGTCTATTGATCTTTTGGGTTTTCATGTTGAGATGATGTTATCTATTTTGAAACATCACAAACCTCTTAGAAAAAAATAATGTTAATCCTTTGTGGGAAAATCATGTTCTATAACTATCTATCAGGATGAATTGATTTGGAACTTCTCTATGGTTGATATGAATTTTAATGAATTAAACATGGGTATAGAGTAGTTGAAAATGTTCAAATATCACATTGAATTTTATAATTTAAGGGTTTTCTAAAACTGATGATGGAATTGAGCATCTATTTGGAGGAAATCATAATGTAAAGGGATGTGGAGAATGATTTTGGGGACCATTAGTTGGGAACTATCTCATACTAGTTGGATGCCTTGACCTTGGAATCTATGGATAAGATTGATAATAGTAGTTTCCCAACAATTCTTGATCATTTTCCTGATGTTTTCTAGATAATTTCTTAGATTTTCCACCCATATGATAAGTATAGTTTACAATTGATATCTTATCAGGGACTAGTCCTATATAACTTCCATATTATTGGATGGAACCAAAAATACTTTAGTGAATTGAAAATCTATTTTGAAGAGTTAGAAATAAAAGGGTTTATTTGACCTAGTACATCTCAATGGGAAGCATCAGTTCTTTTTTGGAAAAGTCAGATCAAACAATTATAATTTATGTGGTTTATCATAATCTTAATCAATTTATAATAAAGAATAAATAACCTCTTATATGAATTTAAAAACTATTTTATTAATTGAATGGATCCCATTGTTTTTCTAAATTTGACTAGCATTTGGGATATCACCAAATGTAGGTAAGAAATGTGGATATTCGAAAGATAAAATTTAGAAGTAAATATGGACATTATGAGTATGTGGTTATGCCTTCATGTTTTATTAATGCACTATATCTTCTTATTTTATTGATGAATTAGATATTTCAAATGTATCTATATTATTCTTTGGTGGTATTTTTGGATGGAATACTGGTGTATTCTAGGATAAAGGCTGAGAAATAGAAACACTTAATGATAGTGTGTGGTATCTTTTAGTAGCATTGTTTGTATGCTGAGATTTCAAAGTGTGATTTTTGGATACAATAGGTCAATTTCCATGTCTATCTTATCTCTAAAAAAATGAATTTTTTGGATTTATAAAAGGAAGAGGCTATGATCTATTATAAACTACTAAAGAATGTCTTTGAGATATGAAATTTCATTTTCCTGGTTGGTTATTACTGATTTTTTTCATGAATTTTTATGACTAGATTCACCAATGAAATATTTTACACAATTTTTTTTAGTTCCAATGGAATGATAAATGTCCAATAGAACAATCAGTGTACAATTTCTTTTAAAGATATTAATGTTATCCATACAGCAGCACCGATCTTGATATTTCTAGAATTAAGACAGGGCATTTTTTGTATTGTGATGTTTCAGGATCTTGGTTGGGGTGTGTTCTCATGCAGAGGGATCATGTAGTTTATTTGGATCAAGGATGTTACAGTTTCATGAGAATAACTAACCAACACATGTTTTAGAATTATCTGATCTGGTCCATGATATGAAGAATTGGCATTAATATCTTTTTAGTGATAAATTCATTGTATTTATGGATTGTAATACCTTGAAACAAATTTAATAAAAAATATATTTGTATTTGATACAAATGGAATGTATGTAGTATATTCAAATGTTTTAATTAGACTTAATGTATACATAGATAAGGTGATCTTTAGGGTAGATGAAATAAGTAGACAATCTATGTATTCTGTTATAGAAAGTGTCTTTAGATTAATGACAGATAATTTTGGTGATTTTGGAAATTCACTTAGATTGTGATGATCAAGGTAGTGTTCCTATTTTCTTTTCTGTTTATTTTGTTCTTGATATGGTAGAGAAGGATAAATAGGCATAAAAATATGATTTTTAATGTGTTTTATAGAGTTCAATACACAATGGTGGGTGAAAATTGAGGGATATAATATTGATAGAGGATCAGTGTTATGGTTTTTTGATTAGATGGTCATACCTTTGGCTTGTTAGAAACAAATCCTTCATTCTAATCAACTTTTGATAAGGGTTATTCATCCTATATTAAAAAATATGTATAAGGAATTTAAAGAACAATTTTTGTGGGGTGGAATTGAAATAAGGATGGATGATTTTTTTTGAGTTGTCTCACATGTCGACATGTTAAGGGAGAGAACAAATGGAAAGATGATATCCTATTTTATTTACAGATTCTGGTGTCGAAATGGGAGTATTTAGGTATGGATTTTGTAATAGGGCTATCAATGAAAAGTTAGAAATATAATTACATATGGATGATAGTGGATCAACTCAAATAGCCGACCAATTTAATATCTTTTCATGATTCCATTAGTGTAGAGGAAATTTCAAAAATCTATATCTGAGAAGTTGTAATGGGTCCTAGTGTTATAGTCTCAATTTTATCTCATAGATACCTCGGGATTACATATTATTTTTGGAAATATTTACAGAAATCCCTTGGGACTCAATTTAATATGATAATGGCATATCATCCTCAAATAGATGGACAATCCAAAAGGATGATATAAACATTGGAGGATATGATTAGGGCTTGTATAATAGATTTTTGTGGCTCATGGAAGGATCACATACTGTTAATGGACTTATCTTAAAATATCAATTATCTGGCCTTGATACATATGGATTCTTCTGAAGAATTATATTTTTTTCCTCATCGTTCTCAACTTCGTTGGGTGGAAACAGGTGATACTTCACTAGTTGAGACAATCCTTGAGAAAGATACAACATAGAATATTTAGTTAATCTAAAAAGGGATGTAGATGGAATAGAGTCATCTAAAATCATATGTAGATAATCATATTCAGCTTTTTTATTTGAAATGAGTGATCACGTGTTCATGATAATCCCTTAATGGATTAAAAATCATCATTTTGGGAAGCAATGTAAGTAATCTCTTCAATCCACAAGCCCTTTTGAGATACTTGAATGGGTTGGTGAGGTGGAATATCAATTGAATTTTCCACCAAGTTTGTGTTTTGTGCATTATGTGTTTCATGTATCTCTATTGAATAACTATCAACCTAACCATGTGATTATATGGGATCACATGGACCTAGATTCGGATTCTACAGTGGTTCATTAGATGGTATGAATTTGGATATTAAAGAGAAAGTATTTCATTGGAAAATCATCAGTATAGTGTGGGATTTATGATAACATGGTTATATTTAAGAAGAAACATGGGATCATGAAAAGGAAATGATAGAGTAATGGACAATACTCTTCAAAGAAAACCCTGGTTTTCTACTTTTTTGATTAGAAAGACCAATGGCAGGGAGAATGTAAAAATTATGGTTTAAGTTACTTAACCCTATATTTATATATTTTTTAAGTATATAAAATTATTAGGTTGTGTTTCAGAAGTTTTAGAAGTGATTTTACATGTCTTTAGGGCTTTTATAGAGGTACACGGTTAGATAACAATTAGTAGAAACTGTTTAACACCTCTAGGAAACTGTGAAACTCAAACACTAGACATTGGGGAGGATCTAGGTTAGATGCACGGTTTTTCCAAACCATGCATATGCCTAGTATAAACCATTCAATAATGGATAGTGGAGTATATCATGTTGGCTCATGGTTTGTATAAATTTTTTATCCAACCATTAGTTGTGTGTTCAGAGGTAGTGGATTGTGCATAGTTAGTGCATGGTTTTCCTAACCATGAACAGTGTAAAATTAGATATAAAAATTGTATATCTAATCCAATTTACCCCCTAAAAGACTCGTTTTCTCTCTAAAAATGCTATTACACAAATTCATATTCCATTTAATATGGAGGAGAAAATTTCTTTAAATCCTAGAATGATTCATAGTCGAATCCAAGTCCCTTAGAGACCTTTAGTTTTCAAAAAGATCTTGTTCTTCATCGTTTTCCTTGAATCTATTCTCCTTAATTCTTTTACAATCATGGATCTACTTTTTTGGGGATAGATACATATTGTGTGATGTCAATTTTAATTATATATGATTATATTGATTTATGTGAATGATATCAAAGTTGGAATCATGAGGATTTAAGCTAGTTTGTTAAAGTTGTTGTGACATTCTTTATTTTATCCTATGCTAGAGGGGTTGGTGTATTCCCCGTGGACTCCTCTTGATTAGAAAATAAATACATTTTTTCAAATGGATTTAATTTCTCAATATCTTTATAAAAAATCATGGTTTTATTTTATGGAATTCAAGTTTGAATTATGTTTTTGGAAATAATGCGAATTTGATGTGTTTTTTTTGGAGAAATGTTGTTCATAATTTTAAAATCATGATTTTAAAATTATGTTTCATTGATGAAATTAATCTATTTGTTGAAATTATTTTATTGAAATTATTTGATATGATTTTTAAGTAATGGTATGTAATGTGTTTAATGGGACATATAATGGTAATGAAGTGCCACCATTAAACGGAAGGAGTATGGATGTGAAGTTCCTCCCTCAATGGTAACACCAATCATGTGTGTGATTATCTTGGGGATTTATGTGGAAATAGAAATGATTATTATAAATCCTAATTTTAGAAATAGTTCAATGATTTTTTATGTTCCTTGAAAAATGATTACTTTAGTTGTTTATGTATTCCTTGAAAAAAATTATTCTGAATGCTTCTTTGATTGTTTTGTTTTGATAATAATCTTTTTTTGGATTAAAACTACTCTACATTATTTTTAAACCATTTTATGTAAATTTTATAACATGTTAAATACTATTGGAATAAGTTTGTAAGTCATTTGGGAAGTCCTACCGAGTTTTATACTCACCCCCTACAAGGGAACTATGATGAATTTGCTGATGTTATAAATCAAGACACAGGTAATGGAAATGTATATTAGTTATTTAGGGATTCTTCATGAATACTTGGGTTGGGCATGTGGATTTGAAGATCAGATCAAATTTGGATGTGTTTTGGTGTCTTTTTTATCATTTTGTTCCATTGGTTATGTCACATTAATTCCTCTTGTACTTTGATATTGTATTTTGTTTTAGTCTTGTATTGGCATACATTTTTCTACTCAAGCATAATTATGATGTTTCATTATTATGGTTATCATTGGATTGGATGTTTTATCTTAAAATGAAAAAATATACTCCAACTATTTATGAGGCACTTTTAATTTATTTATTTCCTTTGGTGTCTTGGGAATGTCACTAATGGCCTATTTTCTCCCCCATCACTTCTAAGGCCAATGGGGGAGGTGTGGGATGTTATAGTGAAACTCTCACATTGATTCCATTTTCTTTTTAAAATTATTACTTCTAATACATTTATATATTGAAAATTAATCTTTTTTATTCTGTATTTATTCAAAAAAAAAAACGATCCCAAAAAAATAATGGCTTAATAAAATTGAAACATCTTGAGTCCTACATCAATTTATCAACTTTATTTATCCACTATCTCACCCTTCCCATATTCTCCTCTTGAATCCATTTTTAATTTTATAATTAAATTATAGTTTTATATTTCCACAATCCAATGATCTTTTATATTTTTAGGAATTGGGTAAGAAATCTATAGGAATAATGTTGATTGGTAAAAGTTAGTACAAATACATTTTGTTAAAAAAACCAAAATTGAGTGAAACAAGAGTGAACATAATATTTTCTACTATAAACACACGAGGGAGTGTGTGAGGTATATATTTCGTTATCTTAAAAATTATTTTAGGAATATTAAATTGTATATGTGGGTAACACCAATGAAATGAACGTTAAGTTGTTCTTGAGTTCCGAACAAGAACAATTTCAAAGGATGAATTGGAGGATGGATTAATTGAAATACCATTCCAATTATAGATCCCCAGAAGGTATAGGGTCATTAAAGAAGAGGAGGAGTTATCTGATTTTCATGAGTAACTAATTTGGAGAAAGAAACCACTATAGAGGCAAACCAGTGACCTTACAGGAGAAAAGTTGAGGATCCATTCATTTCAAGGTAGTAATGATCCCAAAACATATATGGAATGGGAAACAAAGATTGTGAAATAATTTAGTTTTCAGAACTTTTTGAATGAAAATGAAGTGAAGTTAGAGGCTATGGAATTCACCTAATATGATAGTATTTTTTAAGACCGACTACAGGCTAGTCGAAGAAAAAGTGGAAAAAGACACATCCACACATGGGTGGAGATGAAAGTGGAAATTCATAGAGGTTTATTTCTATCCACTATTATCCTTATTTTTTCCTCAAGTTATAGCAATTGAAACAAAGTTCTATTACTATTAAGGAGTATCATAAATAGATCAATATCATAATGATTGGGGAATATGTTTTTGAGGAGTGAGAGGCCACCATTCCATGGTTTGTGAACGACCTCAACCATGACATTCAGGAAATAGTGGACATGTACCACTATTTGTATATGGTGGATCTTCCTCACTTGGATACTAACAGAGAGAGGAAAGTAAAATAAGGAAGGATATAATCTACCTCTTATGATAAGGATTATAAATCGTCTTTCAAGGTCATGGATCCCAAAACAAGGGAACATTAAAGGGAAAATAATATTTATTCAAAATAGGTGACAAAAATAAAACCATTCTTTTATGAATCCAATGGTAAAATAGAGGGTAAGGTTGTTTCCAAGTCATGTGGTATCAAATGTTTTAAATGTCAAGGATTTGGAAATTTTCCACCATAATGACCAAATAATATGGACTATTATTATATGGATATGTTCTTAGTGGTATATCATGTGAATATGAAGTTCCACCACTTAAGGAGTGTTCATCTGTGGAAATAGAGATCCCCATACATAGAAAAAGGCTTGTGGATATGCATTCTTTGAGTGATCAAACAGAAGGACAAAAGATCAAGAGAAAAGGGATCAAAATTTTCATAATATATTCCTTTTCAAATATTAGGTGTGTAGTATAATCACAGATGAGGGAAGTTTTAAAAACACAGAAATTGGTATGATGGTTGGTAAATTTGGTTCAGCTAAGACAAAGTATCCTATGCCCTATCGATTGTAATGCTTAAATAATATTGTGGATTCTAAAGTGACTATGAAATCAAAATTTTCATTTTAGGTTGGAATGTATGAAGAAAATGTGATATTTGATGTTTTCCCATTCATGTTAGTCATTTATTTTTGGGAAAGACTTATAAATTTTATAGTAGCATCACACATGATGGATACACCAACCTGTATTCTTTTGAGTTTTACAGGATAAAATTTATACATATAATCTTGAGTCTAATTCAAGTTTTTCAATACTATGTGTGGATTGAGATAGATTATGAAAATAGAGAATAAGGAAATAGAGAAAAAAATCTAGACAATGGAAAAATCAAGAGTGAAAAAGGGTGATGAGTGACATTAAAATAAATTAGGGAAAGAAAAGTTTTGAAAAAAAATAGTGAAAATAAGAGTGTTAAGGGAAAATAGAGTATATTTTTAGGAAAAATATAAATAAAGAGAGATTTAGAGGGGAATGAAACTATCATGCTTCTATTAAAGGTATAATGTTTTACCAAAATCTCTAATAACCCATTAATTACTTTTTGTGTTGTTTTTTTATTACAATAATATGGTGATCGAGAAAGTTTGTGTCGGAAATGAGCTACATTTGATCCTGGTAGTTTGTTATGGAAAAACCTGCTAAAAGGGAGGTTCTTGGAGAAATGAAAATAAAAAATTCTTCCATGAGGAGATGGACCTTTACAAGTCATAGAAAATATCAATGGTAATTCATATAATATTGAGTTAAATGATAGGTATATAAATGTTAGTTACTCCATTAATATTTACGATCTTTCTACCATTGAATTTTCCTATTCGAGGATCAATCCTCTTGAGGAGGGATGGGATGATTAGGAACATGGTACACATTGGAATCTAGGGGTTGAAGGAAGACTTGACGTGGAAAGAGTAATGTGAATGATTTCACATTACCATTGTGAGGAGTTGGTGGCCTAATGACAAAGGGTAAGACCAAGAGAATGAAGGAGGCCTTAAATGGGTTAATCATGTAATTATAAGGGGATTCCCAATATCCTTGATTAAGGGAATCATCGGTGCCTATATTTATCTTAATTATGACCCAAACATGATTTTAAATATAATCCCATGGTTTTTAATGAATTTTTATCCCACCTCAACATGTAATCTTCAAATTCAATAGTGGTGGGGTATTTGTAAATGCATTCCAAATGGGTGTGCTTTTTGTCCCTTAAATTAATGGGGATGTGAAAAAATTTTCAGAAAAATAATTTATTATTTTTGGATTGTGGGAACTATGTGTTATAATTTTTCACCATTCATTTTCTATAAATATGTACCCCTTGTACTCTTTGTAAACCATTAATTAATGTACTATTATTATGGTGATTTTTTATTACAACCATTGTGTTCTTGCTTAATTCTTGGCGTATTAATGGATCATTCATTCTCCATGGTGTCTTGTTGCATGATTTATTATAGAAAAGTTATCATTGGGTTCTAAATAAACTTAATACCTCTTTTATTCCTAATTCACAACATTTATATCCATTATCACTTGTTTTCTTGTGAAGATCTGAGTGCTCAACATGCGAACGATGAACAAGGTCCCTAGGACACTTCTTATTGGTTCTCTTATCGCATATGAGTTTTTTTCATGGTTTTTATGGGGTTTTAGGGTTTTAGGTATTTTTATAATTTTTTAGGATTTTTATAGTTTTTATGGAGATTAGGGATTCTAAGGGGTTTTAGGATTTTAGGGGTTTTAGGGTTTTTATGTTTTTTATGTTTTTAAGGTTTATTTATTTTTACAGGATTTAAGGTTATTGCAATTTGTTTTTTATTTTTTTATGATTTTAAATTTCTTTAGGAGTATTTAGTGGTTTATGGTTTTTATGGGGTTTTAGTTTATGGTTTGTAGGGGTTTTATTATTTTTTGGGGTTTTATGGTTTGAGTGTTTTAGAGTTTTTTATGTTTTAGGGGATTTTAATTGTTTTTTTATTCTTTATGGTTTTCATAGGGGTTTTCAAGTTTCTTAGTGTTTTTATGTTTTAGGGGTTTTTAGGCCTTTTTTGTTTTTTATGGTTTTCGGGTTTTTAATTATTTTGTGTCTTCATAGGTGTTTCATGGGTTTTCTGGGTTTTCGCAGGGTTTTTTGTGTTTTTCAAGGGGTTTTAATGATTATATATTTTTTTAATAATTTTTATGGGGTTTACAATGTTTTATAGTTTTTAGTTTTTTATAGGGTTTTATTGGTTTTTAGAATTTCTAAGTTTTTATTGGTTTTTATGGTTTTTTGGGTTTTAGGGTTTTATGGTTTGACTAATTTTTAGGTTCTTTAGTGGTTTTGAGTGTTTTTATATTTTTATGGTTTTATTAGGGGTTCTAGGGTTTTAGGATTTTTTATGTTTTTAATAGTTTTTAGAACATTCTTAGGATTTTTATTTCTTTTGGGTTTTTTGGATTTTTATGGTTTTTATGGGTTTTAGTAGTTTTAGAGTGTTCATGGGTTTTGGTTTCAGGGTTTATTTGAGTTTTTTAGTTTTATTATGGGTTTTTATAGTTCTGTAATGTTTTAAGTGGTGAGAGGGTTTTTATATTGTTTTAGTGGGTTTTAGGGTTTTATTGTTTTTATGGTTATTTTTGTTTTTAAAGGTTTTTTGATTTTAGTGGAATTTAGGGATTTTAAGGTCTTTTATGGGTTTTATAATTATTTAGATTTTTAGGGGTTTAATTTCTTTTAGGTTTTCATAGTTGTTGTCATGGTTTTTTTTATGTTTTTATGTATTTTTAGTGTATTTTTAGGATTTTTATGTATTTTTAGGGTTCATAGAGATATAGGGGATTAATGGGTTTTTAGGGTATTGAGGGGTATTAAGGGTATTATATTATTTATGTTATTTTGGGGGTTTTAGGTTTTTTTATGTTTTAATGGTTTTCTTGGGGGGTTTAATGGTTTTTGAGGTTTTTTAGATTTTTAGGTAGTTATAGGTATTTTTAGTATTTTTATGGATTTGTAGGGTTTTAGGGATTTTGTTGAGGTTTATGATTTTTTAGGGTATTTAGGGTTTTTTTTGATTTTTTAGGGTTTTTTAGGTTTTTTAGTGATTTTATGGATTTTAATTTTTTTGGGGTTCTTATGGGTTTATAGGTTTTTTATATTTTATAGTGTTTTAGGGTTTTTTGGATTTTAGGGATTTTATATTTTTTATGGGATTATAGTTTTTGGTTTTTGGGGTTTTTTTTGGTTTTTAGGGTATTTATAATTTTTTGGTTTTTCATGGTTTTTAAATGTTTTTAGGTTTTTAGTTTATCATAGGGTTTTTCAAAATTTAATTGTTTTAATATTTTTAGTAATTTTTAGGAATTTTTTAGAATTGTTTTTGGTTTTTATGGTTTTTATGGATTTATAAGGTTTTTAGGTTTTTTAAATATTTTTTAGGGTGTTGGGGGTTTTCTGAGTTTTTAGTGGTTTTAAGGTGTTCAAAGTTTTTTAATGTTTTTTTGGGGTTTTTATAGTTTCTAGGGTTTTTAATGGTTAAAGTGTATTTTTAGGGGTTTTAATGGTTTTTATTTTTTAGGTGTTTTATGGGTTTTTAGGTTTTCAATGTTTTCTTTTAGACTTTTAGTTTTTTTTTTCAGGTTTTTACATTTTCATTAATTTTTAGGGTTTTTTTAGTTTTTATGATTTTTTAGAGGGTTTATTGATTTTGAGGGGTTTTATGGGTTTTTATGGTTTTTATGGGTTATAGAATTTTTAGTTTATAGGGAATTTCAGTGTTTTTATGTTTGTAAGGTTTTCTTATGGTTTTCATAATTTTTGATGTTTTTATTTTTTTAGGTATTTTTTTGGAATTTTGTGGATTTTCTTTGATTTTAGGGGCTGTTAGGGATTTTATGGGGTTTGGTGTTTTTAGGGTTTTTATGTATTTTGGGTTTTAGGTGGTTTTATTATGTTTTTAAGTGTTTTCAGGGTTTTTAGAGTTTTTAATGTATATATGGGATTGAATTTTTTTAGAGTTTTTAGTTGGTTTTAGTGTTTTTATCAGTTTTTGGATTTTTTATGATTTTAGGGGGTTTATTTTTTTTTGTTTTTTTAGGGTTTTTTATTTTTTTAAATTTTTTTATGTTATTTAAGTTTTTTATATATTTTTAGATATTTTTTAAAATTTTATGGGTTTTTATGGATTTTGAGGGTTTGGGGTTTCAAGGGTTTTTAGGGGTTTTTTGGGTTTTTTGGGGTTTTTGAGTTTTTATGGGTTTATGTTTTTTAGTGTTTTTTTACATTTTTAAATGTATAAATGTGTTTTTCTATTTTCATTGGATCAGGGGTTTTATGTTTTTTCTTGGGGTTTTTTACATTTTTAGGGGTTTTATGGATTAAGGGTTTTATGGATTTTTTTTTGTTTTTAGTGTTTTTAGGTTTCTTAGTAGTTTGAAGTGTTTATGGGTTTTTTATATTTTTCTTATGTTTTTTTTTCAGTTTTTACATTTTATATGTATTTAGTTATTTTTATGGATTTTTTTATTTTTTATGGGTTTTTAATATTTTTAGGGATTTTGATGGGTTTTGCGATATTTTAGGTCTTTAACGTTTTTATGATTTGTATGGTTTTATGGTTTTTGATTTTATTTTTTGTTTTATGTTTTTTGGAGTTTTTTAAATCTTGTAGGGGTTTAAAGTGTTTTTAGTTATTTTTTTTATTTTTAGTTTTTTTTGGTTTTTAGGATTTTTTTAGGTTTTTAGGGGGTTTTATGGTTTTTAGAGATTTTAGGGTTTTTAAGGTGTTTTATGTTTTTAAGAAGATTTAGGGTTTTAGGGTCTTTTTATTTTTATTTAGGGTATTTAACATTTCATGTTTTTAAGGGTTTTAAGTGTTTTTATATTTTTTAGGTTTTCTTAGGGTTTTTTCATGGTTTTTAGGGTTTTTTACATTTTTATGTATTTTTGGGGATATTTTTAGGATTTTTATTGGTTTTAGGGTTTTTATAGATTTTGGGTGTTTTAAGTATTTTTGGGATTTTAGGGTTTTTAGTGTTTGTAGGTTTTTAGGGGTTTTAATTTTTTTCGTATTTTATGGTTTTCTTTTTTGTTTTCTGGGTTTTTAGGGTTTTAAACATTTTTAAGGACTTTTAGGGTTTTTCCGGATTTTTATGGGTTTTAAGGGTTTTAGAGATTTTTAGGGTTTTTAGGTTTTATGGGTTTTTTGAGTTTCTATTGGTTTTATAGTTTTTTAACATTTTAACAGTTTAAACTAGTTTTTGGGTTATTAGTTTCTTTATGATTTTTATGGGTTTTTTGGGGTTTTATCGTTTTATAGGTTTTTATGGTTTTTAGAAAATTTTAGATCTTTAGGGGTTTTAAGTCTTTTTAGGGTTTTAATTTTTTCTTAGGGGTTATCTAGTTTTCATAGGGGTTTTAAGGGTTTTAGTGTTTTTAGGTATTTTGATGGGTTTTTTGGTTGTTTTGGTTTTTTGGGTTTTAGGGTCTTTTAAGCTTTTCAGGGGTTTTAAGGACATTTAGAGTTTTTAAACGTTTTAGGGGTTTAAAGTTTTTTTTGTGTTTTAAGTTTTTATTTGGGTTTTTATGGGAATTTAGGGTTTTTATGGTTTTTAGTGGTTTTATGGTTCTTCAGGTTTGGGGGGGGGGGTTAGGGTTTTTAGCACTTTTAATTTTTTAGGGATTCCATGTTTTCTTAGGATTTATAGGTTTTCTTAGGGGTTTTAGGGGTTTTTTAATTTTTTTTTATTTTATTAGGTATTTTTAAAGATTTATTTTTCTATTTTTAAGGTTTTTAGAGTTTTTAAGGATTTAGAGGTGTTTTTGAGTACAAGGATTTTTATTGTTTCTTTATTTTTAGGGGTTTGTTTTGAGTTTTTAAGGTTTTTATGGGTTTTTATTGTTTTTAAACATTTTTAATTGTTTTAATGTTTTTTATATTTTAGTGGTTTTTATGAGTATTATGGGGTTTTAGGGTTTCAATGGTATTTTTGGGGTTTTTTATGGTTATTAGGATTTTTAGGGTTTTTAGGGTTTTCATCATTTTCAGTTTTTTAGGGTTACTAAGGTTTTTTTAGTTTTCAATAGTTGGGGGGGTTATGGGGGTTTTTTTATTTTTTTAATGTTTTAAGGGGTTTATGTATTTTTATGATTTTAATGGTGTTTTGGTTTTTTAGGGGTTTTGATGGTTTTTAGGGGTTTTAGGGTTTTTATGGTTTTTTGGGTTTTTTGGTTTTTATGATATTTTGGGTGGTTAGGATTTTATTGAATTTTTATGGGTTTTATGGTTAATTATATTTTTTTTAGGTTTTTATAGGTTTGATGGTTTTTTTTTAGTTTTTAAATGTTTTAGGGTTTTATGGATTTTATAGTTTTTTATATTTTTATGGTTTTTAGGGTTTTCAGTGTTTTTAAGGTATTTTTAGTTTTTAGGTTTTTAGGGAGATTAAGTGTTTTTATGGTTTTTAGGGCCTTTTATGATTTTTATGGTTTTTATGGATTTTGAGGGTTTTTTGGATTTTTAGGGGTTTTGGGGTTTTTAGGGGTTATTTGATTTTTTATAGTTTTAATTGGTGTTTAGAGTTATTAAAATTTATATTGGTTTAAATTTTTTTCAATTTTCAATGGTTTTTATTGGTTTTAGAGTTATAATGGGTTTTCAGGGGGTTTTATTATTTTTAGGTGTTTTAGGGTTTTTAGGGTCTTTTAGGATATTTATGGTTTTTAGTGTATTTAATGTTTTTAGGGGTTTTAATAATTTCTTGGATTTTGTGGTTTTCTTTGGGGTTTTTAGAATTTGTATGGTTTTTTACGTTTTTATGTATTTTTAGCACTTTGTTTGATTTTATTTGTTTATACGGTTTTAGGGAATCTGGGAGTTCTTAGGATTTATTGTGGATTTATGTTTTTTTGATGGTTTAGGGGCTTTTTGAGTTTTTTAGGGTTTTTATTGTTTTTACTATGTTTAGGGGTTTAAAGAGTTTTTAAAATTTTTAGTGGGGTTTAGGGGTTTTATGGTTTTTCAGGGTTTTGTGGTTTTTAGGGGTTTTTATGGGGTTTTGTTGTTTTTGGGGGTTTTAGGGTATTTTAGGGTTGTTTTGATTGTTTTTTAGTTTTTAGGTGTTTTAAGTGTATTCAGGTTTTTTATTATTCTTAGGGGTTTTCAAGATTTTTAGGGTTGTTTATGTTTTTTAGTAATTTTAGGTATTTTTTAGGATTTTTATGGGGTTTTAGGGGTTTTATGGATTTTGATTCGTTTTATTGTTTTTAGGGACTTTGTGTTTTTAGTGATTTTATTGTTTTTTAGACTTTAATATGTTTAAGTGTCTTTATATTTTTAAGGTTAACTTAGGTTTTTTCAGGGTATTTGGAGGTTTTATTTTTTAGGGTTTTTTAATGTTTTTAGGTATTTTTAGGAATTTTTTTATAAATTTAATGTTTTTAGGGTTTTTTGGATTTTGTGGTGTTTTAGTGTCTTTTAGGATTTTATGTGTTTTATGATTTTTTATTTTTAAGAGTTTTTTGAGTTTATATGGGTTTAAAGGATTTTAGAGTTTTTTAATGATTTATGGGTTTAATAGTTTTCAGAGTTTTTAATGGGTTTTAGGGTTTTATGGTTTTTAGGATTCTTATGATTTTTAGGGGTTTTTTGTTTTTTAGGATTTTAGGTTTTTTTTAGAATTTATGGTTTTTAGTTTTTAGGTTTTTAGGGGTTTTATGTTTTTTAGGTTTTTAGGTATTCTTAGAGGTTTTTCGGGGTGTTTGGTTTTTTTTTTCTATTTTTATTGATTTTTAGGGATTTTTATGATTTAATGGGTTTTTAAAGGTTTTTTGGATTTTGATGGGTTTTAGGGTTTTTATGTTTTTTTAGGTTTTAGGGGCTTTTTTTTTTGTGATTTTAGGTTTTTAATGATTTTAGTGATTTTTATTGTTTCTAATGGTTTAAAAGGGTATCAGATCTTTTTGAGTTTTGTATGGGTTTTATGAGTTTTTAGGAGTTTTAGTGATTTTAGTTTTTTAGGGTTTTTTGAGATTTTTTCGTTTTAAGGTTTTCTTATTTTTTCAGGGTTTTAGATTTTTTATCATTTTTAGGGATTTATAGTGGGGTTTTAGGATTTTTATGGGTTTTTATAGTTTCAAAGTATTTTGACTGTTTTTTAGTTTTTTATGATTTTTAGAGATTTTTTTTTGGTTTTTAGGGTTTTAGTATTTTTTATGGTTTTATTGTTCTTATTGTTTTTAAAAATTTTGAGGTTTAAATGGGTTTTATAGTTTTTAGTGTGTTGAGGGTTTTAAATGGGTTTTAGTGTTATTAATGTTTTTAGAGGATTTTATGGTTTTATGATTTTTATGTTTTTTCTGTTTGTAGTGTGTTTAGGTTTTTTGGGTTTTAAGTGTTTTTAGGTTTTAAGATTTTATTAGTGTTTTTAGGGATTTTGGGTTTTTTTAGCTTATAGGGATTTTAGGTATTTTTTAGGAATTTATGGTTTTATTGTTTTAGGAATTTCGAGGGTTTTTAGGATTTCTTTGGATTTTAGGAGTTTTAGGGGGTTTTGGTTATTATGATTTTAAGGGTTTTTAAAGTTATTACAGTTTTATGGTATTTAAATGGTATTTAGTGTTTTTAGTGGGTATTTAACATTTTAAGGGGTTTTATGAAATTTTTGGGGCTTTATGGGTTTTTATGGTTTTTTGGGATTTTTGGGTAATTTAGGGTTATTTAGGATTTTGGCATATTTAAGTTTTGAAGGGTTCTATGTGTTTTGAGTGATTTACTATTTCATTAGGGGTTTTGAGGATTTTTTATGTTTTTAGGGTTTTATGTATTTGTTAGGATTTTTTTTATGTTTTTAGGTATTTGAGGCATTTTTATGTTTTTTTTAGGATTTTTTGGTTTTTTATTGGGGTTTTAGTGTTTTTTTATTTTTAGGTGTTTTAAGGTAATTTTTTTCCATATTAGGGTTTTAAATAAATTTTAGAGTGTTTATTATTATTATTATTATTATTGGGATTTTAATGTTTTTAGTGGTTTTTATGGGTTTTCAGGGTTTTTATAGTCTTATATAATTAGCGATTCTTAGTTTTTTAGGGCTTCAAAGTGTTTTTAAGTATTTAATATTGACTTTTCATTTTTTTGGGGTTTTTTATTTTTTATAAATGTTTAAGTATTTTTATGGGTTTTTAGTGTTTTTTAGGATTTTGAGGGTTTTTACTGTTTTAAAGAGTTTTGTGTTTTTTCGGGTTTTTAGGAGTTTTTTAGTTTTTATTGTTTTTAGTGTTTTTGACATTTTTAGTGGTTGAAACATTTTAATAGTTTTTAGTGGGTTTTTAGGGGTTTTATGGAATTTTTGGGGTTTAAAATATTTGGGGTTCATATGGTTTTTAGGGGTTTTATGGTTTTTAACGTTTTAAGGTTTTAGGGGGTTTAGGTATTTTTTTTCTTCTTTTTATGGGTTTCTTAGGGGTTTTTAGGGTTTTTTTTGTTTTTAGAGATTTTTGGGATTTTTATTATTTTTATGGATTTTAGGGATATTGAACGGTTTTAGGGTTTTATCGATTTTTGGGTTTTTAGGGGTTTTTATGTTTTTATGTTTTTAAGGATTTTTAGATTTTTTAACATTTTTAGGAGCATACTTAGTTTTTAGTTTTTTTGTGGGTTTTTATGGTGTTCATGGGTTTTAGGATTTTTTTTATTCTTTTTAGGGTTTTTTTGGATTTTTTGGTTTTTAGAGTTTTTAGATTTTTTGGTATTTTTTGGTTTTATGGGTTTTATGTTATTTTATGGTTTTAAGGTTTTCATATGGGTTTTCATGGTTTTTAGGGTTTCTAATATTTTTATGTATTTTTAGGGTTTTTATGATTTTTATGGTTTTATTGGGTATTTTTTGTATTCTTATGTTTGTATAGGTTTTCTGGGTTGTATGATATTTTTTGGGAATTAGGTTTTTTTGAGTTTTTTAGCCATTTTAGGTTTTATAGAGTTTTTCTAATGTTTTTAAGTGTTTAATGGGGTTTCACAGTTTTAGGGGGGTTTAGGGTATTTATGGGTTTTTAAATATTAATGGTTTTTATGGTTTTTATGTTTTTAGGTATTTAGTGTTTTTATCATTTCTTGGTGTTTTTGGTGTTTAAACTGTTTTTAGGGTTTTTAGGTTTACATAAGGATTTTCAGGTTTTTAGGGTAGTTTAAATTTTTATATATTTTTATGGATTTTTAGGATTTATGTTTTTAGGGTTTTTAGGATTTTGAGAGTTCTAGGATTTTTTGAGTTCTTACAGTTTTTGGGGGTTTTGGGGGTTTTTTAGTTTTTAGGAGTTTTATTATTTTTAGAGTTTTTAACATTTTTATGGATTTAAAGGGATTTTAGATATTTTTGTTGTCTTTAGGATATTTTTTGGTTTTTTTGGGTTTTTATAACATTTTATGGGATTTATGGTTTTTATGGTTTTAGGGTTTTTTGATTTTTAGGGGTTTTAATGTTCTAGGTTTTTAGGGGGTCTATGTAATTTTTAGGTTATTCTTAGTGGTTTTAGGATTTCTATAGTTTTTATGATTTTAGATAATTTTATGTATTTTTATATTTTTTATGATTTTTTGGGGGTTTTTAGGGATTCTGACGGGTTTTTGATTTTTTCATGTTTATAGGGTTTTTATGTTTTTTTTTACTTTTAGGGTTTTAATGAGTTTTTTAGGGGTTTTAATCTTTTTAGAGCGTTAAATGTTTTTTAGTTTAATGGTTTTTAGAGTTTTAAGTATTTTTTTAGTGGTTTAGGGGTTTTTAATGTTTTTTTGGGAGTTTTACTATTTTTAGAGGGTTTTAGGTTTTTAGGGTTTTTAGGGGTTTTAGGGGTTTTAAGTGTTTTTTTTGGTTTTAGGGGGTTCAATAATTTTTAGTATTTTAAAGTTATATTTTGGATTTTTAGAGTATTTAGGGTTCTTTATGTTTTTAGGGATTTTTTTGGGTTTTTTTTGGATTTCTACAGTTTTTTGGGGTTTTAGGGTTTTTTATTTTTTCATGGGTTTTATGGTTTTTTGACGTTTTATGGTTCTTTATTGTTTTAGGGTTTTTATTGATTTTTAGTGGTTTATGGGTTTTAAGAGATTTTTACATTTTTAAGGTTTTAAATTACTTTTTTTTAAATGGCTTTTAGGTTTTCTGGGGGTTTTATGGTTTTTATTGTTTTTAGGTGTATTTATGGTTTTTAGTGATTTTTAGGGTTTTTAGGTCTTTTATGGTTTTCAACATTTTTTTGGTTTTTAATGGTTTTATGTTTTTTTTTAAATTTTATGGTTTTCTTTTTTTTTTCAGGGTTTTTATTTTACTTTATTATGTTTTTAGGGATTTTTAGGTCTAATTTGAGTTTCTTTAGGGGGTTTTGGGTTTTTAGTGATTTTAGAGTTTTTTGGGTTTTATGGTTTTTAGGGTTTTCATAATTTTAGGTCATTATGGGTTTTAGATTTTTTTTTTGTTTTTTTAGTTTTTCTTAGGGTTTTTTAACATTTTTAGGGACTTTTAGGTCTTTTTAGGATTTATTTTTTATGGGGTTTTAGTGATTTTTAGGGTTTTAGGTTTTTTAGAGTTTTAAGGGTTTTTAGGTTTTAGGGATTTTAAGTGTTTTTAGGTTATTGAGGTTTTCTTAGGGGGTTTTTGTGTTCATAGGATTTTTTTTACATTATTTGGATTTTTAGCTCCATTTTATGTTTTTTATGGTATTTATATTTTTTATGGTTTTTGAGGATTTGTTTTTATTTTTGGGTTTTGTTTTGGGTTTTTATATTTTTTAAATTTTTTCAGGGTTTTAAAGGGATTTTACTATTTTTAGTGATATATGGTTTTTATGGGTTTTTTAGTGTTTTAAAGGTTTTTAGGGGTTTTATGGATTTTAGGGTATTTAGCATTTTTTTTGGTTTTTTAGGGGTTTGAATAAATTTTATATTTTTAATTTTTTGTTATCATTTTTTAGGATTTTCTTTGTTTTTATATTTTTAGGGGTTTTTAAGGTTTTTGTAATTTTTATGATTTTTAGAGTGTTTATGGATTTTTAGGGTTTTTAGGGTTTCTATGATCTTTTGTTTTTTGTGGTGTTTTTTATTTTAGGGGTTTTTTTTGAGTTTTTTATGTTTTTTAATGAATTTTATAGATTTTAACATTTTTATGGTTTTAGAGGGTTTTTATTGTTTTTAGTGGTTTTATGTGTTTTTAGGGGTTTTTTTTTATTTTTAGGGGGTTTAGAATTTTTATGGGGTTTTAGGGGTTTTGTGTACTTTAGTTATTTTATCGCTTTTTATATTTTGTTGGGGGTATAAGTGTTTTTATGTTTTTAGGGATTTGTTAATGGTTTTCATGGGTTTTAGGGGTTTTATGATTTTTGGATTTTTAGTTCTATTTTAGGTTTTTTTTGATTTTTTGAGTTTTTTGGGATTTTTAGTAGGGGGGTTGGGTTTTTAGGGTTTTAGGGTTTTTAAAATTCTAATGTTTTTAGGGGTTTTAAGTATTTTTAGGTTTTAAGGTTTTATTAGAGGTTTTCTGAATTTTTTGGGGTTTTTAAATTTTAGGGATTTATAGTGTTTTTATGATTTTTTTTGGGTTTTTTGGGTTTTTAGGGTTTTTAGGGTTTCTAAGGTTTTTATGGTGTTTTTGTGTTTTAGGGTTTTTTGTGTTTTTATGTGTTTTATGCTTTATTTTAATTTTTAACTCATTTAGGGGATTAATGGTTTTTTAGAGTTCTTGGTGGGGTTTTAGGGTTCTTATGGATTTTTAGGATGTTTAATAATAATAGAGGTTTTATGGCCTTTAGGGGTTTTCTAAGGTTTTTATTGTTTTTAGGGTTGTTATCATTTTTATGGTTTTTAGGGGTTTTATGTTTTTATATGTTTTATGGTATTTTAGGGGTTATTAGGGTATTTTGTATCTTTTTGATTTTTTGGTACTTTTTAGTATTTTTATTGTTTTTTTTATTTTAGGGATTTTGAGGGATTAGAGGGGGTTTTAGGGTTTTTATAATTTTTTGGATTTTTAGGTATTTTTGGGATTTTTGAGTTTTTTAGGGTTTTATGGTTTTTAATGTTTTTTTATTTAAAGGAGTTTTATATTTTTTATTGGTTTTTAGGGTTTTATGGGTTTATGGATTTTTATGATTTAGGGTTTTTTTTGGATTTTTAAGGTCTATTAGTGTTTTTAGGCGTTTTAGATTTTTTAGGGGTTTTAAGCGTATTAAGGTTTTTAGAGTTTTCTGAGGGGCTTTTAGGTGTTTTAGTGTTTTTTATGTTTTTTATAATTTTTAGGGAATTTTTTTGGTTTCAATGGTTTTTAGGGTTTTTAGAGATTTTGAGGGTTTTTGGGGTTCTTAGGTTTTTTTGGATTTTTAGGAATTTGTTTATTTATTAGGGTATTGAAGGTTTTCTAAAGTATTTTAGAATTTTAAGGGGTTTAAATGTGTTTTGGAGATTTTAGTGGTTTTAGGGTTTTTATTGGATTTTTGGGGTTTTATGTTTTTTAATGTTTTTATTGTTTTTAAGAGTATTATGGTTTTCAGGGTCTTTTAGGGATTTTAGTTTTTTTAGGTTCTTATGGTTTCTATGTTTTGTTAGGTTTTTAATGTTTTCATAAAGGGTTTTCAAGGTTTTAGTGTTTCTTACGTTTTTATGGATTTTTATTAGTTTTTAGGAATTTTAGGGATTTTGATGGGTTTTAGGGTTTAATGGTTTCTTTTGTATTTTTAGGGGTTTTTTGAGTTTCTTATGGTTTTTAATTTTTTGTGAGTTTCATAATATTTAGTTTTTATGTTTTCTTTAGGTTTTCAGGGTTTTAAGAATTTTTCAATTTTTATTGATTTTTATGGATTTTTATAGTATTTAGGGTTTTAGGGATTTTGTTTGTTATTAGGTTTTTAGGCGTTTTGGGGATTTTAGCATTTTTAGGTTATAGGGGTTTTATGAGTTTTTGGGATTTAAGATTTTCTTATAGTTTTTTCAATACCTTTTGGGATTTATATTTTTAGTGATTTTAGGGATTTTAAAGGATTTTAATGATTTTTTTCATTTTTTGTTATTTTTAGTGATTTTTGGGTTTATATGGGTTTTAGTGTATTTTTGGGATTTTAGTGTTTTTTGAGTTTTTAGGGGTTTTAATGTTTTTTAGATTTTTTTAATGTTATAGGGGTATATATTCTTTTTAGAGTTTTTAGTGGGTTTTAGGATTTTTATGAGTTTTAGGGTTTTTAATGTTTTTAGAGGTTTTTATGTTTTTTTAGATTTATGTTTTTAAGGTTTTTCAGCGTATTTAATTTTTATAGTTTTCATAAGGGTTTTAGGGTTTTACAGGTTTTTTTTTATTTTTGTATTTTTACATCAATTTTAATATTGTTCTGGGGTTTTACGATTTTTAGGGATTTTTACAATTTTTAGGGGTGTTTAGGGGTTTTAAGGGCTTTATGGTTTTTTTGATCTTTTTAGAGATTTTTTAATTTTTTTGGTTTTATTTTTTTTTGTGTATTTAACATTTTTAGGGGTTTGAGGGATTTTAGAGTTTCTAGTGTTTTTTTTGTTTTTATTAGTTTATAGGGGTTTTAAGGTATTTAGAGGTTTTATGGGTTTTTGGTGTTTTTAGGGTCTTTTTGGGATATTTAGTATTTTTAGGTCTTAGTAGTTTTAAGTGTTTTTAGTGTTTTAATTGTTTCATAAGTGTTTTTAATGTTTTAAGCGTTTTTACGTTTTTAAGGATTTTTATGCATTTTTAGGATTTTTATGGGGTTTAGGGTTTATTAGGATTTAGGGTTTTAGGTTTCTTATAGATTTTTAGTTATTTATGGGTTTTTTGTGTTTTTAGATTTTTATGGTGTTCTTAGGTTTTTTTGGGTTTTATTGTTTTTTGGGTTTTTGTTATTTTTAGGTTCTTTTATAATTTTTATGATTTTTAGGGGTTTTGGGGTTATTAAGGATTTTTAGTGGTTTTTGGGAATTTATTGTTTTTAGGATTATATCATGTTTTTATGGTTTCTAAGTTTTTCAAGAGTATTTTAATATTTATATGGGTTTACAGGTTTTTTAAAGTTATTAGTGGTGTTTCATGATTTTTTTGGGGTTTATCTTTTTTTAAAGGTTCATTGGGGTTTTATTGTTTTAGGGTAATTTTACTTTTTTTAAGAATTTTAAGTGTTTTTAGAATTTTTTGGTTTTTAAGGGTTTTAAATATTTTTATGTTTTTAAGGAAATCTTAAGGGTTTATAGGGTTTTATAGTTTTTTATGTTTTAGGGATTTTTAGAGATTTTTTTAGGATTTTTATGGTTTTTATGGTTTTTAGGGATTTTGAGGGTTTTATGGTTATCTAGTGTTTTTAGGGTTTTTATAGTTTTTTGAGTCTTTTTAGTTTTTTTTGATATTTTAAGGGTTTAAAGGATTGTTAGTTTTTTTAATAGTTTTTATAAGTTTTATGGTATTTTAGGGTTGTTAGCATTTTTATGGTTTTTAGGGGTTTTACGTGTTTATTGGGGGTTTGAGTTTTTCTTAATATTTTTCAAGGATTTTATCATTTTTAATGTTTTACATATATATTTTTATTTTTAATGTTTATTTATTTTTTTAGGTATTTTTGGGTTTTTATGGTTTTTAGAGTTTTTTTTAACTTTTTTATGGGTTTAAATAGTTTTTATAGTTTTTAGGGTTTTTTGGGGTGTTTATGGTTTTTATGTGTTTTAGGTGTTTTTAGATTTTTTAGGGTTTTCATAGGAATTTTAAAGGGTTTAGGGATTTTTTTATGTTTTTAGGGATATTTTTATCCTTTTAGGGATATTTAGTGTTTTTTAGGGGTTTTCATTTTTTGGTTTTTAAGAGTTTTAAGTGTTTTATGTTTTTAAGTTTTCTTAGTATTTTTCCTGGTTTTTAGTGTTTTTTGTGTTTTTAGGGATTTTAAGGGATCATTTTGGATTTTTATGGGTTTTATGGTTTTTAGGGATTTTGAGGATTTTTATGGTTTTAGGGTTTGCTTGGGTTTCTAGGGTTTTATGGGTTTTTTGTGTTTTAACGGGTTTCTAGGTTTTTTAACATTTTAGGGGATTAAGGGGATTTTAGAGTTTCATGGTTTTAGGATTTTTATTAGTTTTATGGGTTTTTAAGGTTTTTCAGTGTTTTTACTATTTTAGAGGTTGTATGTTTTTAAGGTATTTTTACGGGTTTTAGGGTTTGTAGTATTTTTAGAGTTTTTAGGGGGTTTAATTATTTTTAGGTTTTTAATGTTTTAATAGGGTTTTTAGGTTATTTTTTACTTTTTTATTCTTTTTAGGGTTTTTATAATTTTTATGGGATTCTATGGTTTTTAGGGATACTGAGGGTTTTAATGTATTTAGGGGTTTTGGGGTTTTAAGGGTTTTTAAGGGTTTTTAGATTATTAGGTATTTAATGGTGTTAGGTGTTTTTAGGTTATTACGGTTTTTATAGGGGTTTTTATTGTTTTTAGGGTTCTTTACATTTTTGGGATGATTTTTGGGATTTTAAGGATTTTTATGAGTTTTTAGGGTCTTTAGGGGTTTTGAGGGTTTTAGGGGATTTTGGGTTACTATGATTTTTATGGGTTTTTTGGTTTTTTATGGTTTTAGAGTGTTTTAGTATTTATAGAGGTTTAAATGGTTTTTGTAGTTTTTCTATTTTAGGGGTATTCTATGTTTTTAGGGGTTTTTAGATTTTTATGGCGTTTTTGGATTTTTGGGTTTTTATCAGTTTTTTGGGTTTTACCTATTTTTTATGGTTTTTAGGAACTTTTAGAGTTTTAGGGTTTTAATCCTTTTAAGTGGTTTTCTTAGTTGTAGGGCATTTTTAGGATTTTTTGTTTATTCAGGTATTTAGGGATTGTGAGGGTTTTTAAGTTTTTCAAGGTTTTCATTGTTTTCTCTATATTTTTTTAGGTGTTTTGAGTTTTTTTGTATTAAAGTTTTTTCTAGTTTTTAATTTTTTGGGGGGTTTATAGGTTTTTTGAGTTTCTAGTAGTTTTTTATGGGTTTTATGGGTTTTTATGATTTTTATGGGTTTTTATGTGTTTTATGAGTTTTATGGTCTTTTTAGAATTTTTTTTGGGTTTCTAAAATTTTACAGGTTTTAGGTGTTTTAAGTGTTTTTAGGTTTTTATGGGTTTCTTAGGGATTTCATGTTTTTAGGGGGTTTTACGTTATTAGGAATTTTTAGGGATTTATGGATTTTTATGGTTGTTATGGTTTTTAGGGATTTTCAAGGTATATAATGTATTTTATGATTTTTAGGGGTTTTAGTGCTGTTTATGTTTTTAGGGGTTTTAATTTTTTAGGGATATTTAGAAAAAAATTTAGGATTTTATGGATTTTATGTTTTTAGGGATTTTGATGGTTTTTATGGGATTTTTGGGGTTTGGTGTTTTTATGGATTTTTTGGTTTTTAGTGTTGTTTTTTAGTTTTTAAGGAATTAAATCATTTTACAGTTTTTAATGTTTTAGGGGTTTAAAGGTTTTTCATAGATTTTATTGGGTTTTAGGCGTTTTAAGGGTTTTAATGGTTTTAATGGTTTTAATGGGTTTTATGGTTTTTAGGATTTTGGTTTCCTTTTATGGTTTTAGCATTTTTTATAATTTTTTTGGATTTTAAGGGTCCATAGGTTTTAAAGGGTTTCTTTGTATTTTTTTAGGGATTTTGGTTTTTACATTTTTAGGTATTTTTAATAATTTTTTGTAGTTTAATTATTGATAGGGTTTTAGGTATTTTGATGGTTTTTGTGGTTTTTAGGTTGTTTTGGAATTTTTTTCATTTACTCAGGGGTTTTATGGTTTTAATAGTTTTTGAACCTTTTATGTGTTTAAAGGGGTTTTAGAGTTTATAGTCAGTTTTAGGGTTTTTATGGGTTTTTATGTTTTTAAAAGGTTTTTAGTGGTTCATATCATTTTTAGGGTTTTTATAGTTTTTTTGGGTTTTAGTATTTTTAGGTTTTATTGGAGTTATTTTAATGTTTTCTTATCATGTTTAGGGTTTTTAGGTTTGTTTAAATTTTTATGGATTTTTAGGGCTTTCTCTATATTCTTATAGTTTTTAGGCTTCTTAGGGTTGTTTAGGTAGTTAGGTTATTTTGGGTTCTGTAGGTTATATGGTTTTTTATGGTTATAGAAATGTCTTGATATTTTAGGGTATTTTAGGTATTTCAGAGTTTTTTTTAATGTTATTAGGGTTTTAAAGGGTTTTTATAGTTTTTAGTGGTGTTTAGTTGTTTTAATGGTTTTTTAGGGTTTTTAGGGTTTTTAGTGGTTTTATGGTTTTGAAATTTTTTTGGATTTTTAGGGGTTTTATTTAAACTATGATTTTTAAGGTTTTCTTAGTTTTTTTATTTGTTTTTAGGGTTTATGTTTTTTATTATATTTTTGGAGTTTTATGGGTTTTAACAGTTTTTAGGGATTTTGAGGGTTCTTTGTGTTGTTTTGGATTGTTAGGATTTTTGTGGTTCTTTTGGGGACATTGTTTTTTTTGAGTTTTTTTAGGGTTTCAAATATTTTTATAGTTTTTTAACATTTTAGGGATTTAAGTGGTTTTTAGTGTTTCTAGTGATTTTTATGGATTTTAGGCTTTTTATGGTTTTTAGGGGTTTACGGTTTTCAGGTGTTTTGGGTTTGTTTGGGTTTTTATGATTTTTTTTTGGTTTTTATGGGTTGTAAGTATTCTTAGGTTTTTAAGATTTTCATAGGGGATTTCCTGGATTAAACGAATTTTTTAATTTTTAAGGATTTTAGTGATTATAACGATTTTTATGGTTTTTTGGGTATTTAGGGATTTTTATAGTTTTTATGTTTTTAGGTTTTTTATGCATATTTTGGGTTATGAGGAGTATTTTTTGTTTTTAGGGTTTTTATCGTTTTATAGAGGTGTTTAACATATTTAGTGGTTGAAAGGGTTTTTAGATTTTTTATTAGTTTTATGGTTTTTATGGTTCTAGGCTTTTTAATGTTTTAAAGGGTTTTTTTCTTTTTATGGTTTTTAGGGTTTTTAGAATTTTTTAGGATTTTAGGGGTCTAAAGTGTTTTTATGTAATTAAGGTTTTATTACAGGTTTTTTATAGTTTGTAGGATGTTTTATAGTTTTAAGGATTTTTAGGGATTTTTTTTTATTTTTAGGGGTTTTGAGGGTTTTTAATGATTTTGCGGGTTTTTATTGATTTTATGGGATTTTAAGGGTATTTAATTTTTATGGTTTTCTGGAGTTTGTTAAGGTTTTTTATGTTTTTTGTGTTTTTAATGTTTCTAGGGAATTAAATCGCAATTTAATATTTTAGTGTTTTTCAAGGTAATTTTCAGTTTTTAGGGTTTTTAATGTTTTTAGGGGTTCTTATGGTTTTTAGGTTTTCATTGTTTTTAGGGGTTTTTATGGTTTCTGGTGAATTTTAGGTTTTTAGGGGGTTTTAGTGTTTTTAGGTTTTTACAGTTTTCTAAGGGATTTTCAATCTTTGTAGGGCATCTATTATTTTTTTGATTTTTATTCATTTTTAGGATTTTTATGGGGTTTTAGGGTTTTAAGGATTTAAAGGGTTTTAATTTCTTTTAGAGTTTTTTGGGTGTTCATGTTTTTTTTGGGGTTTTAGGGTTTTTTGAGATTTTAAGAGTTTTAGGGTTTTTTATTTTTTTAGGTGGTTGATAGGTTTTTAGAGTTTTAGTGGGATATTAGGGGTTTATGGGGTTTTTAAGGGGGTCTTATGATTTTCATTGGATTTTATGGATTTTCAAGGTTTTAGGGTCTTCTAAGTTTTTTTATGCTCTTTATCATTTTTTAGGTATTTAGGGTTTTAGGTTTCTTATATTTTTAAGCATTACATATTATTTTGAGGGTTTTTAACATTTTTAGGTATTTTTACGTATTTCTTATGTTTTTTTTGTTTTTTGGGTTTTTATGGATTTTGATGGTTTTTAGGGTTTCAAGGGTTGTTAGAGTTTTTTGATTTTTTGGGTTATCTTTGGTTTTATTGATTTTTTTTAGGGATTTTATGGTTGTGTTGTGTTTTTTTCTGTTTTCAGGCCTTAAAGTATTTTTAGAGTTCTTAGTGGGTTTTAGGGTTTTAATGAGGTTTTAGGGTTTTTATGTTTTTGGGTTTTTATGGTTTTTATGGTATTTAGGAGTTTTATGGTTTTTGGATTTTATTATTTTTTGGGGTTTTCGTATTTTTAGGTGTTTAAGGTTTTCTTATGGGTTTTTAGGATTTTATGTCTTTTTTTATGTTTTAGGCATTTTATAGATATTTATGGTTTTTATGGTTTTTTTTGGATTTGGGTGGTATTTTTATATTGTTTAGGGTTTTAGGGTTTTATGATTTTTTTGGTGGTTTTATCGTTTTTTAATGTTTTTTGGGTTTTTAATGTTTTATGATTTTGTTAATATTTTTAGGGGTTTATAGGGTGTTTAGAGTTTTATTTAGTTTTTAGGGTTTTTATGAGTTTTTAGGTTCTTATTTTTTAGGCGTTTTAAGTCATTAGGGTGTTTTGGGGTTTTTTTGGGGTTTTTGGATTTTAGGTATTTAGTTTTTTAGGTTTTAAGGTTTTCTTAGTGGTTTTCATTAATTATAAGATTTTCAACTTTTATGGATTTTTACAGCTATTAAGATTTTTCATGGTTTTTTAGTGTTTTTTGAATTTTGAGGGGGGGGGGGGGGGTAGTGTTTTGATGGTTTTTAGAGTTTTTTATTTTTTGTCAGTTTTAAGGGTTTTCAAACTTTTTAGTGGATTTTAGGATTTCTATGGATTTTTTAAGGATTGTTTTTGTTTTTATGGTTTTTCAGGTTTTAGGGTTTTTATGGGTTTTAGGGTTTTAGTGGATTTAAGTGTTTTTAGGTTTTTATGGTTTTTATTGGGATTCCTGAGTTTTTATATTTTTAGGTTTTTCTGTATTTTTAGTATTTTAATGTTTTTTCAGGATTTTAGGAATTTTTAGGGGTTTTCAAAATGTTTTGGGGTTTTATGGTTTTTCTGGGTTTTTAGGGTTTTTAGGGTTTTTATGAGTATTTGGGTTTTTGATGATTTTTAACATTTTTAGTGCTTCTAGATGTTTAAAGGATTTTCATTGTTTTTTTGTTTTCTATGGTTTTTATTGGTTTTAGGGATTTCTAGGATTTCTAGGGGTATTATGGTTTTTAGTGTTTTTAGAATTTTAAGGTTTTTAGGGGTTTTATTTTATTTTATGGTTTATGAATTTATTAGGGGGGGTTTTCGGTTTTTATGGTTATTTTGGTTTTTACTGGTTTTTAGGGATTTTGAGGTTTTTTAAGTGTATTAGGGTATTTAGGGTTTTTATGGGGCTTTAGTGTTATTTTAATTTTTTTGGGTTTTTATGGTTTTTAGTGTTTGTTACATTTTTAAGGGTTTATAGAGTTCTAGTTTTTAGGTGTTTTATGGGGTTTTAGTATTTTTAAGGTTTTTAGGGAATTTGAATTTTTTTTCAGTGTTTTTAAGGTATTTAGGGTGTTTTGTGGTCTTTTAGGGTATTTACTTTTTTAGGTTTTTAGGGGTTTTTAGGTTTTTTAAAGGGTTTTCTGGTTTTTAGATGTATTTAAATTTTTATGGACTTTAAGGGATTTTCAATGATTTTTATGGGTGTTTTATGCTTTTAGGAATTTGGGGGGGGGGGGGGTAATTTTTTTAATGTTTTAAGAGTTTCTATGGTTTTTTTGGGTATTTGGGTTTTTTTGAGTTTTTTTGGGTTTTCATATTTTTTAAAGTATTTTTGTTATAATTTTTTTTATATTTTTAAGTGGGTTTTAGTGTTTTTGTGGGGTTTTATGGTATTTAAGGGTTTAAGGTGTTTTTATGGTTTTTAGGGCTTTTCAGGTTTCTCAGGGTTTTTTTTTTCATTTTTTAGGTTCTGAAGGAGTTTTATGTGTTTTTAGGTTTTTATGGTTTCCTTTGGGGTTTTTAAGATTTTGAAGGGTTTTTTATATTTTGAGGGATTTTAGGAATTTTACAGGATTTTCAGGGTTTTTATTGATTTTGAATTATTTTATTGTTTTTAGTTTTTATGGGATTTTGGGGTTTTTAGTTTTTTTTGAGTTTTTAGAGATTTAAAGGTAATTAGATTTTTTTTACATTTTTAGGAGTTTAAATGGTTTTCATAGTTTTTAGTATTAATTAGGGTTTTTATGGGTCTTTACGAGATTTTATGGGTTTTTATGGGGTTTTATGTTTTTTAGAAGTTTAAACGTTTTTAGGTTTATTTTTTGTCTTTTAGTATTTTTAGAGTTTTTCAGGTTTTACGGGGTTTAAGTGATTTTAGGGTTCTAATATTTTCTTAGGGTTTTTCATCGATTTTAGAATTTTTTTAGGTTTTTAGAGCTTTTTAGGGCTTTTTAGGTTTTTATGGTTTTAGTGTTTTTAGGGATTTGGAGGTTCTTTATGGGTTTTTATGGGTTTTTATGGTTCTTTTAGGTTTCTAGGGGTTTTTAGTTTCTTAGGGTTGTTAAGGGTTTTCATATTTAAAAAAATAGTTGTTTAAATGGTTGTTATAATTTCTAGTGGTTTTTATTATTTTTTATGGTTTCAGGTTTATTATGTGTTTTATGAGCTTTTAGGGTTTTATGGTCATTTAGGGGTTTTAGGGATTTTTTTTTGTTTTTTTTGTTTTTTAGGGGATTGAATTTTATTAAGGTTTCTTATTGTATTTTTTATTTTTTGGGGTTTTTAGGGATTTTTAATTTTTTTTACTTTTATCGTGTTTAGAGATTTTGAGGGTTTTGAGGGTTTTTAGTGGTTTTTTCGTTTTCAGGTTTTTAGGGGTTATAAGTTTATTTTTGGTTTTTAAATTAGTTTATTTGTTTTCTTAGGTTTTTGAGTTATTTTAAATTTTTAGGGATTTTTCAAACTTATTTAGGATTTTATGGGTATTTAGTTATTTTTAGTGATTTTGAGTGTTTTATGGTACTTCAGGTTTTTCATGGATTTTACATTTTTTTGGGTCTTAGGTTTTTTCTATTTTTTTTGTTTTTATGGTTTCTTATAATTTCTTACTATTTTTATGGTTATAAAAGGTTCTTAGAGTTTTTAGTGAGTTTTTAGGGTTTTTATGGGGTTTAAGGTGGTTTTAAGGTTTTTAGTGGTTTTTATAGTTTTTAGGTGTTTTAGGGTTTTTAGGGGTTTTAGAGACTTTTAGGGTTTTCTAGTGTTTTTAGTTTTTTAGGTTTTTATGGGTTTTTAGAGCTTTTAGGATTTATGGTTTTCTTAGGGGGTTTTAGTGTTTTTAGTGGTTTCATATTTTTGGGGATGTATAGGGATTTATAGAATTTTCGAATTTTACGGGTTTTTTGGGATTTTATGGAATTTTTGGGGTTTTAATACTTTTAGGGGTTTAAGTATTTTTAACATTTTTTATTATTTTTAGGGGCTTTACGTGTTTTTATGTTTTTATGGTTTTATTAGGATTTTTAGGGGTTTTATGGTGTTTATTTATTTAGGAATTTTTAGTGACCATTAAGAGTTTTATGGTTTTCAGGGGTTTTATGGATATTGAGGGGTTTTGGGTTTTTATGGTTTATAAGGGTTTTTATGTTTCCTTTTAGTTTTTAGGTGTTTAATGTTTTTTTATACTTTTTAACATTTTTATAGGTTTATAGAGTTTTATAGTTTTTATTGGTTTTGGGTTTTATTAGTTTTTGTGTTTTTATGGTTTTTAGTTGTTTTTATGGTTTTTGGGTTTTTGGGTTTTTTGGGTTTTTTTCATTTTTAAGGTTTTTACAATGTTTTAATAATTTTTATGATTTTAGAGTTTTTTAGGTATTTGTTAAGGTTTTTAGTGTTTTATAAGGTTTTGGGGTTTTTTTGGTATTTTTATAATTTTAATGGGGTTTTAGGGGTTTTATAGATTTTCTGTTTTTTATTGTTTTTATGGTTTTTTTTGGTTTTTATGGATTTTTTATGTTTTTAGGATTTTTAATTTCTTTATATTTTTAATAATTTTTTGATGTATTAAGGGTTGTAATATTTTTATTGGGTTTTAGGATTTTTCTCATATTTTAGGGTTGTTGAGGTTTTTAGGGGTTTTTATGGGTTTTATGGATTTTATGGTTTTTAGGCATTTTAAGTGTTTTTGGTTTTTTTTTATGGTTTTCAATGGGTTTTTTAGGGTTTCTTATTATTTTTATCTTTTTAGGGATTTTTTTGGTTTTTACTGGTTTTCATGGTTTTCAAGAATTTTGGGAGTTTTTAGGTGTTTAAGGATTTTGGGTTTTAGGGGTTTTAAGCGTTTTAGGTTTTTAAGTATTTATTAGGGGTTTTTTAGGATTTTTGGGTTTTACATTCTTTATGATTTTTAAAAATTTTATGTTTTTAGGGTTATCTTGTAATTTAATGCATTTAGGTTATTTTTGGGCTTTTATGTTTTTTTTGGATTTTTGGGTTTTTTTTATTTTTTAGGTGTTTTATAGATTTCTAGAGTTTTCTAATAAATTTAGTTGTTGAAAGGTTTTTCTGGGTTTTTAATGTTTTTAGGGGTTTTATGAAGATATAGGGTTGTCTATGTTTTTTAGGATTTTATGGGTTTTTGGTGGTTTAGGGGTTTTATAGATTTTTGGTGGGTTTTATGGTTTTTAGTGTTTTCAGGTATTTTAGGGGTTTTAATTTTTCCCTTAGAGTTTTCACGTTTTTAGGTTTTTTTAAATTTTTATGGATTTTTATAGATTATTTAGGATTCTTATTTCATTTTCATGGTTTTATGGATTTTTTTTGTCATTTAGGGGTTTTTAGAGTTTTTAGAGTTTCTAGGTTTTTTAGGGTTTTAAGTGTTTTCAGGTTTTATTTGAGTTTTTTAAGGATTTCCGGGTTTTTAAGTTATTAGGGATTTTTGATATTTTTTAATATTTCTATAGGTTTTAAGGGTTTTTAATTCTTTTGAGGGTTTTTTAAGATTTTTAGGGTTTTTATGGTTTTTAGTGTTTTACAGGTTTTTAATGTTTTAGGGGGTTATGGTTTCAAATGTTTTAAATGTTTTTAGGGGTTTAATGAATTTTTATAGTTTTTATTGGTTTAAGGTTTTTATGTGTTTCTAGGGTTTTTATGGTGTTTTGGGGTTTTTATGGTTTTTAGGGGTTTTATGGTTTTTAGGGATTTTAGGGTTTCTTGTATTTTTTTTTGTTTTTTGGGGGGTTTTATGGGTCTTTTGGTTTTTATTGTTTTCATAGGTAGTTTTCAAATTTTTTAGGTTTTTATAAGTTTTTGGGGATTTTAGGGTCTTTTTAGGATTTTTATGTTTTTTATGGATTTTTAAGGTTTTGTGGTTTTGTGTTTTTTAGGTTTTTTATGGTATTTAGTATTTTTAGGTTTATTTGAGTTTTAAAGTAATTTTTTTTGTTTTTATGGTCATAATAGAGGTTTTTATGGGTTTTTATTTTTTTTGGGATTTTAATGGATTTTTTTGGATTTTTAAAATTTGTAGGGATTTTTTGGTTTCTGGGGATTTCTGGTTTTTGTGAGATTTGAGGTTTTTTTTATGTTGTTTGGGTTTTTATGGTTTTCATTGAGTTTTTAACATTTTTGCGGGTTTAAAATGGGTTTTAGAGTTCTTAGTGTTTTAGGGGTTTTGTGGGTTTTTCAGGGCTTTTAAGGGATTTTAGAGTTCTTATGGTTTTTATGGGTTTTAGGGTTTTTAGGGATTTTAGATATTTTAAGTGTTCTTAGGTTTTATGGTATTCTAAGAACTTTTTAGGGCTTTAAGGTTTTTTACATTTTTAGGTATTTTTCTAGAATTTTTAGAATTTTTATAGGGTTTTATGGTTTTTAGTTATTTTTGAAGGTTTTAGGGTTTTTAGAATTTTTCGATATTTTTGGGGTATTATTTGTTTTAAGGTTTTGAAGATTTTACTAGTGTTTTTCAAGGCTTTATGGTTTTTATGTGTTTAGTAATTTTAATGGTTTTTTAGTATTTTAATGGTTTTAGTGTTTTTAGGGGTTTTAGAGGGGTTTTAGAGGTTTTAGTACATTAATGGTTTTATGGGGTTATAATAGTTTTTTGATTTTTTTAGTTTTTTTGGTTTTTTAGAGTTTTTTTAATGTTTTTGGGGTTTAACGATTTTTAGATTTTTAGCGGTTTTTAGGATTTTATGGGTTTTTAGGGTTTTATGTTTTTAGGTTTTATTATGGTATTTAAGGGTTTTAGGGTTTTCAAGGTCTTATTATTGTTTTTAGAACTTTTTGTCTTCTTATGGGTTTTTATTTTTTTAGGTTTTTACGGATTTCTTAATGGTTTTTAGGGTTTTTGGGATTTTTATGTTTTTTGGGTTTTTGGTGTTTTAGTATTTTTATGGGTTTCTGTGTTTTTAGATATTTTGAGGTGTTTTGTGATTTTTATTGTTTTTAGCAGGTTTTGATTTTTTTCGGTTTGAAGTGATTTTATGTTTTTACAGTTTTCTTAAGGGGTTTCATGGTTTTATTCAATTTAATGGAATTTTATAGATTTTTTAGGATTTTATGTTTTTGTGGGTTTTAGGTATTTTAAGTGTTTCTAGGGGTTTCTGGGTTTTTAGGGGTTTTGGGGGTTTGTTGGGTTTTAGGCGTTTTTGGATTTTTATAGGGTTTCTAAAGTTTTTTAATCTTTTTTAAAAAAATTAGTGGTTTAAAGGTGTTTTAATGTTATTTGTGGTTTTATGGATTCTATTGGTTTATTTTTGTTTTTCATGGTATTAGGGATTTTTATGGGTATTAATGTGTTTAGGGACTTGTTATCAATTTTTAGGTTTTTTTAGAGAAATTGGGGTTTTTATGGTTTTTAAGTGTTTTTATATTTTTATGGTTTTCTTAGTGTTTTTAGGGTTATAGGGGGTTTTTACATCTTTCCTCTGAGCATGTATGTCACCAGCCTGACCCTCTGACTTGGGGTGTCTCGAGTTAGTCAAAGATAGTTTGTACCAACTCTATCAGGTTCTCTATTGTTTACGGTCCACCCTCACTCTGAAATAGTGATGGGTGTTGATACTAGAACTCTCAAGTCAAGTAAACCACAAATGGATCATCTCCCTGGGATCCCCTATCGATGCCTATATGAAATGAATCGGGATCACCTAGAGCTACTCATCAATGCATAGCCCAATTTTTTCCATCTGTAGCTTTCTCTCCTGTAACGAATCCTGTACCTGGAGATCATGATCATCCCAACCCTTCGGGGCCTCATCCCATGAACACTTAAGCAACACTGTATCACCACCCTCCTAACACTCCACCAAATCCTATCTAGGTGGCATCCCACTGAATAAAAATCATGATGGTCATACAACCATATAATTGTATATATACAAATATCGATAATAGAAAATGTTATAATAGGTAACACATCTCACCACCCTTACACTCCCTTACCACACCAGGTCACACAACATCTGGTCTCTAGGCTACTTACCTACTCACATCAAGGCTAGTTTTTAAGTATCATCTAGTCTTATAGCCCCTTACATACCCACATTATAGTCATGCATCACATATAGTTCGGCCTCATGGACCCTCATCTACCCATAATAAGGTCAGGCATCAAATCTCATGTATCAATTTGGGTTAGCTGAGTATAATTCAACTGAAGAGGTTATACAGAAAAAACAATATTTATCTTCTTTATTGACACTCAATAAAAACTCACCCTCAATCATAATCTATGTCTAATTTTATCAGGGTCGAGACCATATAACAGATGCATATAAAGTCACATACATATCTCATTGGAACCACATGTTTGGGTTAGCTGAGTAGAATTCCACCAAAAGAGGGTAAGTTAGAAAACACTATTTAGCTTCTTTGGTGACACTTTAAACTGTCCAAACCCTCTTAGCTCAATCCAGGTTCCCAAAGAAAATCATAAGAAAGAACACATCATATGATCCTAAGTGCCTATCAGGATGAACAATCAAACCTCCCTAGCCATACTGGGCCAGGAGTCAAAATCCAAATAATAGCTAAATATCACACCCAAGTGTTCCACCTTAGGTGGAAATAAAATCAAGTATAATAGAGTAAAGTAAAACATCAATATACT
Source organism: Viscum album (assembly GCA_963277665.1). NCBI lineage: Eukaryota > Viridiplantae > Streptophyta > Magnoliopsida > Santalales > Viscaceae > Viscum > Viscum album. Next base: position 367,374,450 of record OY728121.1, read on the forward strand.
ACTATTGGAAACTTAATTTTTCCTTTGTGCATGGGGATGAATACACCCAGACATAAGATCTGCACCCAGTTCGGACATACTCAAAAGAACAAGTGACATACTAAAAATTGAGTAAAACCATTTTTAATATTTTAATATTTTAAAACAATGATCTATGACACATTTTTTACATGTAGGAATCAACCCCACCTCAATACGATTCATGGGTTGACTAGTATAACTCCAAATGTGCCTTTTTTAAATTAAAAACTGACATTTTATTAATGTATTCTTTCATATTAATGATTAATTTATTTAATTATTGTATTACTAACAAAATATTTGTTTTCTTATATAGGTGGAATTTTTTATTGAGTCCTGATTCTTTGTTTAGCAACTAATACCATGGATTAAATTTTTTGAGAGGGGATCATAGATGCAAAAGAGGATGAAACCATAATGTTTTTAATTGTTTGTTTGATAATTGTAATTTCAACCATATAAAACATTGTTTTAAATGTATATATTAGTGTATTTTCTTTGTATTCATGATGACATGTAAATGTATATAGAATTTTTTGTGATTCTCTTTTGTGCACTGTTTCATTCTTCTGTGTTTTTTTGGGTGCAGGTGCTGCTTTGTGCAGGTGTTATTTGTTTGTAGGTGTGTAGGTGTGCAGGTGTTGGGAGTTCTATTAAGTAAACAACACATAATAGGAAACTCAACCTTTATTAGTGCTCCAAATAGTGCTGATAATGGTTTCCATTTATCCATGCTAAAAAACCACTGATAAAGGGGGGACCTTTATCCGTGCTTTTTTTAGCACGGATAAAGGGCCACCTTTATCAGCACTTTTTTAGTGTTGTTAAAGGGGTATTCCCTTTATCTTCACCATTTTTAATAGAACTTTTCTAGCACTATTAAAATTCTTTTCTAACGCTTTTAAAAAGTATTATTTTTAATAGTGGTTGTTTAGGGTTTTTAGAGTTTTTTGGGGTTTTAAGGTATTTTTTAGTTTTTTTGGGGTTTAAGGTTTTTTATAGTTTATTATCATTTTTATGGATTTGAAGGTTTTTTATATTTTTTAATGAGATTTAGGGTTCTTATGGGTTCTTAGGGGTTTTTAATGCATTTAGTGATTTTTATGGTTTTTATAGGAAAATGGTTTTTTGGTTTTTAGTGGTATTAGCGTTTTAGGTTTTTAGGGGTTTTAAGTGTTTCTAGGGTTTTTAGGTTTTCCTTGGAATTTCCAGGATTTATAGGATTTTTTACATTTTAGGTATTTTGGTGTGTTTTATTATGTTTTTTATGTTTTATATGGGTTTAAAGTATTATTAGGGGTTTTAGGGGTTTTTAGTGTTTTTAATAGTTTTAGGAATTTTATAATTTTTTTGGTTTTTAGAGGATTAAAATGCTTTTAGGTTTTTAAGTGTTTCTTAGGGTTTTTTGGGTTTTTTACATTTTTAGGGATTTTTAGTGAATATTTTGAATTTTATGGGTTTTAGGGGTTTTAGGGACTTTGACGGTTTTTAGGGGTTTTTGGGTTTTTGGGGTTTTTAGGAATTTTTCCATTTCAGGTTTTTATGGTTTTTTAGATATTGCTAACTTTTTAGGGGTTTAAGGGTTTTTAAACATTTTAGTGGGTTTCTAGGGATTTTTAACGTTTTTAGGGTTTTATGGGTTTTTATGGTATGTTGGGTTTTTAGAGCTTTTAAGGCCATTTTAGGGGTTTTTAGGGTTTTTCTCATTTTTATTTTTTATGGGTTTTAAGTGTTCTTAGTTTTTTAATTTTTTTTCTTATATTTTTTTCATGGATTTTAGGGGTTTTTGGTTTTTAGGGATTTTTTGGGAATTTTTATGATTTTTATGGTTTTTAGGGATTTGTGAATCTAGAAATATTTTTTGGGTTTTTTGGGTTTTTTTGGTTTTTAAGGTCTTTATAGTTGATTAGGTTTATTAAAGGCTTTTTGGGGGTTTTATTATTTTATTAGGTATTTTAGGGTTTTCAGGGTTTCTTTATTCTTATGTAATTTTTTGGAATTTTAGGTTTTTTATGTTTTTAAAGTTTTTAGGGGTTTTGGTGGATTTTTGTGCTTTTTAGTTTTTTTGGGTTCTTAGGGTTTTTGGGATTTTTTTGGTTTTTAAAGATTTTAGAGTTCTTTTTTGTTTTTAAGGGATTTAAAGGGATTTTAGAATTTTTGGGGATTTTAGGGGTTTAATGGATTTAGATATTTTTATATTTTTTGGGGGTTTTATATTTTTTTGGGGTTTAGGGTTTCTAGGGTCTTTTAAGGTTTTTTTAGGTTTTTAGTGGTTTTATGTTTTTTTATTTGTTTTATGTTTATTTTTGTTTTTAAGGATTTCATCATGTTTCTGATGGTTTTTAATATTTTTGGGTTTTTTTGGAAATTTTAGGGGTTTTTTAGTATTAGTATGGTTTTTAGGGTTGTTAGGGATTTTTAGGGTCTTCAAAATTTTAAGGGATTTTAGGGTTTGGGGGGTTTTAATAATTTTAGGTTTTTAGGGGTTTAAAGTTATTTAGGTGTTCAATTTTTCATTAGATTTTGTATGATTTTTATATTTATTGTTATTTTAATGGGTTTTTTATGATTTTATGGTTTTGGGGGTCTTAAGGGATTTCAACAGCTTTTTTTTGGTTATTATGGTTTTAAGTATTTTTTAGATTTTTTTGGGTTTTAGGGGTTTTTTTATTATTTATTTATTTTTAATATTTTTAGAGTAATTTTATGTTTTTACAGATTTAAAGAGATTTTATATTTTGTGTGGGTATATATGGATTTTTAATAATTTTTGAGGTTTTAAAGTATTTTGGGGTTTTGGGGAGTTTTATGGTTTTTAGCATTTTGAGATTTTTAGCATTATTAAGTGTTTTTAGGTTTTTAACGTTTTGTTATTGCTTTTCATGTGTTTTTGTATTTTTTTTTGTTTCTATGTATTTTTATGGTTTTTATAGTTTTTATGGTTTTTATGGTTTTTAGGGATTTAAAGGATTTTTATGTTTTTTGGGTTTTTAATTTTTTTTAGCAATTTTAGGTGTTTATGGGATTTATGTATCTTTTATATTTTTACAGTTTTATTCCTATTTTTTCGTTTTTTGGTTATTTACGTTATTAGAGGTTTGTGGGGTTTTAAATTTTTTGCGGTTTTAGGTGTTTTAGGGAATTTGAGTGTTTTTTTGGGTTTTTTGGAGTTTTATAGATTTTTTGGGGTTTTTATATTTCTTTTTTTAGTTTTTAAGGGTTTTATGTTTTTAGGGGTTTTTAACATTTTTAGGGGATAAATGTTTTTTAATTTTTTTAGAGTTTTAGAAGGATTTAATGGGTTTTATGGTTTTTATGGTTCTAGGGTTTTATGATTTTTAGGGTTTTTAGTTTTTACTAGGTTTTTATGGATTTTAAGCCTTTCTAGGTATTTATGGTTTTTATATAGGTTTCATGTTATTTAGGGGTTTCACATTTTTATGGTTTTTCTAGGATTTTTATGGGTTTTTAAGTTTTTAGGGATTTTTTAAATTTTAATGTCTTTAGGGGTGTTTAGGGTTTTAATGTTTTTTAGGATCTTATGGTTTTTATGTTTTTTACAAATTTAAGGTTTTCATTGGGTTTTCTAGGATTTTTGGTTTTTATGTTTTTTTGGTATTTTTAGGGCTTTTTAGCATTTTTATTGTTTTTCATGTTTTTAGTGGTGCTAGTATTTTTATGTATTTTATAATTTTTATAGTTTTTTATGGGGTTTTAGTTTTTTTAATTTTTATGTGTTTTATGATATTTTCTTGTTTTTTTTAATTTTTTAGTGGTTTAAAGGATTTTTGTAGTTTTTAGTGTTGCTTTTTTGTTTTTATGGGGTTTTAAGGGATTTATGTTTTTATGGGTTTTTTTGGTTTTTATAGTTTTTATGTTTATTTACTACTGATAGAGTTTTATAGGTCTTTAGTGGTTTAAAGTGTTTTTAGGTTTCTAAGTTTTTCTTAGCATTTTTAGGTTTTTTCAAGTTTTTTATTTTTTTAGGGATTTTTATGGCATTTTTGTTTTTTATGGTTTTTAGTGTATTTAGGGATTTTGAGGGCTTTAGGGGTTTTTAGGGTTTTTATTTTATAGTGTTATTTTGGTTTTTAGGGGTTTTAAGTGTTTTTAGTTTTTATGTCTTTATTAGGGTTTTTAGGTTTCTTACATTTTTTGGATTTTTTTGGACTTTTATGGGTTTTATGGATTTTTGAGATTTTATGGTTTTTAGTGGTTTTTCTAGTTTTTTTTTAATTTTTAGGGGTTTTATGTGTTTTTAGGTTTTTATGATTTATTAAGGGTTTTCATGGTTTTAGGGTTTTTATGTTTTTTTTTCATATTTTGGATTTTTATGATTTTGTTGGTTTTAAGGGATTTTGATGGTTTCTAGGGGTTTTATGTTGTTTTGAGTTTTTTAGGGTTTTAATGTGTTATTAGTGTTTTTTAACATTATTAGTGTATTAAAGGGGTTTTAGATATTTTTGGTGGGTTTTAGCGATTTTTATGTTTTCTATGTGTTTTTATGGTTTTTAGGGCTTTTAGGGTTTCATGGTCTTTTTCGGGATTTTAACATTTTTAGGTTTTTAGGGGTTTAAATTATTTTTTAAATTTTAGGAATTTACTTGGGGTTTTAGGGTTTTTAGGGGTTTCTATGTTTTTAGTGATATTCAGTCTTTGTAGTATTTTTAGGGTTTTTAGGGGTTTTAGGGTTTTCAAGGACATTGAGGGGTTATAGGGTTTTTATCTTTTTTAGGTTTTTTATGGTTTTATGTGTTTTTAGGTTGATAATGTTTTTATATGGTTTTTATATTTTTATGTATTTTATAGGGATATTTTAGGATTTTTATAGATTTTAGGGTTTTTAGGGATTTAAAGGGTTTTTATGGTTTTTAGGGGTTTTAGTGTTTTTATGGTTTTTTGGGTTTTAAGGGTTTTTTCAGAGTTTTTAGGGTTTTAATTATTTTTTAGAGTTTTTAACAATTTTTGGAGTTTAAAGGGTTTTTATATTTTTTTACTGGGTTATTAGGTTTTTTTCTAGTTTTAAGGGATTTTTAAGGTTTTAGGAGTTTTTTTAGTTTTTATGTTTTTGGGTTTTTGTGGTTTTTAGGGGTTTTAAGGATTTAGTGTTGTTTTGGTTTTTAGGGGTTTTGATTGTTTTTAGGTTTAATTTTTTTTATTAAATTTCTTTAGCGTTTTATTATTTTTTATGTTTTTAGGAGTTATAGAAATTTTTATTATATTTATGGTTTTTTGGTTTTTTTTGAAATTTTGGCGGGTTGAATGGGTTTTAGGGTTTTTTGGATTTATTTTGGGATTTTAGGGTTTTTGTGGTTTTTTATATTTTAGGGATTTTTATAGATTTTTTTTATTTTATGGGTTTTTATAGTTTTAGGGATTTTGAGGTGTTTGTGGGGTTTTATGGTTTTTATTTTTTTCTGGTTTTTATGATATTTTTTAATTTTTAGGGGTTTTAAGGATTTTGATAATTTTAAACGTTTTTAAGTGTTTGAAGGCTTGTGATTATTTCTAGTGATTTTAGGGTTCAATGGTAATTTAGGTTTTTTAATGGTTTGTATAGATTTTTAATTTTTTTTAGGGGTTTTAGGGTTTTCAGTTATTTTAGGTTTTCAGGGTTTTAATTATTTTGTGGTTTTATGGTCTTATTTTGGGTTTTTAGGGGTTTTATGGGTTTTCACATTTTTATGGATATTTTATGTTTTTTGTGATTTTTATTGGTTTTTAGGGTTTTTAAGGATTTTAAGTATTTTTAGGGGTTTTAGGGTTTTTAGAGTCTTTAGTGTTTTTAGGTTTTGAGGGGTTTTATGTTCTCCTTGGTTTTCATGGTTTTCTTAAGGGATTTTCATGGTTTATAGGTTTTTTTACATTTTTATGGATGTTATGTCTTTTTTAGGACTTTTATAGGTTTTTAGAGTATTAAAGGATTCTCCAGGGTTTTAGGGTTTTAATTTTTTTTGAGGGGTTTTAGCATTTTTTTAGTTTTAGTGGTTATTCATGTTTTCTTAGAGTTTATTAATATTTTTAGGTGTTTAAAGGGTTTATAGAGTTTATTGATTTTTAGGGTTTTTATGGGTTTGTTGAGGTTTTTATCGATATTATGGTTTTCGGGATTTTGAGATGTTTTTAGGGTCTATTAGGGTTTTGGTGATTTTAGGTTATTAGGGTATTTGAATATTTTTAGTATATTAATGTATTCTTACGTGTTTTTATGTTATTTTATGGTTGTATACATTTTAGTGATTTTAAGGTAGTTTTTAGTATTTCTATGGTTTTTAGGGGTTTTAGGGATTTTGAGTTGTTTTTATGTTTTTAGTGTTTTTTAGGGTTTTAACAATTTTATGTTTTTAGGGTTTTTAGGAATTTTTGGTTTTTAAGGTTTTCTATTGGGTTTTTAGGGTTTTTTTTGGGTTTTTTGGTTTTATATATTTTTTTTATAATTTTTAGGATTTTATGGGTTTTTTTGTTTTAGGGATTTTGAGGGGTCTTTCGGTTTTTATCATTTTTATGTTTTTTTGTTTTTAGGGATTTTTGAGTTTTTTGGGGTTATAAAGTTTTTTGGAGTTTATAAACATATTAGGTGTTCAATGTATTTTTAGAGTTTTAATGGGGTTTTAGTGTCTTAAAGGTTGTTTAGGGTTTTTAGTATATTTAGGGGATTATGGTTTTTAGGTTTTTTAGGGGTGTTTATGTTAATAGGATTTCTAGAAATTTTTGGGTTTTTTAGTGATGTCATGTGTTATTATGTTTTAAAGGTTTTATTTGGGGTTTTCAAGCTTTATAGTTTTTTTTACCTTTTTAGTGATTGTTAGGGAGTTTTTATTACTTTTATTTGTTTTTTGGGAATTTAGGTATTTTTAGGTTTATTAATGTTATTGAGGGTTTTACAGTTTCTTGTGGTTATTTTGGGTTTTTGGATTTTTTGTGTTTTTTAGGTTTTAAACCGTTTTTATTGTTTTTAATGTTTTTAGGTATTAAAGGGGTTTTAGAGTTTTAGTGTATTTTTATGGTTTTTATATGTTTTTTGACGATTTTATGTTTTTAGGGGTTTCGGGGGTTTTTTTAATGGTTTAATGATCTTATAGGGTTTTTATATTTTTTTGACATTTTTAGGGGTTTCAGGGGGTTTAAGTATTTTTAAGGTTTTTAATGTTTTATTAGGCCTTTTATAGTTTTTCGTGTTTTTATGTTTTTATGGATTTTAAGGGGTTTTATGATTTTTATGGTTTTTAGACTTTATTTGGATTTTAAGGGAATTTAATGGTGTTTTATTTCGTGAGTTGTTAGGAGTTTTTGTTGAATATTTTGGGGTTTAATGGAATTTTAACATTTTTACCTTTTTAGGGGTCTAAATGGTTTTTAGTGTTTTAGTGGGTTTTGTAGATTTTTAGGTGTTTTAGGTTTTTTTAATGTTTTTAGGTTTTTTATGGTATTTAAGGGTTTAAGGGGGTTTTAAGGGGGGTTTAGATAATTTTTAAGGTTTTTAGGGTTTTGAGTGACTTTTAGGTTTTTAGAGGGTATTTTTTTAGGTTTCCATGTTTTCCTTAGGGGTTTTCTGGGTGTTATGTATTTTTTTATGTTTTAAAGGATTTTATGGGTTGTTATGGTTTTTTGAGTTCTTTGGTTTTTTTTATTTATGTTTTTATCATTTTTTACTTTTCAAGGGGTTTTAAGTGTTTTTATGGTTTTAATGTTTTCTTTTGTTTTTTACAGGTTTCTAAATATTTTTACATGTTATGGAATTTTTAAGGATTTTTGAAATTTTTTTGTTTATTAGGTTTTTAGTGATTTTGAGGGGTTTTTGGGTTTTTATTGTTTTCCGAGATTTTATGGATTTTATGGGTTTTTATAGTTTGTAGACATTTTTAGGAATTTTAATGGGTTTTAGGGTTTTTAGTGGTCTTTTTGTGGGTTTTTAGGGTTTTTTAGGATTTGTTATGATTTTAGCGGTTTTAGGGTTTTTATGATCTTTTAGGGTTTTTAGCATTATTAGATTTTTAGGGGTTTTTCATGTTTTAATTTTTTAAGTTTTTCTTATTGGATTTTAGGTTTTTTAGTGACTTACACTTTTTTATGGTATTTTAACGATTTTGTAGGATTTTTATGGGATTTTATGTTTTTAGGTTTATTGAGGGGTTTTAATGGTTTTTAGGGTATTTATAACTTTTAGGGTCATTGGAGTTTTAAGTGTTTTTAGGTTTTTATGTTTTTCTAAGGGGTTTTCAGGGTTTTTTGTTTTCTTTTATTTTATGATATTTTTTTAAAAAAAATTAGGCTTTTAAAGGGTTTTATATTTTTTTGGGATATTTATTGGTTTTGGGGTTTTTGGGGGTTTAGGGGTATTAATTGGGTTTTTTTTGGGTTTTTAGGGTTTTTTAGATTTATAGGTTTTCTGGATATTTACAGTATTTAAAATATTTTTCAGTTTAAAGGGTTTTTTGATTTTTTAGGGTTTTTTTGGGTTTTCAGGGTTTTTATGGTTTTATGATTTTTATGGGATTTTAGGGGTTCAATTGTTTTTTTGGGTCTTTAAGGGGGTTTTTTGTGTTTTTATAGTGTTTAATAGTTTTAAGTGATTTAGGATTTTAAATTTTTCTTAGGTTTTTTTAATGTTTTTATATTCTTTTATTTTTTTATGCAATTTTAGCCCATTTTTTAAAAAATTATGTTTTCTTTTGGTTTTTATGGATTTTTAGTGTTTTCAGTGTTTTAGGTTTTTTAGTTTTTAGGGGTTTTGTGTGTTTTTATGTATTTAATTTTTTCATAGGGGTTTTCTGGGTTTTCATTATTTTTTTTAATTTTGAAGAAAGAAGAAAATAATGAAATTTTAATAGTAAATCATACCAATATGGAAACCGGTATAGCCAATTTCTTCAATAGAGTTCCTTAACAAATTAAATAATGGCCAACATTTCATGAATTTGCCAATGAGCATGAAGTAAAAATATAAAGAAAGATAGTGGACCTCATTAGTTTAGAGGGAAATTTTCAAACAACCTATATGTAAAAAATGAATAGACTCTATGCATAAGTCATTATCTATGAAACCATCTATGTTGGAATACCCATTACGATTGATGGATATTATAGTGATGAAATCCCTGAAGGATCGACTATTTTATTTGGGTTTTCATGGTTGATCGACTATGAGAAAGTTCTGTGGATTTCATGACTCTATCAAACAAATTCATACTATATTAATCACTCTAGATCCTACACATAAAAAAAATTAATTAAAAGAGAAGCAGGATTAACCCCTGAAAACTCTTGGGTTTTTTATGTTTTTTTTTGGTTTTAGGGATTTGAGAGTTTTTATTGTCTTTTTGGGTTTTGGGGGGGTTCTCTTCAATTTATAGTTATTTAAGGGTTTTTTGACATATTTATTTATTTAGCGGATTAATAGTTTTCTAGTTTTTTAGAAGGTTTTAGGATTTTTATGGGGGTTTTAATGTTTTTAGGGTTCTTTGGAATTTTTTGGGTTTTATAATTTTTTATGTTTTTAGGGGTTTAAAGTGTTTTAGTTTTTTAAGTCTTTCATATGTATTTTCATTGTTTTATTGGGTTTTTGAGTTTAGGGGGTCTTGGGTTTTTTATGATTCTTATTGATTTTAGGGTTTTATGAGATTTTGAGGTTTTTTAAGATTTTTATGGTTTTTTTGGTTTTTATGAATTTTTAGGGGTTGTATGTATTTTTAGTGGTTTCTAACATTTTTAGGGATCTAAAGGGTTTTAGAGTTTTTATTTGTTTTTAGGTGTTTTATATTTTTTTAGAGTTTTTAATTTTTTTAGGGGTTTATGGTTTTTCTGGGTCATTAAGGTTTTTATGGTCATTTAGGGTCTTTGGAATTATTTTTGGTTTTTAGGGGTTTTAAGTGTTTTTAGGTATTTATGGTTTTCTTAGGGGTTTTCAAGTATTTTTTTGGTTTTTTACATTTTTACATATTTTTAGGTCTTTTTTGGATTTTTATGGTTTGGGGGGTTTTTAGGGATTTTGAGGGGTTTTCATATTTTTTTGGGTTTTATGGGTGTTTGCTGGTTTTAGAATTTTTATTTTTAGGGGTTTTAAGTGTGTTTTGGGTTTTAATGTTTTTATAGGTTTTTAGGGATTTTAGGGTTGTTTAAATTTTTTGATATTTTTAGGTTGTTTGTAGAATTTTTATGATTTTTAGTGTTTTTTATTGGGAGGGGTTTTTAAGGGTTTTATGGTTTTCAAGGGTATTTATAGTTATTTAGGTTTTTATGGGGTTTAATTGTTTTTAGAGTTTTACGGTTTTTCTTCGGGTTTTTTCAGGTTTTTTAGGTTTTTTAAATTTTTAGGGATTCTTAGTTATTTTTTATGATTATTATGGATTTTTAAGGTTTTTATTGATTTTGATGGGTTTTAGGGTTTTAATAATTTCTTATTGTTTTTAATGATTATATATTTTTCACTATTTATTGGATTTTTGGTATTTTTTTAAAAAAATAATGTTTTTTAGTGTTTTTATGTACTTCGAGGGGTTTTTATATTTTTAGGGATTGGGGGGGGGGGGGGGGGTTAGGTTTTTATGGGTTTTTTTGAGTTTTTAGGAGTTTGAAGTTTTTTTAGTGATTTTAAAAGTTTTGTTGTTTTAAGGGGTTTTTTATTTTTTAAAGGGTTTTAGGTGTTTTATGGTTTCATAGGATCTTTTATGTTTTAATGGTTTTTATGATTTTTATCATATTTACGGTCTTTATGGGTTTAAATGTTTTTGAAGTTTTTTAGGTTTTTATAATTTTTCTAGGTTTGTAATGTTTTTTTAGGTTTTCCAGAGTCAATAGGGATTTTATTTTATTTTGGGACTTATAGGAATTTTTTTAGTATTTTTATAGGTTTTTAAGGCTGTTACAGATTTTGAGGGTTTTAGGGGTTTATTTGTGTTTTAGTGATCTTTTAGGGTCTTAAGGGTTTAATTTTTTTTTGGTTTTTTGTGGTTTTCTTAGGATTGTTCATGGTTTTTTGGGTTTTTTATGATTTTATGGATTTTTAGGTATTTTTTGGATTTTTATGTTTTTAGGGGTTTATGTGATTTGTGGGTTTCAATGGTTGTTAGGGTTTTATCATGTTTTTTTTTGTTTTTTGAGTTTTAATGATTTTCTTAGTTCTTTAGGGTTTTTAGTTTATTTATACTTTTAAATCATTGTTAGTGGTTGAAATGATTTTCAGAGTTTTTAGTTGGGTTTTAGGGTTTTGTAGGATTTTTAGGTTTTTTAAATTTTTCTGGATTTTTATTGTTTTTATGGGTTTTTATGGATTTTTATGGCTTGTAATGGTTTTATTGTTTTTAGTGTTTTTAGGGGTTTTTATGGTTTTTATAATTTTTATGTTATTTATGGATTTTATGTATTTTTAGGTTTTTAAGGTTTTCTAAGGGGTTTTCAAGTTTTTTAGGCTTTCTGGGTATTTTTTGTGATTTTTACTGATTTTTTATGATTTTTATAGGGTTTTAGGGTTTTTAGGGATCATGAGAGATTTTAGTATTTTAGTTTTTTTAGTGTTTTAAATTTCATTACCGTTGTTAAGGGTTCAAGGCTGAGTGCTTGGAGACAGACCATTTAGAAAGAGGGATAATGGTCGTGTACGAGGCCCGAATTGTTGGCCAAATAGAGGAGGGGAAATACCCTTCATATCCATCACATAGCTTGAGCACAAATCTTTCTCAAGTGAAATCTAAAATCAGAGCCATAGGGACTTAGAATCCCCCAAGTATACTTAGCAAGGAGGGTATCATTATAGCATCTGAGGTCTTTGATACCAAGCCCACCCAACTCAATTGGATTGGTGCATTCCTTCCAGGCCACGATGACCGGTTTTCTTTGAGTTATGCACCCCATTCAGGCAAAATTCCTGAACATTGCCTGCAGGTCCTTGATGAGATTAACCAGCCACCTGTAGATGGAGAAAGCATAAGTTATCATAGAGGTAATCACCGAGTTGATGATGCAGACCCTGCCAGCTTGCGAGAGGGACTCCCCTTTCCATTTCGCCAGCTGTTGAGTGATTTTAGAGGCAATGTTCTCAAGGTAACACCACTTGACACGTCCCCAAAAGATTAGAACACCTAGGTAGTTTAAAGGTAAAGACCCTCTATTTACACCAAGGGACATGGCAATGGAGATCCACCGGGACCGTGAAATCCCCTCCCCAAAGACAATCAAAGACTTACTCCATCTGATGGATTGTCCTGCAACATGCATGTAATGCCGGAAAATCAACCTAATGTAATCAAGATTACGTTTATCAGCCTGCCCGAATAGGAGAATATCATCTACATACAGCATATGTGATGGCACATGAAGGTCCCTCCCTGCCTGGATAGGACTGAAGAGGCCAGCCTGACAGAGATCAATGAGGCACCTACTAAGGTAGTCTTCAGCGATCGAAAGAAGGATTCCTGAAAAAGGATCACCCTATCTGACTCCACATGATTAGGGGGGAAAACCCCTTAGGGGAGCCATTATGAAGAATAGAGTCCCATCCACTGCTAATAATGGACATGACGATCCTAATAAAATTACTTGAGAAGCCATACATAGTCAGGACCTGAGAAATAAAGCTCCACTTAATAGTGTAAAAAGCCTTGGAAATGTCAACCTTTAGTGCAATGTTTCCATGCTTGGATAGCTTTCGCATGACATTGATGCTTTCTAAGGCCGTGAACATGCAGTCCTGGATGCTCCTACCCGGGACAAACCCAAACTGGTAAAGGGTGAGGATATCCCCCAGGAACTTCCCAAGTCGCATGACCAGAATCTTGCTGATAATTTTGGGGACTGTGTTTCCAATGGCCACCGGTCAAAAATCACCAATATCAATGGCATTTTACCTTTTAGGAATCAGAGTAATGAAGTTAGAGTTGACCCCACGTGGAAAGACGGTAGTGAGAAAGAATTCCTGCACAGCTCTGACGACGCCTTCATGCAGGATGTCCCAGTAGAACATGAAGAATTTGTTGGTGAAGCCATCCGGTCCCACTGTGCTGTCAATGTTCAAAGAGAACAGAGCAGCCCTAACGTCCTCCGCAAGGGGCGGGATCATGAGAGATCGGTTCTGATGCTCATCAACACATGGAAGGAAGGATTTCATAAAGGGGAGGGTGTATTCTCTGCCATCATCCGAATAAATCCCTTGAAAATGATTAACAATAGCTGAGGATATATCATCCTCTAAAGTAAAGGTAGAACTCGAAATGCGAAAAGCCATAAGACATGTTTTGGCTTTTTTCTCCCTGTGTGACCGATGGAAGAATTTCAAGTTGCGATCCCCATCCTTGAGCCATCTCACACTGAATTAGTTCTTTGGAAAATTTTCCTTAAGATCCAGAAGATCATCATGTTTGGAATGAAGCTACAGCTCATCACGAGAGGGAAGGGGAAGAAGAGAATTGGCTTCCTGGTGGACAGCAAGTTGATGCTCGGCATCTCAGATGTCATTGTCATGACTGGAAAAATATCCCTTGCTCTAGTCATTAAGCAAAGCTTTGATTTTTTTGATCCTTAGAACCAAACTATGGAAATAAATGCCCTGAAAGTCTTCATCCTAGCCATTGAGAACTATTTCCCTACAACCAGGAATCATGAGCCATGCGTTATTGAACGTAAAAGGCAGAGGTGAAGATCTTGATGCGCCTATGGAGCTGTCAATGATCAAAGGATTGTGATCCGAGTGGAACTTGGGAAGTGTAAAGCCCGAGACATAAAAGGGTAAGGACACATCATTGATTATGTAAAAACACCTGTCCAGCTTGCTTTCCTACCTTCCATTCACAGTAGAACACCCCCAAGTGAAGGAGGCTCCAGAAACAGGGACCTCCAAGAAGTTACAAGCATCAAGACAAGAGGAAAACTCCACGTCAGGTGAGCAGGAGAAGTTAGAGCCAATCCTCTCATCCAGACCCAAGACAGTGTTGAAATCCCCAACAATAATCCAGCTATTCTCAATGATCCCATGGAGCATTGTCAAATGATCCCATATGACCTGTCTTCTCAAGTAAGAGCAGGAGGCGTACAAAAAAGACAGAGAAAAGGGGGGAAATTCCACATGACAGATAAGGTGATGACTTGATCATGCACCTCAAACGATGTCAAGTGAATGTCATCTTGCTTAAGCACCCAAAGGGTGTCAAGGCCACAATCATTAGCAGTCTTCGCAACATAGGAGTAACAAAGGGGGAGCCTGTTGAAACCCATCTAGTTTTCAAACATGATCATTGGTTCGGCAATACCCAGAACCAAAGACCTATGGGAGGTGAGGAAATGCCTAAGGGCCGAGACAGTGGGAGGGTTCCTGATCCCCTGGCAGTTCCAGAAAAGTATCCACATAAGATTAGGCCGAGGGCGCCTCGTTCACCTGGGTGATGAAAACATTTGAAGATCTGTCCTTTGCCTTTGATTTTTTCCCTTTCTTCTTGGGCCTCCCCATAGGGTTCTTCTTAGGTGAAGGATCAACCTCAGCAAACCGATATTTGAGTCCCAGATCATCGGGAGGTTGATAACTATCCTCATGTGATGATACCAGGTGAGCCAGCTTGGAGGACCCTTCTGCCTCCTCATCATTCTACTCGACCTGATCAGCCCAGAAACTACCGCTGAGAGGGGTAAATCTATTAGTAGGACATAGAGGCGTCAGAGAGGCATCTTTAACTGTGTCTCGTTGTGCAGCCCTGTTGGGGGACACAGCAACGAAAGAATCGCCAAACAGCATTGGGTGAGCCAGGGGTGTGGAGACATTCTCAGGCCCAGAAGGGACAGGGGACCCTGCAGAGACCAGCCCATCATCCACCGCCTGCAATGGGGGGGACAGCTCCTGACAGCAGGGAATATCCACCACCAGATAAGGATCAGGAAAGGGCTGGCCAGGCTCAACCATAACCTAACCAGCAATAGGCACAGAGGATTGACCAGGCTCATTTAGGACTGTCTGCAGACTGGGAGCAGCGACAGGAGAGTCCGCGACTGCTAGTCGTTCATCCAGGGATTTTGGCCCAGAGGCAACTCCCTATAAGCAGAAGGGGGTCTCTTGACAGAGGGTGTCATCAGCCTCCAACACCCTCCTTGGTTAAGGCAGTTCCTTAGGACACCGAACTGCCTCAGTGACATGTTGGGAGGGAGCAGGTGCGTGAGCCTTCACCCCCGCTCCAGCATCCAGCTTCCTAGTATAGGACTCAGCAGAGTGTCCTTTAAGATTGCACTTGGAACACAGTTTCATGCGACGAAAATCAGAGATGAGATGGCCAAAGAGATGGCAGTGAAGGCAAAACTGGGGTTTTCGCTCATAAAGGATCTCCAGCTTGAAACTGTCTTAATCAGTGTTGAGCACAACTTCTTCAATCAAAGGGCAGGCCAAATCCACCTCAACAAGAACACGGGCGAAATGCCCGTACTTTGGATTTATGTCTCCTTGTTAATGCGAATTGGATAGCCTACTGAGGAGGCCATGTCCCAAAGGATACAGGTATTCTAATAAAGCTAGCTAAGCTTATAGATGCGGATCCATATCTGCAATGGGTTTTTAAAGTTTTTAGGGGGTTTAGGGTATTTTTTCGATTTTGTGGGTTATTTTGAGTTTCTTAATTTTCTTAATTTTTTCATACCTTTTAAAATTTTAGTTGTTTAATGTGTTGTTAAAGTTTTTGTGGGTTTTTAGGGTTTTATGGGTTTTTAGGGTTTTTAATGGTTTTTAGAAGTTTTATGGTTTTATGGGGTTTTAAGGTCTTATTATTGTTTTTAGGTTTTATTTGTTTTTTGGGGTTATTATAGTTTTTTGGTTTTTAAGATTTTATATGGGGTTTTAAGGGTTTTAAAGTCTTTCTTATCTTTTTTATGTCTTTTAATTATTTTTTAATATTTTTAATGTTTTAGGGATTTTATATATTTTAGGGTTTGGTATTGCTTTTAGCGTTATTAGGTCTTTTGGGATTTTATGTATTTAATGATTTTTAATGTTTTATTATGGTTTACTAGGGTTTTTAGGATGTTTTACCTTTTAGAATTTTTTAGGTATTTTTGAGGATTTTTATGGTATTTTATATTTTTAGGTATTTTGAGGGATTTTAGGGATTTTAGGATTTTATTGTTTTTTGGTTTTTTTTGAGTTTATCTGGTTTTAAAATGGTGTTAGATTATTTTAATGTTTATAGGGGTTTAAAGGGTTTTTTATTGTTTTGTGTTTTTAATGGATTTTATGGATTTTTATGGTTTTTATGGTTTTTGTGATTTTTTTGTATTTTAGAATTTTTAGGGGTTATAATTTTTTTTATGTTTTTCAGGTAATATTATGGGTTTTATGTTTTTTTTGTTTTTTTTATTTTTATGGATTTTTATGTATAATTATTTTTTTATGGATTTTTATGTATTTTTTTGAATTTTATTGTTTATTAGGGTTTTAGTGATTTTGTGGGGTTTTGGGTTTTTATGGTTTTTATTGTTATTTAGTGTTTTTAGTGTTTTTTATCTTTTAGGGGTTTAATAGATTTTAGATTTTTGAGGTTTTATTAAGGGTTTTCATGGTTTTTAGGAATTTTCTCATTTTTTGGAATTTTGAGGGATTTTTGGGATTTTTATAGATTTTTACAAATTTTTAGGGATTTTGAGGATTTTATGATTTTTAATGTTTTTTAGAGTTTTTAATATTTTTAGGGGTTTAAAAGGTTTTTATATTTTTAGTTATTTTTAGAATTTTTATGGGTTTTAGGATTTTGATGGTTTTGGGGTATTTATGGTTATTTAGGGTTTTTACTATATTTTTTGGGGTTTTAATGGTTTTTAGTGTTTTTTAGGATTTTATATGTTTTTATATTTTTAATATATTCGTAGGGCTTAAAATAATTTTTTATGGTTTTTATGTTTTTAGGGATTTTAGGGATTTTTAATGATTCTTATGTTTTTCATGGTTTTTAATGATTTTAAATGTTTTTTGGGTTTTTGGGGGATTATAGGGTTTTGGTGGATTTTAGGTTTTTTGGTGTTTTTTATGTTTTTAGGGGTTTTAAATGTTTTAGGTTTTTAATGTTTTGTTAGGAGTTATCATGGTTTTTTTGTTTACATTTTTATGGATTTTTTATGTTTTTATTGTTATTAGATATTTTGAAGGATTTTAGGGTTTTTTCTAGTTTTTTTGTTTTAGGGTTTTTTTAGTTTTTAATGTTTTTTATAGTTTTAAATTTTTTTGGGGTTTAAATTTTTTCTAATTATTTTTTTTTCGTCGATGATTTTTATGTGGTTTTAGGGGATTTTAAGGTTTTTTGGGGTTTTATGGTTTTTAGGGGTTTTAATGTTTTTTTCTACTTTTAGGGTTTTTATAATTTTTAGGGATTTATTAAGATTGTTATGGTTTTTATAGGTTTTAAGGATTTCGATTTTTTTACTTTTTTTAGGGTTTTTAGTTTTTTCTGGGTTTTAAGCGTTTTATTGGTTTTTTAGGGGATTTAAGTGTTATTATTTTTTTAAGGTTTTCTTATTCATTTCAAGGTTTTAGGTTTTTTATATTTTTAGTGATTTTTAGGGAATTTTAAATATTTGTATGATTTTTAGTGATTTTAGGGATATTGAGGGTTTTAAAAGTATTTTTAGGTTTTAGGGTTTTTATGGTTTTTTGGGTTTTAGAGTTTTTTTGACTTTTGTAGGGTTCCAAAGGTTTTTTAGAGTTTTTGAACCTTATGAGGTGTTTTAGTGTTTTTAGTGGTTTTTAAGGTTCTTATGGGTTTTTTTGGGTTTTTAGGGTTTTTATAATTTATAGGGGTTTTATGGGTTTTCTAGGTTTTTTGAGTTTTTGGGGCCTTTTGAGGGTTTTTTTTAATTTTTTCAGTCTTTTAAGGTTTTTATGTGTTATTTGGATTTTTAATTATTCTTAGTATTTTTTGTGTTTTTTGGGGTTTTAATGGTTGTTACATTTTTTAGTATTTTTAAGAATTTTTTTATGATTTTAATTGGTTTTTTGGATATTTATGGAATTTGAGGGGTTTTCGGGTTTTTTAGGTTTCTTTAATTCTTATTGTTTTTTAGTTTTTTAGGGGTTTAAATGTTTTTTAGTTTTTAATGTTTTCTTTGGGATTAATAGGGTTTAATTTTTTTTCTTTTTTATTCATTTTTTATGATTCTGATGGGTTGTTATGGTTTATATTGATTTTTACATTTTTTAGGGGTTTAGGGTTTATTGGGGGTTAAGGGATTTTTAGGTTTCTTTTTTAGTTTTTTAGTATATTTAAGTTTTTAGTGTTTTTAACATTTTTATTTGTTTATAAGGATTTTATATTTTTTTAGTGGAATAAGGGTTTTATGGAATTTTTAATGTTTTTAGGGGTTTTAGGGTTTTATGGACCTTTTTAGTTTTAGGGTTTTTAGGTTTTCATAGGTTTTTAGGTATTTAAAGTGTTTTTAAGTTTTAAGGTTATCTTATTGTTTTCATTTTTTCTAGGGTTTATTTGTTTTTAGTGATTTCTAGAGATTTTTAAAAAAAATTAAGTGTTTTAGTGTTTTTAAAATCATGAGGGTTTTAGTATTTTGTTACGATTTTTAGCATTTTTAAATTTTTAATGGATTTAAGTGATTTTAGGTTTTAAAGAATTTCTTATGGTTGTTCAAGGTTCTAGGGTTTTTTAACATTTAGTTATTTTAGTTTGTTTGTGTATTTTTTTGGGATTTTAAGGGGTTTTATGGATTATGAGGGGGTTTATGGTTTTTTTATATTTTAGGGTTTTTTTTGGTTTTTTTGGTTTTTATGGTTGGTTGTTCTTTTTTAAGTGTAATAAGGTTGTTCTTATTTTTTTAAGAATTTTAGTGGCTAAAATGGTTTTAGTGATTTTATTTTTTTAGCTATTTTAAGGGTTCTAAGGTTTTTATAGTTTTCAGGGTTTTTATTGTTTTTAGGGGGTTTTATAAATTTAAGGGTATTTGTGGTTTTTAAATGTTTTTAGTGTCTTTAGCTTTCTTAGGGGTTATTTTTTTTTGATTTTCATGATTTTATTTGGGGGTTTTGAGTTTTTTTTGATTTTTTCATGTTGTTTTGGAATTTTTAGATTTTTTATGATTTTTATGGTTTTTATTGTTTTAGGGGTTTGATGGGTTTTTAGGGTTATTGGGGTTTTTTTAAATTTTTTAGCTTTTTAGTGGTCTTATTTATTTTTGGGTTTTTTTTGTTTCCTTTAGGTGTTTTCAGTGATTTAGTTATTTTTATGTTTTTTGGGATTTTAGGTATTTTATAGGATATTTATTTTTAGGGTTTTTATGGATTTTTAGCGGTTTTGGGGGTTTCAAGGGTTTTATTTTTATTTTTTTCTATACTTATGGGTTTTTTATTTTTGTTATTTTATTTAATAGTTTTTATAAATATTTAATGTTTTTAGGATTTTAAATGGGTTTTATAGTTCTTTGTGGCTTTTTGGGCTTTTACGGGCCTTTAAGGATTTTTTAGGTTTTTTGTTTTTTATGGTTTTTGGTTTTTAAATGAGTTTAGGTATTTAGTGTTTTCATAGATGTTCTCATGATTTTAAGGGACTGTACATTTTTTTTCAATTTATAGGGAGTTTTTAGGATTTTTTTGGGATTTTAGGGTTTTCTGGGATTTTGAGGGTTTTATGGTTTTTTTACGATTTTTAGGGTTTTTATGGATTTTAGAATTTTTTTTTTATATTTTTAGGTTTTTTATTGTTTATGTTTTAAGGGTTTCTAACGAGGTTTAAGGGTTTTTTTGAGTTTTTTATGTTTTTATATATCTTTGGGGTTTTTTAGGATTGTAATAGTTTTTTGAGGTTTTAGGTATTTTGGTGGTATTAAGGGTATTTTTGGCAAAGAAGGCGCGGGCCAAGCAGAGAGCTTGGTGCCTCAATTTATAGAAATGAAAAAGTACAAAACATTACAGGGGGACTTGTACATTCGAGTTCGAGTAGTTCCCTTCATGTCAGAGACTACATGAGACGTGGAAAAAGAAGGAGCAATGAATGACTACCGTGAACAACATTCTTCAATAGCCATCTTGGAAAGAGCATGAGCCACCATATTGACTTTCCTATATGCATGAGTGATCTTCAGACTCAGGTTCCTAGATAGGATAAGGCATTCTATCCATTTGGGTAGAAGCCGTCATGGAACCTTCCTTGAGTTTTGGCGGAGATCCTCCACTGCAAGCATCAAATCCGATTCGATCCATAGATCCATCCACACAAATTGATTTTCAAAATGAACAGCCTTGGTAATAGCCCAAATATCTGCCTCATAGGCACATCCATTGCCAATTAAATCATAGAAAATACCCTTGATAAAACCTCTATAAGTATGGAAAACACCACCATAACCTTAAGGGCCTAGTTAACCTACTGTCATACCATCAACATTGACTTTGATCCATGACGAGATTGGTGGAATCCATCTGATGTACTTCATCAGCATCAGTTTTTTTCACCTGCCAGGAACACCAAGAGTGCGGAGTGTTACAAGATCATTGAATTAGTTTTTCATCGTACTTGATTGGATACACCCAGCCATTCGAAGAACACTGTGCATGGAAATAATATCCTCATGTGTGGAGTAGGATTTATTCCGAAACATAGCATAATTTCTCGTAGCCTATAGGAAGGCAAGATGGAGATTGTGAAGCTGCTCGCTGCAGCTGAAATATGTAATAAATATCATCCTTTGGGAAAAGGTTCCAAGGGGTAAATGGATACCAAATAAATCTTGCATGTAGTTCCATAGTCTATGCGCAAGGTTTTATTCAACAAAGAGGTTTTGTATGCTTTCATCACCTCGAAAACAAATGCTGCAGGCTGAAGCAATCTGCCATCCAACTTTTTGCAATTGACCATGCATAGGCAGCCTGTTTCTCCAAATCTTCCATAGAAGAAGGAAGTTTCTAGGGGTAATGAATTGACACTTGTATTTCAGAAGCCATGAGGGGGGATCCCGACCTTTCCGACATTTATGTTTGTAGAACTCGCTTGTAGTGAGTTGTCCAATCAGATTTGGCTTCTATATGAGAGTATTTGAATTAATGTAGTTGTAACGATGAATCTTGGAGATGATGTGGGGTGGTAGAAGTCCATCCAGCTCCATCGTCCTGGCTTTGAGATCATTGATAGACATGTGTTGCAGACCTTGAGGTACCTGCATGATTTCATTTAAAGGACGATAAAGCCACCGAGTGAGCCAACAGTTCAGATTGGAGTGACTTGAAACATACAAAATAGAATGAGATATGATGTCCTGGTATGATGATTTAATTGTGGTCCAGACAAAGGAGAGCATGTACCCAGTGTAATCATTTCACAGGTGAGCAGTAAATCTTTCGTTAAGAAAATCCAGCTCACCTTCCTTGTGCACGAAGAGATTCTAGGTGAATTTGGCCGACAAGTCCTCATTGAAAACCCTTAGATCCTTAATTCCAAGACCACCCATTTCAATGGGTAAGGGTATTTTTGGGTTTTAAGGATTTTTATTTTTTTGGGTTTTAGTGTTTTTATTGTTTTTAGGGGTTTTATAGTATTTAGTGTTATTAATAGTTTTTGGGGTTTAAATGGTTTTTTAGTTTTTTGGGGTTTAGGGTTTTTATAGGGTTTTAAAGTTTTATAGGGTTTTTATTGTTTTATGGGATTTTAGGGGTTTTAAGTACTTTTTAGGGTTTGCTGAATTTTTTATATTTTTAGGGGTTTTATGTTTTTTATATTTTTAATGTTTTATTACGGATTTTCGGGGTTTTATGGGTTTTTTACAATTTTATGGGTTTTTATGTATTTTTTAGGATTTTTATGAGTTAATAAGTTTTTATCAATTTTTAGGGTTTTTATAGTTTCTAGGGATTTTAAGTATTTTTGGGTTTCTTTTGATTTATTAAGGGTCTTCAGGGTTTTTCGTGGTGTTAATTTGTTTATGAATTATTTGGCTATTTGATGAATTTTATTATTTATTAGAGTTCATAGGGAGTTTGAGGGGGTTTTAGGGTTTTTAGTTTTTTAGGGTTTTTGGGTTTTTGGGCTATTACAGATTTTTTGAGTTTTATAGGTTTTTGTGATATTTTATATTTTTATGCCTTTTATGGTTTTAAAGGTTTTTAAGTGTTTTTAGTGGGTCATTAGATTTTTTAGCAATATTTAGAGTTTTTTAAGGTTGTAGGGATTTTTATGGTCTTAAGGGGTTGTAGGGTTTTTATGGTCTTTTTATGGTGTTTAGGATTTTTAATGTTTTAATGTTTTTTATGTTTTTTGGTTTTTTTGGTTTTTTTCAGTGTTTTCAGGGTATTTATGTGGTTTTTCATTTTTATGTATTTTTGGAATTTTTATGTTTTTTATAAATTTTTATACTTTTTTGGAATTTTGATGGTTTTGTGGATTTTTTATTTTAAAAATTTATTGGTATTTTATGGATTTTTACTATTTTAATGTTTATAAGGTTTTTTAATGTGATTTAAAGTCATTAAGGTTTTTTAGATTTTAGTGAATTTAATGGTTTTTTGAGATTTCATGGTTTTTAGGGTTTTAGGGATTTTTGAGTTTCTTTGAGTTTTTTATGGTTTTTTGGGGTTTAGGGGTTTTTTTGAATTTTTATGGTTTTTATGGTTTTTAGATATTTTAAAAAAATTTAGGTGTTTAAAATGTTTTTTCATTTTTTAGTGGGATTTTTTTGATTTATGGGTTTATAGGGTTTTTTAATATTTTAATATTTTGAAGACTTTTAGTGGTTTAACATTTTATGTTTTTTAGGGGTTTTATTTTTAGTTATTTACGGATTTATTAGTGTTTTCAAGGTTTTTAGGGATTTTAACGTTTTTAGGGATTTTCACAGTTTTTAGGATTTTTATTATTTTTAGGGTTTTAATTGATTTTGAGGGTTTTTAGGGGTTTCAATGGTTTTTTGGGTCTTAGAACATTTTAAGTTTTTAGGTGGATTAATTGCTTTTAGGTTTTAAATGTTTTATTTGTGTTTTTTATATTTTTAAGGGTTTTATGTTTTTAGTAATTTTAAGGGAATTTTTTGGAATTTTATGGGGTTTTAGGGTTCCTTTTTGTTGTTATGGTTTTAGGGTTGGTTTGGGTTTTAGGGTTTTAGGGTTTGGGGGGGTTAAGGTTTTTTAAATTTTTTATGTGATTAACCATTTTTAAAATTCTTTAATGTTTTTAGGGGTTTAAAGGGGTTTTTCCATTTTTTAGTTTTCTGTTCGCTTTTGTATTTTATAAGGTTTTTTTTGGATTTTATTATTTTCAGGGGGTTTTAGGGTTTTTATGGGTTTTCCGTTTTTTGGTTTTTTAGGGGTTTTAATTGTTTTTTATTTTTTTATTGTATTATTAGGGTTTTAAGGATTTTAGGGTTCTTATATTATTTTTCGGATTTTGAGGGATTTCTTATTTTTATGGTTTTTTGGGTTTTCAGGAATTTTCAGTGGTTTTAGGGGTTTAATGGTTTTTAGGGTTTTTAGTTTTTTTCAAATGTTAGGTTTTTTTAGTTTTTTTATTTTTAGTATTTTCTTAGGGTTGTTTATTTTTTTAGTTTTTTATGGTAATTTACATTTTTTGGTATTTTTAGGGGTTTTAAGGATTTTTATGGTTTTTATGGTTTTTAGTTATATTGAGTGTTTTACGGTTTTTAGAGTTTGGATGGATTTTTTATGTTTTTAGGGGATTTTTTATTTTGATAGGGGTTTAAATGTTTTTTTAGTTTTTTAAAATTTTTAGGTGTTTAATGATTTTTTAGAGTTTTTAGTTGTGTTTTAGGGGTTTTATGGGCTTTTATGCTTGTTAGGGGATTTAAGAATTTCTATGTTTTTATGGGTTTTTTGTGTTTTTAGGTTTTTACTATTTTTTTGCAGTTTTCCATGGTTTTTAATATGTTTTATGTTTTTACATATTTTTAGACATTTTCTAGGATTTTTATGGTGTTCAGATATTTTTATGGATTTTAAAGGTTTTATGGATTTACGTTTTTTGGGGTTTTAGAATTATTATTTTAACAGGTTTTAAGTGTTTTAGTGTTTTAATGTTTTGTTAAGTTTTTCCAGGGTTTTAGAGTTTTTTTATTTTGGATTATTTTAGGTCTTTCTTAGGATTTTTATGGGTTTTTAGGGTTTTCTTTGATTTTGAGGTTTTTTAGGTTTTTAATGGTCTTAGGGGTTTTAATGGATTTTTTTTGTCTTTATGGGTTTTTATTGAGTTTTTATGGGTCTGTGGTTTTTGTGTGTTCTTAATTGTTTGAAGGGTTTAAAATATTTTTAGATATTTTATTGGTTTTTAGTGTTGTATCTGTTTATTTGGGTTTTTAATGTTTTTAGGGTATTTATTTGTTTTAGGGGGTTTTGGGTTTTAAGATCAATTTATAGTTTTTTACCATTTTTTGTTTATTATGGTTTTTAGCAGTTTTAATTATCTTTTGGTTTTGATGATTACTTTATTGTTTTTTAGGGTATTTAAGGTTTTTTATTTTTTTAGTGATTTTTATGAATTTTCTTGAATTTTTATGTTTTTTACGTTTTTTTGTGATTTTGACGGTTTTAGGGTATTTAGGGATTTATAATTTTTATGTTCTATTTGGTTTAATTGTTTTTTATTTTTTATGTTTTCATAGGGGTTTTAAGGGTTTTAGGGGATTTTATGTTATTTTGGATTTTTAAGCCTTTTTAGGATTTTTATGGTTTTTAGGGATTTTTTGAATTTTTTGTGTTTTAGGGTTTTTAAGGTTTTTTTAATGTTTTTAGGTTTTTTAGATGTTTTAATTGTATTTATATTTTTAATCTTTTCATAATATTTTTCAATTTTTTGGGGTTTTAGTTTTTATGGGATTTTTAGGATTTTAAGGCTTTTTAGGGTTTTAGGGATTTTGAGTGTTTTTATGTTTTTAGGGTCATTGTTTTTTTGGTATTTAGTTTTTTTTTTGTTTTTTGGGGATTTAAGGTTTTTAGAGTTTTTTTTACATTTACAAGGGTTTAAAGGGTTGATATATTTTGTAGTGATTTTTAAGAATTTTATGGGTTGTTAAGGTTTTTATGGTTTTTTTGGGTTTTAATGGGTTTAGGCACTTTTTAGGGTATGTAATGTTTTTTTGTATTTTTAGGCTTTTGGGGGTTTAATTTTTTTTTTAGTTTTTTTGCTATTATTAGGCTATTTTATGATTTTTAAGATTTTAATGGATATTTTATGATTTTATGGTTTTTGATGGGTTTTACAGATCTTTAGGGAAATTAAGGTTTTTAGGTTTCTAATTTTATCTTAGGGGTTTTAAGGGTATTTATGGTTTTTTACTAATTTAGTGATTTTTAGTGAGTTTCTAGTGTTTTTATGGTTTTTATGGGTTTTTGTGATTTTTTTGGGATTTTAGGGCTTTTTGGGCTTTTTGGGTTTTTTGGATTTTTTGGGGTTCCAAAGTTGTTACTAGGTTTTTATAGTTTTATGGGATATTTCGGTATTTAAGGACATTGACGGTTTCTAGGGGTTTTTATGTTTTTTATAGTTTTTAGGGTTTTTATTATGTTTAGGTATTTAGTGGTTTTAAGATCTTTTTGTTTTTTATCATTTTCTTAAGGGGTTTCAGGGTTTTTTATGTTTTCAATTATTTCAGGTATTTTTTATGATTTTTATTTTTAAGGATTTTAGGTATTTTCTTTGTTTTTATTGTTTTT
The DNA here is from genome assembly GCA_963277665.1 of Viscum album. Classification (NCBI taxonomy): domain Eukaryota; kingdom Viridiplantae; phylum Streptophyta; class Magnoliopsida; order Santalales; family Viscaceae; genus Viscum; species Viscum album. The sequence goes on from OY728121.1 coordinate 367,400,083, forward strand.
AGGGTTTTTATTATTCGATGGTTTTTTTGGATTTTTAGGGGTTCTTTGAGGGTTTTTTGGTTTTTTGGTTTTTAGAGTTTTTAATGTTTTTTTGGGTTTAAAGATTTTTTTGAGATTTTAATTGTTTGAGGATTTTTATTGGGTTTTAAGGTTTTTTATGGTTTTCTTGGTTTCTAGGGGATTTTTGGTTTTTATGTGGTTTAGGGTTTTAGGGTCTTTTAGACTTTTTATCATTTTTTAAGTTTTTATGGATTTATATTTTTTAGGTTTTATGGATATCATTGGGTTTTTAAAGTTTTTATGGTGTTTTATGTTTTAGTTTATTTTATTGTTTTATGTGTTTTTAGTGTTTTTAGGGAATTTGAGTGTTGTTAAGGTATTTAGGGGTTTTATGGTTTTATAGGTTTTTTACAAATTGTTTGGGTTTTTAGGGGTTTTGATAGTTTTTTCATTTTAAGATTTTCTTATGGGTTCTCAAGATTCATATGGAATTTTATGTTTTAGGAATTTTTAGGTCTTTTTTAGGATCTTATGGGTTTTTGGGGGTTTTTTCTATTTTTAAGTCTTATTTGGTTGTTTTGGGTTTTTATGTTTTTTTCATGGATGTTATGATTTTTTGAGTATTTTTGGATATTTAAGGGTTTTCAGATTCTTTTATTATTTTTAAGGGTGTAAATTTTAGTTTTTAAATATTTTTTAATGGTTTTAGTGGGTTTCTTGTTTTCGGGATATTTTAGGGGTTATAGGGTCTTTAGGGTATTTTTGGTTTTTAGAGTTTTTTAGATTTTCTATGGTTTTATGTATTTTTAAGTTTTTTGGGGGTTTCTTAAGGTTTTCAAGGTTTTAGGATTTTTTTTACATTTTTTGGTATTTTTATGGCATTTTTTGGATTTTCATGGGTTATTAGGGGGTTTAGGTATTTTGAGAGGTTTTTTGGAGGGTTTTGGGGTTTTTAGAGTTTTAGGGTATTTTAAGTATTTTAGGGTTTTATATTTTTTTGATTATTTTAAGTGTATTTTGTTTTTTATGTTTTTCTTAGGGTTTCTAAGGATTTTTGGGGTTTTTACATTTTCACAAATTTTTATGAATTTTTATGATTTTTGTGGGGTTTTAGGGTATTTTCGGACTTTCATGGGTTTTAGGGTTTTTTCTGGGTTTTTAGTGTTTATATGGTTTCTTTGGGTTTTTAGGTTTTTTTGTATTTTTAGGGTTTTAATGGTTTTTTGGGGATTTTAATTTTTTTATGGTTTTATAAGGTTTCTAGAGTTTATGGTGGTTTTACATGTTTTAATGGGTTTGTATGATTTATTTAAGGTTTTTTGGGATTTTTATTTTTTTTTTGGTTTTTTTGGTTTTTTGGGTTTTTATCTTTTTCAAGGTTTTTTAGGTGTTAACTTTTTTATGCTTTTTAAGGTTATCTTAATGTTTGTCGAGGTTTTTAGTTTTTTTTTAATTTTTATATAATTTTAGGTCTTTCTATGATGTTTATGGTTTTTTCATGATTTTTGGGGTTTTAGGGGGTTTTATGGTGTTTAGGATTTTAGCATTTTTAGGTTTTTAGGTGTATTGGGTTTTTCATGTTTTAAGGGTTTTTATGGATTTTTAGGTTTTTAGGGGTTTTATGTTTTTAAGGATTTCAGATATTTTTTTGGATTTTTATAATTTTTTATGGTTTTAGGGATTTTAATGTGTTTTAGTGTTTTTAGAGTTTGATGGATTAATTTTGGTTTTTATTTTTTTTAGTTTTTAGCGTTTAAAATGTTTTAATAGTTTTTAATTTGTTTAGGCTTTTTATGGTTTTAGTGGTTTTCGAGTCTTTTAATGATTTTTGGGTTTTTTTCATTGTTTAGTTTTTTAGGCATTTTAAGTGTTTTTTGATTTTAGGTATTTTTACGGGTTTTCTAGGTTTTTAGGGTTTCTTATTTTTTAAAGGAATTTTATGGATTATTAGGATTTTAATTTTTTCAGGTTTTTAGGCATTTTTACTATTTTTATGGATTTTTATGATTTTATTGGTTTTTTGGTTTTTAGTGTTTTTTAGTATCTTTATGTTTTTGTAGTGTTTTTTAATGATTTCAGGCTTTTAAAGGATTTTTTAATTTTTAGTGGTTTCAGGGTTTTATAGGGTTTTAGGGGTTTTAATATTTTTAGGTGTTTTATGGTATATATTAGTTTTTAATGACTTTAGGATTTTTATCATTTTTAGGTTTTTTTGTTTTTTATGTGTTTTCTTCTTTTATGGTTCTCTTGGGATTTAATGGGTTTTATGGTTTTTTATGTTCTTAGGGATTTTTATGTCCTCTTTATGATTTTTATGGGTTTTAGGGTTTTAAGGGATTTTTAAGGTTTGTAGGGTTTTAGAACCTTATAATGTTTTTATGTTTTTTGGGGAATTAATTTTTTTTTCATTTTAATGTTTTCTTAGTGGGTTTTAGGGATTTTTTCAGTTTTTCTTGTTGATTATGGTTTTTAGGTGTTTTTTGGTTTTTTGGGGGTTTAGGGTGTTTTTTGAATTTTTATGTGTTTTAAGGTTTTTATTGTTTTTTAACATTTTATGGATTGAAAGTGTTTTTATAGTCCTTAGTGGGATTTAAGGTTTTTATGGGTTTTAATGGTTTTTATGTGTTTTTAGTGTTTTTAGAGTCTTTTAGAATTTTTTTGAGGTTTTAATTGTTTTTTGGATTTTATGGGTTTTTAGGGAATCTATGTGTTTTTATATTTTTTTTAAATTTTAGGTATTTTAAGTGATTTTTAAATATTTTTATGGTTATTTAGTTTATTTAGGTATTTTAAGGGTTTTAGTGTTTTTTGGGTTTTATTTTTTTAGAGTTTTTTTGTTTTTTTTTGGTTTTTTGGGGTTTTAATTTTTTTATGTTTTTAATATATTTTAGGTATTTTTACAGTTTTTAGGGATTTTTACATTTCTATGAATTTTTAGGGATTTTTAGGTTTTTTATGATTTTTAGTGTTCTTATGGATTTTGAGGTGTTTAATAGCTTTTTAGGGTTATTATGGTTTTTATGGGGTTTTTTAGATTTTAGGATTTTTTTGACTTAGTTATTTTTTTTATCATTTTGTGAGTTTGTACTTTTTTAGGGGTTTAAAGTGTTTTTAGAGTTTTTAGTTGGATTCATGGGTTTTATGGGTTTCGGGGGGGGGGGGGGTAAATTTTTGAGGATTTTCATGGTTTTTAGGGTAATTTAGTGTTTTTAGGGTTTTTAGCTTTTTTATTTTTTTTTGTGGTTTAAATTGTTATTAAGTTTTTATTTTTTCTTATTAATTTTCATGATTTTTAGGGTTTTATGTTTTTTTATATTTTTAGGTCTATTTTTGGATTTTTTTACCTTTTAGGGTTTTATGTTTTATAATATTTTTTTTGGTTTTTTTGAGTGTTTTAGGTTTTTATGGATTTTTAGAGTGTTTAACGTTTTTAGTGTTTAATGGATTTTAGATTTTAGGTGATTTTTAGGATTTTAAGGGTTTTTTTGGTTTACGGTTTTTAGGGGTCTAGTATTTTATTGTTATTGGTGTTTTTAGCATGTTTTAGATTTTATAAGGGTTTTATGTTCTTTTAGGTTTTCAAGGTTTTCTTTGGGTTATCCATGTTTTTACGGTTTTTTATGTTTTTATGATTTTTTAGTGGTTTTTTTGATTTTTCACAGTTTTTAGTGTTTTGGGTATTTTTAGTATTGGGAAGAAGGGTTATTGGTTTTTGATGTGTTTAATGGTTCTTGTTATTATTAGGGGTTTTATGTGTTTGTAAATTTTTTCCATTTTAAGGGTTTTAGGGTTTTAAGGGTTTTTATGGATTTTTATTTCTTTTTTATGAATCTTATAGTTTTTAGGGTTTTAGGGATTTTGTGTGTTTTAGTGTTTTGTGTTTTTAGGGTTTTTTAGTTATTAGAGTTTTTTATGTTTTAAGGGTTTTATGGTATTTTTGAGTTTTTTAATGTTTTAAGGGTTTTAAGGTTTTTATGTTTTTTTGGTTCTTTAGGGTTTTTTGAGTTTTATGTTGTTTTAATGGGGTTTTGGATTTTTCAAATGTTTGGAAGGGTTTAAAGTATTTTTAGAGTTTTTATTGGTTTTTAGGGTATTTATTTATTTTTAGGAGTTTTTTTAATGTTTTAGGTGTTTTTATTGTTTTTAGGGGTTTCAGGCCCTCTTGGGTATTTTGTTTTTTTAGTTTTTTATGGATTTTATGTTTTTTTTATTTTAGTTTTTTCATAGGGGTTTTTGGGATATTTTGTTCTTTTATATTTTTAGGGATATTTGGGGATATTTTATATTTTTTATAGTTTTTATGGTTTTTGAGTTTTTTGGGTTTTTATTGTTTTTATGGATTTAGGGTTTTTAGCATTTTTAGTGTTTTAGGGTTTTAATTGTTTTTAGGTTTTATTGCATTTCTTAGGGTTTTTATAGTTTTTTTGTTTTTTTAAATTATTACATATTTTTAGCATATTTTTAATTATTTTTTTTCGTTTTTAGGGGTTTTAGAGATTTTGGGGGTTGTTGGGTGTTTTTAGGGTTTTATGGGTTTTATGATTTTTTTTCCGGTTTTAGGGGTTTTAATGTTTTTAATGTTTTTAAACCTTTTTAGGGGTTTAAATGGATTTTAGAGTGTTTAGTGGGTTTGAAGGTTATTAGGGGTTTTTATAGTGTTACGTTCTTTTATGTTTTTTTGGTATTTTTATATTTTAATGTTTTATAGGGGTTTTATGTTTTTTAGGTATTTAACATTTTCTTTATATTTTTAGTGGTTTTTAACATTTTTAGGTTTTTATGTATTTTTAGTTATTTTATGGATTATTATAATTTTTTTGGGTATTTAGGGTTTTTGGGGATTTTTACGGTTTTTATAATTTTTTATGGGTTTTTGGGTTTTTATTTTATTTTTATGTGTTTCAGGTTTCATTGAGTTTTTTGGGTTGTAATGTTTTTAAAAAAAATTACATTTTTAATGGTTTAATTTTTTTAGTGATTTAAGGTTATTTATAGTTTTAGTGGATTTTATGTGTTTTAGTGTTTTTGGGGTTTTTAGGGTCTTTTTAGGGGGTTTATGGGTTTTTAGTGTTTTTAGGTTTTTAGTTGTTTTATGTGATTTTATTTTTTAAGGTTTTCAAGTGTTTTTAGGGTTTTTTTGTTTTTTTACATTTTTTTGGTTCTATTGATTTTAGGATTTTTATTTTTTTCCAGGTTGTATGGTTTTTAGGGGTATTTGGTATTTTTAGGTTTTTTTTTTGATTTTTAGGGGTTTTTGGGTTTTAATAATTTTTATGTTTCTTTGGGGTTTTAAGTGTTCTTGGGCTTTAATTTTTTTTTAGGGTTTTCAGGTTTTTATGGATTTTTACATTTCTAGGGATTTTTAGGGATTTATTTGTATTATTATGGGATTTGGGATTTTATGGATTCTGATTTTTTTAGGGATTTAGATTTTTCTGGAGTTTTTTTTTTGTTTTTTGGGTTTTTTGAGTTTTTATGGATAATATGTTGTTATATAGTTTTTAATATTTTTAGTGGTTTAACTGGTTTCTAATGTTTTTATTATTTTATGGTTTTTATTGGTTGTTAGCGTTTTTAATGTGTTTTGGGGTTGTATGGGTTTTTAGGGTTTTTAGGGTTTTTTTCTTTTTAGTAATTTCTTAGGTTTTTAGGGGTTTTAAGTGTTTTTAGGTGTTTCAGGTTTTCTTAGGGGTTTTCATGGGTTTAAGGTGTTTTTTCATATTTAGTTATTTTTATAGATTTATTAGGATTTTTATTGTTTTTTAGATTTCTATGTATTTTTAAGGGATTTATAGGTTTTATATTTTTTGTTAATTTATGGTTTTTTGGGGCTTAAGGGGTTTTTTTTTGAGTTTTTATGGTTTTTATGGTTTTTAAAGTTTATTAACATTTTTAGGGGTTTAAATGGTTTTTGAGTTTTTAGTGTTATTTTTTGTTTTCTTTGAGTATTTAGTGTTTTTTAGTTTCAAAGTATTCTTTGGGTTTTTTAGTCTTTTTAGTGGTTTTTAGGGTTTTATCATTTTTTAGGTTTTTGGGGGTTTTAAGTGTTAATGTATTATTATGGTTTTATTAGGATATTTCATAGTTTTTACGATTTTCAACATTTTTAGAAGTTTTTTTAAGATTTTATGGTTTGTAGGGTCTTTAGGGATTTTAAGGGTTTTATGGTTTTTAGTGTTTTTAGAGTTTTAGGGGGTTTGGAGTTTTTACAATTTTTAGGTTTTTAGGGGTTTTAAGTGTTTTCAGTTTTTTTGGGTTTCCTTAGGATTATTTAGGTTCTTTAGGTGTTTTTACCTTTTCAGTTATTTTCAAGGATTTTTTTTTGACTTTTATGGTTTCTATATATTTTTTTGGTTTTTGGGGGTTTTAGGGTTTTTAGAGTTGTTATGGTTTTTGGATTTTTAGGTGATTTTTGAGTTTTTTATAGTTTTTAAGTTTTTTTAGAAATTTTTTATGTTTTCCGGGATTGGAATGATTTAAGATTTTGTAGTGATATTTTGGGGGGTTTATGGGTTTTAATGGGTTTTTAGAGTTATTAGGTTGTTTTTAGGGTTTTTAGGGGTCTTTATGTTTTTCAGTTTTTTGGGGGTTTTAAGGTTTTATGTATGTCTTAAGGGTTTTAAAGGTTTTTATGGTGTTTTATGTTTTTATGGAATTTTATGGGTATTAGAATTTTTATGATTTTTTCGATTTTTTATTTAATTTTAGGGTTCTTGGGGTTTTTTTTGGGGTTTTAAGGTTTTTGAGCATTTTTTCTTTTTGTGGGGCTTTAACCATTTTTATGTTTTTAATGTTTTATTAGGGGTTTTTAGGGATTTTATAATTTTTTATGTTTTTAAGGATTTTTTGTTTATTTAATTATTTAAATAAGTTTTTAGGGTTTTAGGGATTTTGATGTTATTTAGGGGTTTTTAAGTTTTTTTGGGTGTTTTTGGGTTTTGTTTGTGCTTTTAAGGTTATTTTGAGTTTTTTTAGAGATTTTAGAGTTTTAAAAATTCTAATGGGTTTAAATAGTTTTTATAGTTTTTTGTGGCTTATAGTATTTTTATGGATTTTTTTAGGTTTTAAGATTTTATGAGTTTGTAGGGTTTTTAGTAATGTTATTGTATTTTAAGGGTTTTTTGGGTTTTAGATTTTTTAGTGTATTTAGGGGTTTTAAGTGTTTTAGGTTTTTAAGGTTTTCTTGGGGGTTTCCAAGGTTTTTAGGGTTTGGTATGTTTTTTTTATTTTTTTTAGTTTTTAGGATTTTTATGGGTTTTCAGGGTTTCTCGGGATTTTGAAGGTTTTCATGGAAATTAGGGTATTCAGGTTTTTTAGGGGTTTTGGTTTTTAGAATTTTTATCTTTTTAACAGTTTTAAGTGTTTTTAGGTTTTGAAGGTGTTTTAAGAGGTTTTCAAGGATTGTGGAGTATTTTACATTTGTTATGGATTTTAAGGGATTTATTATTTTAATGGATTTTATTTTTTTTATGGATTTTGAGGGTATTTAGTGGGTTTTAGTGTTTTTAGGGGTTTTTTTGGTTTTTTAGTTTTTTGGTGACTTTTTTAGGCTTTAAGGGTTTTTATAGTTTTTTTAGAGTTTTTAATGTTTTTATGTGTTTATTGTGTATTTACAGTTCTTGGTGGGTTTTAACATGTTTTATGGGTTTTTATGGTATATTATGTTTTTAGGGGTTTTATGGTTTTTTGGGGTTTTTACGGTTTTTATGTTTTTATGGTTTTTTGGGTTTTTTATATTTTTTAGGTTTCTTAGGGGTTTTTAGAGGTTTTTTGTTTTTGAGGTTTTCATAGCGGGTTTCAAGGTTTACTTTTTTATGGAATTTTAGGGATCATTTTGGGTTTTTTTGGTTTTTAGGATTTTGATGGATTATAAGGGTTTTAAGGTATTTTATGGTTTTTTGGGTTTTTAGGGTTTTTAGTATTTTTATGTTTTATGGGTTTTAAGTGATCTTGGGTATTTAAGGTTTTCATAGGTGTTTTCAAGGTTTTAAGGGTTTTTTACATTTTTAGGGATTTTAGGCATTATTTGTGTTTTTATGGTTTATCAGGGTTTTAGGGATTTTGAGGGTTTTGTGGTTTTAGGGGTTTTAGGGTTTTTAGTGTTTTTTAGGTTTTTAGGGGTATTATATTTTTTTAGTGTTTATGGTTTTATAATTGTTTTTCAAGGTTTTTAGTGGTTTTTATGTGTTTTGGGATTTTTATGGATTTTTATGTTTTTATCAGTTTTCGGTTTCTAGGGTCTTTTAGGGTTTTCAGGGGTTTGATAGTTTTTTTTAGTTTTTAGTTTTGGTTTTTTAGTTTTTGAGGTATTTTTTGGTTATTTTTGAGTTTTTTAATGTTTTTAGGTTGTTAAATTATTTTTAGAGTTTTTCTTGTTTTCCTTGGATTTTTAGGTTTTTTGATGAATTTTTTGGGGTTTTATGGTTTAATTGTTCTTCTAGTCTTTTTAGGGTTTTTACTGGTTTTTATTTTTAAGGGTTTTTTATGTTTCTTTATTTTTATGGTTTTCATAATAATTTTTATGGTTTTCTGAATTTTTTTATGTTTTTTGTGATTTTTATGGATTTTTTAGGATTTTAATGGGTTTTAAGGTTTTTTGGGATTTTAGGGTTTTTATATATTTTGCAGTTTTTAGTTTTTTTAGGTATTTTATCAATTTTCATGTTCTTTAGGTGATTTAAGTTTTTTTAGGTTTTTGAGGGTTTCTTTGGGGTTTTCATAGTTTTTAGGGTTTTTTGCTTTTTTTATTGATTTTTAGGATCTTTTTGGTTTTTATGGTTTTTTAGGAATTTGGGTGTTTTTTGAGGTTTTGGGGTGTTATGGTTTTTTTAGATTGTAGTAATTTTTTTGAGTTTTTAGGTTTTTTAATGTTATTAATTGTTTTATAACATTTTCTAGTGTTTAAAGGGTTTTATAGTTTTTAGTAGTTTTATGTTTTTATGGGTTTTAGGGTTTTTTGCTATTTTTCGAGGGATTTATGGTTTTTAGGAGTTTTTAAGGTTTAAAGGGCATTTTTTGGGGTTTTAATTTTTTTTAGTATTTTTAGAGGTTTAATGTATTTTTAGGTTTGTAATATTTTCTTAGGTTTTTTTCAGTGTTTTTAGGGTTTTTATATTTTTTGTTATTTTTTATGGTTTTTTAGGATTTTTATGTTTTTAAGTGTTTTAGATTTTTAGGGTTTTTAGGATTTTGTATAGGTTTTTTCATATTTTAGGTTTTTAGGGGTTTTAAGTGTTTTTAGGTTTTTAGGTTTTTCATAGGGGTTTTTGAAGGTTTTTTGGGTTTTTATTTTTTTAGGGAGTTTTAGTGATTTTTTAGGATTTTTATGGCCATTTTGGATTTTTATGGATTTTGAGGGTTTTTTTTTGTTTTTTAGGGTTTTTATGATTTTTAAAAATTTTAGGTTTTTTAGTGGAATTAATGTTTTTAGGTTTTTAATGTTTTTAATGGATTTTCAATTTTTAGGGCTTTTTATGTTTTTAGGTATTTTTTAGGATTCTTTGATCTTTTATGATTTTTATGTATTTTAAGGAGTTTTAGGGTTTTATGGATTTTTATGGTTTTTATGTTTTTTAAGGGAATTTATGGTTTTTGGGGTTATGGTTTTTAGGGTATTACAGGGTCTTCGGTATTTTTAGGTTTTTTGAGGATTTTCAGAATTTTTTAGGTATTTTTGGAGTTTTCAGTGTTTTCTGGTTTTTACGGTCTTTTTTGGTTTTTCTGGAATTTTGATTATTTTTTACATTTTAGGGATTTTTATAGATGTTTTAAGATTTTTATGTTTTTTGGGTTGTTTCGGATTTTGACGATTTATAGGGGTTTTTCGGACTTTTAGATGTTTTGGGGTTTTAACATTTTTTTTTGGGATTTTATGCGTGTTAATTGTTTTTAGGTTTTTGTGGTTTTAAAAGGGGTTTTTAGTGTTATCAAGGTTTTTAAATTTGTATATATTTATAGGGTTTTTTTGGATGTTTATGTTTTTTCTTGTTTTTAGTGATTATAATGGTTTTTAGTGTGTTTTAGGGGTTTTAAGGTTTATTATGGTTTTTTGTATTTTTAGTGTTTAAAATAAAATTTGATAGTTTTATGGTTTTTAGACTCTTTTAACATTTTTGGGGTTCAATAGATTTACAATTTTAGTGTCTTTTTTATTTTTATTTATTTTTTGGGTTTTAATGATTTTCTTGGGTTTTATGGTTTCTAGTGTGTTTTTAGTACATTTAGGGGTTTTTTGTTTTTTTTTGTTTTTTATGTTTTTTAGGGTTTTAAAGGATTTTTAGGGTTTCATATGTTTTTAGTGATTTTTAGGGCCTTTTAGGATTTATTTATGTTTTTTAGGATTTTTATGGATTTAGGTGTTTTTAGGGGTTTTAGGGTTTTAGGGTTTTTTAATGTTTTTTTAGCATTTTTAGAGTTTTGAGGTTTTATGTTTGTCTAGGTTTGGTGGTTTTATTAGCTTTTTCCAGGTTATAGGGTTTGTTTTGTTTTTAGAAATTTTTAGGGTTCTTGAGGATTTTTATAATTTTTAGGGTTTTGGTGGCTTGTGGGTTTTAGGTTGATTAGGGTTTTGGGATTGTATGGTTTTTAGGTTTCTTAGTGGTTTCTTTAGTTTTTAGGGATTTAAGGTTTTTTTGTATTTTTAATGTTTTGAGGGATTTAAATTGTTTTTAGAGTTTTTAGTGGTTTTTTATGGGTTTTATGATTTTTATCATATTAAGGTTTTTAATGTTTTAAGGTTCTTTTTGGTTTTATTGTTTTTAGCATTTTTTTTGGGTTTTTATCATTTTCTAGGTTTTGGGAGGTTTTAAGTGTTATTAGGTTTTTACGGTTTTCATAGGGGTTTTTTATGTTTTTAGGGATTTTTACATTTTTATGTATTTTTAGGTATTTTTTGGAATCATAAGTTTTTAGGGTTTTTAGGTATTTTGAGGGGTTTTAGGGTTTTAGAGGTTTTTATAGATTTGTTTTCTGGAATTTTAGGTTTTTTTTGAGATTTTATTGTTTTTAAGGTTTTTTATAATTTTTTAACGTTTTTAGGCATTTAAAGGATTTTTATAGTTTTTAGTGGGTTTTTATGGTCTTTATGGTCTTCTATGGTCTTTTTAGTGGCTTTTGGGTTTTTAGGTTTTTAGAGGTTATAAGTTTTTTAGGGTTTAAGGTTTTCTTTTGGTTTTTTAGGTTGTTTTATATTGTTATTGATTTTTAGGGAATTGTTTAGTATTTTTATTGTTTTTAGGGTTTTAGGGATTTTTCAGGGTTTTTTTAGGTTTTTACAGTTTTTATTATTTTATAGTTTTTTTTAGTTTTAGGGGTTTTATGGTTTTTAGAGTTTATAATATTTCTATAGTTTTAAGGGGTTTTTTGAATTTTTAGAGGTTTTACGGGCTTTATGGGTTTTAGGGTTTTTTAAGGTTTAGATTTTTTAGGGGATTTGGGGTTTTTTGGGGTTTTTAGGTTTTTTTGGTTTTTTTGTTTTTAGGGGTTTAAATATTTTTATTTTTTTAATCATTCTTATTGTTTTTCAAAAAAAAATTATATTTTAAATAATTTATAGATATTATCTTGGTTTTTTATGTGCTTTTAGGGTTTTTATTGATTTTAATGGATTTTAGAGATTTTAGGGTTTTAGGGTTTTTATGGTTTTTTTGGAGGTTTAGGGTTATTTTAAAAAATGTAATGGTTTATGGTTTCTAAAAAATTAATGTTTTTAATGTTTTAAGGGGGTTTTAGAGTTTTTAGTGGTTTAATGGTTTTTATGGGTTTTAGGATTTTTTGTTCTTTTTTGGGGTATTTATGGTTTTTAGGGGTTTTAGGGACATTAAGGATTTTAATCCTTTTTGGTTCAAGGGTTTTATGTGTTTTTAGTTTTTAGGGTTTCATTATGAATTTTCTGGGTTTTTAGAATTTTTTACATTTTTGTGATCTTTTAGGACTTATTTCAGATTTTTATGGGTTCTAATGGTTTTTAAGTTTTTTGATGTTTTTTGGTTTTCTAGGATTTTTTGGGTTTTTGGGGTTTTTACTTTCATAGGTACTTTAGGAATTTTATGTGATTTAAGGTTTTTATGTTTTTCATAGGTATTTTCCAGGATTTTAGGTTTTTTTTGCGACTTTATGAATTTTTAGGGTTTTTAGAATTTTATTGGTTTTTAGGGTTTTTATGATTTTAAAGGATTTTATGGGTTTTATTATTTTTAGGTTTTTTGTGGATTTTGGTGTTTGTGTATTTTTTTTTGTTTTTGGGGAGTTATGTTTTTCATGTTTTCATAATGTTTTTTTGGAGTTTAAAGGGTATAATGTTTTTTATGTTATTTTTGGTTTTTTGTGTTTTTATTGTTTTTACGGGTTTTACATGGTTTAGGGGTTTTTGTTCTTTTTAGGGTTTAGATTTTCTCAGGGTTTTTAGGGATTTTTGGTTTTTTATGTTTTTTTGTTTTAATGATTTTCTTATGTTTATTTCATGATTTTTAAGATGATTTAAATTTTTAGGGTTTTTTTTGGATTTTTATGGTTTTTTGGGGTTTTTGGGATTTTAGGATTCTAAGGGGTTTTAGGGTTTTTAGTGTTTTCAGGGTATTTAGGGTTTTTAAATTATTTTACATTTTTTTGGGGTATTAATTATTATTTGGTTTTTTTGGTTTTCATAGGTGTTTTAAGTTTTTCTTTTGGTTTTTTACATTTTAGAGATTTGTAGGGACTTTTAGAGGTTTTATGGATTTTATGTTTTAAGGGATCTTAAGGGGTTTAGGGTTTTTAGGGTTTCAATGTTTTTTTATACATTTTAACATTTTTAGTGGTTCAACGGGTTTTTAGACTTATTAGTGGGTTTTTTGGATATTTATTTTTTTGGGTTCTAAAGGATTGTTGGGTTTTATGATTTTTAGGGGTTTTAGGGATTTTTTTTGTTTTTTAGGGTTTTAGGGTTTTAGGGTTTTTCAGTTTTTAGGAGTTTTAAATGATTTTGGTTTTTAGAGTTTTCTTATGGGGTTTCAAGTTTTCTTGGGTTTTATATGTTTGAATTGATTTTGATGTCTTTATTTTGGATTTTTATGTGTTTTTTGGATTTTTATGTATTTTGAGGGTCTTATGGTTTTATGGGTTTTAGGGATTTTAGATGTTTTAGCATTTTTTAGGTTTTTATGGGTTTAAATTGTATTTTGGTATGTATGTTTTTATTAATGAATTTCATTAAAATTTATGTTATCTATGTTTTTCGGTGTTTTATGGATTTTTACGGTTTTAGGGATTTTTAGGGTTTTTATACTTTTAGGGGTTTTCGGGATTTTTAGGGGTTTTAGTGTTTTTTGGGTTTTTAGGGTTTTTATGGTTTCTTTGGGTTTTAGGGGGTTTTCTGTTTTTGTGTGTTTGGATGGTTCTTAGATATTTTTTATGATTTTAGGGGTTTAAACGTTTTTATGATTTTTTAGTATGTTTTGTGGTTTTTTTTGGATTTTTATGAGTTTTAAAGGTTTTATGAGTTTTTTTGATTTTAGGCTTTTATGGGGTTTTGGTGTTTTTAGGGGTTTTATGTGATTTTATGTTTTTCAGGATTTATTTATTTTTTTCATTATTTTATGGATTTTAATGTTTTTATGGATTTTTTGGGATTTTTTTGGATTTTTAAGGAATTTTAGGGTTTCTAGGGGTTTTGAGGGTTTTTTTTATTTTTTATGGTTCATAGGCAAGGAAGGCACATGCCAGGCTATTCTTGACCACCCCAGAATTTATTGAAAAAAATAAATAAATAAAAGACAAGGGAGAGGCGGGATCAATCAGCCCAGACCCAAAAACACTAACACCCCCACAAAACTCAAATGTACCAAAAAAACCCAAAAGGCACACAAAACTAGACAAACAAGAAAAAAAAGAAGCATCTCCAATAGCATCTCCCAGCCAAATAGAAACTACCATCCCGCAACACCATTTTCATCATCCATCACCTCTTTACCAAGAATATCCAGTGCCAACATCACAAAACCACCATAATCAGTTTCATAAGTCTCGCCTTCATCACATCGCAGCCATCAAGTAACCATCGCCAAGAAAAAAATCACACAAAATCCAAATACAGGGGAAAATTTCTGTGAGCACCTCCCATCCAATCAACCACCAGCATATTTCATCACATCCCATACAAACAATAGCCATCACCCAACAACTTATATTCCAACAACCATCATCTATTATCTAGTTAGCTTCCAGAATTTCACACCAAGTGGCACATCCATAAACACAGGGCCACCAACACCTTTTCCTAGAACCCATCTGCAGCACCCAAAAGATAGACCACATCCAGCGCCACTCAACATAACCAATATCCATCACCTGTAACGATTCAAAACCAATATATCCACAACATAGAAGAAAACAATCCAACATAATAGCCATAACACATCACAAATTAACTATCCCTTCATCAATAGCATAAAATATATCCGAGAGAGGGGAACCAGAAACATGAACCTGAATCTTCTGCACAAACTGAAGCCATGCCAATCATATTTGTGCCTCCGGCATCCTCTGAGAATATCTGAAATCTCGTATCACAACATCGTGCACCATTCTCCATATTCTGTCACAAATCCAAAAAGGACACTAAGATCCACCCATCCTTATATCGCTTCCGCAAACCCTCACCTCGCTATGACTTCTCACAAGCCACTAGAGTCTGAGCAACATAATAGGGTGTGATGCCGCTTGATAACCAGATTTATCCACACTATCAAGAAAGGAGCCTAACCCCGCTTCTGAGAAGCCCCACCGCCTGTTGAGTCAACCAAATACACCACTAAGACAAAGAGGTTGCCGCCACCAGTGAGGCAATGCTCGTGGAAGAGCAGTTACCAGATCTTCCAAGGCCAAGAGAATTCATCACAAGATCCTGGCCAAGTTTTTGCTGCCCTTTTCTGAATAGAGCTGTTAGATCCCTTCACCACCAAGCATCTACCTCTTTTTTATGGGTTTTAGCATTTTTTATGTTTTTTGGGTTTTAGAATTTCATTTTTATTTATTTGTTTTAACCGTTTTTAGGAATTTTAGTTTTTCTTATATTTTATTTGGGGTTTATGGTTTTTTATGTTTTTAGGGGGTTGTTATGTATTTTTTGGATTTTTAATATTTTTTACGGTTTTAGTGATTTTGTGTGTTTTTAGGGTTTTATAGGATTTTTGGGTATTTAGGGTTGTTTTGTTTTTCAGAGTCTTTATGGTTTTTAGATTATTAACATTTTTAGGGGTTAACTGCTTTTATAGTTTTTAGTTATTTAGGGTTTTTATGGTTTTTAGGGTTTTTAAGGTTTTTAGTGGATTTTATAGTTTTTAGGGGCTTTAGGATTTTATGAAATTTTTACTATTAAAACAACATTTTTTGTCATTTTTTAGTTTTTTAGGGATTTTAAGTGTTTTATGGGTTTAGGGTTTTCAGAGGGTATTTGAGGGGTTTTAGGGTTTTTTATGTTTTTAGGGATTTTTAGAGAATTTTTAATAATTTTATTTTTTTTGGATTTTGAGGGATTTAGGGGTTTTGGTTTTTCAGTATTTTAAGGGTTTTTTGCAATTATAAGTTTTTTTTGGTTTTTAAGCATTTTTAGGTTTTTATATTATTCTTAAGGTTTTAATAGGTTTCAGTATTTTTTATTTTTAAGGGATTTTAGGGATTTTTTATATTTTTATTGTTTTTAGGGTATTTAGGATTTATAGGGTTTTTAGGGGATTTAGGGATTTATGGTTTTTTGTGGTTTTATGGTCTTTTGAGTTTTTAGGTTATTTAGGGGTTTTAGAGTTTTTTAAACATTTTTTATGTTTAAAAGGGTTTTAGAGTTTTTTTTTCTTTTTAGGGTTTTTTAAGATTTCTATAGTTTTTTTAGTTTTTTAGGGGGTTTAATTGTTTTTAGTTTTCTATTGTTTTCATAGGGTTATTCAGTCGTTTTAATGGTTTTTTTGTTTTTAGGTGTTTTTTGGGATTTTAGGGATCTTTATTGTTTTTATGGGTTTTAGGGATATTTATGGGTTTTATGGTTTTATGGGTATTTTGGTTTATTTAGTTTTTTTGGGTTTATAAAGTTTTTATAGGGTTTTTATGGGTTTTTAAAGATATTTAATGTTTTACGGGTGTAAAGGGATTTTTATAGTTTTTAGAGGGTATTTAGGGTTTTAATGGGTTTTTAAGGAATTTAGGGTATTTATTTTTTAGGGGTTTTTCAGGTTTTTATCATCCCTTACTATTGTTATAATTTTTTTGGGTCTTTAGGTGTTTTAATTATTTTTATGTTTTAAAGTTTTCTTTGATTTTTTATTGTTTTACAGTTTTTTACCTTTTTAGGGATTTATATGAATTTTTTGGATGTTATGTGTTTTCAGAGGATTTAAGGGTTTTGAAGGTTTTTTGAGTTTTTAGGGAATTTTGAGATTTAGGCTTGTTGAGTTTTTAAGTGATTTTTGGTTATTAATAAATTATTATGCTTCTCCAATTACTTTATATTTTTTTAAATTATTATTGATTTTTTGGGCATTGTATGATTTTAATGATTTTTGGGGTTTTTTGGGATTTTTTTATAATTTATGGGAATAATGTTTTTAGATTTTATTAACTATTTTATGGTTTTGAAGGGGTTTTAGATTTTTTAGTGGGATTTTTGGGTTTTTATTGGTTTCTGGGAAAGGAAGATGCGAGGTTCAGGCTATTCCCGACCCCCCAAATTTATTAGAAAGAAAGAAAGAGACCCACCAGACAAGGGAGGGGAGGGGTCAAACGACCCAGACCCAAAAAACACCTTAAAACCCACGCCAAAAAAAGAAAAATCAAAAAAGAAAAGAAGAAAAACAAACCCAAAAGGAAAACACACAACATCTAGCAGAAACCATCATCATCCCCAGCATCAACCAGCATCCAGTAGCTCACAACCAAGCAACGACCAGCCTCCGATCTCGCCAGGTCCAGCATTCCGCATAATCCAGTCCTCACAGTCCCAACATCGCTTAGTAGCATCTCCAAAATCATCACCCATCCAAACAGAACAAGCATCCCATAACACCGACCAACCTCTAGACCCCAGCAACTCTTCTTCCCTACCAATATCTAGCTCTAGCGGATTCCCACTACCAACATCACAGCCAAGCCAACATCATAGCCAAGCCAGCCACCATCATTTTCATTACAGAAAGCAAAAACTCCCAACCATTCCACTTTAATCCAATCCTCAACAAGAATCCAATATCTCCAATTCCAGAAATCATTACCGGAATCATCCCACACCAAACCCCATAGCAGTGTCAAAACCATCAAAAAAGAAACCATCCCAGCCAGCAGCTCATTCGGAACCATTACCAGAACGCAACCAACTAACCAAACCACCAGAAATGTGAACCATAACAACATATTGAACTCATAAAGCAATAAACCACAATATAATGGCACACTAAAACCACAGAAAAATCGTAGAAACAACGCCATGAAAGAGGAAACATACTAGATTTGAATCAACATCAAGGAATCATCCCCGAAATAGAACCGAAGCGGTAAAACAGGAGAGTTGACCAACATCCAATGAGGCTATAGCCCACACCTCCAATGTGATCCCCTACACCACTTCAAATTTTCCTCCTGCAACCTCGGTGAAGAACTGGAAGCTCCTGCAGCATCAAGCTCCAAGCGAATTATTCCATCACAAATCCACCCGAACTGCATCCTTTGCGCAAACTGCTGCCAAACCAAACTCATTTGCGCCTCCTCGCCAAGACCGCATCATCGATCAGTTACCCTATTTGGTCATCCCAATGTAAACCCAGATATGAAAAGTCAACCCCTAACCACAGTGGATTCCCATCAAAGATTCTTACCGCCAATGAGCCATCAGCAACTCCACAGACCAGATCCAACCGATCTAAGACCAAAGAAGCCCACACAAGCTCCATGCCTGATAAAACCCAATCACATCCACAAAGAAATCCTTTCGAAGCTGAGAGCCAGTGCACGAGATGGGGAAAAAGAAGCTACTGAAGATGGGAATCCACTTTCGTCTTGGATCCGAAGAATGCGCCCAGAGAACACCGCTGCCGAGGAAGACCATCTTCGAAAACCAGGGGAGGAGTCGTCGAGCGAGAGAGAGAACCTGGAGAGACCACTTCCATCCTTCTTCTATGGGTTTTAGGGGTTTTAGGGACTTTTGGCGTTTTTATGGGTTTTAGGGGGTATTGGGGTTCTTAGGGTCTTTTACTGATTTTTGGTTTTTTTTTTCATTTTTTCATTTTTTATGTGTTTTAATTTTTTTTTACATTTTTAAGGTGTTTTTATTTTTTTTTCAATATTCTTACGATATTTTATATTTTTAGGGATTTTTAGGGATTTTTATTATTTTTATGGATTTTTATGGATTTTGAGGGTTTTATGGTTTTTGGGTTTTTATGATGTTTATAGTTCTTTATGTTTTTAGGGGTTTTAAGTATTTTAAGGTTTTTATGGTTTTGTTAGTGATTTTCATGGGTTTTAGGGGTTTTTACATTTTTAGGGATTTTTAGGGATTTTTAGTTTTTTACTATTTTTATATTTTTTAGGGATTCTTTGGGTTTTTAGGGTTTTCAGTGTTGTTTATGGTTCTAGGGACCATTGTGGTTTTTAAGGATTTTATCATTTTTTTGGTTTTTAGGGGTTTTAAGTGTTTTAATTTTTAAGGTTTTCTAAGGGTTTATGGGGTTTTTACTATTTTTTTACAATATTTGGGAATTTTAGGGTTTTTTAGGATTTTTTTAGATTTTTTAGATTTTTTAGCATTTTTAGATATTTTAATGGGTTTTTTTGTGTTTTTGGGTTCTTTTGGTTTTTAGGGGTTTTCAGGTTTTTTCAGGTTATTTACATTTTTATTGATTTTTAGGGATTTTTAGAACATATATAGGTTATTAAGGGTTTTAGTATTTTTTGGGATTCAAGGGCTTATGGGTTATCTTGGTTTTAGGGTTTTTTCTGTTTTTGATGGTTTTTAGGTTTTTTAGAATTTTTTTTAATATTTTTGGGGGTATAAAGTGTTTTTTTAGTTTTTAGTGGGTCTTTAGGGTTTTTAGGGGTTTTAGAGGTTTTAATGGTTTTTGGGGTTTTGATGGTTTTATGGGTTTTTAGGGTTTGTGGACTTTTTATTGTTTTTTGGGTGTTTCTTATTTTTTAGGGTTTTATGGGTTTTATGTGTCTAAATTTTTAATGGTTTTTTTAGAGTTTTTATATTTTTATATTTTTTTTATGGATTTTAAATATTTTTATGTATTTTATGATTTTTAGGTATTTGGATGGTTTTTAGGGATTTTAATTGATATTGAGGGTTTTTAATGTTCTTTGTGATTTTAGGGATTTTTATGATTTTTATTGTATTTTAGGGTTTTATGGATTTTGAGAGGTTTTATTGGTTTTAGGTCATTTTACTATTTTATCGTCTTTTAAGTTTTTAGGCGATTTAAGTGTTTTAATGTTTTTATGAGTTTATTAGGATTTTACTAGGTATTTATCATTTTTTATTTTTTATTGATTTTTTTTTGATTTTTGAGTATTTTTTTGGGTTTTTAGTGATTTGAAGGATTTTGATATTTTTATGTGATTGTTTATTGTTTTAGGGATTTGGGGGTTTTAAGGGTTTTTTTAGTTTTTAGTGTTTTTATAGGTTTTTGGCATTTTTAACATTTTTATGTGTTTAAATGTGTTCTAAATTTTAGTGGGGTTTTTAGGTCTTTTTGGATATTAAGTGTTTTTTTGGTTTTTAGATTTTTTATGGTTTTTATAGATTTTAAGGATTTTTGGAGTCTTTTCGGGTTTTTTGTATTTTATTATGTTTTTTAGTGGTTTTAAGTATTTTTAGGTTTTTATGGTTTTTCGGGGTTTTTAGGTTTTTTAATTTTTAGGGGTATTACAGATTTGTAATATTTTAATGATTTTTTAGGGTTTTTGGGATTTTGAGGGTTTTTTAGGTTTTATGGTTTTAGGGGTAATTTCAATTTTTAGGTTTTCATGGGATTTATGTGTTTTTACGATTTCAAGGTTTTCTTAGATTTTTATTGTTTTCTTGGGTTTTAAAATTTTTTATGGTTTTGTGTATTTTTTCAGGATTGTTAATGTTTTTAGGTTTTTCAAGGAATTTTAGGTGTTTAGCGATTTCTTGGGTTTTTGGGTTTTTATGGTATTTTAGGTTTTTATAGTTTTTTGAGTTTACAATTTTTTTAAGGATTATCGAGTTATTAAAGGGTTTTCAAGTTTTTAAAGATTTTATAGGTTTTTATGGTTTTAGAGTTTTTTAGGGTTTTTAAATGTTTAGGGATTTTTAGGGATTTTTTAGCATGTTTATGGTTTTATACAGTTTTTAGTGATTTGAGTGTTTTCAATTTATAATTGGTTTATATCTATTATTATGTTTTTATTGATTTTATGTGTTTTTAGTTTTTTAAGGTTTTATTATGGTTTCTGAATATTTTTATGGTTTTTTATATTTTAGTGATATTTAGGTATTCTATAGGAATTTAATAATTTTTTTGGGGTTTCATGGTGTTTATGGGTTTTAGGGTTTTTAGGTGTTTTTGGGTATGTTGATTTTTTTAGATGTTTAGTGTTTTTTCATTTTTTAGAGTTTTTTAAGGTTTTTATGGGTTTAAAGGGTTTTTGAGTTTTTAGGGGTCTTTTAGTGTTTTTTGAGTTTTTAGGGTTTTTAATGGTATTAGGTGTTTATGGTTTTTATGGGTTTTTGGTTTTTATTGATTTTAAAATTTTGGGTTCTTACAGTTTTTAGGTTTTCAGGGGTTTTAGTGTTTTTTTCATTTTTAAGGTTTTCTTAAGGTTTTTAGGGTTTTAGGGTTTTTTTTTGTGTTTTTAGGGATTTTTCGGGATTTTATGGTTTTATGGGATTTTGAGGGATTTTAGTGTTTTTGTAGGAAATTTTTTATTTTATGGTTTTTAGGGATTTTAGGGATTTTGAGGGTTTTTAGGTTTTTTTTGGTTTTTAGAGATTTTAGGGTTTTTAGATATTTTAGGGTTTTTAGGGTTTTTAGTCTGTTATCTTTTTTATGGGTTTTAAGGGTTTTGTGGTTTTTAATGTTTTCTTAATGGTTTTCTTGGTTTTTAGAGTTTTTTAAATTTTTAGGGAATTTTAATGATTTTTTCATATTATTATGGGTTCTTAGGGATTGTTTTAGATATTTTTATGTTTTTAATGGATTTTTAGGGTTTTGAGGGGATTTAAGTTGTTTTTGGATTTTTTGAGTTTTTAAGGGGATTTATGAATTTTTATCGTTTTTTATATTTTTTTAGTAGTTTATGGTTTTTTAGAGTTTTTAGTGTTTTTATGGTTTTTATAAGATGTAATGGTTTTGAGGGGGTTTTATGGGCTTTAGGGTTTCTATAATTTTTAGGCATTTTTAGGTTCTTGAGATATTTTTTTATTTTCAAGGGGTTTGAACTATTTTTAGGTTTTTAAGGTTTTCATTTGGTTTTTAGGGGTTTTAGGGATTTTTATGGATTTTACGTTTTTTGGGGATGTCTGGTTTTTTCTTGTTTTTAGGGTATTTTGAGTTTTTTAGGTTTTAAATTTTTTTACAGTTTTTTAATTTTTCTAGGGGTTTAAAAGGTTTTTATTTTTTCAAGTTTTTAGGGTTTTATAGGTTTCAAATTGTATTTAGGGGTTTTATAGTTTTTAGGTGTTTTTTGGGTTTTGGGGTTTTTTCATTTTTAGGGATATTACGTGTTTTTACATTTTTATGGATTTATGGTTTTCTTAAGGGTTTTCATGTATTTTATGGTTTTTATGTTTTATGGTATTTTTAGGGATTTCCTAGGATTTTGATGGATTTTTATGTTTTTGAGGTGTGTTGAAGGATTTTTTGGGGTTTTTGTGTTCTTAGGATTTTTAGGGTTTTATCATTTTTTGTTTCTTTAGGGGTTTTAAAAATTTTAAACTTTTAAAGATATCCAACGATTTTTCAGGGTTTTTAGGGGGTTTAATGTTTTTATATATTTTTAGATATTTTTAGGATTTTTACGGATTTTAGGGATTTTGAGGTTGTTTAGGGTTTTTTACGGTTTATTATTATTGTTATTTTATTTTTGTGTTTTTTTAATTTTTAGGGGTTTTAATGATTTTTAGAGTTTTCAAAATTATTTTGGGGGTTTAAAGTGTTTTTAGAGTTATTAGTAGGTTTTTAGGGTTTTTATGGGTTATTAAAGGTTTTTTTATTGTTTTTTGGGGTTTTTTGGTTTTTTGGGATTTTATGGGAAATTAGGGGATTTAGAGTTTTTTATAATTTTTAAGGTTTTTAAGGTTTTTTAGGTTTCTAAGGTTTTCTTGGGGTATTCAAGGTTTTTATGATTTTTAATTTTTTTATTGATTTTTAAGGATTTTTTCTTTTTTTTTTGTTTATTTGGAATTTTTCGGGTTTTTATAGCATTTTATGTTTTTTAAGAATTTGGAGGGTTTTATGGTGTTTATGTATTTTAGCGGTTTTTCAGTTTTTAGGGGATTTAATATATTTGGGTTTTTTATTTTATTTTTTTATGGTTTTTATAATTTTTTAGGATTTTTTTCTTTTTAGTTGATTTTAGTGTATTTTGTAGGAGTTTTAGGGGTTTTCATGGTTTTTTTGGCATTTTGAGTGGTTTTTGTGTATTTATGTTTATTGTTGTTTTTTGGTTTATTTAATTTTTTTAGGTTTTTATGGTTTTTAATGTTCTTTATTTTTCTATTGGATTAAAAGGTTTTAAAAGTAAAGCGGTCTTTTTATGGGTTTTTAGGTTTTCAGGTTTTTTACGTTTTTAGGGGTTTTTTTGGGGGGGGGGTTTGGGTTTTATGGACTTTTATTGTTTTAGGGTTTTAGATTTTTTGGATTTTAAAGGGTTTTAGTGTTTTTATTTTTTATGTTTTTCTTACGTTTTTCATGGTTTTTATCATATTTTTTATTTTTATGGATTTTTAAGGATTTTTTAGGATTTTATGGTTTTTAAGGATTTGAGGAATTTAGAACGTTTATAGGGGTTTTAGGAGTTATAGGGTTTTTAGTTTTTTATTTTTCTAGGTGTTTAATATGTTTTTATGGGTTTATATTGTTTTTCTTTGTTCATTGAGGGATTTTATATTTTTTGGAAAATCAAGGGATTTTTAGGGGTTTTATGGGTTTTTTTAGATTTTGAGCATTTTTTGGGGTTTTAGTGTTTTTAATGTTTTAGTGGATTTAAGAGTTTTTTGGATTTTAATTTAGTCTTATAGATTTTTTGTGTTTCTATTGTTTTTTATGTTTTTTAGACTTTTAGGGATTTTATTATTTTTATTTTTTTGGGTTTTCAAGGATTTTAAGGGTTTTAAGTGTTTTAGGGGTGTTTAGGATTTTAGGGTTTTTAGCATTTATTAGGTTTTTTGGGGTCTAAATTGGTTTTAGGTTTTTATAGTTTTCATTGTGTTTTAATGGGTTTTTAGGTTATTTATTTTTTCAGGTATTTTTAGGATTTTTTAATATTTTTTTAGTGTTTTAGGGTTTTTATGGTTCTGAGTGTTTTAGTTGATTTTTTGGGGGTATTTTGGTTTTTTTATTTTAATTTGGGATTTAAGGTTTTTTTTGTTTTTTACTGTTTCTAAGGTTTTATAATTTTTTTTACAGTTTTTAAGGGTTTATAGGGGTTTTAGGGTTTTAGTGTTGTTTTATTGTTGTAATGGGTTCATAAGTGTTTTAGGTGTATTTTGGGTTTTCAGCTTGTTTTAGGGTTTTTCATGGTTTTAAGGGTGTTTAGGTTTATTTGGTTATTGTAGGGGTTTTAGGGTATTTTCTTTTTTTAAGTATTTTTGAATTTTTTTTTATTTTTATGTGTTTTTGGGTTTATCCGGATTTTTAGGGTTTTTAGGTATGTAGGAGTTTTCAGGCTCTTCTGGATTTTAGTGTTTTTGGGTATTTAGGGGTTCTATGTATTTTAAGGTTTTTAATTTTTTCATAACGGTTTTTAGGGTTTTTATTTTTTTTTGTTAATTATAGGGATTCGTTAGGTTTTTATGGCTTTTAGGAGTTTTTAGGGGGTTTAGTATTTTTAGGGGTTTTGTGATATTTTTTTGGATTTTTAGTGTTTATTTGAGTTTTTATGGTTTTTATAATTTTTAGTGTTTTGTATCAATATTTTGGTTTTGAATATTTTTCTATTTTTTAGTTTTTTTTAGGATTTTACTAGGATTTTAGGGATTTTACAATGTTTTAGGTTGTTTGGGGGTTCTAGGGTATTTTTAGGAGATTTTTGCAGTTCATCAGTTTTGGTTTTTTAGGAGTTTTAAGTGTATTTTTGATTTTCCAGGTTTCTTTAGGGTATTCCGGTTTTTAGTGTTTTTGAAATTTTTAGGGATTTTAGGGATTTTTTATATTTTCATGGTTTTTAGTATTTTAGGGATTTTTAGGGTTTCATGGTTTTTCAAGGGTTTTAGGTTTTTCATTTTTTTTATCGTTTTTTGTTGCTGATGTTTTTTTAGGTTTTTATGGTATTCTTAGGATTTTTCTAGGGTTTTATGGGATTTTCTGTTTTTAGAGGTTATTAGGGGTTTTTTAATATTTTAATGGGTTTTAGAAGTTTTAAGGATTTTTAGAGATTTTAGGGGTTGTATGTTTTTTTATTTTTAGGTATTCTTATTTTTAAGGGGTTTAAGGTCTTATTGAGTGTTGTAATATTTTTTTGGTATTAAATGGTTTTTAATTTTTTTAGTTGGTTTTTATGGTTATTATTTCTTCTGATTGTTTTTAATGATTTTATATATTTATTGGTTTTTAGGGTTTTAGGTCTTTTTATTGTTTTTTGGGGGTTTTATCATTTTTAGGGGTTTATGGGTTTTAGCTATTTTTAGGTTTCTAACAGTTTTCATTGTATTTTAGGGTTTTATAGGTTTTATATTCGTATGAATTTTTACTGATATTTAGGATTGTTATAGGATTTAGGGTTTTGTTATTTTTAGGTATTTTTTAGGATTTTATTGTTTTTAGTGTCTTTTGGGATATTTAAGGATTTTCAGGTTTTTAGGGATTTATGGTTTTTTTGTTTTTATTTTTTTTAGTTTCTTATGTTTATTAAAATTTTATATGCTTTTGAAATTTTTATGTCTTTAAAGAGTTTTTTAATTTTTAGTGGGTATTTTTTTTTGGGTTTTAAGGTTTTTAAAGTTTTAATGGGTAATTCTGGTTTTCAGGGATTTTTTGGTTTTTTAGGATTTTTTAGTGTTTTTTTGGTTTTTTAGGTGTCTTAAGTGTTTTTAAGTTATTATTGTTAATTTAGTGTTTCATGGATTTTATGGGGTTTTCCGTTTTTTGGATTTTTTAGGGTTTTTTTATGATTTTTTTGTTTTTAGGGTTTGTAGATATTTTTAAGTTATTAGGTTTTTTGGGGGTTTAGGGGTTTTGTGATTTTTATCCTTTTTTAGGTTTTTATGGAATTAAACTATTTTTAAGTCATTCTTGTGGTTTTTTTCGTTTTTTTAGTGTTTTAAAATTTTTAATTAATTTTTCTATTTTTTTAGGATGTATATCGTTTTCTGGGTTTTTATGTATTTTTTTTTGTTTTTTAGGGTATTAGGGTTTTCGTGGTTTTTTTGGGGTTTATGTTTTTTTTTGTGTTTTTTAAGCTTTATGATTTTTTAGTGATTTTTTGAATTTTTGGGGGGTTTAAAGGGGTTTTATTGTTTTTAACATTTTTTATGGTTTTTATTGGTTTTTATTGTATTTTAGTGTGTTTTTATGAATTTTTGGGTTTTATGGATTTTAGAGACTTTTGGGTTTTTTAAGGTTTTAATCATTTTTTAGGTTTTTCAAGGGTTTTAATATTTTTTTGGTTTTTAAGGTTTTATTAGTGTCTTATGGGATATTAGGGTTTTTTAAATTTATATCAATTTTATGGGATTTTTTATGATTTCTATGGTATATTGGGGGGTTTTGGGATTTTGAGTGATTTTAGGTTTTTTGGTTTTAGGGTTTTTTTTGAAATTTTATGTTTTTGGGGGTTTGTTGTGTTTTTAGTAATTTACGGATTTATTATGGTTGATATCATTTTTAGGGTATTTTATGTTTTTATTATTTTTTGGGATATTTAGTATTTTATGGATTTGTAGATTGTTTTGGGGATTTTGAGATTTTTTATCAATATTTTAGGTTTTTCGGTTTTTATGGTCTTTAACATTGTTTAGGTTTCCTGTGGGTTTATGCAATTTTAGGCTTCAAGGTTTTCATTGGGGTTTTTGGGGTTTTTTGGTGTTTTTTACAATTATTTGGATTTTTAGGTATTTTTTCTGAATTTATTGTTTTTTAGGGTTTTTAGGGATTTTGATGGTTTTTAGGTCATTTTTTGGGTTTAAAGGTTTAATGGTTTTTTGGTATTTTAGGTTTTTTTTGAGTATTTATGGGTTTTATGGTTTGTAGAGTTTTTTTTACATTTTGAGTGGATTGAAGGGTTTTATAGTTTTTAGTGGGAGTTATAATTTTATTGTTTTTACAATTTTTATGGTTTTTAAGGGTTTATAATTTTTATTGGGTTTTTGGTATTTTTAGGGTTTTTAGGGTTTTTAGTTTTTCATGTTTTAAGGGGTTTTATGTTTTTTAAGTTTATTATATGTTTCTTAGGGTTTTATACATTTTTCATGTCTTTTCTGTATTTTTTAGTATTTATGGTTTTTATGGGTTTTTAGGGATCTTGAGGGTTTTTAGGTTTTTTAGAGTTTCTATGATTTTACAGTTTTTAACGATTTTTAGGTTTTCAGGGTATTTGAGTGTTTTTATCTGTTTATGGTTTTCATATAGTTTTCATGGTTTTTTGAGGTTTTAAATAATTATATATTTTTAGGGATTGTTTAGGGATTTTTAGGAGTTTTTATGGTTTTTATGGATTTTGAGAGTTTTGTATGATTTTTTTGGGATTTTGGGTTTTTAGTTTTTTTCATTTAAAGGGTTTTTGATTTGTTTAGGGTTTTTATGGGTTTTTAGAGTTTTTAACATTTTTAGGGGTTTGAAGGGGTTTTTTGTGGTTTGAGTATTTTTTCGGTGTTATGGGTTTTTAAGAATTTAATGGGTTTTAGGGATTTTTTATTTTAGTTTTTTTTAGTGGGGGTTTTGGTATTTTAGGGTTTGTATAGTTTTAGTGTTTTTTAGGTTTTTATGTGTTTCCAATGTTTTTATGTTTTTTAGGGTTTTAAGGTTCTATTAGGGATTTTCTATAATTTTAGGGTTTTTAACACTTTTATGGATTTTCATGGATTTTTAAAGACTTTTAATGATCTTTTGGGTTTTTTGGGATATTAGGGTGTTTTAGTGTTTTTTGGTTTTTATGGTATTATTAGGGGTTTTTTACTTTTTTATTGATTTTTAGTGCTCTTTTATGATTTTTTGGATTTGAGGATTTTCAGTTTTATTTGATGGTTTTTAGTGTATTTAGGGTATTTATGTTTTTTTGGGATTTAGTGGTTTTTTGAGTTTTTTTATAATTTTATGGTTTTTAGTGTTTTATTATATTTAAGGGTAAAAAGGGGGTTTATATGTTTTGGGGTTTTATGGTTTTTAATTTTTTTAGGAATTTTTAGATTTTTATGGGTTTTAAAATTATTTATGTTTTTAGGGGTCTTATGTACTTTTAGGCTTATATGGTTTTCTTAGGGTTTCTCTTGGTTTTAGGGTGTTTTAATTTATTCTCAATTTTCAAGGAATTTTTAGGAATTTTTAGGATTTTTATAGTTTTTTGGGTTTTTATGTATTTTGAGGGTCATTATGGGGGTTTTGGGTTATTCTTTCTTTTAGAGACTTTATCTTTTTTGGGGGGTTTTAATGGTTTTAAGTGTTTTTAGGTTTTTAATATTTTCCTAGGGTTTTTAGGTGTCATTAGGTTTTTTATGTTTTAAGATATTTTTGGGGGTTTTTAGGTTTTTTATGAATTTTAGGGTTTTTGGGGATTTTTAGGGTTTTAGTAGTTTTTAGGGTTTTTTAAGGTTCAATGTTTTTTGGCTATTTAGGGGGGTTTTTTGAATTTTTAGGGTTTAATGGTTTTTTCAAATTTTAATCTTTTTAGGGGTTTAAAGGGTGTATTTTTTTTTGTTTATTTTTTTAGGGGTGTTATGTGGTTTTCATGTTTTTAAGGTTTTAGGGGTTTATGGTTTTTTAGAAATTTAGGGTTTTTATGGTTTTGGGTGGGTTTTAGGGTTTTAGCATTTTTAGGTTTTTAGGGGTTTAATTTCATTTTAGGATTTTAATATCTTATTAGGGCATTTCCTATTTTTAAGGGGTTTCAAGGATTTTATAGATTTTTAGGGATTTTTTAGGATTTTAACAATTTTTATGGATTTGAGGAATTTTGAAGGTTTTAAATGTATTTTGGTTTTTTTGGGTATTTAGGCTTTTTAGGTGTTTAGGGGGGGTAAAAGTGCTTTATGTTTTTAAGGTTTTATAAGAGTTGATGAGGGTATTTTAGTTTTTTTATGCTCTTAGAGATTTTTAGAAATTTTTGAGTGTTTTTATGTATTTGTTAGGATTTTAAAGGGTTTTTATAGTTTTTATCATTTTTTGGGGTTTAAAAGGATTTTTTATTTTTAATGTTTTTATGGGGTATTTTATGGGTTTTAATGTTTTTATGAATTTTGTGGTTTTTATTAGGTTTTAGGGGTTTTTAGGATTTTTATGATTTTTAGGGGTTTAGGGATTTTGTTGGTATATTAATTTTTTATGGATTTTAGGGTGTTTATGGAGTTTTATTGGTTTTTAGGGATTTTTTTTTATTTTCTTAGTTTTTTTGGGTTTCTTATAGTTTTTAATGTTTTTAGGGCAGTAAAGGGTTTTCAGGGTTTTTTATTTCTCTTTGGGGTTTTTAGGATTTTTATGGTTTTTAGTGTTTTTAGGTTTTTATATTTTTCTTAGGGTTTTTATGGGATTTTAGTGGATGGTTTTTTTATTTTAAGGGATTTTCGAGGTTTTTATGAATATTTATGTTTTTAGGGATTTAGAGTGCTTTTGGGTTTTTTAGGTTTTAAGAATTTTATGGTTCTTTTCATTTTTTATGTTCTTAGGGGTTTGAAGTGTTTTTCTATTTTTATTTTTTTATAATAGGTTTTCTTGGTTTTTAGGGGTTTTACATTATTATGTATTTTTTTGGATTTTTTTCGATTTTACGGTGATATGGTTTTGAGGGATTTTTGTGATTTTATGGATTTTAGGGATTTATGGATTTGAAGGGGCTTTTTTATTTTTTTTAACGGTTTCTGATTTATTTTGGGTTTTAATGGTTTTTTAGTTGCTAATGTTTATTAGTGGATTAAAAGGTTTTTAAAATTTTCTGTGGCCTTTTTTGATTTTATGGGGTTTTAGGTTTTTTTGATGTTTTTTGAGGTTTTTTTGGGTTTTTTGTGTTTTAGTGTTTTACAACTTCTATGGTTTTTATCATTTTTAGTTTTTTAGGATATTTAAGTGTTTATAGGGATTTAAGGTTTTATTATGGGTTTAAATGTGTTTTAGGTTTTTTTTCTTTCATAGGGATTTGGAGGGAGTTTTTAGGATTTATGGTTTTTAGGGTTTTAAAGGATTTTGATGGTTTTCTGGGGTTATATATTTTTTGGGTTTTTATGGGTATGAAGTGTTTTTCGTTTTTTAAGGATTATAAGGGTTTTTAGGGTTTATTAAAATTTTAGGGGTTTTACAGATTTTTTAGGATGCTTATATTTTTTTAGGGTTTTAGGGATTTCGAGGGTTTCTATGGTTTTTAGGTTTTTTTAGTATTTTTGAGGTATTTAAGATGGATTTTTTGGGATAGAGGAGATTTTATGTTTTTATGGTTTTCTTATGGGTTTTAAGAGGTTTTAGGTTGAAATGTTTTTAGAGATTATTATTGATTTTTTATGGTTTTTTGGGGTTTTAGGGTTTTATGGATTTTGAGGGATTTTAGGGGGTTTTATGTGTTTTAGCATTATTATAGTTTTTGGGGGGTGTAAAGGTTTTAGATTTTTTTAATGTTTTATGGGGTTTTAAGGATTTAATGAGTTTTAAGTTGTTCTGGGTTTCTATTGGTTTTTAGAGATTTTTTAAATTTATACGGGTTTTTTATATTCATATGGTTTTTAGGGTTTTTTAGGGTTTTTATCATTTTTTGGTTTTTTGGGGATATATGTGATTTTTGGTTTTTATGGTTTTTATGGTATTTTAAGGTTTTTTGTATTTTTCATTTTAGGGATTTTTAGGGACTTTTAGGATTTTTATGGTTTTTATTGATTTTTAGGTTTTTGTGGTTTTTGATACTTTTATTATTTTTAGGTTTTATCATTTTTCGGTCTTTTGGGGGTTAATGTGCCTTTAGTTTTTTTATGTTTTTCTTAGGTTTTTATAGGGATTTTAGGTTTTTCTATGTTTTCAGGGATTGATAGGGATTTTTTAATATTTTTATTTTTTGGGTTGTTAGGGATATTGAGGGGTTTTTTGTTTTTTGTTTTTATTTTTTTATGGATTTAGGGGTATTTTCTGTTTTTAGTGGTTTTATGATTTTTAACTTTGTAAGGGTTTAAAGGGTTTTAATATATTTTAGTGGTTTTGGCGATTTTATGGGTTTATATATGTTTTTATGGGGTTTAATGGTTTTTATTGTTATTATGTGTTTTTATGGGTTTTGGGATCTTTTTATATTTTTATGGTTTTATCATTTTTTAGTGTTTTAGGAATTTTAAGTCTTGTTCGATTTTATTTTTTTCTTAGGGATTTTAGGGTATTATGGTATTTTTATTTTTATTGGGTGTTGAGAGTTTTAATAGGATTGTTATTGTTTTTAGGGTTTTTAGGTATTTTGAGGGTTCTAGGGTTTTTTTGTTTTTAGGGTTTTAGTGTTTTTGGTTTTAAGGTGTTTTAAGTGTATTTACGTGTTTTATGTTTTCATAGGTTTCTACAGTATTTTTAAGGTATTTTATGTTTTTTAGGAATTTTTTTTAATTTTTATGATTTTTTAGTATTTTTAGAGATTTGAAGGGTTTTAAATGTTTTTGGGGGTTTTTGGTTTTTTTGGGTATTTAGGGATTTTTTTAGTTTTTTAGTTTTTTATGTTTTTAGTGTATTTTAACATTTTTAATTGATTAATGGTTTTTAGAGTTTTTATTGGTTGTCATGTTTTTATGTGTTTTTAGGGTTTTTATATTTCTAGGTGTTTTTAGGGGTTTGGGGTCTTTTAGCATTTTTTCGGGTTTTAGAAATTTTTTGGTTTTTTAGGGGTTTTACTTGTTTCATAGTTTTTAGTTATATTTTGATTTTTAGGGATTTTTTTAGTGTTTTTATGGTTTTTATGTTTTTTATTGATTTTTAGGTTTATTGGGGGGTTTTTTAGGTTTTATTAGTTTATTTAGAATTTTTAGCTTTATAGGGGTGTTAAGTGTTTTTAGGATTGAATTATTTTTTAAGGATTTTTAGGGCTTTAGGGTTTTTAACATTTTACGTATTTTTTCATATTTTTAGATTTTCTTATTTTTTGCGCTTTTTTTAGGATTTTGAGGTTTTTCGAGTTTTTTAGGATTTTCAAGTATTTTATCGATTTTTAGGATTTTTTATTAACATTTTATGTTATTAGGGGTTTTTTTAATTTTTTTGGTCTTTAAATGGTTTTAATGTTCTCATGGTGTTTATAGGATTTGAGGGTTTTTTGTTTTTTAGGTCTTTATGGGTTTTATGTTTTTCAAGGATTTCTTGTGATTTTAAGGTTTTTATGCTTTTAAGTATTTATTGGTATTTTTACTAGTTTTAGGGTTTTAATTACTTTTAGGGTTTTTGGGTTATTAGGGTTTTTAGGGGTTTTAGTATTTTTAGGGTTTTCAGTTTCTTTTATATTTTTAAGAATTTTAATTGTTTTTGAGCTTTTAAAGGTTCAATTAAGGTATTTCTGGGTTTTTATGGGTTTTTATGGATTTTTATGTTTTTAGGGAATTTTCAGGCTTTTTATGTATTTTGTGGTTTTCTTGGGTTTTTACGGATATTCAATATTTTTTGGGGTTTTTTTGTTATCATGGATTATTTTGGGGTTTTATGGGTTTTTATTTTGGTAGGGTTTTATGGTTTTTAGTGTGTATGCACATTTTGAGGGGTTTAAATTGTTTTTAGTGTTTTTAGTGGTTTTTAGGGGTTTTGGGTTTTTTTTATTATTTATGTTTTTAGAGGTTTTTGGTTCTTAGTGGTTTTAAGGGTTTATGGTCTATTTAGTATTTGTAGAATTTTTTAGTATTTTATGGGTTTTATGTGATTTTAGGTTTTTAATGATCTCTTAGGGTTTTTTGGTTTTGTTTTGTTTCAAGGATTTGTATGTCTATTTATCATTTTTATGGTTTTCAGTTTTTAAGGGAATTTGAGGAGTTTTAATGGTTTTTTGGGGTTTTTATGATTTTTATAATTTTTTTAGGGTTTTCCAAGGTTTTAAGTGTATTTAGGTTATTGAGGTTTTCTAACCGTTTTGCGAGTCTTCGGGGGTTTTGGGGGTTTTATGTATTTTTAGTGATTTTTTAGAATTTTCATGGTTTTAGGGTTTTAGTGATGTAATGGTTTTTTATGGTTTTTATGGGTTTGAGGGTATTTCTTCAGTTTTAAGGGTTCTTTTGGGTTTTTTAACGTTTTTAATATTTTTAGACCTTTTAAATTTTTAGCTTTTTAAGGGGTTGTTAGAGTTTTTAGTGGGTTTTTAGGGTTTTATGGGTTTTATGGGTTTTTAGTGTTTTTAATGGGTTTTAGGAGATTTATTGTTTTAGGGGTTTTTAGGGTCTTATTAGGATTTTTAGGTTTTTAGGGGTTTTTAGTGTTTTTTAGTTTTTAATATTTTATTTTAGATTTTAAGGGTTTTAAGGGTTTTCTTATGTTTTTATGTCTTGTAATCCATTTTTAATATTTTTAATGTTTTTAATAATTTTATGGATTTTGAGGGTTATTTGATATATTTTTTTGATTTTAGGGTTTGTTATGGTTTTTAGCAATATTAGGTATTTTGGGGGGTTTATGTGATTTATTGTTTTTAATTTTTTATTATGGTTTACCATGATTTTTAGGATGTTTTAAATTTTAGGAATTTTTAGGGATATTATAGGATTATGTGGTTTTTTAGATTTTGTACGGATTTTGAAGGATTTTAGGACTTTTAGGGTTTTAGGGTCTTATTTTTATTTGGGTTTTAAAGGGTTTTTTTTAGTTTTTTGTGTTTTTAATGGATTTTATGGAATTTTAGGTTTTTTATCATTTTTTTGATTTTTATGATTTTAGGGGTTTTCGTGTCATTAGGGATGTTTAAGAGTTTTAGGGTTTTTATCATTTTTAGGGGTTATAAATTTTTTTATGTTTTTAATGTTATCTAATGGGTTTTATGGTTTTTTTTTGATTTTTTATGTTTTTAGGGATTTTTATGTGTTTTTTTTTGAATTTTTATTGTTTAGTATGTTTTTTAGGGATTTTGTGGGGG
The DNA here is from genome assembly GCA_963277665.1 of Viscum album. Lineage (NCBI taxonomy): Eukaryota > Viridiplantae > Streptophyta > Magnoliopsida > Santalales > Viscaceae > Viscum > Viscum album. The sequence goes on from OY728121.1 coordinate 367,433,500, forward strand.
GTTTTGGGTTTTTATTATTTTTATGGTTATTTAGTGTTTTTAGTGTATTTTATTTTAACGGTTTAATAGATTTTATATTTTTGTGGTTTTATTAGGGGAAAGGAAGATGCGAGGGTCAGGCTATTCCCGACTCCCCCCCCCAAAGAAAATTTATTAGGGAAAAAAAGAGGTAGCAAAGAAGGGAGGGTAGGGGTCAAATGACCCACACCCAAAAACCCTTTACAAACACACACCCAAGGACCGCAAAATAAGAAAAACCGAAAGGACACAAAACCAAACAAAGAAGAAAAACCGAAATGATCCCAACATAATCACGTAACCAAACAACAAACAGGATCCATCAACATCAAAACCATTAGTAACAAAATCAACAACCCGGCTTCATCACCTCCCAGCTAGGTAGCAAACAGTATCCAGCCTCACAATTTCTAGCATCCATTGACTTCAGCATCATCCTCTCTTTCATCACCCATCCAAACAGCAACTAGCGTCCCACATCCCCATTTTCATTACTCATCGCCTCCTTGGAAATCAAATCTGTCGCTAGCATCACAGAACTACCATCAGTAGGGTCATAAGTCTCACCTTTATCGCCTTCAATCCAATCATCTTCCAACAACTCACACCTATTAAAACATCCAAGAACATAGTCGCAGCACCCAAAGACAGGTAAGTAGTCGACATCACTCAATAGAACCAAAATCCAGCACCCACAACAAATCAAAACCAAACCAGCACCACAACCCTCAACCTCCACATCATCCTGCCTCAAATCCAGCACTATCTATGACCCACAACCATACCTGCCATAGCTCAAAAGACCACAGTCCAAGAAAGAAACCAGAAATCAACATAACATGTCCATAACTTTATCAGCGGTATAAACTAAAGAGGAAACTGAGGAACCAGAAACACAAACCTCCATCTTCGCTCTTTGTAACCACCATGAACCCGTCAAGAAGCCATGAGATCCAAAAAAACGCCTCCTTGACTCATATCTAGAGAAAAAAAATCTAAGAACGGGAGCAAGTGTGTCATTGCCAAGATGTCGTAGATCCCACTACACCCACCTTTCATTTCTGTAGATCTGGAGTGGCCAACACAACCCACCCAAGCCTAGAACCAGCTGCTTCGCCGGTGACCAAGAAGGGCAAAAGCAACGCCGCCAGACCAAATCATCACATCTTCTACAAGATCCGCCATGCCAAACACCGGGAGAGATGAACTGCATCAACCACCTAGACTCCGTCCAGAGAAGCCACTGAAGAACCAGGGAGATCCCTGCCTCCATGAAACCAAAAGCTACCACTGAAGCCCGTCGCCGCCGAGAACACCCCTCACATAGGAAAAGTGTAGAAGATCCGTAAAGCCAAAATTCGTAGCACCCAGATCTATCCTGCACCTCCCAGGAACTGAAGCATTGCACAGTCCTAGATTCGGGTAGCTCCACTAAAGTCCTGAAATTCCATGCCAAGGATAGACTTAAACCAGGCCACACCTCCATGAAGCTACAACGCCGCAAGCCGGGAAGACCGGATCTGACCCAATCAACCGAGCGTGAAGCCTCCGTATGAAGCCGGAAAACATACCACGAGAAGAAGTAGTAATGCTATGAAGAAGACTGATACCAAAGAGACCATCACTGTAGGTTTTTTCTGGGTTTTTAGGCATTTTCTTATTTTTAGGAATTTTAAGAGAATTCTGGTATTTTTATATATTTTTAGGATTTTTAGGGATTTTGAGGCATATTAAGGATTTTAATATTTTTAGGGGTTTCATGGCTTTTTGGGGTTTTAGGGTTATTTGAGTTTCTAGGGGCATTAATGTATTCTTAGAGTTTTAAATGTTCTAGGGGTTTAAAAAGTGTTTAAATTTTTAGTTTTTCTTTAGGATTTTTTAGGGTTAATGATTTTTAAGGTTTTGTGGTATTTATGGTTTTATTGTGATTTTAGTATCTTTTTTTGGGGGTTTAATGTTTTTAGTGATTTTTAGGATTTTAAGTGTTTTTAGATTTTTCAAATATTTGTAATGTTTTAAATAATTCTTAGGGTTTTTATGTTTTTAGCTATTCTTGATATTTTTTATGATTTTTATGTTTTTAGGGATTTTTGAGATTTTTAGTGTTTTTGGGGATTTTTGGTGATTGTTGGGTTTTTTTGGATTTTAGGTTTTTTAGTTTTTTATGTTTTTAGGGGTATTAAATGTTTTATTTTTTAAGGTTTTTTTAGGAGTTTTTATGGTTTTTTTGTTCTTTCCATTTTTATGGATTTTTTAGGTTTTTAAGGTTTTTAGATATTTTGAAGGATTATAGGGGTTTTTCTAGTTTTTTTGGTGTTTTAGGTGTTATTTTAGTTTTTTTTGGATTTTTAATGTTTTTAATTTTTTTAGTGGTTTAAAGTTTTTTTAGTTATTTTCATGTGTTAGAGGGTTTTTATGGGTTTTTATGGTTTTTATGGTTTTTTAGGGTTTAATAGTTTTTAGGGGCTTTTGGGATTTTGGGGACATTTAGGTTTTTTATCATTTTTAGGGATTTTTAGGGGTTTTTAGGATTATTATGGTTTTTTCTTGTTTTATGGATTTTGAGGGTTTTCACACTTTTTAGGGTTTTTAGGTTTTTCTAGTTTTTTAGTGTTTTTTTGGGTTTTCAGGTGTTTAATTTTTAAAGGTTTTCATTATATTTTTTGGGTTTTTGGTTTTTTATGTTTTTAGTGATTTTTCAGGAATTTTAAGGATTTGTATGGTTTTATGGGATTTTAGGGATTTTGAGGGTATTAAGAGCATTTTTGGGTATTTACAGTTTTTATGGTTTTTTGGGTTTTAGAGTTTTTTTTAACTTTTTTAGGGTTTCAGTGGTTTGTTAGAGTTTTTTTACCTTATAATGGGTTTAACGGGATTTTAGAGTTTTTAGTGGTTATTAGGGTTTTTATGGGTTTTTAGGGTTTTAGGGTTTTTATAGTTTTTAGGGGTTTTATGGGTTTTCTAGGTTTTTAGAATTTTTAGGGTCTTTTGAGGGGTTTTAGCATTTTTTTAGTTTTTAAGGGTTTTATGTGTTATTTGGTTTTTTAATTTTTCTTAGGATTTTTTTGGGTTTTTAGGGGTTTTATTTTTTATTACATTTTTAGGGATATTTAATAATTTCTTATGATTTTAATTCGTTTCTAGGATATTTATGGATTTTGAGGGGTTTTCATGTTTTTTATGTATTTTAAGTTTTTTGAACTTCTTAGTGTTTTTTGATTTTTTAGGGGTTTAAATGTATATATATTTTTAATGTTTTCTTAGGGTTTTCCAGGGTTTATGATTTTTTAATTTTTATTCATTTTTTATGATTTTTATGGGGTTTTATGGATTATATGGATTTTTCGGTTTTTAGGGTATTAGGTTTTATTGGGGTTTTGGGGGGTTTTTTGGAGTCTTTTTGAGTCTTTAGTATTTTTAAGGTTTTTAGTGTTTTTAACATTTTTATGAGTTTATAAGGATTTCATATTTTTTAGTGGATTTAGGGTTTTATTGGTTTTGTAAGGTTTTTAGGGGTTTTTAGGGTTTTAGTGCCTTTTTTAGTTTTTGGGTTTTTAGATTTTTTATGTTTTTTAGGTATTTAGTGTGTTTTTATGTTTTTAAGGTTTTCTTATTGTTTTTAGGTTTTTGGGGGTTTTTTATGTTTTTATGGATTTCTAGGGCTTTTTTATAATTTTTAAGTGTTTTAGTGTTTTTAAAATTTTTAGGGATTCAATGTTTTGTTAGGATTTTTAGAATTTTTTAGTTTTTAAGGGATTTAAGTGATTTTAGGTTTTAAATGTTTTAAGGGGTTTTAATGGTTCAAGGGTTTTTTACCTTTTAGGTATTTTAGGTTTTTTTTGGATTTTTAGGGATTTTAAGCGGTTTTAGGGATTATGAGGGGGTTTAGGGTTTTTATACATATTAGGGTTTCTTTGGATTTTGTGCTTTTTAGGGTTTGTTTTTATTTTTTAAGTGTTTTAAGGTTATTTTGAATTTTTTAAGAATTTTAGCCGTTAAAAGGGTTTTAGAGATTTTAGTTTTTTAGATATTTTAATGGTTCTATGGTTTTTATGGTTTTCCAGTTTTTTTATTTTTTAGGGGGGATTTATAAATTTTAGGGTCTTTTGGGTTTTTTAATGTTTTTATTATCTTTAGGTTTCTTAGGGGTTATATTTTTTTGGTTTTCAAGATTTTATTTTGGGTTTTTTTGTTTTTTTGTGTTTTTGATATTTTATTTAGATTTTTTTTAATTTTTAGGATTTTTAGGATTTTTATTGTTTTTAGGGGTTTAAGGTTTATTAGGGTTTTTATCATTTTTATGTTTTTAGTGGCCTTATGTGTTTTTTTGTTTTTTTTTTGTTTTTATGTTTTTCTTAGGGGTTTTTAGTGATTTAGGTTTTTTTTGTTTTTCGGGATTTTAGGTATTTTCTAAGACATTTATTTGTTTTTAGTGTTTTTAGGGATTTTGAGGGGGTTTAGGGTATTTTAAAGGTTTTATTATTATTATTTTTTGTTCATGGGTTTTTTATTTTTTTATTATTTTTAATTGTTTTTTAGAGCTGTTTAATTTTTTTACAGTTTAAAAGGGTTTTTAGTGTTCTTAATGGTTTTTAGGGATTTTATGGGCTTTAAGGGTTTTTACTGTTTTTTGTTATTTAGGGTTTTTTTGGTTTTTAGGGTTATTTTTGGATTTAATGTTTTTTTTTTGGTTTTAGGGGTTTTAAAAGATTTTAGGTATTTAATGATTTCTTAGGTGTCCTCAATTTTTAGGGACATTTTAGGATTTTTTTTTGGGGATTTAAGGGGTTTTAGGGATTTTGATGGTTTTATGGTTTTTAGTTTTTTAGTTTTTTTATGGATTTTAGAATTTTTTAAATTTTTAGGGGTTTTGAATTTTTATGTTTTAAGGTTTTATTATGAGATTTGAGGGTTTTTTTGAGTTTTTTATATTTTTTGGTATCATTGGAGAATTTTAGGATTGTAATAGTTTTTAAGAGTTTTTGGAATTGTAATTTTCTTAACGGTATTTTAGGGTTTTAAGGATTTTTATGTAGTTCTGGGTTTTAGTGTTTTTTATGTTTTTATGGGTTTTATAGTTTTTTTAGAGTTATTATTATTTTTGGGGGTTTAAAAGGTTTTTTTAGAGTTTTTTACGTTTTTCACAGGGTTTTAATGTTCTAAATAGTTTTTATGGTTTTTAAGTGATTTTAGTGTTTTTAGGGTGTGATGATTTTTTTTTGTTTTTAGGGGTTTTATGTTTTTTTAAATTTTTAATGTTTTAGTATGGATTTTCATTGTTTTTAGGGTTTTTACATTTTTATGGATTTTTATGTATTTTTTAGGATTCTTATGATTTAATAAGGTTTTATCGATTTTAAGGGTTTTATGGTTTATGGGGTGTTTAAGTATTTTTGTATTTTTAAGGATTTATTAAGGGTTTTCGGGGTTTTAGGGGTTTTAATATGGTTAGGGAATATTCGGGCTTTTTGATATTTTTTATGGTTTATTAGAGTTAATAGGTATTTTGAGGGGTTTTATTATTTTTAGGGTTTTATTTTTTGGGGGGGTTTTAAAGTTTTCTGATTTTTATATGTTTTTATGGTATTTTATAGTTTAAAACATTTTAAGGTTTTAAAGGGTTTTAAGAGTTTTTAGTGGGTTATTAGATTAGTTTAGCTATATTTTGAGTTTTTATTGGTTTTATGGGATTTAAGGGTTTTTATGGTCTTTTATGGGTTTTAGGATTTTAAATATTTTTTGGTTTTTTTGTTTTTTATCTTTTTATTGTTTTATTTAGGGTTTTCAAGGTTTTTATGGGTTTTTCTCATTTTTAGGTTTTCTTGGGATTTTTATGATTTTTATGAAATTTTATAGTTTAGGAATTTTGATGGTTTTTTAGGGTTTTTTGGATTTATAAATTTTTTAGGTTTTTATGGATTTTTACTATTTTTAGGATTATAAGGTTTTCTAATTGTATTTCAGGTCTTTATGTTTTTTTTTAAATTTTAGGGACTTTTAATGATTTTTTTAGTATTTCATGGTATTTAGGGTTTTAGTGATTTTGAGTCTTTTGGGGTTTTTTTGTTTTTTTTGGGGTTTATGGTTTTTTTTAATTTTCGGGTTTTTTGGTTTTTAGATTTTTTAAACATTTTTAGGGTTAAATTGTTTTTACAGTTTTAGTGGGAATTTTTTGTTTTATGGGTTTATAGGGTTTTTTAATGTTTAAATATTTTTAGGATTTTAGGGGTTTTAACATTTTTATGTTCTTTAGGGGTTTTATTTTTTAATATTTAAGGATTTCTTAAGGTTTTTCAGGGTTTTAAGGGATTTTCATGTTTTTAGGGATTTTCAAAGTTTTTTACGATTTTTATTAATTTTAGGGTTTTAAAATATTCTGAGGGTTTTTAGTGGTTTCTAGGGGTTTCCATTGTTTTTTTTGGTCTTTTTGCTTTTTAAGTTTTTAGGTGTTTTAAGTAATTTTAGGTTTTTTAGGTTTTATTAGAGTTTTTAATATTTTTAAGGTTTTTATATTTTTAGTAATTTTAAGCAATTTTATCGGAATTTCATGGGGTTTAAGGGTTATTTTTTATTATTTGGGTTTGAGGGTTGTTTTGTGTTTTTAGGTTTTCAGGGGAGGTTTGGGGGGAGCTTATGATTTTTTTCAATTTTTTAGGAGGTTTATATTTTTTTAGATTTTTTTAATGATTTTAGGGGTTTAAAGGGTTTTTATTTGTTTTTTAGGTTTTTTTTCACTTTAAGATTATTTTAAGGTTTTTATGGATTTTATGGTTTTTAGGGGGTTTGGGGTTTTTTATTGGTTTTTCATTTTTTTGTCTTTTAGGGTTTTTAAATGTTTTTTTTGTTCTTATGGTATTCTAAGGGTTTCAATGATTTTAGGGTTCTTATATTTTAGGTATTTCTAGGTCTTTTTATTTTTATGGTTTTTTGGGTTTTTAAGCATTTTGAGGGGTTCGGGGGGTTTTAGGGTTTTTAGGGTTTTTAGTTATTTCATATGTGATGTTTTTTTAGTTTATTATGTTTATAATATTTTTTTTGGGTTGTTCCAAGTTTTTATGGTTTTTAGGGTAATTTATATTTGTCGTATTTTTATGGGTTTTTAAGATTTTTATAATTTTTATAGTTTTTATGTATATTGACAGTTTTTTGGTTTTTGGAGATTTAATGGATTTTTTGGGGTTTTAGGGGATTTTTTGGGGTTTTAGGGGATTTTTTATTTTGTTAGGGGTTTAAAGGTTTTTTAGTTTTTTAACTTTTTAGGAGTTTAATTTTTTTTACAGTTTTTAGTTGTGTTTTAGGGGTTTTATGGATTTTTTTGATTTTTAGGGGATTTAGGATTTTTAGGGACTTCATTTGATTTTTAGGAATTTCAATGTTTTTATGGGTTTTATGGGTTTTTAGGTTTTTATAATTTTCAGAGGGGTTTCCATGGTTTTTAATATGTTTTATGTTTTTCAATATTTCTAGATCTTTTCTTGGATTTTTATGAAATTTAGATATTTTTAGGTATTTGAGAGTTATTGGGTATATAGGGTTTTTAAAGGTTTAAAATTATTATCTTTTATGGGTTTTAAGTTTTTTTATGGTTTTAATCTTTAGTTATGGTTTTCAGGGTTTTAGTTTTTTTATTTTTGAGGATTATGGGGCTTTCATAGGATTTTTTTGGTTTTTCAGGGTTTTTTCGAATTTTGTGGCTTTTTATGTTTTTATGTGTCTTGAGAGTTTTAATGGATTTTTTATGTCTTTATGGGTTTTTTAGTTTTTAGGGGTTTATGGTTTTTAGTTTTGTTAATGGTTTTAATGGTTTAAAAGGTTTTTAGAGTTTTTATTTGTTTTTAGTGTTTTATAAGTTGTTTTGGGTTTTTAATGTTTTCAGATGTATTTATGGGTTTTAGGGGGATTAGGGGTTTTAGGATCATTTTATAGATTTTTACCATTTTATTGTTTTAAGGTTTTTAGGGGTTTTAATTATTCTTTGTTTTTGATGATTTCCTTATTCGTTTTTAGGTTAATAAAGGTTTTTTAGTTTTTTAGTGATTTTTATGAATTTTCTAGAATTTTTATGTTTTATTAGTATTTTTTTGTGATTTTGAGGTTTTTAGGGTTTTTAGGGTTTTTGAATTTTTAGATTTTATGGTTTTTAAGTGTTTTGGGTTTTTTTTTGGTTTTCATAGAGGTTATCTAGGTTTTTAGGGTTTTAGGTTATTTAGGTTTTTTAGGCCTTTTTATGATTTTTATGGTTTTTAGGGATTTTATGGATTTTTAGGTTTTTAGGGGTTTTAATGTTTTTTATTGTTTTTAGATTTTTTAGGTTTTTAGAGACTTTGATTATTTTTATATTTTTACATTTTTCATAGTATTTTTCATTTTTTAAGGGTTTTAGGTTTTTAGGGATTTTTACGATTTTTTATGATTTTTAGGGTTTTAGGGATTTTGAGTCTTTTTAGGGTTTTAGGGTCTTTATGTCTTTTGGTTATTTATGTTTTTTTTGTGTTTTTAGGGGTTTTAAGGTTTTCAGAGTTTTTTTACATTTCAAGGGTTTAAATGGTTGATTGATTTTGTAGTGATTTTTAATATTTTTATGGGTTGTTAAGGTTTTTATGGTTTTTATGGTTTTTCAGGTTTTTATGGTTTTAGGGTCTTTTCAGGGTATGTTGTGGTTTTTATCATTTTTCAGATTAAATGGGTTTAAATTGTTTTTAGGTTTTCAGCTATTCTTATGGTCTTTTATGCTTTTAAGGATTTTAATGGATTTTTTATGATTTTTTTTCATTTCTGATGGTTTTGAAAAACAAATTATGGTAATTAAGGTTTTAGGATTCTAATATTATCTTATGGGGTTTAAGGGTATTTATGGTTTTTTACAATTTAAGTGGTTTTTATGAGTTTTTAATATTTTAGGGTTTTTATGGTTTTTTTTTTAGGATTTTATGATTTTTAGGGGTTTTTAGGTTTTTAGGGTTTTTGGGTGTTTCAATGTTGTTATTGGGTTTTTATAGTTTTATAAAATTTTTGGGTATTTAAGGATATTGAGGGTTTCTAGGAGTTTTTATGTTTTAATGGGTTTTGAGGGTATTTATTATTTTTAGGTATTTAGTGGTTTTAAGTTATTTTTGGTTTTTATGGTTTTCTGAGAAGTTTTCAGGGTTTCAGGGTTTTTTTTGTTTTTAGTTATTTTAGGTATTTTTTATATTTTTTATTTTTTATCAATTTTCTTGATTTTGAGGGTTTTTATGTTTTTTAGGGTTTTTATTATTCAATGTTTTTTTTTGTGTTGATAAGGGTTCTTTGATTTTTTAGGGTTTTTTGGTTTTTAGAGTTTTTAAGGTTTTTTGGGGTTTAAATATTTTTTATAGTTTGTAATGGTTTGAGGGTTTATATGGGGTTTTAGGGTTTTTTAGGTTTTTTTAGGTTTCTAGGGGATCTTAGGTTTTTGGGGGTTTTAGTGTTTTAGGGTTTTAGGGTCTTTTAAACTATTTATCGTTTTTTAAGTTTTTTGGGTTTCATATTTTTTAGGTTTTATGGATTTCATTGGGGTTTTTATAGTTCTTATGGTGTTTTATGTTTTAGTTATTTTTAAAATTTTATGTGTTATTTGTGTTTTTAGGTATTTTGAGGGTTGGTAAGGTTTTAGCGGTTTTATGGTTTTATAGGGTTTTACCATTTTTTAGGTTTTTAGGGGTTTTGGGTTTTGGGTTTTTAGTTTTTATGGTTTTCTTTTGGGTTCTTAGGGTTCTTTTGTATTTTTATGTTTTAGGTATTTTTAGGTCATTTTTAATATTTTTAGATGTTTTTTTGGGTTTTAAGGATTTTGAAGTCTTTTAAGTTGTTTAGGGTTTTATGGTTTTTTCTTGGATGTTAGGATTTTTTGATTATTTTTGGATATTAAATGTATTTCAGAGTCTTATATTATTTTTAAGGGTGTCCATTTTAGTTTTTATAAGAATTTTTAATGGTTTTAAGGGGTTTCCAAGTTTTCGGGTATTTTAGTGGTTTTGTGGTCTTTAGGGTATTGAGGGTTTTTAGATTTTTTTAGTTTTTTATGGTTTTATGTATTTTTAGGTTTTTTAGGTTTTCTTAAGGTTTTAGTATTTTTTACATTTTTTGGGATTTTTATGGCATTTTTATGATTTTTATGGATTATTACGGTTTCAATGTATTTTGAGGGGGGGTTTTGGGGTTTTTAGGGTTTTTAGGGTATTTTAATGTTTTTAGGGTTTTATATGTTTTTTGGTGTTTTAAGTGTAGTTTAGTTTTTAAGCTTTTCTTAGAGTTGTTCATGATTTTGGGGATTTTTACATTTTCACAGGTTTTTATGAATTTTTATGAATTTTTTGGTTTTTAATGTATTTAGTGACTTTGAGTGGTTTTAGGGTTTTCAGGGTTTCTTAAGGTTTTTAGTTTCATTGTATTTTTTATGTTTTTAATGGTTTTCTAGATCTTTTCATGTTTTTACGTGTCTGTAAGGTTTCTAGAGTTTTTTGTGGTTTTAAGGGTTTTAATAGGTTTTCAGGTTTTATTTACGGTTTTTTTGGGTTTTTTTATTTGTTTTGGTTTTTAGGGTTTTTTTATCGTTTTTTAGTATTTTAGGTGTTTTATTTTTAAACTTTTTACAAAATTTCAAAAATTTTGTCAAGGTTTTTTGAATTTTATTAATTTGTAAATAATTTTAGGGATTTATTTTATTTTTATAGTTTTTCAGATTTTTATAGATTTTTAGGGGGTTTTAGGGTGTTTATGATATTAGCATTTTTTAGGTTTTTAAGGGAATTAGGTTTTTCAAGTTTTAAGGTTTTCTTATGGATTTTCAGGTTTTTTATGTTTTTAAGGATTTCAAATCTTTTTTAGGATTTTTATAATTATTTATGGTTTTAGGGATTTTAAGGTGTTTTTGGGATTTTAGGTTTCGATGGTTTTATTTGGGGTTTTATGTTTTTTTAGTTTTTAGGGTTTAAAATGTTTTAATAGTTTTTAATTTTTTATGTTTTTTATGTTTTTAGGGGTTTTATGGTCTTTTAATGATTTTTGGGTTTTCATCATTGTTTTAGTTTTCTGGGGTTTTAAGTGTTTTAAGGTTTTTAATGTTTTATTATGGTTTTTCTTGGTTTTAGAGATTTTTATGTTTTAAAGGACATTTATGGATTTTTCAGATTTTAATTTTTTAGGGTTTTTAGGGATTTTTATTATTTTTATTCGTTTTAGGGTTTCTTTGGTTTTTTAGGCTTTAATTGGGTTTTTTGGTATTTTTGGTATTTTGAGTTTTTTAGTGTATTTAAGTTTCCTATTTTTTAAATATTTTTAGGCATTTAAATGGTTTTTTAGTTTTTAGTGGTTTAGGGTTTTATATATTTTTAGGGGTTTTAATATTTTTAGGGGTTTTAATATTTTTAGGGGTTTTATGATATTTAGGATTTTCTTTTTTTTTTTTGATTTTTTTTCATTTTTTGGTTTTAATGGTTTTTTTTGTTTTTTGTTTTTATGGTTTTCTTGGGATTTTTTTGGGTTTTTTTGTTTTTTTTTATTTTTTTGGTATTTTTATGTCCTCGTTATGATTTTTATGTGTTTTAGTGTTTTAAGGGATTTTCAAGGATTGTAGGGTTTTTAAAACCTTAAATTTTTTTTGGATTTTTAGGGTATTAAATGTTTTTTCCTTTTAAGGTTTTGATAGTGGTTTTTTGTGGTTTTGGGGTTTTTCTGGTTGCTTAGGGGTTTTTGGCGTTTTCTGGTTTTTTTGGGGGTTTAGGGGTTTTTTGAGTTTTTAGGTGTATTAAGGTTTTTAGTGTTTTTTTAACATTTTTATGGATTGAAAGGGGTTTTTGGGATTTTAGTGGGATTATAGTGTTTTTATGGGGTTTTTAGGGCTTTCTATTGTTTTGATGCATTTTTAGGGTTTTTTGCATCTTTTAGTTTTTTTTTGTTTTAAGTGTTTTTAGGATTTTACGTGTTTTAGGGAAACTATGTGTTTTTAGATGTGTATACATTTTATTGATTTTTAGTCATTTTTAAATATTTTTATTTTTATTTAGTATTGTTAGAAATTTTTAGGGTTTTTAGTGTTTTTTGGGTTTTATTGTTTTTTGGGTTTTTTGGATTTTATGAGTTTTAATTGTTTTTAGGTTTTTAATATTTTAGGGGTTTTTGAGGTTTTTAGGGATTTTAACATTTCAATGGGTTTTTAGGTATTTTTAGGTTTTTTATTTATATTAAGGTTATTATTGAGTTTGAGGTTTTTTATATCTTTTTAGGGTTATTATGGTTTTTATGGAGTTTTTGGGATTTTTGGATTTCTTATGTTTGTTATTTATTAACATTTTTTGAGTTTTTAATGTTTTTAGGTGTTTAAAGTGTTTTAGAGTTTTTAGTGGGCTTCAAGGATTTTATGGGATTTTGGGGGTTTTTAATATTTTTGGGGTGTTCATGGTTTTTAGGGTATTTTAGTGTCTTTAGATTTATTTTTTATTTTTTAGGGGTTTAAAGTGTTTTTATGTTTTTATGTTTTTCTTATTATTTTTCATGATTTTTTGGGATTTATCTTTATATATATTTTTATGTCTATTTTTGATTTTTTTTAGTTTTTTATGGTTTTATTTTTTATAGGATATTTGGGTTTTTTGGTTTTTTTATGTTTTTATGGTTTTTTATTGTTTTTAACGTTTTAAGTGCTTAAAGGCATCAAGATTTTTTATTGATTTTTTTTGGGTTTTAAGGGTTTTTTGGGTTTAATATTTTTAGGGTGTCTATGGTTTTAATGTTATTCAGGTTTTTATCATGTTTTATATTTTATATGGGTTTTGAGTTCTTTTAGGTTTTTTAGGGTTTCTTATGGTTTTTATGGTTTTGTATGTTTTTATGATTTTTAGTGGTTTTTATGATTTTTAAGGGTGTTTAGGGTTTTGGGGATTTTCAATGTTGGTGGGGGGTTATGGGTTTTTAGTTTTTTTTTGTCAATCTTAGGGGTTTTATGTGTTTGTAAATTTTTATCATTTTTAAGGGTTTTTAGTGTTTTTAGGTTTTTTTGTTTTTTTATGGTTATTTTTTTTTATGATTCTTATAGATTTTAGGATTTTAGGGATTTTCAGTGTTTTTAGGGTTTCTTAGTTTTTGATGTTTTCTAATTTTTATAAGTTTTATGGTATTTTAATGTTTTTTAATGTTTTAGCTGTTTTAAGTTTTTTATGTTTTTTTCGTTCTTTTGGGGTTTTTTGAGTTTTTTGGTGTTTTAAAGGGGTTTTAGGGTCTTTAAATGTTTTTAATGGTTTAAAGGGTTTTCAGAGTTTTTATTAGGTTTTAGTTTTTTTATTTATTTTTAGGGATTTTTTAATTTTTTAGGGGTTTTTTATGGGTTTTAGGGTCTTTAGGGTTTTTTGTTTTTTATGTTTTTAGAGATTTTATATTTTATATTTTAATTTTTTCTTATGGGTTTCTGTATAGTTAGGTCTTTATGTTTTAAGGGATTTTTGGGGATTTTTTAGATTTTTTATATATTTTTTACGGTTTTTTTAGGTTATTGAGTTTATTTTGGTTTTTTATTTTTTTAGGGATTTAGGGTTTTTGGGTTTTATTTTTTTTAAGTTTTGTAGCATTTGTTTGGGATTTTAGGGTTTTTTATATATTATGGATTTTTTTCACTTTTTTAACAATTTTTATGGTTTTAGGTATTTTAGGGATTTTGGGGGTTTTGGGTTTCTTTTGCATTTTTAGGGTTATTATTTTTTTTGGAGTTTTAGGGTTTTTTTGAGTTTTTAAGGTTTTTAATGTTTTTAATGTTTTTTAAACCTTTTTAGGCATTTAAATATATTTTTATCTTTTCAGTGGGTTTGAAGGTTATTGGGGGGGGGGGTATGGTGTTAAAGATTTTTACGTTTTTTGGGATTTTTTTATTTTTAGGTTTATAGGATTTTTATGTTTTTTATTTTTTTAACTTTTTCTTTGTATTTTTAGGGATTTTAATGTTTTTTACTTTTTTGGGATTTTTATTTATTTTTGGGAATTTTATATTTTTTTGGGTATTTAGGGTTTTGGGGATTTTTAGGGTTTTTATAATTTTTGGGGTTTTTGGGTTTTTTATGTTTATGTGTTTCAGGTTTCTTTGTGTTTTTTAGATTTAATGTTTTAACATTTTTAAAGGTTTATTTTTTTTAGGTTATTTATTATTTTAGTGGATTTTATGGGTTTTACGGTATTTAGGGTCTTTTATGCGGTTTATGGTTTTTTAGCGTTTTTAGGTTTTTATTGGTTTTATGTGTTTTTATTTATTAAGGTTTTCAAGTGTTTTTCAGGAATTTTTTTCTTTTTTTACATATTTATGGATTTTATTGATTTTAGGATTTTTATGGTTTTTAAGGTTTTTATGGTTTTTAGGGTTCTTTGGGATTTTTATGGGTTTATGGTATTTCGGGGTTTTTTGGTTTTTAGTATTTTTTGGTTTCATTGGGGTTAAAAGTGTTTTAAATTTTAAAAATTTTTTACGGGTTTTTAGGGTTTTTAGGATTTTATGGGTTTTTACGTTTCTAGGTATTTTTATGTATTTTTTATTATTATTAAGATTTTTTGGAATTTTATGGATTCTGATAATTTTTTTGGGTGTTAGGTTATTTTTGGGATTTTTTCTTTTTTGTGTTTTTTGAGTTTCTATGGGTTTTATGTTGTTATTTAGATTTTTAACATTTTTAGTTGTTCAAATGGATTTACAGTTTTTATTTTTTAGTGTTTTTATTAGTTGTTCAGGTTTTCTTTGGTTTTTTATGGTTTTAAGGGGGTTTTCCATATTTAGGAATTTTTAGGGATTTTTTAGGATTTTTATGATTTTTTAGGTTTCTAGTGATTTTAAAGGGCTTTATGGGTTTTATAGTTCTGGGTTTATTTGGTTTTTTGGGGGCTTTAATGTTTTTTCTTAGTTTTTAGGGTTTTAAGGTTTTAGATTTTATTAACATATTTAGGGGTTTAAAGGGTTTTTGAGTTTTTAGTGGTTATTTTGTTTTTTTTTAGTTTTTAGGGGTTTTATGGTTTTAAAGGGTTCTTTGGGATTTTTGGTCCTTTTAGGGGGTTTTAGGGTTTTATCATTTTTAGGTTTTTATGGGTTTTATGTTTTTTTAGATTTTTATGGATTTATTTTGATATTTCACGGTTTCAAGGGTTTTTTATTTTTTTAGCAGTTTTTAATATTTTTATGGTTTTTAGAGGCATTTGGGATTTCGAGGGTTTTATTGTTTTTAGCATTTTTAGAGTTTTAGGAGGTTTGGGGTTTTTACCATTTTTTAGGTTTTTAGGGGTTTTAAGTGTTTATATTTTTTGTGTTTCCTTAGGATTATTCATGTTCTTTAGGTATTTTTATATTTTTAGGTATTTTCATGGATTTTTTGAAATTTTAGAGTTACTTTATATTTTTATGGTTTTAGGGTTTTTCAGGGGGAGTTTGGGTTTTTTAGGGTTTTTATGGTTTTTGGATTTTTAGAGAATTTTTTATTTTTTTACTGTATTTTAATTTTTTTAGAAATATTTTATGTTTTCAGGGATTTAAAGGGTTTTAGATATTGTAGTGATATTTTGGGGGATTGATGGGTTTTAATGGGTTGTTATAGTTTTTAGGCTATTTTTAGGGTTTTTAGGGTTCTTTATGTTTTTTAGTTTATTGGGGATTTTAAGCATTTTTAAGTTTTTATGGTTCTCTTAATGTTTTTTCATGGTTTTTAGGGTGTTCTATTTTTTTATGGTTTTTAGTGGTATTAGTATTTTAAATATTTTTTTAGGGTTTTTATTGATTTTTATGGGTGTTAGGGTTTTTTGGGTTTTTAAGGGATTTGATCATTTTTTTCGTTTTTAGGGGCTTTAAGATTTTTTTTAGTTTTTTAATGTTTTCTTAGGGGTTTTTAGGGAATTTATAAGTTTTTATGTGT
Source organism: Viscum album (assembly GCA_963277665.1). Lineage (NCBI taxonomy): Eukaryota > Viridiplantae > Streptophyta > Magnoliopsida > Santalales > Viscaceae > Viscum > Viscum album. The sequence continues at coordinate 367,449,414 of OY728121.1, forward strand.
TTAAGGATTTTAAGAGTCCTTAATGATTAATATAGTTTTTTGGGTTTTTATGGATTTTGATGTTATTTTGGGTTTTTACGTATTTTTGGTTGTTTTGGGTATTTTGGGGTTTTAATATTTTTTTGAGTTTTTTAAGGATTTTTTGAGTTTTAAAAATTATAATGGATTTAAAGAGTTTTTATAGGTTTAAGTGGGTTTTATGATTTTTATGGATTTTTATGGGGTTTTAAGATTTTATGTGTTTTTAGGGTTTTTAGTATTTTATGGTCTTTCAAGGATTTTTCAGTTTTAACTCTTTTTAGTGTACTTAGGGGTTTTAATTATTTTAGGTTTTAAGGTTTTCTTAGGGGTTTTCAAGGTTTTTATGGTTTTATATGTTTTTAGGATTTTATTGGGTTTTTAGGATTTTTATAGGTATTTAGGGTTTCTCAAGATTTTGAGGGTTCTTGGGGTATTTAGGATTTTTAGGGTTATCTGGGTTTTTAGGGTTTTAAAATATTTTAGGTTTTTAAGGGTTTTATGTGTTTTTAGGTTTTGAAGGCATTCATTGGGGTTTTCAGGATTTATAGAGATTTTTACAATTTTAGGGATTTTATTTGGGATTTATGATTTTAATGGGTTTTGTTGTTTTTAGGGATTTTGCGGGTATTTAGTGGTTTTTAGTGTTTTTATGGATTTTTGGGTTTTTTATGAATTTTTTAAGGATTTAAGGGTTTTTATAGTTTCATATATTTTTTATGTTTTTATGGATTTATTGTGTTCTTAGAGTTCTTAGTTGGTTTTAAGGGTTTTTATGGGTTTGTATGGTTTTTTATGTTTTTTAGGGTTTTTATGGTTTTTAGGGGTTTTATGGTTTTTCTGCTTTTTTTGTTTCTTAGGGATTTTTGTAATTTGTTTGGTTTCTTAGGGCTTTTAAGATGTTTTAGGTTTTTAAGGTTTTCTTAGGGGTTTTCAGGGTTTTATTTTTTGGGATTTTTAGGGATTTTTTTGGATTTTTTTGTTTTTTAGGATATTGATGGATTATAAGGGTTTTACTATTTTTGGGTTTTAGGGTTTTTAGGGTTTTTATTATTTTTAGTTTTTTAGGGGTTTTATGTTCTTTTAGGTATTTAAGGTTTCTATAGGGGTTTTCAAAGTTTTAAGGCTTTTTTACATTTTCAGGTATTTTTAGGCATTTTTTGTGTTTTTATGGTTTATCAGGGTTTTAGTGATTTTGAGGGTTTTGTAGTTTTTAGGGGTTCTATGGTTATTAGGGGTTTTTAGGTTTTAAGGGTCAATAAATGATTTTAGGTTTTACGGTTTTATTACTGTTTTTAGGATTTTTAGGTTTTTTTATGTGTTTTGGGTTTTTTATGGATTTTTTAGGTTTATTATCAGTTTTTGGTTTTTGGGGTTTTTTAGGGTTTTTAGTGTCTTTAGGGTTTCATAGAATTTTTACTTTTTAGTTTTTTTTCAGTTTTCAATAATTTTTAATGTTTTTTTATTTTTTTAATGTTTTTAGGTGTTTAAAGTGTTTTTAGATATTTTCCCATTTTTATTGGATTTTTCTGGGGTTTCATGATTTTTTTGGGTTTTATGGATTTATGGTTTTTATTGACTTTTTATAATTTTTAGTGTTTTATAGTTTTTAAGGGGAATTTATGTTTTTTTATTTTTACGGTTTTCTTGTTATTATTTACTATTTTTATATTTTTTATGTTTTTTGGGATTTTTAAGGATTTTGTAGGATTTTAATGGTTTTTAGGAATTTTTGGGTTTTTTATATTTTTAGGGTTTTTATGGTTTTTAGGGGTTTGGGGGTGTTATTGGGATTTTTAGTTTCTAGTATTTTTTGAGTTTTTTAGGGGTTTTAAGGTTATTAAATGTTTCTTAACATTTTCTGGTGTTTGATGGATTTTATTGTTTTTTGTAGTTTTAGGGTTTTTATGGTTTTTTGGGGTTTTTATTGTTTTTAGGGGGATTTATGGTTTTTAGGTGGTTTTAAGGTTTATAGTGTATTTTTTGGGGTTTTACTATTTTTTAGTATTTTTAGAAGGTTGATGTTTTTTAGGTTTGTAATGTTTTCTTAGTTTTTTCCGTGGGTTTAGTGTTATTTAATTTTTTTAATTTTTATGGTTTTTTAGAGTTTTTAGGATTTTTATTTTTTTAGGGGTTATATGTATTGTTAGGGTATTAGGTTTTTGTAGGGTTTTCAGCATTTTTTATGTTTCTTAGGGGTTTAAATTGTTTTTAGGTTTTTAGGGATTTCTTAGGCGTTTTAGATGATTTTTGTGTTTTAATGTTTTTAGGGAGTTTTAGGGATTTTTTAGGATTTTTGTGGCCTTTTGGATTTTTTATGGAATTTAATGGGTTTTTGTGTTTTAAAGGGTTTTTAGGATTTTTAGCAGTTTCTGGTTTTTTAGGGGATTTATGTTTTTTTATGTTTTTAAGGTTTTCTTAAGGTTTTTCATTTTCTATGGTTTTTCATGTTTTTTGGGATTTTTAGGTTTTTTTGTGATCTTTAATTATTTTTATATATTTTTAGGGGTTCTAGGGTTTTATCGTTTTTATGGGTTTTAGTGTTTTATGCTTCTTTTGGGGGTTTAGGGCATTTTCTATGTTTTTAGCATTTTTATGTTTTTTAGGGGTTTTTATGGTTTGGTGGGGTTATGCTTTTTAGGGGATTATAGGGTTTTTATTATTTTTTAGTGTTGTTGGGGGGGGGGGTTTAAGCGTTTTATATGTTTTTTCGTAGTTTTTAGTGTTTTTTTGGTTTTTAAGGACTTTTTTTGGTTTTTTAGGAATTTTGACGGTTTTTACGTTTTAGGGATTTTTATGGTTTTTTTTAGTATTTTATGGTTTTAGGGTTATTTCTGAATTTGAAGATTTATAAGGGGTTTTAGGACATTTAGGGTTTTTTTTGGGTTTTATCATTTTTAGGGGTTTTATGGGTGTTATGTGTTTTAGGTTTTTATGGTTTTCAAAGGGGTTTTAAGGGTTTTTATGGTTTTTGACATTTGTATATATTTTTTGGGTTTTTTCATGATTTTTATGTTTTTTCTTATTTTTAGTAATTTTGAGGGTTTTTAGGGTGTTTCAGGGTTTTAGGGTTTATTATGGTTTTTTTTTATTTTTGGTGTTTTAGATTAAATTGTAGGGTTTTAAGGTTTTTTAGACTATTTTATCATTTTTGGGTTTTAAAAGGATAAAAGTTTAGTGTCTTTTGTATTTTTATTGGTTTTTATGGGTTTTAAAGGATTTATTGGTTTTTAGGATTTTTAGTGGTTTTTTTGGGGTTTTTAGAGGATTTCAAGTTTTTTAGGTTTTTATGGGTTTTAATTTTTTTTGATTTTAAGTTTATTTTAGGTTTTAAAGGGGTTTTAGGGTTTTATATGTTTTTAATGATTTTTAGGGCCTTTTATAATTTTTATGAATTTCTCGGAGTTTTATGGATTATGTTTTTATGGTTTTTTAGGGTTATTAGGTTTTCTTAGGTTTTTTTAGCATTTTTAGGTTTTTTGGGTTTATAAGTTTGATTTGGGTTTTAAGGTTATTTTTTTTCAGGGTTATAGGATTTCTTTTGTTTTTAGGAGTTTTTAGTGTTTTTAGGATTTTTTTTATTTTTAGGGTCTTTGGGGCTTTGAGGGTTTTAGGATGATTAAGGTTTGTGGATTTTAATTGTTTTTAGGTTTTTTGGTGGTTTTTTTAGTTTTTAGGGCTTTATGGTTTTTTTTGGAGTTTTTAATGTTTGGAGGGGTATAAATTTTTTTAGTGTTTTTTTATTTTTATGGTTTCTATCATTTTATGGTTTTTAATGTTTTATGGTTTATTTGGTTTTAGGGTTACTATGGTTTTTTGGGTTTTTAGCATTTTCTAGGTTTTGGGAGGTTTTTAGTGTTATTAGTTTTTTATAGTTTTATTAGGGGTTTTAGAAGTTTTTAGGGATTTTTAAGTTTTTATGGATTTTTAGAAATCATATGTTTTCACGGTTTTTAGGGATTTTAAGGGTTTTAGGGTTTTTAGGGGTTTTATGGATTTGTTTATGGAATTTTAGGTTTTTGTTGAGTTTTTAATGTTTTTATGGGTTTTAGAGTTTTTTAATGTTTTTAGGTATTCAAAATATTTTAACAGTTTTTATTTGTTTTTTATGGTCTTTATGGTCTTCTGGGGAATTTTTTGTGGGTTTTGGGTTTTTATGTTTTTAGGGGTTATATTTTTTTGGGTTTTAATGTTTTCTTAGGGTTTTTTAGTGTGTTTTATATTTTTATGGATTTTTATTGTTTTTAGGGTTTTAGGTATTTTTAGTGTTTCTTGGGCTTTTAGTGTTTTAATTATTTTTAAAGTTTTTTTTAAGTTATAGGGGTTTTAGGTATTTTTTTATTTTTCAATATTTCTAGATGTTTAAGAGTTTTTTTTTGTTTTTAGAGGTTTCTGGGGTTTTAGATTTTTTTAAGGTTTGGATTTTCATATGGGTTTTGGGGTTTTTATGGGTTTTTATGTTTCTTAAGTTTTTATTTGTTTTTAGGGGTTTTAAATATTTTTATGTTTTTAATAATTCTTATTTTTTTTGAAAAAAAAATAATATTTTTTGCATTTTTATTAATTTATAGAGATTTTCTTGGGTTTTTATGTGTTTTTAAAGTTTTTAGTGATTTTGAAGGATTTTAGGGATTTTAGGATTTTAGGGTTTTTATGGTTTTTTAGGGTTTCGTGTTTTTTAATTTTTAGGGGTTTTATGGTTTCTAAAAAAATAATATTTTCAAGGTTTTAAGAGGTTTTAGGGTTTTAGGGTTTTCTGTTCTTTTTTGGGTTATTTATTGTTTTTAGGGGTTTTTAGGGACATTAAGGGTTTTAATCCTTTTTTGGTTCAAGGGTTTTATATGTTTTTTAGGGTTTTATTACGATTTTTAAGGTTATTTAGTGTTTTTTACATTTTAGTAATTTTTTAGGTCTTCTATAAGATAATTATGGGTTTTAATGGTTTTTTGGGATTTTGAAGTTTTTAGGTTTTTTAGGGTTTTTTGGGTTTTTTAATTTCATCGGTACATTAAAAATTTTAATGAATTTTTGGTTTTTATGTTTTTCATAGGGGGTTTCTAGGATTTTAGGGTTTTTAGTGACTTTACAATTTTTTTGAGATTTTTAGAATTTTATGGTTTTTTATAGTTTTTAGGATTTTAAGGGTTTTTAGGGTTTTTAGGGTTTTTATGTTTTTATGGATTTTTTGGTTTGATGGGGTTTTTTTAATTTTTTGGGATTTATATTTTTCATGTTTTCATAATGTTTTTTGTAGTTTAAAGTGTTTAATGTTTTTTTAGGTTCTTTTTTGTTTTTTGGGGTTCTGTGGTTTTTACAGTTTTACATGTTTTAGGGGTATCTAGGTCATTTCAGTGTTTAGGGTTTCTCATATTTTTAGGGCATTTTTTGGATTTTAAGATTTTTGTGTCTTTAATATTTTCTTATGGTTGTTTCGTGATTTGTAAGGGTTTTAAAATTTTTATGGATTTTTAGAATTTTTTTGGTTTTTTGGGTTTTTTTTGAACTTTTGGGATTCTTAAGGGTTTTAGGGGTTTTTAGGTTTCTTAATTTTTTTTAAGTTTTTAGGGGTATTAATTATTTTTTGTTTTTTTGGTATTCTAATGTTTTTTCATGTTTTATATGGTTTTTTACATTTTAGAAATTTGTAGGGTCTTTTAGAGGTTTTATGGATTTTGTGATTTTATGGATTTTAAGGGGTTTAGGGGTTTTAGGGTTTCTAAGGATTTTTAGATTTTTAAAATTGTAGTGGTTTAATGGGTTTTTAGACTTATTAGTGGGTTATTTGTTTTTTTTTTTGGTTTTTTGGGTTTTTTGGTTTTTTAGGGTTTTAGGGTTTTTATGTTTTTAGGATTTTTAAATGTTTTCGTATTTTATGGTTTTCTTAGGGGGTTTCATGTTTTTTTGGGTTTATTATGTTTCAATTGATTTTTATGTCTTTATTTTGGATTTTTATGGGTTTTATGTTTTTTAGGGATTTTGAGGGTATTATGGTATTTAGGGTTTTAGGGATTTTACTATTTTAAGCATTTTTTAGGTTTTTTTATGTGTTTTAATTGTATTAAGGTTTTTATGTTTTTATTAGAGAATTTCATTATTTTTTATGCTATCTACATTATTGGGGGTTTTAGGGAATTTTACGTTTTTTACGGATTTTTAGGGTTTTTATAGTTTATTGGTTTTCAGGATTTTGAGGGGTTTTTGTGTTTTTTGGGTTTTTAGGGTTATTATAGTTTCCCTGGGTTTTGGGTGGTTTTCTGTTTTTTTGGTGTTTGGATGGTGTTTAGAGATTTTTTTAACATTTTAGAGGTTTAAACTTTTCTCTGATTTTTAGTCTCTTTTTATGGTTTTTTTTTGGTTTTTTAGTCTGTTTAATGGTTTTTAAAGGTTTTTTGGATTTTAGGCTTTTTAGGGATTTTTAGCGTTTTTTGTTTTTAGGGGTTATAACTGATTTTAGGTTTTTAAGTTCTTCATTATTTTTTCATTATTTTATGCGTTTTTATGTTTTTATGCATTTTTATCGATTTTTAGGATTTTTGTAGAATTTTAGGGTTTCTAGGGATTTAGAGGGTTTTTATGATATTTTATGGTTCATAGGCAAGGAAAGCGCAGGGCCAGCCTATTCATGACCACCCCAAAACTTATTAGAAAAAAACAAACAAGAGACAGGGGCGGGGCGGGGTCAATTAACCCACATCCAAACACCATGGGCACCCCCAAAAAACCCAAAAGTCCCCAAAAATAAAAAAGGCACACAAAACCATACAAAGCAGAAACACAAAAGCATCTCCAACAGCATCTCCCACCCAAATAGCAACAGTATCCCACAACACCATTTTCATCATCCATCACCTCCTTGCCATGCATATCCACGGCCAGCATCACATAACCACCAGCTTCAGAGTCATAAGTCTCACCTTCATCACATCGCAGCCAAGCAGCAATCATCACCAACAAAAAAGAACACAAAATCTAGACATAGGGGAAAATTTCCATCAGCACCTCCCAGCCAATCAGTAATGAACATATTTCATCACATCCTAGACAAGAAACAACCATCACCCAACAACATAGATTCTAGAAACCATCTCCTCTTATCCAGTCAGCTTCTACAATTTCGCACCTAGTATCACATCCATAAACAAAGGCCAACCAAGACCTATGTCGAGAACACATCCACAACACCCAAAGGCTAGACAACATCCAGTGCCACTAAACCGAACCAATATCCATCACCCACAACAATTCAAAACCAAACTAGCCACAGCACAGAAGACCATGGTCCAACATAACAGCCATAAATCAGCAAAACTTAACTATACCTTCATCAATAGAATAATAAAAATTAGAGGGAGAGGAACCGGAAACACAAACCACTGTATTCTACACAAAATGAATCCATACCGATCTCATATGCACCCCCTATATCCTCTAAGAAGATCTAAAAGCCCCTATCACAACATTGATCACTATTCACCATATTCCGTCACAAATCCAGAAAAGCCACCAAGATCGACCCTTCCTCAGATCACTTCTGCAAACCCTCACCTCGCCGTGACTTCTCACAAGCCACCAGAATCTGAGCTACACATGATGATGTGACCCCACCTAATAACCAGAACTTTCCACACCATCATGAAAGGAGCTGAACCCCACTGCAGAGAAGCCCCACCGCCCTGTGAGTCGACCAGAGACACTGCCATAGTAAAGAGGTCGACTCCACCATTGGGGCGACACTCATGGAAGAGTGGTTACTAGATCTTCTGAGGCCGAGTGAATTCACCGCAATATCCTGTCCAAGTCGTCGCCACCCTTTCCCAAAAAGAGCTACTAGATCCCTTCACCACAAACCATCTTCCTCGTCTCCCATAAGTGTATCCCTAGAGAATAAGACTACTCTAAAAAGACACCATTATCATCACAAATCTTGACCTAGAAGAAATCAACAAATCCACTAAGTAGGTTTCCAAGATACAACACTGGAAGCCACGACATCATAAGGGGATTATGGGGTTTTTTTAGTTTTTAGTTTTTTTCATGTTTTTATGTGTTTTAGGATTTTTAACGTTTTAAAGGTGTTTTATGTTTTGAGGTGTTTTTAGGGGGTTAAGGGTCCTATAAGGTTTTTAACTTTTTTTAGATTTTTTATTTTTTTTATGTTTTTACGGATTTTTATAGATTTTTAGGATTTTTATGGGTTTTTAATGTTTGCAGGGATTTTAGGGTTTTTAGGGGGTTTGGTGGTTTTGTGGATTTTAGGGTTTTTAGGGTTATTATAATTTTTAGTTTTTTAAGATATTTTATGATATTTTAGGTTTTTAAGGTTTTTCAGGGTTTTTAGGGTTTTTCTGTCTATAGGTATTTTTATCGGATTTTAGGAATTTTTTCTTTTTTGGGAATTTTTTGGGTTTTTTGAGTTTTTTAGGGTTTAAATGTTATTTTAGAGTTTTTAACGTTTTGGGGGGTTTAATTGTTTATATGTGTTTTTATTGAATTAGGGTTTTAGTTTTTTTAGGGTATTTGATGGCTCTTATAGGTTTTTAGGTTTTTTAGGTTTTTTAGGGTTTAGGGTTTCTATCCTTTTTTGGGTTTTATGGGGATTAAGTGTGTTTAGGTTTTTAAAGTTTTATTTGGTATTTTTAGGGGTCTTAAGGGTTTTATGTTTTTAGTAATATTTAGGGAATTTTTTAAAATTTTACAAATTCAGGCATTTCTTGGAATTTTAGGATTTTTAGGGGTTCTTAGGGTTTTTTTTGGTTTTTGTGGTTTTAGGGTTCTTTTAGTTTTAAGGGTTTTAAAGGGTTTTTAGGGTTTTTTATGAATTTTATCAATTTAAATGGGTTTTATAGTTTTTAGTGTGTTTTGGGTTTTTTAAGGGTTTAAGTGTTTTCTATAGGTTTTTTGGGTTTTGGGGTTTTGGGGCAGAAGAGGTTCGGGGCTAGGCGAGCCTGGCCCCCCAAAATTAATTCAAAAGGAAAAGGCAGCTATAAGATGGGCCTAAAATGGAAAGTATGAATTTCGCCCATCCGATCCGAGTCCAAGAACGGAATACAATAAGGTTGGGCGATAAAGAACCTCATTGGGAATTTTTAGGATTTTCTGTGTTTATTAGGGCTTTTAAAGTTTTTAGTGTTTTTATGGTTTTTCTAGGGTTTTTAGGTTTTTTGAGTTTTTAGGTGGTATAGAGTTGTTTACATTTTTAAACAATTTTAGGGGTATAATGGGTTTTTAGTGTTTTTAGTGGTTTTTAGGGTTTTTATGGGGTTTAAAGGTTTTAGGTATTTTTATGGTGTTTGGGGTTTTTAGGGGTTTTAGGGTCAATTAGGACTTTTAGCACTTTTTTTATTTTTTAGGTGTTTTATGTTTTTTTAGGTCTTTATGGTTTTCTATTTTTTCAGGGTAATAGGTTTTTTAAAAAAATTAGTTATTTTTTATGATTTTTTTGGAATTTTATGTATTTTTAGACTTTTTAGGTATTTGGGGGATTTTAGGATCCTTTTGTGTTTTGGGGTTTTAATCCATTTTAGTTTTTTAAGTGTTTTAAGTGTTATTTTTTTATGATTTTTTAGCGATATTCAAAGTTCTTAGGGATTTATATTTTTTTTCAATTTTTTTATGATTTTTTAGTTTTTTTTTTATTTTTAGGGTTTTAGGGGATTTTGATTGTTTTCATGGTTATTTAGGGTTGTTAGGGATTTTAGGGTTTTTTGTTTTTTAGGGTTTTAATTTTTTTAGTTTTTTAATGTTTTTAGGGTATTAACGGGTTTTTAGAGTTTTTAGTGGTTTTTATGTTTTTTATGTTGTTTTAGGGTTCTTTTGGTTTTTAGGGGTTTTAGGGTTTTTAGGGTTTTAGGGTTTTTATGGTTTTTATGGAATTTTTCATTTTTTAGTTTTTTTAGTAGTTTATGTTTTATTTTATTTTAAGGTTATATTAGGGTTTTTCTTGGTTTTTGGTGTCTTTTTATGATTTTAAAGATTTTTAGGGATTTTGAAGATTTTTATAGAGTTTTAGCATTTTTTAGGGATTTTGACGGTGTTTAGGGTTTGTATTGGTTTTTTGGGATATTAACATTTTTTGAACATTTTAGGGTTTTATGGTACTTTATAGCTTTTTAATGTTTTTAGGGAAAGGAAGGTGCATGACTAAGCTATCCTTGGACTCCCAAAAATTATTAAAATGGATAAAGAAAGCAAGGGATGGGAGGAGTCAAACGACCCACAACCAAAAACCAAAAACCCCCTAGAAACTAAAAAACACCAAGGAACCCAAAATCACACAAGAGGGGGAAGAATCCCCACATTCGCTGAAGTTAGAAGTCAGAAGTTGGATCGTATGGGTCACCATTAGTACAATAACCAGAGGAACCATCAGCATTTACCAACTCCCACTCAGATTCATGTTGTTTGAAGTGTGCAGTTTACATATCATTTAACATTCACCACTCTGCAAGATTCTTTTCATAAGAGTGTTTTTCAGGTTGCCCACACTTATGAGATACATTATTTTTTGGACCATAAGAGGACGCTCTATTAGAAAAGGTCTTTGGTATCTTTAATTAGTCCTTACTCTACTTCCTATTTGGGAGAGTCGAGTGAAACCCTATAGAAAATTTACCTTTCTTATGTGGTAAACCATCCTAAATAAATTCCATTTTTCTCTTCACCATGTTTGAGTTCATCTAGTTCTCATCATCATTACCAGCCCCCAAATGATAAAAAATTTGTGAGTCTATTCCCTCCTAAAAGAGATTATTCTGCAGTGGTTTCTTCATCACGTTAATTTCCTCCAAAACCATGTCCCTCAAGATCATACATTTAGGATTTACAATTGAACACTCCTCATTCCTCATCGAAACTAGTTGTCAGTCCTCATCTTTCTCAAAACAAGAAATCTGGTCCATTTTCCTCTGGTTCCAAAGCCGGGTTGAAGGTTCAACTTCCAACTATCCAAACACCTCCACCTTCCAAGCATGTTGAGTATCATGTACTTCCTCATACACAGCCATGGTTGTCTGGTCCAGTTCCTCTTCAAGACCAACATGAGCAATTTGAACCCAGATGCCCGACACCTCTTCCTGCACATCATGGGTAGGGTTTTATGAACCATCAATTAGTGTTTTTCCTTCCACATTAGTAGCACCATTACCATAAGCCTGAATCAGAGGTATATCCTTCACTTCACCTTGCACATTACCCTCACCACTAGACAAACACACCTGCACATTATCATCATCCACAAAAAACTGGACCGAGTAACTAATTTCATCAACATAGGCATCATTCATAGAAACATAATTCACATTAATAGAGTCACACAAATCCCATGCATTAGCTCGCACAACATCACCCGATAACAAGGGGACCTGGAAACCCTTATCCTTCTCTTCACATACTGCACCCTTACACCCAGAGTAAGTGACTTTCCCTAGTTTCTCTTCCATAATTTTATAAATAGAATAACTCCTCCATCCAACATCCTACTTTAATTTCCTTACCTCAATCCCAGCATCTCCATCATCATCCAACTTATGTTAAACATCGAGTTACACATGATCCATATCCCAAGAATCCAAACCATCAAATTGATTGTGTAAAGGGGAATTGTCAAGCTCTACGCCACCATTTCTACCTTCATCCCACATCTCCACCATCCCAATATTGTTTCACCCTTCCTTAATATCCATCGCCCCCTATCTGACACAATTCTCATATCCCTTTTTAGTATTTCAAACAGTACAAAGACCCTCATATCATGGGGTGACTGCCTAGTGATCTTCATTAGAACATCTTCACCCACTTAATTAGCAAGAAACTCAACATCAGAAAGTTACTCAACCTAAGGTCCATTCAGATACCTAGCCAACTTACCACCTACCACTCCATGGACCAGCCCCATAGCTCCTCTTCTCCTTATTCCACACCTTCATTCTATACTAATGTGACCCATTTTCTTGTATTTAGAACAAAAAACCACCAAAAAATCCAAGATGACTGGTTTTTTATATCATAATTCCTTACCAAAAACAATCTAAAAAAAATAAACCAGTGCCTTGGTTGTGTCCACATCAACACAAACCCTTGGGGAAATAAGGTGAAAAATTTCTTGAGTCCTGTTGTCTGAGCACAAAAATCAACCCACGAGATTCCCAAGCATAAATATGATAGTTGAATTTTGGAAAGGAAGAGGGAGTTCAGAAAACCAAACCCATGAAGCATACATCAGTGAGTCTATGTTCATGTGAAGCTCAATAATCCACCTAAAGAGAAAAAATATGAAACTGTTTAAGCATCGAGGGGTTGAGGACCAAGTGCATATCCAATCTTCATCCATTGAAAACCTAATAATGATGTTTCTTCCATCAAGAAATAATATCGTTACTTTATTTTTATGTGTTTTTAGGGGTTTTAATGTTTTTAGGGGTTCCTATGGTTTTAATGGGGTTTTGGGTTTTTGGGGTCTCTTTAGGGTTTTTAGGTTTTTTAGGGTTTCATCATTTTTTAGGTTTTTAAGGGTTTTAAGTGTTTCTAGTTTTTTATGGTTTTCTTAATGTTTATCAATGAATTTAGGGTGTTTTCTATTTTTAGGCTTTATGGTATTTTTTAGGATTTTTTTAGTTTTATGGTTTGTTGGGATTTTGAGGGATTTTAAGGTTTTTAGGGTTTTTGTGGTTTTTGGCGTTTTTAGGGTTTTTGAGGTTTTATGTGCATTTTCATTTTTAAGATTTTCTTTGGGTTTTTAGGGTAATAAGGGTTTCTTATTTTTTTGGTATTTTAGGGTTTTTAGTATTTTATAGGGGTTTAGGTACTTTGAGTGGTCTTAGGGTTTTTATGATTTTTACGTTTTTTGGGTTTTAGGGTTTTAGGGGTTTTTTGTGTTTTTTTATTTCTTATGTCTTTAAGGGTTTTAGAGTTTTTAAAAAAATTAAAGGGTTTAACGGTTTTTTACAATTTTTAGTGGTTTTTTGGGTTTTATTGGTTTTTATGTTTTTTAAGGTTTTTAGGGGTTTTATGGGTTTTAGGGGTTTTAGGGGTTTTAGGGGTTTTAGGATCCTTTATGATTTTAGGTTTTTAGATATTTTGGTTTTTAGGGGTTTTAATTGTTTTAAGGTTTTAAAACTTTCTTAGGGGTTTTCAGGTTATTTTGGGTTTTATGATTTTAGTTCTTTTTAGAAATTTTTTGGATTTTTATGGTTTTTAGAGTTTTAGGGATTCTGAGGGATTCTTTGGGTTTTAGTGTTTTTAGGGTTTTAGCCTTTCTATGTTTTTTAGGGTTTTAAGTGTTCTTAGTTTTTAAGGTTTTCTTTAGTTTTCATTTTCGGTTTGTAGATATTTTAAGGAATTTTAGAGCTTTTTTTATTTTTATAGGGTTTTTCGGTGTTTTTGGGATTTTTATGGTTTTTAGGAGTTTTCTGAATTTTTTGTTTTTTTTTATTTTAAGAAATTTTTTGGTCTACATGGTTTTTTGAGTTTTTAAAACCTTTTTAGGGGTCTAATGGGTTTTTAGAGTGTCTAGTGGTTTTTAGGGTTTTTTTGGTATTAGTGTTTTTTATGGTTTTTATAGTTTTTAGGGTTTCTAGTGTTATTTAGTGGGTTCTTTATTTTTTAGATTTTTTAGGCGTTTTAAGTGTTTTTAATTTTTTAATGTTTTATTTGGGGTTTTAGGGTTTTTATATTTTTTTTATATTTTAAGGTAATTTTAGGGATTTTTGAGTTTTTAGGTTTTTTTGGAATTTAGGGGTTTTAAGTGTTTTTTTCTTTTTAAGGTTTCATAGGGGTTTTTTTATTTTTTTTCATTTTTATGGTTATTATGGAATTTTTAGTTTTTTATTGTTTTTAGTGTTTTTAGTGATTTTTTGGTTTTTTGGGGTTTTTAGGTAATTTATGTTTTTTGGGATTTATTTTGGTTTTTAGGGTTGTGATGGTTTTTTAGTTTTATAGTGTCTTTAGAAGTTTAATTTTTTTTATAGTTTTTAGTGGTTTAGGGTTTTATGGGTTTTATGGATTTTACAGATATTAGGGTTTTCTAGTTTATAGGGTTTTTTTTGTTTTTTAGGTTTTAGGAGTTTTAAGTGATTTTCGGTTTTTAAGGTTTTACTATTGTTTTTCAGGGTTTATAAGGTTTTTTATGTTTTTTGGAATCTTTAGGTATTTTAGAATTTTTAATTTTTTGGTTTTTAGGTATTCGATGATTTTTAGGGTTTTTTTTGTTTTAGGGTTATTAATGTTTTTAATAGTTTCTTAACACTATTAATGGTTTAAGAGGTTTCAGATTTTTTAGTGTAATTTAGGGTTTTTATGTATTTTGTGGTTTTTAATGTTTTTAGGGTTTTTATGGGTTTTTAGGTATTTGTCGTATTTTTAGTGTTGTACCATTTTTTTCTTTTTCGGGGTTTTTAAGGGTTTATAGGGTTTTAATATTTTCGTATGGTTTTTTAATGTATTTAGGGTTTTTTACATTTTTAGGGATTTTTACTGAATTTTTAGAAATTTTATGGGTTTTCGTGTTCTTAATGATTAAGAGGTTTTTTGGGGTTTTCGGGGTTTTTTGGGTTTTTTTTTTGTTTTTAGGATTTCTATGGGTTTAATGTTTATTTATGTTTTTATGTTTTTTATGGGTTTTCAGGGTTTTTAGTATATTTTAAAATTTTAGGGATTTTTAGTTCTTTTTTGTATTTTTATAGAGTTTTAGTTATTTTAGTATTTTGATAGGTTTACAGACTTTTATGGGTTTTTTTGGTGTTTTGGGTTTTTCGTATTTTATTAGGTTTTTTAGGTTTTTAGGGGTTTTAAGTGTTTTTAGGTATTTAAGGTTTTTTAGGGATTTTAGGAGTTTTACAGTTTTTTACATTTTTATGGATTTAGGGGTGTTTTTGGATTTTTGATGGGTTTTTAGGGTTTTATGGATTTTGGTGGTTTTAGGGTCATTTAGGTTTTTTAGGAATTTTAGGGTTTTTAGTTTTTTTAGTGTTTTTAAGTTTTTTAGGGGTTTAATTGTTTTTCGGTTTTTATGGTTTTCTTTGGGGTTCTCACAGTTTTTAGGGTTTTTTATACTTTTGGGTTTTAGGTGTTTTTTTGGATATTTGTTATTTTTGGGTTTTTAGGGATTTTGATGGGTTTTAGTAATTTTTTGGATTTTTTTTTGTATTTAGGGGATTTTTGAGTTTCTAGTATTTTTAAAATTTCTTTTTATTTTTAAGTGTTTTTAGGGGTTTAAGGGGTTTGTAGAGTTTTTAGTGGATTTTAAGCATCTTAAATGGATTTTTTGGTTTTTTATGGTTTTAGGGGTTTTATGGTTTTTAAGGGTTTTAGGATTTTTAGATTCTTTTAGGGTTTTTAGGATTTCTAGGTGTTTTAGTATTTTTTATGTATTATAGAGTTTTTAACTATCTTTCGTTATTTAGGGTATTCTTATGGTTTTCACAAGTTTTAGGTATTTTTTTTAGGGATTATTAGGTATTTCATGAATTTTTATGGTTTTTAGGGGTTTAGGAATTTAGATGGTTTTTAGGGTTTTTCATATTTTTTAGGATTTATAATGTTTTTTAGATTTTTATGGGTTTTAAGGGTATAAAGGGTTTCATAGGTTTTTTTATGGTTTTTAGGATTTTTTATGTTTTTAGGGAATTTTATGCATTTTTAGGATTTTTATCGTTCTATATGGTTTTAGGTATTTTGATGTTTTTTTGGATTTCATAGAGTTATTAGGGTTTTTATATATTTTTTGTTGGTTTAGGGTACTCTAAGGGTTTAAAATGTTTTTATGTTTTTATGGTTCTCTAAGGGTTTTATTGGTTTTTTATGTTAGGGTCTTTAGTTATTATTTGGGATTTTTATTGGTTTTTAAGGTTTTTAGGGATTTTGAGGGGTTTAAATGTTTTTAGGATTTATGGATTTTAAGGGATTTTAGAATTTTTAGGTTTTTAAGTGTTTTATGTTTTTTAGATTTTTATATTTTATTATGGTTTATATGCTTCTTAAGGATTTTGATGTATTTTTAGGATTTTATGGGTTTTTAACGATTATAGGGATTTTGATGGTTTTTATGGGGTTTTTGGGTTTTATGGGTTTTGGGGTTTTGGTTTTTTTTTGTGTTTTTAGGATTTCAATGGTTTTTTAGTATTTTTAACATTATTATAGGTTTAAAAGGTTTTTACTGTTTTTATGGGTTTTTTGGTTTTTATGTTTTAACGATTTTAGAGGATTTATGGTTTTTAAGGTTTTGGGGGGTTTTCTGGGATTTTTTTTTATGTTTTTTGTATTTTTAGGGGTTTTAAGAGTTTTACGTATTTTTAGTTTTCTAAGGTTTTCTTAGGGGTTTTTAGTGTATTTTGGGGGATTTATGTTTTTAGGGATTTTTAGAAATTTTATGGATGTTTAGGGTTTTTAGTAATTTTGAGGGTTTTTACTGTGTTTTGGGTTTTTTATGGTTTTATGAACTTTTATGGTTTTATGGGTTTTTAGATTTTTTTCATTTTTATGTGTTTAAAGAGTTTTTATTATTTTTAGTGTGTTTTTAGGATATTTATGAGTTTTAGGGTTTACAAGGCTTTTAGTGTTTTATGGTTTTTAGGGTCATTTAGTATCTTTAGAATTTTTTAGGTTTTTATGAGTATTAAGTTTTTTTAGGTTTTAAGCTTTTCTTAGGGGTTTTCAAGGTTTTTATGGTTTTTAAATTTTAGGTTTTTTTTGTATATTTTATGATTTTTATTGTTTTTTAGGATATTTCAGGATATTTATGGTTTTTTTTTGGATTTTAGGAATTTTAGGGTTTTTTACATTTGTAATCATTTTATCTGTTATAATTTATTTGGGGGTTTTAAGTGGTTATTTATGTTTTTAGGGTTTTTAGGGGTTTTTTAGGTTTTTAGTGATGTTTATAGATTTCTTCAGTTTTTATGGTTTTTTGGGTTTTTTGGGATCTTTAGGCGTTTTGTGGGTTTTTATGTTTTTAGGGTTTTAGGGTTTTTTTGGTTTTTAGGGTTTTTATGAGTTTTTTTAGGTTTTTAATGATTTTTAATTTTTTTCAGTTTTTAATTTTTTTTAGATTTTTTAATGGATTTTTTTGGTTTATATGTGTTTTAGGGTTTTTATGGTTTTAGTGGTTCTTATTATTTTCTGGGGTTTTAGGATTTTCAGGTACTTTTGGGATTTGTGATTTTTTTTTGTTATTTTAGGGGTTATAAGTGTTTTAAGGGTTTTATGGGTTTCATAGGGGTTTTAGGTTTTACGGTTTTTTACATTTTTAGGGATTTTAGGTATTTTTATGATTTTTTAGGGTTTTAGGGTTTTTCACAGTTTTTATGGTTTTTTAGAGGTTTTAGGTTTTTTAGGGTTTTTAGGTTTTTAGGGTTTAAAGTATTTTTAGTTTTTTTAAGGTTTTCTTAGTGGTTTCCCCACTTTTTTGGATTTATTACATTTTTAAGTATATTTAGGTATATTTGGGATTTTTATTGTTGTTAGGGATTTTGAAGGTTTTAATACTTCTTAGGGTTTTTAGGTTTCTGTGGTTTTTGGGGGGTTTTAGGTGGTTTTTTGATTTTTCAGGTGTTTTAATGTGTTTTATAATCTTCTAACGATTTTAAGGATTTAATCTATTTCTATATTATTTAGTTGGTTTTTTTATTTTTATGGGATTTTAGGGTTTTCAGTGATTTCAATTATTTTTTAATGTTTTTTCTGGTTTTTAGGGGTTGTAGCGTCATTTAGGGATTTTAGGGTTTCTAGAATTTTTTTGGTTTTCCTTATCTTTTAAGTGTTTTTATATTTTTAATGTTCTCATATATTTTTTATTAATATCATGGTTTTTAATGCTTTTAGGGATTTTGGGGGAGTTTAAGGGTTTTTAATATTTTTAGCATGCTTTAGGTTTTTAGGGGTTTTAAGTGTTTTTAGGTTTTTAAGGTTTTCTTAGGTTTTGTCAGGGTTTTATGGTTTTTATGTATTTATATATTTTTAGGGGATTTTAGGATTTTTATGACTTTAGTTTTTTTATAGATTGTGACGGGTCTTTTGGGTTTCTAACAGTTTATTGACTTTTTTGGGGTTTTAAGTATTTTTATTGTCTTTAACTTTTCTATGGTTTGATGGTTTTTTAGAGTTATTAGTGGGAATTAGGGTTTTTATTTATTTGTTTTTTATTGTTTTTAGGGGGTTTAATGGTTTTTAAGGGGTTTCAAGGTTTTATGATCTTTTTAGGGTTTTAGGACATTTAGAATTTTTTAGGCTTTTTAAGAGATTTATGTTTCTTTAGATTTGTAAGGTTTTCTTAGGTAATTTCAAGGTATTTTACGTTATTAGGAATTTTTAATTATTTTTTTGGGTTTTTATGGGTTTTTAGGGTTTTTAGGGATTTTGAGGGGGTTTGGAGGTTTTCATGGTTTTAATGGTTTTTAGGGTTTCTAGAATTTTTTATGTTTTAGGGGGTTTGGAGGTTTTCATGGTTTTAATGGTTTTTAGGGTCTTTTATGGTTTTTTTGGATTTGTAGAATTTTAGGTTTTTTGAGTTTTTATGGTTTTTTAGATTTCTAATGTTTCCATAGGGGTTTTCATGGTTTTTAGGGTTTTTTACATTTTTTTGGATTTTTTGGGATTTTTATGGTTTTTCCGGTTCATAGGGTTTTTATGGTTTTTTTGTTTTTATGTTTTTAGGGGTCTTATGTGTTTTTAGGTAGTTAAGGCTTTAAATCATATTCTCAATAGGATTTTTATAACTTATTCTCTCCATTTCTTTCATCAAAGTTGCAAAAAAAGTTTCACGACATATGATTTTTTAGAAATACAGAATAGTAAATCATCCTCATATTTTTATCAGATCCATGCTAAATCCAATTATCTTCCTCATTACGATCATCAACTCATTCTGAACCCATGGTGAGTCTGATTTGTATTTTCTCCCATATATAATCTTCTCAAAATGATGGAAATTCTTAGACAATGTGGTTATGGTTTCCTAAATATGATTATTGAGTCTGATCACCAACCTTTACAAAGTGAGGTGATTCTTTTCATTTGAAAACAAAATACAACAAACATCCTCAAACTTCCACAAAACCTTTTTCAGCCAACATCTTCCCAACAATCTCCCCCTTTTTATTTTATTGTCAACCAAGATTAATACATCACTGAACTTTATAAACTAAATCTATGGATTGAATATCAACAATTCTAAGCCTACATGAGCTAACTCATTTTAGGAAACAAAAACTATTGAAAGAATAACCATGATTTCCAATAGTAGTGACCATGAAATCCTCCCCATATTTTCTTCCTTGTCTTTTCTTCCTCAGCTCTTCAACTTCCTTTGAATACAATTTTTTTCCTATAACCACTCTAGCAAAGAGTTGGAATAGTTCACATAATTGCATTCTCAATTCACAGCTTACCCACAACCCTCTCCCAATGCATGATTTCATAATGATATATTTTTTAATCAACTATCCCCCTTGAGAACACTATCCAAATGAAAGATGAGAGAGGGGAAAAACACATACCTCAACCTGGATGATAATTATGTTGTACCCTCATGTTCAACATTAATTTTGATAATGCTTCCTTCGGTAATGGAATTTGGAAAATATCAGCAACTTTTTTCTAATGTAGGAACATACTTCAAATTCAATTCATTATTCTCAACATGTTCTTTGATGAAATTATATTTGATATCAATATGTTTTGAACAATAATGTTTCAATGTATTATTAGTGAGGTTTATTTCACTTTGATTATCCCATCCCAATATCAAGGGTAACCTCACTTCCAGAAGTAATTCTTCTAAATGAGTTTTCATCCATATAAGATGAGTTGTATCTTGAGTGTTATAAACATACTTAAATTCATACATTCAAATATTTACTTAATTATTTTTATTTGTATGAAAAATAACACAAACTTTACCTTGAATGAATACTCCACTAGATGTGTGTCTTCTATCATCAACATGTCCTTCCCAATAAACATCAAAATTCCAACACAATTCAATACTTTATGTGCTATAATACTTGATTCTGAAATTTTATGTGCCATTTTTATATCCCTGAATTATTTTTATAACCATAAAATGTGATTATTTTCTAGAACTCTGAAATCTTTCACATAAGGTAACAGTATAAACAATTTTGGGTCTTGAGGCAGCCAAATAAAAAAATATCCAATCATTTTTTGAAACTCTTACTGATCAACTTACTTTCATTATCCTCCTTTACTCAACTTGGTTACCAATGATATTGGTGTGGAAACTATTTTTCAGTTTTCCATACCAAACTTTTTTGGATGTTCCTTACCATACTTTTATTGAGAAAGAAAAATGTGTCTTATTTTTGAAAATTTGTAACCTGAGAAAGTATTTTATTTCCCCCATCATGGACATTTCAAACAATTTTCTCATCTCTTCAAAAAAATCTTTCACATTTTATTTCACCAATCTCAATAAAGATAATGTCCTCATCATAAAAAATTACAATGAGGAAAAATCCTGAATTTCTCTATTGTAAAGATTTCTATCAACACTTCCTTTCATAAAACTCATCTTCCTTAAGCATGTATCCAATTTGAAATACCATGCCCTGAGAAAATGTTTTAATCAATACAAATATTACTTCAACTTACACACCTAACATTCATAGTTCCAAAAAAAGATTCAAGGTTGTTCAATGTAAACTTCTACATCAAGATCACCATTCCTAAATGTGGATTTAATACCAATTTGAATAATTTTGTAACTTTTTTGTACAATAATAGAAAGAATGATTCTGATTGTTTCTAACCTTTCCACCAGACAAAATGTCTCATCAAAATCAACACCTTTAGTTTATGAGTAACCTTTGAACACTAATCTTTACTTGTTTCTTATCCCTTAACCTGATTCATTCATTTTATTTTGTAAAACCCATTTTGTACCAACAACATTTTTGTTATCCGGCTTCAGAAAACGTTCCCATGTATCATTGTTTTATAACTGGTCAAACTCTTAATTCATAGCCTAAAACCATTCTAGATTTTAAAAAATGCATTCACATTTTTATATTACCTTTTTAATAAAAAGAAGTATGTGTAACTACTTTTGAATTTCTTCTTGTTTGAACCTTTTGAGGTTTATGACCAATAATGTTCTAAACCTCCAATATATTCCTCTACATAGGATTAGTTATTTTAGCTTTATCCTCATCACATGAAATAGCTATGTCTAATTCTTCTTCTTGAGTAGAATTACAATTGTATGTATCCTTATTATAAATGTTAACTAAACTTTCTTTATCCTTCTCAACTTCCTTATCAATATGAGTCTTCTTATCATCCTCATAATTTTCAAAAACATTCACATAGATAAAATCAACTATAATTCCTAGTTCTTTATTAAAACACATGTATCCTCTTCCTTATAGATAATTTCCAATAAAAATTTCATCTTCACCTCTCTGCTCAAACAGTCTAAGGCTTCCACCTCTCTTCATTGTGATTCATGGACATGGAAAAATGATTACGTGCTTCAAACATTTAGTTTTCCATAATTTTTTTCCTTGGATTCATATCTGAACTTGGCCTATAGAATCATTATTTTGTGATATACATAGTAGTACTCATTTCTTACCAACAAATTTAATGAGTGATACTATGTTCAAGTAACATAGTTCTCCCCATTCCCACCAAACTTATATTCTTTCTTTCAGCAACACCATTTTCTTAGGTGTATATGGTGAACTAATATCATGCTGAATTCAATGCTTCTCAAGATAAATTTCAAATTATTCATTCATATAATCACAAAAATTTTATGTTCTTAACTTCTTCATGGAATACTCACATTCCTTTTATTCTTTTGTCCTTATGATTTTAAACATTTTCAGAGCATCTGACTTATGTTTCATATATATACCACAAGTAATGCGAGTTAAGTCATCAATGAAAGTAATGAATCACCTATCTCTATTAGTTGATTATTTTCTAATTATAACATAGATACTTAAATGAATAAGTTCCATGTGTCATTTTGAACAAATTTCCACGTTTATATGCCCAGAATTCTTATTCCTTCCTTTATGGAAAATAATACCACACCAATATATTCTTCTTGACATATCAGAAATATCTTGGACACTATATCGCTTTGATAACATTCAAATTTTTCTCTAACCATGTGTCCCAACCTTTTATTCCACAACTTATTCACTTCCACCATACTTATTTAATAAGAGTTTTGTGTTTCACCAACTTCAAATAAGTTTCCTTCTGTATGTTATCCTCATGTAACAATCTTTCCATCTTCATAATTTTTCACAAAAAACCAATATTTTATGATTATAATTTTTTTACCCTCATCATAATGTTATAAAACAATTATAAATTTTTGTTTCATCCCATAAACATACAAATTTTTCATGAATTTCAACTTTTCATTCCCAACATTGGCTAATCCAACACCATTGATTCTCACAGATTCATCATTTCCAAATGTCACCATTCCTTCTTTAAAATCATTCACAATTTTCCAAAACATTAAAAATAATGTAATATGAGAATAAAACCCATTATAAAGAATACATGGTTGTTCTACTTTTACAGATTTTAAACTAGTTTCAACAACAAGATTATTTTCTTTTAAATTTGGATTTCAAAAATTATTAAGAAACTTTTTTATGCCAGTAAAAATACTAGACAACTGTTAAAAATATTTCTCAGTTGTTAAAATCATTCAAAAATGGTTTCTAGGGGTCCAAACCTATTTTCAACTTTCATACATACTTTATTATGTTTCTTCAGAACTTCCTTATCATACTTCTTATTTTGAGAGGATTGACTCCCCCTAAACCCTTGACTTCCATAACCTATGGAATAGTATTAATGTTGCTGGTTAACCAGTACACATTTTTTATATGTCCAAATCCACCACAATATGAAAAATATCCATTTAAATAGTATTTTGTTCTAAAATTTTCATATTTAATGGTTTTGTGATTATGTTTCTCAAAAATCCTCTTAACATAACTTTATTAACCACCAAACTTTCTTTTTTAAAATGAAAATTTATTCTTCAGCTCAAATGTCATTCGAGTCTTATTGGAACCAGAAGTATTATAAACTTTTTTATATTCATAATGTTTTTAAACATTTTTGGACTCATAACTATTATACATTTCTGAATTTTTCACTATTTTGGTCTTGGACACATACATGAAATTCCTAGTGTTCTTCTTGTTTAGAAACATTTCTTGATTTATTTTCAAGGACCACTTCAGCATTCTTCTCATCCTTTAAAGGTTAATTTTTATCCTTCTTAGTTTCATCCTTATGATAACATTAACCAAATTCAGATATATATTTTTTAAATCTTGTGCCTCTATGTTAAGCTTTAGAATTTTTTGAACAAGTTCCAACTCTTCTTCTATTTCCTTCATCTTTACTTCCAGAAGTTCACTACAATTATTTTCTTTCTCTAGATAATTCTTCAAATCATAAATCTCCTTTAATAGATTGATTTTATCATCAAAAAGATATTAATGGTTTTTGGATGAGGAATTTTCACTTATAAACTTCTTTTTATCCTTCTCATGACGTATAAAATTTCTCAAGAATTCATTCAAATATTCTTTCCAATGATATTTAGGGTGAGTTTTTTCTTCTTTAGAACTTATTCTTCTGAAATATTCATTATTCATTATTGCAATAAAAGTATTCTTTTTGGATTTATTTGAAAAATATTGTTCATATTCATCTTCACTATCTTATTCTTCTTCTTCTTTTATATTTGAATAACCTTTTATATTTTACTCTAGAAAAATATTTATCGTTATCACCTTGTTTTTTACATGACCTTCTTAGCCTTGTTTCTTCTTTATCATTGTATTCTTATTTCTTTCTTCGAGGAAAATTATCCACAAAGTACCCAATGAATCTGCAATCAAAACATTTCAAGGTAATTTTCCCTTTGTATCTACCTTTAACTCTTCTAATATTTTTAGAAAACAAGGATAAAATTTCATCCAAATTTTTACGTACCTCATTTTTAGAGTTAAAATCACCAGCTTCTTCTTCAATATGAATCTTCATTGATATCTCCTTCTTGGAATCCTTGAATGAAATTTCACTATCAAATTATGTTTTTTTACATAGATTTCTATATTCTCATTTCACAAGTGATGAGGGTGCTATGAAAATCATCCATAGTTAATATTTTAGGATCTTTATATTCTAATTAAGAAACATTAGCATAAATTTTTTGGGATGGATAATCAAGATAGTTTCAAAAACTATATAATCTTATAACTTTTCACCAAGATGTCAAATAGTAATGAGAATATCATTTAACCCGGTAAATAATTCCACAAAATATTTATACTCACCCATTTTCAAATATTCCTACTTTAGCCTCTAGATTTGTAAGTTTACCTTTTTCACTATTTTATTTCCTTCATATATATTTTTTAACTGACCCCATAAACCTTTTTCCATAGAATCACCCTTTACTCTTAAGAATTCACTTTCAAGAAATGATGATAATAATGCATTCTTGGTTGTTCCATCACTCTCAAGATTTTTCTTATAAACAGATGTAAGAGGAACTTTTTCATCAATATGAATAAATCCACATGTATAAGCTTCAAGAACATCATATCCAAGAGACATAAGATAAGGAAACATTCTATCTTTCCATATATGATAATTATTACAATCAAAAACTAGAATTACTTTATTGTTCAAAAACATTTGATTCTCTATCACAACTTCTCTTTCAAAAAATCATCATAGAATAAATAAAGGGAAGCTTGGCTTTGATACCAATTGAAATTTCCTAGTCATGATAGTTGTATAAATGAAAGGGGAGGGGTTGAATCGATGAAATATTTTTCTTTTACGTCTCCTTACTTATGAATCAACATTCACCTCATGTTAAAGATTAATTTACCTAGTAAAACAATTCATTCAAAAATTCATAGTAACACAGTAATTTATATGGTTTTCTACTCAATAAGAGTAGCTACATCCTTGAAATGCTTTGTAAATAATATTATACCACACAACCCACTGTAAAACAATCCATTTGTGTGGAATAGAATGAGTAGGATATACCATTACACTCGTGTAGTGTTATGATCAATATAATAGTGCATGTGCTTCAAGTAGCACAAATATGTAATACAACATTTTTGTAACAAACATGTTACAATGCTTCTTGACCAACTGTCACAAATATGAACTTTTAAAAAATATTTCAATTTCTTACCCAAAATCTGGTAAGAACTTTTCTGGAATTTGTAATAAAACACCTAGTATGATTCTCCTAGTCCAATTCTCCCAGTCTGATTACTCTATAAGAAATATATATATGTTTCAAAATATAGTTGAGATAATTCTGGAAGAACTTCAACCTATTTCTTGATATCTAAGACTGAAGATCCTACTTAGTACGATGTCCAACCGAAAATGACAATCAGTTGAATATATTACAACCGTGTCTCTTCTCTTCTCTCTTCATTCTAGTACAACATCTTCAAGAAAGACAATCTGAAAACTTCCTATATCTAGTAAATTATTAATCATTATGCCATCACTCAACCTTTCCTAAATATTACTTCTATCATATGAAATTTCTATGTTTATTCACTTTTATAGGTTACCCAAATTAGGTTTGGGTGGGTTTATGAAATTGTTCCCCACTCAACAAAATTTTCTTAATTTTCATGTTTATTTGAATTTTGGATATATTTTTGACTTCTTAAATAGTTATCAGCTCTTCTCAAACATTTTCAAAATTTTTATCAACTTTAGATCAAATTTAGGATTTCTTCCCAAACATCAGTGTAATTCTAATTTTCTGAATATGATTTCTTCATTATTATGATTCGTACAAATTGAATGTCTACAGAAATAAATATATTTAATCATCTTAGAAAACCTCAGTCTGATTTAGATTCTCCAATCTGATTTTCATTATGATCTATCTCACTATGATGAATAAAAATGTAATATAGTAGATACTTGTTCTTCTTTTCTCTTGACCTTCTTGAATGATAAATAATATAATTAAACCTATTGTAAATTTTTGAATAAATTTTTGCTAAATCTCAGGATATATTTTTCTATTGGCCATAACAACTTCAGCAACTTTTCTTTATAATTGGTCCTAATAAATTCTAATGATAAAAAATCTTCCTTTGATGATTATGATGATTTACCGAATCTGATGGATCGGTATCAACATCTTCAACTTTATAAAATTCTTTCTCATTGGAATATGATACCAATGATTCTTATACATAAAAAATTATATCTATGATGAATACAATTACATACTGAATCATATGGATTATAATCAGTGTCTCCTTTCTTTTAATAATACGATGATTATCAACTTATTTATCTGATGATTTAAATATTTTTGGTTTTTGGTATGACAAAAAACTAGTACCAATTTTATGATCCTCCTCCTCTCCCTTTAAACAAATCTGTTTCGAGTAAAATAATTACGATGATAATGAGATTGGAAACCTCTGGATTCACCAACTTTTATCTTATTCAATATTTCAATAAGTATCATGACTTCATTGTTTATATTGAATATGTTGAAGATCATATTTATCATTTTCTTTCTTTTAATGGAAATTATTGAAACTTCCCATCATTTCTAATATATTTTTACTTTTATTAGAATGTATTACCACTTCATATTGTTCCATTAACATTCCTTCATTCTAACCAACATCAATACAATTTTCTTGAATACAATTGGAAACCCCTCTTTTCATTTAATCAGATTCTCTATAAAATTATCTGGACTTCTTATCCCCCTATTATTCATCAATCTTTCATAATAAGTTTCAAAAAATTCATATGATCTTTAGAAAATAAAAAATAGTAAAAAATCGTTATATTTTTATTAGATCCATGATAAAATTGGTTGTCTTCATAATTATGATCAAAAACGTATTCATGAACCAAGGTGAGTATGAGGATCCTTTTCTCCTAGATAACTTCTAAATACGATGGAATTTATAAAACAATGTGATTTTTATTTTCTGAATATCATTGATGATTATGGTGACAAAAATTTTGAAAATTGAGTATATTCCTTTCCTTTGAAAACAAAAGACAACAAACATCCTCTAACATCCAAAAAAATTCATCCAATATGGTCCCAAAATTTTTTTAGTTTTTAGGGTTTTACAGTTTTTATATATTCTTATAATTTCTAGGGGTTTTAAGGGTTTTAGAGTTTTTAGTGGTTTTAGGGATTTTGAATGGATTTTAGGATTTTTTTATGCATTTTAGGGTTTTTTTTGGTTTTTATGGTTTTATGGAATTTAAGGGGTTTTAGGGTTTTTAACATTTTTTAGGTTTTAAGAGGTTTTATGTGTTTTTTGGTTTTTATTGTTTTCTATGGTTTATTCAGGGTTTTATAATTTTTATCTTTTTTTAATATTTTTAGGGATTTTATTTGGATATTTAGGGCTTCTAATGATTTTTATTATTTAATGGGGTTTTATGAATTTTAGGGTTTTTATGGTTTTTTGTGTTTTAAGGGTTTTTGTATTATTTAGAGTTTTAGTATTTTTTAAAATTTTAATTGGTTTAAAGGGTTTTTAGATTTTTTATTTCTTTATTGATTTTATCTCTTTTTAGGGTTTTAAGTTTTTTATGGATTTTATGGGTTTTATGGGGTTTTTCGGTTTTTTGGTTCTTTTAGGGTTTTTAGTGATTTTAGTTTTTTGGGGTTTTTAGTAGTATTAGGTTTTATTATTTACATAGGTTGTTTTGAGGTTTTTTAATGATTTTATGTTTTAAGGGTTTTTTTGGATTTTTGAGGATTTAAATGGATTCAGGGGTTTTTAGTGATTTTATAGTTTAAGGGTTTTTATGAATTTTAACATCTTTTGGCTTTAGGGGTTTTAATGTTTTTTATGGTTTTAATTTTTTTTACGGTTTCTAGGTATTTTATGGGTTTTTATGTTTTTTGGGATTTTTGGATATTTTTTTGGATTTTTATGGTTTTTATGGGTTTGGTTCTTTTATGGTTATTTGGGTGTTTTGGGGTTTGTTTTCAGTTTTTTAGGGTTTTATGGTTTTCTATATGTTTACCTTTTTTGAAATTTAAATAAATTTTAGGGTATTTAGGGGTTTATTGGTTTTGAGGGTTTTTATGGGTTTTGTCGTCTTTAGGGGGTTTATGGTATTTTTAGGGTTTTTATAATTTTTTTTTGTTTTTAGGGGTTTTAGGCGTTATTTTGGTCCTTAATGTTTTCATAGTGTTTTCAGGGGTTTTTGGTTTTTTACGTTTTGAAGTATTTTTAGTGATTTTTAGGATTTTATGGTTTTTATAGATTTTAGGGATTTTTAGTGTTTTTCGAGTTTTCAAGTATTTTGAGGTTTTTTGAGATTTTTGGGTTTTTCTATGTTTTAAGTTCATTTTTTAGTTTTTTAGGGTTTTTATGTTTTTTAGGCTTTCTTAACATTTTTAGGGGTTTAAAGGGTTTTTATTGTTTTTAGTGGTTTAGGTTTTTTTGGGATTTTAATGTTTTTACAGTTTTTAGGGTTTTATGTTTTTTATGGATTTTTAGTCTTTTTAATGTCTTTTCTGATTTTTTTATGTTTTTAGGGGTGTTATATGGTTTTAGGTTATTGAGGTTTTCTATGGGGCTTTTACAGGTTTTTGGGGGTTTTTATGTATTTATGGATTTGTAGGGAATTTCTAGGATTTTGATTGGTTTTTAGTGTTTTGTGTATTTTTAGGTTTTTATTATTTTTAGAGTTTTTTTGGTTTTTTGGGATTTAAGGGTTTGTTTAGTTTTTTACGGTTTTATGTGTTTTTAGATTTTTTTATCATTTTTATGGCTTTAAATGGTTTTTAGAGTTTTTCATGTATTTTAGGGTTTGTACAGATTCATAGGGTTTAAAGTTTTTTTTTTTTATGGTTTTGAAGTGTTTTAAGGGGTTTTAGGGTCTTTTAGTATTTTTTGAATTTTTTTATGGTTTTTTGGGTTTTGAAGTGTTTTTTAGTGTCTTTAGTGTTTTTTATGGTTTTAATGAATTTTAGGTTTTTTTTTGGATTTTTATGAATCTTTAAGCATTTAGTAATTTTGAGAGGTTTAGGGGTTTTTATAGGGTTTAGGTATTGTTTTGGATTTTTTAATTTTTTTTTTGTTTTTTGGGTTTTTAGGGTTTTTAGGGATTTTGAGTTTTTTAAGGGTTTTAAAGGATTTTTAGTATTTTTTATGTTTTTTTTGTTGAGAGGGTTTTTGGAGTTTTTATTAACTTTTAGGGATTTTATGGTTCTTGTTGGTTTTAGGGGTTTTATGGTTTTCCAGGTTTTTACGATTTTGATGGGTTTTAGGGGTTTTATTGTCTTTAGTTTTTATGGGTTTTATGTGTTTTTAGGTATTAAAGGATTTCATTGGGGTGTTTAGTATTTTTTAGGTTTTTTTGGAGTTTTTAAGGACTTTTAGGTATTTTCAAGGATTTTTAAGTTTTAATAGAAATTTTAGATATTTTGAGGGGTTTTATGGTATTTTATGGTTTTTTATGGTTTTTTTAGGTTTTTTGGATATTTTGGATTTTTTTTATGATTATAAGATTTTTTTAGGTTTTTAGGGGTTGTAAAGGGGTTTTAGTGTTTTTTGTGGGTTTTTATTGCTTTTATGTGTTTCTAGGTTTTCTAGGTATTTTAGGGTTTTAGGGGTTCTTAGGTTTTTAGGGGTTTTATTATTTTTTAGGATTTATTTTTTTCTTAAATTTTTTCATGGTTTTAGGGTTTTCTACATTTTAAGGGATTTTTATGTATTTTTTGGGTTTTTATGGTTTTTAAGGATTTTTTGATTTTTGAGGATTTTTTGGTTTTTTTGGTTTTTTACATTTTTTTAAAATTTTTAATATTTTTTAGGTTTTTAGGGTTTTATGTGTTTTTAGTTTTTGAAGTATCTATTATGGTGTTTTAGGATTATAGGTTTTTTATTTTTTAGGTATTTTTAGGAATTTTATGGTTTTAGGGATTTTTAGAGTTTTAGGGGTTTTATGGTTTTTTTGGGTTTTTAGAGTTTTTAGAGTTTTTTTAGGATTCAAGGTTTATAAGGTTTTTTAGAGTTGCTTATATTTTTATAGGGATTTTAGAGTTTTCAGTGGTTTATGGTTTTTTATGGGTTTTTGGGATTTTTGGGTTTTTAATGTTTTTAGTAGTTTTAGGTTTTTTATGGGTTTACAATTTTTGTAGGATTTTTAGTTTTTCATAGTTCTTTACATTTTTAGGAATTGTATTGGGTTTTTAGGTTTTTATAGATTTAGAAGGGTTTAGGGTTTATTTGGGGTTTTTAGGATTTTTATGGTTTTTGAGGTTTTAGGGATTTTTGAGTTTTTGAGGGGTTTTATGTTCTTTTATAGTTTTTTAACATTTTTAAAACTTTAATGGATTTTTAGAGAATTTATTTTTTTTAGTGGTTTATGGGGTTTTACTGTTTTTTATGAATTTTTGGTGATTTTATGGGTTTTAGGGTTTTTAGGGGTTTTTATCATTTTTTATGATTTTTAGGGATTTTAAGAGTTTTTAGGTTTAAAGTATTTTTTATGGTTTTTAGGGTTTTAGGTATTTTATGTTTTTAGGGATTTTGGGGGAATATTCAATATTTTAATAGTTTTTATGGATTTTGAGGTGGTTTAGGATTTTTTTTATTTTTATGTGTTTTATCGGTTTTTTGAGTTTTTAGGGTTTTAATGGGTTTTTAGCATCTTTAAGGTTTTACGGGTTTAATGGATTTTTTTAGTTTTTATATGTTTTATATGAGCTTTAAATTTTTTTATGTTTTTTCTTTGCGTTTTTATTGTTTTCAATGTTTTTAGTGTTATTTAGGGTTTTACCATTTCTAGGATTTATTGTTGTTTTATGTTTTTTTTCTTTTTGTGGTTTTCTTACAAATTAAAAAGGTTTTAAGGTATTTTTATGTTTTTAGGGATTTTAGGACTTTTTAATGATTTTTATTGTGTTTTAGGGTTTTACAGATATTGAGTATTTTAAGGGTTTTACAGGGTTTTTATGGTTTTTTCTAATTTTTTAGAGGTTTTAAGGATTTTAGTGTTTTTAAAAGTTTTTAGGGGTTTAAAGGGTTTTTAGAATTTTTATTGGTATTTTGGGGTTTAATGGGGTTATTAATGTTTTTAGAGGATTTTATGGTTTGTATTGGTTCTTAGGGTTTTAGGTTCTTCTCAGAGTTTTTAGGCGGTATTAGTTGATTTATGGGTTTTAAGTGTTTTTTAGATTTATGGTTTTCTAATGGGGTTTCTGGGTTTCTAGGATTTTATATTTTTTAGCGTTTTTTAGTTTCTTTTTTGGATTTTATTCATTTCTAAGGTTTTATTGGATATTGAGGGGTTTTAGGGTTTTTAGGGTTTTTTTTTTTTCATTTTTTAGGTTTTTAGGGGTTTTAATTTTTTTTATGTTTGTAAGTTTTTTTATGTATTTTAGGGTTTTTTTATTTTTTTCATTTTTAGGTATTTTTAGGAACTTTTAGGATTTTTCTAGTTTTTTTGGGTTTTACGTAATTTGGGAGTTTTTAGGATTTTTTGTGTTTTTGTAATTTTAGGGTTTATAGTGTATTTTAGGGTTTTATGGGATTTATGTGTTTTTCGGTTTTTGAGGTTTTCCTAGTGTATTTAAAGGTTTTGAGATTTTTTATATATTTTAGGGTTTTTATTGATTTTTAGTATTTTTGTATGTTTTTATAGATTTTTAAAGTTTTTTGGTTTTTAGAGTTTTTATTTTTTGGGGGGTTTTATGGTTTTTTGAGTTTTTCATGTGTTTTAGGTTTTTTATAGTTTTTTAATATTTTTATATGGGTAAAGGGATTTTAGAATTTTTTTAGTGGTTTTTTAGGGTTTTATGGGATTTACCTATTTTTAATGCTTTTATGGGTTTTCTTAGTTTTTAGGGATTTATGGTTTTTAGAGTTCTTTAGGGTTTTTATCTTTCTTTAGGTTATTATGGGTTTAAAATGTTTAAAGTTTTTAAGGATTTTTTAGTGTTCTTCTGGGTTTTTAGGGGTTTTATGTTTTTGTGATTTTGGTATTTTTTATGATTTTTATGGTTTATTTGGGTTTTAAGGATTTTGATGGTTTTAGTGTATTTTATGTTGTTTAGGGGTTTTAAGGTTTTTCTGGGTTTCAAGGGGTTTTTTTATTTTTTAGGTTTTTATGGTTTTTTAGAGTTTCTTTATTTTTAGGGGTTTGATAGGTTTTTAGTTTTTTATGGGTTTTTAGGGGTTTTTGTGTTTTTAAGGGTTTTAAGGTGTCTATGGGTTTTATGGTTTTACAGTTTTTTATGTTCTTTTAAGGTTTTCCTAAATTTTTAGGTTATTTAGGATTTTCGGGGGGTTTAATGTTTTTAGGATTTTTAGGGGTTTTGTTGGATTTTTATGGTTTTTAGTGTGTTTCATGGTCGGTCTCGAAATGCCCAACGGTTCCGTATCTGATGACAGGTGGACCTGCTTTCCAAAGGTAGGCATTCACCGGATGGTCTGTCCAGCGATGCTTAAGAACTCACATTAGTCGAGAGGATGGGAATTCAGGATCATCGCACCCTTTTGGGGGGAATTATTGCCTGTTCTGGGACTCTCTTATAGATTTAAGATGTATTCATATGTTCGCGAATCTTTGGTTTATACCCAAGCATAGTATCCACAGATTTCTCCTGGTTGGCAATGGTTAGCTGAACGCAGGGGTTCAGAATCATTTATGCTCGATGTTTACCATCCCTCGTTGGATTAATGACCGCGAGGAGTCGGGACTCATTGAGGCGGTACTAGGAGTGGCGCGGTGAACTGATGTGAAGATAGTCGGATCGACCGGTGGTTGGGCTTGAACGTCATGGAGGCTTCCTATGTACCCTGCATAGGGGACAAGGATCAAAGTCCATGTAGTTCAAACGGGAGCGTTGGAGAACCGACGTGAAGGTGGACCCGGGGGTCCGCTGGTGATCTGGCTTGAACCTCATAGAGGCTTCCTACATATCCCTATGGTAGGGAATCAATGTCCTCGTAGTTCGTGTTGGCTTGGGACTTACACTCTGAGGCAGCCCAAAGTGATGGATTGGGTCTTACACTCTGAGGAGGCCCAAGGTGTGGATGATGGGCTTGAACCTCAGGGAGGCTTCCTACGTACCCTGCCTAGGAGACAAGGATCAAAGTCCACGTAGTTTGCATTAGCTTGGGACTTACGCTCTAAGGCAACCCAAAGTGATGGATTGGGGCTTACACTTTGAGGAGGCCCAAGGTGATGGATTGGGACTTACACTCTGAGGAGGCCCAAGGTGTGGATGATGGGCTTGAACCTTAGGGAGGCTTCCTACATGCCCTGCCTAGGAGACAGGGATCAAAGTCCATGTAGTTTGCAACAAGTCCACCGTCGTTGTGTGGGTACCACGACCATCACAACTCTCTAAGACCACGTGAGTCATGCTTGGTGTGAGAAACAAGAGAATGCAACAGACTTGGCTAACCTCTCACTTTTCTCCCGACCAAGGGAAGGGGAGACAAATGACAAGTGGAGGAAAAGGACGGCACCGCTGGACTCTCCTTCCCCCCTAATGTTTGAGGAAGGTAGAAGTCGCACAACAGAACAATGAACCCTCCAGATTGAAAGGATCGAGGTCATTGGGTTTCGGAGAGGATGGTGTGGGGTTTACTCTAGAAGGGATTCCTAATGTGTGTTCCTCATGTCTGTCCATGAGGGCACCCCAACTCACTGGTGGGTTGAGGAATATAAAGAGGGCCAACGCCTATGCACAAGTGCACAAGAGGGATAACGCCAAGGGAATTGGAATCAGTCCGAACAAAGGGAAATGAAAAGTTTGAATTACATGACCGATATTCGAAACACAATGAGGGTGGCAAGGTGATGGAGGATAACTGTTGACCATGTTCGAAACACAGCATTCATATCACGTTAGCCTGAAATGGGGACGAACAAATGAGAGTCGACTGCTGACCATGTTCGAAACACAGAACCTATCTTGAAGTGTTGTCCAAAGTCTTTCGGGGCATTGGAGCAGGACGGTAGGTGAGATGATATGGCATGAGGCCAGGATGTTAGGGGGTCCCTTCAGACATAAAAGAGGATGAAGATCCGAATGAAGGACACGCAAAGCATGAGGTGGAGTGATGAAATGTTTGAATGGATTCTAGTGCTCTTGAAGTTATGCCACTGTAAACATAGCATAAGGCATCTCTTTCATGGAGCAAGAGGCATCCAAATATAGAATGATAGGGAATTATACAGTTTATAGTCATTTAGAGATGAATTTTTCCATATAGTTTAACGTCATATGGATAGGACGAGGGTCATACAGTTTAACGTCATGTGGTCAGGACGAGGGCCATACAGTTTAATGTCATGTGGTCAGGACGAAATGGTTGGTGTGGGACTTACGTAAGGGAAGCCCTTTCTGGATGAACCTAGAAAAAGGAGCTAGGAAATGGGGTTATAGGAGATTCATGAGGAGTAGCTCGACTCATGGAATGTATAGAATGGATGTTGGGGTGGCATAAGGGTGAAATGGAAAATACTGTTGACCGGGGCCGGAAAGTTTACGATGCGACTCTCCATTTTTCATGGGGGTCAGTGACGGTACCGAAGGGACCGGATATGACAAAGCTGGTCGTGAGGGACTGGATATGGAAAAGCTGGCTGCATAGGAGACGCCCATAGAGGGGCTGTCCGCAATGGAGCCAGATGCGGAGGGCTGGCCACATGTGGTTCGCGGTTTGGTAGTCCGAGAAGGGTGTTCGCGGAGGAGCTGGCCGCGAGGGAGCAGGCCGCGAAGGAGGCCGTCTGTGAAGGATGGTCGTCTGCGATGGAGGTTGTCCACAGATGAGATGAAGGCGAGGGAGCAGGCCATGAAGGAGGTTGTCGGTGAAGGAATTCCATCCACGAAGGTGGATGTCCGCGGATGAGATGGTCGTGAGGGAGCAGGTCGTGAAGGTGTTCTCGCCTCCATTTCGCGAATGACACTAGTCCACGGAGGGGGTGTCCATGGAGGGACTATCCACGAAGGAAATGACTACATGTTGTTTGTGGTTTGGTTCCTCCCCTATGCGGAAGAGTGCATCCGCGGACGAAATGGGGTCTGCGGATGGTCACAGAACATTACCGCTGGGAGCGATTTCTCCAGTGTCTCCCCACGGGTTTTCACCCATCCTTACTCCTTGAATTTTTAGTGCCCCTCCATGAATATTTATAGAGTCACGAAGGTGATATGGCATACGAAACTTCTACGGAAGGCCATGAATGAATCCCCACCCGTGTATGACTCGGTCAACCGGGGATTTTTTGGAACCGAGATTCGAGGGATTCCTCCGCGGCCGTGCACCACTCTGCCTCTATCCTGCAAACAACAGTGGTCCGCAGTGGTGGACCGGCCTGACGTCCATCCTTCTTCGCGACCGTGGTGGGGCTTCCGCCTCCATTTTTTGGATGAAGATGGTCCGCAGAATTGCGGGAGGGCAGTCTACTGAACTGGTCGCGTGCTGTTGCTAGGAGCCGGTGCGCAGACCTGTTTGGTCCTTTTCCAAGTCTTGCGGTAATTGGATTTCCTCCTTGTGGAATTTTCAGGACCCTACATAGTGATTTTAGGGTTTTGATGGTTTTTAAGTTTTTTAGGATTTTTAGGGTTTTTAACTTTTTTTAGGGTTTTTAAGTGTTTTAACTATTTTTATGTTTTCAGTTTTTTCTTAGAGTTATTCAGGGGTTTTATTGGTTTTTACATTTTTATGGATTTTTATTGATTTTTAGTATATTTTAGGGGGTTTTGGGTTTTAATAAATTTTATGGATTTTAGGGTCTTTAGGGTTTTTCGAGTTTTTATGTTTCATTGTGTTTTTAGGTGTTTTAATCTTTTTTTGATTTTTGTTAACATTTCTTGGGTTTTAAAAGTTTTTTGAATTTTTAGTGGTTTCTAGGGGTTTATGGGGATTCCGGGGTTTTAAGGTATTTATGGGTATTTATTGTTTTAAGGAATTTAGTTTTTTTTAATTTTATTTAGTTTTGTATTTGTTTTAGCGGATTTAAGATTTATTAGGTTTTAAAGGTATTCATAGGGGTTTTTACAGTTTTTATGGTTTTTATTTTTTTCGGTATTTTTTTCTTCTTAGGATTTTTATGGATTTTATGGTTTTCATATATTTTGTGGGTTTATTTGGTTTTTTGGGGTTTTAGGATTTTTTTAGTTGTGGGGTTTTTTGGGTTTGTTTGGTGTTGTTTAATGTTTTTATGGGTTTAAAGGGTTCTTGAGTTTTTATAGTTTTTATGAGTTTTTAATGGTTTTATGGTTCTAGGGTTTTTTATGGTTTTTTGGGTCTTTGTAAGTGTTTTAGCATTTTTAAAATTTTATTGGTTTTAAGTTATTTTATGTTTTTTTTGGTTTTTATAGGGTTTTATGGGTTTTTATGGATTTTTATGTTTTTAGGGATTTTTAGTTATTATTTGGATTTTTATGGTTTTTAGGGTTTTTACAGATTTGGTGGGTTTAAGGTTTTTTTTGTTTTTTAGGTTTTCTTAGGCATTTTAGCATTTTTTTTGAATTTTATAGTGTTTTTTAGGTATTTATGGTTTTCTAAGGGTTTTTTAAGGTTCATATGTTTCAAATGTTTTTAGTTATTTTTTAGGGATTTGATAGTTTTTAGGGTTTTGATAGTTTTTAGGGTTTTAGGGATTTTTATAGTTTCTATGGGTTTTAGGCTTGTTCCAATTTTTTTGTTTTTTTAGGTTTTTAGATCTATTTGAATTTTTTTAGGGTTTAAATGGTTTTCATAGTTTTCAGTGGTTTAAGGTGTTAATGAGATTATAATGTTTTTAGTGGTTTTTAGGGTCTTTAGGTTTTTCTATGGTGTTTATGGTCTTTCAGTTTTTTAGCATTTCTTATGTTTCTTTGGTTTTAAGTGATTATAAGGTTTAATTTGGGATTTCAGGGTTTTTGGGTTTTTTATGTTTTTAGATATTTTTACGGATTTTTTAGTACTTTTAAGGTTTTTATGTTTTTGGGATTTTGTGATTTTCTAGGGTTTTTATAATTATTAGTCTTTTTTAGGTATTCAAGGGTTTTTGTGTTTTTAGGTTTTTAGTATTTTTATGTTTTTAGTGTTTTCTTCAAGTCTTTCAAAGTTTTTAAAAAAAATTATCTTTTTAGGTACTTTAATAGATTTTAATGATTTTAATCGTTTTTATGGTTTTGGGGAATTTTTAGGGGATTTGGGGGAAACTACTGTAGAAAACGTTTTGATGTCAGTTATTTTAAAATTTTTAAGTCGGTTTTTGGACGACATTATTAAAGGAGTCGTTATAAATATTGTTTTCTATGTCATTTATTTTAAAACCAACGTCAAAAACACAAATACGAAGCGTTTATCACATTGGTTTCTAAATATCGGATGTGAAAAGCACTTTGTAGTAATGATTTATTAGGTTGGTTTTTAAATAACCGACATGGTGTTTAGTTCATTATGTTATTTTTTACATAACTGATGTAATAAACAATGCCTCAGAAGCGGTTTTCACATTGGTTTTTTAATAACCGACGTGAAAACAAGTTTTTTACATCAGTTATTTTTATAACCTACGTGATAAACCAGTCAGAAAAGCATTTTTTCACATCTGTTAAACAATAACCGATGTGAAAACATATATACTAAGTCGATTATTAAATAACGGATGTAAAAACCATTCCCATGCATTTATTAAGTCAGTTATATATTAACCGACATAAAAACCAAATATTTTTTTAATAAAATCATTGAACCATTACTATTCTTTGCCAAAGAAGACCTAAATCAAGAAGAAAAAAGACCAAAAGCAGACCAAAACTAGACCAGAATCCATACCAGAAAAATATCAAAACAAGAACAAACAAGATGAACCAAAGAAAAATTAAACTTCCCCATACATAACATTCAAAACATACAATGTCAACTAAAAAACCTAAAACCCCTTGGACGGCCCCTACCCCCAAGGATACCCCCCCCATCTTACAGGATTTCCCCCACCCCTTGGACACCCTCCTATCTCCTAGAACCCCCCCTCCCCCACCCCACTGGACAACCCTCCTGGACACCCCACCCTGATGGATAGCCCCCAACCCCCTGTACACGCCCACCCCACTTGACACCCCTACCCCATAGACAGTCTCCCCTAGATAGCCACCCCCCAGACCCCCACCCCACTGGACATCCCCCCCACCCCCTGAACATCCACCCTCTTGGACACCCTCAACCCCCTAGACAGCCCCCCCCATATCGCCCCCACCCCCTGGACTCCCCCGGGACACCCACCCACCTGGACCCCCCCATCCCCTATACACTTGGATAGCCCCCCACCCCTGGACACCCCCCCACCCCAAGACACCACCCCACCACAGTGGACAGCCCCCCCCGGACACCTGCCCAACCCCTAGACACCCCCACCCCCTAGACAGCCCCCACCCGTGGACACGCCCACCCCCTAGAAACCCCACCCCCCTTAGACACCACCTGGACACCCCCCCCCCACACCCCCTAGATGATCACCCCCCAGGAAAACCCCCATGCATAGACACCACCCCACCCCACTGGACACCGCCCCCATGGACACCCTCCTACCCTTACCCCTTGGACACCCTCCCACCCCCTAGACACCCTCAACCCCCTTGGACATCCCCCACCCCCATGGACACTCCCCCCCCACTGTACATCCCCCCTTGGACACCCCTACCTCCTTGAATATCCCCACACCCCTTGGACACCCTCCTACCCCCTAGACACCCACCCACCCCCTGGATAGCGGGCCACCCCCTAGATAGCCCCCCCCCCCCACAAACACCAACCCACCCCACTAGGCACCTTATCACCCCTTGGACACCCGCCCACCCCCATCCCCTAGACACCCCACCCCTGGAACCCCCATCCACCACTTCCCTAGACATCCCCCACCCCCTAGAAAACCATCCCACCCCCCAGAGACACCCACCCCCCGGAAATCCCCCCCTGGATAGCCCCCCCCGGATACCCTCCCACCCCCACCCCCTTGGACACCTTGACAAACACTGGGCACCCCTACCTTATTGGACAGCCCCCCGCCCACCCCCCAGGACATCCCCCCACCCCCATGGACCCCACCCCCACTAGATAGACCACATCCCATTTGACAACCCCCTCCCCCTAGACACCCCCTTCCCCCATGGACAGCCCCCCCGGAAACCCCCTACCCCCCCTAAACACCACCCTAACCCACTGGATAGCCCCCACCCATGGACACCCTCCCACCCTACCCCCTTGGTCTCCCTACCACCCACCTGGACACCCCCTACCCCCTTGGACAGCCCCCACCCCCTTGGACAGCCCCCACCCCCTGGTCACCACCCCACCCCCTGGACACCCCCACCCTCCTGTACTGCCCCCACCCCCTCAACACCACCCCAACCCACTGGATAGCCCCCACCCCCTGGACACACCCACCCCTGAACGGCCACCCCACCTCCTAGACACCCCCACACCCCCTGGACAGCTCCCCCCCCCACCCCTAGACAGCCCCCACCACCTGGACACCCCTGACCACCTGGACAACCCCCACACCCTTGGATAGCCCCCCCCCCCCCCCCCCGAACACCCCCACCCCTGGACACCCCCACCACTTAGACACCCCCACCCCCTAGACACCCCCACCCCTGGAAAGCCCCCCACCCCCAAGACACCCCCACCCCATGACACCCCCATCCCCCTGGGGGGGGGGGGGCTATCCATGGGGTTCGGGGCTATTCATGGGGGTGGGGGTTGTCCAAGGGGTGGGGGTTGTCCAAGGTGGTGGGGGTGTCTAGGGGTGTGGGTGTCTAGGGGGTGGGGGTGTCCACGGGGGTGCGGGGGATATACAGGGTGTGGGGGTGTCCAGGGGGCTATCTATGGGTTAGGGGTTGTCCAGGGGGTGGAGGTTGTCTTGGGGGGGGGGGGGGGTAGGGGTGTCCATGGGGTGGGGGTTGTCCAGGTGGTGGGGGTTGTCCATGGGGGTGAGGGTGTCCAGGGGGTGGGGGGATGTCAATGGGGTGGGGGTGTCTAGGGGGTGGGGGTTGTCTAGGGGGGATTTTCCAGGGGTGGGGGATGTTTAGGGGTGGGGGACTGTCCAAGGGGTAGGGGGTCTAGGGGGTGGGGTTGTCTAGGGGGTGGGGCTTTCTTGGTGGTGGGGCTGTCCAAGGGGGTAAGGGGTGTCCAGGGGGTGGGGTGGGGGGATTTCTAGGGGTAGGGGGTGTCCAGGGAGGTGGGGGCTGTCCAAGGGGGTAGGGGTGTCTAGGGGTGGGGGTCTCCAGGGGGTGTCCAGGGGGTAGGGGGTGTCCAAGGGGTGGGGTGTCCAGGGGGTGGGGGTTGTCCATAGTGGTGGTTGGATATCCAGGGGGTGGGGACTTATCCAAGGGAGTAGGTTTGTCTAGGGGGTGCATTGTTCAAGGGGTGGGGGTTGTCTAAGGGGGGTAGAGGGTGTATAGGGGGTGTGGGGCTATCCTGGGGGTGGTGTGTCTAAGGGGGTGGGGGATGTCTAGGGGGTAGGTGGTGTCCAGGGGGTGGGGGGATGTCCAGGGGTGGGGGCACTCCAAGGGAGGGTAAGGGGTGTCTAGGGGTGGGGGAGTCCAGAGGGTGGGAAAAAACTTGCATGTTAACAATTTCATGGTAGCGCACACATAGAAGTACATGAACACACGCATGATAGTACACACCTGGTAGAAAAAAAAACTAATAGAACATGCATGATATCACTCCCATAGTTTATTTTATCATAAAATAACTTATCATGGTATAAAGGAACACTATTACACTTACCATAATAAAAAGAATGATAATATAAAAACAATTTCTCAAAACATAAATTTAAGGCACCGTGAAAAATAAATAATGAAATCGAGGTGTGTGAGGCTTACTTGAGTGTTGTGGGTCATCCTGATAGATCTGGTGATAATAAAGATAATGAACGATGTTAGAAAAATGAGTTAGGAGGGAATGACTTTGAAGAATCTTTTCTAGGTTTTCCATGTGAGAGAGACGATTCGCAGGTCGCCCGATCAAAGAAAACAGAATGACAGAATACAGGTCCCCATAAATTAATTAAAATCTTTATCACACCAGTTATTTAATAACTAATGTGATAAACTATTTTTTTTATGTTTATTAAATCATTTGTTTAATAGCCGACGTAGAAAATATTTTATCATATCGGTTATAAAATAACTGACATTACAAATCGGCATTTATAACATTGGTGATTTTATAACTGACATGATAAAGTGCCGAGATTTGTTTTATCACGTCAGTTATAAAATAATCGATGTGATAAATCACTGATAATCGATTTATAATGTCGGTTATAAAATAACTGATGTGATAAATTATATTGTGGTGTTTTGTACGTCGGTTATAAATTAACCGATATTATAAATCAATTCTTGGTGATTAATCTGGCCGGTTATTTTATAACCTATGTGATAAAGTAATTTTTACAACTCTTCACATCGGTTATATATAACTGATTTAAAAATTTCCAACATGGTAATTTTGTTTCACTAGTGGTATTTTGAGGGGTTTTAGGGTTTTTTAGGTTTTTTGGAGTTTTTTTATGTATTTATTGTTTTTTTCGGAATTTTTTAATGATTTTATGTTCTAAGGGTTTTTAAAGATTTTTTTTTGGTTTTTAGTGATTTTTGGGTTTTTATGGTTTTTAGGTTTTTTGGGGTGTCTTGCAATTTTTTTGTTTTTTTAGGTTTTTAATGGTTTTTACAGTTTCTAATGTTTTCGTATATTTAATGGGTCTTAGAGTTTTTATTGGATTAAAGGAATTTATGGGGGTTTGGGGTTTTTAATGGTTTTAGGGGTTTTAGGGTTTTTAGTTCTTTTTAGGGTTTTCTGGGTCTTTTTCAGTTTTTAGGGGTTTTTTTTGTTTTTTTGTTTTTAGGTTTTTATGTGTTTTTATGTATTAAATGTTTTCTTAGGGTTTTCCAAGAATTTTGGATTTTTTACATTTTAGGTATTTTTACTGATTTTTTGGATATTTATGGTCTTTATGGTATTTCAGCATTTTGAGGGCCATTAGGTTTTTTATAATTTTCAGGGCATTTTAGGTTTTTTTGGTATTTTTAAGGTATTTTAGTAGTTTTATGTGTTTTTATGTTTTTAATGTTTTCCTAGGGTTTTTTGGGTTTTTATGGGTTTTTATGTTATTAGGGATATTTAACAGTTTTAAGGATTTTTATATTTTTAGGGTTTTTAGGGATTTAGAGGGGCTTCTTTGGTTTTTATGGTTTTTATGGGTTTTTTGGGTTTTAAGGGTTTTTTTTTTATTTTTTAGTGGGTTATTAGATATTTTATGGTTTTTTTGGGTTTTGGGGGGATTTCGGTTTTTGGGTATTTTAGGGTTTTTATCGATTTATTATGTTTTAGGGGTTTTAAGTGCTTTTTTGGTTTAAGGTTTTAAGGGGTTTTTAGGGTTTTTTACATTTATTTTTATTTGAAGGATTTTTAGGATTTTTATGAGTTTTTATGTTTTTTAGGGATTTTGATGGTTATGAGGGTTTTTAGGGGTTTTAGAGTTTTTTTGTTTCTCTGGGTTTTAAGATTTTTTTTGGGTTTTAAAGTATTTCCTAGGTTTTTTCAGGGTTTTTAGGTTTTTTTACTTTTTTGGTATTTCTTGTCTTTTTTAGCATTGTTATGTTTTTTTTCGAGTTTTTGGGGATATTGTGGGTTCTAGGGGTTTTGGTTTTTATAAATTTTTGAGGTTCTAATGTTTTTTGGAGTTTTTTTGGGTTTTAAGGACTTTTAGGATTTTTTAATTTTTTTAGGGGTGTAAAGGGTTTTCAGAGTTTTTAGTGGTCTTTATGGTTTTTAAGGGTTTTTAGGGCTTTTATAGTTTTAGGTGTGTTACGGTTTTAGTGTATTTTTAGGTTTTTAGGGTTTTTTAACGTTTTTAGGGGTTTAAAGGGATTTTATATTTTTTACGATTTTTTTGGTTTTTAGGGTTTTACGGTATTTTGAGGTTTTTAGGTATTTTATGGATTTAGTGGTCTCATTGGTTTTTAGGTTTTTATTGGTTTAATGTTTTTTAACATTATTATGGTATTTCTAGGGTTTTCAATGTTTTTAGGGATTTTTTATGTTTACAGTTTTTTGGTAGTGTTTAGTATTTTTATGGTTTTTTAGGGTTTTGCGGGTTTTAGGGGTTTTGGGGTTTTTTTTATTATTTTTAGGTTTGATGTTTTGTTTTAAAAGTTTTTGAGTTTTTTAGGTTTTAAGGTTTTTTATTGTTTTTTACATTATTAGGTGTTTAAAGAATTTTTATAGTTTTTATTTGGTTTTTATGCGTTTTTAGGGTGTTTTAAGGTTTTTATGTGTTTTATGGTTTTATGAGTTTTAGGGTCATTAGGGTCTTTTAGGATTTTTTAGGATTTATGAATTTTTAAATTTCTTTGTGTTTTAATTTTTTTTAGGTTTTTATGGTTTTCTTTGGGTTTTTCAAGGTTATTAAGGGGTTTTTTATATTTTTAGGGATTTTTGGGTGATTTTAATTATTTTTATGGTTTTTAAGGTTTTTTTGGGATTTTTAGGGGTTTTAGGGTTTTTAGTTATCTTAGGGTTTTAGGGATTTTAGTATTTTTTATGTTTTTATGGGTTTTATGTTTTTTAAGGTTTCATTTTTTTCTTAGTGTTTCTCAGGGGTTTTTATGTTTTTTATGTTTTAGGGATTTTAGTGATTTTTAGTGATTTTTATGTTTTTTAATGTTTTTAGGGATTTCTAGGATTTTTGGTGTTTGAAGTGTTTTATGGGTTTGATTTTTTAGGGTTTTTATATTTTTTTAGGTTTTTGGAGTTTTTTAATGTTTTTAGGGGATTAAGTTATTTTTAGTGCTTTTAGGGGTTTTTAGGGTTTTTATTTGGGTTTAGGGTTTTTCTATGGTTTTAGGGGTTTAAGGGGATTTAGGGTTTTTAGGGTCATTTTTGTATTTTATGATTTTTAATTATTTTTAGTTTTTATGGGTGTTATATTTATTTTTTTATGGTTTTGTTTGGGCTTTTCATGATTTTTAGGGATTTTACATTATTTTGGATTTTTAATTTTTTTTTAAGTTTTTTAATGTTTTTAGGGGTTTTATTCATTTTTTAGGTTTTAGGGTTTTTTAGGGATTTAGGGATTTTTCTTATTTTTGGCGTTCTTAGGTTTTTAGGGTTTTTATGTGTTTTTAGGGTTTTAATGTATTATTAGGGGTTTTTATAGTTTCTAGGTTTTTTAAATTTTTATGGATTTTTAGGTCCTTTTCTTATATTTTTATGGGTTTTGGGTTTTTTCAAATTTTAGTTTTTTTGGGATTTTTAGGAATTTTTAGAGTTTCTTGGGTTTAAATGTATTTTATAGTTTTTTATCATTATTAGGTGTTAAAGGTTTTTTAGTGTTTTTAGTGGTTTTTACCATATTTATAAGTTTTAGGATTTTTTATGTTTTTACAGGTTTTATGGTTTTTAAGGTTTTAGGGGTTTTTAGAGATTTCTAGGGTGTTACCATTTTTTTTGGTTTT
The DNA here is from genome assembly GCA_963277665.1 of Viscum album. NCBI lineage: Eukaryota > Viridiplantae > Streptophyta > Magnoliopsida > Santalales > Viscaceae > Viscum > Viscum album. The sequence continues at coordinate 367,493,962 of OY728121.1, forward strand.
TAGGGGTTTTATGTGTTTTTATGTTTTTAGGGGTTTTTAGGTTTTTAGGGATTATAGGGACTTTTAGTATTTGTATGGTTTTTTATGGATTTTTAGGGTCTCTGTGGTTTTTTATGTTTTTGGTTTTTTTTGGATTTTAGGGGGTTTTAGTTTTTTAGGATTTTAAGGATTTTTATATTATTTTAAACAATTTAGGTGTTTGAAGTATTTTTTTAGAGTTTTTAGTTTTTTAGGTTATTTATGAGTTTTGGGGTGTATTATTTTTTTTGGGGGGGGGGTTATGGTTTTTAAATAGTTGTACGGGTTTTTATATTTTTTAGGATGTTTTAGGGTTTTAGAATTTTTTGTATTTTTAGGGGTTTAAAGCAGTTTTAGGTTTTTAAGGTTTTCTTATGATTTTTATGGTATTTATTTTTTTTGGTATTTTAAGGTTTTTAATTATTTTTTTGGTTATTTGTTTTTTAGTGATTTTGATGTTTTTATGTTTTTTAGGGTTCTTACGGCGTTTTAAGATTTTTAGCATTTCAAATATTTTTAAGGTTTTTAAGTGTTTATAGGTTTTTAAGGTTTTCTTAGTGTTATTAGATTTTTTATATTTTTATGTCTTTTTTAGGATTTTTATTGTTTTTAGGGTTTTTACAGATTTTTATTTTTATTATGGTTTTAGGGTTTTTTAGTTTTTTTTGGATTTTTAAGGTTTTTTGGGTTTTTATGGTTTTAATTGGTTTTAGAGTTTTTTTAACTTTTTTAGGAATTTAAATGGTTTTTTAGTTTTAGTATTTTGAAGGGTTTTTTTGGTTTTTTACGGTTTTTGAGGTTTTTATGGATGCTTGTTGGTTTTAGAGTTTTTAGGGTTTTAGTTTTTTAGATTTTAAAGGATTTTCAGGATTTTTAGTGGTCTTAAGAGTTTTTATTTTTTATGGTTTCCTTATGATTTAAGGGTTTTAATGGTTTTTTATGTTTTATTGGGATTTTAGAGGTTTATTATTTTTTTTTTGGTTTTTATGGTTTTTAGGGGTTTAGGGTTTTTAGGGTTTTAGCAATGGTTAGGGTTTTTAGGCGTTTTAAGTGTATTCAGTTTTTTAAAGTTTTATTAGGGATTATCATGGTTTTTTGGGTTTTTATGTTTTTAGGGATTTTTAGGATTTTTATTGATTTGAAATGTTATTTTGGATTTTGAGTTTTTTTCAGGTTTTTGAGGGATTTTGGGTTTTTTGGGTTTTCTCTCATTTTTACTGTCTTTTTTATTTTATTGGGTTTTTATGGAATTTTAGAGTTTAAAAAAATTTAACGGTTTAAGGGTTTTTAGAGTTTTTAGTGTCCTTTAGTGGTTTTATGATTTTTACTTTTATGGTTTTTATGTTTTTTAGGGGTTTTAGTAATTTTAGTGTTTTTTGGGTTTCTATGGGTTTTACTTGTTTTTTTATTTTTAATATTTTCTTAGGTATTTCAAGGGTTTTCAGGGTTTGTGTTTTTTTATGGATTTTTAGGGATATTTAAGTTTTTTAGGCTTCTTATCATTTTTATATATTTTGAGAGTTTTTAGGGTTTATAGGTTTTATAGTTATTTTATTATTTTTTTGGGGTTTTATGGTTTTTTTAATTTTAAGGGGTTTATGGTTTTTTAGATTTTTTAACAATTTATTAGTTTAAAGGGATTTGGATTTTTTATTGGTTGTTTAGGGGTTTTATGTGTTTTTGGATATTATTATTTTCACAGGCATTTTCAAGGTATTTTGAATTTTGTATGTTTCTAGTGATTCTTAGGTATTTTTTTAGTATTTTAAAGTTTTAGTGGTTTTCATTCATCTTAAGTGGGTTCGGGTATTTAGGGATTTAGGGTTTTTATGGGTATTTTGGGTTTTAGGGTTTTTCTTGAGTTTTTAATGTTTTGATGTTTTTTAGAGTTTTTAACAATTTTATTTTTTTAAGGGTTTCTAGATTATTTAGTGGGTTTTTAGTATTTTCATGGGGTTTTAGGGTTTTTATGGTTTTTAGAGGTTTTTCAGGGTTTTTGGGCCTCTTTAGGGTTTTAGGGATTGACGCGTTTTTACATTTTTCCAGGTTTTTAAGTTTTTTTTAGGTTTTTTCGGTTTTCTTAGGGTATTTCATGGTATCTAGTTTTTTTATGTTTTTAGTAATTTTTAGTTCTTTTTTGGGATTTTTATGATTTTTTAGGGGTTTTAGTTGTTTTAGGGGCGTATTGTGTTTTTTAGGGAAGGTATCATTTTAATGTTTTTAGGGGATTTACGTATTTTTATTATTTTATGGTTTTCTTAGGGTGTTGTAATGTATTTAGGGTTTTTTAAATTTTAGGGATTTATTTTATTTGTTATGGTTTTTAATGTTTTTATAGTTTGTTAACATTTTTATAATTTTAAATTTGTTTTAAATATTATAGTGGTTTTTATGGGTTTTTATGGGTTTTTTTGGTTTTTTAAGGTTTTACGGTTTTACGGTTTTAGGAATTTTTAAAGAATTAGGTCTTTTTAGCATTTTTTGTTTCTTAGGGGTTTTATGTTTTTTTTATGTTTTTAAGGTTTTCTTTTTGGTTTGGGTGTTTTTAGGGGGTTTATGTTTATATAAATTTTTTGTTATTTTTGGTTATTTTTGGGTTTTTTTGGGATTTTGAGGGTTTTAGGGTTTTACGATTATTAGGTTTTTTGGGGGGTTTTAGGGTTTTGATTGGTTTTTTTAGGGTTTTTAAGGGTTTTTGAGTTTTTAATTATTTTAGGGTTTAATGTTTTATTAGGGTTTTGATTGGTTTTCTGGGTTTTTATGGGTATTTTGGGTTTTTTAATTATTTAACTAGTTTTTATGGTTTTTAGGGGTTTTAGGGTTTTTATGGTCATTTCTTGTTTTTTAGGGTTTTCAACGTTTTTACGGAGGTTTTATGTGTTTTTAGGAATTTAAGGTATTCTTTGGTTTCTACAACATTTCCATGGTTTTTTACGTTCTAATGGATTTGTAGTGACTTTCTAGTATTTTTTTAATTTGGTGGGTTTTAGGGATTTTGATTATTTTTATTATTTTTAAGTATTTTTAGGGTTTTTTGTTTTTTGGGGTTTTAGGGGTTTTTTTCATTTTTTGATTTTATGGGGTTTTAGATTTTTTTAACGATCTTAGGGTTTTAAAAGGGTTTTTAGCTTTTTATGTGGGTGTGTTGGTTTTTTTCATTTTAGGGGTTTTTATGTTTTTTGGTTTTTTTTGTGTTTTTTAGAGGTTGTTTTAGGGTTTTAATGATTTTTAATGATTTTTATGTTTTTAGGGGTTTTATGTGTTTTTAGGTTTTAAGTTTTTCTTATGGTGTTCGGGGGTTTTTTATTTTTTTAATGATTTTAGGTTTTTTAGTATTTTTTTGTTTTTTAAAATTTTAAGTGATTTTGGGGGTTCATAGTTTTTCTAGTTATTATAATATTTCTTAATTTTTAGTGTTTTTAGGTTTTTAGGGGTTTTAAGTGTTTTTAGGTTTTTTAGGTTTTTTGAGGGTGTTCCAAGGTTTTAAGAGTTTTTATATTTTTAGTTATTTTTAGGTTATTTATTTTTTAGGGGTTTTAGGGATTTTTAGGGCTTTCTGGTTTTTTAGGATTTTAAATTTCTTTTATTTTTAGGGGTTTTTTAGAGTTTTTATGATTTTAATGTTTTTTCAGATTTTTCAGCGTTTTTTGGGGCTTAATGGTTTTTAACGTTTTTAGTGGGTTTATTTTTATTTTTATGGAATTTTAGGATTTTTAGGGGTTTTATGGTATTTAGGGGATCTTAGGGGTTTTAGTGTCTTTAGGGGTTTTAGGGTTTTTCGTGTTTCTAAGAGTTTTATGATTTTTAGGTTTTTAAGGTTTTTTATGGGCATTAGGGATTTTGAGGGTTTTAGGGTTTTTAGGGATTTTAGTGTTTTATTGGTTTTTAAAGGTTTTATGTGTTCTAGGATTTTTAGGTTTCCTTAGGGGTTTTCAGGTTTTTAGCGATTTTGTGGGGTTTTAGGATCTTTAGGATTTTTATGGGTTTTCTGGTTTTTTGGGATTTTATGGTTTTTTCGAGTTTTAAGTTGTTTAAAGGGTTTTTAGATATTTTGAACCTTTTTTGGTAATTAATGGATTTTTATAGTTTTTATTGTGTTTTAGAGTTTTTAGGGGGTTTTGGGATTTTTTTTATGGTTTTTAGGATTTTTATGTTTTTTGGGGGGTTTTATTATTTTAAGGGATTTTTCAGGGTCTTTTTTGTCTTTTAACATTTTTAGGATTTTTAGAGGTTTTAAGTGATTTTTGGTTTTTTAGGTTTTCATAGTGATTTTCATGGTTTTTAGGCTTTTTTATGTTTTTATAAATTTCTTGTGATTTTTTAGGATAATTATTTTTTAGGTTTTTAGGTATTTTGAGGGTTTTTAGGGGTTTCAGGGTTTTTAGGGGTTTTAGTGTTTTTGGATTTTCAGTTTTTCTTTGGGTTTTTCAAGGTTTTTAGGATTTTTTACGTTTAAAGGATTTTTAAATATTTTTATGGTTTTTTCCGGCTTTTAGGGATTTTGTGGGTCTTTAAGTTTTTTTAGGTTTCTTCTGGGTCTTATGATTTTTTGTTTTATTGGGTTATTTTTTAGTTTTAGAGTTTTTAATTTTTTAGAGGTTTAAACACCTTTTTTAGTTTTACTGGTTTTAGGGTTTTATTTTTTTAGGGTTTTTATAATTTTTAGGGGGTTTTAAGGTTTTTAGTGGTTTTTGGATTTTTAGGGTTTTTAGGTTCACAATAAGGATTTTAGTGTTTTTTAGGGGTTCATTGTGTTTTCTGGTTTATTAGGATTTCATAGGGTTTTTAGTTATTTTAATAGTTTCAAAATTTTTAGGTATTTTTATGGATTATTAGGATTTTTTGAGTTTTAAGGGTTTTTAGGGATTTTGAGGGTTTTACGGTTTTTATGGTTTTGAACATTTTTTAGATTTTAAGGGTTTTAAGTGTTTATTTAGAGGTTTTGTTATTGTTTTTTCAATTTTTAGGGTTTTTTATATTTATGTATTTTTTGTTATATTTTAGGATTTTTATGGTTTTTAGGATTTTTATGCTATTTTAGGGTTTTTATGCTATTTAGGTGTTCTATGTGTTTTAGGTTTTAAATTTTCTCTTAGGGTTTTTATGGTTTTTTGGGTTATTTTATGTTTTAGGCATTTTGTGGGAATTTTTACATTTTTATGGTTTTTAGGATTTTTTAGGATTTTTAAAGCTTTTAGGGTTTTTAAGGTTTTTTATGGTTTTTAGCATTTTTTAGGGTTTGAAGTTATTTTATGTTTTTAGAATTATATGGTTTTATTTGTTTTTTTAGGGATTTTTGTGTTCTTTATGTTTTTAGTGATTTTGAGGGATTTTCATATTTTAAATGTTTTGGGGTTTTTAGGGGATTTGAGTATTTTTAGGGTTTTATGGTTTTATGGTTTTTTTGATAAGTTTTTTTTAGTTTGTAGGGTATTAAATGTTATGTAACAATTTTATAAATTTTTTGGGGTTTCAATTGTATTTAGAATATTTAGTGGGTTTTTAGATTTTTTATTGGTTTTTAGGGGTTTTCATTATTTTTAGTTGTTTTTATGGGTTTTAGGGGTTTTTAGATTTTTTAGCATTTTTATGTTATTTATTGGATTTTAGTGTGTTTAGGTTTTTAAGGTTTTATTAGGGTTTTTAGGGTTTTGTGGTTTTAGGTATTTTTAAGGTTTTTTGAGGTGTTAAGGGTTTTAACAGGTTTTAGAGTTTTGAAAGATTTTTTAGGTTTAAAGTGTTTTAATTTTTATAGTGGGTTTTTAGGAGTTTTAGGGGTTTTATTCTTTTTAAGTTTTTCATGGGGTTTTTTGGTTTTTAGGGTTTTACTGATATTAGGGTATTTATGGTTTTTTATCATTTTAAGGTTTTTAGGGGTTTTAGGGTTTTATTTTTTAAAATCATTCATTTGGGTTTTCAATGTTTTTAGGGTTTCTAAACTTTTATTGATTTTTATGGATTTTTTTAGATGTTTTAGGATTTTTATGGGTCTTTAGGGTTTTGTCATATTTTAGGGTATTTATTATTTTTAGGTTTTTATGGGTTTTATTATTTTAGGGTTTTATGTTTTTTTATAGGATGTTTATAGGTTTTAAGAGTTTTTAGGGATTTCAAGGGGGTTTTTGGTTTTTTGGTTTTAGGGTTTTTTGGTTTTTATGGATTTTTTTTAGTTTTTTAGGTTTTTAAAGGTATTTTAGAGTTTTTTAACTTTTTTTTGGGTTTAAATGGTTTCTTATTCTTTTTTATGTTTTTTGGGTTTTTATTAGTATTTAGGGATTTTTTCATCTTTTTTGGTTTTTAGTGTTTTTTCTAGGGATTTAATGTGTTTTTAGGTTCTTATGGTTTTCCTTGTGTATTTATATATTTTTTTAGTGTTTTTATGTTTTTATGGATTTATATGTATTTTTTATGTATTTTAGAGGTTTTTGGGTTTTTAGTTATTTTGAGGATGTTTAGGGTTTCTTAGGGGTTTTAGAGTTTTTGACGTTTTTTAGGTTTTTTATATGTTTTATGTGTTTATAAGATTTTAAGGTTTTATTAGGGTTTTTCTATAATTTTAAGGGTTTTTACATTTTTTGGGGTTCTTTAGTGTCAATTTATGTTTTTTAGGGATATTTAGGGTTTTATGGATTTTTAGGGCGTTTAGAGGGTTTTTTTGGGTTTTTTGGTTTTTTGGGTTTTTAGGGGTTTTTTTTGACTTTTTACTACAGTTTTTTTTATTTTTTTTAGATATTTTTAATATTTTTAGGGGTTTAAAACCTCTTTAGAGTGTTTATTAGGTTTATATTTTTTATGTTTTTAGTGGTGTTTATGGTTTTTAAGATTCTTTAGGCTTTTTAGGGCCTTTTAGGTATTTTAGCATTTTTAGGTTTTTTAGTGGTTTTAAGTGTTTTTAGGATTGTAAGGTTTCCTTAGGTTTTTTTTTGGGTTTTAGTTTTTTATGCTTTTGAGGATTTTTAGGCGTTTTTAGGATTTTTATGGTTATTTAGAGTTTTGAGGAATTTTGATTTTTAAGGGGTTTTAAGGGTTTTAGGGGATTTTAGGGTTTTTAAGGATTTTAGTGATTTTAGATTTTTTTAGTTTTTTAGGGGATTTATGTTTTTTTGGGTTATAATGTTTTCTTATGGGTTTTCCAGGTTTTTAGCATTTTTTTTTGGATTTTTATGTTTTTTTTGGATTTTTATAGGTTTTTAGGATTTTGAGGGATTTGAGGGGTTTACGTCTTTTCAGGGTTTTTATGGTTATTTTTGAGTTTTTTACCGTTTTAAAATTTTTAGTTTTTTTTAAATACTTTTTATGTTTTTAATGGATTTTATATTTTTAGAGGTTTTTAGGGGTTTTATGGGTTATTATGGTTTTTATGGTATTTAGGGGATTTTATGGTTTTTAGGGTCTTTTAGGGTTTTAGAGCTTTTAGAGTTTTTAGGTGTTTAGGGGTTTCAAGTGTTTTTAGGTTTTTAAGGTTGTTTATGTTTTTTCTTAGTTTTTAGGGTTTTTAATTTTTTGAGGGAATTTTAGATATATTTAGTATTTTTATGATTTCTATGGGTTTTAGGGATATTGAGGGTTTATAGGGTTTTTTATGGTTTTTTTTGTTTTTATGGGTTTTTGGGGTATTTAGGGGTTTTTTTAGATTTATAGGGATTTATGGGTTTTATACTTTTTAAATTTTTTTAAGGGTTTAAAGGGTTTTTAGAGTTTTTAGGGGGTTTTAGGGTTTTTTTTTGTGGTTTTAGTATTTTTAATGTTTCTTGGAGTTTATGGTTATTAGGGGTTTTCTTGTTTTTTGGGGTATTTTTAGGGTTTTTATATTTTTTAGCTATTTTATTTTTTTTAGGTTTTTAATTTTTTTCATATGGTTTTTTAGTGTTTTAGTGAATTTTTAATTTTTATGTATTTTTAGGTATTTTTTAGGATTTTGTTGGGTTTTAGGGTTTTCATGAATTTTGAGGGTTTAAATGTTTTTAGGGGTTTTTTGAGTTTTTTTGGTATTTTGGGTTTCTTTAGTTTTTTATTGTTTAAATTTTGTGTTCTTTAATATTTTGGGGGATTAATGCTTTTTTAGAGTTTCTGGTTGTTTAGTGTTTTATGGGTTTTTTTGGTTTTGGGGGTTTTAAGGTTTTTATGTTTTTAGGTTTTTTTGGATTTTTTTATCATTTTTTATATATTTAGGGATTTCAAGTGTTTTATGTTTTTAAGGTTTTCGTATAGATTTTCAGGTTTCTTAGTGTTTTTTTATATTTGAGTGATTTTATGTCTTTTTAGGGTTTTTATGGTTTTAGGGGTTTTAGGGATTTGAAGGGTTTTAGGGATTTTTATAGTGTTTATAGTTTTGGGGGTTTTACTTTTTTTTTTGAGTTTTTAGGGTTTTATGTTTTATTAGTGTTTTTTAACCTTTTTATGAGTTTAATGTTTTTTTAGAGTTCTTAGTAGGTTTTAGGGCTTTTAGGGTTTTTATGGGTTTTATGATTTTTAGTGGTTTCTAAAGTTTTAGGGCCTTTAAGGGTTTTAGCATTTTTTTAGATTTTTTGTGGGTTTAAGTGTTTTTAGTGTTTTATTGTTTTATTATGGGTTTTCAGGGAATTTGGGTTTCTTTTTCTTAGGTTTTTTAGGGAGATTTTAAAATTTTTGTGATCTTTTAGGGTTTTTAGGGATTTTCATAGTTTTAAGGGGTTTTAAGGTATTCAACACTTTTTAGGTTTTTTATGGGTTTTAAGTTTTTTTAGGGTTTTTAGGTTTCATTAGGGTTTTAAGGGGGTTTTATATTTTCGGGTTCTTTATCGTTTTTTCGTTTTTTTGGATTTTTATGGATTTTAGGGATTTTAAGGGGTTTTAGGGTTTTAAGTGGTTTTAGGGACTTTATGTCATTTTTGGGTTTTAGGGTTTTTTTTATTTTTTAGTTTTTTTATGTTTTTTTATATTTTTTTATTTCTATTAGGGGATTAAAGGGTTTTTAGGGATTTTTATCAGTTTTATGTATTTTTAGGGATTTCAATGTTTTTAAAGGTATTTATGATTTTAAAGGGTTTTAGGGTCTTTTTAGTGTTTTTAGGGTTTTTACCATTTTTAATATTCTTTATGGGTTTTATGTGTTTTTATTTTTTTAATGTTTTCTTTTGAATTTTCATGTTTTTAGGGGTTTTTATATATTAAGTGATTTTTAGGTATTTTTAGGGTTTTTATTGTTTTTAGGGTATATAGGGATTTTTAGGGGTTTTATGTCTTTTTAATGTTTTTAGGGTTTTTTTGGATTTTTAGCATTTTTTGAGTTGTTTGGGGTTATAAGTGTTTTTAGGTTTTTATGGCTTCCTTAGAGGTTTGCAGTCTTTTTAGGGGGGTTTTTGTTTTTAGAGGTTTTTTATGTTTTTCTTGGATTTTTATGGGTTTTATGGTTTTTAGAAATTTTGATAGGCCCTACGGTGTTCTAGATTTTTATGCGATTTTTTCTTTTTTTAGTTATTTAGGGGTTTTATGTGTTTTTAGGTTTTTTAGTTTTTCATAGGGTTTTTCATTTTTTTAGTATTTTTTACCTTTTAATGAATTATTATGTATTTCTAAGGATTTTATAGATTTTTACGGTTTTATGGATTTCCTTGGGTTTTTATGGTTTTTATGGTTTTTAGGTTTTTTTTCTAGTTCTTATCATTTTTAGGATTTCAAAGGGGTTTTTAGAGTTTTGTGGTTTTTTTTGGGTTTTTATGGGATTTTTTGGGTTCTTTAATGTTTTTAGGGGTGTTATTGTTTTTAAGGGTTTTAGGTTTTAGGAATTTTTAGGTGTTCTAATGTTTTTTAATGTTTTTATGTTTTTAGGCGTTTTATGTGCTTTTAGGTTTTTAGGATTTTCTTAGGGGTTTTCATGGTTTTTTGGGTTTTTTCTATTTTTAAGGACTTTTAAGACGTTTTAGGTTTTTTTTTGTTTTTTAGGATATTTCTGGTTTCTACAGTTTTTAGGGGTTTTAGCATTTTTATGTTTTTTAGGGGTGTTAAGTGTTTTTAAAATTTTAAGTTTTTCTTAGGTTTTTCAGTGTTTAAGGGTTTTTTATGTTTTTTGGGATTTTGATGATTTTTTGGATTTTTTTGTTTTTAAGGGTTTTAGAGAATTTGAGGGTATTTTGGGTTTTCATGGTTTTTTTTGGATTTTTGGATTTTTTTAGTTTTTTTGGGTTTTAAAGGTTTATTATAATTTTTTAATGTTTTTGGATTTGAAAGGGGTTTTAGAGTTTTTTTGTGGTTTTTAGTGGTTTTATGGTTTCATAGGGATTTTAATGGACTTACGGATTTTTATGGTTTTTAGGGGTTTCAGGGGTTTTAGTGTCTTTTAGGGTTTCTAGGGTTTATAGAATTTTGCTAGGTTTTTTGGGTTTTTAAATATTTTATGTTTTTAATGTTTTCTTTAGGTGTTTGGTTTTTTTAGGGGATTTTAGGTTTTTTGGGATTTTTATGGATTTTAAGTATTTTTATGTATTTTTTGGTTTTTAGGGTTTTTACGTTTTTCTGGTTTTTTTGGTATATTAAGTTCTTTTATGGATTTTAGCAATTTTTATGTTTTTTGGTTGTTTAATTGTGTTTAGGTTTTTAATATTTTCTTAGGGTTTTAGGGATATTTAAAATTTTCAATATTTTTTGGGATTTTTATGGGTTTGGGGGATTTTTTAGGTTTTTTAGATTTTTTAGGGATTTTGAGGTGTTTTGGGTTTTTTGGGTTTAATGGTTTTTTGGGTTTTTAGGGTATTTTTTAGTTTGTAACGTTTTTTAATGTGTTTTTAGTTTTTTAAAATTTTTTTTGATTTAAATGGTTTTTATAGTTGTAGTGGTTTTGGGGGGTTTTTGGGTTTCTAGTGTTTTTAAGGTTTTTTGGGGTTTTATTATTTTTAGGGAACATCGGGGGTTTAAAAGTCATTTTAGGTTTTTTAGGGTTTTTAACATTTTTATTTTTTAGTGGTTTTATGTTTTTTTATGTTTTTAACATTTTCTTTGGGATTTTTAGGGTTTTAGGGGTTTTTATGTTTTTTAGTATTTTAATATTTTTTTGTAAATTTGTTGGTTTTTTTGGTTTTTGGAATTTGATGGTTTTCAGGGTTTTGATTGGATTTAGAGTTTTTTGGGATTGTATGATTTTTAGGTTTTTTAATGGTTTTGAGTGTTTTAGGTTTTTAAGAATTCTTAGGGTTTTCAAGGTTTTTATATATTTTTATGATTTAGGTACTTTTTAGGATTTTTAGGGGTTTTAAGGGTTTTTAGTGATTTTGAAGGTTTTTATGGGTTTTTAGGGTTTTTATTGTTTTTTGTGTTTTTAGGGTATTTAATATTTTCCTTTCCTTGAGAGGCAGTAAAACATGAATTTTATTATGAAAACAAGTAGCACCGTACCAAGAATTATAACAATGGTTAGGGAGAGGGGAGGAAGGAGAAGAGTCAATGAATCATTAGGAGGCCCCTTGGCTCAATCTCTAAAGCCCAAGGCTGAAGAATGACCAACCTTGCAACTGAGTTTGTTCCCCCCACTCTTCCCACAACCATTATTACTTCCTAGTATGTTACAACATATATGGTCCCCATATCCCACATTCAAACATTCTATTTCTGTTATAGACCACAAGCCCCATTCAATTTCATCCTAAGTGGTCCCTAGTTGAACCCCCACTAATGTTGTCTTATTTGTCTGAGAATAAACCTATTATATCCCTTCCTTTCTCCCAGCTCTAACACTCGCATCCCCTGAAGTCTAGTATTTTCCTTAAGAATTAATGAAGGAAATTTTTTATGAAATGCGAACTCATCCTTCTTTGTGACCTCCTCTATTGGATAGCCAACCCACTAGATAAATAGTTGTTGTAGGGTGATGTGATTCTATAGATAAAGTCATTGGGAGGGAACCACCTAGGGTTTTAGATCATATGAACCATTAGATTGAAGGTACAAAGGTAGATTAGTGAATTAATATTAAGTTCCCACTATCGGTTTTAATTATGAAACATGAAAAACTTGATGAATTTTACTAGAAGACGGAAGATCTAAACAGAAATCAATAGGCTGATCCCACCTTAGAATGGTGAAAGGAACATAAAAACAAGATACCAACAAATGAGGAATCTATTTAGAGATGGTCTGTTGATGATGAGGCTGGATTTATAAGTAGACATGATCGCGAACCTGAAATGAAACTTATCTCTAGTGTCAATCTGCATAGTATTTAATACAGTCATGGGATTTAGGTAAGTTTTGTTGAAGTTGCCTTAACGCTTCATCTCAATTTCCAAAGGTAGTGGCTATAATAGAAACAAGTACATATGAAGGTAGGAAACTCTGAATGGAAAGTGGTGGATGGACATAAACCACCTCAAATGGTGTAAAATTGAAAGAAGCATGTCTGGTTGTGTTCTAGATCCATTCAGCCCAAGGAATCCAGAATGTCCATCTCTATGGATAGTCCCCCTCGAAGCAGTGGAATTAGGTATCAAAATTGAGGTTTACCACCTTAGTATGGTTGTCTTTTTGTGGTGGTAAGTCAAGATGAATTTTAGGTTAGTTCAATGGAGGAAGAACAACTATATCCATAAATTACTATGAAAAATTGTGTTGTGGTCACTTATGATGGAAGATGGAACACCATGAAGTTGGACAATATCCTGAAGAAAACATTTAGCAACTATTTCTGTAGTATAAGTATTATTTAGGAGCAAAAAATGTGAAAAATTTAAAGGTGTTCAACAATGTCTAGAATTACCTCATAACCTTTGGATTTTGGCATTGCAACAATGAAATCCAAAAATATGTAGGTCCACATGGTGGTGGGGATATAAAATGGTTATAGGATCCCAAGTATAATATTTAAAACTCTGGAAGATTTTACAATACTTAACAAAGTCTTTCACAACCTTCTTCATGCCCACCCAATACATGTTTGTAGCCAATTTCTATAGGTTCTATAAAAATCAGTGGGGCCCCTTGAGGAGAGTCATGGAACTCAGAAAAAAACTTAGGTACCCATGGAGATGAATCAGGGATCCCCAGCTGGTCATGGTAATGCAAAACTCCATGTGTAAGAGTGAAACCTGGATTGGATGAGAGACCCTACTGTAGTGAATGGAGCACTTTTCTAAGGAAAAAATCAAATAAATGTCATTATCTAGAGTTTTACCCTCTGCCCAAATAGGCTAGGACTATGGAAAATGGAGGTGGGAGTGATCCTCCTCTTAGTATAAAATATAATTAGCAGAAGATTTTTCCGTTGAGGACATATAATTAATTTCAATTTGGTAACCCAATAATTTGTAAATCTAGCTTTGTTGGTCAATGGTGTTCATTCACTACTACAATAAAAATGTAAGACTTTGGTGATCAGAATAAACTATGAAGGAACAAACCATCAAATAACGATTACAATGTTGGATAGAAAGAATGGGGGCCATGACTTCCTTTTCATATACTGATTTGGATAGGTTCTAATCGGAAAGTGAAATACTGAAAAAATGAAATGTGTCATCAAGATTGAATAAGGTTAGCCTCAAAACTACACACAGATGCATCACAGTAGAGTTCATATTATTTAGAAAAATAGGGTAAATCCAAGATTGGGGATTCCATCATCAATTTCTTCAATTGCTAGGAAGCATCCTATATTTCAGTAGTCTAGATGTAACCATCATTAAGGGTTAAAACATTGAGAGATCATCCAACCATTCTATACCCATGAATGAACATTCTATAATACATAGTAAGACTGATGAATCCATGAAAACAATTTACCTTAGTTATAGGTATCCAATCCAACATGTCTTGTACTTTAATAGGGTCCACTACTATTCTAGAATTATAAATGAGTTTTCCCAAGTACTCCACCTCCTACTACCCAAATGGGCATTATTTTCTATTGGAAAAGAATTTATTTTCATTTAAATGGAGAATCATGACTTCTACATTGTGGAAATTTTTAGAATAATCCTTATTGAAAATAGTAAAATCCTTAATAAAAATATATTAAACTAGTGAATTAAAGAATGGAATAAATCGTTTATTATTGCCTAAAATGTGGAAGGTGTATTATTAAGTCCAAAAGGCATCAATAATTTTTCTTAATGGGAACTATTTGTCTAAAATGGTATCTTCTCTATGTCGGACTCTCATATTCTAATTTTATGACATCTAGATGTGATTTCAATCTTTGAAAAATGGGGTTCTCTATATAGTTAATCTATTACTTCCTCCCCCAAAAGAATTGGAAATATGTCCAGTATTGTTACCTTATTCAAGGCTCGATATTCGACACACATCCATCAAGATCCATCCTTATTTTTTATGTCTAATGCTTGGCTAAAATATGCACTATAACATGGACTAATGATTCCATGATTTAACAACTCTTTCAAATAGATTCTAATTCCATTTTTGTGTAGATAAGGGTACCAGTAAGGCCGACTGAGACTAGTCTCTGGCCTAGTTGCATATTAATGGTATGACCCCACTTTTGGTTCGTTGGGATTCCATTAGATTAAGAAAAAAACTATTGGATAGCATTGAAATACCCTATTAAACTCTTGGGTTTGTGTCTTTGTCCAAGGTGTCAATTTACTACTCTTCTTTCCCACAAATACATGTTATAGTTCACTATTCTTCCAAGGTATTTGATCCCACTATTCTGTGACACTGATTTCCAATCATTATGGATGATTCCCAAGATAGAAAATGGATTGTTTCCTATTGAAAATATCATCACCATCAACTAATAATTAACACCAAATTCACTAAGATTTCTTATCAAAAAAACCCCAAAATGAGATCCACCGCCCAATTTATTTAACATAGGTGTCTATGGAACACTAATAGTCCCTAAGAGTGAGAATGATTTTTTGGCATACCCCCAAGGTCCCTTCCCTATGGCCATCGCTTAACTTCACTCCCATTTTTTAAAGGCCTGTATAGTGATCCCAAGTATGCTGAAAATTTTTGGGCTAATTAAATTTTGGGTAACCCTATTGTCTAATACAATAAGGATGGTAATTTCCCCTATACTTCCCTCAAATTTCATGGATGTGATGGGCTTTTTTTGGAAGACCTGAGAACTATACAAAATTCCCCAATTCTAAAAGTCTATCACCTTATGTTCATCCTTCAAATTTTCTTTAGTAGTCTATAGTGGCGCTTCCTCTTCTACAAGCAAGGTTGCAAGCTCAAAACTCACTTTCTCTAATACTAATTGTAGAACCCTCTTCATTAGTTCAACAAATTTACCATATGGTTTTCCCTAGAGGAAAATCAAAAATTTATTTCTCTAATCCTCCCATTATGAGACGGATAACTATTTAATTCCTTATCCTCTAGCTAGAGAGATCTGTAGTGTTTCCCAAAAATCTCCCCCACCAACTTCCATCTTCATCATATTGGTGTAAGTGAAAATCCCATTTTTTTGTGATACCCATCCTAGATGACATCTTCCCTCTCCTAATCCCATAAGGACGTGTTCCCCGAACTCAACTGTCAGGTTTGGTTCCCCGGATGAGTGCAAGCTCCATATGTCATTCCAAGCACATGACCTATAAATAGGTTTTTGAGATCTCTATACAGACCCATATACAATCATCATCGTTAAATCCTTGAAAAAACTAACTGACATAATGATGTTCTGGATGACGTGAACCAAGGTTGTGAGGAACTCAAAATGTTCAATGTACTCTTAAACTGATCCATTTTTTCATAATTTCTTCTAATTATTCATATGAATTATTTATATCTAGGACACTAATGTGTTCCATAGGTTCCTCCTTGAAATGTATCCATGTTAAATTTGGGTGCACCTCCCCCAACACAGTGATGCAGTGGAATTACACCCCTTATATAATCTCTTATTCTTGAGAAAGTTCTTTGTCTTTTATCATTTTATTTATTTGAAAGTATAATTTGACTTGATTGATCCATCCACAGGGGATATTTTCCATCAAACATTGGAAACTCGACCCATGAAACTATCATATTTGGGGAATTCCTTTCAATTTTCACCTCCAATTCCACTCATTCTTCATCCTTTGAGTTTAGTTGATCATTTTATTCTAACATTTTCCTCATGTTGCGATGTGTAATTATGAAATCTCTACTTCATCCAGCATGGGAAGCTTCTCCAGCCATTTCAATATTCCATAAATCAACTTGGGAACCTCTGACAACCCATTAATCTCTTGTTTGAGTTATCAAACAGTCTGCCCTACTATTTTAAACTCCAAGCGAACCATGCACTAGTTCTTTCCATAGTCGATGGTCTCCATCCATTACTCTAGTCCTTCAGGATATCTTGTAGATGAGTGTACATAACCCAAGACCCTACCTTCCCTCCCCCTATGATGTAAGATCTAGAAGTTACACCAAAATTATACTTTCATTTTGTTGATATATATTAAAATAGTAATTATATTTGAAAACAAGGATCAAAATAACAAGAATTACTGCAATAGTGAGGGAGAGGGGAGGAAGGATATGAAACAATGAGTCTTTGAGATTTCCATTGTCTCACCCACCCAAAACCATGGTCAAATAATGAATTACCTTCCAATTTAATGTGTTCCCCCCCCTCATACCATAACCATTATTATTTACCAGACATTTATAGGCTGCATGGTCCCTATCTCCCATATTCCCACTTTCTATTTCTATTACATACCACATGCCCCATTTTGTTTTAGCCCAAGTGGTCCCCAGTGGAATCCCCCATTGATGATTCCTTATTTCTACAAGAATATTCCTTCAACCTCCCTTCCTTTCTCCCAACTATAATCGTTTTTTTAGTTTTTAGGGGTTTTATGGTTTTTAGAGTTTTAAATATTTTTAGGGGGTTCATGTTTTTTTAATTATTTTAGGGGTTTTAGGGTCTTTATTGGGTTTTTGGATTTTTAATTTTTTTTGGATTTTATGGATTTGGGGGATTTTAGGGGTTTTAGGGTCTTTAAGGGTTTTAGGGTTTTTAGCCTTTTTTAAGGTTTTTAGGGGTTTAAGTGGTTTTTTCTATTATGTTTTCCTAGGGGTTTTAGGGTTTTTTACTCTTTTATGGATTTTTAGATCTTTATTATGATTTTTTTGCATTTTAGTGTTTTTTAGGATTTGGGAGTTTTTAGGGTTTTTTGGTTTTTTAGGATTTAATAATTTCTAATTTTTTAAGGGGTTTGGGTTATTTTGAGTTTTATGGTTTTTTTTATGGTTTTCTAGGGGTTTTAAGTACTTTACATTTTTAGGGATTTTTACGGATTTTTAAGTATTTTTATTGTTTTTAGGGTTTTTAGGGATTTTAATGGGTTTAGGGTTATTTATAGTTTTAGGGTTTTTATGGTTTTTTAAGGATTATAGGGTTTTTTTAGTTTTAAGGATTTTAAAGGTATTTTAGATATTTTTAATATTTTTAAGGATTTAAAGGTATTATGGAGTTTTTATTGGTTTTAGATTTTTTATGGGGTTTTAGTGGGTTTATAGCATTTAGGGTTTCATGGTATTTATGGTTTTATCATTTTTAGGGTTTTTAGGGGTTTTAATTGTTTTTAGATTTTTATGATTTTCTTAGGGATTTCATGGTTTTTGTGTATTTTCTCTTTTATGGGATTTTAGGGATTTTCAGAATTTTTATGGTCTTTTATGGTTATTAGGGGGATTTATGGTTTCTAGGAGATTTTAATATTTTTAATGTTTTTTGAATTTTTTAAAGGTTTAAAGGTTTTTTAGGTTTTTTATGTATTTTTTTTATTTAAGGGGGTTTTAGAGTTTTTAGGTTCTTTTTAGGGGTTTTAGGATTTTTTCCATTTTTTGTGTTTCAGGGTTCTAAGTGCTTTTAGGTTTTCAAGGATTTCTTAGGCTTTTCCGGGTTTTATGGTTTTTTACATTTTTTGGTTATTTATTTTTTTTTCTGATATTTATAGTTTTTAGGGTTTTTATTGATTTTTAGAGTTTTTTTGGATTTTTAGGGTTTTTAAAAATTTTAGGGTTTTTAGCGTTTTTAGGTTTTTAGGGGGTTTTAGTGTTTTAGGTTTTCAAGGGTTTCATAGGGGTTTTTAGGTTTTTTATAGTGTTTTATTTTTTTATGTATTGTATGAGTGTTTAGGATTTTTATGGATTTTAAGAGTTTTTATGGATTGGGGGGGTTTAGGGTTTTTAGTTTTTCTATGGGTTTTGTGGTTTTTAAGATTTTTTTATTTTCATTGGGTTTTAAGGAATTTTATATATTTTTTAATATTTTTATTTGTTTAATGGGTTTTTATAGTTTTTAGTGGTTGTTTGGGTATTTTATGTGTTTCTAGGTTTTTTATCATTTTTTGGAGTTTTTATGGTTTACAATGTTTTTAAGGGTTTTATGGTTTTATCATTTTTTATGATTTTAGGGGTTTTAAGTGTTTGTAGTTTTTGAAGGTTTTCTTAGGTATTCTTACGGTTTTAGGGTTTTTTTACATTTTTAGGGTTTTAGGGCTTTTAATATTTTTATGGTTTTTATGGTTTTAAGTATTTTTAGGGGTTTTGGGGTATTTTGAATTTTTATGGTTTTTAGGGTTTTTTAATTTTTAGGGGTTTTATTGTATTTATATATTTTTAACATTTTTAGGTGTATAATGGTTTTTAGTGTTTTTATTGGTTTTATAGGGTTTTACTGGTTTTAGTGGTATTTAAGGTTCTTCTGGTTTTATGGTATTAAGGCTTTTAAAGTATTTTTAGGGTCATTTTAGTGATTTTAGCATTATTAGGTTTTCAGGGTTTTAAGTGGTTTTAGGTATTTAAGGTTTTCTTAGGGTTTTTTTAGGGTTTTGGTTATTTTAACTTTTTTATGGAATTTTTAGGATTTTTATGGATTTTTTCAGCTTTTATAAATTTTGATGGTTTTTGGGGTTCTATGGGTTTTTAGGATTTTTAATGCTTTTAGGTTTTTATGGGTTTTTAGGGGTTTTAAGTGTTTTTGGGTTTTCGAGGTTTTTTTGGGTTTTCATTGTTTTTAGGGTTTTTTGCATTTTTAGGGTTATTAGGGATTTTAGGATGTTTATGCGTTTTAGGATTTTTATGGGTTTTATGGTTTTTGTGGTTTTTGACTTTTTTGTTTTTTGGGTTATTAGGGTTTTTTTGAGTTTATTTGGGTTTTATAGTTTTTAGTGTTTTTTAACATTTGTCGGTGTTGAAATGTTTTTAGTGATTTTAGATTTTTTAGGGATTTTATGGGTCTGTAGGTATTTTCATATTTTTAGGGGATTATAGTTTTTTTGATGTTCTTAGGGTCATTTAGGGTTTTAGTGTATTTATCAATTTTTAGGTTTTTAGGGTTTTATGTGTTTTTGTGTTTTTAAGGTTTTCATAACGTTCTTCAAGGTTTTTTATGTTTTTAGGTATTTTTAGATATTTTTTGTATTTTTAGGAATTTTTAGGGTTTTTAGGGATTTTAGGGATTTTAAAGGTCTTTAGGGCTTTTACTGTTTTTAGTGTTTTTATAATTTGTTAGGTTTTTATGGGTTTTAAGTGATTTTAGGTTTTTAAGGTTTTCTTAAAAATATTCAGGCTTTTTAGGTGATTTTTATGTTTTTAGGTACTTCAATGTTATTTATGGTTTATTTGGATTTTAGGTTTTTTATATATTTTAAGGGTTTTTAGGGTTTTATAAGGTTTTAGGGTTTTTATCATTTTTTGGGTTATTTGGGTATTTGTGTTTTTTAAGGTTTTTAGGTTTTTATATTTTTTAATTTTTTTTACATTTTAAAGGGTTTTAAGGTTTTTAGTGGTTTTATGGTTTTTTATGCTTGTTTCCCCTTGAAAATGTGTTTTTGTTAGGAATCACTACTTCCGAACGGTTTCCATCAGATTTATTTATGCAACCGGAAACGCCCAACAGTTATGTATCCAAAGGGAATTGCATTCCAAAGGAATGTGTTCATTAGGTTTATTGACCTTCGATACTTAAGAACTTACATTTTTCGAGTGGATGTGAGGTTAGGCTCATCAAACCCTTTTAGGGGGAATTATTTCCTACTCCAGGATTCTCTTATATATTTATGTTTTGTTCAAGAATTGTTATTAATTTACCAAGCATAATGTAGGTTTTCCTAGAAATTTGCAATTAGTTATTAGCATGTATGGAAATTTTAATCATCTGTATGTATTCAAGGATCTTCATTAATGGATATATTTTTATTTATTCAAGGTTACCCAAAAATGGTATCCTCTCGTATACTACTTATAGATTTTTTGGTCGTTATTATGAAAATGATGGGTTTTAAGCCCCTCAGTGGGACACTCTAGAATTTTTCATCACCCAGGGAGATAGAAGTTGTATTGATGTTGGTATCATACCCATAGATGGGCTACCTACATAACCTCATGAAAGGAATCATAACCCTCATATTTTAGTGCCTCTCAATGGGACACAACATACCTTTTAAGGTCATGTGATAAGGACCTAACCGTAACGTTTAATGTCATGTGGTAAGTATATCTAGGAATAAGATGCCAGGTCAAAGATTGGTGTGGGACTTGTGCCTAAAAAACCCAGGGAAACTGGAAAGGATATGGGTTTCCAATACGGATTAGACCCTACTAGTAATGTGGCCCATAAATAACAAGGTTGATTTGGAGTGTTGGGTTTGAACCTCAGGTAGGATTCTTACATATCTCACTTGAATGAGAATAAAATCCCATGTAGTTTGGTATGTCTCGTAGGGGAGTATGACCCTTGGATATAAATAAATTGGGACTTACTCCTAAATAGGATTCCCTTGTAACATGGTCCATGAGAGATGTCTTAACTCATGTATATTCAAGGGGAATTAATTTGGGGCCTATTCCTAAGAAGGATTCCTAAAATAAGGGAATTAGTTTTGGACTCCCTTGGAGGATGTCCATTGATCTCAAGCCCCGGGTGAAGGCTTCCAACATCTCCCATTTATGGTGGGAATTAGAGTTCTCGTAGTTCAAGATATGAGGTGGATTCTGCGGATGTTGTGATCATCACAAATATCTATTCCATTGTGATTCATGCTCAGTGTGAGAAAAAAAGAGAATGTGAATGTGAATGATTCAATAAAACAAACACTTTCTCCTCTAATTATGGAAGAGTTCAAGACTAGAGTGAAACAAGCCAAGGTGACAGTGTATGAGGGTGTGGTGAAATGAACCCTTCAATGTGAAATGAAGGTGAAGGTCATTGGGTTCGATCCTCTAGGATAGGGGATTAATCTAGAAGGTATGCCATGGAATGGGTCCCGTAGAGGAATGATGATATCATTTTCTATGGACGGGAAAATAAATTGTGATCCTCAATCTTCCAATTGGGGACTGGAGGCTCCGGGTCTCAGAGACAAGGAGGGTAAGATAGATTCCTGTAGCTGGAATCTGAGACTCAGAACTCCCAAATACTTTTTTTAGGTTAAGGTTCTATGTGACCATGGATATCCACATCCATATACACTTCGAGGATCTATACCCTATATTTAGACGATTATGGTAAACCCCTGACCATAGATACCCAAATCCTAATGGGAGACATGCTAATATTCCTTTACAAAAGGTTTGATAAATCAGGAGGTCTTGGTGGAGGTTTCAACATGGACACTTTTAGATAGGTAATTAAAGGAAGGAGAGGTCCTTCCTTGGGTGGTTTAGAAGAGGACTTCAAGGATGTATCACATAGGTGGTCTATGCAGGTATACCATGTAGGTTTACCACATAGAGGTACAGTTCAGGCCCTAGGAGGAACTGAAAAAATGCTTAACATATGAAGGATAAGCCTATGAAAGCTTGATACGACTTGGGAAACAGACTATAGGGAAAAAAACACATGGGTGAGGTTTTAACTTAAATTCCCTTGGTGTCCCTTTATGTCCATGGAAGCATCCCATGCAGAACCTTTCTTAAGGAAAGGACCTTGGGTTAATGATTTCATCCTATGGAAGGAGGGTCCTTAATTAGATTTTTTGTATTTAAAACTATTGAAGGACCTTGATATTGATTATAGAATCTAATTATCTCGTCTACCATGTTTTATAGAGCTACTTGATAAAATTTGGGATACATGGACAAAGTATCTATGTAATGGGAGCTTTTGAAATTCTTATAACTTCTTTAGTTGTCAAAATAGAGAGCTCAAGGGTCCTATTTATAGGCACGTAGGGGACTTGGTTAAATGGAGTTTTTCAGAATTGATGATCATCATAGATCCACAACATATCTCTTCCACTTAGGAGTTTGAAAAATTATACTGCCCCATTGGCCTACGACGTGGGTCCTTAGTGTGGGGTATTGTGCATTATGATGCATGGGTAGGACTTGTGTTGGTCGATTGATGCGTAGGTGTGTCGTGTAGGTCCATGTGACTTTATGCTAAAATGACAGGAGTTGCTCATTCCTTCTTATGTGTGGGTATACTATGTAGATCCCTTGAACGATATTCTTTACTTCCCTAATTTTTTTGTATACTTTAATATATTCACACTTTATTAAAAAAGGGAGTGTCAACAAAATCCCCCCTCCCCAGGATTGGATCTAACTAGAAAGAGGGTCTAGTCCTAATGAAAGATTATGGGGAAAAAGATTATTGAGAATTAATTCTGGACCACTAAGGCCTGCTGGATAGCTATGTTTCATAGGTTAGCAGTGTAGGCCAGCATTGTATATAAATTCCCCCATTATTTTTTCATTTTCTTCACTTGCATTTTCTGAATTCTACTCTCATTACATAGCTTGAACATCTAGATCTACCAAGTTGTACTCTTGCATAGGTCCCTTAAAAATTTATTAAGGTATATCCATTTGATAAATAGAGATATTTAGAGTTACTTTATCAAATGAGTTGTGTAGGAATTTATTGAAGGACCCGTATTCAGTTCCTTGTCAAAGGGCCTACATGGGTGACCACGTCGAAGGAGCTATGCAGAAATTTTCCTTCTCCAAATTCTTGATTTCCTTTATGTTAAAATTTGAACTTTATTAAGTCAATATTACAATTTAATGAGGAATATTTGGTAATTCTATTACAGGAAATGGCTCTCTTGATGACTTCATTAAAGTAAGTTAGAGTTTTCCAAACCGAAATGATAAAAATCATTGGACTAGAATATTATGAAGTTGTTGAGAGTACCCTTCTAGAGTTGGTGAAAGGATTGATTCCATACCAATGCGAATACCTATGAAGCCACTATCTGCCTATGTATGGGAATGGGATTTTTCAAGATTCTCACATTCCAGATTGCAAGAAATATTTTCCAAAGACTTGTTTTGTTCAACACCTCAATCGACATTGTATGAATATTACTCTAAAGGGTATTCATGTTCATGAGGGAAAAATGCCCATTGGATGAATCCTACATCATATTGGTTATAGTCCAAATATGAAGTATCATATTGTAGAGCCATTGATTCATTTTTATGATTCAACCTTTCGTGCTACAAAAATAGATCAATCTAATGGTTTTAAGGAAGACTAGGACCTTATTCCTGGAGGAGGAGTCAATATTGAATGGACGTGGCCATTTTTGGTATGCCTTATATGTTCATAATTCAGTAAATATTTGATGGATTTTCCCATTTATGAATTTATTTGGATAGGAAAAATATGTGTTTACATAAATGAATTCATTCCGAAATTACTAAGCCTATGGAGTCCACAAAAAATTCTTTACACAGGATGCATGATGAGGTTGCCACCAATTTATGGGATATCTACCAAATATATGGGGCTCCCATTCTTAGGGATATGTATGATGAATTCATTCCAACAAAAAAACATGGGGTTATGCTAAGAGGATGCCACCATTGGCTCACTAACTATTCAAAATAGTAATGAAATGTCTAAAATAAAAGAAATATTCATGCACTAGGGATGATATTCATACAAAGGTGTGGATTGAATCTTTCTTAAAACCATCAAAGGAGAAGGGTCCTATTTGTGAACATCCAACTATTTTCCCAACTATAGATAATCAGGTTGGTTCAGGCATGTAGTGGGCCACATTGGAGAGAGGTGATTATAGGCATTGGGGTTACAAGGTTAAGCATGAGATTAATAAAAAGGTACTCTTAACCAACTTACTTTTCATATGGATAATCATTTATTTACTTCTAGTCTCTGAGTCTGGTGGAGGTGTAAGACTAGGAACTATTGTTATTGCTTCCAAGTTGGTAGTGGGGAAATATATTGTGTTGGATACCCCAGTATTTGCAAGAATCTATCACTCCTTATTGTATTTGTACAATGGGACTGCTCCATTTAGATTTTCATGACCATTTCATTTATTGTGGGGATATATTTCAACACATTTTTGTTCATATTTGGTGTTTAATTTGGTTAGATTACCGAATGGTCGATTTACTCTATTTTTTCAAAATTTTACAATATTAAACCTTTAAACCTGATGCTCGATGAAGTGCTGAGGGAATTGAATGCATCGGGATAATTCGACTTCATTATTTTTTGTAAAACAACAACCAGAACATTTTTTATGATGGTAAGGAAGAAAATTATGAGTTGAGGGATTATATGATGGAATTTATGGATAGCGTACTTTCAACTAGGATAGATGTAGAAATCATCAGTGGGGATTAGGTCCCTTAGAGGTTTGATCTCCAGTTTAGATGTCTTCAAAAATCAATCAATTTTACTCCTACATATGTTAATAATGAGAAGCACCCAATGGTAGATCGAAAATTATGGATTTAGATGGCTTTAGAGACATCCAAAATGGCGATTATGCTACCTTCATCAGATTAGTCAACTTGATTTGAGGCTAGATATGATAAAGCTTTGGTTTATTCATACCCTCAGGGGGATTTAGAAAAATGAATACATCAGGTAGAGGCCATGAAGACTTTTGTTTGTAGAAATCATGGTAAAAGGTCTAAATACAAATATGATGCAGAGGATTCAGAACCTTCAAAAAGTCCTCATAGAAAATACACCAAGAAGACCAAGGCTTGGGAGATAACACCTCCACCACCAATGTGATCTAGTCATCGTCATCCAAAATAGGTTACCATTCCATCTATTGATTTTTATAAAGAATATGGGAGGCTTGAAGAGGACTTGCAATAAGAGGGTGTTGAGTTATCTCCACATCCAACTGTATCATAGCTGAATTATGTGTGACCTTTAGCAATCCAATACTAGGAAAGAATTACTTGTGAACCCGAGGATTCATGGGAAGTTCTCCAATCTGTCCTTTGAATACCATAAGTGGGTGATATTAGAGAACCTTATGATTGTCATGTGGACAGTAATCTGGTTGATGTACATACGCATATCATGGAGCTAGAGACCATCATATATGCAACCTATTACCATATCTCAACCCCAAAATGGGTATCTGACATGATGGATAGAGGGATACATGAAGGGGTAATTGATCAGTCGGAAGAGGAAGGGGACTTTTATGTTAATACTAAGAATATATTTTCCTTTTATTTTGTTTCAATTCTACTCTATCATCCACCATCATTAATCTTGATGTGATCGTGTTTTTTATCTTGAAATTAAATAATGAACGTCAGGAAAGGTGCTTGAGTCACCAAAATACAGACCTACGAGCACCCCCATTGACACCTTGAATTAAACCCATGGGTGTCTAGGAATTTATCTAGGAGGGAAAACCATTATGGAGGTAAATGAGATTGAAAATCCCCAGCTATTACCTAAATTCTCTACTACCTAGAGGAGTAGTAAAATATCTCCACTATCTTAAGAAAATAAATGTAATAAATAATTGAGATTGATCTAAAGTGGAAATAAAAAATGTGAGTACTTTCATTATCCTCAAGTATTAATACTTTCTTGATACACCTTGGTTACCATTTCATCTTTTCATAGGATCTACAACACATTATTCTCTTAAGGGATTAAAAACTGGTCCTTCAAGGACTAAGAAGGGAACTCCATGAGAAGTATAAATTCTTACTAATGAATTTTTTACCTTAATAGATGAAGTGTCAAGGGATTTGGCTGCATCTGGTCCTGTTTCTACAATGATAGAAAAGGGTTATGTTAATATCAGATGCATTTCATCTGGGTATTAAATGTTGTTTCTAAAATTATTTTCTACATAATATTTATGATCTATTGTTTGTGATAAAGGATCCTGCAACAATCAATGGTGATATTCTTATTTCTCCAGAAATAATGATTAAGGATCTTGGGCAATATGAGGAAGGTACGGGTGTCAATCATTATTCAGCAAGGCCTGATGACAATACACCAGTTGAAGAGGCAATAGAAGGAAATATCAGCGGAGCCAATTTGAGCTTTGATCAACATTTTTTAGATACCTTAAATGGTGAAGATTCTATAAAATAAAATGTTGTATACCCTGAAATGATGTATTCTCTTAAACCAAATATTAATATTCCAGGTTCTATCAAGGAGTTTGGGGATTTCAATGAGGAACTAAAAGGATTTAAGTTTTAATTCTTGCATTTTTCATACATAATTGTTCATTTATTTGATATTTCATATCAAAACAAAATTTATGAAGATTCTTTTCATCGATAACATTGTGAAATCCCCTCAAGAATAGGGAAAGCCACTCTATCCGGCTTCCAGTAACGTTAAAGAGATACAAACTAAAAATCAAACATTGGGAGATGCTCCATAGCCTATGGTTATAGTGACTAGGGAAGATCAGTATTCTACCCCTCCATAAGTAGTACTTAATCAAACTACTGAAGCCGAGAATACTGGGGAGTAATCTACTCAAGCAACTGACTTATTACTGGGTAAATTTCATTGAATGTTTTTATTATGCTTTGTTTTTTCAGTAATTTTAGAGCTAACAATCATTTTAATTCACCATTTAGGGTTATCTATTCCCATGGTTTAGTTTTAAGGTGTGGCCCCTACGTTGGATCAACCAAAAATGGAAGATAAAGCATCCACTACTTCTAATGGAGTAGAACCAAGCATTTATTTCAGTGATATGATTCCAAAATATGTTCTTCCACATGGTAGTGATTTCAATTAGGACATAGAGCTTCATTTTTCTCTTAGTATCGTTTGTAAAAAGACATGGAAAACCATTTGGGATCTAATATTTGAGAAACCTTTGGATGACTTTCCCTCACAATTTGGATAACATCTAGTATTGTTTAGTGCAATGTGATTTTGTGGATTTGATTATCACCCAGTTTATAATGCGATGAAAGAGATCATTTTCTGGAGGGAGAAATAAAAAAAAATTGTAAGATCTTGTAAATGATAAAATTCTCACAAAAATTGATGGGTTTTGAGCTACAATATTCAAGGAAGAAGTCAACCATAGAAAAACTTTTATGTAATTCAATCAAAAAATTATAGCAGAAAATGAAGTAAATTGTGCATCTTCAACAAATAATGGATTATGTTCAAAATATGCTTGATAAACTGAACCAATCATTTGGAGAATCCCTATTATAATGGGTAAATACCATTTCAATTACCAAATACGTACTTCATCAGGCCAAGGAGGTTGAAGTTTCTCAACTGACTAAACTTTAGTAAGCAGTTTATAGGGCCCAGGAGATTGTTCAATAAATAAAGATTCATGCTGATTTTTTTAATATATGATAGATAGAATCCATTATGTGGATGTTCCTCCAATTTTTCAATATAAATTAAAATTATTTTGTCTCCACTCATATATATGTCTTAATCCCTACTTTCTTTCTGTAATTGCAATATCAAATCTGATATTCATAATATGGAATCTTTGTGTTAGATAATCATAATTACACTAATAGGGATGGGAGAACATTAAATTTTACCTAATTTATGGGGAATAATGATCATGTTTTGACTTTTACTATAGTCATATGGAAAACCCTACAAAATTTTTATCTTTTATTTCATTACCCTGATTTTGGTCTAAGATTCATATGGGGAAGACTTAGTGGGTAAGCTTTGGATTTTTTTAAGGTTTCCTTTTTAGGTTTTCAACCAAACAAGATTTGGGCCTTTTATCATTTAACTTCTCTATATTTCCTAAACCATATAGAGTATAGATCTAGCAAGATAAGTCTCTAATTTTTTTCCATAATTCTTTTTGAAGGTTTTCAATATAGTGAGTATCATGTCTCCTTTTAAGGGAAATTTAATGACATGCATAATGTAATAATAATTATAATGTTTAATGTTGAATAGATTTGGCAATTTTTTTTATTAAAATTAGAACCCAAAAATTGATTTATGGCTAGGTAAAACACAAAAATTCATTAGATACTTCCAAAGGGAATCTTGAGTCATTATTTTTATGGTTACCAAATCCAAAAATTGAAGTATGAGAATAGAGGAGGTCTCCTCTAAGAACAATGTTACTGCTATTTGACAAACCCATTATGGGTTTGTATTATGTAGGGCTAACTCGGGCATATTCTGCAAATCCAAATAGTGGAATCCATAGGCTAACAGACCTGTTATGTGGGTGACTTTTATGAAAGTCCAACTAGGTCACATACTACATAGTTAGGCAAAGGGGATCTCAAGAATTATGACATTATATTATAGATAAACAGGGGTTTTAAAATTTGGATGTCTGAAGAACACAGTGGGTGGAATTTACAAGGAAAGGTTTTTGAGAATAAAATGTCCATTTATGCCGACATAGGCCAGTGAATGAGAAACCACTCCTACATGATTTTGATGTATGAAGGAAGGTGAATTTTTCTAAAAGAGGCGTTTTGATATATTTATATGTAGATTAAAGTCATACAGTAAGAAAATTAGACTGTAAAGTTTTAAGCCGTGCAGCAAGGAAATTAAGGGATTTTTTATAATATTCTATATAGTTTCAAGTCGTACAACAAGGAGATTAGGGGATTTAATTTATGGTCTTTAGATATGACCAATGATATAATGGTTCTCCAATTCTAGGTAATTTTTATGGAAATTTACTACCATATTCATATACGATGGGGAGAATTATAAGCTATGACTTTTTAATTTTCTAATTTGAAAATTTATATTGGAATTGCTTTAAAGGAATTTGAGGAGGCCTCTTCTAATATTGAAGTTATTGTTTCTCAAAAAACCCTATTATTGGGGCTGTATTATGAAAGGTTAACTAGGTCATGTGTTGTATTTCCAAACAGTGGCATCCTTATACTAAAATGCCTATTATGTGGGCGAATTTTATGAAAGGCCAACTGGGGCCTATACATCATAGTCAGATAAAGAGCTCTTAAGTATTAGAAATTATATTTCTAAAAGATAGATAATGTTTATGGAGATTAATATTTTTCAAAGTACATATTTTAGTTTACGAGAAAAGTACCTAAATACAGAAATAGTATTTCTAGTCATAATCGTAAAAGAAATTGTGGAATAGACATTCCAAGAAGGTTTGATCTGAATGTAGGAAATATGGTGTCTATAGTTTTTAGGTCATACGAATAGAACCAAAATATTATGGAAATAATGGATGACATGTGGTCAAATGATCCAAGGTTAGTTTAGTCTGTTTTGAATTAGTAAATGAAAAAAACATAAACCAAAATCTTGGAGAATTTCATATCAGGAGGAAGGATATCAAAAATATATAAAAAAATGACCACCTTAAAATATGGGTTCCTTAATACCATCATCAAAGATTTAATGGGATATAAGAGGCTTCTCCAATTAATAAAGTTACAATTGTATGAAAAAACCCATTATGGGGGCTGTATTATGCAAGGCCAACTGGGGAATGTGTTGCATAACCAAATAGTGGCATCTTTTGGTTCATAGGCCTGTTATATGGGAGAATAATGCAAGAAAACCTAGGGGGGACATACTGCATAGTTAGGAAAAAGATATCTTAGGTATCAAATATTCCATCACTAGAAATCAAAGAATGATTTTGAAGATCTGAATGTATTCAAGATTAGGATTCTGAAATGTGAAAGTGATAATGTCCAATGCACAAGATAAATATTTGAATTAATATTGTCCAAGAGTTTGGAGTGCCGATATTTTAAATTTTATATGGGAGAAGAAGAATTTTCTTTTATCTCATAATTTTGACTAAGATCTAAGTCCTAATTTTAACTATTTATATCAATAGGATGAGAATCAAGCCACGTGTTAGTACTGTGTAGTTTAAAATAATGAGGAAAGAACACTATGTAGTGTAGTTTAATTTCATGCAACGAAGACATAGGTGAATTGACATGAATAGAAATAAAAAAGTGTGGCTTAACTATGGAATAGAGACCGAGAGTAACTACGATTCTTATCAGAGTAAGAATCAAACCACATGTAGTTATTGAGAGGGTTTCCCATGTAGGTATGATTCATACACATAGAGTGGGTGAATTTTCTTAGTTATGGTTGGACCCATGATAAGGGATTTGTGTGTCAGTATGTATCTCAATATAATGAGAATCAAACCATTTGTAGTTATTTGTAATTCTATACAGTTTTAGATCATGCGGTAAGGACAAAGATGAACTAACTTGAAAAGATGGAGATATTATGTCTTAGCCTAGGTTAAAACCCATACATCACTACGTATCTTGTTAGAGTAAGAATCAAGCCACGCGTAGTTCTTGAAACATTCCCTATGTAGGTTTGATTCATACACACAGGAAATTAAGGGGATTTTTTTTGTGTCTAGGCCCAAAATTGGAGATGTAGGAATCTCTATGTATCCCATTGGAATGAGAATCAAGAAATACATAGTTCCTAAAGATGGTATTCCCTATGAAGATATGACTTATGAACACAAGGAATGGGGGAATTTTTTTTGTGGTTGGGCCCAAAATTAGAGATCTGGGCATCTCTAAAAATTCCATTTGAAAGAGAATCAAGCCATACGTAGTTCTGGAAGCACCCTGTAGTTTAATGTCTTACAGTGAGGATGTAAGTCACCATATGTGAAAGAAACATTGAGGTAGGACCATGGGATAATATCTAAGTGTCACTACATATCTTGATAGGGGTAAGAATCAAACCCCACATAGTTCTTGAAAATGGGTCCCTATACCGATTTAATTCAAACATAGGGAGAAATGGGGCTAGTATGCCACTAGGGAGTAGTAATTATGTGAGTAATGCCTGTGCATGGAAGCTACTCATTTATAAAGAACCATAAGGAATAATAGTTTTTGGTATCTTGGGTGATTTCTTAACAACAAATTAATGTGATGTTAACCAAACAGTTTAATGTCATGTAGAGAGGAAAGATGATGTAATATAGTTTAACATCATGCAGTAAGGAAAAAGATGATACACATTTTAATGTCGTGTAGCATGGATGAATATGTTTGATATGCAGTTTAATTTCTTGTAACTAGGACATAAATCTTTGTGATTAAACAAAGTACCTTTTCAAGAATCATGCATTGGATGGAGTTGTAATGAGTTCTCCATCTTTTGAGATTAGGGAATAATCTCCATTAGAGTGGACCTTATGTATAGAATAAGTTCCTTCCCACTTTGCACTACAACAAAACCTCCGCTAAACATTTTTTTTACATGGCCCCGAACCTTCCCCCACCTCGAATCTCATTCTCACCCCGCGCTCCCCCGGCCCCCCACTTTCCCTGCGACCTTGGCTCCCCGCGACACTGGCGACACTGGAGACCCCGCAACCCGGCGACCCTGCTTCCCCGGTGACCCCGTGACCTCGGCGACCCCGGCCCCCTGCGACCCCGGCGACCCGGCTTCCCTGAAGACCTATACAAACCCAAGGTTTTGATTTCTCCCCTTCTACTATTTTATTCTCTATGTGATATAACCGTTGATGATATTTTTAAAAAAAATCACTTATTTAGAATTCTAGTTCACCCTGTTGTAAGATATTCATTCTATATTTAAGAATAATGTGTATATCATATGATAATTCATGATGTGGGTCTAATGTGGTTTGGCCATATATAAATTTTCACATTAATCATAAAATATTATTCTTATATAATTTATTCCCAACATCACTAGACCTCTCATTCATGGGAATTTGATATTTTTATGAGATGAAATGTTTTATGTATTGAAAATGATTTGAAATATATGTTTTCTTATCTAGTGTCATTACACTATATATCAAAGTGTATCTGTAAAGTTTTTTTTTAGAATTGAATCCATAATTGTGTGTCAGAGGTGTTTATGTTGGTATCAGAGAAAGTAATAGTTATTTTTCAAGATTGGACTTGTTTTTTTGAGGATTTGTTTTGTAAAATTTTTCTATCAAACTTTGGAATATCAGACATGCAAACCCTCTACTAGTGATAGATGTTACTGAAATTAATATTATAGAACCATATCACTCTTCAAAACTGGTGAAAATTTTTATCAATCCTTGAAAAGGGGTAATTCATGTTTATCATTTTTGGGTTCTGGAAACGACAATACACACAAAGCCATATGATCACTTCAAACATTTTCTTGAACATGAATGGAGTTGACTAGGGGGAAATACTTGGTCTGATGAAAAAATTCCCACAAAGGTCTTCAAAATGAAACCATTGATCATAAAGCACAGTAGGTACCATCTGATATTCCACAAAAAATATTAGGGAAATACCATGATCCAATAAATTGAAAATCTCCATCTCCCATCTTGGAGGTATTCCTAAAATAACATCAGAATTTTTTTTTCAAATAATCAACCAGAATTGAAGAAACCCAGATGCATGAATTTCTTATGGATCCAAGGGATGCCCCTTCCAACTGATAGGTGATAGGTTGAAACCTCTTATTCACAACATCCACCAAAACTTCCTTGATATATCTATCACATAAAAGGAGAACCTCATCCAATTAGTTTATAGGAATCTGACTAGTCTATAGTGAAAGTCAATCTATTCCTAGACCATGAAAAGCCAATATGTGCCCATGATGACATCATAGGGATCCATTGTGATGACTAAATGATCTCACATTAACCATTATGGGATAATTTATACCTCTCACTACAAGTAAATGAAATTTGAAATGAAGTGTTCCCGGTAGGAACCTCAAGATGACATTATTTTGATAATGTCTCAACTTTGATCTCTAACTATCACACAAGGAGTCGAGGGATAAAATAATGGGTAGAACCTATGTTTCATAATACTAAGTAAAGATCATAATAAACACAAATAATAAATCAAATCATCTCGTGTGCCATTGGATCGTAGACATCCAAAGCATGAATTTGTCCATTGCCCTAGCCCCCAGCTCTTTATGCTTGACGTGGGCCTCCTAGGGGTTGTGGTTAAAGGACCTCATAGTACCATCCACTATCTGAAACTCCTCCTACTACTCTACCATCTCTACCACTTTTGGATTTTCAAAAAAGACATAATTATTTCTGTAGGGCTTACTTAATTGATTTCCATTGAGGAAGTGTCGAAATCATAATTTCCATCATAAGTACATTCAAAGACTTCAACCATTATTAAAGATGACATCAAAAAATTATACTAGTTTACTATTGATGGAAACAGATCCTTATTATCACCAAAATTAAATACAACTTCTTTATAGAAATCTCATACATCTTTATGGTAAATTATGCTATTGATTTACAATTAGACAATGTTCAAGCCACGATTCGGCCTCCTTAATGTCATCATCCAACATCAAGAAGGATCATCTTCTTCATTCCCTCTTCTGGGCATTAATGCACTTGAGCATAGACGTGACAGTGAAAAAGGGACCGCCATGAATGAAACTATTACATCCACTAATGACAATTTTCCTACATCCATGAATGGTAGTCCATGCATTATTACACTTGAATGGTAAGGGGGACGACCTTGTGGGGCCTTACAGAATCTTGATGACAAGAGGATTGTGATCCGAGTGGAACTTTTCAAGAGTATGTTTGGAAATTTCAGCGATAGCATAATGATCATTAATCCAAAAGAAGCACCTGTAAATCCTACTTTCTTGTCTTCTGTTTCCTGTAATCCTTCCCCATGTGAATTTATCCCCTGTAATATGGACCTCTATTAGGTTGCACTTATCTAAGAAGCTTTCAAATTCCTCTGTAGAATTATGAGAAAAATGAGGACCCAACCTTTCATGCAACCTTAGGAAAGTATTAAAATCCCCCACAATATCCCAATTACTTTTTGTTTGGTCATTAATTTCTTTTAGATCCCTCCAAAGATCTCTTCTCCTGGTGTAGGCATATGATGCATATACAAATGAAAATGTGGTGACAACACCACCGAGAATAGTAGAGATAGTGATGACTTGGGAACAAATCTCATAAAAAGTAATCTGAATATCATCATGCTTGAGAACCCATAGGGCTTCAGAGCCCTTGAGATCTCCATTGTGTGCAAACATTTAGTATTTAAGAGAAGCCCAACTAAACCCTTTCCATTTCCCAAAGTTCATTTTGGGTTCAGTAACTGCAACTAGCATCGACCTTTTATGTGAATGAAAATTATTGAGGGAAGAGGTAGTAAGAGAGTTCCCAAGCCCTCGATAGTTTTAAAAGAGGTTCTTCATTGATTAATCTTCTTCTCTTTAACTTTCCCACCATTCTTATTGGGTGTTTGGCCAATGTATATTTTATCAGGATTCGATTTTCTTGTTACATCATCATCTACCTTCTCATGATTGTCATCACCATCATCTGCCTAGTATTTACTTTAGAGGGGTGAGAATTTTTTTAGAACACATGTATCAACATTTGGGGACATTCCATCAAGATTCCTTTTCACACACTTCCTATCCTTCAGGGAGGTGAACTTAGTTAAAAGGTCTCCCAGTGTGCCAGACTCCCCAGATGAGTGATTTGAGGTCCCCTCCAAGGGGGAGCCCACTATGACATCTTGAGGTCTCTGAAC
Source organism: Viscum album (assembly GCA_963277665.1). Taxonomy (NCBI): domain Eukaryota; kingdom Viridiplantae; phylum Streptophyta; class Magnoliopsida; order Santalales; family Viscaceae; genus Viscum; species Viscum album. Next base: position 367,528,702 of record OY728121.1, read on the forward strand.
TAAATTGGAGGGACACCCAGAATTTGTGTTGGTGTATTTTGAATAGAAAATTCAATTCAATAAGTATACTACAACATTGGGAAAGGATTTTTATTGGAAAAAGAGGTGATAAGAGGTACATCGGTCTGTTTATTAACAGAAGGTTGATTGCTGACCACCTGCATGCCCTTCTCTGCCAAGTGTGTAGTGGTGTTAGAAAACCCTACATCATGCAGGGCGGAAGCAGGTTCCGAAGCCACAACATCCTTTTATAAATCCCCCTCCTACTTCCTATCAATACCCTATCCACCTCCATAGAAGGAAAGCACCGAGTCAGCTATAGGTGCAACTTGAGAATGTGCCTGGAGGGCTGGTGCCTTCGGTGACTTGGGTGAGCCAAGGATCATTGTAATGCTTCCATAGCAATGAGGAATTCTATCCCCTCACCAACCTGTACATTAACAGTTATAGCAGGAACAGGTAAGTGGAATTTGGTGCCACCAGCATCTGATGTTGATCCATCCCTGTCAGCCTCCAAGAGATTGTCCTGGCCTGGACCAGGGACAACAATTAAGTCAAGATTTGTTCCCCCATAGGTAGAGCCTAAAGTACGAGTAGGTCTTGACTCATGACCTGAGTTATCATCCTGAGTGGATGTGGTGGCCACCTCATTATGAGTTTTCATAGCAGGGGAAAGTATCAGCTCAGTGATGAGTGACTTGATAGAGGGATGCTTCTCAGAGGGTGGATCAAATTCTCTTTTCCCTTCCCCCTCATCTTCTGGTAGTCTCCATCATGATGGCCTCATTGATTACACCAGTCATAGGTTATTAATATTCTACATTCATAAATCGAATGTTCAATAATGTTACAATTCCCACCGAACCTGGGCCTTCTCTCATACATAATTTCTAGATTCAACGTATCATCAAAGGTGGTGAGGACCACCACCTCAACCAGAGTTCTTGCTAGGTCAATCTTGATGAGGACTCTTGCATAGTGCCCATACCTTGGGTTATCAGTTTCTCTGTCAATTCAAATAGGGGAACCCACTGCATAAGCAATATCCCACTGTATTCTAGGATTCCAGTAAATCCAATTCAGCTTAAAAATACGAATCCACACCTTTGTAAAAGTGTTTCTCACAATTATTGGGGTTATTCCAAATTAAAATTGTGGTTTGGTTTTCATGGTAAAGTAGCTACCACGTTGTTATCACACTGTTTCTCTTTACCAAAGAGACTTCCCCTATCCCAAACACTAAGGGTTCATATCTAACTCAGGGGATCATCTTTATTATATTATGTTTTTGTAATCTTATACTATTGTATAAATGAATCTATTTCTCTATTTAGTAGTAACTATGTGTTCTAAATTTTTTTTATTGTGTAGGCACATTGTGATATACATGGATAAAAGTTAGATCACATTACCGAGGAACACACCGCAGTATGTTAAGGGTTTGAATGAGTTTTTAGATTTTGAAATTTCTAATCGATCCATTGAAGGGAGAATAAAATGTCCATGTCCTAAATGTAAATTTAGAACATGGTTAAAGAGAGATGAGGTTTATGAACATTTAATACTGAAGAAATTCCCTAATCAATATTTGTGTTGGATTTGGCATGGAGAATCGAACGTTACAGAAAGATTGAGCACTGATGTTAATCCGCAGAATGAGGTCCCAAGTTCATCGACAATGGAAAATGAAATGTAGAACCTAATAAATGATGCATTCGGCACTACAAGGCACCACTATCAGCATCAAAACATATCAGAACAACCAGAAGAGGGCGCTACAAATTGCAACATGACAAGTGATGTTTTTTAGACTGTAACACAGGTAGATCAACATTTTCACATATCATTGGATCCTCCTCTTGATTTTGTGGAGCCAAGTGTAAGAGAAAACTTTACTGAGGAAAATGTGTTTCATGATTTAGTTGACTATGGAAATCAAGAGTTGTATTGTGGGTGTTTGAAATATTCAAAACTTTCATTTCTGCTAAAGTTGTATCACATCAAATGTCTATGTGGAATTACAAATAAGGCAATGTACATGATATTGGAATTGATACCTGATGCATTTCCTGAAGCAAAAATCCCAGAATCTTTTTATGATATGAAAAAAGTTGTTAACAAGCTTGGTCTGAACTATACAAAAATACATGTGTGTCCCAATGATTGTATGATTTATTAGGGAGAGGATTCAAGTAGACAGAATTTCATGAAATGTTCTTCTTCTAGATGGCAGGAAAAGAGTGATGTTGGAAGTCTGAATGAACATAATTTCGTGGAGAAGAAGAAGAAAAGGATCACACCTGCAAAGGTTTTGCGTTACTTTCCTTTGAAACCTCGATTGCAAAGATTATTCATGTCATCAAAAACCGCTGAACACATGAAGTGGCATTCTGTATATAATAACAATGATGGGTTAATGAGACATCCACGAGATTCTCAATCGTGGAAGACATTTGATTCATTACATCTCGATTTCTCAGCTGATCCAAGTAATGTTCGATTTGGATTGGCTGCCGATGGATTCAACCCATTTGGGACATTGAGTACCAATTATAGTATTTGGCCAGTTATTTTGATCCCTTATAATTTGCCTTTGTGGATGTGTATTCAACAAACATCTTTTATCCTTTCGATGATTATTCCTGGAAAACAAATGCCTGGAAATGATATTGATGTATACTTGCAGCCTTTGATTGACGAATTGCAGGAGTTATGGAGCAAAGGTGTTGAGACATTTGATTCTTCTTCTAAAAAAATGTTCACAATGCATGCTGGTTTAATGTGGACCATTAGTGACTTCCCTAGGCTTGGGAATTTATCTGGTTGGAACACTTACACGGGTTTGGCTTGTCCCGTTTGTAACTTTGATTTTGAGCCCAAATGGCTACCTCACCATAGAAAATGGTTCTTCTTGTGTCATCAAAGATTTCTCGATGCATCTCATACATTTCGGCTGAACATATCAAAATTTAATGGTTCCGTTGATCGTAGACCACCTCCAAAGTTGTTAAATGGTTTTGAAATATTGAAACAGCTTGAAAATGTTGAAATGGAATTTGGGAAGGTTCATCATTTGAATGATAGCGGAAAATGGGTCTGAAGTGCATCATCAAGCGAAACTGGATCGCAACAATGGAAGAAAAAAAGTATATTCTTCAAACTTTCGTATTGGGAATTTAATTTGTTGCGGCATAATCTTGATGTGATGCACATTGAGAAGAATGTCTGTGACAATTTGATTTTCGCATTGCTTAATGAGCATGGAAAGTCGAAATATCATCTCAATGCTCGCAAAGACTTACAAGCAATGAACATAAAACGTGATCTCTGGCCAGATGAGAATGAAATGTATCCTCCAGCAATTTTTGCAATGAAAAATAGGGATAAAGATACATTCCTTCGAATGTTAAAGAATGTTAAGGTATCTGATGGGTATTCAAGTAACATCTTGAGGTGTGTTGACTGGAAGAATCGTAAGTTACATGGATTGAAAAGTCACGATTCACATATTTTATTACAACAGTTACTACCATTGGCATTGCATACATTATTAGTTGAAAAAATTACTGCTGTTGTACTACAGTTCTGCACATTTTTCAGACAACTATGTGAGAGATTTCTACATCCATTTCAGCTTGAGAACCTCCAGAAGAGGTTTTTATTGACCCTTTGCGCAATGGAGATGATCTTTTCTCCGTCCTTTTAATTTGTAATGATGCATTTAACTGTGCATTTGGTTGAGGAAACTAAATTAGGTGGCCCCGTTCATTATCGATAGATGTATCTAATTGAGAGGTACTTTATTTATATGTTTTACAATTAAGTAAACAATTTTTGGTACTTAATTAAATGCATAATTATGTTTATTTTATTTCACAGATATCTTGGACATTTGAAATCATACGTGAGAAATAAAGCTCAACCAGAAGGCTCCATTGTTGAAGGCTATTTGGCTGAGGAGTGTCTTACCTTTTGTTCTCGATACTTGGATGATATTGAGACAAGATTTAATCGAGTTGGACATGTTTATGACACATAGAATCAGTCTCAAATACATCAGAAATCCAAAATATTTCCTGCTATTGGCCGATCAGTTGGGAGGACCTCAAATGCGACACTGACTGAATTGGAATTATTATAGGCACATAGATATGTGCTGCTGAATAGTGACATTGCAGATCCATTTATTTAAGAGTTGAGGATACAAACAAAGAGATTAGTGAGAGGACGAACACGAAATGAGAAATATATAACGAAAGATGTTAATAAAGAGCTTGTAGAATGGTTTTCATGACGTGTAAGTTCATAAATATTACAATAAATACGAATATTAGTTTGACACATACATTTTGTGAATCTAATAAAGTATATTTCTTTTTTTAGATCATGAATACTGATACTCGAGCAGAGGTGTCAGAAGATTTGAAGTTTCTTGCTAGAGGTCCTCTAAAAGAAGTTAGAAAGTTCGATGCTTATAATGTGAATGGATTTAGATTTCGTACATTCAATCGAGAAGTGGGTTTGAAAACACAGAACAGTGGTATATTTACATTTTCTAAAGTGGAATACTATGGAAGGCTGTATGATATTATTGAATTAAACTACCACGGACATTTTTTGGTTGTTTTATTCAAATGTAAATGGGTCGATATTATCAGAGGTGTTAAAAGATATTCCTTGCAATTTACTTCTGTGAACTTCTCTCACTTGATGGATGTTGGTGATCATGAACTGCATGATCCATATATCTTAGAATCACAAGAAAAAATGTTATATTATGTGGATGATGTTGCCGATGAAGGGTGGAGTGTAGTTTCTCATGTAATACAAAGAGATTTGTATGATATGGGTGATGAAGTGGAAAATTTGACCTCTGAAATTGAATTTAATCAGCAACAGGAAGCAGAATTAGTTGTCGATCATGATATTGAAAATATTAGCCTAGAAAGGATGAATGAAGTGGATGAATCAATGGAGCAGAAAACTGACATGATTGAAGGAGAAAATGATTGTATGTAAAATTATTTATTTATTCAGCAACCACTTGTTTCATTTCTGCAGTCATTCATTATCATTGGTATATATATTTTGTTTGTTAGTATTGGGGATCTATTATCATTTTTAATTTTTTTTCTGCATAATTTTTTTGAAATATATATTCTGAACTTAATTTTATTTGATTAAATGACAGGAAAGCCAAGGAAGAAGTGGTATATTATTTCATCTAGTTCCGCGACAGATGGCGATCCATTTGTCTCCCTCCCCACGACATCTGAGACGCCAGGTGCCGACACCCCTGCACCATCCCCCCCTGCACCATCTCTCACACCTTCCGTGGATATCCCAGTAGAGGGTGAGTCGTCGACTCCCCTTTCAGGAGGCTCAGCAGTGGGCAGCGTCGTGCCCCTTCCAGTTCATCCCGGACACACTAGAGTGTCACTATCATATGTACAAATTTTAATTAAATAAATTTATTTCATTTTGTTTATACTAATTGTTTGCTCATTGAAGATGACAAAAATGCAACTGTGAAGAAAAATATAAAAAGTTCAGATGTTTGGAATCTGAATGGCGATAAGATTGTTGTGCCATTTGATTCTTACAGGGTCCCTACGGATGATGTCGCGAGGTTACTTGGCCAGATTATAGGCCAGCTGGCAGCGGAGCCCATTTCCCTTCCCATTTCATATTACGATTGGAGACATATGCCTTCAAGCTGGAAAAATGAAGTGTTTGATTCTCAAATAAAGGTAAATTTATTACATTATGGTTTAATTGAATGTCATGTTACTAATATGTTCAAAATGAATTTATGTATACAGATGTTCTTCCACTTTACCGTTGCTGATGTGATAGCATGGAAGTCGACGTTGAAAAATCTAGGTAATAAGTGGAAATATTTCAAATGGAGATTATGGTGTGATGTCAATGATACTTCGTTGACCACGCAACAAATGTATGAGAATCTACCCAGTGGGTTACCGAAAGAGCAGTGGAAAGTGTTTGTTGACAGACATCGTGATCAGAAGCGGATGGTATTGAAATATATATTATTATATTATCCTCATTTTACATTTATACATGTATATGAAAAGGACATTACATTCAATACATCAGTATTAAATTGCATTTTATTTATTTCAGGATCCTTCAAGACAAAATGCATCAAACCGGGCAAACCAAGTCATCCCGCACACTGCGGGCTCAAAAAGTTTTTCTAGAAGCAAAACGAAATTGGTAATCTTTTAATTAGTTTAAATATTTATAAGACAATATTTTCTGTTTAATATATTTAATTGTTGATTTATCTTTGTTTAATGCAGTCACAGAGTTTAGGGCATGAAGAATCCAGGACTGAACTGTGGTTGGATGTTCATAAGAAATCAGATGGAAGTTTTGTTAATAAGCCTGGTAAAGAAGTTGGGGTATGAAGTCAATTTTTCATCATAATAACTTATTATCAGTTTTTACTGTGTTAATATATTTTGATATTTGATTTATAGGTAAAAATTAATTATCTATGGGATGCCAATCCTGTGCAGTCCTACTCAGTCTCCCGAGATGACCCGGTTGCTAAGGTCCTTGGGAAGGAGCAGCTGGGAGAGTGCGCGGGATGGGTTTGGGTCCTGTACCATCTGAGATTTTTAGCAGGCCATCGGGGATAGCAGCTGCATCTACTCCTGACTTTAGTCAGCCCATACCCGGAGATGATAAGAGAGAGATTGTTTCTTTACGAAACACAGTTCACCAGCAGGGGGATCAGATATCTGCATTGTAGAAAGAGTTGATTGAAATACATCAGCAGTTGAGCAGATATACCCCCGGTGGTAGTGCATCAACTGGTGGTATGCAGGTAAATCACAAAAAATAAAAATAATTTAGTTTGATAACTTTCATTGGTATAAAGTTTTAATATAAATATTAAATCGTATTTAATTTTCAATATAATGTTCTTACAGGTGACAACACAAAGTATAGATGAAGGTGGAGAGGGTGATGATGCATCATCAGACCCTGAGTAGTTGTATTGGTGATTTGTAATATGAAAAAAGTTGGTTTGTATATGTAACATTTGTGGCACATAGTTTCCACCACACATTTTCATGTCCTAAAATTTCCTTGATTTCTCATTTTCCTTTTATGCATTTTATTGATTTCTGATGTTTCATTTTATGTCATTATTTCTCAAGTGTCATATACATCATTTAGGAATAAATTGTTTGATTAGCCTACTAAGAACTTTTACAAGGGTTCTATATTATTATTTTTATGTGTTTGGTTATGACTACTTTATAAATCATGGTTATGAGCACATAGGATAGTTATACATAGAGAAGAAGGATGTACATAAAGCTGATTACCGATTTGATCTGGATTGAAGCTGTCATCCTATTCTATATCTTCCTGGATTATGGTCATTTGATTTTTCAGTTGGCATGTTTATTGTTTGAACATATCTGACTGTTTTGGGTTTCCTCTATTTGGATGGTTTTGCGGCCTCATTTCCCATTGAATTTTCTATATTCATGGCTATCCGGGTTTGCTGAGGATCCGGAGTGCTTCAAGTATGGATAAAATCCATCTCAGTTGATGCTTTCGGACTGCTACCTATTCGGCTTTGATTGATGCATGGCTCTGGATTTACAGCATGCACCAGACTACTCTTTTTTACAATTGAAATTTAGGACTCCCTTATCCAAAAGTGAGCCTATTTGAAGTAGGTCTGATCTTTGCATTAAGGTGTTCATTGTTCTTTGCTTTCTTTCTTGTATAATGATGTTGTAAATTTGATATATAGAAAGATTACTCAGAGACCACAAGGCAATGCATAATATGATGTCCCCTTTGGCAAGGATGATGTCAACGTATGAACAACATTCAGGTTATACATGTATTCAGATTAAATAATCAATTCAATTAGGGTATTAATCAGATTTAATGTATTTTAATGGTTTTCATATTTTATCCACTTATATTACCTTTTTATGCATCAATATTTTGTTTCAATATGATTTTAGGTTGTCGTAACATGGTTGCATGGAGAAACCAGATGATAGAAGATCTAATTTTTATGGAAATAGGAGTACACAGATGCAAACGGTAAGCCTCCCAGTAGATTTCTATCCCTTTATTCATGAATCTATATTTTCAAATTCCATAGAAATGGATTTCATGATAGATTGATATTTCTTGATGTTTATGAATAGTTGCAACATTTAAAAATTGTGCTGTCATTGCCCAAAAAATACAGCACTGTATAGAAGTGTTTCCACGAATCGCTGCTACACGATAAAAAAGAATCGGCACCGTTCAACAAGTGCAAAGCACACAATTCAGGTCCATGCATAAATGGTTTGATTTACACCTTCTGTAGGAAAGACAATGATGCATATGGTGTGTGTTAAAGGAAGATGAACATACTATACTATTTCTGTTTGCAGGGGTACATCAGTTGAAGAAAACATAATAAGAAGTTATCATTCTTGATGGGGTACATCAATCCGGAAATGGTAATTTAATGCATCATACATGCATGATTATGGAACGATTTATGCTCTTAACTATGACCTATACATTTTTTTCATTCAACATTATGAGTTTCAGGCTATGTTTTGTTTTTTCAATCTGATCTGCTCATTTCTGTGTCCTGATAGTCAGTTTTGTTATCATTTTTTAATTATAATGACTACTATGCTTTCAACAGCTTTTTTCAATCCTTGATAAGGTATTATTCCATTGCATTCTCATACGGTATGTGGTTAGTATCCACACCCTAAACACAGTTCAACTGGTGCTTAACGGAATTTATGATCTTTATATTTTTACATATTAAAAACATGTCATCAACATATAATAAAATGTAAAAAGACTCAGGTTTAACAGTTCTAAAATACACACATGCATCAAATCTACTTATAGAAAACTGATTGTCACTCATAAAGGAATCAAACCTTTTATACCATTGTCTTGAAGACTATTTAATCCCATGAAAGGAATTATGTAAAATAAAAACATGGTTTGGTTCGAACAATTTTGAAAATCGTTCTAGAGGATTCATATAAATTCTTTCATCAAGACTACCATGTAAAAAAGTGGTTTTTACATCGAGTTGTTCAACATGCAAATCAAATTTGGAAGAAAATGCAAGCATAATTCTAATGGATGAATGCTTAAAAAAGGAGAGAATATTTCACTATAGTCAATGAATTCACATTTTAGAAAACCTTTAGATACCATTCATTCTTTGAATTTGATTTTATACTCTCCTACATTTCTTTATTTCTTCTTATAAATCCATATTGAACCTATAACTTTCTGGTTATTGGGTTTTGGAACAATAACCCAGGTGTTGTTCTTAAGAAGGTAATTCATTTCTTTTTGTATTGATTTTGTCCAATTACTATATTCTTTGGACATAAAAGCTTAATTAAAACTTTTAGGCTCATCATTAAACAATTCCTAAGCTACATTGAAAGCATAGGTAGCAATGTATGACTAGTTGAAGTGGGTCAGAGGTTTAATAAATCTGCTTTATTTATCTCAATTAAGCTGATTGTTGTTCAGGCCAATAGGTTCTTGGTCCTCAGGTTTGGATTCCAAATTGGGATCTGATTTAGGCTGGTCTTGGGTAACCAAAGGAGCAGGATGAACACTGAACTGAGGTTGGTCACCTGATCTTAAAGGGACATCATCACCTAAAGGTGTTGGGACCTCTAAGGGTTCTGTAGCTTCATCAGGAGCTACAACAGGTTCAGCTACTTTGTCGCCGGTCACACCAGATTCATGGAAGACCACATCGTGACTAACGATGCATTTCTAGTAACCTGGTTTATCTACCCATAAATAATACCCTTTAACACCCTCTAGATATCCGACAAATATTAATTTAATAGCCCTATCATCTAGCTTATCATTACATGAATGCACGTAAGCTATGGATCCAAATATCCTAAGGTGAGCTAGATTTGGGGGTGTGACCTTCGAAATTTATTCAGGTGTCATAAAGGAGTTAGCAGAATATGGAAAACAGTTAATGAGGTGCACTGCTGTTGAATCATCCTCAACATAGAAGGACCTAGAGAGTTTTGAGTGGGATAACATACACCTTACCCTCTCAAGAACAGTCCTATTCATTCTCTCTACTAACCCATTCTGTTATGGAGTTTCCAAAATAGTCCGATATATCTTAATTCCTTTAGATTAAAAATATTCAATGAATTCATTGGATATATATTCTAAACCATTATCAGTTCTTACGGCCTTAGGTTTCTTATTAGTCTCACTCTCTACCGTAACTTTCCATTTCATAAAATTTTGAAAGGCATCTGACTTGTGCTTAATAATATAAATCCACACTCTCCTAGAGAAATCATCAATAAAGGTTACAAAGTATAAACCACCGCCATGGGAGGTAACCCTAGAAGGACCCCACATGTTAGAATGTACACATTCAAGAGGTTCCTTAGCCTTAAACATGGATCTACTAAAGCTGATTCTCCTAGAATTCCCATATACACAGTCTTCACAAAAAGGTAAACTGTTAGGAGTGATATTACTTAGAAGGCACTGTTTCTTAAGCTCACTAAGACCCATGGCACTAACATGCCCTAGTATCCTATGCCATAAGGTGGTGGAATCACATTATGAACCAGAATAACTATTCAACTGATTTCTATACACTTTTCCATCTAACACAAACATACCATTGCGAAGAGTTCCCTTTATTACAGTGAGGGATCCTTGGGAAACTCTAAGGCTTCCAGATCCAGACTTGAAGCTGTGCCCTTTCTGGTCAAGGTTTCCTAGGGATATTAGGATTATTTTTAATTCAGGTACCCACCTAAATTATTCAAGAGTTTTAACAGACCCATCATGAAGCTTTAGTAAAATTGAGCCTATGCCCATAATGTGACCGCTCATATTATTCCCTAGAAATACCTCACCATTATTCAATTCCCTTAATTCAGTAAAGAATTCCTTATTTGGGCACATGTGGAATGAGCATCATGAATCCTGGTTCTATTCATATAAGATGGAAATATCAGTGACATTTAACACATTAGTAGTGTCTAAGTCTTGTTCAACTAATAGGGAATGTTCATTATTACTATCTTTAAAGTCACCCTTGTCCAGGTTGTTTACATTTAAAACATTTGATTACCTTGTTTCTAGATTAAATTCTATATTACTTGAACTATCCCCTATCTTTTCTCCTACCCATTGACTCACTTCAACCTCTAGATTCACCTCTTTACCTAACATTGTTTTCATGTATTATACTTGTTCTCTCTATTATATGTGTTTTGGTTTGGTTTTCAGGCTATGGGGCAGCAGAATCAGGTAATTTTTTTTTTCTGGGAAACTTTTTAGCGGCAGTTTAAACTGCCGCTAAATGAAAGATGGAGGTTATTTTGTGGCAGTTTAAACCGCCGCTAAACATTCCAAACCGCCGCTAAATGTAAAATAAAATATACTTTTAGCGGCGGTTATAACCGCCGCGAAATAGTCGCATCGTGGCAGTCTCATCTTGCAGCGGTTCTTCTGGATTTAGCGGCAGTTTTACAGCGCTGGATTTGAATTTATTAGCGGCGGTTATAACCGCCACGAAATGAGGCAGCTGCGACGCTTCTCTAAAACCACCGCTAAACGAAAATAACTGCCGTGAAAAGATTAGCGACGCCGTATTAGGCGGCGGTTTCTGGAAACTGCCGCCACACCGTTTAGTGGCGGTTATAACTGCCATTAAATGAAAAAATAACCGCCGTTAGATGCCTATTCTTCTGTAGTGTTGGCTCAAGATTTGGAGGAATTTTTCCTAGTATCATCAGAGTCTTGAGGACTAATATCAATTCTCCTTGAAAAAATGAGTGGAGGTGAAATTTCTTGTTAAAAGATCATAATATTATATTCTGGTGGACTTATAAGTGATGAAAGTTATGAAATATCTTTTCATATAATCATTCTAGATCATCAAATCACTTCTGATACTATTCATCAATAGATAACTGGTCAATAATGGAAACTCGGAGTGAATGAAATTGAATTTCAATAGGCATAACTGCTTCTGTCCCATAAACCAATGAATATAGGGTTTACCGTGTTGCAGTACAAGTCGTAGTATGATAAGCCTATAAATCATGAAAGAGATTATCAGGAAAAGACATTTTATCTTTATCCACCATATTTTGGTGTATATTTGATAGTGTCTTGTTGAAATCCTCTATATATCCATTGGTCGCTGCATAGTAGCGACATGAATGGTTGGATTTGATATTGTGCTCCTTATATCGTTTCTTTAACACAAAAGAATAGAAATTGGTGTCTTTTTAAATAAATATGGTATGAGGGATACAAAATTTGGTAATGATATTAGATTTTACAAAGCTTACAATGCTTTTTTCCCCACCTTCTTTGAGAGGTATTGCCTCATACCATTTCTAGAAGAAATCAGTAGCAGTAAGAATATACTTGAACTGCTTAGTTTTAGCTAGAGGATAAGGTCCTACTATATCCATTACCCATGAAGAAAATGGCTAGGAGTATTTAGCTTGATATAGAAACTCTGGGGTTGATGAATGAAGTTGGAATGCATCTGGAAGGGATTAAACTTCTTAGTGAAATCTATGCAATCTTGCATCATCAAAGTCCAAAAGTATCCAAGCTTTCAAATTTAATTAGAAAGCCTATGTCGAGACTAGTGAGAACCATAGGATCTAGCATGTACTTCTATCATGACAGTCACAGCTTCATCCCGATCAATGAATCTATGAATAATTCCAACGAAACATTTTCTATAAAGGATCTTCTGGTGATCTGGGTCATCATAAAGATTCAAATTAACTACTTATCATCATATTTGTTCTCTTTTAATTTTATCCAGTGGAAGTTCCCCATTTTAGAGATATTACATGATGGGTTTCATCCATCTTGTTGTATGACCATATAAATTAGCAATGAGACTAATTTCATTGATTTCCTCAATTCTGATTTGGGAAAAAGGTGAAACCCCTCGATGATTAGAAATGATAATGATTGTGTCGTCTTGATTTAGATATTTGAATGTTGTGGATAAATTTTCAAATGCATAAACTTGGGCATTTTTTGACCACGGGATGTGAGAAAATGTTGGCTCTGAGGTAAATTCTGACATTAACCCTAAAAAATAATCACATAGGGGAATTATTTCTTCTTTTATAATGGTTTAATACCCATGGATTTGTTTGATTACCCATTATGAATCACCTTTAACCTCTAGGTAATCCACTGGTAACTAGAGTGTTAATTCCATGCCTCCAATGAGAGCTTGATATTCTACCTCATTATTGGTACCAAATTCTAACAAGAGAAATAAATATGGTAACACTTCCTTCTATGGGGAGATAAGAACAATTCCTAACCCAACTTTGTTTAGTTTAGAGTCTTCCATTATCTTCCCTGTTGGACTTATATAAGAACCATCCAAGTATATTTCCCATGTTTGGGGAATTTCATGAATAAAGAAGATTTCATCACTAGTAAATTCAGTATTCAATGATGTCTCTTTCATAGATGGGTTCTTAGTAAGGAAGTATACTAAATCATGGAATTTTATTTCTTTCTGAGGCACAAACTGTATATCCAACTATTGAAAAATAACCACCCACCATTTCAGACGTTCTTTAAGCATAGAACGACTGAAGATAAATTTGAGCAGTTTATTGCAAGATACCAAGTGGACCGCATGATTTTGTAAGTATTTGTCTCAATTTATGAACTTCAAAGATTAATGATAGGCATATTTTCTTTATATATGAATATAGAGTCTCTACATTGGGCATGCTTCGACTGAGATATTAAAGGGTGTTTTCATTCTCAGTATCATTCTTTTGTGCATGGAAGGTTCCCAGCGATCACTCCAAGGATGTCATGTAATGAATAAGAGACTTTCCTTCAACTAGTGGAATCAATACCCATGGGATCAAGAGTTATTTCTTGAGGGTATCAAATTTTTCTTGGAGTTCATTAGTCCATTGATATGTTTCCTCCTTTTTCATAGATTTGGTTTAGAGAAAACACTTGCCTGCCAAATTGGCTTTGAAGCATCAGATATAGGCGATGTTTCCATCAAGTCCTCTCAAATATTCCATGTTTTGAGGAGGATACCTTCCATCTATATCCTTGTACTTCTTAGTAATGACTTCTATGTCATGATGGAGTGCAATAAAATTGATAAATATTCTTGATGTTACCTTGAAAGCACATTTCAAGGGGTTAATATTTAAATTATATTGCTAAATCATGCTGAATATGGTCACCAGATCAGCCAAGTGTTAAGAATTTTGTCTATACATAACCACTACATCATCCAAATAGAATTCAATTAATTAACCCAATAAAGGCTTGAAAATGATGTTCATTGCATGTTGATATGTCACAAAAAAATTCTTCAAAGAAAATTGAATTAACCGATAGAAAAATATTCCTTGAGGGACTCTGAAAGCTATATATTCCTCATATTCTGGGGCCATTCATATTTGGATATACCCAGAGTATCCATCCATGAAGGAGAGATCATTGTAGTCAGCTATTGCATGAATAAAATGTTATATTATTTGAACCAGAAAGTCATCTTTGGGAAAGTTTATTTTGAGATATCTGAAATCAATACAAAAAATGATCTGACCACACTTATATTTCTTTGGGACAATGTTGACTAGCCATTTGGTATATTTCTCCTCCATGATACAGTCATCTTTGATATGCTTTTCGACTTTAGCCTCAATTTTGGAGGCATGATTTGGGTTCCTTCTTCTTTCTACCTGCTTAAATCCATGATGCTCTTATGGAAAACCCAAATGTTGGGTATCAACATCATGGTCAAGGCCTGGAATTTCGATATAGTTCTAAGAAAAACATCTCTTTATTTCTTTAGAAATAAATTATACACGTCATTCTCATTTGAATTCATCGGCGTAATAATTATAATAGAGATTAGATATTCCTCTGTGCCGAAATTTATTTCTTTGAGCTTATTCACAGTGTTGGGGAGGCCTTCCTCAAATAATGGAGGGACGCCCCTAAGGTCTTTCTCTTCTTCTTATTCCTCATGAATCACTTATTTTGTCTCTACTTGAAGGGTAGGTTATGAATAAATACTTTCAATGCTAGGAGAGGAGTCGGTATTTTCCCATCCCGAAGAAGTGGAAACAATTGTTGACCCTACTGAAGATTAAGGGTCTTCCTGGAGTAGTGAAGGGAAAATGATGGGTTAGGAATCAAAATACCTATCTTTCTATACTAATAAAAAAATATTATAACCTGGATGATGGTTTATATACTTGATTATGTTCGGTATATGGAATAAAGATATCTCCATTTAGGCTTTCATCACTGTTTGGAAAATCAATAATTTCTCTTATGTTATCTGGCTGAATTTCTTATAGTAACATTATGAAATCCTCTAAATTAGTGCTTGTATTTAGTTCTACCATTTCAATTTTATTGATTGGTTGAATTTAATATATTCTTAGATGCTTGAATGGTTTATCTGGGATATTTTCCAGACCATTCATAGCATTGATTCTTATTATATATTTTTCCACGGACCATGTTATATTTGTGTGATAGAACTCTACCTCAATATACTAAGATTCAATAGTTTTGAATGGGGCCTTGTCACTGTGAAAAGTCCCAATTTTTTCATTAAATAAATAATTGATACATTGTTGGTATGACGATGGAATGGTTTCATGTTGATGCAGCTAATGCCTTCCAAGAAGAATTTTGAAAGCTGTGTTTTTTTGGACAAACATGAAATATGAATTAGATACAAGATCCCCAAACTGAGTTTTGAGGGTAATATCACCTAGAGTCTCTTATTCATTATTTTCATAACCTTGAAACATCAGAGTTGATGGAGATAAGTAAAATTCAATGAGACACAACCGACATAGTGTATGGATGGGAATGAGGTTGACTCTTGAGACATTATCAATGAAGGCTCGTCAGATGTCTGTATCATCAACCATTTCATTTAAATATAAGGGCTTCATGTGTCTATGTAAAATATCATCCTCTTCATGGACCATTAATGATATAACTATATGACAATCTATAGGATCATTCTCTATAAGGTATAACTCAAAAGAATCAACCTCAGTTTCAAACTATTGAGGACTTCACAAAGCCTCAATAAGTGATTCATGAAGATCTTTTGATATATTTAGAGAATCTATGATTGATAACATGGTTGGTAATTGGGTTAGTTTCTTCAAAATTTCATACTTATGGTCCAAAGGTCTGTGATTTCTAGCATGGAGATGTGGTTTTTCTAGTGCCTTGGAAGTTGATGCACCTAATGTAGATGGACCATGTGTCATGGAAGAATCTAAAAATACTTCTTCTCTTGGTATATTAAGATGACTAGGTTTTTCCACCTACTGAGAAAGTGGTGGTATAGCCGCTAATTGTCCATCCAATATGATCAAGTCAGGGTTTACCTTGTCATATTTTGTAGAATTCCCTTGTTCTTGCGGAGCCCGCTGAAGGGCTCTCCCTTGAGTTTCTGCTACATAAACAGTTCGAGTAGGGATTTAATTAAAATGGTGTCTTCTATAAAACCCACTTATTCGCCATTATCCTCATCCTTGATGAATTATTCCTCTATTTACCTAATCATGTATAGGTAATTCATGTTCATAGTTAGAATCATCTTTTTCATAGGGGTCCATTAAGTGGATAACATTAACGGAACCGAAGATCAACTCATCATTTGATGAAGATTCATCTAGATAGGTTGATTCTTATTGTGTTGTTTGGCTAGGTAGTGTCTGTGATTTTGAGACATATGGAATGAAATATTCCAAATTCAAGGACTAATTTGGACAAAACACATTCTCATATTCTTCTAAATTCTCTTACCCTTCTGACCATGTCGCTTCCTTGAGGATTGGATTTTAGAGGACTGATCTTTTGATAAAGATGGCATGGTTGCAGTGGAAGTGGAAGGAGGCACATTCAGTTGTTCTAACTATTTTTATAGAATTTCATGAGTATGATTGATCATTTTTCTAACCATAAAATCATCAAACTTCTGTGAATTATTTATTTTTACTTTCATCTATTCACTTTCTTCCTCTAGATTGGTAATAGTAACACATGCTACCTGCGATGGTAAACTTTTTAGTTTCACTTTTCCAGAGTTCACCATCTTTTGTAGGAGATCATTGAAAACAAAACACTCTTGGATGGGTTGACCAAATATTTTATAGAAGGGATAGTAGTTTTAGTGGTCCTCATATCCATCTTTGTTTGGTTTCATGGTCCTTCACAACATTACTAAGTTGTTTTTCAAGGTTGAAATGATGTAATCGGGAACCTGTTCATTATGAAAATAATATATTTATTCTTTAACTCCTAAAACTATCTTCACCACTTATATTTATGATAATCCAGATGAGGTAGTCATTATTTGTGATGCTCGGGAGGAGGATCACTAGGGTATGATGATGGATTTGAAGTAGAAGCAAGTATATGATCTTTCTTGGGTTTAACTATAGTAGCCTATGATTTTAATTTTCCCCTTCTAGATCTGATGGGATTACATGAGACTTATCATTGGTTTTCACTATGGAATTATCCACTTTTTGGGTGATTGATGTAAGGTCTCTAAACCCTTTTGTGTATTTCATAGGGATTAGTGGTGTGCCCAACTCATCATGGAGATTTTACACATATATTGGTTGTAACTCTTCTTGAGGGAGTGGTAGATTTATGGAATATGTTATCCATTTCCATTTATAAATGAAATATGAAACACTTTTATTCTCCTTCTCTCTTCACTTCATAAGATCAATTTTTTTGTCATATATAATATTGAGCTGAATTGGAGAAGGAATTTCTAATGGAGGTCTTCCCATCTAGTAATCGATTGAGACTACAAACATGTATACCAGACAAAGGTCGACCCTTAAGGTGATTTCATGAAACATCTGATCTTTACTAATTCTTATTGCCATGGGGTCCCCATCATGGGAACACAACAAGAAAAGAAATGCATCAAGTGCTACTCTGGATCTCCAGAACCATTAAAAACTAGAAATGTGGTATTCACGAAGTTTGGTGGGGGAGGAATCAGATCTACCTATTCTGGGTAAGCCTTCATTTCCTATTGTACTGGTGCATTCCATCCTTCCATAGCATCCAACACCTATTGTACATGTTCATTCCATCCTTCCATAGCTGCCAATAAAGTAGTTAATAAATCAATGGTATTCATAAGAATTTTAGAAATATCTTTCTAAGCTGGTACCTTTATATGTATAGCAGCTAGAGAAAAAACTAGTGTGGAAACAGGTAGGACCACTAGCAGTGGTATTACTAGTATTTGTCTTGGTTAACACATGGGGATAGGCATATAAGGATTCACCTGACCCAATTATAAATATGTAACCAATAGAGGTAATTTATTTTCCACATAAATAGTTGCAAAAAACCATCTTTTCTAGGGAGATCCTACTAGAAGTGCAAGATGATGATCTTCATGTGGAGTATGTCTGACAGGAATACTTCATCAGAGTAACTTAGCATTGAGTCTTCTCAACTACCTCATCTCCTCCTCTTGCTGGAAAAATCTTTCTTCAAGTGAAAGTGATTGAACTTATCTAGTGGAAAAATTAATTCATGATATGAACTTTACCTTTCCCCTTGTTAAGTTCCTTTCAAAGAGGTGGAAGTTGATTATTCAAGGGAATACCTAGATTTTGGGTAAACCTCTGAGTTTGGCTACACACACCTCTTTAATTTACATTATTGTGTACTATATTATGAATAGAAACTTCATCCTATGATTCCCCCTAAATAAACTCATTTTCTAGAGAATCTTCCATGATGGTATTAATGACATTCACCGGATCATAATTCATTGGTGGCATTCTATCAGTATCTTTATGATATTTTCTTCATCTTTGTCCTCCAAAAGACTTTGTTATCCTATTTGATCATTCCCTAGGAACTATTTGTCGGAAATTAATCTGAAGAGAATCCTTGGATAGTTTAGTTGTACATTATCTTTTTGGATTCTTCTATAATTGGGAGAAAATTAACTTCCACTGAGGAGGGAATTATGGATGTGAACCCCCCCATCCATGTAGGTTGGACCTATTCCTATTCCTCTTACTCAAACCTTCGGTCTCTATTTGTTGACTGTAAAGGTTGGGTTAAAAAATACCCTAGCCCTATGGGCTAGGGTGGTTCCTGAACTACTATTTATTATATTATCATAGATTCTCTTCTGATTTTATGAATTCTGCTTCGAACATTGGTTGGGTTCATTATCCGACACCCACTTAAATTGCCTGTTTCGGAATACTGTTATGCTATATCATAAATTTTGTGATATAATGGATAACATCATCTAAGTGAGAAGCTTAATCGATGTTTTCAGATGCTTGATGTAGATGCATCTTAACAGCTTGGTCTCTTTGGGCTCAACTTTGGTTAAAACTGATCAAGGCCTATTCTTGTAGAGTATCTCTTCAATCATGAATATAATTTGTTTTTTATAGCTTTCCTAGGAAAATAACATTGCATGATCCCACTTTCTATAGGATTTTATGATTTTGGAGCATAGTAAAATGGAATTCTTCTTGTTCACCCCATCCTCTGATATGAACACTAGATGCGGTTTCCATGATCAATTATCTCAACCTCTTTAATGCATTGAGTCATTCACATTGAAGGGCCTCCTATTTATTCTCAATACATGGATGTTGGGAAACTAGGAGAGATGCCATGTCAATTTGGAATTGAAACCCTTCTACTACCTATCCGGGACTTTTATATTCACTATTTGGTAATATTTTTGATTTTAGGTGATGAAAAGTCTTCCATATGTTGAGGTGGATATCATGAATACAATATTCCACCAACATATCTGTTATGTGGTATTGAGATACATCCAAAGGATAGAACAAGACTGGTATTTCACCCTTAGCTAGTTGTTTTCTCATATTAAAAATATATTTTTAATCATTTTCTGGATGTTTCTCAACTTGGTCCGACCAATGTTGATGCTTCTTGATTTCTTTAACACAAGCAATGAGATCAGTTAGTGTTTCCTCTCTTATATTAGAAGGAAAATTACCTAAGGTAGGTTCTATGAATGAACGTCTCCTTGGGTTGTCTTCTGGTTGAGAAAGTATTTCACCTTCCATTAACAAGGCATCATATATGAATGGCCTTGTATTTTCATGTGGATCAAGATACGAGTGCTTTATCATCACTACATTGTCAGTTAGAGAATTTTATTGAAAATGAAAAACACCACTATGGAGAGAACATTCATAGTGAATTCCATCATGGGGAAGACCACGATAGAGGACTTTAGCAAGGGATAAATCCTATTGCTCCTTAGTCTTTTGGCCACATAGAGGGTTTATGTGACTCTCATCCATAGATTGGTTCTTGATATTGAAAAAAATTGTTATGAAGAAATCATTCATGATGAAGTGTCCAATGAGGAACATCATAATTAATGCTACTACTCCCATAATTTGGAAATGAGAGGGTATGATCTTAAGTTTCAACTAATAACTGTCTGGGGGCTTCATGAACTAGAGCATTATGAGGCGTGAGATCGAAGATAAACTATTCATTCTCGAACTATGCTTGGTGGGACTTCTTCTTAGACTCCTTCTTACATGTAGTTGGGCCCACTTACTGGGAGAAGTGGTTATCATGGGAAGGTGTATGTGTCTACATTGGAGTTTCCATTAGAATAGTCCAATTATCTATAATTGGAATGGTTGTATTTCCACAATCTGGTTGTATGTATGATATGGGGGAGTGTTCCCCATAACCCCCATGGACTAGAAAAAGGTGTGTATCTGCTCTATGATTTAATAATTATGATTCATCCCAGGAATGGGGATTTTTTTTTGTTTATGTCACTCTGGTACTACGGAAGTTGCCGTTATGATATTCTGGCAGGATTCTAGGATAAGGGCAGGAATTTGTGTCTACCCTTTCCCCATTTCAAAAATGTGTTTGGTGGATTCCATGGCTATAACAGGAATATATGTTCATTTTGTATCTATAGTATGTGTATGTATCTACTCTTGTACTCCCTTTGAAGTCACTGTACACTGAAATTGCACATATGTGGGGACAAAAAGTTGGGTTTTCCCTAGGTTTGTCATTAGAGCTTTCCTACTGACTTCTCTGGGTGCTTCCAAATGAGACTGTTGGTAGGCTTGATGCATTCTGGAAGGTATATGTAATTTCTAGATGTTTTCATCCAAGTATAGTTGATAGAATTACTTCAATGATGATAGATGAGAATTCTAGTGGGCTTCATAAGTGCAGACATGTATATGTTCCTACTTACAAGTTTCTTCCACATTTGGTTATCGTGCTTCCTCGAATGCTTCCAGATGATTCTAACGACTGGATGATATATTTTACGTAGATGTATGTTCTTGATCATGGTAATCCTCCATATTTGAATGGAGGTATTGGTTGGTTGTCTCCAGACGAGTCTTCTGGCTGGTGGAGTTATGGTGGATGGGTGTATGTTCCTGTATGATGTTTTCCCCCAAGCTTGGTTGATGGGCTTCTCCAGAGGGGGAAAATGTAGGAACCTACTCTCTGTTGGCTAGTTGTTTTCCCCGAAAGTTCATCTTGCATGCCTAGGTCTGACATACCTAAACTGGATAACCAAAGATAACACCCTCATCATGTTGAGGGTTTTATTCCGCATGGCGTTGGAGGTGGTGATTGTTGGTAGGAGGACTTAGGAAGGACCCTTGTATCTTTAGGATGACGACATGGGTGGCCTCCTAGTCAAACTCCTTGGAATAGGGGGAAGGATTAGTGATTTTGTTCCTAGGACAAAATCCTAAAATAGTTGAAGACATTGGTTGACATTGTCTACTTCTGGACCATCTTTCATCGTTGACCGGATGAATAGGGGTTATTCTTGTTTGGAGGACCAATCAGGCATCCTCCAAAGTTAGGATAGTATTATGTTTATGGTACTCTCGGACAAGTGCATTGTATACCCAACATTGAAGAGGCTGAGTTGGTGATGAAATATTTTGAGCAGAAGAGGATCTAGCTTGAGCAGTAGTCGGGGAATTCATGGGTGAAAACTTGGAGGAAGCTATTTGGAATGAAGGGAGTTTGTAGATAGAATGTGCCTACATATATGAAAAATAAAAAATTAACTCCAATAAAGAAGCATCTTTTAGATAAACACATGCATGATTGATTCCCTTGTCTAGCCCTCTTTTATCAATTTATAGGGACCTAACAGATGGGTAGCATTATCATCTTGGTTAAGGATTCATTTCGGGATCCCATTTTTTGTTTCCCCCAGAATGTGTGTTCTTGTTAGGAATCACAACATCCATAAGGATTCTATTAGATTTATTTATGGAACCAGAAACACCCAGTGATTCTATATCCAAAGGGACCTGCTTTCTAGAGGCATGTGTTCATTAGGTTAATTGATCAATGGTACTTAAGAACTCAAATTGTTCGAGAGGATAGGAGGTTAGGATCATCACACACATTTGGGGGGGAATTATTACCTAATTTGTGACCCTATTATAGATTTAATATATAGTCATGTATCCATATTAATTTACCAAGCATAATGTAGGTTTCCTTGGAAATTTGAAATCAATTAGTAGCATGTATTGAAATTAGAATCATCTGTATATATTAGAGGTTCCTCATAAATGGAGATATATGTATATATTCGAGGTCCTCCATCAATAGTATCCTCTCATGTATTACTTGGAGATTATTTGGTCACTATTATGACAATGCTGATTTTTAATCCACTCATCGGGACACTCTGTAATTTATCATCACCCATGGAGACGAAAGTTGTTTTGTTGTTGGGATCGTACCCATAGATGGTCTACCTATGTATCCTCACAAAAGAAGTCATAAACCTAGTAGTTTGGTGCCGCTCAATGGGTCACATCATACCATTTAATGTTGTGTGATAAAGACCTAACTGTATAGTTTAATGTCATGTGGTAATGACATCTAGGTGGAAGATTACTAGTCAAATATGGGTGTGGGACTTATATCTATGCATCCCAAGGAACCTCGAAATTATATGAGTTTCCAACTAGGATTAGACCCTGCTGGGAATGTGGCCCAGAAAAATAGGGTTGATTTGGAGTGTTGCGTTCAAACCTCAAGGACGCTTCTTATGTATCCCACATGGATGGGAATCAAAGCCCACAAAGTTTGGTTTGTCTCATAGGGGACTATGGCCCTTTTAGAGAAATAGGTGGGGATTAATCCTAAATAGTATTCCCTTGTAAAAAGGTCCACGAGAGACGTATTAACTCATGGATATTCAAGGGTACTTAATTTTGGGACTATTCTTAATGAGGATGCTCGAACTAAGTGAATTAGGGTTAGACTCTTGAGGAGGATGTCCATTGAGCTCATGCCCTGGGTGAAGGATTACTACATATACCAATTATGGTGGGAATCAAAGTTCTCATAGTACATGATATGAGGTGGATTACATGGATGTTGTGATTAGCACAAATATTTAATCCCATGTGAGTCATGATCGGTGTGAGAAACAAGAGGATGTGAATGATTAAACAAACCACACACTTTATTCTCCACTGATGGAACAGGTCAGAGTTATGGTGAAAGAAGACAGGGATACGGTGGATGAGGGTTTGTATCAATGAACCCTTTAATGTGAAATGAAAGTGAGGGTCATTGGGTTTGGTATGAAAGGATAGAGGATTAATCCAAGAGGAATTCCTTATAATGGTTACCATAGTGGAAGGAGGATATCATTACATATGGTAGGGAAAATCAAGTGTGATCCTCACTATAGCAGGAACTATAGAGGTGGCGGTATAGTAGCAGGCCAGGGACTGTAGAAGTACTATTCACCGAGGGGCCCTTTGGGCCAAAAAAATGAGATTTCAAGCTTAGTATTCAGGCCACTTGGCCTTGGGACTTCTGGATATGTAATGGGTCTCCCTCTACCCAGTCTAAAGAGGTATTTTCTTTAAATGATAAAATTAGGCTATGACCCCAACCTTTAAAAAAACTGTGATCCTCACTCTTCCTATTAGGGACAGGAGGTTCCATGTTCTAAAGACGAGGAGGGAAACATATTGTCGTATCCTTTGAATCTAAGATTGGGAACTCCCAAACACTCTCCTTAGGGTAAGGTTCAATGTGACCATGGATATCGAGATCCATAGAAACTTCGAGGATCCCTACCCTTGGGTACAGAGAGTGCGGTAAAACCCTTTCCATATATATCCAAATCCAAATGGGAGACCCACTAATGTGACTTTCCCAAAGGTCTCATAAATTGGGAGGTCATCGTGGAGGTTTCAACTTAGACCCTTTCAGACAAGGAATGTAAGGAAGGATAGACCCTTTCATGGTTGTTTTTGAAGATACCTTCAAGGATGGCTCACATAGGTGGTTCGTGCAGGTATGCTGTGTAGGTTTGACACATAGGTGTACCACGCAGGTCCTAAGAGGAACTAAGAAAAAATTTTAACATAGGAAGGATAATCCTATGAATGTTTGATATGCCTTTGGCAGTGGACTATAATGACAACAAAACATGGGTGAGGTTTTAACATAAGAACCTTAGGTGTCCCTTGATGTCTTTGGAAGCATCCTATGCAGGTCCTTCCATAAGGAAATGACCTTGCATATATGATTTCTTCCTATGGAAGGAGGGTCCTTAATCAAATGTTTTATTTTAAACCCACTGAATAGAACTCTATATTTCTTATACCATCTAATTCTCTATTCTCTAATGTTTTATAGAGGTACCTGAGAAAATTTGGTGAACCTGGGCGATGAAGCTATGTAATGAGAGCTTCTGGTGTTCTTCTAACATTTTCAGTTATCAAAATGGGGAGCCCAAGGGTCCTATTTATAGGCATGGAGGGGACATGGTTGAATAGAGTTTGTCCACATAAATCTTCAGCATAGATATATAGCATAAATCTTCCGTGTAGGGGTGTGAAAAAGTATACTTCTGCATAGGCATGCGACGTAGGTTCTCAGAATAGGTCCTCAGAATAGGGGGCCATGCGTTGGGCTCCATAGGCTGGACCTATGCTGGCAGCTTGATGTATAGGTGTGTCGCGTAGGTCCCTATGCATTTATACTGAAATGGCCGCAGTGACGCTAGCCTTCTTATGTGCAAGTATGCTGTGTAGATCCCTTAAAATATATTTCTTTACTTCCTTTAAATTTCATTGATACTTTAAGATGTCCAAAGTGCTTCTTCATAATCATTTTCCCTTCCTTTATTAAAAAAGGGAGTATTGAAAATGTGTTTTTAGGTTTTCTAAGGTTTTGGGGTTTTTTTGGGGGTTTTTAGATTTTTAGGGTCTTTTATGGGTTTTTGTGGTTTTTATCATTTCTTAGTTATTTTAGGTGTTTTAAGAGTCTTTATATTATTAAGGTTTTCTTAATTATTTTTAGTTATTTTAGGGGTTTTTTACCTTTTTAGTTATTTTTAGAGATTTTTAATATTTTTATTGTTTTTAGACTTTTTAGGGATTTTGTGGTTCTTAGGGTTTTTAATTATTTTTAGTGTTTTTAGGTTTTTTTATTGGTTCAAGTGTTTTTAGGTTTTTATTGTTTTCTTAGGGTTTTTTAGGGATTTTAGTTTTTTTATTTTATTTATTTATAGGATTTTTTTGGTTTTTATGGTTTTTAGGTATTTTTAGGATTATTGAGAATTTATAGGGTATTTTTGGTATTTTTGGTATTTTTGTGTTTTTTTGTTTTTAGTGGTTTTAAGGTTTTATGTAGTTTTTTAATGTTTTTAGGGGTTTACTAGTTTTTTAGAGTTTCTAACAGTTTTTATGGTTGTAAGGGGTTTTTAGGATTTTTATGGTTTTTAGAGGGTTTTATTATTTTCAAGGTTTTAGGGGGTTCATAATGTTTTTAGGGTTTTTAGAAGATTTAGTGTTTTTAGTGATTTTCATTTTTTTATGTTTATAGGAGTTCTTAGGTTTTTTAGGTTTAAGGGTTTTTTATGTTTTTAGGGATTATTAGGAATTTTCTGGATTTTTATGGGGTTTTAAGGATTTTGACGGGGTTTTATGGTTGTTTTGAGTTTATATGGTTGTTGTGGGTTTCCTGGATTTTTTGGTTTTTTGAGTCTTTAATGTTTTTAGAGTTTTTAACATCACCAGGGGTTTAAAGGGTTTAATCGTATTTAGTGATTTTTATGGGTTTTATGGGGTTTTATGGATTTTTATGGTTTTTATTGGATTTTATTATTTTCAGAGGTTTTAGGCCTTTAGGTTATTTTAACGGTTATTTAGGATATTTAGTGTTTTGTTAAATTTTTAGTGGTTTAAGTGTTTTTTGATTTTTAAGGACTTCTCAAGGTTTTTCATGGTTTTTAAAGTTTTTTGGGATTTTTAGGGTTTTAAAGATTTTTATGGGTTTTTATCCTTTTTAATGATTTTGAGGGTTTTTAGGGATTTAGTGTATTTAGGGTTATTATAATTGTTTAGGATTTTAGTTGTTTTAAGTTTTATTTGGTTATTAAAGTTTTATTAGGGGTTTTAGGGTTTTTATGGGTTTTTTCATTTTTAGAGATTTTAGGGATTTTTTAGGATTTTTACAGTATATAAGTTTTTTGGGTTTTAGGGTTTTTAGTGTTCTTATGGGATTTAAGGGTTTTTTATGTTTTTGACGGTCATTAAGGTTTTTTTTGTTTTTATCATTTTTAGGGGTTTAAAGGATTTTTAGAGTTATTAAAATTTTTATAGGGTTTTATGTGTTTTAGTATTTTATGGCTTTTAGTGGTGTTTATAGGTTTTATGGGGTTTAGGGTTTTAAGGTATTTTAGGTTTTTAGAGGTTTGGGCATTTTTTAGGTTTTTTGGGGTATTTATTTTTTATGTTTTTAAGGATTTCTAATGGGTTTTCAGGGTTTTTGGGGGTTTTTTATATTTTTATGTATTTTTATAGATTTTTTAGGAATTTTATGTATTTTTATGGGTATTAGGGTTTTTGAGGGTTTTGGGGACTTTTTGGGTTTTTATGGTTCTTTTTTAGTTTTTAGGGGGTTTTGAATTTTTTTTGGATTTTAAAGGATTTTTATATTTTTTAATGTTTTTAAGGGTTTAATCTTTTTTAGAGTTTTAGTAAGTTTTAAATGTTTTATGGGTTTTCATGGGATTTTAAGTTTATATGGGGTTTTATTTTTTAGGGTATTTAGGGTATTTAGGGTTTGTTAGAGTTTTTACCATTTTTTTAAATTTTTAGTGGATTTATGTGTTTTGGGGTTTTTAAGTTTCTCTAAGGAGTTTTCATTTTTTTAGTTTTTTTATGTTTTAGTGTTTTTAGGTATTTTTATTGGAGTTTTATGGTTTTTAGTCTTTTTAGGAATTTTGCGGGGTTTTTGGGTTTTTAATGTTTTTTTAGTTTTTTTGGTTTTAAGGGGTTTTTGAGATTTTTAGGGTTTTTATGGATTTTATTGGATTTTTATCACTTCTATATTTTTAAAGTATTTTTATAGTTTTTTGTGTTGTTTAGGTTTTTTATGGGTTTTAGGGTTTTCTACAATTTTATGGGGTTTTACAGTTTTCATAGTCTTTTTAGGGTACTTATAGTTTTTAGCATTTTTAGGGGTTTGAAGTGTTTTTAGGTTTTAATGTTTTCTTAAGGTTTTTGGTGTTTTCATTCTATTTATGGGTCTTAAGGATTTTTAGGGCTTTTAGGGTTTTTAGGATTTTTAGGATTTTTATCCTTTTATCATTTTTATATTTTTTGGGGATTTAAGTGTTTTTAGGTTTTTAATATTTTCCAAGGGTTTTTTAGGGTTTTAAGTGTTTTTTTTACATTTTCATGATTTTTAAGAGTTTTTTATAATTTTTATGTTTTTAGGGTTTTTAGGGATTTATTGGGTTTTAGGGTTTTTAATGTTTTCTTCATTTTAAGGTTTTTATGGTTTTAAATTTTTTATAGTTTTTTATCGTTTTCTTAGAGGTTTTCTGGGTTTTATAGTTTTTTGGGGTTTCAGGGTTTTTAGGTATTTTTAAATATTTTTATTGTTTTTAGGGTATCAAGGGATTTTGAGGATTTTTTGGATTTTTGTGCTTTTGGTTTTTGTAGGTTTCTTGGGTTTTTAATGTTTTTATGGTTTTTATGGGGTTTTAGAGTTTTTCTGTCATTTTTAGGTATTGAAAGGATTTTTAGATTTTCTAGTGGTTTTTATGGGTATTCTAAATATTTAGGGGCCAAATTTTTTTAAAGGGTCTTTATGGGTTTTGTTTGGGTTTTTAGGGATTTAATGGGATTTTAGGGTTTTAAAATTTTTTAGGTTTTTAAGGGGTTTTAGGTTTTTAATATTTTTTTAGAGTTTTTCAGGGTATTTTTCGTTTTTTAATTTTTAGGTATTTCTAGGGATTTTTATGATTTTTATGGTTTTTAGGGATTTTATAGGTTTTTTGGATTTTTTTAAATATTTTTAGGGTTTTTAGAGTTTTAGAGTCTTTTAACGTTTTTGTAGGTTTAATGGGTTTTTATAGTTGTTAGTGGTTCTTTTGGTTTTATGTGTTTTTTGGTTTTTAATGAGTTTTAGGGTTTTATGGTATTTTGTGTATTTGGGGATTTTAGGGTTTTTACTGTCTTTAGAATTTTTATAGTTTTTAAGTGTTTTGAGGTTTTAATGGTTTTTAGGGGTTTTTAGGGGTTTCATGATTTTTAATGTTTTTAGGGATATTTAGTATTTTATGATTATGTTAATTTTTTAGAGTTTTATGGATTTTGAGAGTTTTTTGGGGGTTTTATGGATTTAAAGGGCTTTTAGGGTTTTTTTTGGTTTTTTTTGGGTTTAGGGGTTTTTTGTTGAGTTTTTAGGGGTTTTAAGGTTTTAAGAGTTTTTAACATTTTTAGTATCTTAAATGAATTTTAGAGTATTTGTTGGTTATAATGGGTTTTCTAGGGTTTTACTTTTTTATGGATTTTAGGGGTTTTATAGTTTTTATGGTTTTTGGGTGTCTTAGGGTTTTTAGAATTTTTAGATTTATTAGGTTTTTAGGGGTTTAAAGTGTTTTTAGGTTTTCAAGGATTTCTTTAGGTGGTTTATGGTTCTTAGGGTTTTTATATTTTTAGAAATTTTTAAATTTTTTTAGGTTTTTAATTATTTATTAGGAATTTTAGGGATTTTGAGGGGTCCAATGGTTTTTAGGGTATATAAGATTTTACAGTTTTTTTGTCATTTTAGGGGTTTTTTTTTGTTTTTAGGGTGTTTTAAGATTTTTAGAGTATTTTAATGTATTTAGGGGTTCAAAGAGTTTCTACAGTAATTAGTGATTTTTTTTGGGTTTTATGAGTTTTTAAAGGTTTTTAGTGGCTTTAATAGCTCTTGGGGGTTTTCAGGTTATTTTCGGTCATTTTAGGGAATTTTAGGATTTTTAGCATTTTTTGGGTATTTAGGGGTTTTAACTATTTATATGTATTTGAGGTTTTATTAGGATTTTTATTTTTTTAGTGTTTTTTCATTTTTGGGAATTTTTATGGATTTTTTAGGATTTTTTAGGGTTTTTAGGGATTTTATTTTTTAAGGGTCTTTTAGGGGTTTCAAGGATTTGACCATTTTTTAGGATTTTAGGGGTATTAAGTGTGATAGATTATTATGTTTTTCTTAAGGTTGTCAAAGGACATTAATTTTTTAGGGTTTTTTGTGTTTTTTTGGGATTTTTATCGGTTTTTAGGGTTTTTAGAGTTTTTAGGGTTTAAGGGTCTTTTAGGATTGTTGGGTTTTTTTGGTTATTTTGGTTTTTTAATTTTTTTTTATGATTTTTAAGGTTTTTAGTGTTTTTTAACATTTTAATGTTTTAAAGGGTATTTATATTTTTATTAGTTTTTTGTATTTATATGGGTTTTTAGTTTTTTGAGGTTTTTATGGGCTTTAAAGGTTTTTAGTGGGGTTTGGATTTTTAACATCTTTTAGGGGTTTTAACGTATTTAGGTTTTTAGGGGTCTTGAGTTTTTTATATTTTTAACATTTTATTAGGGATTTTCTGGGTTTTTTAGGTTTTTACATTTTTAGGGATTTTAGATGTTTTTTTTTGTATTTTAATGGGTTTTATGATTTTAGGGATTTTGAGGGTTTTTAGTATTTTTGGGTTTTATGGTTCTTAGTGTTTTTTTTATTTTTAAAAGTTTTAATTGTTTTTGGGTTTTGAGTTTTTCTTTTAGGATTTTCAAGGTTGGGGGGTTGCATTCTTAGGGATTTTTAGGATTTTTATGGGTTTTTTTCATTTTTAGGGATTTTGAGGGTTTTGTGGGTTTTTGGAGGTATATAGTTTTTATGTTTTTTGGGGTTTTAGGGGGGTTTTGATTTTTTAGGGTTTTAAAGGATTTTTAATATTTTTTAATGTTATAGGGGTTTAAAGGGATTTTAGATTATTTAGTGGTTTTAATGATTTTGTGGGTTTTAGGGGTTTTTAAGGGTTTTTGGGTTTTTTTGGTTTCTAACAGTTTTTTGGCATTAGGGTTTTTAGTGTCTTTTTATTTGATTTTTTGGATTTTTATAATTTTTAGGTTTTTTAGGGGTTTTTAATTTCTTCATGATTTATATATATATATATTTAGAATTTTTATGGATTTTTATGGTTTTTAGGGTTTTTGAGTGGTCTTTGGTATTTTAGTTTTTTATGGGTTTTTATAAGTTTTTGTATTTTCTAGGTCTTTAGGAGGTTTAAAGTGCCTTAAGTATTTTAAGTTTTTCTTAGGGATGGTTCTTTTACATGTTTTGTATTTTTACGGATTTTTTAGGGTTTTTATATTTTTGGGGGGTTTTACCAATTTTGGAGAGGTATTGTGTTTGTTTGGTTTTTTGTATTTTTTGTTTTTAGGTTTTTTTGAGTTTTTAAATTTTTTTATAGATTTTTAGTGGGTTTTAGGGGATTTTTTTCATGTTTTAGGGTTTTCTTTATTTTTAGGGTGTTTTGGGTTTTAGGGTTTTTATGGTTTTTTATCATTTTTAGGGTTTTTAAGGGTTTTAATATTGTAAGGTTTCTAGGGTTTTTAAGGGTTTTTAGGTGTTTTTTTTTGTTTTTAGGGATTTTAATTAATTTTAAGATTTATATTATTTTTAGGGTTTTAGATATTTTTAGGGTTTTAGAATTTTTTTGTGGGTTTTTGGGTTATTGGGGTTTCTTTTAGTTTTTCCATGTTTTTATGTTTTTAGTGTTTTTTAATGTTTTTTGGTATTAAAATGGATTTTAGTGTTTTGAGTAGTTTTTTTGTTTTTTATGTGTTTTAGGGGGTTTTAGGATTTTTACTGTCTTTTGTGGGTTTTTTAGGGTTTTAGCGTTGTTTATGGGTTTTAGGTGTTTTTAGTTTTTCATGGTTTTCTTAGGGTTTTCTTGTGTTTTAGGGGTTTCTTACATTTTTATGGTTTTAATGTATTTTTTTATATTTTAATGGTTTAGCGTTATTAGTGATTTTGATGGGTTTTAGTGTTTTTAGGGTTTTACTGGTTTTAGTGTTTTTAGTGTTTTTTAGTTTTTTATTGGTTTTAGGTGTTTTTAGGTTTTTAAAATTTTCAGGGGGTTTTTAGGGTTTTTTAGATTTTTAGTGATTATTAGGTATTTTTTAGGAATTTTAAGGTATTTAAGGTTGTACAGGATTTTGATGGATTTTTGGGTTAGAGGGTTGTTTTGGTTTTTTAGGTTTTTTTTAAAATTTTTAGGGGTTTTATGTTTTTAAGAGTTTTTGTAATATTTTCGTGATTCAAATGATTTTTAGAGTTTTTAGTGGTTTTTTGGTTTTTTGGGTCATTAGGGATTTTATGTTTTTTGGGGTTTTTATGATTTTTACAATATTTTAAGGTTTTATGGGATTTTTGGATTTTAAGGGTTTTTAGAATTTTTTAGTTGTTAGGGGTTTTAAGTGGTTTTATTTTTTTATGGTTTTCTTATAGTATAATAGCATTTTAGGGTTTTTTCTGTTTTAAGGATTTTTAAGCCTTTTCATTATTTTTATGGGGTTTTAAGCATTTTCAGGGTTTTTAGGGTTTTTCATTGTTTTAGGGTTTCTTAGAGAATTTATCATTTTTAAGGGTATTAAGCGTTTTTAGGTGTTTAATATTTTCTTATGGATTTTCAGGTTTTATAAGGACTTTTTTTGTTTTTTGGGATTTTTGGGATTCTATCATATTTTTATAGTATTTCATTTTTTTTATAGATATTAAGGTTTTTTAAGGTTTTGAATTATTTTTATGCTTTTCATGGGTCTTTTGGGGTTTTGATATTTTTTTATTGTTTTTTGGGTTTTTTAGTGTTTTTAATGATTTTAGAGTTTTATTAATGTTTTTAGGGGTTTAAAGGGTTTCTAGTTGTTTTAGGGCTTTGTGATTTTTTTGTATTTTTATGGGTTTTATAGTTTTTTAGGTTTTTTAGGGGGTTTAAGTGTTTTAAGGTTTTTAATGATTTCTTAGAGGTTTTCATGGTTTTAGGACCTTTTACCTTTTAATGTATTTTTAGGGGTTTTATGGATTTTTCGGGGTTTTTAGGTTTTAAATATTTTGAATGGTTTTATGGGGTTTTGGGGTTTTTTTTGATTTTTTTCGATCTTACGGTTTTTTTGAATTTTAGGGATTTTATGTTTTTTAGAGTTATTAACATTTTTAGGGGTTAAATAGTTTTTATATATTTTAGTAGTTTTGTAGAGTGTTCCTAGATTATTATGATTTTTATTGGTTTTTTGGGGTTTCAGGGTTTTTTAGTCTTTTATAGTTTTTAGGTTTTTTTGGGTTTTCCTCTAGTTTTTTAAGGTTTTAATAGTTTATTACGTTTTTAGGGATTTTTAGGATTTTTTAAGGGTTTTAGGCATTTTAAGGGGTTTGGGTGTCTTTTAGGAATTGTGGTTTTTTGGATTTTTATAGTTTTTGAGGGTTTTATGTGTATTCTAGATGGTCTTCTTAAGTATTTTCTATTTTTTAATAGTTTTTTTGGTTTTTAGGGATCTAAGTGAGATTTATGGTTTTTTATGTTTTTAGAGTTTTAATAATATTGAGGGTTTTAATGTTTTTAGGGTTTTTTGGTTTTTTTGGTTTTCTGAGCATCATAGGGGTTTTAGGAGTTTCTATAGTTTTTTAATTTTTTTAGGTTCAAAGGGTTTTTAGATTTTTAGTAGGTTTTAGGTTTTTTTGTGTTTTTCGTGTTATTAAAGTTCTTATGGGTTTTTATGGGTTTTAGTTGTTTTAAGGGATTTAGGGACATTTTTGGATGGTTTTATGGTTTTTAGAATTTTTAGGGTTTTTAGTGATTTTATTTATTTTTTAGTATTCAATTTATTCTTAGGGTTTTTATAGTTCTTTTTGTTTTTTATATTTTTATATTTTTAGGATTTTTAGGGAATTTTTTCATTTTTATGGTTTTTTAGGGTTTTTAGGGATTTTGGGAGTTTTTTGGGTTATTATGTTTATTTTGTTTTTAGTAATTTTTATTTTTTAGTAGTTTAAAGTGTTTTTAGTTTTCATGTTTTTCTTAGGGGTGTTCATGGTTATTAATTTTTTTTATGTTTTTTGGGATTTTTAGTGTTTTTTAGTTTTTTATTGGTTTTAAGGGATTTTGAGGGATTTATGACTTTTTAATGTTTTTTTATTTAGGTTTTTTGCTTTTAGGGATTTTTTTGGCGTTTTTAATGGGTTTTAGGGTTTCTTAGTAGTTTTTTATGTTTATAGGTGTTTAAAGCATTTTATGAGTTTTTAATGGTTTTAGGTTTTTCATCGTTTTTAGGGTTTTTATTGTTTTTGGGGTTTATGGTTTCTAGGGGTTTTAGTGTTTTTAGGGTTTTTATGATTTTTTACCTTTTTAGGTTTTTAGCGGCTTTAAGTGTTTTTAGGATTTTATGGTTTCCTTAGGGTTTTTAAGGCTTTTTTCTTTATTATGGATTTTACGTATTTTTTAGAATTTTTATGGGTTTTTATGTTTTTTAGGGTTTTTTTTGGTTTTTAGGGTTTTTACTGGTTTTAGTTTTTTTCATGGTATTTTATGGGTTTTAGGGTTTTGTTTTTATTTTTTTGGACTTTATCATTTTTATAGTATCTGATCTTTTTGAGTTTAAATGGTTTTAAGAGTTTTTAGTGGGTTTTAGGGTTTTTATTGGGTTTTACGTCAAGGAAGATGTGGATTTCAGGCTTTTATTGGGTTTTAGGGGTTCTTGTGGTATTTATTGGTTTTTGGATTTTTTAGATTTTCTAGGGTTTTTAGGGTTTTATAGGGTTTTCATAATTTTTTAGGTTTTTAGGGGTTCAATGTGTTATTGTGTTTTTATGTTTTTCTTATGGGTTTTTAGGATTTTAACGGGTTTTTACTTTTTTATGCATTTTTAGGGGTTTTAGGATTTTTATGGTTATTTAGGGTTCTTTGGGATTGTGGGGATTTTTTGGGGTTTTTCGGTTTTTTGGGGTTTTATGTATTTTTTGGAATTTATGTATTTTTTGATTTTTTTGGGTTTTTAATGTTTTTAACTTTTTTAGGGGATTGAAGGGGTTTAAAATTTTTTAGTGGTTTCAGGGGATTTATTGTTTTTAGGTATTTTATGGTTTTAGGGGTCTTTAGGGGTTTTAACATTATTTTGGTTTTTTAGGGAGGTTTAAATTTTTTTGATTTTTATGGCCTTCTTAAGGTTTTTAGGGTTTTTACAATTTATTGTGTTTTTAGGTATTTTTATAGATTTTTGGGATTTTATGGTTTTTTATTATTTTAGGTTTTTTGGGATGTTGATTTTTTTTCGGGTTTTTTAGTTTTTTTTATTCTTTTAAGATTTTTAGCATTTTTTAGGTTTTTAGGGTTTTATAGTTTTTTTTGGTTTTTAAGGTTTTCTTATATATTTTTAGGGGTTTTAGGGGGTTTATATTTTTTTTTAATTTCATGGTTTTTTAGTATCTGAATGTTTTTTAGGATTTTTAGTGGTTTGGGGGGGGGGGGGGGTTTGGGTATTTTTGGCTTTTTTACAGTTTTTTTGTGTTTGTTAGGTTTGTCGGGGTTTTAAGTGTTTTTAGGATTTTATGTTTTTTGTGTTATCCTGATTTTTTTTGGAATTTGTAAATTTTTAGGGATTTTGATGGATTTTAAATGTTTTTTATTGGCTTTTATGGATTTTTATGGGTTTTTAGGGTTTTAGGGACTTTCAGGTTTTTATCATTTTTAGGGTTTTTTGTTTTTTAGGGTTTTTTATAGTTTTTAGAGTCATTATGATTTTTTAGAGTTTTTAACATTTTATGAGTTTAAATTTATTTTAATGTTTTTATTTATTTTTAGTTTTATTTTAGATTTTACAGTATTTAGGGTTTTTTGGTTTTTAGGCTTTGAAGGCCTTTTTTGGTTTTTATCATTTCAAAATTTTTAGGGATTTTATGTGTTTTTTGGTTTTTAAGGATTCCTTAGGGTTTTTTTCGGTTTACTGGGTTTTTTACACTTTTAGGAATTTTTTGGATTTTCATGGGTTTTAGGGTTTTTTATTAATTTTGAGTTATTTTATGTTTTTTTGGGTTTTTATAATTTTTAGGGTGTTCGTGTATTTTTTGAGTTTTTTATGGTTTGTAAGGTTTTTTAGAGTTTTTATTTTTTAGGGGTTTATAGGATTTTTATGTGTTTTTATGTATTTTTATGATTTTTTGCATATTTATGGTTTTTAGGGTTTTAGAGGTTTTTAGGGTTTTAGTGATTTTATTGTTTTTAGGTGTTTATGGGTATTATTTTATTTTAGGTTTTTTTCAGTTTTCATAGGGTTTTTTCTAGGATTTTATGGTTTTATATGTTTTTAATTTTTGTAGTTATTTTTATAAATTTTAAGGATTTTAGATTTTTTAGGTCTTTCTAGGGTTTTTGGTGTTTTTATAGTTTTATAGTTTTTTGGGTTTTAGGGTTTATTTCATTTTTTTGGGGTTTTATAGTTTTTTGACATTTTTATTAGTTTAAAGGTTTTTTAGAATTTTTCTCAGGTTTTA
Organism: Viscum album; assembly: GCA_963277665.1. Lineage (NCBI taxonomy): Eukaryota > Viridiplantae > Streptophyta > Magnoliopsida > Santalales > Viscaceae > Viscum > Viscum album. Next base: position 367,564,687 of record OY728121.1, read on the forward strand.
GGTTATAATGGGGTTTCTATGGCTCTTAGCCGTTTTTTTGTTTTTTAATGATTTTTGGTACTTTATATTGTTTTTAGGGTTTTTTAGAGTTTTTTTGGGTATTGACGTTTTTAATATTTGTTAGGTTTTTAGAGGTTTAAAGTTTTTTTAGTTTCTTAAGATTTTCTTATGGGTTTTCATGGTATTTTGTTTTTTTCATTTTAAGTTATTTTTCTAGAATTTTTATTATTTTTATGTTTTTTAGGATTTTAGGGATTTTGAGATATTTTATTGTTTTAAATGTTTTTTAATCTTTTATTGTTTTTTGGGTTTTTAGGAGTTTTTTTTATTTTTTAGGGTTTTATGCTTTTTTATTATTTTTACAATTTAAGGGTTTTAAATTGTTATTAGAGTTTTGATGTTTTTAGGGGTTTTAAGAGTTTTAAGGGTATTTATGGTTTTTAGGGGTTTTATGGTTATTAGGGTTTTTAGGGGTTTCATGGTTTTAAGGGTTTTAGGGATTTTAGGTTTTTTATGTTTTTTAGGTTTTTATGGGTTTTAATTGTTTTTAGGTTTTTAAGGTTTTCTTAGGGACTTTCATGATGTTTTGGTTGATTATGCTTTTAGGAATTTTTGGGCTTTCTAGATTTTTTAAGGCTTTTAGGGTTTTAGCGATTTTTAGGGGTTTTTGTATTTCTTTGGGTTTTTTGGTTTTTTGGTTTCCAATAATTTTTTGAGTTTTTTAATTTTTTATGGGTTTTTAGTGTTTCATAACTTTTTAGGGGTTTAAAAGGATTTTACAATTTTTAGTGGTGTTTTGGGTTTTTATGGGTTTTTAGAGTTTTTATGATTTTTAGGGTTATTTATCATTTATAGGGGTTTTAGGCTCTTATATGGTTTTGAGGGTTTTTATTATATTTTATCGTTTTAGGGGTTTTATGTGTTTTTTAGATTTTTTAATATTTATTTGGGTTTTTAGGGGTTTTTAAATTTTTATGGTTTTTTAGGGTTTTAAGTATTTTTAGTGGTTTTTAAGGTTTGTAGAGTTTTTTTTGATTTTAAGGGTTTTATGGGTTTTTAGGTTATTAGTTTTTTCTTTGGGGGTTTCATGACTTTTTGTGGGTTTTTTACATTTTTTGGATTTTTTGGGATTTTTGGGATTTGTATTGTTTTTAGGGATTTAGGGATTTTTAGGAGTTTTAGGGTTTTTATGATTTTTATTGTTTTTGGGGGTTTTGGTGTTTTTAGGGGTTTTATGGGTTTTTATATTTTTTTTTAAAAAAATTAGGGGTTTAAAGGGTTTATATAGTTTTTAGTATGTTTTAGTCTTTTTATTAGTTTTAGGGTCATTTTGGTTTTAGGTGATTTTATGGATCTAATTGTTTTAGAGTTTTTGGGCCTTTTTTGGTTTTTGGTGTTTTTAGCATTTTTTTATATTTTTAGGGGTTTTAAGTGTTTTTATATTTTTATAGATTTTTTATGGGTTTTAAGGGTTTTTTAATTTTTTGGGATTTTATTTTATGTTAGATTTTCATTGGTTTTTTAGGATTTTTGAGAATATTGAGAGGTTTTTCTATTTTTAGGATTTTCTGGTGTTTTGTGTTTCTAATGGTTTTTAGTGATTTTACATTTTGTAATTTTTTTATGTTTTTATTTTGGGTTTTCTATATTTTTATGTTTTTTTATTTTTTAGGGATTTTTAGAGGATTTTTAGGATTTTTATAGTCATTTAGAGTATTGGGAATTTTAAGGCTATTTATGGTTTCAAGGGTTTTTATGTTTTTTTTGGTGTTTATGGTTTCTTCTGAGTTTTTTGGGGATATTAATCTTTTTAAAGTTTTTTTACCTTTTTAGGGGTTTAATGGATTTTTAGAGTGTTCAGTGGGTTTTTATGGTTTTATGGGGTTTTCGGTTTTTTAAGGTTTTTGGTAATTTTATGGTTTTTACGAGTTTTAGTTTTTTTAGGTTCCTTTTAGAGGTTTATTGGGTTTTTAGAATTTTATGGTTTTATAGGTTTAAAATATTTTTAGTTTTCTTTTCTTTCATAGGTTTTTTCAGGGTTTATGGTTTTTTGAATTTTCACGAATTTTTTAGGATTTTTATGATATTTTTCTGTTTTTAGGTTTTAAAGGATATTTTGGGTTTAGGTTTTTTATAGTTGTTAGAATTTTTAGTATTTTGAGGTTTTATGTTTTTTATGGTTTTTATGGTTTTATTAGGGGTTTTCAGGTTTTTTAGGAAAAGAAGGGGCAGGACCAAGTGAGCCTGGTCCCCAAATTTAAATAAAAGTAGAAAGGTATAGGGTCTTACACGGAGGGCCTACAGAAGAGGGTGTGTGTATCACCCTTCATGTTCGAGTCCACATGGGATGTTTAGTAAGGTGGATTGACAAAGGACCACATGAAGCCCCTATGTTCAATTGTTTTCTTTGAGAGTGCATCTGCAACGACATTCGCTTCCCGAAAAGCATGTGTCATATACAGGGTCAGATCTTGTAAAGCTTGGAGGCATTCAATACATTGCGGGATTATCCTCTCTGGTACTCTTTTTGATTCTCTTATCAAGGATTTAAATATTTTTATGGTTTTTAGGGGTTTTTATGGTTTTTTTTTTGTGATTTTTGGGTTTTTTTAGTTTTTTTATTTTGATATTTTTTTTAAAGTTTTTCATATTTCTTAAAATTTTGAGGTTTTTTTAGATTTTGGGTCAGTTTTTATGGTTTTATTGTTATTTATTAGTTTGGGGGGATTTAAAGTTTCTAGGGTTATTAAAAATTTTAGGGTTTTTATCGTTTTTAGGTTTTTAGGGGTTTGATGTGATTTTCAATTTTTAACAATTTCTTAGGCTATTTCAACAGTTTTTAGGGTTTTTATGTTTTGAGTTTTTTTGGGATTTTTTATTATTTTTATGTTTTTTAGGGTTTTTAGAGATTATAAGGGGTTTTAGGCTTCTATAGGTTTTTGGGTGTTTTTTGGGTTTTAGGGGTTTTTATACTTTTTTTGGTTTTTAAGGCCTTTTGATATTTGTAAGTTTTGAGGGTTTTTAGATATTTTAGTTTTTTTTATTTTTAAGGATTTTTGGGTTTTAATGTTTTAGGGATTTTTTTCTTTGTAGAGGTTTTTAGGGTCTTTTTTGGGGTTTTAGAGTTTTACTGTTTTTTATGTTTTTAAGGGTTTACTTATTCTTATGTTTTTAATTTTTTTCTTTAGGATTTTAAGTATTTTTATTTTTTTTTCTTTTTTAGGGATTTTAGTAAATTTGTAGGATTTTATGGATTTTAGTGTTTTTATTGATTTTTAGGGTTTGTAGTGGTTTTTAGGATTTCTTAGGTTTTAAGGTTTGTAGATATTTTTATGATTTTAATTGATTTATGTTTTTTTTGGTTTTTAAGATTTCTTAGCGGTTTTTGATGTTTTTAGGGGTTTTTATGTTTATAAGGATTTTTAAATATTGTCTATAATTTTCATGGGGTTTTAGGGTATTTAGATATTTTGAGGGTTTTAAGGGTTTAGGGTTTAGGGTTTTAAGGGTTTTATGGTTTTTGGGGTACTTTGGTTGTTTGAGTTTTTTAGGTTTATATGGGTGTTTAGATTTTTTTTAAAATTTTTTGGTGTTTAATGGGTTTTTAAAGTTTGTAGTGGGTTTTTTGGGGATTTATGGGTTTTAATGGATTTTTAATGTTTTAGGGGTATTTTATTTTTTATGGGTATTTGGGTTTTAGGGACTTTTTCAGGACTTTTTGGGTTTTTAGTGTTGTTTGGTTTCTGAGGGGATTTAATAGTTTTTTGGTTTTTAATGTTTTCTTAGGGTTTTCAGGGTTTTAGGTGTTTTATGTTTTTTTGATATTTTTAGGGATTATTAGGATTTTTATGGGTTTTTAGGGTTTTTATGGATTTTAAGGGGTTTTTAGTTTTTTGGGTTTTTAGAGTTTTTAAGTTTATTGGATTTTTAGAGTTTTTATGTATTTATGGTTATTAATTAGTTTAGGGTTTTTATGGTTTTATTAGTTTATTTCAATATTTGTTTTGTTTTCTTCATTTTTTGGGATATTTTGGGATTTTCATTGATTTGTATAGTGTTTTAGTGTTTTTAGGGAATTTGAGGGTTTTTAGTAATTTTAGGGTCTTTATTATTTTTGGTATTTTGGATTTTTTTGAGTTTTCTAATGCTTTTAGAGTTTTTAAAATGTTTTAGGGTTTAAAGGGGTATTTGATTTTATTAGTTTTTAGGGTTTTTATATTTTTTAGGGTTTTACGTGTTTTAGGATTTTAAGAATATTTTTAAGGCTTTTATGGTTTTAGGGAATTTAATATTTTATAGGACTTTTAATTGTTTTATGTTTTTGTGATTTTATTTTTGTTTTCGGGGTTTTTAGTGTTTTTTATTTCATTAGTTATATTTTGGTATTTTTAGCGTTTTTAAATTTTTTTCATATTTTTAAGGATTTTGTGGGGGGTTAGGGGTTTTTAGTGTTTTATAGATTTTTGTGTTTCTGGGTTTTTTGGGTTTAAAGTGTTCCAATAGTTCTTAGTGGGTTTATGGTTTTAATGGGACTTTATGATTTTAAGGTTATTTTTTATGGTTGTAAGGGGTTTTATCATGATTAGAGTTTTTTTGGGTTTTTTGGGTTTTAAAATTGTTTATATTTCTAGGGGTTTTGATTATTTTTATATTTTAAGGATTTCATGGGTTTTTGGGGTTTTTTAGTTTTTTATGGTTTTTTATGGATTTTTATGGATTTTTAAGGTTTTTATGGTTTTTATGGTTTGTTGGGTTTTCATGGAATTGGAGGGGTTTAGGGGTTTTTGAGTATTTTGGGTTTTTAGAGTTATAGGGTTTTTGTACAGGTTTTAACATTTTTATGTTTTTATGGGATTCATGTGTTTTTATATTTTTAATGTTTTCTTATTATTTTTCTAGTATTTTTTTTTGTTTTTATGTTATCAGGTACTTTTTGGGATTTTTTGGAATTTTTCTAATGTATAGTTTGTTATATATTTTGAGGGGTTTTACGATTTTTTATGTTTTTAGGGATTTTATGGTTTCTTTGTTTTAGGGGTTTTTTAAGATTTTTTATGTTTTTAAGGTTTCTTAGAGTTTTTTAAAAAAATTTAGGGAATTAAAATGGGGTTTATAGTTTTTTGGGTTTTTTATATTTTATGGGTTTTAGTGGGTTTTAATGGTTTTTAGGGGTTTTATGGTTTTTAGGGATTTTGTGTTTCTAGGGTATCATTAGTGTTTTTTTGGTTTTAAGTTCTTTAGGGTTTTAAGTGTTTTAGATTTTTAATGTTTTCTTAAGGTTTTTAGGGATTCTAGGTGTTTTTACATTTTTAGGGCTTTTTGGGGTTTTTACAGATTTTAATGTTTTTAGGTTTTTTGGGATTTGATGTTTTTGGGTTTTTCAAGGTTCTTTGGGTTTTAAGGGGTTTTATCATTTTTTGGATTTTAGGAGTTTAAAGTGTTTTAAGAGTTTTGAGGTTTTCTTAGGATTTTTCTGGGTTTTAGGGTTCATTCACTTTTAGAGAATTTTAGGGATTTTTGTGAATTTTATGGTTTTTAGGGTATTTTGGGATTTTGAGGGTTTTTGGGGTTTTTTGCATTTTTATTATTTTTATGGTTTTTTGTCTTTTTGAATTTTTATCTTTTTAGTGTTTTTAAGGTTTTTAAAGTATTTAAATAATTTTAGGTGCTTAATGGGATCTATGAATTTTTATTAGGTTTTCATGGTTTTTTTAATGTTTTTAATGGTTTTATGATTTTTAGGGTTTTAAGGTCTTTTATGGTTTTTAGAATTTTTATGTTTTTAGGGGTTTTAAATTGTTTTAGTTTTTTTGGTTTTCTTAGGATCTTTTAGTGGTTTTTTGGTTTTTTATGTCTTAAGGTTTTTTTTATTTTTTATGGTTTTTAGTGTTTTAGGGATTTTGAGAGATTTATGATTTTTTAATGTTTTGATGGTTTTTTAGGATTTTTAAGATTTTATAATTTCTTACGGATTTTAATTATTTTAGGTTCTTAAGATTTTCTTTTGGTTTTTTGGGGTTTTTAGGTTTTTTACGTTTCTTGGATTTTTGGAATATTTTTGGACTTTTATGGTTTTCTAGTTTTTATGGATTTTGAGGGTTTTTAGTTTTTTATGGTTTTTATGCCTTTTTGGGGTTTTAAGGGTTTTTGAGTTTTTTTAATGTTTTTACAATTTTTAGTGTTTTAAACAATTTTTGGGGTTTAAAGGGTTTTTTTTGAGTTTTTAGTGGTTTTTAGGGTATTTTCGGTATTTAGGATTTTTTATGATTTTTAGTGTTTTTTATGAGTTTTCCTGTTTTTTAGAGTTTTATGGTTTTTAAGGTTTCTTGGGGATTTTATCATTTTTTAGGTTTTTAGGGGATTTAAGTGTTTTTATATTTTTATGGATTTCTTATGGGTTTTAAGGGTTTTTAAGAGTTTTATTGTTTTAGGTATTTTATGTATTTTATAGGCCTTTTCTAGTTTTTTAGGGTTTTTAGGAAATTTTATTGTTTTTAGGATTATTATGATTTTTCGGTTTTTAATATTTTCTTAGGGGATTTTAGGTTTTTTAGGGATTTTTATGTTTTTAGGTATTTCTTGATATTTTTTAGGATTCTAATGGATTTTAATATTTTCTTTGGGAATTTTAGGGTTGTTAGTGCTTTTAGGTTATTTTTTGTGTTTTTGACTTTTTTTGGTTTTTAGTGGTTTTATGTGTTTTTATGTTTTTCTACATTTCTTAGGGTTTTTAGGGTTTTTAGGTTTTTTAGGGCTTTTTATATTTTTAAGGATTTATAGGGATTTTTTGAATTTTTAGCGGTAGTTAGGTATTTTAATGAGTTTGAGGGTTTTATGGGTTTTTAGTTTTTTCGGGTTTTAATTGGTTATTGGAGTTTTTTTGGGGTTTAATGTTTTTTTAGAAATTTTTGGGTTTTAAAGGATTTTTAGACTTTTTAGCGATTTTTAGTGTTTTATGGGATTTTATGGGTTTTTTAGGTTTTTTTAAGGGTTCTAGGGGTTTATGGTTTTTAATTTATTTATGTTATTCTTAGGATTTTTAGGGTTTTTATCATTTTGTGGTTTTTGATGGTTTTAAGTGATTTTCAATTTTATGGTTTTCTTAGGGGGTTTTTTGGTTTTAGGGTTTTTACATTTGTGAGATTTTAGGAATTTCATTGTATTTTTATAGTTTTGAGAGGTTTAGGAGTTTTTTTGGGCTTTTAGGGGTTTTTCGGTTTCCCATCGGTTTTTTGGTGTTTTTTGGATTTTTTATGTTTTTCAATGTTTTAAGTGTTTTTAGGTGTTACAGTTTTCTTAGTTTTTTCAAGGTTTTTAGGGGTTTTCACATTTTTACTGATTTTTAAGGATTTTATAGATTTTTTTGGGGTTTTTAGATGTTTTTAGGGTTTTTAGGTGTTTTGGGGTTTTTAGGGTTTTTATGGTTTTTTGGGTATTTAGGGTTTTTTTTAGTTTTTAGGGTTTTAAGGTTTTTAGATTTTTTAACCTTTTTATACATTTAATGTTTTTTTATTTTTTAGTGGGTTTTTTGAGTTTTTATAGATTTTTAAGGTTTTTAGTGTTTTTAACAGTTTTAGGGGGTTTTAGGGACTTTTTGGATATTTATGGGATTTTAGGGATTTTAGGGGGTTTTAGGGGATTTATAATTTTTATGGGTATTTTTCATTTTTATGTTTTTTCAATTTTTAGGGGTTTTAAGGGTTTTTAGATTTTTATGTTTCTCTTAGTGTATTTCAAGTGTTTTATAGTTTTTTATAATCATAGGGATTTTAGTAAATTTAAGGATTTTTATTGATTTTTAGGGATTTTAGGATTTTAGGGTATTATAGTTCTTAAGTTTTTTATTGATTTTTTGGGTATTTATTGTTTTTTTGATATTTTTTAGCTTTTTCGGAATTTTTAGATTTTTTTATGGTTTTAGAGTTCTTAGGGGTTTATGGTTTTTTGGGTTTTAGGGTTTTTTACGTTATTAGGGGTTTTAATGGTTTTTTGAGTTTTTTTAATATTTTGGGATTTAAAGGGGGTTTTTTAGTATTTTTGGGTTCTTAGGGTTGTTAGCTTATTTTAAATTTTTAGGGTTTTTAAGTGTTTTAGGTGTTAACATTTTAAGGTTTTCTTAGATCTTTTTATAGTTTTTATATTATTTTGGGATTTTATGGATTTTTCAATATTTTTATGGTCTCTAGGGTTTTTAGGAATATTAGGGGGTTTGATGGTTTTTAAAGGTTTTTATAGTTTTTTGGGGTTTTATGCGGTTTTTTTGATTTTTTAGGGTTTGTAATGTTTTTTATAGTTTTAATATTTTTTTGGTTAAAATGTTCTTTAGAGTTTTTAGTGGGTCTATAGTGTTTCTATGGGTTTTTAAGGTTTTTGGGGTTTTATGGTTTTTAGGTTTTTTAATCTTTTTAATGACTTTTAGGTTTTTAGGTGTTTAATTTGTTTTTAGGTTCTCAGGTTTTTCCTTTGGTTCTTTGAGGGTTTTTAGGGTTTTTATTTTTATTTTTGGATTTTTAGGGCCTTTTTGGGTTTGTATGGTTTTTAGAATTTAAGTGATTTTGAGGGTTTTTTGGTTTTTTAGGGTTTTTAGGTTTTTTATGTTTTTTTATTAAGGTTTTTTTAAAGTATTTATGATTTTCTTATGGGTTTTCAATGATTAAGGGTTTTTTACATTTTTAGGGATTTTTAGGAATATTTAGGGATTTTTATGGATTTTTAGGGTTTTAGGGAGTTTGTGGGCATATATGGTTTTATGTTTTTTTTGGAATTTAATGTTTTCTTAGATTTGGTAGAGTTTTTATGTTTTTTAGATTTTTATAAAAAAAGTTTGTGTTTAAGGGCGTTTTAATGTTTTTTTGGGTTCTAGGTTTTTTATGGGTTTTTCGGGTTTATGGTTTTTAGGGGTTTTATGATTTTTATGGTTTATAGGGGTTTTATGGTTTTTTATAGTGTATTTAGAGTTTTTGGTGGTTTAAGTGTTTTTAGGATTTTAAGGTTTTCCTTCGGTTTTTCAGGGGTTTTAGGATTATTTACGTTTTGGGGATTTTTGGGATTCTTAATAATTTTTATTGTATTTTAGGGGGTTTAGGTATTTTGAGTATTTTTAGGGGTGTTAGGTTTTTTATGGGTTTTATGGTTTTTTTGGGTTTTATGTGTTTTTTGAGAATTTTTATTTTTATTGGTTTTAGTGTTTTTTAATGTTTTTAGCATTTAAGTTAATTTTATGTTTTTATATGTTTTTAGAGTTTTTATGTTTTTTAAGGGTTTCATGGGTTTTATGGGGTTTTAGGGTATTAAGGTTACTTCATGGTTTTTATCATTTTTATGGATTTTAGGTTTTCAAACTGTTTTTAGGTTTTTAAGGATTCTATAGGGGTTTTCACGGGTCATAGGGTTTTTATGTTTTTAAGTGTTTTTTCTACTTCATTATGATTTCCATGGTTTTTAGGGATTTTTTGGATTCTAAGGTTTTTTAGGGTATTTTAGGGTTTTTATGGATTTTAGCGTTTTCTAGGGATTTTAGTTTTTTTTTTGTTTTAGGGGTTTAAAGTTTTTTTATTTTTGTATTTTTTTCTTAGGGTTTTTAGGGTATTTAGAGTTTTCTATGTTTTTAGGGATTTTTAGGTATTTTTAAAAAAATTATGGTTTATAAAGTTTTTAGGGATTTGGGGGATTTCTCGGGATTTTAGGGTTTTAGTGTCTTTTTGGTTTTTTCAGTATTATAGGTTTTTTAAGGGTTTTCTGTGTTTATTAATGTTTTTATGGTTTTAAAGGGTTGATATAGATTTCGTTGGTTTTTATGGGTTTTTAAGGGGGGTTTAATGTTTTTTGGGGTTTTATGGTTTCTATGGTTTTAGCGATATTTATGGTTTTAAATATTTTTTAGGTTTTTAATTGTTTTTATGTTTTTATGATTTTCATATCTCTTTTCAGGGATTTTATGGTTTTTTATGTTTTTATGTATTTTTAGGGATTTTTAGGATTTTAATTATTTTAAGGGTTTTAGGGTTTTTAGTGTTTATAGAGATCTTGTTGTTGTTTGGGTTTAAAATATTTTTTAGATATTTTTAATGTTTTTAGGGGTTTTAAGGGTTTTTGAGTTTTTAGTGGGTTTTATTTTTAAGGGTTTTAAGGTCTATTAGGGGTTTTACAACTTTTTAGGTTTTCAAGGCTTCCTTATGGGTTTTCAAAAAATTTATCATTTTTATGATTTAAGAATTTGTTGAGATTTTTTAGTATTTTTATGGTTTTTAGGGGTTTTAGAGATTTTGAGGGTTTATCGAGGTTTTTAGGGTTTTCTATGGTTTTCATCATTTTTGTGTTTTAATGAGTTATAAGTGTTTTTAAGTTGTTAATGTTTTCTTATGGGTTTTCATTGTTTTTAGGGCCTTTAGGGGAAAGAAGGCGCAGACCAAGCAGGGAGCTTGGTGCCTCAATTTATAAATAAAAGAAAAGTACAAGGCATTATAGGGGGGACTTGTACATTCGGGTATGGTTAGTACCCTTCATGTCAGAGTCTACATGAGATGCACAAAAAGAAGGAGAAATAAAAGACCACCGTGAGCAGCATTCTTCAATAGCCATCTGGGAAAGAACATCAGCTACCATATTGACTTCCCTGTATGCTTGAGTGATCTTGAGAGTCAGGTTCCTGGATAAGCTAAGTCATTCAATCCATTGGGGTAGGAGCCTCCATGGAACCTTTCTTGAGTTTTGAAGAAGAGCCTCAACTTCAAGCATCGAGTCAGATTCAATCCAAAGATGCATCCACCCAAATTGATTTGCAAAACTTATAGCCTTGATAATAGCCCAAATCTCTGCCTCATAGGCGCAACCATTCCCAATTAAATGATAGAGAATTCCCTTGAAAAAACCTCGATAGGTATGGAAAACACCACCACAACCTGAAGGACCTAGTGAACCTGCTGCCACACCATTGGCATTAACTTGATCAATGACAAGATTGGTGGAATCCATCAGATGAACTTCATCAACATTGGTTTTTTATACCTCCCAGAAACACCATGATTTTTGAGTGTTACAAGGTCATTGAAACTGTTGTTCATAGTTCCTGATTGGATACACCCAGACATTCAAACAGCATTTTTCATGGCAATAATACCCACATGTATGGAGCATGATTTATCCCGGAACATAGCATGATTTCTCGCAGCCCATAGGAAGGAAACAATTGCTACTGATGCAGTAATAAGAAGATTATGGAGTTGCTCACTACAACTGAATTCTGTAATAAAAAACATCCTTTGGGAAAATGTTCCAGAGGGAAAATGGAGACCAAATACGTCTTGTATGTGGTTCCATAATCTATTCACAAGATTTCATTAAACAAAAAGTTGTTGTACACTTTTATCATCCCATAAATAGAGGTTGCAGGCTGATACAAGATGCCATCCATCTTTTTGCAGCTGACCATGTATAGGAAGCCGATTTCTCCAAATCTTCCAAAGGAGAAGGAAGTGTATAGGGGGAATGAATTGACACTTATATTATAGAATCCATGAGGGGGAGTCCATACCTTGCCAGCATTTCTGCTTGTAGAAATCCCTTGCAGTGAGCTGAGCAATCAGATTCGGCTTCATAATGATATTATCCTAATCAATGTAGATGTAGCGAGGAATCTGGGAATTGATGTGTGCTGGTAAATGTCCATCCAGCTCCATCAGCCTGGTGTTGAGATCATTGATAGACATGTGTTTCAGACCTTGAGGTACCTGCATAATTTCATATAGAGGACCGTTGAGCCACAGACTGAAACAACATTTCAAATTGGAGTGATTTGTAATAGACCAAATCGATTGGGAGATAATGTACTTATACGAGGATTTAATTGTGGTCCAAACAGAGGAGAGAATGTATCCAGTATAGCTGGTGCACAAGTAGGCAGTAACTCTTTCTTTAAGAAAATCCATCTCACCTTCCTTGTTTGTGAAGAGGTTCCAGGAGAATTTGGCCAGAAAGGCCTCATTAAAAACCATGAGGTCCTTAATTCCAAGACCACCCATTTCAATGGGTTTAATGCAGTCTTTCCTTGAAATAGTTACCAATTTCTTCTCATTAATGCATCATATCCATGAAAAGTTCTGGATCGTGGCTTGAAGAGATTTATTTGGACTTACTGGCCATCTATATATAGAGAAGACATGAACGAACATTGAGGTGATGACAGAATTGATAAGGCATACACTGCCTGCTTGAGACAAGGACTTTCCCTTCCATTTAACCAGTTGTTGTGTGATGTTAACAGAGATGCTTTCCAAGGGGAAACACTTTACCTTTCCCCAAAAGAGGGGTACCCCAAGGTAGTTGAATGGCTAAGATCTTTTTTTGACACTAAGGCATCTGATGATTCTGTTTTTCCTCAAAGAGGTGCTCCCTTTCCCAAATACAATAGATGATTTAATCCAACTGATGGCATGTCCAATAACATATTCATAATGAGTAATGATTTTCCAGATAGATGATATAGTTTGCATATTAGCCTACCACAATAGAAGAATATCATCAGCATAAAAAATGTATGAAGGTACAAAAGAGTCCTTCCCAGCTTTGATAGGACAATAGAAGCCAGCCATCATTGCATTATTAACAAAATGACTCAGATAATCTTCTGAAAGTGCAAAGAGAATTCCAGAAAGGGGATCTCCCTGTCCGACCGCTTGTGAACATTGAAAGAAACCTTTTGGTGCCCCATTAACCAAAAAAGAGATTATGGCACTCTCCAAAATGATTAAAATCATACTGATAAACATGGATGAAAACCCATACATGCTCAGAACCTTGAAAAGAAAGTTCCACTTAATGGTATCAAAGGCTTTGGATATTTCCAATTTTAATGCAAAATTCCCATGCTGGGATTCCTTCCTCCTGATATTCACTCCTATAGAGGCCATATATAGGTAGTTTTGGATGCTTCACCCAGGAACAAAGCCAAATTGATTGTGTGTGATCACGTTAACAACAATATTCACCAACCTAATGACAATAATTTCTCTAATAATCTTTGGTATGGTGTTTCCAATGGAAATCGGTTGAAAGTCAACAATATCAATTACAGCTTCCTTTTTGGGAACCAGAGAAGAAAAATTGGAGTTGGCTCCAAAAGGGATTGACCCTGAGAGAAATAATTCCCTAATAGAATTGGTAATTTCTGTATGAAAGATATCCCAATAGAAAATGAAGAATTTTTTGGTAAATTTATCCAGTCCAATGGAACTTTCAGAATTGAGTGGAAAAGACCAGATTTAACTTCATCCTATAGAGGGAGAGTGGTCAGATCATTATTTTGTGAGTCACAGACACATTTCTCAATACATTCGGCAACTGGGGAAGAAGGGAGAATGATATCATCATTATAAAGAGTTTTGAAATGATCAACAACAACATCAGATATCACTTTCTCCTCAACCAAGGTTGTGCCATTGATTAGGATATGATTGGGTCCATTATAAAACCTTTTCTCCCATTGCAAGAGATGAAATAACTTTGAGTTTCTATCACCATATTTGATCCATCGAACATTGAATTGATTTTTTTCCACATTTTCATTAAGAACAAGAAGATCATCAAGTTTTTTTGTGAAACTCAAGTTACTCATGAGTGGGAACATCCCCTTGATGATTGTTTTCTCGGAAAGACTCTAGCTGATATTCTACATCCTTAATCTCATCCTCAATTCTTGAGAAAGAGAGTTTACTCAAAAATTTAAGAAGACTTTAGATTTTACTATGCTTTGAGGAAACCAAAAAATGAGGACTACAAGGAAAAGTGGAGTTTCATACATCAAGAACTACTTACCTGCAACTTGGAATTGAAAGCCAGGAATTGTTGAACTTGAAAGGTAAGGGGGTGAGTCTCCTGTGGTCCTCCCGAATAGAGACAATAATGGAATTATGATAAGAGTTAAATTTGGGAAGAGTAAATCCTGAGATGTCAGATGGAGCACCAGTATTATTTACATGCATAAAGCAGCTATCAATTTTACTAGCTTGCCTTCTGTTGATATTGAATCCCCCCCAAGTGAATTTGGAACCTTCAATAGGGACTTTAGTGAGGTTTCATTGATCCACACAACAATGAAAATCATGTGCAGCAATTCGGGAGAAGTGAGGGCCAATTGTTTCATCTAGGCAAAGAATAAAACTGAAATCACCAATGATGACCCAGCTATGATCCATATTCTCACTGAGAATAGATAAATCACCCCAAAGTTCTCGTCTTCTGATGTAAGAGAAAGAATCATAAAAAAGAGAAAGATAAGGGAATATCTTGCAGCCGTGTGTGAACTGTAATTAGTTGGTGACTAATATCATGATTATCAAGTTGCAAGTCATTATGTCTCAAAACCCATTAGTTTTTTACCAGAACCTCTATTGTGGGAAATAAACATATAACCAAGGGAATCCCAATTTAAACCCTTCTAGTTTTCAAAAAAAAATTAGTGGATCAATAGTGGCCACAAGTGAAGGTTTTTTAGGAATGAGAAAATTCCGAAGGGCTGCTGCAGTGGAAGAATTCCCAATCCCCTGGAGGTTCCAAAAAAAATAGCTTCATTGATTGATTTTTTCATTGTCTATCAGGTGAGGCAGGTCTTTTCTATCTTTGGAGGAAACTCCTTTTCTCTTTCCTCCCTACATGGGAGGCATTCCAGGAGGTTTCTTGACTATTTTCTCAGTTTTTGGAACCTCGTGAGTAGAGGCCGTAGGAATGACATTAGAGATTATATCAGCATCTTGACTGAAATCTACCTGATCATCCCAGAGTTTTCCAGAGAGAGGGGAGAAGGTATTAGTAACACAAATCCCCTCATTTCGGGGAATTTCAGTTGATTTAGCCTTGGTGACATTCCTTGTAGGAATGGGTGTGAAGACTTCAGGATTAGGCATGTGCGTTTCTGCAGCATGCACTTTGATAATATCTACATGATCAGGTGCATCGGACAGAGTTGATGTATCATGCACCTTGCCAGAAGTTTCAAGACTAGCTGCATCAGAATTAGATGAAGGTATCTCAAGAATAGGAGAAATGTGAGCATGTGATTCAAGGGAGGGAATGCCAGAGTCAAGAGAGCAATTTTTTCACAACAGGATCAGGTGCAGTACTCTATGGAGAGTCCCCAAGAGAGGCCAAAGCACTTGCAGTGTCCTTAAGCTGATCTATATGAACTACTTGTCCAGTATTATCAGGATCCAGGCCACTGGGCACAAGAGATACTGAAGCACTTGCAGTGCCCTTATGTTGTTCAACAGGAACAACTTGTCTAACATTATCAAAAGCCAAGCCACTGGGCCCATTAGCCAGGTCCGATGTAATTGGATCACTAGTTTTGTTGTTTTCATTGCCTTGAAATGTGAGAGATGTATCTTTATGGAGTATTTCTTTATTTTTGGAAAATTGGAATGAACTATCTTCAAGTCCTTTTTCCTTGAAAATGTTACAGGTCTTCAATCTCCAGCATTCATTAAGAGAGTGGCCAAGAAAGAGACAATTATTACAGAACTTGGGTCTTCTTTCATATTGGATTTCTAGCATGATATTGTCATCCAGCGTGTTTAACACCACTTGTTCAACCAGAGTGTTGTCCATGTCAACTTCAACAAGGAATCAATCATAATTCCCAAATATTGGGTTGTTTGTTTCATTGTCAATACGAATAGGAAATCCTACTAAGGAGGCAATGTCCCATAGAATATGGGGATGCCAATATAACCAATTCAATTTGAAAAAACGGATCCAAAACTGAGTGAAAGTGTTATTTACACTTGTTGGATCAAAGTTGTGATCCCAGTCTTAAATCCGTAGTAGACCCGGCTTGAGAGAAAGTGATCCAAAACTCCAGGCAAGTAGTTTATGCTCATTCGATGGAAATACAATGTGATAGAAGCCCTGTCCCATGGTTGTCATTTTCCAGTCTTGAAAACCCCAGATTTTAGCAACTCGCTTGACAAGATCTACAAATCTCTATAATCTTTCACCCTTGGGTATAACCACATGAGTAATGATTGAGAATTTACAGAGTTTAATTCTCTTGTCAATTGCCTCCCGATTGGCAAACACATGAGCCCTTTTTCCTATATTAATAACACATCCATGGGAGGGGGTGCCAAAATCAGATAAAGAAGAGGAATCCACAGATTTGACGACCTCAGAGAAATTATTTTTCTACGCATCCAAAGGTGAAGCTGCTGGTTGATCAGGTTTTCCAACATGGGGATTGAAAAATTGAAAAAGGATAGTATGCCCAGCAGGTTCAGAAACATTTTTCTTCAGAGGATCTTCCACTTATCGATTCAGGGAAGTCAGCGTGCGCCCAGTTTCCATATAATCACCCAATCCCCCCGCTTTCTCAGACATTTTAGCATTAGGGCGTTTAGGTATTTTTTATGATTTTTATTGTTTTTTAGGGTTTTAGGGATTTTGATGGTTTTTAAAGATTTAGGGTTTTTATGGTTTTTTGGGGGTTTCATTTTATTTTTGTTTTTAGGGGTTTTAAGTTTTTTTATATTTTTTTTAACATTTTAAAGTGTTTTAATGGTTTTTATATTTTTAGTTGTATTATAGGTCTTTATGCGATTTAAGGTTTTTAAGGGTTTTGTGTTTTTTCGGGTTTTTGGATTTTTAGCATTTTTTGGTCTTTAGGTGTTTTATGAGATTTTAGGTTTTTAAGGTTTTATTGGGGGTCTTCTAGGTTTTTTCAATTTTTTAGATTTTAAATATTTTTAGTGATTATTTAGGTTGGATTTTTTTAGATTTTTTGAATCTTTAGTTTTTTAGGGTTTTATGGTTTTTAATGTTTTTAGTTTTTAGGGGTTTTAATTATTTCTAGGTTTTTAAGTATTTCTTAGGGATTTTATGGGTTTTTAGTTTTTTTTAAAAATTTATGTATTTTTTGAGATTTATTATTAGTTTTTGTTTTTATGGGTATTAGTGATTTTGAGGGATATTTGGTTTTTATATTTTTTTTCATGTTTTGGGTTTGTTTGAGTTTTTTAGGCTCTTTAAGGTTTTTTAGAGTTTTTATCATTTTTAATGGATTAAAGGGTTTTATAATTATTAGTAATTTTAAGGATTTTTATAGATTTCTATGTTTTTTATTTTTTTAGGGGTTTCATGGGTTTTAGGGGATTCAGGGTTTTGTAGGGTTTTTAGAATTATTCGTTTTTAGGTGTTTTTAGTGTTTTTCTCTTTTTAATGTTTCTAAGAGGATTTAATGGTTTTTAGGTTTTTTATGTTTTTTGGGTTTTTAGGTATTTTTATGATTTTTATGGTCTTTTGGGATTTTTTTGAATTTTTAGGTTTTTTATGTTTTTTAAGTTTTTCAGGGTTTTAAGGGTTTTTTGGAGTTTTCAGTGTTTTAATTTTTTTAGAGTTTTTAATGTTTTTAGGGGTTTAAAGAGTTTTTATAATTTTTAGTCGTTTTGAATGTTTTTATGGTTGTTTAAAGGTTTTTGTGGTTTTTAGGGTAATTTTTCTTTTTAGAGATTTTTAGGGTTTTTTGGGTCTCTTGTGGATTTTAGATTTTTTGGATTTCAGGGGTTTCAAGTGTTTTTTAGTTTTTAAGGTTCTTTTATGGGTTTTTAGGATTTTTAGGGTCTTTGTTTTTAGATATGTTTTGGGACTTTTTATGATATTTATGGATTTATGGGTTTTAGGGTTTTTTGAGGGATTTAATATTTTTAGCATTTTTGTGGCTTTTAGGGGTTTAAAGTATTTTTAGTTTATAAGGTTTTTAGGGTATTTTAGGGGTTTTATGATTTTTTACATCTTTAAGTACTTTTAAGTATTTTTTAAGAATTTTATGTTTTTAAGGATTTTTAAGGACTTTGAGTGTATTGGGGTTTCAGGGATTTTAGGGATTTATGGTTTTTTAGGTTTTAAGGGTTTTTTTTATTTTTTAGGGTTTTTAATTTTTTTTTCAGATTTTTTAATGATTTTTGGGGTTTAAAGGAGTTTTAGAGTTTTTAGTTGGTTTTAGGGTTTTGATGGGGTTTTAGAGTTTTTAAGGATTGTAGGGGTTTTATGTGTTTTAGGGGTTTTTAGCATTTTAGGGAATTATAAGGTTATAATTTTTTTAGCCTTTTTAGGTTTTTATGGTTTTTATGTATTTTATGTTTTCTTAGGGTTTTTAGGGGTTTTATAATTTTAGGGTTTCTTAAATTTTTATGAAATTCTTGGATTATTATGGTTTTTTAGGTTTTTAATGGATTTTACGGGTTTTTGTGGGTTTCAGGTGATTTTAGGAATTTTATGCTTTTTAGAGTTTTTAGTATTTTTTTAGTTTTCTAGGGGTTTTATGTGTGTTTATGGTTTTAAGGTCTTCCTTGGGGTTTTCAGTTTTTTCATGCTTTTTTGGTTTTTAATGTTTTAAGTAATTTTAGGTAGTATTTTATGATTTTTATGTTTTTTAATGTTTTTAGGAATTTTTTGGGTTTTAGGGTTTTTATACTTTTTAGCGTTTTATGTTATTTTTTGAGTTTGTTGTGTTTTTAAAGGTGCTTGGTGTTTTAAAAAAAATTAGGTTTTAAGGGGTTTTTAAAATATTTTTCGGTTTTAGGTTTTTAATGGGGTTTTAATGTTTTTAAGGGTTTATATGGATTTTAGGGGTTTTAGGAATTTTTTTATGTTTTTAGTATTTTTAAAGTTATTATCATTTTTTAGATTAATTGGGGTTTTAAGTGTTTTAGGTTTTTAATCATTTCTTATTATTTTTAGAGTTTTAGGTGTTTTACTTTTTTACGGATTTTTAGATCTTTTAGGGTTTTTATGTTTTTATGGTTTTTAGGTATTTTGATGGGTTTTTATTGTTTTTAGGTACTTTATGGTTTTTAGCATTTTTAGGTTTTTTAGGGTATTTCATTATTTGGAGGTTTTTATGGTTTTCTAAGATGTTTTCATAGTTTTTAGGGGTTTTATGTTTTTAGAGACTTTTAGGGATTTATAATATTTCAATGGTTTTTTACAATTTTCATGGATTTTGAGGGTTTTAGGGTTTTCTAGGATTATAAGGGTTTTTATGGTTTTTTTGGGGGGTTTTGGATTTATTTTTTTAGGGGTTTAATGTTTTTAGAGTATTTAAGTGTTGTTAGGGGTTTAAAGGGTTTTTAGAGATTTTACTGGATTTTTTTTATGTTTTTTGAGATTTTATTGTTTTATGGTTTTATGGGGTTTTTGGTTTTTAGGTTTTTTTAGTCTTTTTGGGTTTTTGGGTTTTTTTTCATTTTATAGTTTTTTGGGTGTATTATGTGTTTTTATTTTTTTAACGATTTCTACGGGTTTTTAAGGTATTTAGGGTTCTTTAAATTTTTAGGTATTTTTTTTCCTTTTTAGGAATTTTATGGATTTTTAGGGTTTTAGGGATTTTGAGTGTTTTTAGGGTTTTTAGGGGGTTTATGTTTTTTTTGGTTTATTTGGTTTTTTAGGGTTTTTTTTTATGTTTTTAGTGTTTTTAGGTTTTTTAGAGTTTTTTAATGATTTTAGGGGTTTAAAGCAGTTTTATGATTTTAGTGTGTTTTTAATGTTTTATGGGGTTTATGGTTTTTAGGGATTTATGGGGGGGTTTGTTTTTAGAGTTTTTATGGTTTTTAGCTTTTTTAGCATTTTTATGTTTTTTAGGTTTTTAAGTGAATTTAGTTTTTTATGGGTTTTTAGGGTTTTTAAATGGTTTTTACCTTTTTTGGTATTTTTTGTATTTTATTGGTTTTTTATATTTTAGGGATTTTGAGGGTTTTTATAGTTTTTTAGTGTTTTATGTTTTTTTTGGTTTTTAGGGGATTTTAATGTTTCTTGGGTTTTTATTGATTCTATAGTTTTTTGTGTTTTAAGGGGTTTAAAGGGTATTAGATACTTTAGTGGGTTTTATGTTTTTATTGGTATTTAAGGATTTTAAGGGGTTTATGGGTTTTATGTATTTTAGGTGGGGTTTAGGGTGTTCAGGGTTATTTTAAGGGGTTTTACTGTTTTCAAAAAAAATTAAGCATTTTTATGGGTTTTAAGTGTTTTTAGTTTTTTATTTTTTTTCTTTGTATTTTCATTGTTTTTTATGGGTTTTATGTTTTTATCTATTTTTAGGGAATTTTTTTAATTTTTTAGGTTTTTAAATTTTTTATGGATTTTGAGGGGTTTTATGGTTTTTAGGGGTTTTGTGTTTTTAGGGGGTTTTGGGGTTTTTTTTATATTTTTAGGGTTTTTATTTTTATAGATATTTTTTAGCATTTTTTTTAGATTTAATGGGTTTTTAGATTTTTTAGTGGCTTTTAGTGATTTTATGGGTTTTTAGGTTTTTAAGGTTTAGGGGTCTTAGGTTCATTTATGGTTTTTTTTAATTTTTTATATTTGTTAGGGGATTAATGTATTTTTAGGGTTTTATGGTATTCATAGGGATTTTTCATAGTTCTTGGGTTTTTTTATTTTTCATGATTTTTAGGGATTTTTTGGATTGTTATGGTTTTTAGGGTTTTTAATGATTTTGAGGGTTATTTGGATTTTTAGGGGATTTATGGTTTTTTATACTTCTTAGAAGTTTTTAGTTTTTTATGGGTTTTATGTATTTTGGGGTTTCTATGGTTTTCTTATAGGTTTTCTTATTTTTTTGTGGTTTTTAATGTCTTTATGGTTTTTTGGGGTTTTAAGGGTCTGGGTCTTTGTATTTTTTTGGGTTTTGAATTTTTTTAGAGTTTTTTTAATGTTTTTAGGAATTTGAAGGTTTTTTAGAGATTTTTGTGTTTCTAGGGATTTTATGGATATTTTGGATTTTTTAATGGTTTTAGGGGTTGTATGGTTTTACAGTTTTTTATGGAATGTAATTTCTTTTTGTTTTATTGAGGGTTTTAATTTTATTAGGTTTTTATTGTTTTATTAGGGGGTTTATTTTTTTACTTTTATAGATCTTTAAGAATCTTTATGGGTTTTTGGGTGCTTTTAGGGTTTTTCTCATTTTTTTCCACTTTTAGGGGTTTAAAGTGTTTTTTTGGTTTTTATGGTTTTCTTCAGGTTTTAAAATATTACAAGGTTTTACGTTTTTAGGAATTTTAAGGTAATTTTTAGGATTTTTATCATTTTTATAGGATTTAAGGATTTTCATGGGTTTTATTTTTTTAGTGTTTTTTAGGTTTTTTGTTGTTTTTAGGGTTTTTTTTGTGTTTTTTAGGGGTTTTATGTTTTTGTAGAGGTTTTTAACATTTGGAGGTGTTGAAATGGGTTTTAGTATTTTTTGTGGGTTTTAGTATTTTTATTGGTTTTTAGATTTTTTTGGTTTTTGGGATTATTTACATTTTTAGGGGTTTGAGGGTGTTTTAGTGTTTTTAGGGTTTTTAGCATATTTATGGTTTTATGGGTTTAAAGTGTTTTTTGGTTTTAAAGGTTTTCGTAGTTCATTTCTGGGTTATTTATGTTTTTAGATATTTTATCAAATTTTTTGAATTTTTATTTTTATTAGGGTTTTTTAGAGATTCTGTGGATTTTTTGGTTTTTTAGGGTTTTAGGGTTTTTTAGGGTGTGAGGGGTTATTTTTGAGTTTTTTTTGGGTTTTATGGTTTTAGAGTTTTTTAATGTTTTTAGGGTTTTTTGGGTTTTTTGGTTTTTATGGTCTTTTTAGGGTTTTTAGCATTTTTTATAGTTTAGGGAGAGTTATTATTTTAGGTTATTAAGGTTATCATATTGATTTTCAAGGTTTTTTTTAGGTTTTTAAGAGTTTTATAGATTTTTTATTATTTTTATAGTGTTAATGTTTTTAGAGATTCTATGGGTTTTTAGGATTTTATGGGTTTTTTTGTTTTTATAGTATTTTGAGTTTTTTAGGGTTTTTATTATTTGAAGAGTTTCTAATATTTTTATATGTTTGAATGAATTTTAGAATATTTAGTGAATTTCTAGGTGGTTTTTTTGTTATGGTTTTATATGTCTTTAGGGGTTTTTATTGTTTTAGGGTTCTTTTGGGTGTTATTGAATTTTAGGGTTTTTAGTGTTTTTAGGTCTTTTAGGAGGGGGAGGGTTAGTGTTTTTATGTTTTAAGTATTTCTTATTTTTTATGGTTTTTATGGTTCTTTAGGGTTTTAGGGAATATTTGGGATATTTGGGATTTTTATGGGGTTTTAGGGTTTCGAGGGTTTTTGTGGGGTCTGGAGGTTTTTGTGGTTTTTTGGTTTTTTGGGCATTTTCGCGTTTTTAGGTTTTTTATCGGTTTTAATAGTTTTTAGATTTTAAATATTTTCTTATGATTTTACGGTTTTTTAAATTTTTAGGGATATTTTATGATTTTTATGTGTTTTAGTGCTTTTTAGGATTTTGATGATTTTATAGGGGTTTTAGTGTTTTTATAGGTTTTTGGGGTTTTAGGATATTTTTAGTTTTTTAAGGGTTTAATTTTTTTTTATTTTTTCGCAATGTTTTTATTGGTTTAAAAGGTTATTTATATTTTTTAGTGGTTTTAGGGTTTTTATTATTTTTAGGTAAAGAAGGTGCAGGACCAGGCGAGCCTGGTCCCCAAATTTAAATAAAAGTAGAAAGGTATAGGGTCTTACAAGGAGGGCCTACAGAAGTGGGTGTGTGTATCACCCTTCATGTCTGAGTCCACAAGGGAAGTATAGTAAGGTGGAGTGATGAAGGACCACATGAAGCCCCTATCTTCAAATGATTTCATTGAGAGTGCATCTGCAACCGCATTTGCTTCCCGGAAATCATCTGTGATATACAGGGTCAGATCTTGTTAAGCTTGGAGGAATTCAATTCATTATGGGAGTAGCCTCCATGGTACTCTTCTTGATCCACTTCTCAGGGCCTCCACCACTAGCATTGAGTCGGACTCAATCCATAGGTTCTTCCAAGAAAATTGCATCGCAAATTGGGCTCCCTTGATGATGGCCCACAATTCCGCCTCATAGGCGCATCCACTCTCTATGAAATGAAAGAAGCATCCCTTGACAATGCCTCTGTAAGTACGAAATACCCCTCCACATCCCGCGAGACCATGTGTTCCTAATACGACGCCGTCCATGTAAACATTAATCCAAACTGGAATTGGGGGAATCCACCGGATGAGTTTCATGGGTGTCGGTTTCTTACACCTTCCAGGAACACTAAGAGTTCTCAAAATGATCAAATAATTCATGTTGTTATGCATTGCTCCAGTTTGAGTATGTGATGTCGTGTGAACAACTTTATGGATCTCCAGGATTCCACCATGGAGGGAACTGGCCTTTGATTCAAAAATAGTCTTATTCTGGGTTGTCCACACATAGCTTGCAAGGGCCGTGACTACAACAAGCATGAGGTTCTTGATCTATTCACTGCTGTCTACACTGATGACACTATCAAAAAGTTCATCTAGGGTACTACCTGTGCATAATTTTTGGCTGAAGAGGTTCTGCACATAGTCCCATAATGAGGCAGTGAGCCTGCAGCTAAGGAAGATGTGTTGTGCATTTTCCTCTACTCGCAAAAAGGTTCGGCAGGCCGAGGCTAAGCTCCATCTGGCTTTTTTGAGTTTCGCCTACATAGGTAGCATGTTCATCCACACTTTCCATAGAAGAATAAAACTTTATGGCATTATGAAGTTTCTTTAGAATTTGGAGAGCCATGTCGGTGGCTGGGTGCCTTGTCCACATTTGTACCAATAGAGCTCCCTTGTGCTAAACTCTCTAACAAGATTGGGTTTCTAAATGAGGCAATCAGTGTCAGTGAATTGATAATGATGGATTTTATGAATAATGTTTACAGGAAGGATCCTGATGAGCTACTCCATTCAATTGTTCCATTCGGCAATAGAGAGGTGCTGCAGGTTGGGTGAAGGCTGAATAGAGTTGCTGATTGGCCTACCAAGCCAGGTAGTTGTCTAGATATTCATGTTTGAGTGCCTCGAGACTAACCATTTTGATTGAAGGGTGATGTCTCTATATGAGGATTTGATCATAGTCCACACTAATGAAGGAATGTGACCAGTAAAGTCATCATAGAGTTTGGAGTTGAACCTTTCCCTTAGGAAGTCTAGACCACCATCTTGTGGATTGAACAGATTCCAGATGAATTTCCCAATGAGGGCATCAATGAATTTCCTGATGTCTTTAATGCCTATCCCACCCATATCATCAAGTTTAGTACATTTATTCCATGCGACAGAGATTAATTTCCTTTCATTAGTGCATCCAATTCAAGCAAAGTTCTGAATCTTTCTTTTCATATTTTTAATCAGGCTTGTGGGCCATCTGTAAAAGGTAAAGGCTTGTACGAATATGGACTTGATGACTGAGTTGATCAGGAAAACTCTTCCTGCTTGTGGTAGAGTTTTCCCTTTCCATATTTATTGTGGTTGAGTGATTTTAAGCAAGTTACTTTCAAGGTGACATGACAGCTTTTCACTTTCCCCCAGAATAACGGAACACCCAGATACATAAAGGGGAGGGATCCCATAATTATTCATAGAGATTTGACAATGCGACGTTGCCTTTGGGCAGAAACCCCCCTGCCAAAGATAATGGACAATTTTTTCTAGCTGATCTCTTGGCCTACAACATCATCATAGTGCCGGAAAGACCTTTTGACGTTGAATAAGGTCTGCTTTTTAGCCTGCCTGAAGAGGAAGATGTCATCAGCATAGAGCAGGTGTGAGTACACATGAAGGTCCTTTTCTGCCTTGATTGTAGTGAAGAGGCCAGCCTGAACCAGGTCAATAATTCATTGACTCAAGTAATCTTTGGTTACCGCAAAGAGTATGCATGAGAAGGGGTCTCCTTGTCTGGTGACACAGGAGCATTGGAAGAACCCTTGTGGGGATCTGTTGATGATAATGGAAATCATGGCACTAAAAAGTATGGTGTCAATTAATTTAATGAAAGGAGTAGAGAAACCATACCTGGTCAATACACCAATAATGAAGGACCATTATATGGTGTCAAAGGCCACACTATCCAGGTTCAAGTCAAATATCTTATGCTTCGAGACCTTCCTCATGATGTTGATGGCTTCGGATGCTGGGTACAAAACACTTTGGATACTACGGCTTGGGATGAACCCAAATTGGTTTGGGGTAATGAGATCCCAGGTGATCCTCCCCATCCTGAGAGAAAGGATCTTCCTTATGATTTTTGGAATGGTGTTTACAATTACAACAAGATTGAAATCACCTTTATCGAGGGCATTCTCTTTTTTGGGCTGCAATGCGAGGAAGTTTGAGTTGGTCCCATGGGGTAGTGAGACTGAGAGGAAGAATTATATAACAGCATTGGTGAGCTCAATGTTCATGATGTCCCAGTAGAACATGAATAATTTGTTGATAAATCTATCCGGACTAGAGGCACTTTCTGTGTTTAACGAGAAGAGGGAAACTCTCACCTATACTTCAAGTGGAGCATCCGTGAAGGATTTATTTCGGGACTCCGTAATGAATGGGGTGAAAGAACCCATGAGTTTAAGAGTCCATTGTTTTCCAACATCATTATATAGCTCCTCAAATTATCCAACAATATTGCTAGAGATCTCTCTTTCATTTGTGAAAGTCATGCCATTAATTCCGACAACATTCAGCCCTTTCTTAATCTTTTTCTCCCTGTGAAGGAGGTGGAAGAATTTGGAGTTCCTATCGCCATCCTTAAGACATTACACTTTAAATTTATTTTTAGCCAGCTTTTCCTTCAATCCTAGGAGATAGTAAAGCTTGGAATGAGACATTAGCTCCTCCCTAGAAGGGGAATCCAACTGTAGGTTGGTATTCTAACAAGCAGAAACCTGTGCTTCAGCCACCCTGATGTCATCATAAAGCCAGGAGAAAGAGGCCTTGCTCCACTCCCTATGAAGCCATTTTATTCTCTTAATCTTGGAAGCCATCATGAAGTGTGGGCTACCATGGAATATTCTATTCCATCCTTGTATAACCATTTCTTTACATCGTGTGATTGTGAGCCAAGCATTGTTTAAGTTAAAGGGGAGTGGTTGTTGCCTCCTACCACCGCCTCTTATTTCCACAATTAACAAATTATGATTGGAGTTGAACTTTGGGAGAGTTAATCCTGCAATGTCGTAGGGTGTTCCCTATTAATTAATCTAAGTAAAAAATTTATCAATCCTACTCGCTTTCCTTCCATTTATAGTGTGTATTACCCATGTGAATTGATCTCTAGCAATGGGGACCTAACTGGGGTTGCATTGATCCAGAAAACTAGATAATTCCTCTGTAGCAATTCAGGAGAAGTTGATCCAAGTCTTTTCATCAGGCCTTAGGACTGTATTAAAGTCCCCTATAACTGTCCAATTGTGCTAGATTTTTCCACTGGATTGGATCAAGTCACTCCAGAGCTTCCTCCTCTTTGTGTAAACTCATGAGGCATAGATAAATAAGATGCTCAAGGTGTGGTCTTGCGTCCGTACGAATAGTGAAATAACTTTCTTACACATCTCAAAGGAAATAAGCTGAATGCTGACATGCTTGAGTACCCATATGTTTTCCATGACACCTTCAACATTATTGTGGGAGACAAGGGAGTATCCAAGGGTGGACCACCTGATTCTCATAGTGTCATCAAACAAGGATATAGGTTCAGCAATGTCGATAAGAAATGGATAGTGGGTGGAGAGGATGTGATTGAGAACTTGGGCTGTGGGGATGTTCCCAAGCCCTCTGTAGTTCCAGAACATGATCTTCATTGAGAGGGTGACAATTTCCCTCTAATATAGGGCTCATCTTCTTGGGCTGTGAACTGCCCTTTCCTTTTCCCTATCCTCTATTCTTCATGGGGGGCCTTCCCATATGTTTCTTTTTGTCTTTCGTTTTGGGTTCATCCGCCACCTTTAAAGGTATTTAGGGTTTTATGGTTTTTATGGTCATTAGGATTTTTAGGTGATATAGGGTTTTATACATTTATTAGATTTTGGGGGTTTTATGTGTTTTTAGTTTTTTATGTTTTTTGGGGTTTCTATATTTATTAGTGTTTATTACAGATTTAGGGTTTTTAAGGATTTTTTTTGGATTTGTTTTTTAGGGGTTTTTAAGATTTAGGGGTTTTTAATGTTTTTTAACGTTTTTTTTTGGGTTTTTAGTTTTTCCAAATTTTTTGGGTTTTAAAGGATTCTTATAATTTTTAGTGGGTATGAGGGTTTTTATAGGGTTTTAATATTTTTATGTTTTTAGGGGTATTTATGATTTTTAGTGTTTTGTTTTTTTCTGTTTTATTAAATTTTTATGCTTTTAGGGGTTCTACGTGTTTTTTGGATTTTAAGGTTTCTTTGGGTTTTTTCAGGTGTTTTGGGGTTTTTATGTTTTTATGTCTTTTTAGGGATTTTTAGGATGTTTATGGGGGGGGGGGTTTAGAGAGTTTTAGGGTTTTAGGGTTTTATCATTTTTTTTATTTTTTTAATGCTTCTTTGGGGTTTTTGGGATTTTTTCGAGTTGTATGGTTTTTAGATTTTTTCAGGGTTCATTTTTAATGGTTTTTAGGGTTTAAAAATTTTAAAAGGTTTTTAAATTTGTTAGGGGTATTTCGGATTTTTAGGGGTTTTAGGGTTTTTATGGTCTTTGAGAGTTTTTATGGTTTTTTTTTGGTTTTTAGGGGTTTTGATTATTTTTATGATTTTAAGGTTTTTTAAGGGTTGTTCACCATTTTGGAGTATTTTATTTTCTTAGGTAATTTTTTGAATTTCTAGTATTTTTATGGTTTTTATGGTTTTTAGGGCTTTTAGGGTTTTGAGGTTTTTTATTTTTTTATATGATTTTAGGGTTTTTTGGATTTTATCATTTTTTAGATTTTTTAATGGTTTATTGTTTTTTAAGGATTTTAATATTTTCTAATGTTTTTATGGTTTTTAGGGTTTTTTACATTTTTATTTATTTTTAGGGTTATTTTATAAAATTTATGGGTTTTAGAGATTTTGAGGGTTTTTAGGGGTTTATGGTTTTTATGGTTTTTATGGTTTTTTTCGGGTTTATAGGGTTTTTTTGAGTTATTTAGGCGTTTAATGGGGTTTTAATGTTTTTTAGAATTTTAGGGGTTAAGGGGTTTTTAGACCTTTTAGTTTTTTAGGGTTTTTAATGGTTTTGGGTTTTAAAGGGATTTATGGATTTTTAGGAGTTTTATGGATTTTCAGTTATTTTTAGGGTTTTTATGGTTCTTTCCTTTTTTATTTTTATGTATTTTTAGGGTTTTAAGGTTTTTATGGTTTTCAGGGTTTTTACGGGTTTTTCAATTTCTAGGGATTCTTTGGGATTCTTTATTATTTTCATAATTTTTAGGGATTTCGAGGGGATTTAGGGGTTTTAAGCATTTTTAGGTCTTCTTAGGGTTTTTTATATTTTTATGGTTTTTACATTTTTTAAGTGTTTTAAGGGTTTTATGTTTTTCTTAATGTTTTCTAGGTTTTTATGTTTTTTGATATTTTTAGATATTATCTATGATTTTTTGGGGTTTTATGGTTTTTTTATATTTATGGTTTTTATAGGGCTTTATGGTCTCTATGGTTTTATGGGTTTTTATGAGGTGTTTTAATTTTTTTAATATTTTTATGGTTTTTTAGAGTTTTTAACACTTTTAGGGATTTAAAGGGGTTTTTGAATTTTTAGTTGGTTTATATGGTTTCAATGGGTTTTAGGGTATTTTACGTTTATTAATTTTTTTTTGTGTTTTTATCTATTTTTAGGTTTTTTAGGTGTTTTAATGTTTTTGGGTATTTAATATTTTCATTGTTTTTTTCATGTTTTTTATGGTTTTTAACATTTTTAGGGTTTTTATGAATTTTTTAGGATTTTTATGGGTTTAGGGTTTTTAGGGATTTTTGGGTTATTTAGGGTTTCATGTTTCTTTTGGGGTTTTAGGGTTTTTTTGTGTTTTATGGGTTTTTATAGTTTTTATGGGTTTTTAAATTTTCATGGGTTTAAAGGGGTTTTAGTGTTTTTAGTGGGTTTTATTATTTTTATGGGTATTAGAGTTTTTAAGGATTTTAGGGGTGCTTATGTTTTTATGGTTTTTAGGGTTTTCATTGGTTTTTACGGTTTTTATAATTTTTAGGATTTTTTGGGTTTTATGTTCTTTTACATTTTTAATATCTTTATTAGGTGTTTTCAAGGTCTTAGGGTTTTTATGTTTTTAGGGATTTTTAGGGATTTTTTTAGTAATTTTATGGTTTTTTGGGGTTTTATAGACATTAAGGGTATATGACTTTTTATGGGTTTTATGGTTTTTTGTTTTTTCGGTTATATAAAGTATTCTAAATTTTTAGGTTTTTAAAAGTTTTTTTTATTTTTTTGTGGTTTGAATAGTTTCTTTGGATGTAGTGGGTTTTTATGGTTTTTGTGGGTATTTATTGTTTTTATGGTTTTTAGATGTTTTATGGTTGTATTATTTTTTAAGATCTTCTAGTCGTTTTAGTAGTTTAGGATTTTTAGGGGATTTATTTAATTATGTTTCTAAGGATTTCATAGTTTATTTCATATTTTCTAGTGTTGTTAATTTTTTTTGGGTTTTTAGATATTTGTTTATGATTTTATGGACTTTTAATGTATATAAGGATTGGGGTGGTTTTTGTGTTTTTTAATGTTTTTCTGGGTTTTATAATTTTTTACATTTTTAGGTGTTTTTGTGTTTTTAGGGTTTGAAAGATTTCTTAGTTCTTTTCAGGGTTTTTAACGGGTTTATGTGTTTATGGATTTCTAGGTACCTTTTCATTTTTATGTTTTATAGGGTTTTTAAGGAATTTGTGGTTTTTTAGTTCTTCCTTCAGTTTTTCACGTTTTTGGGTTTGGGGGGGGGGGTTAAGGGGTTTTTTTTGAGTTTTCATGGTTTTTAATGGTTTTTATAGTTTTTTAACATTTTTTGTGCTTTAATGTTTTTTCAGTTTTAGTGGGGTTTATGTGTTTTTATGGGTTTTAAGGTTTTTGGTTATATATATGTTTTTTATTGGTTTTAGTGTTTTTAGGGTCATTTTGGTTTTTTAGAGGTTTTAGAGTTTTATAATGTTTTAAGGGTTTTAAGTGTTTCGGGCTTTTACTATTTTTGTTGGGGTTTTTATGATTTTTGGGTTTTTTACATATTTAGAGATTTTGGATATTTTTAAGATTTTTATAATTTCTAATGGTTTTTATTGACATTTTGGGCTTTAGTGTTTTTGAGTGTTTTTGGTTTTTTTATATTTTTTGGGATTTCTTTGTGTTTTTTAGGTGTTTTAAGGATTTTAGATTTTTCTTATCATTTTTAGGGGTTAAATGGGTTTTAGAGTTTTTAGTAGGTTTCATGGTTTTTTAAATCTTTTTATGGTTTTTTGAGGTCTTTAAAGGTTTTTATGGTTTTAAGGGTTTTAGAATTTTTTTGTTTTGGGGGGTTTTAATTGTTTTTATGTTTTTAAGGTTTCCTTGGGTTTTTATTCGTTTTTAGGGTTTGTAATGTTTTTATATTTTTTAGGGATTTTTTATATGTTTTAGGGTTTTGGGGGGGGGGTTTTGTGATTTTGAGAGGTTTTAGGGTTTTTCTGACTTTTAGGGTTTTATGGTTTTTTTAGTTTTTTGGGTTTCTTGAGTTTTTAGGGCCTTTAAATTTTTTAGATATTTTCAACCTTTTCAGGGTTTTAAAGGATTTTTACAGATTTTATTTGGTTTTTAGGGTTTTTATGTATTTTAGGGATTTTATTGTCTTTATGGGTTTTTATGGTTTCTAGGGATTTTATTATTATTTTTTTGGTTTTTTGGGATTTTATGTTTTTTTAGATTTTAAATGTTTTCTAAGGATTTTTCAGGGTTTTTAGGCGGTTTTACATTTTTTTTGAATTTTTGGTATTTTATGGTTTTTATGTATTTTCAGGGTTTTAGCGGGTTTTTGGGTTTTAAGAGGTTTAGGTTTTTTGGTTTTTAGGGTTTTTTAAATTTTTTAGGGTTTCAAGGGTTATTATAGTTTCTTAATGTTTTAAGGGTTTAAAGGGTTTTTAAAATTTTTAGTGGTTTTTGGGTTTTTACGGGGTTTTAGTCATTTATGGGTTGGGTAAAGGAAGATGTGAGGCCAGGCTACATTTATGGGTTGTGGGTTTTATGGTTATTAGGGGTTTTAGGGGTTTTAGAATTTTTTTTTATGTTTTTAGGTGTCTTATGTGTTTTTAGGTTTTCAAGGTTTTCTTAGGGTTTTAGGGTTTTTAGGGTTTTTTTACATTTTTTTGGGATTCTAGGATTTCAATAGTTTTTAGGGTTTTAAGGATTTCAGGGTTTTATGGGTTTTTTAGTTTTTTTGATTTTCTAGTGGGGGTTTTGAGATTTTTAGTATTGTAAACATTTTTTGAGTTTTTTTCATTTTAGGGGTTCAAAGTGGTTTATAATTTTTAGTTCTTTTTAGGGTATTTATGGTTTTTAGGGGTTTAATGAATTTTAGGATTTTTAAGATCTTTTAGGGTTTATAATGGTTTTTAGCAATTTAAGTTTTTTAGTTGTTTATGTGTTATTATGTTTGGAGGTTTTCTAATGGGTTTTCAAGATTTTAAGAGTTTTTAGGTTTTTAGTTAATTTTTCGGATTCTTTGGAATGTTTATTGGTTTTTACGGTTTTTAGGGATTTGGAGGGGTTTTAGGGGTTTTTAGGGTTTTGGGGTTTTTGAGGTTTTTAGGGTTTTAGTTATTTTTTCGGATTTTTTGGAATGTTTATTGGTTTTTACGGTTTTTAGGGATTTGGAGGGGTTTTAGGGGTTTTTAGGGTTTTGGGGTTTTGGGGGTTTTTAGGGTTTTTAGCATTTTTTAGATTTTTTTGGGGTTTTTAGTGTTTTTATGTTGTTATGGGTTTCCTTGTTTTTTTGTCTTTTGTTTTTTTTGTTGTTTTTAGGGATTTTTGGGGTTTATATGGTTTTTTTTGGTTTTTTATGTTTTTTCATTTTCAGTTTTTTTGAATTTTTTATGATTTTAATTATTTTTTGAGTTTTTTTAACATTTTTAGTTTTTTAAAGGTTTTTTAGAGTTTTTATTTGGTTTTAGGGGTTTTAAGGGTTTTTAATGTATTTTATCATTTTAGCGGTTTTTATCATTTTTAGGGGTTTATGGTTTTTATGGTCTTTTAGGATTTTGTATTTTTTATCATTTTTTTGTTTTTAGGGGTTTTAAGTGTTTTATGTATTTAAGGTTTTCTAATGGGTTGTTAGGTTTTTTAGGGTTTTTTACAATTTTTATGGATGTTAGGTATTTTTTAGATATTTATGGTTTTTATGGATTTTAGGGATGTTTAGGGGGTTTGGGGGGTGTTAGGGTTTTTAGGATTTAAGGTTTTTAATTTTTTTTAGGTTTTTTATTGTTTTCATAAGGGGTTTTTTGTGTTTTTAGGGTGCCTTAATTTTTTTTTAATTTTTAGTTTTTTTTGGATTTTTATACATTTTTAGGGTTTTTAGAGATTTATAGGTTTTTAGGGGTTTTTATGATTTTTAGGGGTTTTATTGTTTTTTTGTATTTTGAGGGTATATTTTAATGTCTTTATGTTTTTTAATGGTTTTTATAATTTTTTGACTTTTTTGCGGCTTAAAGGGTTTCTATAATTTTTAGTGGGCTTTACGGTTTTATGGGTTTTACGATTTTTATGGTTTTAGGGGTTTTATTTTTTTAGGGTTTTTATTTTCTTTTAGGATTTTTAACGTATTTAGGATTTTAGGGGTTTAAGAGTCTTGGGTGTTTATGGATTTTAATGTATTTTTTAGGTTTTTTATTTTTTACGGTTTTTAGGTATTTTGAGGGTTTTTATAGATTTTAGGATTTTATGGTTTTCATGGATTTTTTTTTGGTTTTTAGGTTTTTTTGTTTTTTTGAGATTTTAGTATTTTTATAGTGTGTTAACATTTTAGGGGTATAAAGGGTTTTTAGAGTTTTTAATGGTTTTTAGGGTTCTATAGATTTTTATGGTTTTTTAATTTTTTGCATTTGTTTTTAGGGTTTTTATGGTCTTTTTATGGTTCTTTATGTTTTTTATCATTTTATTATTTTTCAGAGGATTAAAATGCTTTTTGGTTTTAAATGTTTTCTTAGTGTTTTTAGGATTTTTAGTGATTTTTATTTTGTTAAGGAGTTTTAGGGATTTTTAGGATTTTTATGTTTTATAGGGTTTTAGGGTTTATGAGTGGATTTAGGGTTTTTAGGGTAATTATGTTTTTAGGATATGTAATAGCTTAATTTTTTTAGGTTTAAAGGTATTATTTTTTTTTCTAGGTTTTTACAGTTTTTAAATTTTTAGTCATTTTTATGGTTTTTAGGATTTTATGGTTTTTTAGGGGTTTTAGGGGTTCTAAATGTGTTTTTGGTTTTTCTGGGTTTTTCAGTCATTTGGGGTTTTAGTATTTTTTGTATTTTAGGGGTTTTAAGTCTTATTGTAGTTTTTAAAATTTTGATAGGTTTAATGGGGTTTTATAGTATTTATTGGTTTATTAGGTTTTTATTGGGTTTTTGGGTTTTTTTGGTTTTTGTGGTTTTTATGGTTTTTAGGGGTATTATTGTTTTTTAGGGATTTCAGTGCTTTTAGTGTTTTTAGAGATTTTAATAGTTTTTAGGTTTTTACATTTTTCTTAGTGTTTTGAAATTTTTTTAGGGTTTTCCATTTTTTAGAGAATTTTAGGGATTTCATAAGATTTTTATGCTTTTGAGGGTTTTTATGGATTTTGAGGATTTCTAGGGTTTTACTGTTTTTGTGGGTTTTTAGGGGGGGTTGTGTTTTTATGGATTTTAAGGGGTTTTTTAGTTTTTTAAATACTTTTAGGGTTTTAAATGGTTTTTAGATTTTTTTTGTGGGTTTTAGGGTTTTTATGGATTTTTTATGGTTTTAGGGGTGTTTACAGTTTTTATTTTTTGTGTTTCTTGGGTTTTTAGAATTTTAGATTTTTATGGATTTTATTCATTTTTATTTTTTTAAATTATTATTATAGTTTTTAGGGGTTTTTGTTTTTTTATGTTTTTATTGATTTATTGAAATTTTTTAGGAATTTTATGGTTTTTAAGGTTTTTATGGATTTTGAGGGTTTTGGGGGGTTTTTATAGGGTATTTTCACTTTTAGGGATTTTTGATTTTTTTTGATTTTTTTAAGGTTTTTTTGATCTTTTTAACTTTTTTGTGGTTTAGAGTGTTTTAGAGTTTTTAGTGTTTTGGGGTTTTTATATTTATTTTGGATTTTTAATGTTTTTAGGGGTTTTATGGTTTTTAGGGATGTTTGGGGTTTTGAAGCTCACTTTAATGTGTTTTGGGTTTTTGGAATTTGTTAGGTTTTTAAGGTTTTAATGTTCTTTTTAGGGTTTTAAGGGTTTTTTTACATTTTTATGTATTCTAGGTATTTTTTTTGGGTATTTTTGGGTTTTTTGGGTTTTTAGTGATTTTGAGGGGTGGTTATGGGTTTTTAGGGGTTTTAGGGTTTTTAAAATAATTTAAGGGTTCAAAATTTTTTTAGGTTTTAAATGTTTTCTTATGGTTTTTCTAGGTTTTATATTTTTTTTTAACTTTTTATGTATTTTTAGGCATTTTTATTATTTTCATAGTTTTTATGGTGTTAATGTATTTTGTGGGTTTTTAGGGGTTTTTTAGTGTTTTATGGATTTTATGTTTTTTTGGTTTTTTTCAGTTTTTTGAGTATTTTATGGTTTTCATGTTTTTTTTGATTTTTTATCATTTTTAGATTTATAAATTATTTTTAGTTTTTCTATTGGTTTTTATGGTTTTATGGGAATTTAGAGATTTTAATGTTTTTTATGGTTTTTAATGATTTTATGGGTTTTAGGGTTTAAATGTCTTTTTAGGGGTTTCATAATTTTTTTCAGACTTTAGGGATTTTATGTGTTTTTAGGTTTTCATGTTTTTGTGGCAGTGTTCAAGGTTTTTATGGTTTTTAAATATTTTTTTATTTTTGGGGATTTTCTGGAATTTTATAGGTTTATGTGTGTTTAGGGATTTTGAGGGTTTCGAGGGGTTTTTAGGGTCTTTAGGGTTTCTTAATGTTTTTTTTCCATTTTTAGGTTTTTATGGGATTTAAATTTTTTTAAGGTTTTCTTAGGGTTATAAATTTTTTTATGGTTTTTTATGTTTTTAGGGTTTTTTTTGGACTTTTAAAGAATTTTATGGTTTTTTGGGTTTTTTGGGATTTTGATGTTTTTTTGGGTTTTTAGGGTTTTTATGGTTTTTTGAGTATTTTATTTTTTATAGTTCATAAATATTTCTAGATTTTTTAACATTTTTAGTGGTTTAAGGGATTTTAGAGTTTTCATTGGTTTAGGGTTTTTATGGGATTTTATGGTTTTTATGGATTTAGGGTATTTAGGTTCTTTTATGGTTTTTTTGTTTTTATCAATTTTTGGGTTTTAATAATTTATTAGGTTTTTTCATGGAGTTTGGGGTTTTTAATTTTTTTAGGTAATTTTAGGGGTTTTTAATATTATTATGGTATTGAGGGAATTTATGGGTTTCAAGGGTTCTTGTGGTTTTTTGTGATTTCTAGATTTTATTAGGTTTTTCGGGGTTTTAATTTTATTAGGTTTTTTAGAATTTTCTAGGGTTTTTCCTATTTTTTTGGGATTTTATGTTTTTAGGAATTTCTAGGGATTTTTATGATTTTTATTAGTTTTTATGGGTTTTAGGTATTTTGGGGTGTTTAAGTGTTTTAAGGGTTTTTATGGTTTTACAGGGTTTTTTGAATTTTTTATGTTCGTTTGGGTTTTAAGTGTTTTTTGGTTTTTTTGGTTTTTGTAGTAGTTTTTAGGGTTTCTAGGGTTTTTATGCGTTTAATAATTTTTAGGATTTTTTAAAGATTGTTATGGTTCTATAGGGTTTTTAGGTATTTCTACGGTTTTGAAGGCTTTATGTTTTTCTTAGGGTTTTATGGTTTCTTTTGAGTTTTTTTATGTCTTTAAGGGTTTTTAGAGATTTTTTAACATTTTTAAGTGTTTAAAGGGTTATATATTTTTTAGTTATTTTTTATTATTTTATGTGTTTTTATTGTTTTTTAGGTTTTTAGGTTTTTTTATTTATTAGAGGTTTTTAGGTTATTTAGCATTTTTGGGGTTTTTAGGGGTTCTAAGTGTCGTTAGGTTTTTAGGTTGTTATGTTTTCCTAATGTTTTTAGTGTCTTTTAAATCTTTAGGTATTTTTTGTGTTCTTTAAAGATTTTTTGGCTATAATGGTTTTTGTGGAATTTGAGGTTTTTAGGGTTTGTTAGGGTTTTTTGGTGATTTATGGTTTTTTGGGTTTTTAGGGTTTTTTTCATTTATAGGGAATTATTATTTTAAGTGTTTTTTAAAAACACATTTAGGGTTTTAATGGTTTTTGAGGGGTATTAGTTCGTTTTTTGGTTTTTAAGGATTTTTAAGGATGTTATGGGTTTTATGTTTTATATGGTTTTTAGTATTTTTATTTTTTTTAGGTTTTTTAGTTTAATTATGTTTTTTAGGGGTTTCAAGTTTTTTTCTTATTTTTATAGACTTCATAGGGATTTTCAGGGTTTTTAAGATTTTTTTATGTTTAGGGATTTTGAGTGAATTTTAGGATTTTTAATTATTTTTTTGTGGGTTTTGATGATTTTGAGGGTTTTTACGTTTTTTTTGGAGTTTTAGGGTTATATTATTTGAATTTTTTAGGGTTTTATGGTTTTCTAGAGTATTTTAATTTTTGTCATGGTTTAAAGAGTTTTTAGAGTTTATAGTGGGTTTTAAGGGTTTATATGATTTTTAGGGGTTTTATGGTTTTTAGGGGGTTTTATAGTTTTCATGGGTGTTTGGGTTTTTTGTATTTTAGGGTTTTAAGGGATTTAAGTGTTTTTATATTTTTAAGGTTTTCTTCGGGGTTTTCAGGGTTTTATGGGTTTTCTACGTTGTTATTTAATTTTAGCTATTTTTTAGTATTTTTATGGTTATTTAGGGTTATTATTTATTTTGTGGGGTTTTAGGATTTTTAATGGGATTAAGGGGTCTTATTGTTTTAATTCCATTTAGGGTTTTAAGTGTTTTTATGTTGTTAAGGTTTTATTTTGGGTTTTTATGGTTTTAGGGTTTTTTACATTTTTAGGGATTTTTATGATTTCTATGGTTTGAATAGTTTATATGATTTTGTGTTGTTTTATGGTTTTTTAGTGTTTTTGGGTTTTTATAGTTATTTGGGTTTTTTTGATTTCTTAGAGGTCTTAAGATTGATTTATATTTTTAAACGTTTTGAGTCATAAGGATTTCTTATGTATTTTTAGGATTTTTTACTTTTTTTACTTTTTAAGATATTTTTAGGTTTTTTTGGAATTTTTTTATGTTTAAGGTTTTTTTTGTATTTTGAGTTATTTTTGTGTTTTGGGGGGGGGGGGGGGGGGTGGGGTTAGGGATTCTTAGGATTTTTATCCTTTTTTATGTTTTTTAGGGATTTTGAGTGTTTTTTGTTTTTGTGTTTTTCTTAGGGTTTTTAAATTTTTCTAGTTTTTTATGTTTTAGGTTTTTTTAGATATATGTTTTTTTGATTTATTTTGGTTTTTTTGGGTTTTTATTGATTTTGATGTATTTATGGTTTTTAGGGATTTTATGGTTTTTTTAGGTTTTTAGGGTTTTTTTTATTTTTTAAAGGTTTAAAAGGTTTATAATTTTTTTAATGTGTTTAGTAGTTTAAAGGAATTTTAGATTTTTTAGTTATTTTTTGGGTTTTATGATTTTCATGGTATTTAGGGGGGTTTTCCGGTTTTCGGGTTTTTGGGGTTCGTTGTTTTTTTAGGATTTAAAGGTTTTATGTGTTTGTATGTTTTAATGATTTCATAGCATTTTTAGGGGTTTAGGTGTTTTTTGTGATATTGTTATTTTTAGGTATTTTTTTAGGATTTTTATTGGTTTGAGGGTGTTTCGGGATTTTGAGTGGTTTTATGGTCTTTACGGGGGTTGTTTTTTCATTTTTTGGGTTTTTTTGAAATTTTTACGGTTTTAAGGTTTTTTATAGTTCATTAATTTTTTAGGGTTTTTATATTTTTTACTTCGATTTTAGGTTTTTTAGGGCTTTTAGGGGTTTAGGGTTTTTAATGGTTTTTAGAGGTTTTATGATTTTTAAGGGTTTTAGGGTTTGTATGGTTTCTTAATGATTTTCTAGGGATTTATTATATTTATAGATTTTAGGGAATTTTAGTGTTTTTAGGTTTTAAAGGTTTTCTTAGGGGTTTCCATAATTTTTTGGGGTTTTTGGGCCTTTTCAGATTTTTATGGTTTTAAGTGTTTCTTGGGTTTTCAGGTTTTCATTGGGGTTTTTACGGTTTTTATCGCCTTTTTAAATTTTAAGGTATTTTAGGGATATTTAAGATTTTTTTTGGTTTTTGTGTTTTTAGTGATTTTAATGGTTTTAAGGATTTTTTTGAGTTTTTTAAAATTTTTAGGGTTTTAATGTTTTTCTAGTTTTTTTTATCATTATTAGGGTTTTTATAGTTTTTAGTGGGTTTTAAGGATTTTATGGTGTTTTGTGTTTTAATGTATTTAGTGGTTTTTATGGTTTTTAGTGTTTTGAGTTTTTTTTGGGTTTTAGGAATTTTTTAGGTTTTTAGGGGTTTTAAGTGTTTTTAGGTTTTAATGAATTTCTTAATATTTTTATGTGTTTTAATGTTTTTTTACATTTTATGGATTTTTGAGATTTTATTTATTTTTATGGTTATTTTGGTATTTAGGTAATTTAAGGGGTTTTAGTATTTTTTTAGTGGTTTGGGGAGTTTTTTTGTTTTGGGGTTATTAGGGTTTTTTTTATTTTTTCAGTGTTTTTAATATTTTTAGCGTTTTTTATCATTTTAAGGGATTAAATGGTTTTTATAGTTTTTATTAATTCTTTATGTTTCTATGGGTTTTTTATGGTTTTTTTTAGATTTTTAGTGTTTTAGAATTTTGATGTTTTTAGGGGGTTTAAGTGTTTTTAGGTTTTTAAGTTTTCTTAGGGATTTTCTTCTGTTTTATGGTTTTTTACATTTATAGGTTTTTAAGGTTTTTTAGGATTTTTATTGTCTTTTAGGGTTTTTCAGGATTTGAATTTTTTTTCGGATTTTTTAGGGTTTTAGTGTAATAATTTTTTTTTTGGGTTTTTAGGGGTTTTTTGAGTTTTGTGAGTTTAAAGGATTTTTAGTGTCTTTTAACATTTTAGATTCATAAATGGTTTGTATATTTTTTAGTGGTTTTTAGTGTTTTTATTGATTTTTAGGGATTTTATGTTTTTAGAAATTTTAGAGGTTTTAGGGTTGTTAGGTTTTTAGTGTTTTTTATGTTTTTAGGGGTGATAAGTGTTTTTAGTTGTTATGATTTTCTTAGTGTTTATCAATATTTTTAAGGGTTTTTACATATTAAGGGATATTGAGAGATATTTTAGGGTTTTTTGGGTTTTTAGATTTTTTATTTTTTAATGGTTTTTTGGGTTTTTTGGGGTTTTTAGGGTTTTTATGTGTTTTATGGGTATTAAATGTTTTAGGGGGTTTTATAGTTTTTGATGGTTATAGGGTTTTGTTAGGGATTTAAGTGTTTTTAGGTTTTTATGGTTTTATTAGGGGTTTTCATAGTTTTTATGGGTTTACTATTTTAGGTCATTTTATGGTTTTTAGGATAAGAATGTTTTTTATTTTTTTAGGGATTTTGAGGGTTCTTTGTGTTTTTTGGGCTTATAGGGATTTTATGGGTTTTTAGGGTTTTTAGGTTTTTATGGT
Source organism: Viscum album (assembly GCA_963277665.1). Taxonomy (NCBI): domain Eukaryota; kingdom Viridiplantae; phylum Streptophyta; class Magnoliopsida; order Santalales; family Viscaceae; genus Viscum; species Viscum album. The sequence continues at coordinate 367,604,298 of OY728121.1, forward strand.
TTTTACTGATTTTTAGTGTTTTTAACATTTTAATGGTTTAAATGGTTTCTTCTTTTTTATTGGGTTTTTATTGATTTTATGGGGTTTGAGCGTTTTTAATGTGTTTAGGGGTTTTTATGGTTTGAGGGGGGGTAGAGTTTTTAGGGTCTGTTAGGGTTTTTACTATTTTTTAGGTTTTTAATATTTTCATATGGGTTTTCAGTGTTTTTATGTTTTCAGGTATTTTTAGGTATTTTTTATGATTTTTATTTTTTATAGATTTTAAATATTTGGAGTGTTTTTATGGTTTTTTTTTCTGTTTTTGGTGTTTATTTTATTTTTTAGGGTTTTAATTTTTTTAGAGTTTTTCTTTGTATTCTCTATTTTATGGGATTAAAGGGGTTTTTTAATATTTTAGAGGTTTTATGGTTTGTTGGGTTTTTTACATTTTTTGGGAATTTTATGATTTTTTTGAATTTTTTGGGTTTTTAGTGTCTTTAGATATTTTGAGAGTTTTTAGGGGGTTTTAGTGTTTTTTGGATTTTTATGGTTTCCAGCGTTTTTATAGTTTTAAGGGTTTTATGTGTGTTTTGGTTTGGATGGATTTATTATGGTTTTTTGGTTTTTTACCTTTTTATGGATTTTTAGGGATTTTTTAGGATTTACATTTTTTAGGGTTTTTATGGATTTTGATGGTTTTTTATGTTTTTCAAGGTTTTTCTGTGTTTTTTATTTTAATAGAATTTTTATTTTTTAGGGTTTTTAGGGTTTTTAATGTTTTTAATTGTTTTTAACAGTTTTTGGGTTCTAAAGGGTTTTATGTGTTTTTATAGACATTATATGGTTTGGGGGGGTTTAAGGTTTTTAGGTGTTTTATAGTTTTTATAATTATCAGGGTTTTGGGCGTTTTTAGGTTTTTAGGGGGGTTATGTTTTTATTATGTTTTTTAGGATTTATTAGGGGTTTTCAGGATTTTTAGCATTTTTAACATTTTAGGGATTTTTACGGATTTTTAGGAATTTTTTGATTTTTTATGGTTTTTAAGGGTTTTTTGGGGTTTTTTGGGTTTTTTTGTGTTTTTTGAGAGTTTAAGGTTTATTAGTGTTTTTTAACGTTTTAGGAGTTTAAAAGTTTTTTAGAGTTTTTTTGGGTTTTTAGGGATTTTAAAATTTTTATGTTTTTAGGGGTTTTAAGTGTTTTGACGTTATTAGGTTTTTTGTGGTTTTCTAGGATTTTTATGGTTTTCTAAATTTTTAAGGATTTTAGGGTTTTTTTTACTTTGATGATTTTTTATGGTTTTTCGGGATTTTGAGGGTTTCATTTTTTGTAGTGGTTTTAGGGTTTTTTAGTTTTTTGTTTTTTTTGTTGTTTTTAGGTTTCTTTGAGTTTTTTAGGATTTTACATTTTTTAGATTTTTTAACATTTTTAGGGGATTAAATGGTTTTTATATTATTTAGTTGGTTTTAGGTTTTTAAGTGTTTTTATAGTATTTATGGATTTTATTGATTTTTTTGGGTTATTTGGGTTTTTTAGGGAATTTATCATTTTTAGGTTTTTCAGGGGTTTTAAGTGTTTTTTGAGTTTTTATGGTTTTCAGAGGTTTTTTAGGATTTTAGTGGTTTTTACATTTTTAGGGATTTTTGGGGCTTATAAAGGATTTTTATGCATTTTAAGGTTATTAGAAGTTTTGAGGGTCCTTATTTTTTTTCAGGTTATTAGGGGTTTTAAAGGTTTTTTTGGGTTTTTTGGATTTTTTTTAGTTTTTAAAGGTTTTAAGGATTTTTAGACATATTTTTTTTAGGGGTTTGAAGGGGTTTAGTGGTTTAATGGGTTTGTTGGGTTTTTTTTGGGTGTTTTAGGGTTTTTTTATGGTTTTCAGTATTTTATTGGTTTTTAGGTTTTAGGGTTTTATGATTTTTAGAGCTTTTATCATTTTTTTATGTTTTTTGGGATTTAAGTGATTTTAGGTTTTTAATGTTTTCATTGGGATTTTAGGATTTTTTTACCTTTTAAGGATTTTTTAGGATTTTTTAGGCTTTATAGTTTTAATGATTATGATTATTATTAGTATTTTTTAGGCAAGGAAGGCTCGGGGTCAGGCTATTCTTGACACCCCCCAAAATTTATTATAAAAAGACACAAAGACAATATAGACAAGGGAGGGGAGGGGTCAAATAACCCACACCGAAAATCCCTTAAAGACCCAGGACAAAGAATCCAAAAAAAGAAAATAAAAAAAAGGAAAAAACACAAAGCCAAACAAAGTTCCCAGCATCACCTTCCATCCAAGTAGAAACCAATGTCCAACAGCGTCAAAACCATTAGCAGTATCCCATTTCACTATCTCCAGCCTCCAGCATTTCCTCAACCCAGCACCCAAATTCAGTTCCAGCAACCAACAACACCAATTCCAATCAACACAGCCATAGATGTCTTCCAACACCAACCACCTCCAAACCTCAAGGAAAGAAGCAACCAATAACCAGCATCTCAACACCCAGCAACCATTACTTCCAAACCAAAAAGCATCCAGCGACCAGAAACCAATAGCGAAATCGGACCTACAGAAACATCAATGAATCATCCATTCACCACATCCATAGTAAGAAATAACAAAATCCATAAGCACCAAACCAAAAGCATCACCCCCCCCATCCAGGCAACAATCTAGCATCCACCAACGCATAACAACCACTGCCAAACACCTTTCCTCAAAACCAAAAACCACAGCTCACCAAGGATCGCACCCAGACCAGCCACCACCACAGACCAGCATATCAAAAAAGACCAAGCATTTCGACCAAAACCATCATTAGCAGCATGAAGAAAAAGTAGATCCAGGGAGCCTGAACGAGACAGAAGATGCGCAAAACACAAACAAAATCTCTCCTGAGCATAATACGGACCTGTAACAGCATCATTCCACCAAGAGAGGGTAGAACTATTCTTGAAACTGCAACAATCAAGTAGATCAGGATAGATCTGGACCATCTCGTTCAAAGGTGCCACAAACCTCCACGCCAGAAATCATTGAACCACTTGCCAAAGATTCCACCACCCACCGAGGACGACTCCATGTCTCCTACACCGAACCGCAATTGAAACCGCAACGCAGAGACAGATCGACATGCCGACATGGAAGAACCACCAGCATGTCAACTTCCAAAGGAGCCATCTTTCAGATCCAGGATCCCAAGGTCCAGGGCAGCGAAACCCTGAACCACATTCCATCGAAGCACCTCCGAAAAGAAGCTCAGAATAACTCCACCAAATCCGCAACGCCATGCCCGAGGAGACCGCAAGAAAGAAGCACCATCCAAGAAAAAGCCCCGCGTGGGTAGCCAACGGCCACCGAATCCTCTGATGCAACCTTTAAAGAGGCCATGGACCCAGATGACCCGTCTGTGATAGATCATCGGTCAAGACCTCAATCCGCAGCTGACTTCCAGCGTCAAACAGAAACAGCAGATCTGTAGAAACATCCTCCAAAGACGACGAAACCCGATCACCCCAGAAAGATACTCCGCATGGATCTGAAGCCGGAGGCAGGAATCCGTGAGAGGAATCCTAAGGAAACCCTAGAGGAGGCTTTGAGTGACAGAGAGACCCGGGAGAGTGTGCCTCCATCCTATTAGTATTTTTTAGGGTTTTTAGGGTATTTTTTTTAAGTTTTTTATGTATTTTTGGTTTTTTAGAGTTTTTATACATTTTAAGGGTTTAAAGAGTTTAACATTTTCCTTGGGTTTTGAGGGCTTTTACTGGATTTAGGGGTTTTAAATTTACTTTTATGCATTTTTATGCATTTTTATGAATTTTAGGTGGTTTTAGGTATTTTAGGTTTGATTTTGGGGTTTTAGGGGTTTTTGTAATCATTTTTTACCTTTTTATGATTTTAAGTGTTTTTAGGTTTGTATGATATTTTTATGCTTTATTGGGGTTTTAATTTCTTTCAGATTTTTAGGGATTTGTTAATATTTTTATGGGGTTTAATGATTTTTATAGATTTTGAGGGTTTTTAGGGTTCTTTTGTATTTTTAGTCTTTTTTTTGAGTTATTGGGGTTTTTATGATTTTCTATAGTTTTTTAATGTTTTTATTTGTTTGAAGGGTTTTTATAGTTTTAGTTTTTTTGGGGGTTTTATGTGTTTTCGTGTTTTTAGGTTTCTAGGGTTTTTCTGAGGTTGTAAGGGTTTTAGGTCATTTTATGGTTTTTTGAATATGTAATATTTTTAAGGGTTTTATGTATTTTTAGGTTTTAAGGAGTTCTTATCGGTTTTCAACGTTTCAAGGGTTTATTATATTTGTAGATATTTTTTGTGATTTTTTAAGATTTTATGGTTTTAAAGGGTTTTTAGGATTTTGAGGATTTTATGGTTTTTAGGGGTATTATAGTTTTTAGAGTTTTTATGATTTTGCGGTTTTTATGTGTTTTAAGTGTTTATGGTTTTTAATTTTTTTCTTATGGGGTTTAAGGGTTTTATTGATTTTTAGGTTTTTAGGGATTTTGCAAGATTTTTTAGGATTTTTATGGTTTTTAGGGGTTTTTCGGATTTTGAGGATTTTTATAGTTTTATTCGGGATATAATTTTTTTTTGTTTTCAGGGGTTTTTTTTTGAGTTTTTTGGGTTTTTTGTTTATTTAGTGTTTTTTTATTTTTTTAGAGGTTTAAAGGGTTTTTAGAGTTTTTAGTGGTTTTTAGGGTTTTTATGGGTATTTATGGGTATTTAATGTTTTTACGATTTTTTCAGGGTTGTAGTTTTTTTAGGTGTTTGTCCACTTTTTATATTTTTTAGTGGTTTTTTGTGTTTTTTGGTTTTTAATGTTTATAATGTTTTCTTAGGGTTTTAATGTTTTTTAGGTTTTACGGGTTTTTTTTGTTTTTTAAGGGTTTAGGGTTTTTTAGGGGTGTTCTCATTTTTTTCCAATTTTTGGGGGTTTTAAGGGTTTTAGGTTTTAAAGTCTTTCTTAAGGGTTTTTGAGGTTTTTATGTTTTTAGGGAGTTTTTATTAAATTTTTACGATTTTTAATGTTTTTATGGGTTTCATGGATTTTGTGGGGTTTTAGGGTTTTTAGTGAGTTATGATTTTTTTAGGGTTTTTTTTGATTTTTAGGGTTTTAAGGGTTTTTAGTGTTTTTTAACTTTTTCAGTTGTTTAAAGGGTTTTTAAAGTTTTTTGTGGATTTAGAGTTTTTATGGGTATTTAGGATGATAATATTTTTAAGAGTTTTATGGTTTTTAGATTTTTAGTGGTTCTTAGGGTTGTTATTATTTTTAGGTTTTTTGGGGTTTAAAGTGTTTTTAGGTTTTTATCATTTTCATAGTCTTTATTGGGTTTTTATGTTTTTACCTATTATATATATATTTTTGGATTTTTATTTTTTTAGGGTTTTTAGGGATTCTAGGGGTTTTAGGGTTCTTATTGTCTTTAGGGTTTTATGGTTTTCTTGTTTTTTTTGAGTGTTTTTAGAGTTTTTTAGGTTTTTAAAGTTTTTCTAGATATTTTCATCATCTTTAGGTGTCCAAAGGTGTTTTAATTTTTTATTTGTTTTGTGGGTTTTTGTAGGTTTTTAGGTTTTTTTATTTTTTATGGGTTTTTTTCTTTTTTGTGTTTTTTGGGGGTTTATGGTGGTTTTAGTGTTTTTTTTCTTTTTTATGTTTTCAGTGGATTTAATTTTTTTTAGGTATTTAAGGTGTTCTTATGGGTTTTCAGGGTTTTAGGGTTTTTCTTAAATTTAGTAATTTTTATAAATATTTTATAATTTTTAGGGTTTTTAGTGTTTTTAGGGATTTTGACGGGTTTTTGGGTGTTTTTAGGGGGTTTACCATTTTTTAAATTTTAATGGTTTTTAATTGTTTTTAGGTTTTTAAATTTTTTTTTGGTTTTTCTATGTTTTTAGGGTTTTTATGTTTTTAGCGATTTTTTTTATTTTTAGGATTTTATGGGTTTTAGGGATATTTAGGGATTTTAGGGTTTTTGGGGGGTTTTTATGGATTTTTTTTGGGTGTGTTTGGTTTTTTTGTGTTTTTTAGGTTATTTAGAGGTTTTTAATGTTTTTAGAGTTATCAAGAGTTTTTAGAGTTTGTAATGTTTTTAAGGTTTTTTATGGGTTTGTAATGTTTTTATGGTTGTTACGAAGTTTATAGATTTTAGGGTTTTAGGAATTTTTAGGTGGTTTTGGGGTTTTTAGTATTTTTTAGTTTTTTGTGGGTTTTAAGTGTTTTAAAGTCTTAATGTTTTTTTGAGGGTTTTAGGGTTTTAGGATTCTTATGTTTTTTGTGATTTTTAGGGATCCTTATGGTTATTATGATTTTTATGGTTTTTAGATATTTTGGTGGTTTTTTGGGGTTTTTTAGGTGTTTTCGGTTTTATGGTTCTTTTGGGGTTTTAGGTGTTTTATGAGTTTTTTTGGGTTTCTGATGTTCTTTAGTGATTTTAACATTTTTAGGGGTTTAATGGTTTTTATAGTTTTTAGTGGTTTTAGGGTTTTATTGGGTTTTAGGGTTTATAATGTTTTATGGGTTTTATTATTTTTATTTTTTTAAGGTGTTTTATGGGTTTTAGGTATTATAGTATTTTTTAGTTTTTTAGGAATTTTAAGTTTTTTTGGTTATTAGGTTTTCTTAAGTTTTTTTTCAGACTTATAGATTTTTTTACATTTTTTGGGATTTCCGGTGATTTTTTGGGATTTTTATGGGGGTTTAGGTTTTCTATTTATCTTTAGTGTTTTAATTGTTTTTAGTGTTTTTTAGGGTTTTTAGCATTTTTATATTTTTAGGGGTTTTAGGTGTTTTAGGTTTTAAGTTTTTCTTCTAGTTTTTCAGGGTGTTTGGGGTTTCTTACCATATTTAGGGGTTTATGGTTTTTATATATTATAGTGGGTTTTAGGTGTTTTTTGGGTTTTTATGTTTTATAAGGTTTTTTGGGGTTTATATAGTTTTTAGGGGTTTCTAGTGACTTTTAGGGCTATTATGGGGTTTCGTGTTTTAGGGGTTTTATATGATTCTAGTTTTTAAGGGTTTCTTATTATTTTTTAGAGTTATTAGGTTTTTTATATTTTTAGGGGTTTTTAGGGTTTCTTGGTTTTTTTGGGCTTTTTAGGGTTTTAGGGATTTTTTGGTTTTTTTGGTTTTTTAGAGTTTTTAGCATTTTTTGAGTTTTTTGGGGTTTAAGTGTTTTTGGTTTTTAAGGATTTCTTAGAGGTTTCTTGGGTTTTTTAGATTTTTTACATTATTAGTTATTTTTTTTAAAAAAATAGTATTTTTAAGGTTGTTAGGGATTTTAGGGATTTTGAGGGGTTTTAGGGTTTTTTTCTTATTATGGTTTTTTTGGGGTTTTGAGGATTGGTTTGATTTTTTTAGTGTTATAAGGATTGTATATATTTTTAACATTTTAGGGGTTTATAGGGTTTTTATATTTTTGTTTTATTTTTATGGTTTTTATGGGGTTTTAGGGTATTTAACGTTTTAAGTCTGTTTTTGGATTTTAGGGTTTTTACGGGTTTTTAGGGTTTTTTAGGTTTTTGCTTATAATTTTTAGGATTTTAGGGGTTTTAAGAACTTTTATTTTCTTAAGTTTTTCTTTGGGATTTTCATGGTTTTTAGGTTTTTATTAGTTTTATGTATTTTTAATGGTTTTTTGTGTTTTTTGGGTTTTTTAGGTGTTTTAGGGTTTTTAGGGATTTTGAGGGATTTTAGGGTTTTTTAGGGTTTTTTGATTTTTTGATTTTTTTTATGGTTTTTAGTGTACTTTGACGAATTTATGTGTTTAAAAAGAAATTAAAATTATTTAATGGGTTTTTGGGGTTTTACAAGCTTTTAGGGTTATTATGGTCTTCAGGGATTTTTTAGGGTTTTAGAATTTTTAGGGGTTTCTTATAGTTTTTAAGGGTTTTAGTGTTTTTAATATATTTTTTTTGATTTTTTGGGATTTTTTTGGATTTTAGGGATTTTTTGGGAATTTGAGGTTTTATAGGGGTTTTAGAGTTGTTTATTGTTTTAGGGTTTTATTGTTTTTACGTTTTATGGGTTTTATGTGTTTTTAGGATTTTAAGGTATTCTTATGGGTTTTCAGGGGTTTTAGGCATTTTTTTTGTTTTTATGGTTTTTATGGTCTTTTAGGTTTTTTATTGTTTTAGGGTGTTTAGGGATTTTCAGGGGCAAGGAAGATACGAGGGTCAGGCTATTCCCGACCCCCCCCCCCAATTTTATAATTAGAAAAAGACGCAGCAAACAAGGGAGTGGAGGGGTCAAACGACCCACACCAAAAAACCCTTAACAACCCCAGACCCAAAGACCCCCAAAAAAAAGATCAAGAAAAAACAAATACGAAAGGTCCAAATGAAAAGACACACACACAAAAAGTGCATCACTCAATATCACCACCAAAGTCATCCAGCTCCCCACTACGGCAATCTAATCTCGCACCTAGGCCAGCGCCCACACCAGTAAAGCAGAAGTTTGATTCAGCACCCGTATCCATAGAATCCCAGCCTGACTCGTACTCCTCATGCATTCTGAGCATCAAAAAAAGCTTCTCTCTGGCCCTCTTCTACTCAGCAATTTGTGAAAGCTTCTCCCACGTATTGGCATTGAAATTTAGCTGGACCTTCTTGGAGGTGTCTTGGGTCACCATAGGTCACGGGAGGGCAGAGTAATCCTTCCACAACCTACACTTTAGTGGAGCAGAGATGGAAGAATCATCATGCACTGCTTTCTAAGGAATGACTCCATCACTAGCTTCACTTGAGGTCTTTTTGCGCCCTTTTTTTCTTCCAAACCCAGAATTTTCAGCACCCCCTTCTAACAGCTTATTCTTTTCTTCCTTCGACCTGGCCATAGCAGCATTTCTCCGACGATCATCCTCAGAAAATCTCTCTCCGAGTCTCTTAGCTTCCCCCTCAAGGGAAAAACATTCCCATTCAACCATCATCATATTATGAAGTAGCACAGAATGATCTTCAGCTGATGAGACACAAAAAAAACCACGAACCTTTGCAGGATCGAGGCTATATCGCCTAAAACAGTAGTGAGTCATGATAGAGAAAACCCAGTCGGGTCTACAACAGAAGCACACGACATGTCCTCCACTATGGTGGTCCCTTCCGCAATAGGAGGTGAGCCTGCCTCAAAGAGGGTACTCCCCACATCATCACACCCCACAAGCACCAGGGGGAATCACGCTAATCGGTGTGCTGCACCCTAGGACTCTAGGAATTTCATTCTATCACAAACCTCTCCTTATCATCCAAATACATATTCCACTCATCCCCAACTCGCATACCTTGCGCATCCATATCCCCTTACGCAAGCTCTCCCACCAGCACATCATCATCCGCCTGTTTAGCTGAGGCTAAATCCTGAAACATGTTATGAAGAGACACAACATACCCCCTGGGAGTCTGCTACTGCTAGTACCCCTACTACTTATCTTGTAGACCATATCCTCCTCTCTCAGTTTTGGCACCAGGGGGCCCCCAATTGATCATCCTCACACCATTCTTCCATCACAGATGCTTTCCCTTTGTCTAACTATCCCCCTGAGGCTTCACCACATCTGTAGACAACTTCAGCACGGGGCTGATCCTCCCCTTCAGCCAGTAGCACCGCCTCAACAATGAAAACTCCTGAATTACAAGTATCTCCAGCTAAACTTATGCTGAAACCACCCAAGTCCATCAAAGAAACTTCCAGATCAGTCCCAGGCATTTTTCTGTCAAATGGGAAACTTCAGTAACCGGAGGATGGGGTAAGGTCTCGATCACCCTCTTGGCTCCCTTCGCCTCCACCACAGTGTGGGTTGTCTCCCCAGAACTCATCTGAACTGGAGATGAACCAATCCTACCAGGGGAAACATATCCACCACAAAGAGCATTATGCTCAAAGATCCAACATTTAGAACAGAAAACCGACCATGACTCAAATATTACCGGTTGCCTCCACCGGAGGTCCTCCCCTACAGAAATCTTGACAGCATCCACCAGATCTTTTGAAACATCATCCTCATCAAAGGACCTTGGAAAAATGGGGTGGAAAAGGGCCCTAGTCCTATTATCCACACAGAGCAACCTCCCCACCAGATTTCCAAGCGTTGAAAGAATAGAGAAATTATGAAAGGGAAGATGGAGTTCATGAAATATAACCTAAGTCACAACCATCAGATAGTCTTTCATTAGATGAAAGTAAAATCTCCACCGAAAAAATAGAGAAGCGAGCGCCATTGCATATCTGAGGATCTTCCGACTAGGCCAGAACCATATCCTCCTCAGACGCAAAGCGAATCATGATATGGGAACGATCAACCAGACCCACCGTCACGTGATACCTAAGCTTCTAGAAAGAAGAGACAAACCTATCGAAAGCAAACACCGGGGGACGCCACATCGGGAACCTCGCAACCAGAGTCAGGCGGTGTAGATCTGAGGGTCCAGTGAACTCCCGAATCGAGAGGGGAAGCTGCGGACAACCATCAAAGAGCTCCATAACCTTCATACAAAGAACTGTTTCTGGTAAAGTGGGCATCAAATTAGTGGAAGAGAAAGTTGGGGAAGGGAATTCCTCAGAGGGAGGTTCCTCCCATGTAGAGAGGGGGGGGGGGCTTCATTCACCATCGTCTTCAACCTAAAATAGATTTGAAGCCACCATCGCGACAGAGAAAATAACCGGAGCCGCCATCACTTAGAAATTTGAGGGGTTTGAAGTGTTTTTGTATTTTTTATGATATTTTTTAGTTTTTAGGATTTTTATGTTTTTCAGTGTGTTTCAACATTTTTGGGGTTTAAATAGTTTTTATTGGGTTTATAGTTTTTCTTAGTCTTTAGGGTTTTAAGGTCTTTAAGATTATTTTGTTTTTTGGGGGTTTTATGGTTTTTAGGGTTTTTAGGGTTTTTAGCATTTTAGGTTTTTTTAGTCTTTGTGTTTTTTTATTTTTTAAATATTTTATTGTGTTTTTTTGTAGGTTTTTTAGGGTTTTTTGGAATTTTTTGGGATTTTTTAGGATTTTATGGGTTATTTTTTTTAGGGATTTTGATATTTGTTTCATGTTTTAGTGGTTTCTTTTATTCTAATGGATTTTAGATATTTTTAATGGTTTTATGGATTTTTTGGGTTTTATTGTTTTTAGGGTTATTTTCCATTTTAAGGGTTCTTAGTGTTTTTAGGTTTTTAGGGGTTGTAAGTGTTTTTAGGTTTTCAATGTCTTCTTAAGGTTCTTCATAGTTTTTATGGTATTTTAATTTTTTATGGATTTTTAGTGATTTTTTATGTTTTTTAGGGTTTTTAGAGATTTTGAGGGATTTTGAGGAGTTTTGTGGTTTTTTGGGGTGGTTTAATGGATTGTTTTTGTGTTTTATGTTGTTTTTTAGTGTTTTAGGGGTTTTTTGTTATTTTATAGTTTTTGAATTATTTTAGGGGTTTTATGGGTTTTAATAGTTTTTCGTGCTATTATAGTTTTATGGGTTTTTATGGTTTTTATTTTTTTTGGTGGTTTAAAATTTTTTAGGGTATTTATATATTTTTTGGGTGTTTTAGGGGTTTTAGTATTTTTTTAGGTTTCTTTGTATTTTTAAGTGTTTTAGGTTTTTAATATTTTTTGAGGTGTTTTAGAGTTTTAGGTTTTTTATATTTTTAGGGATTTTTATTATTTTTATGGTTTTATATTGTTTTAGGGATTTTGAGGGTTTTTTTGGATTTTAGGGTTTTTAGTGTTTTTATGGTTTTTTTGTTTTTATCTGTGTTATTAGTTTTTTAGGATTGTAATATTATTATAGTTTTTTTTACATTTTCAGTGGCTTACAGTGTTTTTAATGTTTATAGTGGTTTGTTCAGTTTTTTATGGGATTTTGGGTTTTTAGTATTTTTCAAGGTTTTAATGGGTTTTTTGGTCTTTTTAGAGTTTTGAGGGTTTTTATCATTTTTTTGGTGTTTATGGGTTCTAAGTGTTTATTGGTTTTCATAGATTTCTTAAGGGTTTTTAGTGTTTAAGGGTTTTTTTCATTTTTAGGATTTTTAGGGATGTTTTTAGGGTTGTTATGGATTTTTAGATTTTTTAGGGGTTTTTGGGTTCTTTAAAGGTTTTAGCATTTTTTTAGGTTTTATAGGAGTTTTAAATGATTTTATGTTTAAATTTTTCTTTTTTGTTTTTCACTGTTATTGGTTTTTTTCACATTTTTAGGGTTTTATGAATGTTTAGTATTTTTAGGATTTTTTTACGTTTTTAAGGGATTTTTAGGGTATTTAGTGTATTTTATGGTTTAAGGGTTTTTAGGGTTTTATGGTTTTTTTTTGTTTTAGGGGTTTTTTATTTTTTTATGAGTTTTAAGGATTTGTATAGTTTTTTAATGTTTTTAGGTGTTAAAAGGTTTTAATGTCACTTTAGTTGTTTTTTAGTGTTTTAGTGGTTTTTTTGGTTTCTTATGGGTTTTATGGGGTTTAAAGGTTTTTGGGGAATTTTATGGGTTTTTTGTTTTTTTTGGTTTTAAGGTATTTTTGGGGGTTTTAGGGTTCTTGTCATTTTTTATGTTCTTGGTGTTTTATGTTTTTTTAGGTTTATAAGGTTTATTTAGGGTTTTTGGTTTTTTGGGAGTTTTATGTTTTTATGGATTTTTAGGTATTTTTAATATTTTTTTTGTTTTTAGGGTTTTTAGGGATTTTGAGGGTTTTGGTTATTTCCAATTTTTTATGGTTTTAGGGTTTTCAAGTTTTTTAGGTTTTTGATGTTATAATAGGTTTTTAGGGGTTTTATAGTATTTACATTTTTAGGGATTTTTACTGTTTTTTTAGAATTTTTATGGGTTTTTTGGGGTTATTGGATTTTTAGTGGTATTAGGAGTTTTAGGGGTTTTAGGGGATGTTTTAATTTTCTTTTTGAGTTTTTTGTTTTATTAGGGTTTTTTAGTTTTTTAGTGTTCTCGTGGTGTTTTAGATGTTTTAAACAATTTTAGGTATTTGAAGGGTTTATAGGGTTTTTAGTGGGTTTTAGGGTTTTTATGCATTTTTTGGTGTTTTTTGGATTTAGTGGTTTTTTTTTGTTTTTAGGGTTGTATAGGGTTTTATCTTATTTATATTTTTAAGGGTTTTATTAATTTTTAGGATTTTAATGTTTTCTTAAGGGTGTTTAAGTTTTTTTTGGGTTTCTTATGATTTTATGGATTTTTAAGGATTTTTAAGGAATGGGTTTTAGTGCTTTTAGTGATTTTGAGGGGTTTTAAAGGGTTTTTATGGATTTTAATTTTTTTAGTGGTTTTTTTGAGTTTTTATGGGTCTAATGTTTTTTAGAGTTTTTTATGGTTTTTAAGAGTTTAAATGATTTTTAGAGTTTTTAGTGGGTTTAGGAGTTTATGGGTTTTTAGGGTTTTTAAGGTTTTTATGGGTATTTAGGGCTTTTAGGGTTTTTAGGGATTTAAATTTTTTTGGGTTTTTAATAATTTTGGAATTTTTAGGGGTTTTAAATTTTTTTGGTTTTTATATTTTTCTTATAATTTTTTAGGGTTCTTATGGTTTTTTATATTTTATGTACTTTTTATAATTTTTTTTTTATTTTCCTGGGTATTTAAGTTTTTAGGGATTTTGAGTTGTATTATGGTTTCCAAGGGTTTTTACTATTCTAAGGTTTTTTTGGGGTTTTAGGGGTTTTTTAGTTTTTAGGGTTTTAATGGTTTTTAGAGTTTTTAAACTTTTTAGTGGTTTAATGTCCTTTCTGAGTTTTTAGTGGGTGTTTAGGGTTTTTATGGGCTTTTTGGGTTTTTAATGTTTTTGGGGTTTTATGGCCTTTACGGTATTTAAGGTATTTATGTTTTTTTATCATTTTTTAGGTTTTAATGGGGTTTAAGGGTTTTTAGATTTTTGGTTTTTCCTTTGGTTGTTTAGTTTTTTTAAGGGTTTTACATTTTTTTTCAGATTTATATGGAATTTTTAGGAATTTTATGATTTTTAGGGGTTTTGGGGATTTTGAGGGTGTTTATGGATTTTTAGTTATTTTAGGGTTTTTTTGGTTATTTTGGTTTTTATTTTTTTAGTATTTAGGGTTTTTAATTTTTTTGAAATTTTTAAACATTTTTAGGGGTTTAATGGGTTTTTAGTATTTTAGGGATTTTAGGTTTTTATGGGTATACGGGTTTTTCAAGATTTATGCCTTTTATGATTTTTATAGTTTTTTGGGCTTTAAGGTTTTAAGGGGTTTTATAATGTTTTTAGGTTTCTAGGGGTTTTAAGTGTATTTAGGTTTTTAGCATTTTCATAGGGGTTATATGGTTTTTAGGCGTTTTTGCATTTTTTATGTTATTATGCATTTTTATGGATTTTTTATATCTTTATGATTTTTAGGGTTTTAGGGATTTTGATGGTTTTTTGGGTTTTCTTGTTTTTTTTTGTGATTTTAGGTGTTTTTTAAGATTTTTAGGTGTTTAAAGTTGTTTAATGAATTTTTTAACAATATATGGGTTTAAAGGGTTTTTTGTGTTTTTTGTGGTGTTTTAGGGTTTTTATTGTTTTTTAGGATTTTTTAAGGTTTTTAGGGGTTTTAGATTTTTAGGGTTTTTATTTTTTGTGTTTTTTCGGTTTGTTATTTTTTTATTTTTTAGGGGTTATTATTTTTTTGGGTTATTAATATTTTCTTAAGGGTTTTTATGGTTTTTGGGGGTTTTAATTGTTTTTTGTGGTTTTTAGTGATTTTTTTTGGAATTTTACTATTTCTTTGGGTATGTAGTGATTTTGAGGTGTTTACGGACTTTTATGGTTTTTGGGGTTTTAACGGTTTTTTAGGTTATTAAAATTCTTTTATTTTTTAGGGGTTTTATGGTTTTCATAGTTTTTAAACATTTTTAGTGGTTTAAAGGGTTTTTAGTGTTTTAGTGGTTTTTTTGGGTTTTAGGGGTCTTTTGGGTTATTATCGTTTTTAAGGGTTTTTTTGTTTTTAGTTTTTAGGGGTTTTATGGTTTTTAGCAATTTTTTAGATTTTATGTTTTCCTTTGTTTTTAAAGTTTTCTTAGGGTTTTTTTATCATTTTTGGGTATTTTACATTTTTTGGGATTTCTATGTAATTATTAGGATTTTTATGGTTTTGGGGTATTTATTAATTAGGATGGTTTTTAGGTTTTTTAGGGGTTTTAGGGTTTTTATGTTTTTTATGGTTCTTAGTGTTTTATGGTTTTTTTGAGTATTCAGGGTTGTAAGGTTTTTAATTTTTTTAAACATTTTCATTGGTTTAAAGGTTTTTTAGAGTTTTTAGTGGGTTTTATGGGGTGTTAATGTTTTTGGGGGTTTTAGGGGTTTAAGGGGTTCTAAGATTTTTGGTTATTTTAGGGGTTTTATCATTTTTTAGGTTTTTAGGGGGCTTAAATTTCTTTAGTTTTTTTATTTTTTTATTAGGGGATTTTAGGGTTTCTATGGTTGTTTATTTTTTTAGATATTTTTACGAATCACAGGTTTTTTAGGTGTTGTTAGTATTTTTTTGGATTTTGGGGGGTCTAAAGGTTTCTTAGTGGTTTTGGGTTTTTATTGTGTTTTATGTGTTTATTTTGAGTTTTTTTGGGTTTTATGGTTTTTATTTTTTTCATCGTTTTTAGGGGTTTAATGTGTTTTTAGTGTTTTTAGCCGTTTTTAGGGTTTTATGGGTTTTATGTTTTTTTTTAAAATACTTGATGTTTTTTAATGTTTTTCGAACATTTAGGGTTTTTAACAATATTTAGTTTTTAGGGGTTTATGTGTTTTAAGGTTTTTAATGTTTTATTAGGGTTTTTAAAAGTTTTATGGGTTTAAAAAGATTTTATTGATTTTTTTGGGATTTTTTAGTATTTTTATGATTATTTACGGTTTTTAGGGATTTTGAGAGTTTTTATGGTTTTTAGTGTTTTTTGGGTCTTAAAATTTATTATTTTTTTTAGGGGGTTTGAGTTTTTTTATATTTTTAAGCTTTTTATAGAGTATTTCAGGGTTTTTAGGGTTTTTAATTTTATTAGGGATTTTTAGGGATTTTTAAGGATTTATTTAGGATATTTTTATTTTTAGGGTTTTTAGGGATGTTGAGGGGTTTTGTGGGTTTTATATGGTTTTTTTGGTTTTTTTGGTGTTTAGGGATTTTTTTTTGAGTTTTTAGGGTTTTAAAGTTTTTAGAGCTCTTTTAAAAAATTAGGGGATTAAAGGGTATTTTTGTGTTTATTGGGTTTTTAGGGGTTTTATGGGTTTTTAGGGTTTTCAATGTTTTTTGGGGTTTTTATGGGTTTTAGGGGGTTTAAATGTTTTTAGGGTCTTTTTAGAGTTTTTAGAGTTTTAGGGGTTTAAAGAGTTTAGGTTTTTAAGGTTTTCTTAGGGGTTTTCATTATTTTTATGTATTTTTAATTATTAATGGGTTTTTAGGATTTTTTAGGATTTTTTCTAGTTTTGAAGGTATTTAGTGATTTTGAGTGTTTTTAGGGATTTATGGTTTTTTAGAGTTTTTTTACATTTTTAGGTTTCTAAATGTGTTTTTGAGTTTTTAGTGGATTTTTATGGTTTTCATGGGTTTCAGAATTTTTAAGGGTTTTGGGGTTTTTATGGTTTTTATGGATTTTAACGGGTTTTATGGTTTTTAGGATCTTTTAGGGTTTTTAGAATTTTAAGGTTTTTAGGGGTTTAAGTGCTTTTACGTTTTTAATGTTTTCTTAGAGTTTTTTATGTTTTTTAGGTTTTTTTATGTTTTTAGGGATTTTAAGGGGGTGTTTTGGATTTTTAGGTGTTTTTGGTATTTTGAGTGTTTTAGGGGGGTTTAGGGGGTTTATAGTTTTTTAGGGTGTTTATAGTTTTTAGGTTTCTTTGGGGTTTTAATTGGTTATTGGTTTTAAATTTTTTATAGGGTTTTCTGGGTTTGTATGATTTTTTAATGTTTTTAGTTATTTTTAGTGATTTTTTAGGATTTTTTGGTTTTTTATGGTTTCTAGGGATTTTGAGGGTTTTTTGGGTTTTTATAGTTTTATTGTTTGTAAGGATTTTATAAGTTTTTATGTTTTTATGGTTTGTAGAGTGTTTAGTATTTTTAGTGGTTTAAAGGGTTATTAGAGTTTTTATGGGTTTTAGGGGGGTTTACTATTTTTAAGGTTTTTAGTGGTTTTATGGTTTTTTTGTGTTATAGGTTTTTAGTGTCTTTTTATGTTTTTTATCATTTTTTAGGATTTTACAAGTTTCATTTTTTTTAGGTTTCTAAGGTTCCCTTATGGTATTTTTAAGTTTTTAGGGTTTTTTACGTTTTTAGGGGTCTATAGGGAGTTATTTTTTTATTTTTTATGGTTGTTTAGGTTTTTAGGGATTTTGAGGGTTTTTTGGGATTTTTAAGGTTTTTCTGGTTTTATGGATTTCAAGGGGTTATTTTTTTTAGATTTTTATGGTTTTATGGTTTTTAGAGTTTTTTTTAATGTTTTTAGGGTTTTAAATGGTTTTTAGAGTTTTTAGTTTTTTATAGGTTTTATGAGTTTTTTGGGTTTTTATGGTTTTTAGTTGTTTTAATGCTTTTTATGGTATTTAATGTCTTGTTAGTATTTTAGCGTTTTTTAGGTTTTTTAGGGGTTTTATTATTTTTTGGTTTTTAAGGTTTTAAAAGTGGTATTCATGTTTTTTAGGGTTTTTTTATGTGTGGAAATTTTTTAGGTATTTTTATGATTTTTATGGGTTTTTAGGTGTTTTAGGGATTTTGAAGGTTTTTATTGTTTTTTGGGTTTTTAGGGATTTTATCATTTGTAATTTAATCATGGTTTTAACCATTTTTAGGTTTGTTATGATTTCTTATAGATTTCTGGGGTTTTGAGTTTTTTGTGTTTTTAGGGTTTTTAGGTTTTTTATGGATTTTATAGTATTTTAGGGGTTTTAATGCATTTGGGGATTTTGAGTGAGGTTTTTTGGGTTTTTTGGTTTTTTGGGGGTTTAGGGTTTTTTTTATTTTTTAGTGTTTTGATTATTTTTTAATGTTTTTTAATGTTGTTTAGGTTTTAATGTGTTTTAAGAGTTTTTTTTTATTTTTATGGGTTTTTAGGGTGTCTATGGTTTTTAGGGGTTTTTATGGTTTTTATGGGTTTCATGGTTTTAGGGTATTTTTAGGGGTTTTAGGGTTCTTAGAATTTTTTAGGTTTTTTGGGGGTTTTAATTATTTTTAGTTTTTTATGGTTTTCATAGGGGTTTTCAAGGTTTTATGGTTTTTAACCTTTTTAGGAAATTTTTGGTATTTTTTTATAATTTTTATGGTTTTTATTGTTTTTATGGATTTTGAGGGTTTTTAGGGGTTTTAGTGTTTTTTAGGGGTTTCATAATTTTTATATTTTTATGGGTATTTAGTGTTTTTTGGGTTTTACGGTTTTCTTAGGGTTTGTAGTGTTTTTGACACTCCTTTTTTCACATGGGGATGAGAAGATTTAAAAAGAAATACCTCTAGAAATAATGAGGTGATGTGCCCCAGAAGGATCAAGGGAACTCGACCAAATTATCCTATATGCACCATGTTTGTGCACCAAGAATCTCATGCATACGCTACCTACGTTGCCTAAAAGGTTCAGCCCCTATTGTGTGAGGCCCCTGTGCGGGACACCTGTGTGGGGTACCATTCGATTGACTTCCTTCACCAACGGTCCCATGTTTTTCTATAAATAGGAACATAGGGATCCTCATTTGAAGATTTGGAATACAAGAAGAAACCTCAGAGCTCTGATCATGCATCCCCTTCTCCCAGGCCCTCAAAACCGTTCAGGTAACTCGTTAAAACCTAATAGAAGAGGGAACTAAGGGGAATATTGGGATCAATCGCCCTATAGGGTCTAAAACACAAGAAAACTATGAGAAGACCTCTCCACCCTAATTGAGAAACACTAGCGCTAAGGACCCATCCCAAACCAAGGTCTTATCTGAGACCATTTGAGGGACACTTGAGAAAACAATTGGTGCCTATAGAAAGGCCTTTCCCATGTTTTGTTTCCCATGTTTTCCATCACCAAAGGCATCTGCAGCTCATGTAGGCCTACCTTTCATGAAGCACTTCCAGTTCCTCATAGATTTACCCTATATAAAGAACCATCTTATCACCCATCCATAACCTGCATGAGCTACATTCTAAGACCCCTTTGAACCCACTAATGGAAGTGATCCTCTAACTCTGGATAATGTTTCTAATGGGGACCAAATTGAAGCCTCCACCAGTGCTTCCAGATGATCACAACCAAGTCGTGTTACATGCCAATGTGTCTCTCATTCAGTTATGCATTCCATTAGCCATAGGTATCCCACACTTGTCCAACCTGATGGGTGGGGTCCTCATGATGTGTTTATTTTTTCATTCCTTTGGTCATGAGGATGCCAAACCTAGAGGTAGTGACAAGGTTCTTCTTGTCTGAGATGCAAGGGAAAGGAGTTCTCCCCTTCTCATCTCTAAGACCATGAACCTCCCATTTTGAGTAGTGAGGGTGTGGGTATCACGCTTGATTTTCCCTTTGATTGGGATTAGTGAGTAAACCTCCTCTCTTCCTCTAGAATAAGGAGTAGGAAATCCCTCTTGGAGTAATCCTCTATACTGTATTATGTGCAATAGCCATATGAGTAGTCCAATGTGACTATCTTGGTTATGAAAACTGTAAAGGATACAGGAACATCAAATCCATTTCTTCTTCTCTCATATCCCTAACCTATTCCACAAGCAGAAGAATTATTTTGTTGTTTTTCATATATTACACTTCCCCCTGTTTCTCGTATCCGATCATGACTCATGTGGGCTTAGAGTTTAGTAATGATCATGAAATCTTCATGGACTTATGAATGTCTCAACATAGAATCCTATTTTGGATTTTCTTCTCACCTTCTTTAGAAGGCACTCCATATACAAATGTTTCTTAATCATTGTATCCATCTTACGAGACTCCCATTCGGTATAAGCCTCAGCCATCCTCATGACAACCAAGGGCGTCCTTTTAGTTGTAATACCTGGCCAAACCTCTAAATCACCCTGATTCAAAATGCTCCACCTGGTTCCAGATACATGGGACTCCTCCTATGTGTATTCCCCAAAACTATGTCATATCCTATCAAAGAACCACATTCCCCTGTAAGAAAAACCATCATAGATCCTCTATAGGTGTGGGTCCTTGAAACCATCGAACTACATGGGCTTTAATTTCCATCGAAGTGGGATATTTATGAATCCTCTCTCATCTCCAAACTAAAAACCTCAAATTCACCCTAATATTTTCTAGGCCACATTCCTAGTAGGGTCTTAACCAACCAAAGAAGAAATGCTTCCTATGAGATCCTTATGTTGTTCCATCATAAGTCTCACACCAACCCTTGGTTAAGCATATTTATCCAAGACCCCATTGCCGCAAAATTTTAAACTTTATGTTTTGGTCCTCATCATATTAACTTATAAGGTTTGATGTGTCTTGTTAAGTGGAACCAGACTACATGGGTTTTGATTCCTTTCAAAAAGATATGTTGGAAGACTATATCATGGTTCTAATCTCGATATGAACTCCCATCTCCCTAGATGATGATAAATTCCAGAGTTCCCTTCTATGTGGATTAAAACTAGCATCTTAATTATAAAAGATTAAGGAATATCTATTCTATATAAAAAGGGTAAAATTTTTGAGAACCATGGATACATACAGATATCCCCATCGATATATAATCTTGGATAATTAAAGATGATTTTATAATGAATATATTCTAATAACTTATTTTTAATATAGAGTGACTTGAGTTATAATTTGGATTTAAAAAATATTTAGTGAATATGTCCTAAATATATAAGAGAGCCCTAGAGCAGGAAACAATTCCATTCAAAAGGGAGTGATGATCCCGAAATCCCATCTTTTCAACCACTATGAGTACCTATGAATTGATGGACCATTTCATAACAATATCTTAATTTTAGAAAGGAGGTTTGTGAAACATATAAAATAAGGGAATAATTGTGTGTTTATGATTCCATGAAAAAAACTCATTAGATGCTATCTAGAGATAGTGGACCTGACTTGAAAGATTGTAAAAATCTAAACCCCCTGTAATTAATCCAAAGGGTGCAAAAATATCCAAAGGTAAATAAAAATGGTGAACCTGATGTCAATCCTTAACCAAGATGACTATGCCACCCACATGTCAGGACCCTTCAAACTCATGAAAATTGGAGCAGTACAAACATAGATCCAAAAAAATCAATTTTCCATGATTTTTTATTGAGATTCTTCTTTTATATGGTTTACTTATTTATTCTTTTCACCTACCTTTGATGAATTTTCTCATAGAAATCCCTTAAATCCAATAGTATCTCACTAATTCATGAAGACATATTCCTCTTCTATCGTTAAATATAGATCCCCGACAAAATAGAGGAAATCGTCACCAACCGAGCATCTACAATGCTAGTTCTCAAATTCATTAGTTTGGGAGTACCACCAAAATGTAATCATCCCTACCTTGGAGGCATCTCGATTGGCCCTCCAACTCATGTATCCCAACCATTAATCTGCCAAAAAGTGGTTGGTGGTTCAAATGCAGATGGTACCAATTTCCATCTCCAACCATTTTGAGATCTTATCCACATAATTCATTAATCAAATCTCTCCTTTTCTTAGGGAGGTAAATCAAAAGGCCATAAAAGGCCTCATCCAGAATATAAGGGGGTCCCTCCAAAGGAATTCTTACAGTAGTATCCACTTCCAACACAACATGGCAGTGAAACCTTAGCTTGATGAGGGTGTCAAACATGGAATCCTAGCCTCGGTCACCTAGACCCAGGCACACAAGATGTCCCACCAATGGTAGTAAAAAATAAACAAGGAATAGGGCTACACCTCTATCTCATCTGATAAATACCATCAAAAAAATTGGTAGTAAATAGATATTAGGCACAAACACCATCCCATACCAACCAAAACTTCCAGAATACTCAATTGGCAGTGTCCATGGAAGATAGACAAAAAATATGTTGGAAAATTGTGAATAGGAACAAAAACCTTCCCACACCAAGAAATCCTACTATTTAAATTTTAGTAGAACATCGTGACTAGGAACACACACCCATCTACATCCATTAATCCTGTCAGTATTATTGTCTATAATAAATTAGATAAACCCTCAATAAAATACCAAAAACAAATAGGGGATGAACCACATCTATACTCTCACACTTGAGTACTATTAGTAAAAACTAAAATGAAAATTGAGGATAGGAGCAGGCACACACCATTGCACCAGCCAACAAATGTGAATATATCTTCATTATAGATACTGTAGTTACCAAGAACATCCAGAAAATAGTGAAGGGGAAGATGAAAATTACTTCTCACATCCTACAAACCTTTCAAAACATAATAAAGGTAGTGGTAGTGGTTTCGAGGTGGTCACAAAACACCGTCCACATTATTTTGGTGACTCATCATCATGTCACTCTGAAGCATAATCTTACATCTTCTCCCATCCAATAGGTTCTTGGTCCAAAATTCCCCATGATATATGGACAACCGGATAGGTACCACACTCATATTCTAACTAGGGGTAATCAGTTTACCCTAGTGTCCACTCTCTAGAAGTCTCACTACCCTACTAAAATTCCATAGACTAGTTATTAAATTCTAATAGTAACACGGTAGATAATAATATTATATTTATATTGTGAAAAAATCTTTCACTAACATGTTTCCCATGTCACTCACAAGAAGGAATCCAGAAGGAAGCCTCGTCAAATGAAAATGGAAAATGAAGTGTCGGACTAAAATCCTAATCTTCTTAATGTTAAAGTTCTTGAAGCCCTTGTAATTTTATCTCTGGTGGATTAGGATCCTACATTTCCTTTACCAAATTAAAAAAATTGTATCAATAGTTATGGAGGTAATCCTTGTACATCATACCATGAAGGATTTCATCATGACATGATTGATCTCAACATCCAATCTCATGATGACTGTCGTGGCAACCGTCTGTATGGCCAGAAGAACAAATAGCAAGAAGGTCCCCCTTGCTATCATCTTCCCTGAAGTTACTCCCCATGGTATATATTGCAGGAACTCTCCATGAATTCAGACATCAATATATAATGGTATTCCTACCCATTATGGCATTCTCTGTGAAGAACATCCCTGCAAAAGTCATTCTCTTCAACAAGAAGGACCTCCCATTACTCATTTAATGATGAGAAATCGCTCATACCATAAGGAACTTGGGAAAATGAGTCTAGTAATTGATTAAACCTTATCATTGATAAGTTAAATCCTTTCTCAGTAAGAAAAAATCCCAACAAATGGCCATTCTCTAAACTACCCATGGATCACTCAGCAACAAGTGTGACATAGGAAAAAATCCCTACCGATCCTGCTATTTACAATAATGTAGTAAGGAAATATCCACTTTGGTCCAAACAATTTGAGGATACTCTAGAAAAATACAAATAAGACCTATTGAACATGAGGATATAGTTGTCCATGTACAATATACCATTCATGTTTTGGCCTTTATTACTCACCAATATAGTATTCCATTGGAGTTTCTAGAAAATTATACACACGACATCTGCCTCAATGTATGTAATACTATTCATCACTTAAAATAAAAATAATTCCCATATGATAAGTATCAAATCCAAATAATTTTAACAGAATGGATATACCATCAAATCAAATTAGTTTCCCTCCTAGCCTCACGACACCTGGAATTGGGAAAACAAAAAGGATCCATTCAACATTCTTGTCTTGACACGTTAAAAGATTTGCATCAGCTTGTAACAAATTCCCCATATAGTGTTCACTTAATTAGATAGAGAGAGAATGTGGAATTTCACATGACTTTTATCTCTCATCATATAAGTCCATCAAATGTGCCATTAAGTAATTTCATGTCTTCATGGTGTCTTGAACAAATAGAATTAGTATATGATAACTAGTGCACTAAAAAAACCATCCCTGAATGAATAATTAAAATATTGATCTAATATATTATGATACATAAAAATAATTACATCAAAAATATAAAAATATTGAGAAAGACACCTACTTTAGGGAAGTTTACACATAAAAATTTCATGTAAATTTTTAAAAACTTTCGGTGGTTTTAAATAAATTTTTGATCCAAATGAACTTAAATGTCAATGTTTTCGTAATTTTTTGGAATTTTTGAATATGGAATAAAAATGGAATTATTTTATCAAAATTTTTATGAAATATAAATTTTAAATTTCATTTATGAGTTTTGGAACTACTTGTCACTAGACCCATACCAATTGACCTATATAAACAGTTTTAGACAAATAATTTGATAGGTACCTTGAAATGAACCTATAACGATGATTTGGAAAAAACAGATTGTATAGGTAACATTATATGACCCTATACCAATGGTTTTGGAACAACTGTTGGTATAGATCATAACTATTCCAATGGTTTTAGAAAAACCGTTGGTATAGCTTCTATAAAATGAACCATTATCAATGGTTTTTCTAAAACCATTTGTATAGGTGATGGATATACTAGTGGTTTGGCTAAAATAATTATTATAGATTCCATTTAAGTACCTTATAACAATGGGTTTTTCAAAAAAATTGGTATAGGCTACAAAAATTAATATACATATTCCAATACTTTGGAAAATCATTGGTATAATTATTTTCAATTTTAATGAATTAATTTATCAAATAACATTGAATACATGAAAATATAATTTACTTTTAAATATAAATATGAAAATTTATTATATTATGTTTCCAAAAATCATTTTAGCTTAGTGGTTAGGTTTTTGAAATATAAATCGGAGGTGTAGTGATAAAAACCTATCAAGGGTTTTTTTATTTACCTATACCAGTAGTTTTTGAAAACCATTTGTATAAGTATTTCATATTATCTATACCAGAAGATTGAAAACCATTTTTATATCCCACCAATACCAATTTTTTCTGAAAACTATTGGTATAGGTTTATACTAATACCAAATAATCCAACAGACCCCAAAATTGTTGGTATACCCTATACCAATGGTTCCAAACCATTGGAATCATATTTTTTTTCCAATAGTTTGGTTAGTATGACTGAAATATTCTAACTTATTTTTACTCTTTTCAAGAGGATTGTTTTATAAAAAAATATGTTCATCTTGGGATAGCCCTCAACTAGGGTTCACACACCATATAGGTGGATGATAGGGGGCCATATGACCATGTTGTCCCATAGAAGAGCCATCCCGTGAGGGGATATGCATGGGGAATAAAGATTTACATATAGCCCACTAGTGGTCAAATACCATGGGTTCATTAGGCCACGGTTGTGAGTTTTTTAGCACAGGGTGACTCCGTGAATTGGTGGGAGGTAGGATTCACTAGGATGGGGTGGTCCATTGTAGTGGTTGGGGGGTCCTTTGACCCCTATGTAATATCACTATTTTGGGAGATCAGTGATCATGCTTAGATGATCTCACCTCTCACCTCACCGATTTGATGTGGGATTAATGTTTTTCGTGGATTTTAACCAAAACACCATGACTTATCTCATTCATGACTCATACAGATCAACCTCCCTACTCTACCATGCTCCATTGATGGCAACCCTCTATATTCATTGACAACCACTCCTCCTTACCCAAAAATTCCATGCCCAACTAATGAAAATATCGACTCGAGCTCCATCATCACCACTGAAGATAGCCACCATCATGGATTTCCTCACAGGTATCATACAACCTTTATGATCACATTTTTAAGTTCATATTGCCACTTTGAAGGTCGGATGAGATAGAAGAGGCCACTTCCACTATCAACCTTCACCATCCAGGTCTCCATGCCACTACCATGAAAGCAACCTATCTATACCATGAATGAAGGTGGAATTATATGTTGTACACATAAACTGACACACATGGAATTCATCCATACTAAATTCATTCACCTGAGACCTTTGAGTGTTCCATTATTCACTCCCACTAGTCTCATGGGTGATTTTAAAGGATAATATCATGAGGGGTAATGTTTGAAGATATGAAGATCCTTGGGTCTTTAGGGAGAGCCTTGAATGAGGGGGAGGCCAAGGCTGGTCCATTATTTCCTATAAAATGATCCGATGTAGTGCCACCAAAGGGATTCAACACCAACAGTTGTGAATCAACCACAGATGGCCAAGGTCATACTGTAATTTCGTATTTATTCTATTTTTCATTTTCTTAAATTTTTATTGTTTTATTTTTAATTTAGTTTTTAAATAAATTAATATTTCATTAATTTTTATAATTTTGTTTCTTCCACCCATTTTATCCTTTATTATTATTATTATTCTATTAATTATTATTATTATTATTATTATTTAAACATTTTTATTTATATTTTATTTTATTTTCTATTTTATTTTATTAGTCTCTCTATATCTTCTTCTTATTTCATTTTTATCTTTTATTCTTCTTATTTTGTTAATTATTTTTATTTTATTATTCCCTACTCCTCTCATCAACCAATGTGATCTCTTACTTTGAATAATGAGATGCTAACCCAAGTCTTTGCTCAGGGAAGGTTGAGTTGTTCTTTATTTTTTATTAAATATTATTTTATGTTTATTGTAGATATGAGTATCATTGCATGGGTGAGGTGAATGTCCCCAGTGTGGTGGATGTCCAACAAGACACGTAACTCAATTTATTTCTATTCTATTATTTAATATCTTTTCCCGATCATAATTGGACACCTCTTCACATGATGGAGCTGAGAGAATTAATGGTTCAAATTTAATCAATATATTTTATTCCTGGAAAATGGCACACCCTAGACCAAGGAGTGTCAACAAACATGATTATAAGAGGAGGTGGAATTTAAAATTATTAGTAATTCAAGGATTCTATAATTTCTAAATAAAAAAGAATAGTAATTCATCATGAGATTTCGTGTTTGGATTATCAAAATAAATTCAAAAAAATAAAGGATAATAATTATTGATCCCAAAACCAAACATAATAATAGGTACTTTTTTTCTAATTTTATTCATTTTATATTTTCATGTTAGTATAAGTTTAGAATTTCCATATTCATGTCATTTAAATATTTAGAAATATAATCGAAAATAAAAAAAAGTATCCATTTCTATCATAAAAAACAAAAAAAATTAGTTGATTTAGATAAAGTAGGTGAAAAAAATAAGATACTCTTCATGTGAGATTACCCTACTCATCCATTGTACTTCCCTAGGAAAATAATTTGTTTTTTCCACACCCTACAACAATATTTCATATAAACTAGTACCATTAAAGGGGATCCAATCAATAGTGTACTTATCATTTTATATTTTCACATTCTAGATTTATTTTCATTGATTTTAATTAAAAAATATATAAAGTTATCTTTTCTCATGATGTTTTAAAATGATTATTTGGTGAATTCATTGAAAAATTATCCACAGTTTTAAAAACCAATTATTAAATCAACCTTGTCCATAGATGATGGTCTATTTTTTGTTTATAGACAAGTGATGTTATTTTAGAAATCAAATAATATGTAGAAATCATTCAAATAATTTATAATTGGCCTGAGGGAGGAGATGAAAAAATAAATTTTTTAAGTGATGTCCTAAAGAATAATTGAGTAGTCCAATTACTTTCCAAAATTTTATCAGGATTGAAAGGAACAAGAAGATATCCTATTAGTATTCCATAATTTTTCTGAGGAAATAAAATAATTTGAGGAGCCTAACTACCTTCTTTCATCCACTGAGTCTCAATTTAAAGAGGCACTCACCACTGAGGAAGTGATTAAATGATAAAAAACTCTTGGAGATGAACTTATTTAAAATTATTTTTATTATATTATTAGATATTATTTGAGTATCACCCCTTATAGTTTTTAAATTTCATATCTGGTTAATTATTTCAAGGTGCTAGAGTAAAATTATGAAACTGGACCTTCAGCTATCGAGGAATACATAGAGATCTCTTATTTTGATGAACATGCATTTAGGGAGGCCCATGAAGAAGTCAAAGTAGGTGATCCTAATGGAATTAATATAGAGGATTCTAATTTTGAAATGGATAATATTTTTGATTATTCAAATTTATATTTTATTCATGAAAAATTACCTTCTTACATTCCCTTTGATCATTAAATTCATCCATCCCAAGATTATCCAGCAATGATATAATAAGTGGACGTTACAGAAGTAGTGAAAAATTAGGAGGTTGATCCATACTTCATCCTACCCCCACCATACAATATATTGCTAATTGTAAAGGGGATGGATCTAGTATACTCAAGTTATGGATCATTCCTTTACACTAACAAAGAATCACAAGCTAGTAAAATTCACATGTGGTTGTTCAAATCCAAAAATATCCACCAACCATTAAAATATGGATAAAATCTGGTACTACCCTCTTTAGTTAATCAAAATTATGGTCCCACTTGGGGGATCATACCAAGACTTATCCCTTTACAATATTTACAGTAATTTATATTTAAATTTTATTCATAGTATTATTATATCATTTATCCCACTCACTCTTATCTTTTTGAGCTTAAATGAAATGAATGTTTTGCTTAATTGAGTAATTCTATTTAGTAGGAACATGAAGGCATAAGGAATCCCCTAAAAATTTGAATGAATAAGACTAATATTAATGGTAAAGGGATTTCTATATTATTTTTTATCTTTTAAACTCTCTAAATTGTTTCTGAAATTATGATTTGAGTGGAAATTTCATCCCCACCCTTGAATTATTTCTTTACTTGGCTAATCTATGAGACATGAGTTTCTTAGTAATCCAATGACGCCATGTTTTATATTTAAATATTAATAAGATTTAATTAGTAAAATGGATTACTTGATTATTAATGTGAATCATGCATATTAAAATGAGGACTCATGATTTCAGGAAATTGATTGATTCATGTAAATGAAATTTCCCAACTATTTTACATGTATTGAATTTCTGAAATTTGTGTGAATTTATTTTTTATTATTAATAATTCCTTGATTTATTTTATAATATAATTTTCCCATTCTCAAGAGGAGTTCTAGACCATGTACTTCCAATTTATTCTTGAGCATATTTATTGAGTAATCTTGGGACATGCCACATTATAAACAAACATTCAAAATTTTCAAAACTATGATTATGCAAGAACACATTTAAAATGATTGAGGATTATTTTAAAAAATCCAATATACTTGAAATCCACCATTAAATAAATACTTGTTTAGACCTTAGAAATCATTAATTTTTTTGTTAGGAATGAGACTTATTTCAAGTCATTTTTACCCATTATTACCCTACTATTAGTAATTTCATGATATTTTAAATTTAAAGTGTGGGGGTGAAGGTAATCATGGTTAATGAGATGATTTTTATTATAAAGAAGAATTTTGGGGGGTGCTACCATGGGTATTGAAAAGGTTTTTTGATTCATAAATTTTAATTTATTGTTTTATGCCTTTAAAAAAATAGAAAATGGTAAAAGGAACAAAAAAATGAGAAATATGGGTTGTGATATTGGAAGACCCAAAATCACCATTACTAGACCTATAATTTGTATCATATGTGGTTAGGTGTTTGATGTGATGTTTATTCTAAGAATAAATTTTGGAAAAAATCAAAAGGTTCTTTTAAAAAGAATAAAAAATTGTAAAAGTAGGGAAAATTTCAAGAGGGTGAACAAATCATTCATTATTCTTAATTTGACCAGGATCTTTTCTTTTAGTTTTTTGGATATTAGGATTTGTTACGATTTGAAGGGAATAATTCCATTTAACATTTATTTGTTATATCATGCACAATAATTATGATATAATCCTCCTCATTGAGCCATAATATTGAAACATCAATTCATACAAACCTTAATCCTCGTAGTCATTTAATCCTTTAATGAAAACCCTCATGATTTTATGTTTCTTTTTTCATTATAAAGTGAATAAATTAGTTCATTTACAAGACCATGGATAAGTACCATTTTCTTAGTATATAAACATAATTCTACTTTAATTTTAACATGAGAGATAAGTTAAAGTATTCAAAATTGTGGTAAATTATGATTTGTCATGTTTAAAAAATAATAAATTAATGAACTTGAATGAATAATAAAAGAATTTATTTCATTTTTCAAAGGGAAAATTAAAATTTATGAATTGATTATTTCATTGAAATTTGATAAAATGAGTTGATAATTTTTGTGGAATTTGAAATTTTGATTTAATATTGATAGTTATTTTCTTTTATTACTTCGAAATTTGAATATTGAATAACATTGGGGTGATCTTAAATTCCTTGTCGATATTTTGTGCTCGAGGAAAATCATGGTTTATGTGTGGGGGTATTTGAAACATAGAAATTTAATGCATATTTTTTTATCAAATTTCAATAGTTTTAAATAAATTTCTTATTTAAATGACCTTAAATGTCAATGTTTTTGTAATTTGTGGGAAATTGTGAAAGGTGAATCGAAATGGAATTATTTAAAAAACTATGATGAATTTTGCATTTGAAATTATATTTATGAGTTTTCTTTATTATTTTTCAAATATTCTAACTTATTTTTACACTTTTCATGAGGATATTTTTACAAAAAAAGGCCATCCTAGACAAACCCTCAACTAGGGCCCACAGACCTCATAAGTGGCCCACAAGGGTCCACCTTACATTTAGGTCCATGAGAGAGACAACATGAGAGGGGATACACATGGGGAATAAAGATGTGTACAAGGCCCATGGGTGGTAAAATCCCAAAGTTCATTAAGCCACTATTGAGAGTTTTGGGACACAGGGAGACTCCGTGTGGTGGTGGGAGGAAGGCGTTTCTGGGATGGGGCAGTCTACAATAGCTGTAGGGGGTCTTATAGCCTCTTTATGACTTTATATACATGGTATATTCACACTATGGATTATATACACTCACCTCCCACCTCTCCTATTTGATATGGGATGAATTTGTTAATAGATTTGAACTAAAATTCCACTGTTTCGCTAAGTTGCAACTCAGAAAGATTCTGCAGCCCTGATCTATTGTGCTTCACTAATGGACCCCCTATCCATTCTCCAAATTCTTCTATTCCTCACCCGTAAATTACATGGAAAACCAATGAAATACTCTTCTTGAGATCCATCTTCACCACCAAATCATGTCACCACCATGGATCACCTCTGAAGCATCATAAAATTGTGGTTAGCCCATTTCAAAGCTCATCCAACCTCATTAAAGGCCATATAAGGAGGAGGCCACTACCACTACCTCCATTCACCATCCATGTCACCATTACATTCCCATGAAAACCACATCTTCATGCCATTCAATAAGGTGGAATTACATGGTGTCCACATATGCTTCCCCATGTGGAATTCTTCCATGCTAAATCCATTCACATAGGACCTTTAGGTTTTTCATTATTCACACATGCAGGTCTCACGAGCGATTTCAAAGGAAAATATCATTGGGTTGGGGGTTTAAACGTGTGAAGACATGAAGATAATCATGTCTTAGGAGAGATCCTTGAATGAGGGGGAGGCTAAGGTTGGTCCTTCATTTTCTATAAAAGGTGATAAGGCCATGCCATTAAAGGTATTCGACACCCATTGATTGGAATCCTCCATAGAGGGAAGATTACATGATGAAATTTCATATTTCTTTCATTTTTATATTTTTTTATTACTTATGTTTTATTTTAATTCAATATATATTTTAATTTATTTTTTGAATAAAATAACAATTCATGCATTTTTATAATTTTGTGTCTTCCACCAATTTCATCCATTATTATTCATCATATTCTTCTTTTAATTATTATTATTATTATTATTATTATTATTTTAACTTTCTTCTTTTTATTTTATTTTATTTTTTATTTTATTTTATTACTCTCTATCTCTCTTTATCTCTCTCTCTATCTTATTCTTCAATTTTTGTTATTTTATTCTTATTCTATATTTTATTCTTTTTATTTTATTATTTTATTCTTCTCCCATTCCACCAAAGTGATCTCTTACTCCCAATAATGAGAGGCTGACCTGAGGGTTGTCTCAGGGGAGGCCAAGGTGTTATTGAGTTTTTCTTAATGTTTAGTTTACATTAATGGTAGATATGAGTTACAATGCATGGGTGAGGTTAATGTCCCTAGTGTGGTGATTGTCCCCTAAGAAATGAAAATCAATCTATTTATATAATTTTGTTTAATCTATTTTCCCTCTATTAATTGGATTTATCTTCACATGATGGAGTTGAGGGAATCAATGGATTGAACAACATCTATAGAGTTGGGTCCTGGATAATAATACACCCTTGAACAAGGTGTTTAATCAACCATGGTTACCGAAAGAGGTGGAATTGATATTTCTTATTTATTCAAGGACTCCACAATTTATAAATAAAAATAATAGTAGTTTATCATGATATATCATGTTTGGATTATCAAACTAAAATCAACGAAATAATTGATAATGATGATTGAAATCAAACCAAACCTAATAACAAGTATATGATTTTTAATTTCCTTCTATTTAGATTTTCATATTGGTATAAGTGTGGAATTTCCATATTTCATGACATTTTAATATTTATAAAAGCAATGAAAAAATAGAACATTCTCCTTTTTTTTGGAAAGTGTCCACATGAATTGGTTTCCCAATTCATGCCCCAAAGAAATTTATTAAAAACAAAGTTGACATTACAAACATTCTCCATTTATTGAATAAAACAATAAGAACAACAAGTATAAATTGTTTAGTTTATTTAGATAATGTAGGTGAATAAAATGAGAAGATCCTCAAATGATATGAACATGGTCTACCAATGTACTGCACTAGGAAAATAATTTTCATTTTAAATTACCTAAAATTGGTGTACATTAATAGACATTCATCAAATAGTGAAAATGTCAAAAATTTCACAATTTACATTGAATATAGGTTGCTCAGGTGTAGGTCACATGATGTTTCCATCCCATGTTCAGATAAGGATCCATAAAATTAAGAAAGAAAACCCGACAGTAGAAGCCACGATGGTCCATGAGTAGCCACTACCTTTAGATATGGGGAAATTTTTACTATAACCTTCACGTTTGTAAAAACAAGCTGGAAAGGTTATGAAGATGGAACAAGAACAACCCCATCTTATAGAACTAGGGAATTTTTTACCTCAATAACCTCCTCTTCAGCAGAAGTTAGTCTTCTCTTATTTTTAAGGGGAACACCGAAAAATATATCTTCTTAGCTCATCCTATCCCATGAACCACTTTCCTCACTTGGAATGTGAACAAAAAAAATTATGTAGATTACCTTCGGATAAACCTTAGTCATAAAATCCCAAGAGGACCCACAGATAGAAGGGCGAGGCCTCATAGCAGAGGCAACCAAAAAAATATCTTAATAAAGCTGAAAAAATTCCTACATTGTGTTATGAATCGATGAATGTTGTTATATCCACCCATGAATATTCTACAGAACATGA
This sequence comes from Viscum album, assembly GCA_963277665.1. Lineage (NCBI taxonomy): Eukaryota > Viridiplantae > Streptophyta > Magnoliopsida > Santalales > Viscaceae > Viscum > Viscum album. Next base: position 367,637,664 of record OY728121.1, read on the forward strand.
TTCAATTACAGGGGAGAATGTGGAGGATGTTTTGTTTCATAACACGATCCACATAGAAATGATTGAAGGAGGCGTGTGTACATGGAACCAAAGGCTCTCTATAAATTCATTAAATCCTTTGAATGTTCTAGTGCCTCCACATTGATGAGAATCATCTATGGAAAATAGTAAAGGAATGGAAGTACCTAATACAACTCTCAAAGTGGATGAACTATGCACACTAGAGTAATGGTTCACTCAGCATGACAAATAAATGAAGGATTTGATAAAAATTAATGCAGACGTACTTTGAGGTAACATCCCTTACAGATATGTTCTACAAGAAGAACCTCAGCTTTCCCTCCCAACCATTGTACCTAAACAAGGAGGCTTCATCCACACAATTAAAATGGAGATAAAACATCCACTCAATGTGGGGTTAAAATGAACAATATATTTGTATCCCACAACATTCGATTGGGAGTTCCCTCTATTAGGAACACAACTAGAATAAGTCCAGGCACATCCTCACATATCATCCCTTATAGTTTATCCATGACAAATACCAAAATATCCCCCACAACAGTCCCTACCTATTACTACCCCTTTTTAAGTGCATTATTATCATAACATTCCTCAAGGTCTCACCAATACAATTGAGTCACTAATATATCTATTGGATGTTATGGAGGATATGTGTGCACCATTAAAGTTGGAAAATAAGCCTTACCCCAAATGGGTTGATCTAACCCCTCTCCTACCAAATTTTAGGAACCCTACATTTCCAATCTTCACTGTCTTAGGGGACCTATAGTAGTATTTGATGCATTTTGTGCCTGAATGTGATCTCATTATGGGGACCCCTACACAACATTAAACATTGAAAATTAGGTTCTTTGTGCAAACACATTAGGGACAATCTTTTGTACGGAACACCAATTTTCCAACTCGATAAATTTCTGGATGGAAAGATATTTTCTAAAAGTTTCTCTTCAAATTTATCTCATTGTTATAGAAGAAAATGGTCATCAAACTCTCAAACCAAAAAAAATATTGAGAGGGTATTTTATTTCATTTCTCAATGTAAGGGGTTAAAAAACTCCCTAAGACTACAACTTACTCTATAATATTTTATCCCATCTTCATAGATAATCATCATGATGTGTTTCTAACACCGTTCATCCTTGTTCAATATATATTATGGTTTTGGGATCTTTCTAAAATTTCTCAAAGATTGGAATACTTCATCACATAAAATAGGGCTATGTATAGACTAATTCTATTACCATAGGGGAAGAGAATATGGAAAGAAAAGGCTTCTCCTATCATGCTTAAGCTAGCCCCTACACCCTCTACAACTACGAATCCCTTTATATATCATGTATCTTCCCCTCCTGAGTGACATATAAAACAAACACATTGATATGATGAGAAAAAGAATAAAAGGTTAAAATAGTTTCCAGAGATGAAGAAAATTTTTTATTCTTTCTGAGATGACCAAGTGCCTTGCTACTTCATCTCAGCTTTTAAGAATAACTTGATCATGTTATCAATGCCCAAGAGGTCTAACTAGGATGGGATTGAAGATCACCCAAAATATTTTCCATTAAAAACAAAATTGGGGAACACCATCCATGAATGATTTGTTTTCAAATACATCCTACAAAAAATGGTGGAATCTTGGCATGTGAAGCTGGAAAAACCACTAGTTCCAATAGAATGTGTTTCAACCACCAATCCAGAGGGGGAAAGTGAATGGAAGAATGTTAATAGAAAAGGTCTGTAGAAGTTCAATTATAGGATGGTACGATATATAATCAACCAAAATCAGGTTTTTTTCAATAATAGTTGAATCATCCAACTATTCCCCCAGCTTCTTCTGTTGTGGCACAACAAACTCTATCAGAACTGCATCCCTCTAAAGTCCAGTCTTCAAAAAACCAACACAGCTAGTAGGAAGGGAAAAATATATAGGAAATTAAACCTATAAAAAGGATAAATTCAGGTTTGACTCTCTTATACTTCATGTCTAAAATCTTAACAGAATGGGGGCCGCCCCTCCAAATGGTACCCTCAGAGTTGACTCGCCCAAGGAAATCCTCATCAGACGTGGAGTTAATATTCAGTTCCATTATTTTCATTCACTTAATAGATACATTATATAAATGATGATTATTTCCATGAACCTAAATTCCATATACTCTATTTGTAAATTAAAGGAAGGGATTTCTAGATTTGAGGAAATAGGGGAAGACGTGACTATAATAGAAATCAACACTCTGACCACATCTACAGTCAGACTATCTATGCTATCAAAAATTGTGGGAGAGACCTCCAGTAGCCACAATAGGCACAAGAAACTTCACCCACAAATTCCAAGTGTCAAATTAACATAATTATACTTGAATATCGACTAAGGGGATGAAACTTCCTAATCAACCTTAGAGAGTTGGTAGACCTACATAGACTAGCCACCAAAATATTGGAATGCCTTCAACTCCTATTTTAAGAACTAATCTTCCCACATCAAGTACTTAAGATAGTAAATTGACTACAAAATAGAATCCTCATTCCATAAGGTTCATACCTCTATCTCTGAAGTATGATATTTAAATGAAATGGGCTTTAGTTCCGAATAAGGTTTCAATTTTGGATACTCCTAGTTTTCTTAAATACCTCCACGAAGAACTCTAGTAGTATTGTTGACCCCTCAGAAGTTTGAAGCTGAGTTTTCCAATGATGAAGTATATCATAAAAAGATTGGTCCTATAGAATTCCACATGATAATTTTATTCACAGAGATATACTGAGATGTTATTATACAGGGACACGCTATACCCTTGTATGTTTCTTATAGGATAAAAATGTTTATATCTGATGGGATTTCATTAAAAATAGCTCAGGTTTCAACCTCATTCCAATCTATAAACTTCGTTGGTTGGGTTAGAGTGAGGACCACTTTCCCCCTCTACTCTAGCGCTATAGGGTTATAGAAAGAGTGAGAAAAATAATTTTTGAAGAATCCATATCAAGATCTAGTTTCAGTACCTCATATCTAACTCTAAATTTATAGTTTTCCTATAAGATACAACCTTCAACATTTTGTTGGGAAGGTCTTGGTTACATCAACACATGTAAATCCCCTCTTCATAAATTCTACGTCCCAATTAATCGATTAATTGTCTAATTTGGATGTTTCATGGTGATAAATCCCCATTATAATCTTTTGAATCACAACACATCAATGTGGGATTCTACCCGAGGGAAGGGAAGAAGTCGACAATAGATAAATTTTCTCAAATCAATGCCACAAATAGTCTTGAAATGACCTCATTAAATTCATTCTTGTATACCAGTGGGGATTATGTGATACCCTTCATCAGATTTAAGAAATGGGTAAAAATTCTGGCACATTTTCAGTGACATTCATGATATCTATCATGACCATTGAGCTCGATAGTGATTAATAATTCATCAACTCTCTGGATAATAGAATTAGTTCAGATGAAAACTCTATCATTACATTTCTTGAGCTTCAATGACTCCCTGATTCATCAAATGGATTTGAATGAGTTTTCAAATAACTAATAGAGATTGAAGATACTTAGTATCCACATCTCATCTCACCTATAGAGAATTAAAGATAATGCGCATCCTCATTCGGGTCGAAAGAAGATGCTTTATTTCTTAGGTATCAAAATATTTACTACTCTCCTAACTCTGAGAAAATATCATTATCACCGACTTCCACATCAAGACAAGGTAGAGGTGGAAGAGAAAGAGTGTAAGGAATTATAAAAGGATTAATACCTCAAGGATCCCGTTATATCATTTTTGGAAGGACACTCTACCACCACTGATGAGCTCAAGAAAATAGATATGGGTTCATTGGAGGAACCATGATGCACATTGATCAATGCAACAATTTTTTCTGAAAAAAGTTATATAACACATATTTTAAGAATCAATGAGATGTGTTTTCCAATAATTAAAATGAAATTCTAGTTCTCGATCCTTAGGTGGCCACTCCCCACATGGGATTACCAAAAAACTACCAGGGATACAAATAGGTATCCCAAAGGACACACTCAACTCGAGAAACTAAAATTGAGGCTAAAGGTGAAAATATTATCAGATCCAATTTCAGTTGGGATGTTTAGTATAAAAAATTTCTACCCAACATAGTCATGGTAAAGATGAATAATGCATAAAACATGGTCTTCATCTATTATGGGGATCTCAACCAAAACTATCCGAAGGACAAATTCTCGGTCCCAATCACATAACTACTAATTGAAGTTACAGTTAGATACCAAGACCTTTCCTTTATGGATGAATATTTAGGGTACAAAATAATATGAATAGATCTAGAAGATTAATAATTCAACATATTCAGGTCCCTATAATGAGTGTTCTATTATCCGGTAATGCCATTTGTCTTGAAGAATACTGAAGCCACATACCAACACACTATGCAGTACATATCCAAATCCTTCCTGATGAAATTCCTAGAAATATATGGAAATTATATGTTTTTGAAGTCCCAAAAACATTCTAATCACCTATATGATCTTGAGACAATCTTCAAAAAGCTATAGTAGCGTAACCTGATGACGAATCCATTAAAATGTGCTTTTGGGGTGACTTTAGGAAAGGTCCCCATCTTTTTTTTACACCATCGAGGCTTCAAAGTAAACCCTGATAATAACAATGATATCCTTAACATGTCCCCTCCAAGAAACCTTAAATATTTGAGAGTATTTCAGGTGAATCTTTCTTATAATTAGCGATTTATAGAAAAACTCATGGGTAAATGCTTTCCCTTTACTAGTTTGATGAAAAAGGGGGTTACATATCAATGGAATGATGATTGTTAGGAAGTATTTTATAGTATTAAGAAATATATCTTGATTCCACTAGTTTTGATGTCTCATGTTGAAGGGAACACACTTATTTTGTATGTAATATCTTAGGAATGATCTCTAGGTTCATTCCTCACACAAAAAAATTATTCCAATAATGAAAACAACCTTTATTATCTCAATTGAACTATGATTGATTTCATGACTTGTTATTCAAATATTGAGAATTTATTTTTGGCATTAATATTATCTATTTAGAAGCTATGGAACTACTTGATACACCATGATGTTTTTTTGGTATCTTAAAATAACCTACTCAAATACATCCTCGACTATCCTATGTTGATAGGGAATTTGAAATGATGGGTGTGGATCTTATATAAGTTTTAAATTCAGTATGTTCCTCATAAAATGGTGAAAGTATAGGATTTCGAAGAATTCCTTACAAAACATCCACATTAAGAAATAAAATTTTCAAATATTGAAATACCCAATGATGAGGTATTATCTATTCAAGATAACCCCCAAACATGGGAAATGTATTTTTATGGATGATCTAGAAGCTTGATAGGGAATATAATGGAAGAAACCAAGCTTAACAAAGTCAGATTTAGAGTTATGCTTATATCTCTAGCATAGATAGTCATACCATAATTCTTTCTATTATTAGAAGGCTACTGAAACAAGTAGGTGGAGTATCAGGACCTCATTGAATGTTTGGAATATAAAATTCAAATACTAGTGGATCACATATAATTTAAAGGTGATTCATAGTTAGTAAACTTGTTATCAATAGATATTATTCCATCAGAAAAGAGGAGTTAATCCCCCTTCTTGACTATGTTTGATGGTAAATGGAAAAATTTACATTGCATCCAACATTGAATCACATCCCACGATTTTTAAATTACCAGGATTATTCATTAGAAAATTAATCCATAGATTTGGTAATCCATATCACGATGAAATAAGCATTATCATTATGCATCACTGAATAGTGTCTCTTTTTCTCTTATAGTCATAGTGGAAATCATTTAGAGTAACCCCTTCCCCAAACCCAAAGGTCCTACAAATAGTTGGATGACTTTTTTTTTAGAGTATCTTAAAAATGGATTAATCTCATTAGATAGAGCCATAAATGAGAACATATGATGATGAGCTACCAACTTTACTCTCTATGGAATCCTAAATCACTAGAAAGACCTCTACAAAAGAGTTTTAGATGGAGACCTTATAAGATGAATTGATGGAGAAAAGAAATTCATTGTCATGATAGAATTCCACATAGGATCCTATGGTTCCCACTAGTTAGGGTTCATGATTTCCCATAAAATCTAGAGGATGTGATACTTTTGGCCTTTAATGACACAAAAGTTCACAAAAGTCACCAAGAAATTCCATTACTTCCAAGTGAACGCAAACTTCATCCATCTACCCCTGAATGTTTTCCACATAGGAAAATAATCCAAGACATTGTCCATATGGGGAATGGATTTCATAGGTTTGTATCGCCTAGCTATGACAAAAAAGTTCAATTATATCCTTACTTTTATCGACTTCTTCTCCAAGTGGGATAAGGAAATACCCCTAAAAGATGATCGGATTAAAAGCATTATCAGCTTTGTGAAATCCCACATAATTAACATATTTGTTGTCCCTTATACAATACTGATAGAAAATGGCACCCATTATTATTTTTCTATGTTGGTGAGGCTATATCAGGAGTACATTATCAAATCTAACTATTCCTCCCACTATCACACAGAGGATAATAGATAGATATAGGCCTTAAACAATACCCTATAGAAAATACTCTAGAAGTTGGTGGATAAGGGTATAAAGTCTTGGCCTAAAAAACTCATGTATGCCTTGTAGTCTTACCATAATACAACTTAGATCACAACTCAAACAACCCCGTGTTTGCTAGTATACATGAAAAAAGTAGTCTTACCCAGTAATGTTTAATTTCCATCACTCTTAATTTCCATCTTCAGTCACCTATTAACATATGAGAAATCCCAAACATGGATGGATTAATTAGAGAAACTTAATGAGAAAATACTATATAACTTTCATCACTTGGAAGTATACCATAATCAGATAGCATGGGATTTTAACATGAAATTCCACCTTAGCTCGTTCCTCCAAGGAGAATTGGAACTGGTCCTCAGGACTCAAATGATACCAGGGAAGAAACCTCCAAATCATGAGCCAAAGAACAAGGGACATTTTTCCGTACACAAGTTCCCCTCTAATGGAGATTATTATTTAATTTCGATTGATGGAGAACTTTTCATAACCCCTACCAATGTAACATTTCTAAATAAATAATTTTTCTAATAAAAATCTACACATCCATGATATATGATCTTAAAATGATTAGCATCATTGTACAAGTTTCATGATGATAAATTGCATGACATACACATCCTCACTGTTTGATGAAAAACTAAATGACCCCTCATACTTCTTGTATGATGTAAAACTACTTGACATCAACATCCTTTAAACATGATGATAAACTATAAGAAATACATGTCCTCACCACATGTTGTAAAACTGCGCGGTCCCTTTTCCTTGTTGTATGATGAAAAACTATATGAAATCAACACACATGATGCTAAACTATATGGTTCCATTTATCTTTGTTGCATGATTTAAAATTGAATAGAATCATGGTCTTGGGTGTACAATATTAAAGGCACACCATATGGTCTTAGTTAAATGACCTAAAATTACAAGATGAAAAATTCCAAGTTGTAAGACTATTAGTCCATCATCCAAGTCACAAGACATTAAACTATATGACAACATCCTTACCAAATTACATAAAACTGAATGGTTTATAACCATTTTTTATGATTTAAAACTGCATAGCATTTCAATCTTTGCTTAAATGGATCACAACTCTTGGTGATTTTCTCCTACCACACCTCAATTCAGAACTACTTGTGGCATGATTCTCATTTTGATGGGATACGTAGTGATGCCCAGACCTTATGTATTAGTCCCAATAATCATTCAAAAAAAGTACCATTTTCCACACATTTAAATAAGATTAATGTTGGGTTCTAATTCAAGAACTACATGTGGCTTGATTCTTGTCATTACATGATATGTAGTGACACCTAGATCTCTAGTCCAAGGTCCAGCAGTAATATACCTTCTTCAGAACAAATCACTTATGTCATTATCACATGATGTTAAAATTCAAGGTTATTATCCCTCTCATTTGTTGTTAAGTATTCCTAGAACTGAGTATGTATTTATTCTCATTTTTATGAGATAAATATAAATTTATGGACCTATATCCAGGTCTAGCCACCGTAAGATCAAAATTCCCATATCCTTTTCTCCAAACACTTCTGTGTGGTAAAATAAACCTTTACTACTCCTTGTTTATTACACCAAGACTAACTCACATATGATTAGGAGGTTTGAAAAAGTCTTCCTTCCCTGATCATGGAATATCAGTTCATGACAGGTTCAACATGTTCCTAGTTGAAACACCTTAAAAGGAACCCCAAAATTTACTTACCACTTAAAATAAAACTACATGGTTTAGATCATTGTTTTATGACATAAAACTGTGAAACATTTTGGTCCATAATTGACAATATCAAAATCCTCAGTTTTAGTCTCCCACCACACATCCTTTCACGATTTACATGTGGATTGATTGTCATTTTAATGGGATATGTAGTGAAGTCTAGACCTCATATCATAGGCCCAATCATAGGGTAAAGAAAAATTCCCCCTCTAATGTATACAAACAAAGATCTTTGCAGGATATCTTAATTTGGGTTTCGTCACTCAGAAGTCTATCCATGAAATTGAAATTTCTCCTCCCACCTATGAGTCAAGATATTTACAGGGGACTCCACACTCTATGTCCAGTGAAAACAAAAATTCTTCCTTTGTGGTCAACATATTCCTTCCACACATCATACTTCTAATAATGGGATGTTTAAGACTTTATAAACATAAATTATCTATTAAAAATGGAATGTATGATACTTGAGGATAAATTTTTTTGACTATGAAGTAAAACTCCCCAGTAGGATATACATAAATCCCCCCACTAAAATGGTAATTCTAATCATAGCATGTCATTGTTTTACTTTGGAATAATACTACCTAGTTGGATTTTCTTAAATTCTCCCACCAAAAGCTCTTGTTAACCAATGGTATATTCAACCTCGATAGAAACCCCTCTATCCCCATAATCCCCAATGACATCATGTTAGAAACCGTTATTTGGACTTAGTCAATGGTCATTTCATGCCAGATTTACCCATGTCAATTATATTGATTTAAAAACCCCAAAGATCTTGGTTTACAATTTTATCCCTTACATCTGAAGTATTCTAGAACATCCTTGGTCTGGTAGGCCTCAGATTACCTATCATTTCTATAATATTGTGTTCCTAATCATATGAACGAAAAAAAGACACCATATCTTCCTAGTTACATGATGTTATACTTATTTATTTGTCTTTACTGAACAACATTAAACTACATGATTGATGTCCCACTTATGAAATGTTAAAATTACCCCAAATCCTCATTTCATGATGTTAAAATGCATGATAAGTCCTAGAAGAAAGAATTTAAATGGAATGGTTTCAAAAATCATTATATGTATTGATTATCACATTGATAGGAAATTTAATGTCTCACATATCTTATGACTCAGGCCCATCCATAAAAAAAAATCCCCTTCTCTACATAATAATTCTATATGTATGGAGAGTTTAATTCTAAAACTATGTATGGATTGATTCTCACTTCGAAGAGATATATATAAATTCTTGTATTCTATATCATGGGCATAAAAAATAAAAAAATTTATTATTACTTTTTATGGTTTAGAACAACATCTGAATCATTCCTCTTTACTCCTATGATATTTTGACATGAATTTACCCTTCCATAACTTAGGCACATCCATTGCATATACCAAACGTTGTGTTTGGGGAAATCTGAATCTCTATAAACTTTCTTCATCCATCGGTAATAAAATGATAGACTCTAGAGGACACCTTTGTCTGACTATGCATTAATATTCCCCATTTTTATTTTCATAATTTTCCCACCAAAAGGTCCATCCAGTCAGAGGATGCTTATGTTTGACTATGCTGTAATATTCCCCATAAGTCTTAGCATAAATTCACACAAAAATGGGGTTTTCAACCAACTACATATTCATCCCTAGAATTTACCTTCTCTATCATCATAATACTTAGCAAAATTATGATGTAAATCTCTATTCAAATGTGGTCTACGGTGATTCCTTACATATTTTTCTTGTATCACCATTCAGATCCAAAATCCTTATAAATTATAGATTACAAGCTTCCTCCTTCATACCTGATGGTGGTGGAATGTTCTCAGCCAGATCACTATGGGATATCCAAATACTAATCTTTGGTAAAATCTAAATAACCTTAAATTTAAACCCACAATTTCCTTGACGTATGATGTTAAATAGAACACTGCATGTCCTGGTCACATGGCATTAAACTATATGATGTTACAATCCTCACTAGAGAGGATCCTTTCTCCTGATGTTGTTCATATGCCGCATCACCCCAAATAACATCATAAAACATGTTGATCATTCCATAAAGACACATAGTGACACCTAGATACTCTATTCGAGGGATAGCTACAATAATATCCAAAACATGTGTTTCCCTTCATTCATAGACACAACCCCAATCTGGGCGGGGGGGTTCTGAACTTCTTTCAGGACCCATTCCTTTCAGTATTATTATCGATACAGAATGTACCCTCCTCTATACATACTAATTTTTTGTAGGATATTCTTTCCCATTCATGAAAAGTGTTAACATAGATGTTCACTTCATATTCAAACACCTTCCCTTCACGGTCTTGAGAAATCTTGATCTCTATAATCTTTATTCTACCATAGAAAATATACCTTCATCATCTTTAGGACACATTTTTCTAATTATACAGAAATATTCCTGGTTGTCTTTGTATAAGTCTCCCACTAAAAGGACATGTTAGTCAGATGATGATGTTTTTTGACTATACAATAATACGACACAGTTAATTTGCATAAAGTCTCCCACAAAAGGGTTTTCTTAACCAGAAGCACATTCATCACTAGGAGAGACCTCCCTTATTCCCATAATCCCTTACAATATCGTGATAGAAACCCCTTTTAGAACATGGTCCATGACCATTCCTCACATACCTGTCTCATTTCATGTTTGAGATCTGGGAATAAAAAAATAGTGGCTTGAAATCCCAATTTCCATATCTAGAGAATGTAGCGACACTCTCATTCCAAAATCCCTTTTTGGGTCATTATTCCAAAACACATAGTCCAATTCATTTGACCTAAAACATCATTCATATTAGTCCATCTTGAAAGACTCTAGACTAGGAAAAAAGTGACACAATACTCACCATTTTGAAATCCTAGAAAGGGTTTTGTGGATAAAATTTGAGTCTCATATCACTAGACCATCACTCCCCATGGTTTAAGAAAAAATAGAGAAATTAAAAGTGAAAGGAACAAAAATTTGTTAGTTAAAAAACCCACAAAGGATGGCCTAATAAATATACATGTCTCTCAAGAAAATTCTTCATCAAATTAGAATTAGGAAAAAATTTGGGTGATGACACAAAAAAGACACAAAGCTTGTAGGGTATTTCATACGACCCTAGTAATAGTTAAAAAACTCTATTTAGGGCTAAAGACCTAGGAAAAAATTAGATCACTCCCTCACCCCTATCATTGAAATTATAACACAATGGAATTTAGTCAATTGATTCATTTTAAATATTATATTATGATTACAATGATGAACCAAATACAGGAACAGATGATCAGAAAAAAATCATTTGCATTTATGTTCTAAAATGAGAAGGAACATTCATATGTTAGTTCATTTCCTCCATGTTTTATAAGTTATCCTAAACATAGCCTTCGACATATTAGACTGTGGCCAAAGAATTTTTTATAGTTTCCCTAAAACCTAAAAATTGTGTAGAAATATGATCCTCCTCATTATAGAGATTCTACTACTCCAGAACAACAGAATCTCTTCATTTTTCCAAGGCCCCCATCAAGGATCAGTGGAGTTGGACTATCTCTTCCTTCATGAAGTTTAATTTATCTTGAAGTCACCCCATTTAGATTTGATTCTCATCAATTCGATTTTGAGACTCCGCCTCCTTGGCATGGATGAACTCATATTGGGATATAGTAGCTTTAAGACCTTTAAATCAGCTTGGTAGTTATGCCTCAACTTGTTGTAATCTCTTCTAATAATCCTAATGTTGAATGATTGACTTAAACACTTGATGCATCATGTGATAACCAAATAATCTATATCATAACATGAAAAACATGTGTTGAAGTCAGTGAAGTCGTGATGGTAGGTCTTCAAGAGTTATCTAAGAGACTATCTTCACGGTGTCTCACCAAAAATTATGACTTATAGTGCGAAGGGTGTCATGTGTCTCTAATTATTACTCACAACTACTTTCATAGGGTTAAATGTATATTGGGATTATCTTAAATAATAAGGCATCCAACTCTACTCCCTTTGAAATAATGTCATCTCTACTTTCCAAGGTTTGGTGAATGGGTATGTAAGCTCCCATATCATGCCAAGACACTAAATTCATTGGCACTAGACAATATAATACACCACACATTATCCTCAAGGAGTTAATAAACCCAAAAGGTCGTGAAAAACTAGAGAAATTGGAAACACTCCCTCGTTTTTAAAGCTATGGTCGGAATCGAAGCCTATCTGACATCCCCAATCGGGATGTTCTATGTGGGGGTCTCCTAGAAAGGAATTTTACCCTAAGTTTGTTCAAAAATTGGGATAGAGGTCTCTTGTGAATCTACCACACTAAGTTCCTATGTTATTTCTCCCTCAGTAGTGAGAGTAGGATGCACATGGATTCCTTAGTGATGAATTTTCTTGGAATTTTTTTGTGCCAAAATATTCACAAGTTATTATCTACTGTAAGACATCAAATTTAATAAGGTTGAATTCATTTGAAAACACAAGAAAGGGAAAGTCACATCTATCTATTAACCTATCAAAGTCCAAGAAGTCCTCCAAAAAGATGGGGACATTAACATTTTTCAAATATTCCTCAAGATCTGTTATTTCATCCTTCAATTCTTTATATAAGTCCTCACATCTCATACAATCATCGCTAGTAGGGGTATCTAAGGAATGTTTTTCAGGACCAAAATTGGACCAAACATTTATTTCTCCCACCATAATCTCAATAGACATGACCTCTTAGAACCATGTGGAGTTAGGATCAGCACCGAAACCTTCATCGGACCATCTGAGGTCCCATTCCACCACTTTCGAAATGTCAATGGGGTTATCATTGACTGCTAAAAGTGCCTCCATTACAGATGATGGATACTAAATTTCATGATAAAAGAAAGTTAGAGACTGATGCATGAAACCTTATTATATTTATATGACAATTATAGTTTCCTCCTCTCTCTCTTTAGTAATGAGAGAAAATGTAGATTTGTCATTGTTCAATTCTTATATGAAAGGGACAAATTCATTGGTATGAATAAGTTCCTTATCTGATATGTCCCCTAGATCCTTAAAGGATAAATTCTAGAACCCTTAAGGGAGGAATGTGAAGTAGATCCTACAAAATGAAAATTAGAGTAAAATGTTTTTTTCAGGAAAGTCATGAGATTAAGTGACAGTGAAAAAGTTTATCAGGGAACATACACTAGACTAACTTCTTCATCCAATTTAATTTCATTTATTGAGATGGATTGGTCCTCTCAGTGATGGTTACTAGAGGTGGAAATTGAGAAGACCCTCCCTCCATCTCCTTAACCATCATCCTCTGGCATGAAGACAGTTTTGAGGACTTGGGGGACTCAACCCCCACACTGATGGGGGTGCCTGTGGGCTGGTATTTTGGTGACATCAGTGCCACCCTTGGTTCTTCTTATTATTCTCTTTCCAAATACAAGATAAATTCCCTAAAATTTAATGATGGTGGATGAGGGTGGAATGAAAAGGGAAAAGATAGGGATACCTCACTAATGTCAACATAGTCATCCCAATACTGTTTAGATTGACTAGATATATCCTCAATAGCATCTCGATATACCTTATTAGATTACCCTTTAGTGGCCGAGATATGATCATTGTCTGCATATATCAGTATCTACCAATCCCAAATATATTTCCCCACCTCATAAAAATTGAAGTTAGGATTAATATTGAATGTCACTTGAATATCTCCAAGCTCTAGGATACACATGATATCCTAGAGAAATACCCACATGTCTTCAAGGTTAGAAGTCATTCCCTTATAGTATTTAATGATCAAAGATTGTACATAATATGATTCTAATGCATCAGGCTGTGAGGAATACCTGACATATTTTGAATTTGAATCCATTTCAGGCCTCTCTACACTCATAGGATCTTTGGTGACTGGTGCTTGAATCTTATCCTAATGGTGAAGACTAGACCTCCTTATCCTAGAAGACATGGTATCAAATCTGACCTCCTCTATGGACCTTGCCTGAGATCTCTTTAAAGAATTTGAATCTTATAAATCATCACCCTCATGTTGAACCTTCCTTCCATGCTTATCAAATCCAATAGTCGTTGTAGCTCGACTCAAGGAACATATTTTGTTAACTCCCCTTGAGTGTAATAATAAATCCAAGCACCAGAATACACTAATTTCACCCCGATTGATGCACCCAATAGAGGTATATTCATTGAAATTTGTGTAAACTTCAAGTCTATAAGGATCACAATTTTCAAATCCACCATTGGGTGTTTATTAAGTCTGGCGTGCATGGGGGGAGAGAAACATGGATATTTTAGACACCTTAATTGGTGGGTACATTGATATGGAGTATATGACTCACATATGATCTCACTATCAATACGAGCCACTACTATGCTAACTCTGAATGTAATTATATATGACCTCAGATCATCACCATATTTCTCAGTATTAGTGAATGTCCTAGTAGGCATGTCACCGTATAGGAAGAAGTTGAAGTCTCCTGATATGTTTAGAATAATTAGGGCTACATCATGTTTTAGGGATAAAAGATGGATAGCTAAAAAAACTTGAATGAATAAGAAAAATCATCTTTCAAGATCCTGAACTCCAATTAGCATATCATAATAACTAAAACATACTTTTAACCATCCCCAAAATACTTGAAGTGGACCTAAAATTGAGAATGGGGACTTCCTGATGTACACATGTAATAAACACTCGTAGATCATTTCCAAAATTGTGGAATCCAACCCTATGTGGATCCCTTTTGTAATGTAGACTACTATATTAAATGTCTCTGTTCTCACGCTGCTGTTGGATTCATGGACCGGTAAAAGATAATTTCTTTTCTACATTTCAAGAAAGTTGTCTAGGTGGGCCTATATAGAAACCACATGGTTCACTTTATATCCCCACTAGTGATATTGGTCTTACTCCAAGGTTGGATATAATCTACCAGGAATACCTAGTTTTTCTAATGTTGGGAACCACACACTACAAGAAAACGGCCGTTTAGCGGCAGTTTTTTCATGGTGGTTTTAAAAACCACCGCTAAACGCGTTTCGGGCTGCCGTTTCACAGCGGTTTAAAAACCGCCGCGAAATTCCATAATTTTTTTATTTTTTTTATTTTTTTTTATTTTTTTTATTTTTTTTTTAAATTTTTTTTTAGGATTAGTGGCAGTTTTTTTAAAAACTGCCGCAAAAGAGCAGCGGTTTCGGTAAAACTGCTGCGAAATGAAACGAAAAAATAAAAAAACATGAGAAACCCCGAAATCACTAAAATGACCATAACTTTTGATCCGTGCATCCGTTGGAGCGCCACGACCAGTGAAATCGAAGATCATGAAGAGATCTAGAGGTACATATAATCAAAACCATGAGACAGTCTAAGGTACAGAAGATATTAGAGTTATAAGAATTTTGAAAAAAGTTCTCCAACTTCAAACGGCCATAGCTTTCGTTCCGGGTGTCCGTTTGGGCTCTACCACATATCAAATCAAATCCAGCGAATAGAACAATGCACCAAATCGACAGAAGAATCCTTCTTTCATGTTTTTCAACCCCAAAACCCCTCCTAAGGCCTCCAAAACCCCGTTTCTGTCACCAGTGTCCCGTCGAACTTGTCTTCAAACAGACCTAACTTTCGATCCGCGTGTCAGTTCGAACACCTCCTCCTGCCAGATCATATCTCGTTCCATGAGCTTCAGTTTGACTAGTTGAGGTGCCCACAGGCACTCCTGGATCATATGTTATGGACTTTTTAGTGGGTATCAGGTTTGTTATGTTTTTCGATGCCTCGTTTCTAGCACCCTTTCCCCGTTAGCTTTTTTTTTAAATGGTCATAACTTCTGATCCGCCTGTCCATTTGGAATCTTTCACCTATTAGATCGAAGATCGTTTCAAGATCATTGATTTGACAGGTCGCGGATCTTAAACGGACTCTCGGATCATAAGTTATCTCCGTTAATGTGATTCCAATGTTTTGGTCTCTTTATGACCGTTTTGACGGGTTTTAACGGTTGCTCCATTTATTACTGTTTATTTGGGTTTCCATGACTTGTTATCTTTATCAATGGTTTTTTGTGGGTTATTATGATGATTATGTTGAATTATTAAGGGGTTTTCCAGAGTTGTCATGAGTTTTCATGCGTTCTCATGCATTCTCATTCTTTCGAATGCCTAATTCTTCATATGTTTCTCCATCCGTTTTCATGCGTTTTCATGATTTTTCATCCCTTACCACGTCTTTTCATCCTCTTTCATGTGTTACCTATATTATTTATTATCTATTATTTATTTCTTATTTATATTTACTTATTATTTATTATTTATTATTTATTATTTATTAATTATTTATTATTTATAATTTATATTTATTTATTATTTATTATTTATTATTTATTTATATTTATTTATTATTTATTATTTATATTTATATTCATTATTTATAATTTATAATTTATAATTTATTATTTATTATTTATATTTACTTATTATTTATTAATTATATATATATATTATTTATTATTTATATTTATTTATTATTTATATTTATTATTTATATTTAATAATTATTTATAATTTATATTTTTTAATTTTTTAATTTTTAATTTTTATTTTTTAATTTTTATTTTTTATTTTTTATTAATTATTATTTATATATACTTATTATTTATTATTAATATTTATTTATTATTTATTATTTATATTTATTTATTATTTATTGTTTATTATTTATATTTATTTATTATTTACTATTTATTAATTATATTTATTTATTAATTATATTTATTTATTATTTATTATTTATTATTTATATTTATTATTTATATTTATTTATAATTTATAATTTATTATTTATATTTATTATTTATATTTAATTATTATTTATTATTTATATTTATTTATTATTTATTATTTATATTTATTTATTATTTATTATTTATATTTATTTATTATTTATTATTTATTATTTATTATTTATTATTTATTATTTATTATTTATTATTTATTATTTATTATTTATTATTTATTATTTACTATTTATTGTTTATATTTATATTAGTATTTATTTTTATTTATTATTTATTATTTATTATTTATTATTTATATATACTTATTATTTATTATTTATATTTATTTATTATTTATATTTATTTATTATTTATTATTTATATTTATTTATTATTTATATTTATTATTTATATTTATTTATTATTTATATTTATTATTGATATTTATTTATTATTTATATTTATTATTTATATTTATTTATTATTTATTATTTATTATTTATTATTTATTATTTATTATTTATTATTTATTATTTATTATTTATTATTTATTACTTATTACTTATTATTTATTATTTATTATTTATTATTTATTATTTATTATCTATTATTTACTATTTATTATTTATATTTATTTATTACTTATTATTTATTATTTATTAATTATATAAACTTATTATTTATTATTTATTATTTATTTATTATTTATTATTTATTATTTATTATTTATATTTATTTATTATTTACTATTTATTATTTATATTTATTTATTATTTATTATTATTTAGTATTTATTATTTATTGTTTATATTTATTATTTATATTTATTTATTATTTATATTTATTATTTATATTTATTATTTATATTCATTTATTATTTATTATTTATATTTATTTACTATTTATTATTTATATTTATTTATTATTTATTATTTATTATTTATTATTTATTATTTATTGTTTATTATTTATTATTTATTATTTATATTTATTTATTATTTATTATTTATTATTTATATTTATTTATTATTCATTATTTATTATCTATTATTTACTATAGATTATTTATTATTTATTATTTATTATTTATTATTTATTATTTATTATTTATTATTTATTATTTATTATTTATATTTATTTATTATTTATATTTATTTATTATTTATTATTTATATTTATTTATTATTTATTATTTATTACTTATTATTTATTATTTATTATTTATTATTTATTATTTATTATTTATATTTATTAATTATTAATTATTTATATTTATTAAATATTTATATTTATTATTTATTTATTATTTATTATTTATATTTATTTATTATTTACTATTTAGCATTTAATATTTAATATTTAATATTTATTATATATATTTATTTCTTATTTATTATTTACTATTTATTATTTATTATTTATTATTTATTATTTATTATTTATTATTTATTATTTATTATTTATTATTTATTTATTATTTATTATTTATATTTATTTATTATTTATTATTTATTATTTATTATTTATTATCTATTATTTATTATTTATTATTTATTATTTATTATTTATTATTTATTACTTATTATTTATTATGTATTATTTATTATTTATTATTTATATTTATTAATTATTAATTTTTTATTATTTATATTTATTTATTATTTATTATTTATATTTATTTATTATTTATTATTTATTATTTATTATTATAGATTTTATATCTATTATTTATGTAATATTTGTTTTTTCAATTAAAATATATAAGTATATTAAATTATGTTTATTAACCACATGACGAGCTTGCTGGAGTGGTAAAATCTTTGGAGAATATGCAAAAGATTAGGGGTTCAAATCTCACCAAACGCCGTATTACTTTATATTGCATGGACTTGTGCATGGGATGTGCATGGGATGTGCATGCATGGATAAATAAAGTAATACGAAATAAATAAAATAAATACGAAATAAATAAAATAAATACGAAATAAATAAAATTAATGAAATAAAATAAATAAAATAAATAAATACAAAATAAATAAAATAAATCAAATAAATAAGAAAAATAAGAAAAAGAAAATAATTTAGAAAAAAAAATAAATATGAAATAAATAAAATAAATAAAATAAATAAAATAAATACGAAATAAATACAATATAAATAAAATAAATATGAAATAAATAAATAAAATAAAATATATACGAAATAAATAAATAAAATAAAATAAATACGAAATAAATAAAATAAATAAATAAAATAAATAAAATAAATAAATAAATAAATAAATAGTTAAATAAATAAATAACTAAAATAAGAAATATATAAATAATTAATTAATTAATTAAATTTAAAAAAATTAAAAAAATTAAAAAAAAATTAAAAAAAATTAAAAAACCGCTGCTAAAAACCCACCGTGAAACATTCTGCGACGGTTTTAAAAACCACCGTGAATAGTTTCCCGACGCACCATTTCGCGGCGGTTTTTCAAAACCGCCGCCAATCTATTTTGCGTCTCTTTAAACCGCCGCAAAACGAAAAAAACCTCCACTAAATCGTGATTTTGCCACAGTGACATTGGGCACAACCATGTAGGACCTTATCTTTATAGCTCACGGAATGCCTGCATCAATGCTTTAGAATGAATGTTTCCCCTCAGAATTGGGTCTCCATTATTAATTTTATGAGACATCTTCAATATCTCGTGGGATATGTCCAGAGTAATTTTGACATCATCCCATGTCACCTTCATTTGGATGAACTCATCTTACGTTTCTCCAAGTATAGTGACTTCTGAGATTTTCTCAATATCCCATAGGCTAATTCCTACTTCACTATGCATTAGATGGAATTAATTCATCTTATGGATAGATCAGCTTAGTAGTTCAATGATGATGTCTGAGTTCTTTTAAACGTATGTATTCACCACCCAAGCTACCTTGTAAATACTGACATTTTAAAGCTCGATCTTAAAATCTTCATTGGTTTGGTGCACCAAATATGCCCACACCCATTCAAGGAAGACTCCCCCTACTATGTGGAACTCTCTATCCTCATTTTAGCCTTGTGATTGGTCTGTATTGGAAGAATGTAATGTTGTCTTATAGTTGTGAGGCTTTGATTTGTGGGTGTGAGGCTTCATATTTTGGGGACACAAACTTTGATTCATGGAAATGTTGAAATAAATCAATCCATCCTTGATGAATACGCCATTGGAAGAGACATTGGAAATGGGAAAATTGGTATGTTCCATGAACCACGACATTTGATGGTAAATCTGGATCTTCATGATGAATGCCTCTCTCATAATCCCATGGTCATATATTGGTATATAATCACTTCACAGGTACTCATGTTAGTAATTCATTAGAAGCTTATCTATTTCTAGGAGAGTAGATTCATACATATCATAGTATTCTAGCCTGAAGGTTTTGAGCATTTTTGAAACATCTAAAATTGCTTGTTCACAAGAATACATTAGATCATCCAATGTAGGTATGGAAGTACACATCAATATTTTCATTAATGTCAAAAATTTTGGAGTAAAAATATTCAAAAATTTATGAAAATGTTATGGCCTAATGTAAGTTAATCATGCAGGTTACTCTCCCAAGTGACTCACAAAGATCACTCACTGAAGTGACTCATGCAGTTCACTCACCCAAGTGACCTTGCGCAAGTCACTCGCTCAGGGTTATATGATAGGATGACAAATTTCTAGCAATATCTTTTAGGAAGGATATCCTACGAAATCCCTGAGGGAAGGATATATTCGGTAAGAGAGTATAAAAGATCCATGTGATGAGGGAAGAAGAATGAAAAGGTGTAAGGAAGAATTATCCAGGTGGTCACTACAACTTATAGACATGGTTGACTTTCATGCCATAATTTCACAGATGTCCTCCATGGATGACATATGTGGAATACCTCTGTGACCCCAAGAATCATTTCCTCCCTCTACCATAGTACTAGACCCTCTTCATCTGAACAGATCCCATACCAAGGGGGGATTTTGTTGACACCTATTTTTGTCACATGGGTATGAAAATATTTAATGATAAATACCTCAAGAAATAGATAAATTAAGATACCCAAGAAGGATCAAGGGAACTCACCAAATCGGACTACATGCACCGGACTTGTGCACCAAGAGGATCGCACATGCCCTACTGGCATGACACAAAAGGGGAATCTATCCTTACATGAGGTACCTGCATGGGGTACGTGTGTGAGAAAATTACTTCACCTAAGGGATCATGATTTCCTTTAAATAAGACCCTAGGGCTCCTAATTTGAAGAACTGGAAAATTAGAAGAAACCTCAGAGCTATAATCATGCAACCCATTTTCCTAGACCCTCAAAACCTTTCAGGTAGCTCTCTAAAACCTAGTTTTAGAGGGAACTAAAGGGGAATGTTGGATCAATGTCCCTATATGGTTTGAAACACAAGGCACCTATATGAGGACCCCCTCCCCTAGTTGAAAAGAACTATCATGAATGTCCCTTCCCAAAACTATGACCTAGGAAAGAACCTTTTAGGGAAACACGAGGATAACATTGGTTCCTAAAGAAAGGACTCACCCAAATGTTATTTTCCAGGTTTTCCATCACCCAAGGAATATGCATCTCATGAAGTCCTACCCTATGTGAAGTTCTTATAATTCCTTCTAGGTCTACCATGTATGAAGATCCATCTTCTTTCCCATCCCTGACCATCATGATCCACCTTCAAAGCCCTATTTGAAGTAACTAATGGAAGGTATCCTCTACCTCTAGATGCCTTATATGAGGGGGGGGGTGTAATTGAATCCGCTATTGAAGCCTATTCAATTTCACAACCATAGATATACACACCCTATTGTGTCTCTCATTCAGTTATGCATTCCTTAGGTCAGAGGTGTCCGAAATTTTTCCCACCTGACAGGTAGTGTCCTCGGGGTGTATGTAGTTATGAATCCCTTCAGTCATGAGGAACCAAACCCTAGGGGTTGTTTTAGGGACCTCCAGGTCTCAGATGAGATGGTGAGTATGTTCTCCCCTTTTCATCTCTAAGACTAGGGACGTCAAATTTAGGATGGTGAGGGTTGGAGTTCACACTGTATTTTCCCATTGACGGGGATTAATGACTAATCCACCACTATTACATTGGAACTAGGAGTAGTTAATCTCTCCTAGAGTAATACCCTACCCTTTCTTATAGGATGCGTCCAGACGAGTAGTCATATGTGACTATCCTAGTTACAGAAATGGTAAAGGGGGAGAAAACATCAAATCCCCTTCGTCTTCTATAGTATCCCAGACATCTTCCTCCAATAGAAGATTTATCATGTTATTTTATAGATCTTATCATTTCTCTTATTTCTCACATCCGAGCATGACTCACATGGGCTTAGAGGTTTGAAACAATCATGAAATCTGCACTATTAGATGCATGTCTCACTAGAGAATCATGAAATCTCACTATTTGGGGTTTTAAGTGTTTTTATGTTTTTATGGTTTTTAAGAGGTTTTCAGGGTTTTTAGGATGTTTTAAGTTTTTAGGGGGGTTTAGGGTTTTTTTATAATTTTTATTTGTTTTTATAGATTTTAAGGGTTTATAGGGGTTTTAGGGTTTATTAGTTTTTTTGGGGGTTTAATGCTTTTTTTGAGTTTTAAGGGGCTTTGAGTTTTTTAGATATTTTTAACCTTTTTCAGGGATTAAATGGGTTTTATTTTTTTTTGGGGTTTTTATGGATTTAGGGGTTTATGGTTTTAGGTGGTTTTATGGTTTTTCGGGGTTTTATGGTTTTTGGTTTTTTTAGGTTTCTTAGGGTATTTTTCAGTTTTTACGGTTTTTAGTGTATTTAGGTTTTTAGGGGTTTTATGTGTTTTATGATTTTATGGTTTTTATACGGTTTTTAGCATTTTTTATGTTATTATGGATTTTTAGGGATTTGTTTTATGATTTTAATTTTTTAGGGGTTCTTAGGCAGTTTAGGGGGGGGGGGGGGGTTATTGATTTTGATGATTTTAAAGGTTTTTAAGGTTTTTCAAGATTTTTTTGGGGTTTTTTAGTGTTTTAGGGTTTTTACTATATTTTAATGTTTCCTAGGGTTTTAAGGGTTTTTAGAGTTTTTATTGAGATTTTATGGTTTCTGTGGATTTTTAGGGATTTTATGTTTTATGGTTGTTTTGGTTTTTAAGAATTTATAGGGGTTTTTGTGTATTTATAAGGGTTTTAGTTTTTTAGGTGTTTTAAGTTTTTTTAGATTTTTAATGGTTTCAAAGGGTTTATCAAGGATTTAGGGTTTTTTACCTTTTTATGGATTTTAAGGGAATTTTATATTTTTATGTTTTTAGGGTTTAAATGGATTTTGAGAGTTGTATGGTTTCTTGGGGTTATATGGTTTTTTATGTTTCTTTGGCATTTTTGAGGTTTTTAGGGGTTTTTATGGGTTTTAAGTGTTTTATTGTTTTTATTGTTTTCTTTTTAGTTTTTGGATATTTAGATTTTTTTGTGCTTTAAGTCATTTTAGATATTTTTAGGTTTTTATGGGTTTTTGATATTTTGATAGGTTTTATTAATTTTTAGGGTTTATTGGGTTTGTGATGGTTTTTTAGGTTTTTTAGAGTTTTGTAATGTTTTCAGGGTTTAAATGTTTTATTATAATCTTTAGTGGGTTTGTATGGTTTTTATGTGGTTTTAGGGTTCTTTATGGTTTTAGGAGTTTTTGTGGGTTTTTTGGGTTTTAGGGTCTTTTAGGGATTTGAGGATTTTTATAATTTTTAGGTTTTTAGGGGTTTTAAGTGTTTTTAGATTTTTAAGGTTTTACTAGCGGTTTTCAATGATTTTAGGTTTTCTTATGTTTTTAGGGTTTTAGTTCCTTTTTAGGAATTTTATGGGTTTTAGTTATTTTAGGGATTTTAATGGTTTTTAGTGTTTTAGGGGTTTTAGGGTTTTTAAGGCATTTTGCATTTTTAGGTATTTTAGGGATTTTAAGCATTTTTAGTTTTTATGATTTTTTAGGGATTTTAGGGATTTTAGGGATTTTAGGGTTTGTAAGGATTTTAAGGGGGTTTGGGGATTTTAGGGTTTTATGGGTTGTTTTGGGTTTTTATGGTTTTTTAATGTGTTTTAGAGTTTTTTGTGATTTTTAGGGTTTAAATAGTTTTCATTATTTTTAGTGGGTTTTTAGGTTTTTATTGGTGTTTACCATTTTTATAATTTTTGGAGGTTTTATGGTTATTAGGGGTTTAATGGGGTTTAGGGTCTTTTATGGTTTTTAGGAATTTTAGAATTTTTAGGTTTTTAGGGATTTTAAGTGTTTTTAGGTTTTTAAATTATTCTTAGGGGTTTTTACGGTATTGGGGGGATTTTTACATTTTTATAGATTTTTTATGGATTTTTAGGTTTTTATGGTTTTTAGGGTTTTTAGGAATTTTGATGGGCATTAGGTTTTTTATAGGGTATTTTCATTTTGAGGATTTTTAGTTCTTTTAAGTGTTTTTTATTTTAAGGTTTTATTAGGGGTTCTGATGGTAGTAAGGTTTTTTTTGGTTTTAGGTATTTGAAGGGTTTTTTGGTATTTTGGATTTTATAGGGGGGTTGAGTTTTTAGAGTTTTTAATGTTTTTAGAGTTTTTAATATTTTTATTTGTATAACTAGTTTTTAGATTTTTTAGTGGTTTCATGGGTTTCATGGGTGTTTAGGGTTTTTATCTTATTGGGGTTTTAAAATTTTTTTATAGGTTGTCAGGGGTTTTAGTGTCTTTTATTCGTTTTAGGGTTTTTAATTTTTTTAGGTTTATAGAAATTTTATGTGTTTTTTTTGTTTTTAAACATTTCTTATTTGTTCTAATTGGTTTTATGGTTTTTTAGTTATTATGTATTTTTATTTATTTTATAATATTTTTATGGTTTCTTGGGGTTTAAAGAATTTTGAGGGTTTTTATGGTGTTTATGATTTTTAGTGTTTTAAGAATATTTTAGGTTTTAGGGGTTTTATGTGTTTTTAGGAATTTAAGGTTTTCTTTCTATTTTTAGGGGTTTTACATTTTTTTTCATTTTTAGTGATTTTCTAGGATTTTTATGTTTTGTTAGGGTTTTTAATGATTTTGATAGTTTTTAGGGTTTTGTGGATTTTTAGGTTTTTTTGGGTTTTTAGGGTTTTTTTGAGGTTTTGGGGTTTTAAGGATTTTTTACTTTTTTATTTTTAGGGTTTAAAGGGTTTTTAGAGTTTTTGTTGGTTTTTAGAATTTATATGGGTTTTTAGGTTTTTCAATCTTTTTAGGTGGTTTTATGGTTTTTATGGATATAGGTTCTTTTAGATTTTACTAGTATTTTCATAATTTTTTATGTTTTTATGTGGTTTGAGTGTTTTTATGGATTTAAGGGTTTCTTAGTGTTTTTTAGTTTTTTTAAGGGTTTTTAAATTTTTAAGGATTTTGGGGAATTTTTAGGATTTTTAATGTTTTTAGGGGTTTTTTGTGATTTTTCTAGTTTTTTAGGGGTTTATCATTTTTTTTTTATTTTTAGGGGATTTAAGTGTAATAGTTTTTAAAGGTTTTATTAGGGGTTTTAAGGAATTTTTGGGTTTTTTATATTTTTAGGGGGTTTTAAGGATTTTAATATTTTTTTACAGTTTTTAAGGATTTTGATCGTTTCTAGGGTTTTATGGTTTTTTTGTTTTTAGGGGATTTTTTATTTCTGTAGGTGTTTAAGGGTTTTTAGATTTTTTGAAAAAATTTAATGGTTTAAAGGGGTTTCAGAGTTTTTAGTGGAGTTTTATTGGTTTTAGTGTTTTTCTAGTTTTTATGGGTTTTATGGGTCTTTATGGTTTTTATGGGTTTTTGGGTTTTTATCATTTTCTTGGTTTTTAGGGTTTTTAAGTGTATTTAGGTCCTTATTGTTTTCTTTTTGTATTTCAAGTTTTTTAGGGGTTTCTAAATTTTAATGTTTATTTTTTTATTTTTTAGGTTTTTTATGATTTTTAATGAGTTTTAGGGATTTTGAGAGATTATAGGGGTTTTTCAGGGTTTTTAGTTTTTAGTTGTTTTTGGGTTTTTAGGTTTTTAGGGGTTTTAAGTGTTTTAGGTTTTTATGGTTTTATTAGGGTGTTTCATGGTTTTAGGTTTTCTTACATTTTTATGGTTTTAGATATTTTTTATGATATTTATATTTTTGTAGAATTTTAGGGTTTTTTTTGGGTTCTTAGAGTTTTTAGGTTTTTTATGTTTTTTGGACTTTTAGAGGGGTTTTTGAGTTCTTTAGGGGTTTTATATTTTTAATGTTCTTAGGGGTTTAAAGTTTATTGATATTTTTATTGTTTTTTATGTTTTTAATGGGTTTTAGTGTTTTTAAATGATTTTATGAGTTTTTATGCTTTCTAAGGTTGTTAGTATTTTTAGGTTCTTTTTTGGATTTTCTAGGGTTTTAAGTGTTTTTTAGGTTTTTCTGGGTTTTATTTTTTTAGGTTTTGAGGTTTATATAGGGTTTTTAGGTGTTTTTTATGTTTTTATTGAATTTTATGGGTTTTTTTATTTTTATGGTGTTTAGTGTTTTTAGGAATGTGAGGGGTTTTAGGGGTTTTATGATTTATAGGGTTTTAGTGTTCTTAGGTTTTTGTGGGTTTTAGGTGTTTTTAGGTTTTAATGTTTTTATTAGGGTTTTCCAAGGGTTTTAGAGGTTTTTACATTTTTAGGGACATTCAGGGATTTTTTAGTTTTATTATAATTTTAGGGTTTTAGGGATTTTGTGGGTTTTAAGGATTTTTATTGATTTTTTGGGGTTTTGGGTTTTTTTTGAGTGTTTAAGGGTTTTACAGTTTTTTGTAGTTTTTTAACATTTTTAAGGGTTTAGAGGGTTTTCATAGTTTTAGTGGTTTATAGGGGTGTTATGGTTTTTTAAGGATTTTATTTTTTATATTTTTAGGGTTTTTTTTGTGTTTTTTTGGTTTTTATCATTTTTTTGTTTTTAGGAAGTTTTTATACATTTTTATATTTTATGGGCTTCATTAGGTTTTAGGGTTTTAGGGTTCTTTATAATTTTTTGAATTTTTTGGTATTTAAAATAATTTTATTTTTTAGGGGTTTATGTTTTTCTTAGGGTTTTTTGGGTTTTAGGTTTATTTACGTTTCAAATGATTTTTAAGAATTTATATTTTTTTATTGGTTTTTTGGGTTTTTAGAAATTCTGATATTTTTATGTATTTTAGGGTTTTTAGGTTTTTAATGTTTTCTTAGGGGTTTTTATTATTTTTTACATTTTAAAGGATTTTTAGAGATTTTATGGGTTTTTAGTGTTTTTAGGGATTTTGTGATTTTTATTATTTTTTTATAGTTTTTAGGGGTTTATTGATCTTTAGGGGTTTTAGGGTTTCTATTGTTTTTTTGGGGTTTTAGACTTGTTTTTGATTTTTAGGTCTTTTATGGTATTTTAGTGTTTTTTATACTTTTTAGGGATTAAAACGGTTTTCATAATTTTTATGGATTTTTTCTAGGGGTTTTATGTTTTTAGGGTTTTATATGGTTTTTAGGGGGTTTAGGGTCTTTTTAAGAGTTTTTATGGTTTTTAGCATTTTTAGGATTTTTTGGGATTTTATGTGTTTTTATGTTTTTAATTTTTTCTCAATGTTCTTTAAGGTTTATAATTTTTTTACATTTTAAGGGATTTTTAGGGAATTTTAGTAATTTTTGGGTGTTTTGGGTTTTTAGAGACTTTGATGGTTTTAATGATTTTGGGGATTTTTTTTTGTTTTTAGCCTTTTTAGGTTTTTTTCCATTTTAAGTATTTTTATGTTTTTAAGGTTTTCAAAGGGGTTTTTAGGGATTTTAGTGTTTTTTTAGTTTTTGGAATTTTTAGGGAATGTTATGCATTTTAATGGGTTTTATGTTTTTTATATATTTCAAGAGGTTTTAGGGTTTTTATTGTTCCTTGGGGCTTTAGGGTTTTTTTTGAGTTTTTAGAACATTACTTGTTTTTAGAGTATTTTTGAAATTTTAGGATCTTAAAGGGTTTTTAGTGGTTTTTAGTGGATTTTATCGGTTTTTATGTGTTTTGGGTTATTTTGGGATTTTTACGCCTTTTAGGGTTTTATGGTTTTGGTTATTTTAGGTTTTTATTGTATTTAGTACTTTTCTAGTTTTTAAGGGTTTTAGGTTTTTTTTTGTTTTTAATATTTTCATATGAATTATCTAGTTTTTTATGGTTTTTTACATTTTATGGATTTATCATAATTTTTTAGTTTTTTATGGTTTCTTGGGGTTTTTAGTGATTTTGAGGGAGTTTTGTGGTTTCTAGGGTCTTAAGGGTTTTTAGGGTTTTTAGCATTATTTTTTGTTTTTGAGGGGTCTTAATTTTTTAGGTTTTTATGGTTTTCCTAGGGAAATTTAAGGTTTTTAGGGGCATTTATGTTTTTAGGGATTATGAGGGATTTTTAAGTGTTTTTATGTATTTTAGAGTTTTTATGGATTCTGAGTGGTTTTACCGGTTTTTATGGTTTTTTGGGGGTTATTAGGATTTTTCTGAGTTTTCTATGGGTTTTAAGGATTTTTGGTTTTTTTAAATTTTTTGCGGTTTAAATTGTATTTAGAGCTATTATATTGTTTTTAGGTTTTTATGGGTCTTTATGGTTTTTAAGGTTTAAGTGGTTTTATGGTTTTTTGGGTGTCTTAGGGATTTTAGGGTATTTTTAGTGGTTTTAAGGGTTTTAGCATTTCGATATTTTTTTGTAGGTATTAATTTTTTCCAATTGGGTTTTCTAGGTTTTAGTGGTTTTTTAAATTTTAAGTGATTTTAAGTGATTTTTATTATTTTTATGCTTTTTAGGGTTATTAAGGATCTTGAGGGTTTTAGGGTCTTTAGCATTTTTAGGGTTTTTTGTGTTGTTTTGAATTTTTATGGGTTTCATTGGATTTTCTGGTTTTAAGGTTTCATTTATGGTTTTTAGGGTTTTAATGGTTTTTTTAAATTTTTACGGATTTTTAGATATTTTTTAAGATTTTTATGGTTTTCAGTTATTTTGAGGGATTTTAGTGTTTTTATTGTTTTTATGGTTTTTTGGGGTTTAAAGGGTTTTTATAGTTTTTAGAGGATTTTTCGGGGTTTTTTTTTATGTTTTTAGAGTTTTTAAGGATTTAAGTGTTTTTTTTGTTTTTAGGATTTTTAGTGGTTTAATGGTCTTTAGGGGTTTTAGGGTCTTTAGTGGTTTTATGTTTTTTAGGTGTTTTTAGTGTTTTTGGGTTTTTAATGTTTTCTTAGGGGTTCTCTATGTTTTTAGAGTTTTTAAATTTTCAAATATTTTAGGGGTTTTTAAGGACTTTATGGGTTTTTAGTGGTTTTTATGGATTTTGAGGGGATTTAAGGATTTTATGGCTTTTATGGTATTTTGTGTTTTTAGTGTTTATTGTTCTTTATTTTTATTAGATTTTTTCTATTTTATTAAGGGTTTTCTGGGTTTCTATGGTTTTTTATGTTTTTAGGAATTTTGAGGGATTTTTTATGAAATTTATAGTTTTTTGGATTTTTAGGGATTTTGATGGTTTTTATGGTTTTTAGTGTTTTTCGGGTTTTTAATGTTTTTCGAAATTTTATGGTTTTTTGGTTTTTTTAGGGTTTTGTGGTTTTTATAGTTTTTAACATTTTAAGGGGTTTGAATGGTTTTTAGGGTTTTTAGTGGTACTTTTCTATTTTATGCCTTTTTAGGTTTTTATGGTTTTTTGGGGGTTTATGGTTTTTAAGTATTTTAATGTTTTTTAGTGTTTTTAAGGGTTATAGGTTTCTTTAGGTTTTTACGTTTTTCTTAGGGGTTTTCATGGTTTGGGGTGTTTTTAAATTTTTAGGTCTTTATAAGGAGTTTTTTTAAATTTTTATGGGTTTTTAGGATCTGTAGTGATTTTGATGGTTTTTAGGGTTTTATGGGGTTTGAGTGTTTTTTGGTTTTTTGGGTTGTTAAGATTTTATTAGTTTTTAGGGTATTTAGATGATTTAATTCTTTTAGGTTTTTAAATGGGTTATATAATTTTAATTATCTCTATGGTTTTGGGGGTATTATGGGTTTTAGTGGTTTTTTTGGGTTTTTTGGGTTTGTTTGGTGTTTTAGGGGTTTTAGCAATTTTTAATTTTTTAGATTTATAAGGTTTTCTTTAGTTTTTTCATGGTTTTTAGGGTTTTTAAATTTTTAAGGGTTTTTATGATTTTTATGATTTTTATTGGTTTTTAAAATTTTTAGGGATTTTGAGGGTATTTACCAGTTTTTAGATTTTAAGGTTTTTTTTGGTTTTTTTTTGGTTTTTAGGTTTTTTTAGTTTTTAGGGGTTTTAAGGTTTTATTAATTTTTTTAGAGTTTTAAGGGGTTCAAAGATTTTTTTTAGTTTTTAGTTATTCTTTAGGAATTTTATTGGTTTTTTGGATCTTTAAAGGTCTTTAGGGGATTTTAGGGTCTTGGGGTTTTTTTGGTTTTTGCGTCTTTTTATGGATTTTAGCATTTTTATGGTTTTATGGGTTTTTGAGGGGTTTTCAAGTTTTTTAGGGGGTTTTACATTTTTTGTAATTTTATTGATTCATTAGTATTTTTATAGAGTACTTCAGGGTTTTGTGTATTTTTAGGGGTTTTAGGGTTTTTAGGATTTTTAGCATTTTTAGGGGTTTTAGAGGTTTTAAGTGATTCAAGGTTTTTAAGGTGTTATTAGGGGTTTTTAAGAGTTTTAGGGATTTTTATGTTTTTAGGGAATTTTATATCATTTAAACAATAATTATGGTTTTTAGGGTTTTTAGGGATTTTGAGGGTTTTTATGGTTTTATGGGTTTTTAGGATTTTTAATGTTTTTAGGGGTTTTAATGATTTTTAGTGTTTTTTAACGGTTTTAGTTGTTTAAATGGTTTTTAGAGTTTTTATTGGGTTTTTATAGTTTTTATGGGTTTTTATGGGGTTTTAGGGTCTTTATTGTTTTAGGGCTTTATGATTTTTAGGGTTTTCAGGGTTTTTTCATTTTTTAAGTTTTTTAAGATTTTTATGGGCTTATAGATTTTTATGGTTTTCATAGGGGTTTTAGGGATATTTTTGTGTCAGGAATTTTTAGGGATATTTTTTTATTTTTATGGTATTTATGGTTTTACGATATTTTGATGGCTTTAAAGGGTTTTTATGGATTTATGTTGTTAGCATTTTTAATTTTTTTTGGGTTTTAATTGTTTTTAGTTTTTTATGGTTTTGATAGGTTATTTTTGTGTTTTTTTGTTTTTTACATTTTTGAAGATTTTAAGGGATTTTTTTGGATTGTTATTGTTAAGATTTTTAGGGATTTTGTAGGGTTTTAATTATTTTTATGGTTTTAATGGTTTTCTGCATATTAAGATATTTTTTTGTTTTGTTAGGATTTTATGGTTCTTGAGAGATTTTTAAAATTTTAGGGGATTAAATTAATTTTTATAGTTTCAGTGGAGTTTTAGGGGTTTTATGGATATTTAGGGGTTTTATGGTTTTTGTAGTTTTAGCATATTTTTAGGGGTTGTTAGGTTTTTTCATTTTTTAGGGTTTTTAGGATTTTTAATTTGTTTTAGGTTTTCAAAGTTTTATTAGGGTCTTATTGGGGTTTAAAGGATTTAATGTTTTTAGGAATTTTTATGGATTTTTATGATTTTAAGGTTTTTAGGTATTTTAATGTATTTTTTGGAGTTTTTTATTTTTTAATGGTTTTTAGAATGTTTTATGTTCTTTAAGGGTTTTTTGGGTTTTTATGGTTTTCATAGGGTTTTTTACATTTTGTGGATCTTAGGTATTTTTAATGATTATTATGGTTTTTAGTGTATTTAGAGATTTTGAAGGTTTTAGGTGTTGTTAGAGTTCTTAGTATTTTTATAGTTTTTTGGGGGTCTTAGTTTCTTTCTTAGTTTTATAGGGTTTTAATTTTGTTTGAGTTTTTTTAACATTTTTAGGTATTTAAAGGGTTTTTTGAATTTTAGAGGGTTTTAGGGGTTTTATGAGTTTTTAGGTTTTGTAGGATTTTTATTGGCTTTTGGGGTTTTAGGAAATTTTAACACATTTAGGGTTTTTTTGTTTTTAGGTTTTTAGGGGATTTAATTACTTTTAGGATTTTTTGTTTTTCTTAGGGGTTTTAAGGGTTTTTAGGGGGTTTTATGATTTTAGGGAATTTGGGGATTTTTAAAGTATTTTTATGGTTTTTAGGTTTCTTAGGGATTTTGAGGTTTGGGGGGCGGGGGGTTAGGGATTTTAATTTTTTAGGGTTTTTAAAAATTTTATGTTATTTATGCGTTTTAACTGTTTTTAGGTTTTAAGGGGTTCTTAGGGTTTTTAGGGGTTTTTATGATTATACATTTTTTCGGATTTTTAGGATTTTAGGAGGTTTTAGGGGCTTTAGGGTTTTTAGGGATTTTTCGTTTTTTATATTTATTATAGTTTTATTCTGGTTTTATAGTTTTATTGATTTTTAGGGCTTTGATGATTTTTTTGTCTTTTTAACATTTTTAGGGTTTTAAATGGTTTTTAGTAATTTTAGGGTTCTTTGGGGTTTTCATGGGTTTTTAGGGGTTTTATGTTTTTTAGTTTTTTATGGTTTTTAGGGGTTTAGGGGTTTTTTGGGTTTTTAGCATTTTCTGGTTTTTGGGAGATTTAAGTGTTTTTAGGTTTTAATTTTCTCAAAGAAGTTTTTAGGGTTTTTTTACATTTTTAACATTTCTAAGGATTTTTTTAGGTTTTTATGGTTTTTTATATTTTTACTACTTTTTTTATTTTTAGGATTTTTAGGTTTTTAGGGTTTTTAGTTTTTTATGGTTTTATGTGGTTTATGTTTTTTTATGTATTTTAGGTTTTCAAAAGGGTTATCAGTTTTTTTTGGGATATTTATGTTTTTAGGGATTTTTACGGATTTTTTATATTTTTATTGGTTTTTAGAGTTTTTAGGGATTTTGAGGATTTTTATCGGTTTTAGGTTTTTTATTTTTTTTAAGGTTTTATGTGGTTTAAGTGTTTTTATGTATTTTAGGTTTTCAAAAGGGTTATTAGTTTTTTTGGATATTTATGTTTTTAGGGATTTTTATGGATTTTTTATTTTTTTTATTGGTTTTTAGAGTCATTAGGGATTTTGAGGATTTTTATCGGGTTTAGTGTTTTTATTGTTTTTGGGGTTTTATGGGGTCTTTGGGTTTTATGGGGGTTTTGGGTTTTTTTCATTTAAATTTATTTTTTACATGTTTATAACAATTTCACAGGTTTAAAGGGGTTTTAGAGTTCTTTTTTGTTTTTAAGGGTTTTTATGAATTTTTTGGATTTTAAGAACTTTATGGGTTTTTATGGGGTTTTTTATTTTGGTTTTTTTGGTGTTTAGTGTTTTTAGCATTTTTTACAGTTTTAGGGGATTTAATTGTTTTTAGTTTTTTAATGTTTTCTTAGGGTTTTTTGGGTTTTAAAGGTTTTCACCTTTTTAGGTAATTTTATGCTTTTTAAGATTTTTATGGGTTTTACGGGTTTTAAGAATTTTTACAGTTTTAGTGTAATTAGGTTTTTCCTTTTTTTTGTTTTCATGTTATTGAGTTTTTTGTGATTTTTTTGGTTTTTAGAGTTTTTTAATGTTTTTAGGGTTTAGATTGTTTATTAGTGTTTTTAGTGAATTTTTGGGTATTTATGGGGTTTTAGGGTTTTTTAAGGATTCTGAGGTTTTTTAGTTTTTATGGAATTTTAGCGTTTTTGTGGCCTTTTTAGGGTTTTAGGTTTTTTAGTGTTTTTAAGGGTTTATGGTTTTTAAGGTTTTCTTTTGGGTTTTCTATAGTTTGAGGGGTTTTACATTGTTATGTATTTTTGGGAGTTTTTATGATTTTTATGGGTTTCTAGGGTTTTAGGGTATTTTAGGGTTTTTATGATGTTTAGGTTTTTTAGTGTTTTTAGGGTCTATAGTTTGTTTTTAGGTTTTTTGTGGGTTTTATGTGTTTTTAGGTTTCTAAGGTTTTCTTAGGGGTTTTATAGTTTTTATTTTATTAGGGATTTTTAAGGCTTTTTAAATATTTTATGGGGTTTTAGGGTTTTTTTTGATTTTGAGGGTTTTTAGGGTTTTTATGGATTTATGGTTTTTATATTTTTTGGGCTTTTAGTGTTTTTTTATGTTTTTTGGGATATAACTTTTTTGGGGTTTTATAGTTTCTTAAGGTTTCTGAGTTTTAGGGTCTTTTTATTTTATTTAATTATTTTTATCATTTTTAGGGTTTCATGAGTTTTTATGTTTTTAAGGTTTTCTTAAATTTTTTCATGCTTTTAGGGTTTTTTACAAATTTAGGGATTTTTAGGGTTTTTTTTGGGTTTTTATGTTTTTATGCATATTTATGGTTTCCTGGGTTTTTAAATATTTTAGCATTTTTGGGGGTTTAATTTTTTTTAGTTTTAATGGTTTCTTATGATTTTTATGGTTTTTAGGACTTTATACATTTTTAAAAAAATTTAGTGATTTTTTAGGATTTTAATGGTTTTTATTGTGTTTATGGATTTTAATGGGTTTAAGTGTTTTTAGGGGTTTTAAAATATTTCATTTTATTTTTTGGGTTTTAATGTTTTGTTTTATTTTTTTATGTGTTTTAATTTTTTTATAGTTTTTTTTTCAATTTTAGGAGATTAAAGGGTTTTTAGAGTTTTTAGAGGTTTTTATGGTTTTAATGCGTTTTTAGGATTTTTTTAATGATTTTATCTGTTTTTAGGGTTTTTAGGGGTTTTAGTGTCTTGGGAGTCTTTTAGGTTTTTTAGTGTCTTTTGGGTCTTTCCATGGTTTTTTTGGGGTTTTATCATTTTTATCTTTTTAGGGGTTCTATGTGTTTTATGGTTTTTATTCTTTTCTTATGGGTTTCTCGATTTTTTATTGTTTTTTATGTTTTGAGGAATTTTTCAGGATTTTTTTAAAATTTATGGTTTTGGGGTGTTTTACTAATTTTTTGAGGTGTTAGGATTTTGTAGGATTTTAGAGTATTTTAGGTTTCTATGGGTTTTACAGGTTTTTATGTTTTAGAGGAATTCAAGGATTTCTTAATATTTTTATGTTTTTTATGGTCTTTAGGGATTTTGAGGGTATGTAAGGATTTTTATGGTTTTATGGATTTTATTGGGTTTTTTGGTTTTTTGAGTTTTATAGGGTTTTTATGATTTTTATATTTTTAAATGTTTTTAGAGTTTAAAGTATTTTTAGTGATTTTAGTGTGTTTTAGGGGTTTTATTGGTTTTTAAAGCGTTTTAAAGTTTTAGGGGTTCTATAGTTTTAGGGTTTTTAGGGATTTTAGGGCCTTTATGGTTTTTTGGAGTTTTAGGGTTTTTTTGTATTTTAGGAGTTTTTATTATTTTATGGTTTTTAATGATTGCATAGGTTGGTTAGGTTTTTAGTGTTTATTTTAAGTTTTAATGGATTTTATGGATTTTTATGGTTTTAAGATTTTAATGGGTTTTAGGGATTTTTAGGGTTTTGAGGGTTTTTTTTTCATGTTTTAGGGTTTTAGGGGATTTATGTGTTCTTAGGTTTTTAATGTTTTCTTTGGGGTTTTAAGATATTTTTACGTTTTTTGGGATTATTATGGATTTTTAGGATTGATAAAGTTTTTATGGATTTTGAGGGTTTTATGTTTTTATGGTTTTATGGGTTTAAGGGGGTTCTTTATTTTTTAGGGGTTTTAATATTTTTTAGAAATTTTTAACATTTATATAGGTTTAAAATTTTTAGAGTATTTAGTGGGATTTTAGTATTTTTTATGGTTTTTATGGTTTTTTAAGGTTATTTTATTCTTTGATTTTTTTGGGATTTTTTGGTCTTTTGGGGTTTTTAGTGTTTTTTGTATTTTGAGGATTTTAGGACTTTATACATTTCTAGGTTTTTAATTTTTTCCTAGGGTTTTTCAGTATTTTTTTGTATTTTTTACATTTTTATGGTTATTTGGGATTTTTTAGGTTTTTAATGAGTTTTTAGGGCTTTTTTGGGATTTTGAGGGGTTTTAAGGTTTTAGGGTTTTATGGGTTTTAAGTGTTTTTCTTTATCTTTTTAGGGGTTTAGGGGTTTTTTGTGTTTTTATGTTTTTATTGTTTTCCTAATGATTTTTATGGTTCTTAGGGTTTTATTTACTTTATTAGGGGTATTTTGGGATTATTTGTGGATTTTTTGGTATTTAGGGATTTTTTGTGTTTTTAGGGTTTTTAAGGATTTTTTTGGGGTTTTTGGGATTTTAGGGGTTTTTAGTATTCTATTGGGGTTTTATAGTTTTTAGAGTTTTAATTTTTTTTATGTTTAAAGGGTTTTCAGAGTTTTTAGTGTTTTTAGGGTTATTATGGATTTTTAGGGTTATTAATGTTTTTAGGAGATTTTATGGTTTTTATGTTTTTTTAGGATTTTAGTGTTTTTGGGGTAATAGGTGTTTTTAGGTTTTTATGTTTTTCTAAGGGATTTTATTGGTTTGGGTGGTTTTTAATTTTTTAAGGATTTAGAGGGATTTTTTAAGGATTTTTATGGTTTGGGGGTTATTAGAGATTTTTAGGATTTTGTTGTTTTAAGGGTTTTTATTGATATTTGGGTTTTTTTTTGAGTTTTTAAAGGTTTTATGGGTTATTTTAGTTTTTAACATTTTTAGGGGTTTAAAGGGTTTTTAGATATTATAGTTGTTTTAATGGTTTTTATGGGGTTTTAGGGTATTTTATGATTTTTATGGTTTACGGGTTTTTTAGTTTTTTAGAATTTTTAGGATTTTATGGGTTTTTAGTGATTTAGGTTTTTACATTTTCATAGAGTTTTTTAGGTTGATATGGGTTTTTAAATTTTTATGCAATTTAGTGATTTTTTAGGAATTTTATGGATTTTATGGTTTTAAGGGATTTTGAGGGATTTTAGAGTTTTTATGGTCTTTATGTTTTTTAATGTTATTTGGTATCTAATGTTTTTAGGGTTTTTAAGGATTTTTACATTTTTTAATCTTTTTAGTTGTTTAAAGGGTTTTTAGAGTTTTTAGTTTTCTTTTATGGTTTTTATGGGGTTTAGGGGTTTTAAAGTGCTTAGATGTTTTTATTGTTCTTAGGGTTTTTTGTGATTTTAGGGTCTTTTTAGGGTTTTTACCATTTTTAGGTTTGGGGGATTTTATTTTTCTTATGGTTTACATAAGGATTTTCAGGGTTTTCATGGGTTCTTAGGTATTTAAGTATTTTACTGAATGTTTAGGATTTTTTTGGGAATTTCAGTTTTTTAGGTATTTTGTAGGTTTTTAGAGGTTTTAGGTATTTAATGTTTTTAGGGTTTGTATTGTTTTCATGATCTCTTATAGGTTTTAATTAATTGTAAGGTTTTAATGTGTTCTTAGAGCATTTTCGCGTTTTTAGGGTTTTTATGGGGTTTTAGGGATTTTATAGTTTATACGGTTTTCATGATTTTTAGGGGGTTTTAGGATTTTTAGAGACTTTTTTGGGTTGTATCATTTTTTTGGTTTTATAGTGTTCTTTACCTTTTTTGGAATTTTTATGATTATTTTAGGATTTTTATGATTTTTTAGGTTTTTATAAACTTTGATGGATTTTAATAATTTTTCGATTTTTTAGGGTATTTAACAATTTTCGGTTTTTAGGGGGTTTATGTGTTTTTATTATTTCAAATTTTTCATAAGCATTTTCATGTTTTAGATTTTTTATGCTTTTAGGAAATTTTATAGTATTTTAGGATTTTTATGGGTTTCATAGTTTTTATGGTTTTTAGGGGTTTTATGGTATTTTTGGATTTTGGTTTTTTTTTGTTTTTTGGATTTTTAGGGGGTTTTGAATTCTTCTGGGATTTTATGTTTTTAGATATTTTTAATTTTTTAAGGGTTTGAAGTGTTTTTATATTTTTAGTGGTTTTCATGGTTTTTGGGGTTTTTACTGTTTACTAAGATTTTTAGGAGTTTTATGGTTTTTAGGCTCTTTTTAGGGTTATTGGGTTTAGAGAATATTTATGTTTTTAGGAGTTTTAAGTGTGTATGGGTTTTTAGGGTTTTCTTAGTATTATCTGGGTTTTTACGTTTTTAGGGATTTTTAGGGATTTTTTAGTATTTTTATGGTTTTTAGGGTTTTTATGGATTTTAAGGGTTTTTTTATATTTTTAGTGTATTTAGGGTTTTTTAGGTTTTTAGGATTTTTAGGTAATTTAGGGGGGTTTTAGGGTTTTTATATTTTTAATGTTTTCATAAGGGTTTTTAGGGTTTTTATGGTTTTTACCTTTTTAATTATTTGTAGATATATTTTAGGAATCTTATGTTTTTTGAGGGTTTTTATGGATTTTGAGGGTTTTAGGGTTTTTAGGGGTTTAGGGTTTTTATGGTTTTTTGGGTCTTAGTGTTTTTTTTGAGTTTTTATGGTTTTAATATTTTTAGATTTTTTAATGTTTTAGGGGTTTAAAGGGATATTAGATTTTTTTAGTGTGTTTTTAGGGTTTTTATGTGTTTTTAGGATTTTTATGTTTTAGGTGTTTTGTGGTTTGAAGGGTCTTAGGATTTTAGCGTCTTTTTAGCATTTTAAGGGTTTTTTGAGTTTTTAGTTTTTAGGTGGTTTAAGTTGTTTTATGTTTTTAAGGATTTCATAGGGTTTTCCAAGTTTTAGGGTTTTTTTTACATTTTTAATGATTCTAGGACTTTTAAGGATATTTATGGTTTTTTACAGCTTTTTGGGATTTTAAGGTTTTTAGTTTTTTTAGGAATTTTAGGGGTTTTAGTGTTTTTAGATTTTTTTGGATTTTTATGGGTTTTAATTGTTTTTGTATTTAAAGGTATTAATAGGTTTTATTGTTTTTTATGTTGTTGTGGATTTTTAGTGTTTTTTTGGATTTTTATGGGGTTTTATGATTTTTGGGATTGTTAGGGTTTTTAGTGTCTTTAGGAATTTTTTTGGGGTATTAGTATTTTTTTTGAGTTTGTCTGAGTTAACAGTTTTTTAGAGTTTATTTTAACGTTTTTTTGGTGTTTAATTGGTGTCTTTTAACATTTTTGGGTTTTTTTGGGTTTGTTCTAGTTTTAGGGGTTTTAAGGTTTCAGGGGTTTAAATGGGTTTTTCAGGGGTTAAGGGATTTTAGAGTTTTATTTTTTTAGTGTTTTTCGCAGTTTTAAGTGTTATTAGGTTTTTAAGGTTTTCATATAAGTTTTCAAGGTTTGTTGGTTTTTATATTTTTAACAATATTTTTGTCTTTTATCTTTTTTATGTTTTTTTTTGTTTTTTAGTATTTTTATCATTTTTAGAAATTTTAGGGATCTTAGTGGTTTTTAGTGTTTTTAGTGTTTTTAGAGTTTTTTGGGTTTTTTCGGTTGTTAGGAATTTTTAGTGATTTTATTAGAATTTTTTTTGGGTTTTTAGTGTTTTATAGATTTTGAAGGGTTTTAGGGGTTTTATAGTTTTTATGGGTTTTAGGGGATTTTAGATTTTTTTAGAGTTTTTTAATATCTTTTTCGGTTAAAAGGGTTTCTAGAGTTCACATTTTGTTTAGGGAATTTAATTTTTTAGGGGTTTTATTATTTTTGGCTATTTAGGGTTTTTTTGTGTTTTATTATTTTTTATGCTTTTGGAGGGATTTAATTGTTTTTTGGTTTTTTAAGGTTTCCTTAGGGTTTTTAGGTTTTTTTACAATTTTTGATATTTTTTATGGATTTCAAAATATTTTTCGGAATTTTATTATTTTTATGGTTTTTGAGGGGTTTTCTAGATTTTTAGGGTTTTAGGGGATTTTTTGGGATTTGTTTGAGATTTTTTCCTTTTTTTATTTTTTTAATGTTTTAAGGTTTTTTTGATTTTTTAATGTTTTAGGGGTTTAAAGGGATTTAGAGTACTTAGTAATTGTTTAGGGGTTTTGGGGATTTAATATTTTCAAGGTATTTATGGTTATATGGTGTTTAGGGGATTTTAGGGTTTTTATGGAATTTTTAAGGTTTTTTAGTTTTTTAGTTTTTTAGGTTCTTAGAGGGTTTTTTAGTGTTTTTAGATTTTTATGGGTTTCCAAGGGTTTTTCTAGGCTATTAATGTTTTTACATTTTAGGTATATTTTCTGAATTTTATAGTTTTCTCGGGGTTTTTTGGGATTTTGAGTGTTTTAGGCTTTTTAGGGGTTTCAATGTTTTCAGAATTTTTAGGTTTTTAGGGGTTTTAAGTGTTTTGAGGTTTTTGAAGTTTTCTTAGGGGTTTTAAGGGGTTTCAGGGTTTTTTAAAGATTTTGATGGATTTTTTTATGTTTTAGGGTGGTTAGGGGTTTTGAGGGGTTTTGAGGTATTTAGTGGTTTTCAGTGTTTTTATGGATTTTATATGGTATTTGTGTTTTTTTTTTGAGTTTTTAACAGTTGTATGGGTTTAAATAGTTTTTATATATTTTAGTTGGTTTTTATGGGTTTTTTGGGCTATTAAAATTTTTAGGGCTTCCGGGTTTTTAGGTGTTCATTGGTTTTATGGCCTTTTTTGCGGGTTTTGATATTTTTTAGGTTAATTTGGGGTTTTAAGTGTTTTTGGATTTTTAATGTTTTCTTATTATTTTTCATGGATTTTAGGTTTTTTAAAATTTTAAGGATTTTTTGGGTATTTTTGGATTTTTTGGGTTTTAAGGAAATTTAGAGAATTTTATGGTCTTTTGGGTCGTTTTGGTTTTAGGGTTTTTTGTGTTTTTATGTTTTTAGGGGTTTTAGGTGTTCTTATTTTTTAATGTTTTCTTAATTGGATTTCATAGTTTTAGGTTTTTTCATTTTTAGGTATTTTAATATATTTTTTTGGTTTTTTAATTTTTTAGGGGTTTTGGGAAGTTTAAGGGTGTTTAGGGTTTTGTGGTTTTTTGATTTTTAGGGTTTTAGGGTTTTTTAGATTTTTAGGGTTTTAATGGATTTCACAGTTTTATATGTTTTTTGTGTTTTAAGGTTTCATAGAGTATTTAGTGTATTTGTATGGATTTTATTAGTTTTTATTCTTTTTAATGATTTTAGGTATTTTTATGGTTTTAGAGGTTTTAGTGTTTTTAATTCCTTTTAGTGTTTTTTTGGGTTTTTAGTGTTTTACTATATTTAGTGGTTTAAAGTGTTATCAGTTTTTTATGGTTTTATTTTTTGTATTCATGGTTTTTAGGGTATTTTTTGTTTTTAGGAATTTAAGGGATTTTTTTAGGGTTTTTATGGTTCTTTATATTTTTTAGGGATTTTGAGGAATTTAGTGGTTTTAGTTGTTTTAGGGGTTTTATGGTTTTTAGAATATTTATGTTTTTTGGGATTTTAAGTGTTTTTATGTTTTTATGGTTTTCTAAGGGTTGTAGGGTTTTTTATTTTTTAGGTATTTGTAGTTATTTTTTTAGTATTTTTATGGTTTCAGGATTTTAGGGATGTTTAGTTTTTTAGGGTTTTTATGGGGTTTTGGAATTTTATGGGTTTTTTGGAATTTTTAGGCTTTTATGGTTTGATAGTTTTTTAAAATTTTAAGGGTTTGAATGGTTTTAAGAGTTTTATTGATTTTTTTGTTTTTTTGTTTTTTAATATTATTGGGGTTTTATTATTTTTAGATGTTTTAGGATTTCATGGGTTTTTAGGGGTTTTATCATTTTTTAGTTTTTGAGTGGTTTTAAGTGTTTTTAGGTTACTAAGGCTTTTTAAATGTTTTCATTATATTTCAGGATTTTTAGGTTTTCCGGTATTTTTTGGGATTCTTAGGAATTTTTTAGGTTTTAGGGTTTTTTTTAGATTTTGGGGGTTTTAAGGGTTCTTTTGGGGTTTTGGGGTTTTTATCATTTTTTACGAGATTTAAGTGTTTTTAGGTTTCTTAAATTTTCTTAGGGTTTTTATAGTATTTATGGTTTTTAATGTTTTTAGGGATTTTGATGTATATTTTAGAATTTTTATGGGTTTTAAGGGATTTTCAGGGTTTTCAAGGTTTTGATGGTTTTTATGTTTTTGAGGAATTTAGGGGTTATGTGTGTTTTTATATTTTTATTCTTTTTATGGTCTAAAGGTTTTAGAGTTTTCAGTGCCTTTTAGGGTATTTATGGGGTTTTAGGGTTTTTGAGGTTTTTAGGTATTTTTAGGGGTTTTAATAATTTTTTTGGGTTTTATTTTTTTCTCGTGTTTTTTCAGGATTTTTAGGTGTTTTATTGTTTTTTTGTGATTTTTAGAGCTTTTTAATGTTTTTTATGATTTTTAGTGTTTTAGAGATTTTCTGTGTTTATAGGGGGTTTTTTGTGTTTAGGGTTTTTATGGGTTTTAGCATTTTTTGGGTTTTTAGTGGTTTTACGAGTTTTTTGGTTTCAAATGTTTTATTTGTGGGATTCAGTGTTTTTGGGGGGTTTTTTTTGTTTTTAGGGATTTATAAGATTTTTTGGATTTTTATTCCTTTTATGGTTATGGTTTTTTAGGTTTTTTATGGTTTCGATGGTTTTTTGTTTTCTTGGGTTTTTATTGTTTTTTAGATTTTTTTATGGTTTTAGGGATCTAATGGTTTTAATATTTTTTTAGTGTTTTTAGTGTTTTATTTGGTTTAGGGGTTTTATGTTTTTAGGGGTTTATGGATTTAAATGGTTTGGGGGGGGGGGGGGTTTAATTTCTTTTTAGGGTTTTTTAGTTTTTTTAGCATTTTTTATTTTTTTGTGGATTTAAGTGTTTTTTGGTTTTTAAGGTTTTCATTGTGGTTTTTAGGGTTTTGACATTTTTATGTATTTCTTTTATTTTTTTTTAAAAAATTATTGTTTTTGGGGATTTTGGAGGTTTTTATGGGTTTTTAGGGTTTTTTTAATCAATTTTTAGGGTTTTAGGGATTTTTAGTGTTTTTACAGTGTTAAGGTTTCCCTTGGGTTTTTATGGTTTTTAGGGGTTCTGGCATTTTTTTGTACTTTTAGGAATTTATAGGATTTTTCGGGGGTTTAGGGTTTTTAGGTATTTTGACGGTTTTTATAGTTTTTAGGGTTTTTAGGGTTATTTTGGGTTTTCCGATTTGTTTATTTTTTGTCGGTTAAAGGGTCTTAATGTTTTTTATGATTTTAAGGGGTTTTTTTGTGTTTTTAGGGGTTTTTAATGTTTTCGGTGTTTTTATGGTTATAAGGATTTTAATTATTTTTAAATTTTTATGGTATTTTTTTTAATTTTTATAGTTATTTGTGGTTTTATGGATTCTGAATATTTTTATAGTTTTTAGGGTTTTTAGGTTTTATATCATTTTTTAGGTTTTAGGGTTTTTTGAGTTTTTTAGTATTTCAAATTTTTTTAGAGATTTTAATGTTTTTATAAGTTTAAAGGGTTTTCAAAGTTCTTGTAGGATTTCAGGGGGGGTTTTAATGTTTGCATGGTTTTAAGGGGCTTTTATGGATTTTATGGTCTTGAAGTGTTTTTAGCATTTTTAGGTTTTTTAGGGGTTGTAAATGTTTTTATGGTTTTATGGTTTTCTTTCGGGTTTTCAAGGTTTTTAGATCTTTTTTCTTTTGTAGGGATTTTCTAGGCCTTTAGTATTTTTATAGATTTTTGGGTTTTGAGATATTGTAATGGTTTGGAAGGGTTTTAGATATTTTATGGGTGTTTAGTGTTTTTAGTATTGTAAGATTTTCTTAGGGGTTTTCAATATTTTTTGGGTTTTAACCGTTTTATTATATTTATTAGGGTTTTAAGGATTTTTAATTCTTTAGGGGAATTAGGGATTTTGAGGATTTTTTTGGGGTTTAGAGTTTAATTTTTGTGTTTTTATTATTTTTAAATTTTTTAGGGATTTTTTTGAGTTTTAATGTAATTTAGAGTTTTTAAAAATTTTAGGGGTTGAAATGGTTTCTAGAGTTATCATTGGTTTTTAAGGTTTTTTTAAGGTGATTTTAGGGGTTTTAGGGTATATTTAGGTTTTTAGGTTTTTAGCGGTTTTTTGTATTTTTTGGGTTTTAATTTTTTCTTAGGGTTTTGAGGGGGTCTTACATTTTTATGTATTTTTGGTTTTTTTAGTTTTTTTTATTTTTTTATAGTTTTTAGTGATTTTAATGTTTTTAGGGTTTTTAGGGTCTCTAATGTATTTATGGTTTTTAGGGATCTTAGCATTTTTTAGGTTTTTAGGTTTTTTAGGTCGTTTTATGATTTTCTT
The DNA here is from genome assembly GCA_963277665.1 of Viscum album. Classification (NCBI taxonomy): domain Eukaryota; kingdom Viridiplantae; phylum Streptophyta; class Magnoliopsida; order Santalales; family Viscaceae; genus Viscum; species Viscum album. The sequence continues at coordinate 367,681,894 of OY728121.1, forward strand.
AGTCATATTTATTAATTTGAGGGGTTTTTTGTTATTATAAATATTTAGGGATTTTAAGTTTTTTATGGTTTTTAGGTTTTTAAGGATTTTTGTGTTTTTTGCGACTGTTAGTGTTCTTAGTGATTTTTTTTTTGTTTTTAGTGTTTTTAAGCCTTTAAGTGTATTTTAATGTTTTTAGGAGTTTATTGTTTTTTAGTGATTCTATAAGTTTTTACAATTTTTTGATGTATTTAGGGTTTTGAGGTTTTATGGGTTTTTATGTTTTTTAGTGTATTTGATGGATATTTTGGTTTTTTTTAGCATTTTTAGGGTTTTGGGGGTTTTAAGAGTTTTAGTTATTTAAGGGTTTCTAATAGGTTTTCATGTTTTTTACAGTTTTCTACATTTTTCGGTATTTTTAGAGACTTTTAGGGTTTTATAGATTTTTCATTTTTATGTATTTTGAGGGTTTTAGGGTTTTTTAGGGATTTTGGAATTTTAGGGATTATATATTTTTTAGGGTTTTAAGGTTTTCTTTGGGGATTTCATGTGTTTTTAGGGTTTTTATGTTTTTAGTGATTTTTAAATATTTTTTAGTATTTTTTGGGCTTTTTATGGTTTCTAGGGATTTTTAGTGGTTTTAGGGTTTTTTGCGTTTTTGGGTTTTAGGGGTTTTTTAGTTTTTTATGGGTTTTAATGTTTTTTATACTTTTTTAATGTTTTACGGGTTTAAACATGTTTCATAGTTTTTAGAGGTTTAGGGTTTTTATGGTTTTTAGGGGGTTTATAGTATTAAAGGGGTTATGGTATTTGGGGTTTCTTAAGGTTTTTAGCATGTTTGAGGTTTTTTATTGGTTTTAAGTTTTTTAAGGTTTTCATGGGGTTTTAATGTATTTATGGATTTTAGGGGTTTCTATGACTTTATAATTTTTCTGAAATTTTTAGGATATTTATTTGTTTTTATGATTTTTAGGGATTTTTATCTATAATTAGGTGTTTAATGGGTTTTTGCGGTTTTATGGGTTTTTTTGAGTTTTCTGTGGTTTTATGGAGTTTTAGAGTTTTATAAAAAAATTAGGGGTTTAATGGTTTCTCGAGTTTTTAATGGTTTTTAGGGTTTTAAGAAATATAGTGGGTTTTAAGGTTTTAGGGGTTTTTATGACCTTAGTAGGGTTCTAAATGTTTTTGCTGTTTTTAGTTTTTAGGGGTTTGAAGGGTTTTTAGGTTTTTTAGATTTTTAGGGGTTTTTTGGATTTAAAGGTTTTTTTAATGTTTTTAGGGATTTCTAGGTCTTTTTTTGTATTTTATTTCTAGGTTTTTTAGAGATTTTGAGAGGTTTTAATGGATTTTATTGTTTTTATGGTTTTTTGTGGTTTTATGGTTTTCTTTTTGAATTTTTCGGTTTTAAAGGGTTTTTAGAGTTTTTAATAATTTTAGGGGTTTAAACGAATTTGAGTGTTTTTAGGGAATTTGGGTGTTTACTGTTTTTAGAGTTTCTATGGTTTTAAATTTTTTTTAGGTTTCAGGCTCTCTGTAGGGGTTTTTAGCATTTTTAGTGGTTTTAGGGGGTTTTAGTATTTTTAGTTTTTTAAGGTTTTCTTAGGGGATTTATTGTTTTTAGGGTTTTTTTGCTTTTATAGATTTTTAAATATTTGTTTTATTTTTATGGGTATTTAGGGTTTTTAGCATTTTTTAGGGATTCTAGGGGTTTGAAGTGTTTTTTGGTTTTTATGGGGTTTTAGGGGACTCATGGGTTTTTGGGGTTTTTTGGTGTTTTATGTTCTTAGGGTTTTTTAGTATTTTTATGGGTTTTGAGGGTTTTTATGGATTTTTAGGTTTTTAGGAGTTTTTGGGGTTTTTTGGGTTTTTAGGGTTTTTAGGGATTTTTTGAGTATTTTTGGATTTTAAGGTATTTAAAGTTTTCTAAAAAATTTAGGGGTTTAATGGATTTTTAAATTTGTTTGTATTTGTTGTGTTTTTATATTTTTTTACGTTTTTTAGGATTTTAGGGGGTTTTATGGGTTTTAGGGGTTTTATGGTTTTTTGGGATATTTAGGTTTTTATCATTTATAGGTTTATAGGAGTTTTAAGTGTTTTAGGTTTTTAATGTTTTACAGGGTTTTTAGGGTTTTTAACATTTTTAGGTATTTTTTTTATTTTAATGGATATAGGGTTTTGAGGGATTTTTAGGGGTTTGGGGGGTTTTTTAGGGATTCATCATTTTTTAGGTTTTTAGGGGTTTTAATTGTTTTTTTTATTTTTAAGGTTTTATTAGGGGTTTTAAAGGTATTTTTGGTTTATATGTTTTCAGTATTTTTTAGGGATTTTCTTGGATTTTTATGCTTTTTATGTGTTTTATGTATTTTTATATTCTTTTAGGGTTTTTAGGATTTTTATGATTTTTTCCATTTATAGGTTTTTTTGAGATTTTATGTCTTTTTAAGGATTTTATTGTTTTTTAACATTATAAGGTTTTTAAATGGTTTTTATAAGTTTTTGTGGTTTTATGATTTTTAGGGGTTTTGAGGTTTTAGGGGATTAATAGTTTTAGAGTTTGTTTAGTGTTTTTTTAAGGTTTGTAGGGTTTCTAGCATTTTTAGGGTTTTGGGGGTTTAAGTGTTTTTAAATTTTTACGGGTTTCTTAGATTTTTAGGAGTTTTTAGGGTTATTTTTGTTTTAATGTATTTTTTTGAATTCATACGTTGTTTTTGGTTTCCAGTGATTTTGAAAATTTTTATGATTATTAGTGGTTTTTTTGTGTTTTTAGGGTATTTAATATTTTTTAGGTTTTTAGGGGTTTTAAGTGTTTTACAGTTCTCATGGTTTCTTATTTTTATTCGAATTTTTTGGTTTTTTACTTTTTTAGCTATTTTTAAGTATTTTTTGGATTTTTATAGATTTTGTGGTTTTTAGGGATTTTAATTGGTTTTAGGGGTTTTATTGTTTCTAGGGGTATAAACATTTTTATGTTTTTAGTGTTTTTAAGAGTTTGTAGCTTTATAATTTATTCTTATGATTTTTAAGGGGTTATTTTGATGTTATCCTTTACATGGATTTTTAGAGGTTTTTAGGATATGGTTTGGCTTTTAAGAGTTTTAGGGATCTTCAGGGGTTTTAGGGGTTTTAGGTTTTTAGGGATTTAATAATATTTCAGTGTTTTAATGTTTTTTGAATTTTCTAGGGTTTTAATATTTTTTAGAGTTTTAAATGTTTTTATGGGTTTAAAATGTTTTTATAGTATTTAGTTGTATTTTGGGATTTTATGTGATTGTAAGGTTTCTTAACGTGTTCAGGGGTTTTTATGGGGTTTTAGGGAGTTTAGGTACTTTTTTCATTTTAGGATTTTTTTTTATCATTTTTAGGTTTTTAGGTGTTTTTAGTGTTTTAAGGGTTTTAAGTTTTTCATAGGGGTTTTCAAGGGCTTTATAGTATTTTATGTTTTTAGGTATTTTGGGAATTTTTAGGATTTTTTGGGGTTTTAATGTTTTTAGAGATGTTGTGGGGTTTTACGGTTTTTAGGGTTTTTAGGGTTTTATTGTTTTTTAGGTTTTTAGGTTTTGTAAGTTTTTTAGGTTTTTATGGATTTCTTAGGGTTTTTTAGGGTTTTTAGGTTTCTTACATTTTTATGGATTTTTAGGATTTTTATGGTTTTTAGGGTTTTTAGAGACTTTGGGGGTTTGGGGATTCTTTAAGGTTTTTAGGGTTTTTGAGATTTTTTTGGTGGTTATAGAATTTTTTTTATTTTTTTTCTGTTTTATTTTTTTTATAGTTTTTTAATGTTTTTAGTGGATTGAAGGGTCTTTAGAGTTTTTAGTGGTGTTTAGGGTTTATTTGGGTTTTTAGAATTTCATAAGGATCTAAGGGAGTTTTATGGTTTTTATGGCATTCATAATTTTTAGGTTTTTTATGGGTTTATGTGTTTTTAGGTTATTAACATTTTGTTATAGTTTTACATTATTTTTGGAGTTTTTTATATTATTAGGGATTTTTAAGTCTTTTTTAGTATTTCTATGGGGTTTTAGGGTTTTAGTGTATTTAAATTTTTTTTACGGATTTTAGTTTTCTAGGTTTTTTAGTGTATTTTGGTTTTATAGTGTTTTTAGAATTTTTTATGTGTTATATTTTTTTGTGTTTTTAAGGTTTTTGGGTGTTTTCTTGTATTTTTTGTTTTGTTACATTTTTAGTGTTTTAATGGAATTTAATGTTTTATTAAATTTTATGGGGTTTTAGGGAATTTGAGGGGTTTTGGGGTTTTATGGGTTTTTAAGGTTTTTGTTTGGATTTTGTGGGGTTTTTTTTCATTTTTAGGGTTTTAATGCTTCTTGGTGTTTTTTAAAAAAATTTAGTGGTTTAAAGAAATAAATTGAATTTTAGTGGTTCTTAGGGTTTCTAACAATTTTAAAGGCTTTAAGGAATTGTTTCTGTTTTTTTTCAGTTTTTAGGGTTTTTTAGTGTTTTTAGCGTTTTTTTTAAAATATTTTTATATTTTTAAGGTTTTATTGTGGTTTTTAAGGATTTTTAGGTTTTTATGGGATTTTTGGAATTTTTTTGGGTTTTTATGGGTTATAGGGTTTTTTGGGTTTTTTTTGTATTTTGAGGGTTTCTAATGGTTGTTTGGGGTTTTAGTGTTTTTTGTTTTTTGGGTTATTTTATTTTTTAGGGGTATTAATGTTTTTGGAGTTTTTAAAATTTTTTGGGGATTAATTGGTTTTTAGAGTTTTTAGTGGTTGTTAAGGGTTTTTATGTGTTTTTAATTTTTTTAATGGTTATAGAGTTTTTATGGGTTTGATGGGTTTTCATGGTTTTTAGAATTTCTAGATTTTTAGGAGTTTATTTGATTTTTATGTTTTTAATGATTTTTAGCATGTCACTCAGTTTTTAGGGGTTTTTATGTTTTTAGGAATTTTTAAGGAAATTATAGAATTATTTTGGTGTTTAGTGTTTTTAGGGATTTTGAGGGGGTTTATGGGTTTTTAGGGTCCTAGGGTTTTTATAATATTTATGGATTTTAGTGGTTTTATGTGTTTTTATGTAGTTAAGGATTTCATAGTTGTCTTCGGGGTATTTACTTTTTTTAGATTTTTAGGGATTTCTTGGGATTTTTTAGGATTTTTATGGGTTTTAGGGTTTTTAGGGATTTTGAGGGATTTTAGGGTTTTCATGATTTTTTATTTTTTTAGGGATTATTTTTTTTAATATTTTGTTATCTTTTTTATGTGTTTAAAGGTTTCTCTCAATTTATAATACTTTTTACAGTTTTATGAGTTTTTAGGGTTTTTACCGTTTTTTAAGTTTTCTTAGGTTTTTATGTGTTTTAATTTTTATATAGTTATCTTTGGGTTTTAGGGGTTTTATTATTTTTACATTTTTCGGTATTTTCAGGGTTTTTATGGGTTTTTTATTATATTTAGGTTGTTTAGGGGTTTAAGAATTTTTTTGTTTTTTCAGTTTTTCTTATGGTTTTTCTGGGTTTTATGGTTTTAAAAATTTAAGTATTTTGTCATATTTTTATGGTTTTTAGGTCATTTAGGGATTTTGAGGAGTTTTATTGTTTTTTAGGATTTCTAGGGTTTTATGGTTTTTGGGGTTTAGGGTTATTTTTTGAGTATTTTAGGGTTTTATGGGTTTTTATAGATTTTTAATATTTTTAGGGGATTAAAGTGTTCTTAGAGTTTTAGTGAGTTTTTTGGGTTTTTATGGGTTTTTTATGGATTTTCCGGGTTGTTCGGGTTTTCCAGTGTTTTAGTGTATTTTATGTTTTTTTGAGGTGTTAGAACATTTTAGGTTTTGGGGGATTTAATGTTTTGGGATTTTAATGTTTTCTTTTGGGTTTTAGGATTTGTAGGGTATCTTTTGTTTTTAGTGAATTTTAGTGATTCTTTTGGATTTTTATGGGTTTTATTGGATTTTGATGGATTTATGGTTTTTAAGGGTTTTAGGGTTTTTTTGTTTTATGTGTTTTTTGGTTTTTAGGGGTTTTGTGTGTTTTTAGATTTTTGTGGTTTTCTTATATATTTTAATAGTTTATAGGGTTTTTAATGTTTTTGAGGATTTTTAGTTCTTTATTAAAATTTTTATTCCTTTTTAGAAATTCTGAGGGTTATTAGGGTTATTAGGTTTTTTATTATTTTTGGGTTCTTTGGCTTTTTAGATATTTAGGGTTTTAAAGGTTTTTTCTATTTTTAACATTTTTAGCAGTTTAATGGGTTTTTAAAGTTTTATTTGTTTTTAGGTGTTTTGGAGGGGTTTTAGGGGTTTAACGATCTTTTTAACTGTTTTAGGATTTTTATTGTTTTTTAGGTTATTAATTTTTTTTTGGATTTTTTCAGGGGTTTTAGGATTTTTTACATTTTTTGGAATTTTTTGGGTATTTTAGGATTTTAATGTTTGTAAGGGGTTATTGGTATTCTAAGGGTTTTTATTCCTTTTATGTATTTTATCATTTTTTGGATTTTTAGAAATTTTTAGGTTTTTTTAGGGGTTTCAAGTGTTTTTAGGTTTTTATGTTTTTCTTAAGGTTTTACAGGGTTTTTATGGTGTTTATGTTTTTAGAGAATTTAGGGATTTTTAAATATTTTTATGTTTTTATGGGTTTATAGATCTTAAGGGGTTTCTGGTTTTTAGTGTTTTTTTACTTTTATGGTTTTTTTGTTCTATGGTTTTTTATGTGTTGTAGGTTTTTATGGTTTTCTTCAGGTTTTTGAGGGTTTCTCGGGTTTTAGTTTTTATGGATATATTTTCTTGGTTTTTTGGGTTTTTAGGGATTTTGAGTGTTGTATGGTTTTTAGGTATTTATGATTTTTTTTTGTTTTAGTGGTTCTTATGGTTTTTTAATATTTTATGCATTTAATGGATTTTATAATTTTTAGTGGTTTTAGGGTTTTATGGGGTTTTAAGTTTTCTAGGGTTATTCTCATTTTAGGGGTTTTTAGTATTTTGAGGGTCCTTTATGGATTTTAATGTTTTTAGGGGTTTAAGTGTATTTAGGATATAAAGGTTCTCTTAGAGTTTTTCAAGGTTTTTTTGTGTTTTAAGGAATTTTTATGTTTTTTAGGGTTTCAAGTATTTTTAGGGTTTTATGATTTTTTTGCGTTTTTAGGGGATTTTTGAGTTTTTAGGGTTTTAAATGTTTTTTTAGATTTTTTTATCATTTTTAGCAGTTTAAAGAGTTTTTAGTGTTTTTAGTGGTTTTAGGGGTTGTATGGGTTTTACGTTTTTTGAAATTTTTAGGGGTTTATGGTTTTTAGCTATTTAGCGGTTTTAAGGTTTTTAATATTTTTTTGGGTTTTTATGGGTTTTAATTGTTATTTTTTTTAAGTTTTTCTTATGGTTTTCAGGCATTATAGGATTATTTTAATTTTTATAGTTTTTATGATTTTTTAGTATTTTATGGGTTTTAGTGTCTTTAGGGTTTTTGGGGTGTTTAAGGTTTTTTTTGAGTTTTAGGGTTTTTTTTGTATTTTTTAGTATTTTTTTATGGTCTTTAGATTTTTTTCACATAGAGGTTTAAATTGTTTCTAGAGTTTTTAGTGGTTTACATTTTTATGGGGTTTTAGGGGTTTTAATATTTTTATGGGTTTTATAGTTTTTAAGGGATTTTAGATTTTTTGGATACTTTTTAGGGGTTCTTAGGGTATTTGGATTTTTATGATTTTACAGTTTTGATGTTTTTTTGGATTTTATGTTTTTCTTAGGGATTTTATGGGTTTTTAGGGTTTTTCATTTTTAAGGATTTTTAAGGATTCTTATGATTTTTATGGTTTTCTAGGGTTGTGGGGAATTTTGGGTTTTTTTTGATTTTTAAGGATTTTCGTGGTTTTTAGGGTTTTAATGGGGGTTTAGGGTTTTTAGTATTTTTTAGGGTTTTTTGGTTTTTTATGTGCTTTTTGGTTTTTGACATTTTCATAGGGGGTTTCAGGGTTATTAGGGTTTTACATTTTTAGGGTTCTTAGAGTTTCATTATAATTTTTATTGGTTTTTAGGGGTTTTAGGAATTTTGAGGGATTTAGAGGCTTTTAGGGGTTTTTACTATTTTTTTGGTTTTTATAGGTTTTTTGTGTTTTTTTGAGTTATTTTTTTATTTTAATGTTTTTACAGTTTTTAACATTTTTATAGGTTTAAAATGCATTTAGTGTTTATAGTGTACTTATTTTGGGTTCTATGTGTTCATAGGGGTTTTAAGGTTCCTTGGGTCTTTTGGGGGGTTTTAGAGTCTTTTTATGGGTCTAAATTGTTTAGGGTTTTGTAGATTTTTAGGGTTTATAACTGTTTTTAGTTTTTATGGTTTTCTTAGGGGTTTTTATGTTTTCATGTTTTTTATATTTTAATCGTTTCCTTGTGACTTTTTATGATTTTTACAGGTTTTTAGTATTTTTAGGGATTTTGTATATTTTTACTGTTTTTTTAGTTTTTTGGTTTTTTAACACTTTTTTGGTTTTTAGGGGGTTTTAGTGTTTTTAGTTTTTTAAGGATTTATTAGGGGTTTTTAGAGATGTCAATTTTTTTACTTTTTTTGTGAATGTAAATCTTTTTTTGGATTTTTATAGTTCTTCTGGTTTTTATGGATTTTGGGGAGTTTAAGGGTTTTTTAGGTTTTTAGAGTTTTTGTGGTTTTTTCTGGTTTTTATGGATTTATTAGTATTTTAATGTTTTAAGGGTTTTTAGATATTTTTAGATTTTTTAGGGTTTTAAAGGGTTTTAGGGTTTTTAGTTTGTTTTTAGGTTTTGTATAGATTTTGGGTTTTATGGTTTTAAGGGGTTTTCATGGTTTTGAGGGATTTTTAGGGTTATTTAATTGTTTGGGGGGGGGGGGGGGTTTAGAATTTTTTAGGATTTTAAGGGTTTTAATTATTTTTATTTTTTAAGGTTTTCTTACTAGTATTTAGGGGATTCAGGGTATTTTATGTCTTGTATGGATTCTAGTGATTTTTTAGGGTTTTTAATTATTTTGGGTTTTTGGGGTTTTAAGTGTTTATATTTTTTAACGTTTTCTTATGGGTATTCATGTTTTTAGTGTTTTTTATGTTTTTTCATATTTTCATTTATTTTTTAGGAATTTTTGTTATTTTTTATGGTTTTTAGGGTTTTTAGAGTTTTAGGTGTTTTGGGGGGGTTTTGTTTGGGGTTTTAGGGTTTTTAAACATTTTTAGTGTTTTAAGGTTCTTAGAGTTTTATAACATTTTAGGGGTTTAAATGGTTTTCATAGTTTTATTTCATTTAGGGTTTTATGGGTTTTAAGGGTTTTAAAATGTTTATATGGAGTTTTTATTGCTTTTTTGGGATTTTTAGTTTATTTATGTGTTTTACGGTTTTTTGGTTTTTGAGGGGTTTTAAGTGTTTTATGGATTTTAAGGTATTATTATTGGTTTTCAGGGTTCATACGATTATTATGTTTTTAGGTATTTTTAGATATGTTAAGTATTTTTATGGTTTTTAGGGTTTTTGGGGATTTTAGGGATTTTAGGGTTTGGGGGGGGGGGGGGGTAGGCTTTTTTAGGTTTTTAGTGGTTTTAAAAGTTTTTACATTTTTAATGTTTTAATAGGGTTTTTTATATTTTGTAGGGTTTTCTATGTTTTTACATATTTTTAGGTATTTTTAATAATTTTTATGGTTTTTATGGATTTTGGGATTTTTTGGTGTTTTAGGGTTTTTTGGGGGTTTTGGGTTTCTTAAGTTTTTATGGTTTTTGGTGTTTTTAAATTTTTTGGGGTTTTTGAATTTTCAGTGGGGTTTTAAGGGTTTTTTGGGATCATTGATGTTTTTAATGTGTTTAGGGGTTTTATGTTTTTTAGAGTTTTTTGGTGTTTTTTTGGGTTTTTAGTGTTTTTTAGTTTTTGAGGGGTTTTAATTGTTCAAGGTTATTAAGGTTTTTTATGGGTTTTCAAGGGTTTTAGGGTATTTTATGTTTCCAGAAAATTTTGAGGATTTTTCTAGTTTTTGAGAGTTTTAAAGGATTTTGGGGTTTTATTTGGGTTTTTAGGGTTTTTATGTTTTTTTGGGTTTTTTGAGGTTTATAAAGGTGTTAATATTTTTAACGTTTTTGAATTTTTTGGGGGTTTAAATTGTTTTTAGATATTTTAGTGGGATTTTTTGTGTTTTTATGGGTTTTTAGGGTTTTTAAGGGTTTTAGGGGGTTTATGGGTTTTAGGGGTTTTATGGTTTTGAGGGTTTTTATGGTTTTTGAGGTCTTTAAGGGTATTTGAATTTCTAAATTCATAGGATTTTTTCATGTTTTTAGGTTTTAACTGTTTTATTATTGGTTTTCATGGTTTTTACGCTTTTTTGTTTTAGGGATTTTTAGGGCAAGGAAGATGTGAGGGACATGCTATTCTCGACCCCCCCCCCCCCAAATTTATTTGAAAAAAAAGACGCAGCAGACAAGGGAAGGGCTGGGTCAATCAAGCCACAACCAAAAACCCCAGACACCCCCACAAGACCCAAAAAACACCAAAAAACCCAAAAGGCACACAAAACCAGAAAATTCAGAAAGAATGAAGAATCTGCATCATCTCCCATCCAAGTAGAAACTAGCTGAAATGGAAAAACACCACCTTCAGCACCTCCCATCCAAGTAGCAACCAACATCCCACTTCACTATCTCCAGCCTCCAGCACCTCCTCACAATTCATATCAACTTCCATTAACACAGAGTCACTATCACCAAAAGCGTAGACATAAACTTCACTATTTTCAAGCCAAGCATCATCGAAAATCTGACACATCAGTTTCCAACAGCCATCACCCTCGTCAACCATACCCAGCCAAGTAGCATCCATCTGCCAGCATCCCAGATACCAGCATCGGGGACCTCTAATCCTAAAAAATTCCTGCATTCCACACTGAGAGATACAATCAACAACACAGGACCAGCAGCAACCATTACCAGAACTTACAGCTTCATCACATCCCATCCCAACATCAAACAGAATCCAGCACCATAGATCCCAACAACCAAAAAAGTATTTCAACCCTTGTAAGAAGGCAACAACACACAACCAATCAATCACATTGATACACCAGCTCCAACTCCTAGGGCCAAACCATAACACCCCGAACTCCTTGTTCAAATCTATAATCATATATCACAACAATAGATCACATTAAAATTTTCCATGACTTAGGAAATCACAGTTCAGCGAAGAATCCACACATCACAAAATGGACAGAATTTCATCAACTAATAGTGCAAAAATGAAATAGAGGAACTAGAAGAACAAACCTGCATTTTCTGTCCAAACTAGTACCAAGTCGACCTAAAAACCCACACTAGAGAACTAGTTCAGCCACCACCTCTTCCGAAACCTCCAGTGGAGCCAGACAGTCCCACCACCTGGACCATCGAACAAAACCTCCAAAGGACTGCAACGTCACAAGCTTGGAGACCCAGATCTTCCCCAAGCAACTGAGAAGCAGATCCACACTCTAGAAAAAATGGAATCGACCATAGCCACAATGGAACTGAAGGGCCACATGGAGGAAATACCAAATCTGACCCACCCCATCAAATCTCTACAAATACACAAGCTATCAAGACCATATCGGACCAAAACTTCCATGAATATGACTTGCCACACTGAGGAGAGACCAGATCCGACCCATCCCACCAAAGCTCGGTAACACCACATTCCAAAAGCTCTAGATCTGACCCGTATGTTCTTGAAAGAAGATTTCATCTAGATCTGCCGCCTGAGAAGATCTGTGAGGGAACCATCAAACCATAAAAAATGAACCTCAAGAGGGGGAAGCATCAACACTAAGCAAGATGACGCCTGAGAATCCATCGCAATGCCAAAGGAGCACTATGCGAGGAATGGATGCCATTGGGAAACCCAAAAGCGAGAGGAACCAGGAGATGTGGGAACCATCTTTCTCCTTAAGGATTTTAGGATTTTATGGTTTTTTGGTTTTAAGGGATTTGGGGGGGGGGGTTTGGGTTCTTAGGGTTTTTAGAGTTTTAGGAGTTTAATGTTTTTTAGTTTTTTATGGTTTTATTTGTGTTTGTCATGGTTTTTATGGTTTTATTAGTTCTTTCATATTTTTAGGGATTTTGGGAATTTTTATGATATTTTGGGAATTAGGGATTTTGAGGGTTTTTAGGGTCTCTAAGTGTTTTATGTTTTTTTGATTATTTTTTAGGTTTTTTTGAGTCGTAAGGGTTTTGAAGGATTTTAGAGTTTTTCAACATTTTAATGGGTTTAATGGGTTTTCAGTTTTTTCATTAGATTATTATTAATTTTATGATCTTAAGGGGTTTTAGGGGCTTTAGGAAAAGTCTAGTAGTTTTAATTGTTTTTAGTTTTTAGGGGTTTTAAGTGTTTTTTAAGGTTTTCGTAGGATTTTTAGGGTTTTTATGGGGGTTTTAAATTTTTATGGATTTTATGGACCTTTTAAGATTTTTTATTTTTGAGGGATTTTATATATTTTTGAGAATTTTTAGTTTTTTTGGGTTTTTTGGGTTTTTATAATTTTTTAGTTTTTTGGTGATTAATTTGTTTTATGGTTTTTAAGATTTTCTTATGTTTTTTTGACTTTTAAGGGTTTTTTTGTTTTTAGTAATTTTTAGGGATTTTTCAGGATTTTAATGAATTTGGGTGTTTAATAATTTTGAGGGTTTTTAGGGGTATTATTGTTTGGGGGGGGGTGTTGGGTTTTTTTACATTTATATGGTTTTGCTGTTTTTTAGGGTTTTTATGAGTTTTAAATTTATTTTATAGCTTTCACTAGATTTTATGGTTTTTATTTATTTTTAGGTTTTTATGTGTTTTACTGATTTTTATAGTTTTCAGGGTGTTTTATGGGTTTTATGGTTTTTATCATTTTTATCTTTTTGTTTATTTTAAGCATTTTTAGGTTTTTATGGTTTTATTACAGGATTTCAATGTTTTTATAGTGTTTTATGTTTTTAATTATTTTATAATTTTTTAGAATGTCTATGGGTGTTTAGGTTTTTAAGTATTTTGATGGGTTTAGGGGTTTTTTGGGTTGGGGGGGATTTGGGATTTTAGCGTTTTATGGGTTTAAGTGTTTTTAGGTTTTTAATGTTTTATATTAGTTTTTCAGGATTTTTTTATATTTTTATGGATATGTAAGGATTTTTTAGGCTTTTTTGTTTTTTGAGTTTATAGGGATTTTGAGGGTTTCTGTGGTTTTTTTGGGTTTTTTGGTATTTTAGTGTTTTAGGGGTTTTTATATTTCGTAGTATTTTTATTATTTTAGAGTTTGGTAACATTTTAAGGGTTTATATGGTTTTTAGATTCTTTAGTGGGGTTTTGGGTTTTTATAGGTTTTATGAGTTATTATGTTTTTAGGGGTTCTTTGGGTTTTAGTGTTTTTAGGGATTTTAGTGCCATTTAAATTTATTAGGGGTTTTAAGTGTTTTTTATGGTTATTTATTGTTTTGGATGGTCTTTAGGGTTTTTTGTTTTTTTAGGACTTCTTAGGTCCATTTTGTAAATTTTATGGGGTTTTACGGGTTTTATTGATTTTGAGGGATTTTTGGGTTTTTATGGGGGGGTTTAGGTTTTTTTGAGTTTTTAGGGTCTTATGGTTTTGAGAGGATTTAACATTTTAAGGATTTAATGGGGTTTTTCGGTTTTTAATGGGTTCTTATGGGCTTCCAGGGTTTTATTTCTTTTATGTTTTTTATAGTTCCTTGGGGTTTTTAGTGTTTTAGGGTCTTTTAGGGGTTTTGATGGTTTTTAGAACTTTTTGGGTATTTTAGGGGTGTTAAGTTTTTTTGGGTTTTTAGATTTTCTTTGGGTTTTCCACGTTTTTACGGGTTTTTAGGTATTTTTTAGGATTTTTATGGTTTTTATGATTTTCTGGGATTTTGATGGGTTTTAAGGTTTTATATGTTTTCTAGGGTATTTATTATTTTTTCAGCTCTCAATTTTATTTTTAGTTTTTTTATTTTTAATTCTTCTAAGAGTTTTTAATGTTTTTAGTGGTTTAAATGGGCTTCATTTTTTTATAGAGTTTTAGGGTTTTTTTAATTTTATGGTGTTTTATAGTTTTTAGGTCTCAGGGTCTTTATAAGGAATTTTAGGGTTTTATCATTTTTGGTTCTTTTTATGGGTTTTAAGTATTCTTTAGGTTTTTATGGTTTTCTTAGGTTTTTTATCGTTTTAGTGTTTTTTATGCTTTTAGGGATTTTTATGACTTTTTAGGATTTTTATGGGTTTTTAGGGTTGTTATAGTTTTTAGTGGTTTTAGAGTGTTCATAGATTTTTTTGGGTTTTATGGGTTTTTTGAGTATTTTAGATTTTTATGGTTTTTTTATTTTTTAATGTTTTTATGGGTTTAATGATATTTTAGAGCTTTTAGTTTTTTTAGGGTTTTATTGATTTTTAGGGGTTTTAAGTATTTTTGGGATTTTTAAAGTTTTTAGTGTTTTTAATGTTTTGGGGGGTTTTATCATATTTTGGTTTTGAGGAATTTTAAGTGATTTTACATTATTATGGTTTTGTAGGGGTTTTAAGTTTTTTTCTTACCTTTTTTGGTATTTTTGAAGATTTTAGATGTTTTTTATTGTTTTAAGGGATTTTAAGGCATTTTATTATTTTTAGGTTTTTAGAGTATTTAAGTGATTTTCGGTTTTTAATGATATATTAGTTGTTTTCATGGTTTTTATGGTTTTTTAGGGTTTTATATATTTTTTTGGGATTTTCTATTATTTTTATGGTTTTTATGGGGTGGTATGAATTTTATTATCCTTTTTAAGGATTTGTTGATTTTTTAGTGTCTTAATAGATTTTATAGTTTTTAACACTTCTATGGTTTTAAAGGGTTTTTAGAGTTTTTAGTAGTTTTTTGGGTATTTATGGAATCTTAAGGATTTTAGGAATTTTATGGTTTTAAGGGGTTTTTAGGGTTTTTAACATTGTTAAGTTTTTTGGGTTTTAAATATCTTTATGTTTTTAAGGTTTTCCCAGGGAATTTTGAGGGTTTTTAGGGTTTTTTTATGTGTAGGTATTTTAGGGGTTTCTTTGGTTTTTTATAGGTTTTTTAAGTTTGTAGTTTTTTGAGAGTTTTTAATGTTTTTCGGGTTTTTTGGGTTTTTTTGGATTTTGTAGGTTTTTATGGGTTGTATGTGTTTATGGTTCTTAATTTTTCTGAGGTTTTTCAGGGTTTTTATGGTTTCTTATGTTATTTTGGTTTTGTACATATTTTTAAGTAATTTAATGTGGTTTATGCTATTTTGGGATTTTGAGAGGTTTTCTGGGGTTTTCATGGTTTTAAGAGTTTTAGGGTTCTTAGTGTTTTTTGGGTTTCATGAGGATTTAATACTTTTTAGATTTTTAATTTTTATTTATTGGGGTTTTAATGTTTTTGGGTATTTTTTTTCATTTTTAGAAATTTTCAATGGTTTTTTGGGTTTTTCGGGTTGTTGATGGGTTTTAGGGTTTTTAGGGTTTCTGTGTTTATTTTGGGAAAGGAAGATTCGAGGGTCAGATTGTTCCCGACCCCCCCCCCCCCCCAAATTTATAAAGAAAAGACACAAAAGGCAAGGGAGGGGAGGGGTCAAACAACCCACACCCAAAACGCCTTTACAACCCCAACCCAAAGACCCAAAAAAAGATCAAAAGAAAAAAAAGAAGGAAAGGAAAACAGATCAGTCAACATCACCACCAAAATCCGAAACAGAAGCCACACCATAAGGGTCACCATCCACACCATATCCAGAGGCCGCATCATTAAATCAGGAGTCAGAGTCATACCATCCTGACTCATAATCCTCATTGAGCTTGAGGAGCATCAGAAACTTCTCCCTACGTTTCTTTTGTTCCAGGGAATGCGACTGCTCCCGATTATTAACCTTGACTTTCAGCTTAACCGCCTTTGAAGAAGCTCGAGTAACCATGGGTCTGGGGAGAGTGGAGTAATCCCGCTTCCGCCTCCTCATTGAGGAGATCGAGGTGGGACCATCATCCATCCCGTTCACCTTCTCAATCTCAAAAGAGCGCTCCTCCGCTTCCATTCCATCCACTTGATCTGGGATAGAGGAGGATTCCTTATTAAGGGGGCACTCAACAAAAACTTCATCCTGAGGCATGCTTAGAACTACTAAGGGAGGTATTTCTGCACTCCCATCGACAGCAACCAGAGGCCTTTGCCCATCCTCCCCAGGCAGGACTGTCCCCTCATCTTCATGCCTAGCCAAGAATTCAGGCTTGTCAGCCAGCTGCAAAAGTCCCTCCTCCCTGGGAACTGCCTCCTGCACAGCAGCACCCCTGTGTTCGGGGGCATCCCCCGTCCCAAGTCCCTTCCCCTTCCCGCACTCTAACCCTGCTTTAGGTGAGCCCTCTTGAGAAGCTGCCCCCTCCCCAACCTCCCCCCTTGCTGCTACCTCCCCTTCTGCCACTGCAAGTCCAGAATGCTCAACACTGTCATAGGACACATTTCTATGTAAGAGAACCTGAACATCAGAGCCCGTGAACGCCATCTCATTGCCAAAGGGAGGTGCCCCCACATACACCCCCTTTCCCATATTCTCACAAGCAGCTTCCTGATTCCCAAGGCAGGTATTCTACCCTTCTAGATAATCAAAGTCACCTGTAGATGCCTCCTCATTACCAGATGAAAATGAAACCATTTCAGATAACCTACCACCAGTCACACCTTCACGACCAGTCTCTCCCACCACCACGTTGGACACCACTGGGGATACTTCTTCATGTTCTGCCAAAACCCTTTGCTCATCCACATCCCCATGTGCAGCATCTTTCCCCTCTATCGCAGCACATAACGCCAAGCCCTGCATCACTAGATCCCCTTGTTGAGAGGACTCCCCCGGTTTGATCACCTCCCTTAGTTCCTGTTGAGCCACATCCTACTGAAGCTCTCCCCCCTGCTCAGCCACCACATGCCTCTGATCCAACACCCCCTGCTCAACCACCTTCTTCTGCCTGGCTATACAACAGAAATCACCAGCAACATCTTTATCAAGAACCACTCTAGGCATTTGCAGTCCAGAAACATCGTCAACATCATCCTTCCACACCTCCACATTATTCCCTGCTGCCAGATCCTGCATCTCATAATATCCAGATCCATCACAACTCCAAACTCGCATTTCAGGTTCAACCACCTCACAGCTTAAGATCCCATTATGTTCCTGGGCATAAAGGAATCCCTCCCCCATCCCATCCATCTTATCCTGATCCTTTCTCATCCCTTTCTCCTATAGAACCCCCTGTGTCGCAGCTTCACCCTCTTATGCAACAGAAACCAGACACTCGAACTGATTATGCAGGGAAGTCCCACATAGGCTCACCTCCCTTCCTCTGAAATGTTCACTATTGAAGCGATCAACAGAATTCGCAACCACTGCATTGTCATCAACCTTGCCACTGCTATCGTTTAAAGATTCTGGCACCAAAGTTCCTGAACCTGTCTTTGCCACCTTATCACCACCAAAATTGAGGTCGGCTCACAGGCATACAAAAATGCCTCTGACCTTTGGTGGAGGAGGTAAGAAAGCCTTAGCCTCATGTTCCCCAACCAATGTATGATGTCATATGCCTTGCCCCGTCGGGGCCAACTTCAATCCATCCAACCCCTTAATGACTTTCCTGCCGGCCTGATCAACATGTCTGATATGCCGGCAGGAGGAGAAAAAATCAACCCTGGATTCAATGATCATCAGCTACCTCCATCGAACCTCCTCTCCAACAACGATCCACACGAAGGCTATTAGGGCTTTAGTAACATCCACCTCGATAAAAGCTCTCGGAGCCACTAGGTGGCATAGAGCTCGAGTCCTGATATCAACACAAATAAATCCTCCCACCAAGTTCCCCAACATAGAGATAATAGACAAGTTCTGGAAGGGGAGAGGGAGCTCCGAAAACCTCACCCGGGTTTCCACCATCGGCGAATCACATTGCAAATTAAGATCAAAACTTCAGAGAAATAAAGAGAATCAGGCACCATCACAAAACTAGGGGCTAAAGGCCAGGCATGAATAAGATCGTCCTCAGACGAAAAATGAATCAGAATATGAAATCTGTCAACAAGACATACAGTAGCACGATCCTGCAGATCCCAAAATTCAAATACAAATCTATCAAAAACATCCACCGGGGGCCTCCATTTCGTGAATCGAGCAACCAAAGTCTAGTTATGCAAAGTATAGGCTTCATTAAACTCGGAGATCGAAAGATGAAGCTACAGACGCCCATCACGCAGGTCAGAAACCTTAGGGAAAATCTTAATATGCAGAAAAGGGGGCAGCAAGTCTGGGGCAGTGAACGAAACAAAGGGACGATCATCCGCGAGAGGCCCCTCCCCCGCGGTGGGGGGAGGGCGGTGCACGAAGTCCATCGTCGTCTTAAAGGGTGCCAAAGAAGACCTCCATCACGAGAGAGTGGAGGAAGCACCATCAAACGTGTTGTTGGGTAACGAGGTATTGAGCTGGCCTGCCCATCTGCGCGCCGCACGTCCCGAGATAGGCCCAAGGTGGCCAACCCTTAGTGGTTTTTTTCAATTTTTATTGTTGCTTGGGTTTTGATATTTTTTTTTCAGTTTTTAGGGTTTTTAGGGTTCTATGTTTTTTAGGGTTTTAATGTTTTCTTAGGGGTTTTCACCGGTTTTTATGTTTTTACATTTTTAAGGGGTTTTAGATATTTTTTATGACTTTTATGGGTTTTATGGTTTTTAGAGATTTTGTTAGGTTTTAGGTATTTGTAGGGATTTTAGGGGGTTTTATGGTTATTTTGGGTTATTAGTGTTTTTTTAAATTCTTAGGGTTTTTATGTTTTTAAGTTTTTTTGATATTTTTAGGAGGTTAACAGATCATTAGAGTTATAAGTATGTTTTTGGGTTTGTAGGGAATTTTAGGATTTCTTATGGTATATATGGAATTTTTATGGTTTCTAGGGTTTTAGAGTTTTTTGTCTCTTTTTGGGGTTTTATGGTGTCTAGTATTTTCAGGTTTTTAGGTGTTTTATGTGTTTCTCAATTTTTAATTTTTTCTTAGGGGTTTTATTAGTTTTTTTTGGTTTTATGGGTTTCTAAGTGTTTTGATGTTTTTATGGTTTTTAGAATATTTTTACATTTTTAGTGTTTTTATGACAATTTTCATTATTTAGGGTTTTTAAGGATTTTGAGGGTTTTGTATTTTTCAATGGTTTTTTGGGTTTTTATTATTTTTTTGAATTTTTAGGGGTGAAAATATTTTTAGAGTTTTTTAACATGTTTAGTGGTTTAATGTTTTTTGTTTTTTAGTGGAATTAGGGGATTCATGGTTTTATTGGGGTTTTAGTGGTTTTTATTGTTTTTTGGGTTTTTAGGGGTTTTAGGATTTTTTTTCATTTTTAGTATTTTTTTGGATTTTAGGGATTTTATGTGTTTTTAGTTTTTTAGTTTTTTAGTTTTGTCTTATGTTTTTATGGTTCTTTATGTTATTATGTAATTTTAGGTCTTTTCATGTTTTTATGGTTTTTAGGGATTTAAGGCATTTTTAGGGTTTTGGGGTTTTTTTGTTTTTATGATTATTTTAATTTTTTTGGGTTTTAATTATTTTTTGGAGTTTTTATTGGCTTTTGGGTTTTATAGGGGTTTTAAATTTTTTAGTTTTTTAGGGGTTTTGGGGGGTTTTCATTATTTTTAATGTTTTATGGGTTTTATTAGTTTTCTGGGTTTTTAGGGTCTTTTAGGGTTTTTCGAGTGTTTAGATTTTTTGTGATTTTTATGTGATTTTTGGTTTTTAACACATACTTAGGGGTTTTATGAGTTTTTTATGTTTTTAGGTATTTAGGGAAATGAAGGCTCGGGTCCAGGCTATTCTTGGCACCCCCTAAAATTTATTATAAAAAGACACAAAGATACTGTAGACAAGGGAGGAGAGGGGTCAAATGAACCACACCCAAAACCCCTAACAACCACATCCTGAAGGCCCCAAAAAGAAAGGAGGAGAGAATAAAAAATCAAAGAAGACACAATAGAAGAGTCCAAAAGGAAAGGCACACAAGGGGAAGATCAGTCAATGTCCCCACCAAAATCATCCAGCACCGCACCACGATACTCGATGCCCACACCAAATCCATCACCCACATCAGCAAAACTGTAATCTGACTCAGCACCTATGTCCATAGAATCCCATCCTGACTGATAATCCTCCTGCATGCCAATCCTGGATAGCAGCTTCATCCTAACCTTCTCTTTCTTAGCAGAATTTGAAGGCCGTTCTCGCTTATTAACTTTTAGATTTAGTCTGAATGCCCTTGATGAGGCCTGTGTTGCCATAGGACGTGGGAGGGTAGAATAATCCTTTCGCCGTCTTCGCCTCGGGGGGGGGGGGGGGCAGTGGTGGATCCATCTTCATAACCTGATTTCTCACAAGTGACTCCATTGCTGACAGCAGATGGGGCCTTCCCTTTATTACCTTCTGACCCAAGAGTTTCGACACCTCTTTTGTTCCTTTCCTCCTTAGACCTAACCATAACAGCATTTATCCGGCGATCAGTCTCAAAAATCTTTTCCCCAAGCCTGTTATCTTCACCCTCAAGAGGATACCTTTCCCGTTCAACCCACACCATCTCATGAAACTTCACACAATGATCTTTAGCAGAGGGAAAACCATGGAGGACCATAGCCCTCTGCAGGTTCGTGGACGGATCACCAGCATCCCCCACAGTCCCCGACAGAGGGTTCAGATTCAGAACCGGAGCACTGGGAAGATCCTAAGTACCACTAGTGATGTCTATGGGAGGAGTTAATCCATACTCTATGTCAGGTCTCCCCACATCGGCACACTCGGATAACACTAGAGGGGCATCACGCCAATCAGTGTATTGCACCCTGGGGATCCAGGGCTCCTCTTCTATCACATACCATTCCTCCTCAGCCGAAGAAATTAGCCACTCATCCCTAGTCCTCGTGCCCTAAACAACCACTGCCTCCTTCACAACATCTCCCGCCAACACATCCACAATTGCGGGCTCATCCAGGGATGCAACCTGGAAATTTTTTTGAGCAGGCGCATCAATCGTAACTGGTGAAGAGGATCCATCAGTAATCCGATTATCCTTCATGCCAACTATGTCATCTCATCCTAGTACCAGTGCACATGGAACCTCCATCTGATCATTCCCTTGGCTGAAGCCCATCACCACAGCCTTCCCTATTACTGAATGCCTCCTTAAGAAGTCATCACATCCGTGAATGCCTTTAGCAGAAACCTGATTATCCCTATCAGCCAGTAGCACTTCCTCCTCAACAGCATCTCTCGAGTCACAAACACCTCCAGTGAGACTTATTTTAAAGCCACCAAAATCCATCAGAGAAACCTCTAGATCACCTCCATCCATCAAAATAGAAGAGTATGGAACATCAGCAACCAAAGGCTGGGAGGATAATGGCTCGACCACCCCCGTTGTCCCCTTAACCTCCACCAGAGGAAGGATGCTCTCTTTAGAAGACATGTGAGATAGATTAACACCAACCCTGCCAGGGCCATAACATCCTACAGATTGAGCACTGTGTCCAAAGCTCCAACAAGAAGAGCAGAACACCGGCCACATATCATAGATAACAGGCTGTCTTCACCTTAGTTCTTCCCCCACCGCAATCCAGACAGCATCCACTAGAGCCTTTGAAGCATAAACTTTAAAAAATTCCCTTGGGGAAACTGGATGAAAAAGGGCCCTAGTCCTACTATCCACACATAGGAACATCCCCAACAAATTACCAAGCATCAAAATAATAGAGAAATTTTTAAAGGGAAGGGGATGTTCAGGAAATCTAACCCATGTAGAAACCATCGGGGAACTCTGCTTCAGATGAAAATCAAATATCCACCGAAAAAGGGAGAAACGACCACCATTGCATGAATGAGGTGCCACCGACTAGGAAAGGACCAGGTCCTCCTCCGAGGCAATGTGAATCATGATGTGGGAGCTATCGATCAGACCCACAATTTCACAAACCCTAAGTTTCTAGAAAGCCTAGACAAACCTATCGAAAGTGACCACTAGGGGTCGCCGCATCGGGAAACTTGCAACCAAAGTCAGGTGGTGCAGATTTGAAGCCTCAGGGAACTCCCGAATCGAGAGTGGAAGTTGCGAACGGCCTACAAAGAACTCCAGAACCTTCAGGCAAAGCACCATTTGTGGAAGGCAGGGCAGTAAATTAGGGGAAGAGAGCGATGAGAAAGAGGATTCTTCCGAGGAAGGATCCTCCCACGCATAGAGGGGGGAGGTGCGTCATTCTCCATCATCTTTAACCTAGAAGGAAGCCACCAATTCCTTTTAGGTATTTTCTGATTTCAAGGGAAATTTTAGATTTTTTGGGTTTTTACGGTTTTTAAAGATTTGGAGGATTTTTAGCATTTTATTGTTTTTAATGTTTTTTAGGTTTTTTGGGGTTTTATGTCTTATTATATTTTTATATTTTAATTATACGTTTTCTGAGTCTTTAAGATTATTTATGTATTTATGGTTTTTAGATATTTTTTTGTTTTTTTTTTTCAGTTTTTGGGTTTTTTATGGGTTTTTGTGGGTTTTAAGGTTTTAGGGTTTTTTTTTGTTTTTTGGTTTTTTTTGGTTTTTTTTGGTTTTTAGTTTTTTAATACTTTTAATAGTTTTTATCATTTTTAGGGGTTTAAAATATTTTTAGATTTTTTAGTTTTTTTTAGGGTTTTATGGGGGTTTTAGTGGATTTTAGTTGTTTTTAGATTATTAGGGGGCTTATGTGTTTTGTTTTTATATTTAAGCATTATAATATTTTTTAAGGGTTTTAGGATTCTTTTACATTTTTAGGTATCTTTACTGATTTTTAATATTTTAATGATACTTTAGGGGTTTTATGGATTTTGATTGTTTTTTGAGATTTTTATTATTTTAGGTTTTTCTGGGTTTTTTGGTTTCTTAGGTGTTTAATTATTCAAGGTTTTTAAGGTTTCCTTAGGGTTTTATGGTTTTTAGGGTTTTTATGTTTTTAGTGATTTTTGGGATATTTTTTAATTTATTCGATTTTATGGTTTTTAGAGATTTTGAGGGGTTTTTATAGATTTTGGGGGGTTTGGGGGTTTTAGGGTTTTTTGGTTTTTGGGTTTTTATGGTTTTTTCTTGTGTTTATAGGGTTAAAAAAATTTCATTATATTTTTTAAATTTTTATAGTTTTAAAGGGTTCTTATATTTTAAGTGGGGTTTTATGATTTTAATGGGGTTTTAGGGTTTCTATGTTTTTATGGTATTTTGTGGAATTATGTTTTTTTTCAGGTTTTTAGGGTATTTTAGGGGTTTTAGGATTTTTTCATTTTTTTTATTTTTTATGGTTTTTAATGTTTTGGGTTTTTTAAATTTTTCTTATGGTTTTATGGGTTTTTATATTTTTTGAGATTTTAGGGATTTTGAGGATTTTAATGGGTTTTTTGTGTTTTAAGGATTTTAAGGTTTTTATTGTATTTTAGGAAATTATACGTTTTTATTTTTTATGGGTTTTAGGTTTTTAGGTGTGTTATGAGTTTTTATGTTTTATGGTTTTCTTTGGGGGTTGCAGAGTTTTTAGGGTTTTTATATTTTTAGGAATTTTAGGTATTTTTAGGATTTTTATGGGTTTTAGGGTTTTTAAGAATTATAAGGGTTTTATGGTTTTTCTTTTTTTTGGGTTGTTTTTAGTTTAAGGGTTTATAATATTTTTAGGGTTTTTATTGTTATTAGGGGTTAAATGGATTTTTCGAGTTTTTATTGGTTTTTAGGGTTTTATGGGTTTTATGGTTTTAGAAGTTTTTATGGTTTTAGGGGTTTTTAGTCAGTTTAGGGTCTTCTAGGTTTTTTAGTTGTTTTGTTGTTTATTAGGTTTTTAGTGCTTTTATGTGTTTTTAGGTTTATAAGGTTTTCTTATGAGTTTTCTGGGTTTTAGGGATTTTTACATTTTGAGGGATTTTAATGATTTTTATGGATTTTTATGGTCATTAGGGTTGTTAGGATTTTATGTATTTTGTGAGTTTTTAGAGTTTTTAGTATTTTTTACTGTTTTTACAGTTTTATATGTTTTTAGGGGTTTTATGATTTTTTAGTTTTTTAAGGGTTTTAAGGGTATTATAGAGTATTTAATGGTTTTTATATTTTTATTGATTTTTAGGGATTATTGAATATTTTTATGGATTTTCGGGTTTTATATATTTTGTGTATTTTTTCCCTTTTCAATGTTTTTTGGTCTTTTATGGGTTTTTTAGGTTTTAGGTTTTTATGTATTTTTATGTTTTTAAGGTTTTCTTAGGGGTTTTCTGGGTTTTTAAGGTACTATTTGATTAGGTATTTTTTATATTTGTATGGTTTTGGGGGTTTTGATAAATTTTTAAATATTTTAATGTTTTTAGGTTTTTTATGTTTTTTTGGGGTGTTTGGGTTTTTATTGTTTTTAGGGATTTTATGGGTTTTTATTTTTTTAAATGATTGTACGAGTTTTATGGGTTTTAGTGGTTTTTAGGTTTTTTTAGGTTTTTTAACACTTTATCAGTTTTTAGGGGATTTATGTTTTTTAGGATTATATGGTTTTCTTAGGGGTATCCGGGTTTTAAGGTTTTTTTAGTGTTGAGTGATTTTTTATATTTTTATGGATTGTAGAGTTTTTTTTTGGGATTTTAGGGTGTTTTCGGGTTTTTTATGTTTTTAGAGTTTTTAGGGTTTTAAGGTTTCATACTATTTTTCTTGGTTTTTAAGGTTTTTTATTTTTTAGGGATTTTAATGGTTTTTTGGATTTTATGATTTTAGTTTTTTCAGGGATTTTTTTGTCTTTTTAGTGTTTTTAATGGTTTTTTTGGTTTTTTTGGTTTATTGTTATTTTTGGATTTTTTATGGTTTTAAGGGGTTTGAGAGTTTTTTAACATTTTTAGGGGTTTAAATGGATTTTACTTTTTTTAGTCATTTTCAGGCATTTATGGGTTTTTAGGGATATTAATATTTTTTGGGGGTTTTTTTATGGGTATTAATGTTTTTCGGGATTCTAATTTATTTTTATGGTTTTTTTATAATTTTTATCTTTTTTGTGTTTTTTTGGATTTTAAGGTTTTTTGGATTTTTAGGGGTTATTATGGGTTTTCAAAGTTTTTAGGGTTTTTTAAATTTTAATGTAATTTTATGGATTTTTTAGGTTTTTTATGTTTTTTCAAATGTTTAGGGATTTTTAGTGTTTTTAGAGTTTTTAAGTTTTTTTGGTTTTTAGCATTTTTTATGTTGATTATGGGTTTTATGAATATTTTTCTTTTGATTGTATTTTGTGAATTTTTTCTGGGTTTTTAGGGTTTTGTACAATTTTTAGGGATTTATTAGGATTTTTATAGTTTTATGAATTTTGAGGGGTTTTGGGGTCTTTTAGAGTTTTTATTGTTTTTTGGGATTTTATAATTTTTTTTATTTTTATGGGTTTTATGGTTATTTAGAGTTTTTATCATTTTTATGGGTTAAAAGGGTTTCTAGAGTATTTAGTGGGTTTTAGGGGTTTTATTGTTTTTTCTGGTTTAAATATGTTTAAATGGTTTTTAGGTGTTTTATAGGATTTAGGTTCTTTTAGAGGTTTTTCGGGGTTTTAGAATTTTTTAGGTTTTTAGTATTTTCATGTGTATTTAGGGTTTTAAGGTTTTATTAGGGGTTTTATGGTTTTATGGTTTTTTATACTAGGTATTTTAGGGGTTTTAGTATTTTTATGATTTTTAGGTTTTTTAGGGATTTTGAGGGTTTATTCGGTTTTTTGGGGTTTTGTGGTTTTTTAGCATTTCTAAGGTTTTAAGGTTTTTTGGGGTTTTAAGGGTTTTTAGGTTTTAAAGGTTTTCTTTAGGTTTTACAGGATTTTGAGGTTTTTACATTTTTTGGGATATTAAGGGAATATTTAGTATTTTTATGGTTTTCATGGGTTTTTGAGGACTTGGTGTTTTTTATGGTTTTTTTGTAGTTTAGGGGGTTTTTTGAGTTTTTAGGGATTTTAATGACTTTCGAGTTTTTTAATGTTTTTGGGTTTTAATGGGTTTTAATAGGTTTTTTATGTTTTTTGGGTTTATGGTTTTAGGCGATTTTATGTTTTTTGGGGGTTTTATGGTTTTTAGGGATTTTTGGGTCATTTTGGGGTTTTTGTATTTTTTGATTTTTTTAGTTTTTAAGGGTATTATGTGTTTTTTGGTTTCTAATGGTTTCTAATGGGTTTTAAGGGGTTATATTTATTACGTTTTTAGTGGTTTAAGGAATTTTTTAGGTTTCTTATGGGTTTGTAGGGTCTTTAGGGATCATGAGTGTTTTTAGGGTTCTTAAGGTATTTAGGGTTATTTTGGTTTGTATCATTTTATAGGTCCTTAGGGTTTTTAATTATTTTTAGTTTTTAATGTTTTCAAAGGATTTTAATGTGTTTTTATGGGTTTTTATATTTTTAAGGATTTTAGTTTTTAATGGGATTTTTGTTTTTTTTGGATTTTGAGAGTTTTTAGGGATTTTAGGGTTTTATGATTTTTTTTGATTTTTAGGGTTTTTTTAGTTATTAGGGGTTTTAGTTTTTTTTATATTTTTTTAATATTTCTAGGATTTCAAAGTGTATTTAGAGTTTTTATTTCTTGTAGGGTTCTTAAGGGTTTTTATATTTTTTAAGGTTTTTAGAGGTTTTCATGTGTTTTTTGGTTTTTAGGGTTTTTAGGAGTTTCATCATTTTTTTGGGGGTTTTAGGGGTTTTAATTTTTTTTAGGTTTTTAGGATTTTCTTAAGGGTTTCTTGGGTTTTTATGTTTTCTTTCATTTTGATGGAATTTTGTGTTTTTTATGTTTTTTATAGATTTTGAGTGTTTTAAGGGTTTTTTTCTGGGAGGGGGTGGGGTTTTGAGTCTTTTAGGGGTTTTAAGGTTGTTAGAGTTTTTCAATGTTTTAAGGGGTTTAAAGGGGTTTTGGGGTTTATGGTGGTTTTTATAGGGTTTTTTGGGTTTTTAAGGTTTATTGAGGTTTTAATGGTTTTAGGGGGTTTTAGGATTTTTAGGATTTTTTATGGTTTTAGGGTCTTTGGATTTTTTAGGTTTTTATGGGTTTTATGTGTTTTTTGGTTTTTTGGATTTCTTTAGGGGATTTCAGAGTTTTTATAGTTTTTTACGGTTTTAGTGTTTTTATGTATTTTTTTCAATTTTTTATGGGTTTTGGGGTTTTTGGGGATTTTGGTTGGTCTAGGGTTTTCAGTTTTTTAGGTTTTTTTTGGTTTTTAGGGTTTTCAGGGTTTTTTTTTTAATTTTTATGGTATTTAATGCATTTTAAAATTTGTAATGTTTTAGTGGGTTGTTGGGTTTTTTATGGAGGTTTAAATATTATAGGGGTTTTTATGGGTTTTAGGGTCTTTTATGTCCATTTAGTGTTTTATGGGGGTTTTGGGGGTTCAAAGTGTTTTTTCATTTTTAATTTTTTATTAGGGGTCTTGAAGGTTTATAGGGGTTTTTACATATTTAGGGATCTTTTAACTTTTTTGGATTTTTATGGTTTTAGGGATTTTAGTGATTTTGAGGGTTTTGGTGTTTTTAGTGTTTTTAGGGTTTTTAGAAAATTTTATGTTTTTAGCAGTTTTAAGTGTTTAGGTTTTTAATATTTTTAATATATGTTTTAGGGTTTTTAGTGTTTTTTATGTTTTTAGGAATTTTTATGTATTTTTTATAATTTGTATGGTTTTTAGGGTTTTTAGTGATTTTTTGTGTTATCTGGGTTTTTATGGTTTTTAGGGTTATTAGTGTATTTAGGGTTTTTAGTGTTTTTAGGGTTTTTAGGGGTTCTATGTTTTTTTAATTTTTATTGGTTTTTTGGGGGGGTTTTGGTTTTTTTACATTTTAGGTATTTTTGTGGAATTTTAGGTTTTTTTTATTTTTATGGGTTAGGGGGATTTTGAGGGTTTTTCGGGTTTACACGGTTTTTTGGGTTTTTCATGTTTTTAGGGGTTTTTTTGAGTTTATTAGGTTTTAAATGTTTTTTTTGTTTTTCTAAGATTGTTAGGGGTTTAAAGAATTATTTATATTTTTTGGTTGTTTTTAGGTTTTCTAATATTTTTAATGTTTTTAGGTTTCGTTTTTGGTTTTTTGGGATTTTAGGGACTTTTAGTGTTTTTTTGATTTATAGTGGTTTATGTGTTCTTAGGTATTCATGGTTTTCTTTGGTTTTATTATAGTTTTTTACATTTTTTGGTGTTTAAGGATTTTTTAGGATATAAATTGGTTTTATGGGTTTCAGGGTTTTTAGGTATTTTGAGGGGTTTTCAGGGTTTTCAGGGTTTTAGTGTTTTTTAGTATTTTTCCTTTCTTTTGTGTTTTTTGGATTTTTAGGGGGTTTTATGATTTTTTGGAGTTTTTTAAATTTTTTGGGGTTTATGGGGATTTTAGAGTTTTTAGTGATTGTTTGGGGTTTTTATGTGTTTTTGGTTTTTTATAGTTTTAGGGTTTTTATGGTTTCTTGGGTTTTCATGGTTTTAAGATTTTTTATGTTTTTAAGGGGTTTTATGTTTTTTTATGTTTTTAAGGTTTTTATAACATTTTTCTTAGTTATTAGGGGTTTTTATGTTTTTTTGAATTTTTAACGAAATTTTAGAATTTAGGTGGGGTTTTATTGTTTTTATTGTTTTTTGGGTTTTTTGGGTTTTTTGGGTCTTAAGGTTATTAGAATTTTTAAGGAGATTTAAAGGTTTTATTTTTTTTATGTTTTTTCGTAATTTAGTAAGGGTTTTCATGGAATTTAGGTTTTTACGTTTTTAGGGATTTTGTAGGATTTTTATAATTTTTATGGTTCTTAGTGTTTTTAGGGATTTTGAGGGTTTTGTGGTTTTTAGGGATATTTTTTGCATTTTTAGGGAGTTGGTTTTTTTCTATTTTTAACATTTTGGGGGTTTAATGGTTTTTTTATTTGATATTAATTTTTAGGGTTTTATTGGTTTTATAATTTTTAGCATTTTTAGGTATTTTGGGGGATATATGTGTTTTAATTTTTTAAGGTTTTCTTTGTATTTTTATGGTTTTTGGATTTTCTTCATTTTTTTGGATTTTTTATGATTTTTAGGGGGTTTTAGGGATTTTGATTGTTTTTAGGGTATTTCAGTGTCTTTATGGTTTTAGAATTTTGAGGGGTTTTAAGGGTTTTACACATTTTTAGGTTTCTATGTTTTTCTTAGGATTTTTTCAAGTTTTATGGTTTTTATATTTTTAAATATTTTTTTGTATTTTTTTGGTTTCTAGGTTTTTTAAGGATTTTTTGGGGATTTAGTGTTTCATATGATTTTTAGGGTTTTATGGTTTTGGTGATTTTGGGGTGATTTTTGTGTTTTTTTGGTTTTTTGGGTTTTTAGAGTTATTTAATGTTTTTAGGGGATAAAAGGGTTCTTAGAGTTTCTTTAATTTTTTGGGGTTTATGAGTTTTTAGTGTTGTTTATGATTTTTAGGGGGTTTTATAGTTTCTCGTGGTTTTTTCTGGTATTTAGCGTCTTTATTGTTTTTAGGGGTTTTAGTATTTTTAGGCTTTTGGTGTGTTATTATTTTTTGGAAATTTAATGTTTTCTTTTGGGTTTTTATGGGATTTTGGGTTTTCTATGTTTTTATGGATTTTAGTGATTATTTAGGATTTTATGGGTTTTATATGGTTTTTTATTATTTTAAGTATTTTATAGGTTTTTAAGTGTTTTGTGAGTATTTATATTGTTATGTATTTGTTATGGATTTTACTTTTTTTAAGGTTTTTTGTTTTTTTGGGTTCTTTAGTGTTTTTTAGGATGTTTATGGGTTGTTTGGAATTCAGAGGGTTTTTAGGATTTTTTAGGGAATTTTAATGATTTTTTTTTGGGGTTTTAGTTTTTTTTAGTTTCAGGGTTTTAAAAGTATTTATTGTTTTTAACCATTTTAGGGGTTTATTGGATTTTTAGTGTTTCATTGGTTTTTTGGTTTTTATGTGGTTTTTATGTTTTTAGGGGTTTTATGGTTTTGAGGGGTTTTAGGGTATTTTAGGGGTTTTAGGGTTTTTATAGTTTTTTAGGTTTTCAAAATTTTTAGCATTTTTTGGGTTTTTTGATATTTAAACATTGTTAGGGATTTTTAGGGATATATTAGAACTTTTATGGTTATTAGGGGTTATAGGGATTCTTTGGGTTTTTATAGTTCTTTTGTTTTTTAGCTTTTTAGGGTTTTTAGGGTTTTCAAGTGTTTTTATATTTTTATGGGTTTTTATGGTTTTATATATTTTTAAAGGAATTTACATTTTTAGGGTTTTTAAATTGATTTATTTTTTTTATATTTTTAGGGGTTTTATAGATTTTAAGGGTTGTTTAGAGTTTTTAGGGATCTACGGTTTTTTGTGGTTTTAATGTTTTTTAAGTGTTTTTATGTTTTTCAGGTTTCATTAGGTGTTTTAAGGATTTTAATGTTTTAAGATTTTTAGGTACTTTTTTAATTTCTAGGGTTTTAAGTGATTTTGTGGGTTTTAGGGTTTTTTGGGTTTTATGTTTTTTTGGTTTTTGGTTTTTTTGGGTTTTTAGGGTTTTATTGAGTTTTTAGGGTTTGAAGTTTTTTTTTAATTTTTTTAGCATTTTTCACAGTTTAAAGGGGCTTTAAAGTTTTTAATGGTTTTAGGGAATTTATGGGTTTTAGGATTTTTCAAATTTCTTAGGGGTTTATTGTTTATTAGTTATTTTGGGGTTTTAGGGGTGTTAGTTATTATTAAGTGTTTAAGGTTTTCTTATGGTTTTAGGGTTTTTAGGGTTTTATACATTTTTAGGTATTTATAGGGATTTTTAGTATTTTTATGCTTTTTGGGTTTTTTTTTGTATTTTTAAGGGCTATAGGGTTTTTTAGGGTTTTTGGGTTTTTGGGGGTTTTAGGGTTTCTGAGTTTTTTAGGGTTTTATGTGATTTTATAGTTTTTAAACATTTTATGAGTTTAAAGTGTTCTTTGATTTTTTAGTTGTTCATAGTTTTATGGGGTATTTAATATTTTTAGTGGTTTCTGGTTCTTAGGGGATTTTATGGTTTTTAGGACGTTTTAGGGGTTTAGGTTTTTATGTGTTTTAGTGTTTTAATGTTTTTGTGGGTTTTATGGGTTTTTAGTGTCTTTGCATTTTTAGGTATTTTTATGTCTTTTCAAATTTTTATAGATTTATAGGGTTGTTTGGAATTTTGAGGAATTTTTTAGATTTTTTATGTTTTTAAGTGTTTCTAGGGTTTTTCATGTTTTTTTCTGTTTTTCAGGGTTTTAAGTGTTTTCTTTTGATTTTGAGGTTTTCATAAGGGTTTTTTGGGTTTTTAGGGGTTTTACATTTTTAGGGTTTTTATATATTTTTAATGATTTTTATTGGTTTCTATGGTTTTAGGTATTTTGAGGGATTTAGAGGATTTTAGGGGCTTTTAGTGTTTTTAGTTGTTTTATTAGTTTTAAGTGTTTTTTTTAGTTTTTATGTTTTTAAGGTTTCATAGAGTTTTTAACATTTTTAAGGATTTAAAGGGTTTTAGTATTTTCAATGTTTTTAGGGGTTTTATGGGGTTTTAATGTTTTTAGGGTTTGTAGAAGGTTTTAGGGTTTTATGATCTTTTTAGGGGTCTAAGAGGTTTTTGGTTTTTTTAGGTTTTTAGGGTTTAAAAGTGTTTTTGAGATATTAAGGTTTTATTAGGGGGTTTTAAGGTTTTTATATTTTAATAAATTTCTTGTGATTTTTAGAATTTTTATGGGTTTTTAGGATTTTTTGGGATTATGATGATTTTTAAGGATTTTTTTATTTATTGGGTTTTTTTGTTTTTGTTATTTTTTATGTTTTTAGGGGTTTTGACTATTTTTAGTTTTCTAATAATTTATTATGGGTTTTTAGAGGTATAGGTTTTTAATGTTTTTGGGGATTTTTGTTTCTTTTTTTCATTTTTATCATTTTTTTGAGGTTTAATGGATTTTTTAGAGTTTAAAGGGGTTTAGGGTTTTTGTTTTTTTTGGGATTTTATGTTTATTTTAATTTTTGTAGGGTTTATGGATTTTCAATGTTTTCTAGAGTTTTTAGAGTTTTAATGGGTTTGTAGAGTTTTCAGTGGGTTTTTAGGGTTTTTATTATTTATGGGTTTTGAGGGGTTTCAAGGGTTTTTATGGTTTTTAGGGTCCTTTTAGTGTTTTGGGTTTTTTTTAAAAAAAAACAATTAGTTTTCAGGGATTTTATGTTTTTTTATGTTTTTATGGTTTCTAAGGGGGTTTTGAGTGTTTTTACAATATTTTATGTTTTATGGATTTTAGTGATTTTTTGGGCTTTTGGGGTTTTATGGTTTTTATCTTTTTTAGGTTTTTTTAGAAATTTATGTGTTTATAGTATTTAATGGTTTTCTAATGAGTTTTTAGGTTGTAGTGTTTTTTATGTTTTCACGTTTTTTTAGTTCTTTTTTAGGAATTTTAGTGTATTTAGGGTTTTATGGATTTTAAGGGTTTTTTGGGTTTTTAGAGTTTTTAGGGTTTTTATGGGGTTGTTTGGTTTTTTATAGGTTTTTTTAATTTTTAGGGTTTTTAGGTTTTTAGAGTTGTATAACTTTTTAGGGGTTTAAATGGTTTTCATAGTTTTATTGGGTTTTAAATTTTTTATGAGGTTTTAGTGGTTTTAAGGGTTTATAGGTAGTTTTTATAATTTTTTGGTGTTTTTGGGAATTTATGGTTTTTGTGGATTTTAGGTTTTTGAGGGGTTTTAAGTGTTTTAATTTATTTAAGGTCTTCATAGGGGTTTTTTCAGTGTTTTTACTGTTTTTATGTTTTTATGGATTTTTAGTTATTTTTAATGTTTTTTAAGGTTTTTAGGTTTTTTAGGGATTTGAGGGTTTTTAGGGCTCTTTAGGGTTTTCGTGGGGTTTTAGGGTTTTTTGGTCTTTTAATTTTTATGGGTATTAAATGTTATTATTTTTTTTATGTTTTCATAGGGTCTTTTAATATTTTTAGGGTTTTTACACTTTTAGAGATTATAGGTATTTTTTATAAAATTTATGGGTTTTATGGATTCTGGATGTCTTCATGGTTTTGGGGGTTTTTATGTTTTTTTGGGGGGGGGGGTTGGGTTTTTTCTGAGTTTTTATGGTTTTTATTTTTTTAATGTTTCATTTGGGTTAAAGGGTTTATATATTTTTAGTGGTTATTGAGTATTTATTTGGTTTTTGGTTTTATTAATGTTTTTATGGTTTTTATGGTTTTTTTGGGGATTTAGGGTTTTTAGGGGTTTTAAGGATTTGTTAAGGTTTTAATAATTTTTTAGTTTTATATGGATTTAAGTGTTTTTAGGGTTTTAATATTTTCTCATGGGTTTTAGGTTTTTTAGGGTTTTTATGTTTTTAATAATTTTTAAATATTATCACGATTTTTGTGGCTTTAGGGATTCTGAGTGTTTGGGGGGGGGGGTTGCATTTTTAGGGTTTCTAGCAATTTTTATGTTTTTTGGGTTTTAAAGTGTTATTAGGTTTTTAATGGTTTCTTATTTTTTTCAGTGTTTTAGGGTTTTTAGGGATTTTTAGGGATTTCTATGTTTTTAAGGTTTTTAAGGGTTTTTCGGTATTTTGATTGTTTTATGGGTTTTATGGTTTTTTTGAGTGTTATAGTTTTTTTTTATTTTTTTGGGATTCTTAAGGTTTATAGATTTTTTTTATCATTATTATGGTTTTAAATGGTTCTTATAGTTTTTAGTGGGTCTTTAAGGGTTTTTATGGGTTGTCGAGGTTTTAAGGTTTTTAGTGGTTTTTATGAATATTAGGGGTTTTAGTGTTTTGTATGTTTTTAGGGCCATTAAAAGTTTTTTTAAAAATTATCTTCGTGTTTTTTATATTTTTTAGGGGTGGTTTACATTTTAGAAAATTTTATGGATTTTAGGGTCTTTGGGTTTTTAGGGTTTTTGAGTGTTTTTAGGGTTTTTAGAGTCTTTAGGGTTTTTAGAGTTTTTTTTTCGATTTTAGGTGACTGCACATTTTTAAGTATTTCTTAGGGGTTTTAGGTATTATTATGTTTTTAGGAACATTTAGGGATTTTGTAGGATATTTATGGGTTTTTAGGGGTTTAGGTATTTTTTGGGTTATGGGATTTTTTAGGGTTTTAGGGTTATCATGTTTTTTTTTTAATTTTCAGGTTTATTTAGTTTTTAAGAGTTTTATGATTTTATTTTATTTTTTTAACGTTTGAAGTGATTTAAATGGTTTTTTTAATTTTTAGTGGGTTTTAGGGGTATTTTTGGGTTTCAATGTGTTTCAGGATATTTATATATTTTAAATTTTTTAGGTGTTTTTAGGATTTTTAACGATTTCTAGGTTTTTAGGAGTTTTTTGTGTCTTTAAGTTATTAATGGTTTCTTATTTTTTTAGGATTTTTAGTGGTTTTTGTGTTTTCTGGTTATTTTGAGGTTTTTTCTAGTTTTTTATGGTTTTTGGGATATTGAGGATTTTATGGGTTTTTTATGGTTTTAATGGGTTTTTAGGGGTTTAGGTTTTTTATTTTTTTTAGGGGTTTAAAGTGTTTTTTATATATTTTAGTCGGTATTTTTGTCTTTTATGGGGTTTTTTGGGTTCTTATGGTTTTAAGGTGTTTTATGATTTTTAGGGGTTTTTTATTTTTTTGAGGGCTTTAAGGGGATACTTTTTTTTATGTTTTTTAAGGGTTTTTTATGTTTTTAGATTTTTATATTTTTATTATGGGTTTTCTTGTTTTAGGGTTTTTTATGTTTTATGGATTTTTTGGTATTTTAAGATTTTATGGGTTTTTTTGGGTTTTATGGATTATGATGGGTTTAGGGGTTTTATGGTGTTTTGGAATTTTAGGGGTTTTAAGTGCTTTAAGGTTTTAAGGTTTTCTTAGTGTTTTTCATGGTTTCTAGTGTTTTATATGTTTTTTGGTTTTTATGAATTTTTTGGGGTTTTTATGGTTTTTTGGGGAATTAGGGATTTTGAGGGGTTTTAGGGGTTTAAAAAATTTTATGGGTTTTATGGTTTTATGTTATTAGGGGTTTTTTCAGTTTTAAGGGTTTTTTAGGGTTTTAGATTTTTTTTATCATTTTTAGGGTTTCAAAATTGTTTCAAATATTTTAGTGTTTTTATGCGTTTTATGGTATTAAGGGGTGTTTAGGGTTTTGGGGAAATTTTAGGGGGTTTAAGGTTTAATGGTTTTCAGGGGTTTTAAGTGGTTTTTTATGGTTTTCTTAGGTTTTTATGGTTTCGATGGGTTTATATATTTTTAGGGATTTTATTGATTTTTTATGGTTTTTAAGGGTTTTTAGTATTTTTAGGTATTATGAGGATTTTTAGGGTTTTTAGGGTTTTTAGGGGTTTTTGAATTTTTTTGGATTTTAGGTTTTTATGTGTTTTAAGGTTTTTAAACTTTTCATTGGTGTTTTTATTTTTTTTATTGGTTTTATGTTTTTAGTGATTTTTAGGGATTTTTTCTGTTTTTATGGTTATTAGGGTTTTTAAAAATTTTGAGGGTTTTTAGGTCTATTATGGTTTTTTCCATTTTAGGAATTTTTTGGAGTTTTTTAGTGGTTTTTTTTTGTTTTTAGAGTTTTTTAATATTTTTAGGAGTATAAATTTCATTTAGAGTTTCTGCAGTTTTTTATGGTTTTATTTGTTTTTAGGGTTTTTTATGGTTTTTACTAAATTTTATAGTTTTTAGAGTGTTTAAAGTGTTTTATGGTTTTTAGTGTTTTTAGGTTTTAAGGGGATTTAAGTGTTTTTAGGATTTTATGGTTTTCTTATGGGTTCTTATGGTTTTTATGGTGTTCTATGTTTTTTGGGAATTATAGCAAGTTTTTAGAATTTTATGGTTTTTATAATTTTTACGGATTTTGATGGTTTGTTATGGATTTTATGGATTTTTAGGGATCTTATAGTTTTTAGGGGTCTTATGTTTTTTTAGGTTTTTTATTTTTTCTTAGTGTTTTCCGGGGTTTTTACATTTTTATGGAATTTTATGGATTTTTGAGAATTTTTTTTTGTCTTTTAGAGTTTTTAGGGAATTTGAGATTTTTTAGGGTTTTGGTGGTTTTGGGGGGTTTTAGGGTTTTTTGGTTTCTTAGGGTTTTTTTTATTTTTTTAGTGTTTTTATAATTTTAAGGGTTTAAATGGTTTTTAAATTTTTAGTGGGGTTTTTAGTGTTTTTATAAGTTTTAGGGGTTCTTAACTTTTTTAAGGGTTCTTATGGGTTTTTGGATATTTTTGGGTTTTAGTGCCTTTTTGGTTTATTAGGGGTTTTATGTTTTTAAATATTTTTATGGTCATTTATTTTTTTCATATTTTTTAGGTGTTTTTTTATTCTTGTAGGATTTTTTATGTCCTTTTTATAATTTTTTTGGGGTTTTAGGTTTTTAGGGATTTTTAGGGGGTTTTGGTATTTTGGGGTATTTTGGATTTTTTGAGTTTTTTAGGGTTTTTATGTTTTTTTATAGTTTTTAACATTTTTAAGGATTTAATAGGTTATGCTGTTTTTAATGGGTTTAATTGTTTTTATGGTTTTTTAGGTTTTTAATTATTTTTGAGTTTTTTATTGTTCGTAGTGGTTTTTAGGGTTTTATGGTCTTTTAGTGATTTTGAAGGGTTTTAACACTTTTCAGGTCTTTTAGGTGTGTTAAGTGTTTTTCTATGTAAGAACCCGGGTTTTGAGCTTGTAAGACTTTAAAATTTTCATGATGTTATTACAAAGAAGGGCATTCAGACGGCGTGTGGTTCTGAGCCCCAGTGTGGCCGGAATTAAATTTTAAGTGTGTTCACACTAGACATGCCAAATAAATAGAATAACTCCTAAACGGTTGCTCGGATGGGAAAACTAGGGGAATTGATGAGTCTGAAACGTGTCGTTTAACCTAGGAGGGGTGTAACTTTCGCGGGCGCGGCCCTTCTGTGTAAAATGACACCGAGGGAATTTTCGTAATTTAGTGGCCTCGGGCATGAACTTTATTACTTCTGAATGGAGGCTCATATTAAAATTCTGAGACCTCCATTGCGCTCAAAACGCGGATTTTACCCTAAGGGCGGCTTAACCCTGACACCGTCAAAAGTTCAGGTATGGGCCTACTGGTGGGTGTTTTAAAATTAATTAAATTTTAATTAATTCCCTACTTAAACACCTCCACCAATCCCTTATTCCCCTTGGAACTCCTTCTTCAGAGAAAGCTCTCTCAACAAGGGAGCAACCTCCTTCAAGCTCCTCCTCCTCTCCGGCAATGCGGTGGCAGCTCTGGCGGACCGTTCGTGAAGCGATGGGCTACGCCCTGCAAGGTAGGTTTGTGAGTTTCATTTTTAAATTTCTCATCTACTTAGAACTCAAATATTAGTGTTGAATTGTTGTTTATTTGTCGAGCGAATGCCATATATGTGTAGGGCTCGATTCGAGACTTCCAATGAGTCTTTGGGATCAAATTTTTGAGTCCTGGGGTGTCCGGGGTGACCCCGGGACGTTTTCCGGCCAAAAATCCCCATTTCCAGCGGTTCCATGCTGGGCGGTCCGGCAGGAGGCGGCGGCGGCGCGACGGGCTTCCCAGGAGGCGGCGCAGCAGGATCCAAGGCGGCGGCGCGCGAGACCAGGTTCGTCACGACCCCGGGAGCAGGCCGAGACCCACGTATTGTGGGTCTCGTGGAAAAGGGGCCGGAATGGCCCATGCCAGTCCGAGTAAATATGTGCAGCCAGTGCGATGAAGTACAGGCCGCGGTGTACTGGGCGGTCTGGGTGGCCGAGGCACGGACTGCCAGTCTGAAGGGGGGTGGACCGGCCGAACCGGTCCGGCCCACCCCTTCTCTGTCCATAGGCGTTTAAACGCCCCTAAATTGCAAAACTAATGTCGGATTCTTGTGCCATTTGTGGAGACATGATCCTCAGCTCGAGACGGAGGATTTGACATGGTCTCAGGGGATTTTAATTCGTTGGATGGGGGCTCGGTGGCACGATATGCCCGCTAATTATTGTTTAGTGCCTCGCTGGGATTCTTATTTTGAATGGCACAAGCACATCCGGATTCCTTTTTTAGCGCAGTCAGCGGCATTGTAACCCTAGTGTCGAGATGATGTAGTTCATGGTGGTTTCAGGAATTGAATCCATAGTTGAGGTGTGGGCCCCATGTGCCGTCCAATAAGATGTGATCAACATTTTGCGACTTTTTCATCACATGCCCGTTCAGGGCGAATGAGTAGTCATTTTGGAATGTTTTTCCGAGAGAATCACAATTTAGTAGTTCACCAGACTTTTTCAGGACCGAGGTGTGGGACCCACAAGATGTCGTATGGGCATAAAGCGGTTTTGAAGAACGTTTTCATCACAAGTCCATTTCAAGCAAGTAAACATCTATCTCTTGTGTTTTTCCATGAGGAGTACAATGTTGTAATTTGTTTGGGCATGTGGAGCCTCTTTTGAGATCTCATTAAATGTGGAAACATGAAAGGGCGTTGGTCGGAGGTTCCATTGACGCACTCTGAACCAATGCATGGTAGTGATGTTAGTGACACCCAGAGATGGTACGGGCAATGTGGGGTTATCAGAACAGTTCCGAGTTTACCCTCCAGGGGGGCTCGGCACTGGGTTACCCACCGGCGTATCAGGGTTTACCCTCCAGCGAGTCTGGGTAGTGGGTTACCCATTGAAATTTGTGTTTACCCTCCAGAAGGGTTGGGTAGTGGGATACCCATTGACTTTAGGGATTACCCTCCAGCAGGGCTGGGTAGTGGGTTACACAATGACCTCTTAGGGTTTACGCTCTAGCTGGGCTGGGCAGTGAGTTACCTGATGACTTCTTTCAGACTCATCCCTTTCTATGAGGCTAGTCAGTAACTTTCCTCCGTGATTACCAGAGCGGGACCTTGGTTGTATGGTTTAGCGACGAGAAAGCTTCTAGTGTGAGATTTTTGGGGCATTAGTGTTGGATATCCTTAGAACTGTTGGTGACTTTTCCTGGGCTGAGCTTGGAGATAGAGATCCCCTTACACACTCGTTCGGGTTTCTTGTTGAGAATATATATATATGTATAAAACCTACTTTTTTCCCACTCATTGGGTTCAGTTAATATCTTTTTAGGAGGGGAAAATACACGCAGTGTATGCCACGTGCTTTCCGTGTGTAGCCCCTCTTAGTTGGACGAGTCTACTTCCTTTCTTTAGTTTGGTTGAGCTTCACTCTATTTACTGTACTCTTTCACTGTTCCTTGTTCTGTCTACTTCTCACCATTTTGGTAACGCCTTTGTTTCTCCCACAAACTTTCGGGGCATCCAACTGAGTATCTTTATACTCGCCCCTTCTTGGGATTTTCCCACACTTGGTGTGCCCTTGCAGTCGACAGACATGTCGATCTAGACTACGGAGGAGCGTAGAGGACACATGAGATTGTGCTGTGTTCAGTGATCGTAGTTGGACTTTCAGGTGTGAGACTCACCAGATTTTTAAATTTGTTTACCTGTTGCCAGGTTATGGAACCTTTTTATTTGGGCACGTGTTTTTCTTTTCTTTTTCTATTCACTTATCTTTTCAGTACTTTTCAGCACTTTACTTTTTCTATTTAGAAGTTGATTCATGAATGTGGTTGGGTTATAGTTGTTTTCCCTTTGGTTTTATTTTTACTATACAATTCTACATCGAGTGGGATATGTGTGTGTGTTTAGGTACTTAGGAGAATACCTCCCCGAGATTGTTACGCCTTCGACACTTTTCACCAGCACCTAGCCTATGGAGGCGGGCCTGGGGTAGTTGCGGCTCGAGACCAGAAGGGTCGGGTCTTGACAAAGTTGTATCAGATGTGGTTCGTTCCTTGGGGAATTGATGGGACATCCCTAAAAAGGAATTGGTTGGGATTTAGGGAAATATTTTCGACATGTCTCAAGAGCGGCTCTCAGGCCAGGGAGTCCAGTGATGGTACGGGCGACCGACATATTCATTCACGTTAACCCAGATAACCCGCTTATCGACTCAGCACACAGAGACATTTGTTGCAGGGAACTTTGGAACATGCATCTAGTTGGATTGAATCTTTGGCTATCCTTATTGAGTCATCTACTCTTTGTGATTAATATTATATATATATATATGTGATCATCTGATCACAGTAATACTTGATAATTTTCAGGATGTCCCCACGACAGTAGCCATCCAGGTTACCCACTCCAGTTCATGATGAAGACCTGGAGAGCAACGAGGCATCAGTTCAGGGACCCTCACGTGATCCCCTTCCACCTAGTGCTTCATAAGTATCCCCTCCACCTGGAGATCACCAGTTAGTACCAGTAGCAATGGTCGAGGTTGAGCGCAGGCTGAGTGCGCTCCGAGACTTCCAGCATCAGTAGCCGTAGAAGTTCTATGGGGACCCGGATCCCCAGGCAGCAGAATACTGGATAGAGTTAGTGGACCAAATTTTCAAGCTGGTACGGACACTAGTGGACTAGAAGGTAGCCCTAGATGCCAGAATTTTCCTCAGGATGGTCGGGCGTTGGTGCGGGTTGGTTACGCAGACCGAAAATGAGTTATCTCTCACATGGGATAGCTTTCAGGAGCTCTTCCAAGAGGAGTAATCCCCCCTTGTTTACAATCCATTCTGATTCAGGAGCTTTTGGAGCTGAAGCGGGGGGGGGGGGATGACCATGGTGCAGTACTCAACCTGGTTTACCTATCTGACACGCTACTCCTAGGATATGGTCCGCGATAGTTACATTTAGGCATGTAAGTTTTAGAAGGGTCTTTGTAGGGAGATCTGTGCTAGTTTAGTGCCCCTATGCATCCCTACATATGTCGGGGTACTAGAGCCGGTGCTTGTGAAAGAGAGCTTCTTCGCTGAGGGATGCCAGCTGACAGGGCCTATCAGTGGCCGCTTCCGAGCAGAGTCTTCGATAGTAGGCAGGCGTCAGAGAGCATAGCCCCACTAGAGGAGACCATTTTGTGAGCAGGCTCAGGGGCAGGGTCGTACACCGTAGTGGAACCGTAGAGCACTGGGGCAGTTAGGAGAGATTTGGTTCTATTATTGTGACGGACGAGGTCACCTAGCACAGGACAGCTCGACCAGGCATACCAAGTAGCCGTGGAAGGTAGTGGGTGCACCATAGCAGCAATGGCAGCGCCGTGACCAGGGATCCCCTAGGCGAGGATAGGGTGGTCCTCGGGGAGGTGACATAAGCAGAGAGGTAGGGACTGGAGGTGGGAGATGGCGTTTCAAGGTCCTTCCACCGCCACCACTAGGTGGCCCTTGCCAGGCTCATGGAACTGGCGGTAGGGGTCGTGGGTAGCTTCAGGCTAAGGGTGTTCGTGACCACCCAGCACAAGAAATCACTACAAAAAAGTGACTTGTACCAACAGAAAATTACTAAAAGATAAAATATCTGTTTATAAAAATGAGTAATTACAGCAGATATTAAATTATATTGGTATTAATTAAAGGTACCGACAATTTTTTTACCAATAAATATATTTGTTTATATTAGTAGTTTAATACCAAAAAATATTTTACTGGCATTTTATTATGTTGGTTTTTCATAGTATCAACAAAAATTGTCTTATCAACAAATGTAAACATTATTAATAATTATTTATTACAAAAACCATTTCATAATTATAAAAAAATTATTTTAATAAATTATTCAATAATATCACATATTCTAATAAAAATAGTATATATATTTATGATATAAAATTGTTGATAAATGATCTAAATATTTGGTGACTCGAATCACGTGTAAATTAGTTATATGTATGCTATAGATTTTTATTACAAAATATATATAAATTTGAAACATTATATATATATATATTATGATATTTTATTTAAATTATTATTTTCCATAAACAATTATTTCTTTGTTTAATTATTAATTTACAAGAAACAACATAACAAACCCCAATTCATCGACCCTTGTTCAAAATTGTTGTTGCGCCATTGATGGTACACTGAAAACCCTAAAATTACCCTCCTATTCTTCTACATCAGTTCTTTGTCCACTCATTGATCAAATTTTTGCATTATCCTCCACCCTTTTATCCATTCTATGTGCCCATCGCTTGCCCTCCTCGTTTCTCTGTGCTTCCTTCTGCTTCGCTGGAGATCCACTTTCTGCCCCGACATGCCCAGTCCATCATTGTTTCCATCATCACCCCCAAACCAAATTAATACAAGGTGCTCAATTTGGATTTTTGTTGAAGTTCAAATTCTTCTATAGACCAATGATCAGAGGTCTTTCGGTCTATGATACGTGAATTCAGCCTATGGCGATGGATGACATTTGAAGATTTACTATCAAATTATGATGAGTTCAAGTTGGAATCTGGAAATGGATAGTTCTTGAAGAAAAAACCTCTTTAAATTAGGTTTGGTGTCTAGATTGAATGAATAGTTCATGATGACGACAGAGAATCTCATTTGATAAATTAATTTTTTTTGTTACAGTGATTGTTGAAGAAGACTATGGAAAATGAGTTCGGTTGATTTAATGGTCAGTAATATTCTATAGATATCATTTTCATCGATGTAAATAAATAAGAGTCGAGCAGTAGGCCTGTTG
Organism: Viscum album; assembly: GCA_963277665.1. NCBI lineage: Eukaryota > Viridiplantae > Streptophyta > Magnoliopsida > Santalales > Viscaceae > Viscum > Viscum album. The sequence goes on from OY728121.1 coordinate 367,724,308, forward strand.
TTATGTTGTGGTCATTGTGGCCAGGTAGAATTTTTTGGATTCGATATAAAGTATTTGTAGGTTCATTCCTACATGTTGTTTTCTCTGTTAGAGAAGGTATTATGTAGTAGCCCGCTTATAGTAGTGGTGATCTCAGTAATGATGTTCTGGTAGGCTATAGTAGTACCTCATACTAATTTTATTATTCTAATTTATTTCTCAGTCCTTGTAGCATTATGTTGTGCAGTGTACTCATTTTTAGGTAGTTGGTTCTCTCTCTTTCTCTCAGTAGCATAAAATATAGATTCAATATAGTTTACTAGGTTCACTTTCTCTATTCCAGTAGACGAAGAATTTAATAATATTTTCCATCCAGAATAATATGTTCTCTTGTTGCATTCAAATCCTCCATACACTATAACTATAATCTATTCTATTATTTTAATTCATATATGTCTGTGATTCCATCTTAAATTCCATCATAGTTTAGTATAAATTTAATGCTAAATTTCATGCATGAATTTCTATTAATCAGCAAATTTTAATTAATTACATGTATTTTGATCATAATCATTAGAGATTAGATTTATTTCATGGATTATTTAAATTGAATCAAAATTATTTTCTTGAATTATGGATATATTATTGAATTATGTTGGATAAAGTGTGTTGAATCTATCTAACTATGGATTATAGCTATAATAGCATTTTGGACTTCTATATTTGATAAATTTGATTTGGATTTATTGATATATAATTGGATCTTTTTTGAAGTCATATTTTCAATTCCTTGTGGTTGAATCATAGTTTTTTCTTTCTAGTTTAGTTTTATTTAACTTGTTCTTTTAAATATCTCATTTTTATATGAATTACATTGTCAGAACCATCCATCAATATAACAGACATAAGCAGAGTGAATAAATCACATCCCTCAAGATAAATGACTCAAGGTCAACACTAATATTACATTATTATGGTAGGGAAAATAGTTTTTCTGTGGTGTTACATTTTCAGGCTAGTCTGGACATTCATGAGACACCACTCACAGCACTTGACAATATTTTTGATGAAAATAGAAGAAAGATCCTTTTCTATGAGCTCCCATAGATATTCGAGTAGGTTATATAACCACCTTTAACCTTTAAAATTATTGAGTAATGAATATAATAATGTATCTTGAAAAAAACTTATACTTCCAGACTTCTTTCAACCGATGAAGTTAATTTTTAATAGGGGTTGACATTATTTCTATGTGTTTTCTGCATGTCAAGCATGGGGAGGATGATATCTTTTGAGAGGAGGGTGTATTAGAATGAATTGAATGAAAGTATCCCACAATGCATTCCCCTGACTTGGAATGTTCACACAACATACAGAGGGATCTGCAAATCTAGAGGTGAAACCAGGAAAAAATATTTTGGCAATTTCCCTTTTCATTAATTTTTTTGGTTACCTTCGGTTTTTTAGAATGATAAATAGCTCAATGTTCTTCAATGGTTGTATGATTTATATGATTTCAATTAAGGATTTTTATAATGAAAAAACATTACAACCTATATGATATTTCATATCATTAGCCATTTTTTATGGAGTAATAAACCTAGTAAAATGGTTTTTAAATTATAATTTATTTTTTTACCCTCAGATGTTTCGAATTTATAATTCATGTCTAAATTTATTTGTTTCATGTAATTTTGGGATAATTCCATTCATCAACGAACAATACATTACATTATTCTATTTTACTTTCATATTATATGTTCCTCACATCATACACTTAATTATATTTCAAATTAGTGTTAAATGGTTTAGTTATACTATTAATCCCATGCGTAGAATACTGTTGGTGAGGGATATTTTTTCGTATAAAAAATCGGATGCTCTATGAATGTATACCACTTTATTATTTTCCATCACTCATGATTTCGGATAAAAAACAATAACCATGACTATAGTTAGTTTTATTCCTAGTGAATCAGGTTTTTTTGATAACATCTCAACTGTATTCAGACATTATATCAGCAGTTTTGGTTTATTTATGTTTATCTAAAATTTTATTAACTAAATGCTAATTTTCAGTTCATCTTAAATTACTCTATTACATTTGCTGTTAATTCTTTTAAGATCCACATAAGCACATCTGTTCTGACCAGTTTGAGCTCAAACCCTCTACATTCAAGACCACATATAAGGTCAATCTATAATAAAGAATATCTTTATTGGAACACTAGTTCTTTCATTTGATACAAGAGTTTATATGAAATTAATATTTATATGCAGGTAAATTAAAACAACAGTCTGTTTTCATCATTGAACCACATATTTACTGATTCAAAAGTTTCGCTTGAGAATAAATATATATTTAACTATATTTCAATTGTAGGTTACAAAATGTACCCCCTGAAACTATGAAGAAATTTCAAAATATAACATATTTTATGAATGATGCGTTTCCTTTTGGATGAAATGCTTCAAATGAAATAATTTGGTACAAAAAATTGTAATGCATCTCTATCATTGATCATATGAACGTATGGATTTGTAACATTTGGGATGATTTACATATATATCCATTACAATTTTTTTTTGAATTAATTATATATTTTACATTAAATATATTTTGTTTTGTGTTTCTCTAGATATAGAGTGCAATTGTTAGTAAGTGGTCATAGTGCATTTATCATTTTTGTACATTTTTGGAAAACAAGTATTACAATTCATATCAAATGCTATGTTAGAGCTCAAAGATATTTAGATTCAAGTAGGAATCAAATTTTCGTCTATAGTATATTATTATATTCTTTAAAAGGTATAACAAATTTTGATATCTTTCTTGTAAGATAGTGATGAATTTTTGTTCGAAACACAAAGAAATATCATCAAATCCAAACTAGTTGGTAAGCATTTTTTGTTCCCTTCTAGTCCTAATTCAATGATTTTGACAAATAGTTTAACTGGAACTGTGAGTGGGTGCTAGTTTTTCAGCATTTTATAAATGATGTTCTTTGTAGGTGAGATAATTTATTCATCATTGAATGATTACTTCACTTCTAGTGGGCATCTTCGCATACAGGAATATGAAGGAGCAGGGTTTCAATCAATTTTCCATGCAATGTTCGTGCTGATTTTACCATGATTTTTTAACTTGTTCTGTGTGTGGGTTCAGTTTTTTAGTATTTTAAGAAATATGTTCTATTTGGGTGAGATAAATGATTCATCGTTGAATTAATACTTCACTTATGGTGGGAATCTTCGCGTGCTGGAAGAGGAAGGATCAAGGTTTCAATCCACCACCCCTGCAATGTTTTGGATGATTTTCCCCTAAACTTTTAACTGGTTCGGTGAGTGGGTGTCATTTTTTCAGCATTTTAGGAATAATGTGTTGTGAAGGTGAGATAATTGATTCATCATTGAATGAATACAGCAATTATGGTGGGAATCATGGCATGCAGGAAGAGGAAGGAGCATTGAATTCCCTGGATGATAAGGACAAACTCACACATCAACAGGAGCCGTGAATTCCAGACTTTGCTGGTGAACTCACACAAGGACAATCGGCCCAAAAATCACATAGTTACCCAAAATAACATAGTCCCTCTCAATTTTAAAAAGCATTTACTACTGTTTAAATATAAATAAGGAAACAACACTACATTTTTTTAAATGATTCTTATAAGTAAAAATTTCAAGTCCCTTTTTATAGTGTTTCAAATAGTCAAATGATACCTATATTTGACTCATTCAGAATATGGATTCTGGAGATGTCAACAGGGATGATGAAAAATGTTCACTAATCAATTTTTTAATACTTCCATTTATTTCTAATTTGTCTTCAATTAATATATATATTTTACACTAATTTTTGGGTTTTCTCTTTGGTTTTTCTTGATTTATATATTACAGTTGATGGGTGCGACATAGCGGGGACTTGAGATTTCTTGTTGGTACTGAAGCTTGATTGATTTTTTTTAACTTGTACTAGAGTTAGCTTGTTTTTGGGTATGCTCTTCAACTGTGTTTGGTGGATATCTTAAAGATGAAGGTTGTGGTATAACCAAAAATTGTGGTTTATCGATGGAGTTAAAGCTGACTCGTGATTCCTGGCTCACAGGCATGGATGAGCTAGTGTTGGAGCTAACTCGCTGGCGTGGGTTACTGGCATGGGTCATTGGTGCTCATTGGTCCCCGGTGATGGAGCTAGTTTGATGGCATAGATGGACTGGTGCTGTCGCTGGCATGGTTGGTGCTGTTGCTAGCATGGGATGGTGGTGTCGCTGGCATGGATGGAGTTGGGAATGGGTCGTTGTATGGGTCACTATATGCGTCGTCGTATGGGGTTTTGTGATGGATCCTGCATTTTTGTATTAAATTTCATTATAAATATAATTAATTTTTTATAATTTTGAACCAGTGTGAAATTAGTATTTTGTTTAATAATTAATAATTATATATGATAAATTAATAAATATAATATGAAATTTTACTAGAAATAAAAATATATTATTTTTATGTAAATATAATTTATAAAAAATATTATATTTTGAAAATATAATTTCAAATAGAATGCTTTGTCATTAGAAACTGTTGCTAAACATTTTAACCAACATATATATTATCTGTTGGTATTATTATAATTGTAACAGAACAATTTTATCTGTCACAAAATCATTTAGCGACAGAGTTTTTACCAACAGTTTAGTGACAGGGAAATATATGATGGTAAAACCTTTTACCAACATAAAATTGACTTTTACCAACAGATACACCCCTATTAGAAAAAGTGAAATATTTTGTAGTGGATGGTCTGAGGAACGTTTTTTGTTTACTATACCCTTTCTTCAGTACTAGTATACACAGGAAAAAGCCACTCTTTTATATCGCTTCTTTTGGTATGGGAGTTGGAGCATCCAGTAGAGGTACTGACACCTGCGCTTAGCCTCGAGGTTCCTACGGGAAGTGCCTCATTGGTGAACATTTTCTGCAAACAGTGCGAACTGTCATTCGGAGGAGAGAGTTTTATGTGGTACCTACTCTTCATCATGATGTAACCTTATGACGTCATCTTGGGCATGGATTGGCTTTCCATGGTTTGCGTCCAGATTGATTGTCGGCGCAGACTAGTCAGATGCTTCAATTCTGATGGGATGAGGATCACCATCCTTAGTGAACGAGACCTTGCGGCAGAGCAGATGGGTACTCTGAGTAGGATACCATGAACTTTTTCTCACTAGTTGGCGAGCATTTCCCTTGGAGCAGCAGACACTACAGGCACCTGGATACCTACCATTATAGAGGACTACATGGACGTCTTTCCCGAGGATGTCCCGAGACTACCTCTGAGGCGATAGATGGAGTTCTACATTGAATTACAGTCGGGGACCACCCCAATATCATGTGAAACATATCGTATGGCACCCATGGAGCATCGGGAGCTATGAATTTTGCTGGATGACCTTTGTGAGAAGGGATTAATTAGGCCCAGTGTGTCCCCCTGGGCATCTCCAGTTTTGTTTGTGACAAAGGCAGATGGGAGCCTATGGATTTTTGTGGATTATCATCACCTGAATCAGGCCAAGATAAATAACAAGTACCCTTTTCCAAGGATTGATGATCTCATCGACCAGTTGAGGGGTGCGAAGTGGTTCTCCAAGATTGATCTTCGAGCCGACTACCACCAGTTGCGGGTTCGTGAGGCAGACATCCCGAAGTTGGCTTTTCCATTGTCATTATGGGAATTACGTGTTTCTGGTGATTCCCCTTGGCATGAAAAATAACCCTACCATTTTCATGGCTTTGATGAACCGTATCTTCCAGCTGTACATGGATCAGTTTGTGGTTGTCATTATTGATAACATACTCCTCTACTCTGCGATGAAGGAGGAGCACGCAGAGCATTTTAGGATGGTCCTAGACTTACTCTGGGAGCACTAGCTATATGGGAAGTTCTTGAAGTTTCAGTTCTATATTCATGAGGTTCACTTTCTAGGGCATGTCATTTCAGAACAGGGTTTGGTCGTATATCCTGCAAAGATAAAGGCAGTTATTGCTTGAGATCCACCCAAGAATGCGTCAGAGGTCCGGATCATCCTTGGTATGGAAGGGTACTACATGAGGTTCAAGGAAGATTTCTCCAGGATTTCTTCCACTTTGACTGTATTGATGCGGAAGGGATGATTGTTCACCTGGAATGATCAGTGCCAGAAGGCCTTCGAGGAGTTGAGACAGAGGCTAACTAGTGCTCGAGTGTTGAGGCTTCCAAAGGAGGGCGTTGTGTTCATGGTGTACTATGACTCTTCAGGAGATGGGCTCGGGTGCATGCTGATGCAGTAGCGGGTAGTGATTGCATATGGGTCAAGTTAGTTGAGGCCCCATGAGCAGAATAATACGAGTCACGATTTGGAGCTGGCAGCGGTGGTCTTCACCTTGAGGTTATGGAGACACTACCTTCTGGGTGAGCATTTTGTGGTCTACTCAAACCACTAGAGCCTCAAGTACATATTCACTCAGAGGGATCTGAATTTGAGGCAAAGGCATTGGCTAGAGTTTCTACCAGACTATGATTTTGAGATAGTCTACACTCCAGGGAAGGGCAACGTAGTAGAAGATGCCCTTAGTAGGAAGTTTGAGGCTCATCTACTGTGGGATGCTTCAGGGCAGTTGGCTTCCCTACAACTGACCTTGGTGGAGCCGGAGGGTATGAATTTCCTGCAGTTGATGGTGTTGACTCCTTCACTCCTTGAGAATGTGAGAGATTCGTAGCTAGGGTATGTTGACAGTGAGGTACTGCGTGATATGATATCCACAGGCGATGCACCCGATTGGTATTATGAAGGAGGGAATCATGAGATCCTATTCCAATGGTGAGATCTAGTACCATTGGAGATGCGGGAGGAGGTGATGTGAGAGTTCCACACTTCTCCCTTGGCTGTACACCCCAGTGTGGGGAAAATTTACAGAGACCTTCATCGGCAGTTTTGGTGGTCTGGCATGAAGTGGAGCGTAGCTGAGTTCGTTTCTCAGTGTCTTACCTATCAACGGGTGAAGGCAGAGCATCGGGTTCTGGTAGGGTTGTTGTATCCCCTTGACATCCCGGAGTGGAAGTGGGATGGCATGTCTATGGACTTCGTCACAGGACTTCCGCACATAAAAAAGAGCCACGATTCCATTTGGGTGATAGTGGACTGACTCAGGAAGTCGGTGCACTTCCTACCCATCAGGGAGCAGAGCTCGATGGACAGTCTTGGGCAGCTGTACATTTGGGAGATCGTCCACCTTCATGGAGTACCCTCGACGATCGTCTCCAACCATGATGCACGGTTTATGTCGCGTTTTTGGCGAGGCCTGCAGGAGGAATTCGGGACTCAGCTGTGGATGAGTACAACTTTTCACCCTCAGACCGACGGGCAGACAGAGCGCACAATCCAGGTGTTGGAGGATATGCTCAGGGTGTGCGTGTTAGACATTGGCCTAAGCTAGGAGGATCACCCACCCTTATTGGAGTTCACGTAAAGAAACAGTTACCACACTAATATCGGCATGGAACCTTTCGAGGCCCTCTACGGGAGACCCTGCAGGTCACCGTTGTGCTGGATGGAGGTTGGGGAGACCACCCTCGTGGGCCCATAGTTGCTGCAAGCGATGATGGAGAAGGTGCAGGTTATTCATGAGAGGATGAGGACGGATCAAAGTAGACAAAAGTCATATGCAGACCATCATCGCAGGCCTTTGGAGTTTGATAAGGGGGACCATGTCTTTTGGAGGGTCTCCCCGCGGCATGGAACACAAAGGTTCGGCCGAGGAGGCAAGCTATCTCCGAGGTTCATTGGGCCCTTTGAAATCTTGCACAGGGTTGGTGAGGTTACCTACTGTCTTTCTCTACCCCTACAGTTGGAGAGGGTGCATGACGTCTTCCACGTGTCTCAGCTGAGGAAATACGTGCACAACCCCACAAACGTTATCGACTGGGGAGAGTTGGAAATTGATGATGGATCCAACTTTTCAGAGCACCCAGTGGCGATTGAGGACCGACAAGATCAGAAACTACATCGATGGACCATTCCTTTGGTTTGTGTGTTGTGGTAGCATGGGAGGGCATAGGAGAGATCCTGGGAATAGTAGAGCCAGATGCGGGCTCAGTATCCTGATTTTTTTTTGTAGTTTTATTTTTTTGGGATGAAAAACATGAAGGAGGGAATGATGTATGAACCTAGATTTTGAGTCTTTAAGACTTTGAAATATTCTTGATGTTATTCCAGAGAAGGTCGTTCAGACGATGTGTGGTTCCGAGCACTGGTGTGGCTGGAATTAAATTTTAAGTGCGTCCATACTGGACACACCAAATAAATAGAATAACTCCTAAATGGTTGCTTGGATGGGAAAACTGAGGGCACCGTTGAGTCCAGAACATGTCGTTTACCCTATGAGGGTTGTAACATTCACGGGCGTTTCCCTTCTGTGGAAAACGCCACCAGGGGTGTTTTCGTAATTTTGCAGCCTCGGGCGTGAACTTTATAACTTCTGAACGGAGACTCGGATTAAAATTCTGAGACTGTAGTTGTGCTCATAATGCGGATTTTACCCTATTTGGTAGCTTAACCCCGACCCTGTAAAAAGTGCAGGTATGGGCCTACTGGTGGGTGTTTAAAAATTAATTAAATTTTAATTAATTCCCTACTTAAATACCTCCACCCCTCCCTTCTTCCCCTTAGAACTTCTTCTCCAGTGAAAGATCTCCCAACAAGGGAGAAACCTCCTTCAAGCTCCTCCTCCTTTCCGGCAAGGTGGTGGCGGCTTTGATGGACCGTTCGGGAAGCGACGGGCTACGCCCTGCGAGGTAGGTTCGTGTGTTTGGTTTTTAAATTCCACATCAACTTCAAACTCAAATATTAGTGTCTAATTGTTGATTATTTGTCAAGAGAATACCATAGATGCATAGGGATCAATCTTAGCCTTCCAATGAGTCTTTTGGATCAAATGTTTGAGTTTCGGGGTGACCGGGGTGACCCCGGGAAGTTTTCCGGCCAAAAATCCCCAATTCTGGCGGTGCCAGGGCGGTCCGGCGGGCGATAACGGCGGCGCGACGGGCTTCCAGGCGGCGGCGCAGCGGGCTTCCCCGGCCGCGGTGCGGTGGGCTCCCAGGCGGCAGTGGGTGACCGAGCAGCGGCCCAGCGGTCCGGGCTGTAGGAGGGGCGCGGGCCGGCTTCACCGTTCGGCGTGCGGTGCGTGAGACCGGGGTCATCACGACCCCAGGAGCCGGCCGAGACCCATGCTTTGCGGGTCTCATGGAAAAGGGGCTGGACCAGCTCGTGCCTGTCTGGGTAAAGCAGCATGGCTCGTGCAGTGAACCGTGGGCCATAGTGGACCAGGTGGTCCAGGCGGCCAAGCCGTGGTAGAACGGGTGGTCCGGGCGGCCTAGCTGCGGATCGCCGGTCTGAATGGGGGTGGAGCGGCCGAACCGGTCCGGCCCACCCCGTCACTATCCATAGGCATTTAAACGCCCCTAAATTGCAAACCAAATGTCGGATTCGCGCGCCGTCTATGGTTACGTGATCCTCGGATCGAGACATAGATTTTGAGATGTTCTCAGGGATTTTTAATTCTCGATACGGGGGGCTCAGTGGCGCGACACTCCCGCTAGGTATTTTTTAGCGTCTCACCGAGATTCTTCTTTCGGATGACGCAGGCACATCAGGAATCCATTTTAGGCGCCGTAAATGGCATTGTAACCCTAGTGTCGAGACGATGTAGTCCAGTGTGGTTTCAGGCATTGAATCCAGAGTTAAGGCATGGGCCCCAGGGGCTGTCTTTTAAGTTGTGAGCAGCATCTTGCAACTGTTTCATCATAAGTCCGTTTGGGGTGAATGAGTAGTCGTTTTGGAGTGTTTTTCTAAGAGCATGACAATGGATTTGTTCACCCGACCTTTTTTTGGTACCGAGGTGGGGGCACCGCGAGATGTCGTATGGGCATAAAGCGGTGTTGAATAATGTTTTCACCGGGATTCTATTTTAAGCGAGTAAATAGTCTATCTCGTGTGATTTTCCATGAGAAGTACAATGGTGTAATATGTTTGGGGGAGCGGAACCTCCTTCAAGATCTAATTAAATGTGGAAACATGAAAGGGCGTTGGTCGGAGGTTCCTTTGACGCACTCCTAACCAACGCGCGGTAGCGATGTTAGTGACACCCAGAGATGGTACTAGCAGTGCAGAGTTATCGGACTAGTTCCGGGTTTACCCTCCAACAGGGCTGGGCAGTGGGTTACCCACTGGTGTATTAGGGTTTACCCTCTAGTGAGGCTGGTCAGTGGGTTACCCATTGAGCTTAGGGTTTACAGTCTAGCGGGGATGGGAAGCAGGTTACCGGTTGACTTTAGGGTTTACCCTCTATCGGGGCTGAGCAATGGGTTACCCGACGACCTCTTAGGGTTTACCCTCCATCTAGGCTGTGCAGTGGGTTACCCGACGACTTTTTTCAGACTCAGCCCTTTATATGATGCTAGTTAGTGGATTTTCTCCCTGATTATAGGAGCGTGACCTTGGTTGTACGGTTTAGCGATGAGACAGCTTCTAGTGTGGGATTTTTTGGGCATCAGTGATGGATATCCTTAGAGATATTGGTGACTTTTCATTGGCTGATCTTGGAGATAGAGATCCCCTTACACACTTGTTTGGGTTTCTTGATGAGCATATATATATATATATGTATATATGTATATATATACACCCTACTTTTTTTCACACCCCGTGGGTTCATTTACTCTCCTTTTAGGATGGGCGAAGACAAGCGGGGTATGCCATGTGCTTTCTGTGTCTATCCCCTCTTGGTTGGACGAGTCTACTTCCATTCTTTTGTTGGGTTGAGCTGTACTTTATTTACGATTCTCTTTCACTATTACTTATTCTCTCTACTGCTCAACATTTTGGTACCTCCTCTGTTGCTCCCTCGAGCTTTCAGGGCATCCTACTGAGTATCTTTATACTCACTCCTACTTGGGTTTTTCCCGCACTTGGTGTGCCCTTGCAGTCGATGGACAGGTCGATCGAGACTACGGAGGAGCATAGAAGACAGAGAATCTTGGGCTGCATTCAGTGATCATAGTAGGACTTTCAGGTGTGAGACTCACCAGCGGTTTACTTTTTTTTACCTATTGTCGGGTTGTGGCACCTTTTGGGTTGGGTGCATGTTTTTCTTTTTTTCTATTCGATTATATTATCAGTACTTTTCAGCACTTTACTTTTTCTATTTATAAGTTGATGCATGACTATGGTTGGGTTATATTTGTTTTTCCTTTGTTTTTCTTTCTACTATTCACTTCTGCATCATGTGGGATGTGTGTGTGTGTGTGTGCGTGTGTAGGTACTTAGGTGATGGCCTCCCCGAGATCGTTACGCCTTTGGTACTTGTCGCCAGCCCCTGGCCTATGGAGGTGGGCCTGGGGTAGTTGCGGCCCAAGAATAGTAGGTTTGGCTCGTTACATTCTATTTATTATGTATTCAATGGATTTTTTAGGTTTTATGGGGTTTTAGGTATTTTTAAAGATTTTTGTGGTGTTTTTTGGTTTCAATTTATTTTTATGGTTATTTGGGTTTTATATGGTTTTAGGGTTTTTAAAATTTTTGGGGGTTTATGGGTTTTTTAGTTTCTTGGTTTTTAATGGGTTTTAAGAGTTTTTAATGTTTTAGGGGTTTAAATGGTTTTTTGAGTCTTTAAGGATTTTTTTGGGGTTTTGGTTTTTTATGTTTGTAGAGGTTTTTATAGTTTGCAGTTGGTTTTGGGTGTTAGGGTCTTTGTAGGGGATTTTATGGTTTTTAACAGTTTTATGGTTTTTTGGGGTTTTAAGTGTTTTAGGTATTTAAGGTTTTCTTTACTTTTTGGGGTTTTTTGGGTATTTTATGATTTTTGGGATTTTTAGGGCTTTTAGGAATTTTATTGGTTGTTATGATTTTTAGGTATTTTCAAGGGTTTTAATGTTTTTTTGTTTTTCAGTTTTTTAAGGTTTTTAGGTATTTTAAGTATTTTGGAATGTTTTATTAGGGGTTTTCCAAGTTATTTTTACATTTTGGGGGACTTTTGTGATTTTAAAGGATTTATGTGGATTAATAGGGTTTTTAGGGATTTTAGAGTTTTTTACAGTTTTTAGGGGTGTTAATGTTTTTATGGATTTTTTTTGTGTTTGATGGGTTTTTTGAGTATTTTAGGGTTTCAAAGTTTTAATATTTTTTAATGTTTCAGGAGATTAAATGGTTTTTAGAGTGCTTAGTTTTTAGGGTTTTTATGGGTTTTTATTTTTATTTTGTATTTTGGGGGGTTTTATGTATTTAGGGGTTTTTAGGGTTCTTAATGTTTTTTGTTATTTGCATTTTTTCAATTATTAGGGATTTTAAGTTATTTTAGGTTTCTAATTTATCGTTTGTTAAGGGGTTTATTAAATTTTTAGTGATTTTAGGGATTTTGATTTTTTAAGTGTTTTTAGAGATTTTCACAAATTTTAGAATTTTTAGGTTTTAAGGTTTTTTAATTTTTTTTGGATTTTTACAGTTTTATTCAATTTTCATAGGTTTTTTAGGTTTTTTATTTTTTTTGTGATTTTTAAGGATTTTTTTGGGTTTTTATGGTTTTCTATGGGGTTTTATAGGTTTTATGTATTTTTATAGAATTATTGTGTTCTTTAGTGTTTTAGTGGTTTTTAGATTTTTTATCATTTTAGGGTTTTATATTATTTTATAGTTTTTAGTGGTTTTTGGTTTTTTATGTATATTTATGAGTTTTTATGGTTTTTAGGGTGTTTTATGGGTTTTAGGATTTTATTGTGCTTTTGGGTTTTTAGGGAATTTTGCATTTTTAGCTTTTTTGGAGTACTACTTATTTTTATGTTTTAAGGTTTTATTAGTCGTTTTCAGGGGATTTATATTTGTAGGTATTTTTAGGGATTTATTTGGTTTTTTTGGGTTTTTTCTGTTTTTATGTATTTTGACAGATTTTAATGTTTATAGGGTTTTAGGGTCATTGGTGTTTTGTAGTTTTTAGGGGTTTAAATTATTTTATTGTTCATATGTTTTCTATGGGGGAATTTCTATGTTTTTATGAGTTTTTATGTATTTAGGTATTTTAGGGATTTTTAGGGATTTAATGGTTTTTATGGTGTTTTTTTATATTGAGGGGTTTTATGGGGTTTTATGGGTTTTTTGGATTTTTAGGATTTTTAGTGTTTTTAGATTTCTTGGGGTTGTAGGAGTTTTTGTATTTTTAATTTTTTTTCTTTGGGTTCTTAGTGTTTTTGGGGAGTTTTTTCATTTTTAGAAATTTTTAAGGATTTTTTTGGGTTTTTAAGAATTTTTAGTCATTTTTTACGATTTAATCATTTTGTAAAGTTTTACAGATTTTGAGGGGTTTTAGGTTTTTTAGGGTTTAAGGGTTTTTATGGTTATATAGGGGTATTAATTTTTTTTTATTTTTCTTTGTTTTATTGGGTTTTTAGTTTTTTCACATTATTATGGGTTTAAATGGTTTTTAGATTTTTAGTGGTTTTTGAGGTTTTTACAGGATTTAGGGGTATAAAGGTTTTAATGGGGTTTTATAGGTTTTTAGGATTTTTAGGTTCTTTTTAGCGTTTTTAGGGTTTTAGTGTTTTTAGGTCTTTTAAGGGTTTTATGTTTTTTATGTTTTTATGGTTTTATGAAGGGTTTTCATGGTTTTTAGGTTATTTTATGTTTTTAGGGATTTTAGGGCTTTTTATGTTTTTTATATTTTTGGGGTTTTTAGCAATTTTTTGGGTTTTAAATGTTTTATGTTTTTTAGGGTTTTAATGTTTTCTTAGGGGTTTTCAGGGGTTTTAGTGTTTTTATGATTTTAAAGGTTCTTAGGGATCATTTTAGTAATTTTGTGATTTTTTTGTTTGTTAGGGATTTTATGGAGTTTTAGGGATTTTAGTGCTTTTAGGGTTTTTATGGTTATTTGGGGTGTTCAGGGATTTTTTGAGTTTTTTGGGTTTTTGAAGGTTGTAGATTTTTTGTTGTTTTTAGAGGTTTAAAGGATATTTATAGTTATTATTGGGTTTTAGGGTTTGAAGGGACTTTTATAATTTCTTAGGGGTTTAAAGGGAAAGGAAGATGCGAGGGTCAGACTATTTCCACCCCCCCCCCCAAGTTTATTATAGGAAAAGACATAGCAGACAAGGGAGGGGAGGGGTCAATCGACCCACACACAAAAACCCTTTACAACCCCAAACCCACACCACCCAAAAAATAAAGACCAGAAAGCACACCAAGCCAAACAAAGTAGAAAAAAATAAGTCCCCAATGTCACCTCCCAACCGATCAGCAGCAAGCATCCATCATCACCAAATCTAGAAATCATCAACTATCATCCAATAACACCAAATCATCTTCAGCAGTTTCACCAAACCAACTTCAGCACCACAATGTCACAACCATCAACCTCCATCGACCCCAAGTCAAACACCATCACAACATCCCCCATCAAGCAGTGACATCTGTCCCAACAAAAAGGCTCACCACAAGCGACATCGAACCACCAGCACCAAAATCACCAACCTCCACATTAGGCAGCACCACCATGCAAGGTAGTTCCATGACCAACTGCACAAAACCACCAGCACCAGAAATAGAAGCACCATATTCATCATATCCCATCCATGTAACAACCTACATTCCATAATATCGCACCTACTAGAATAACCACGGGATGAGAACCACCAGCATCCAAAGAAAGAACCAATGCGCAACCCAAACAACCATTCCAGTAACCCAGGCACCCCAATGCATAACCATAAAGTATCACCTCATATCAATCCCAACAAACAGCACCAAAATATACCAATATAAAAACCATCATCCACTACAACAAATCCATAACAGAAGGATCTGACCAAAAGTTTTAGTAATATTCGCGGGGCCAAAAAGACCACTTCGGCACGACAAGGAAGTAAAGACTGAAACGAGATTGCCGCAGAACACAAACAAACCTGGAACAACAACATGAATCATATATAGGGCACGAACCTATAAATTCTTCCACATACAGCAAGAATCGATTCAATACTAGAAGATCCACCATACATCTCCCATGCTCAGCACTGAAAGAGGATGGAAAGAAAGAAGCAACAATGACCGAGAGAGCCAGACCACTCCACTGCGTCGTCGAAGAGGCCAGAACCCACACCGCTAGTGAAAACCCCTCCAATGATGAGTACTTCAAAGCTGTTGACCCATCCATGGAGTCCCCATATCAGAAAACACGATCTGGAACTATGACCGAAGACAGCTAGGGTTTCTAATCACTAAATAGTTGACCGCTTCACCACTTTCCGAGAAAATCCGATCTAAAACCACAGTGAGTTTCGCTACCTCTGATGCTACCAAATCCCAAGCACAAGGGTAAAGAATCCAAGAAATTCTTGAATCTGAATATGAAGTCCCATAAAAAAACATCACTCTGGAAAGTCGAAGCTGCCAAATGAAGGAAACCACCGCATCCTTGGATCTGTAGAGCACTTTAAAGGCGCACCTCCAACAAGAAGGATAGGGCGAAGATCCATAACCAAAACCCAAGCAAGATCCGAGGGAAGACCTTGAAGTTGCGATGAGTGGGAGAGCGAACCAGGGGAGAGCGCTTCCATCTTTTAATCTTTAGGGATTCTTCTTAGGGGATTAAAGGGATTTTTATGGTTTTTAGAGGTTTTTGGGGTTTTAAGTTCTTTTAGAGTTTTTATTTTTTTAGGTTTCTTAAGTGTTTTTATGATTTTAATGTTTTCTTAGGGGTTTTAAATGCTTTTTGGGGTTTTTTATATTTTTAGTGATTTTTATTATTTTTATGGGTTTTTAGGGTTTTTAGTGAATTTGATGGGTTTTAGTGGTTTTAGGTTTTCTAGTGTATTTAGTATTTTTATCATTTTGTGGGTTTCTAATTTTTTTTGGTTTATAAGTTTTTTGTATGTGGTTCGAAGGTTTGTTTTTACATTTTTTGTGGTATTTAGATTTTTTTGGTTATTTAGGATTTTTGGGGATTTTGAGAGTTTTGAGGATTTTTTTGTTTTCTCTGGTTTCTATGGTTTTTTTGGGGTTTAGGGATTTTTTGTGTTTTTTAGGATTTTAAAGGTTTTTATATATTTTTAACATGTTTAGGTGTTTAAGTGTTTTTTATTTTTTTTAGTGGTTATTATGGTTTCTATGGGCTTCGAGGGGTTTGAGTAGTTTTTATAGGTTTTTTGGTTTTTAGGGGTTTTAAGTGTTTTAGGGGTTTTTAGTGTTTTTAGTGTTTTTCTAGGTTATAGGGATTTTAATTTTTTTTAGTTTTCATGTTTTTCTTAGGGTTTTATTGCTTTTTACATTAATAGGGATTTATAGGGTTTTTCAGTTTTTTATGGTTTATAGGGATTTTAGGTATTTTTACAGTTTGGTAGTTTTTAAGGTTTTTATGGTTTTTTTTTTCTGATTTTTTATTATTTTAGGGGTTTTCTTGGAGTTTTTATTTGGGGGGGAGTTTGAGGGTTTTTAGATTTCTTAGTGGTTTTTAGGGTTTTAATGGGTTTTTTTATTATTTTTAATGTTTTTATGGTTTTTAGGGATTTTCTGGGTTTATAGGGTCTTTTAAGGTTTTTAGAGTTTTTAGGTTTCTTATGAGTTATTTTTGTTTTTTGGTTTTTAAGACTTTCTTAGGGTTTTTTGGGGTTTTTTTTTCTAATTTTTAAATTTTTAGGGAATTTAAGGGAAAATTTTTAAAATTTTATGGTTTTCAGGGTTTTAGGGTTTTAGTGTTTTTAGTTTTTTCTAGGATGTTTTGGGTGTTTATGTTTTTTAAGGTTTTTAAGGTCTTATTATGGAATTTCATTTTCTTTATTATTTTTTATTTTTTATGGATTTTAGTGTATTTTTTGATTTTTTTGGGTTATAGGGTTTTGATGGATTTTGAGGGGTTTTATGGTTTTTGGGTTTCTGTGTTTTTGGAGTCAAATGTTTTTTGGGTATTTAGGTTTTTTTGTGTTTTTAAGGTTTTTAAGTCTTTTTAGTGTTTTCAATTTTTTTAGGGGTTTAATTTTTTTTTTATTTTTTTATAGTATTTTTTAGGGTTTTAGGGGTTTTGTGGTTTTTAGTGGTTTTTAGGGTTTTAGGCGTTTTATTATTTTTTTGTGTTTTATGGTTTTCTTATAAATTTTAAGGGTATTATGATTTTTTACATATTTATGTATTTATATATTTTTTTAGTATTTTTATGATCTTTTATGGTTTTTATGGATTTTGAATGTTTTTTTGGGATTTTATGATTTGTTAGAGTTTTGATAGTTTTTAGTATTTTTAGGGGTTTTATATGTTCATGGTTTTGATGGTTTTCTTAGGGGATTTCATGGTATTTAGGGTTTTAAATTTTTTTATGATTTTAGGATAGTTTTTGGATTTTAATGGATTTCTAAGGCTTTTAGAGATTTTGAGGGTTTTTAAGGTTTATAGGGTTTTATGATTTTTGGGGTTTTAGTTGTTTTTTAGTTTTTTTAGTATTTATAGTTTTTTATAGATTTTTAATATTTTTAGGGGTTTAAAGGGTTCTTATATTTTTAGTGGGTTTTAGGTTTTTTATGGTGTTTTAGGGTGTCTTTGGTTTTTAGTGGTATTTTCTAGATTTTTTTATTTTTTCGTATTTTCAGGGTATTTTTAAAGATTTAGGGATTTTATCATTTTGTAGGTTTTAGGGTATTTTATTGTTTTTGTGTTTTTAATTTTTTCTTATGGGTTTTCAGAGTTTTTTACATTATTAGGTATTTTTAGGTATTTTTTTATTTTAATTGGATTTTAGAGTTTTTCTGGATTTTGATATATTTATGGTCATTTAGGGTTTTAATGGTTTTTAGTGATTTTATAGTTTTTTAGTTTTTTGAGGTGTTTTGAGTTTTTATGTTTTTATGGATTTTTCATGCATTTTTAGTTCTTTAAGTATTTTCATGTTTTTAGTTATTTTTAGGCCTTTTTAGGATTTTTCTGGGTTATAGAGTTTTTAATAATTTCGAGAGGTTTTAGAGTTTTTATGGTTTTTTGGTTTTTTTAGTTTTTTAGTTTATAATGGTTTTTAGTATTTTTAAGAAAAATTAGCGGTTTAATGGGTTCTTAGAGTTTTTATTGGTTTGGAGGGTTTTATGGATTTTTATGGTTTCAAATGTTGTTATGGTTTTTGGGGTTTTAGGGGGTCATGTTCTTTTTAGGGGTTTAGGGTTATTTATTTATTTTTTAGTGGTTTTAAGTGTTTTTAGTTTTTTATGGTTTTCTTTTTTGTTTTCTGGGTTTTTATGGATTTTAATGATTTTTATGCTTTTTAATATTTTTAAGGTTTTTTTTGTATTTTGTGTGTTTTTAGATTTTTTATCATTTTTATGATTTTTAGCATTTTTAGGGTTTTTAGGGATTTATGTGTTATTAGGTTTTTATGGTTTTTAAAGGGTATTGAAGGGTTTTAAATTTTTTTATGTTTTTTGGTACTATTAAATATTTTTATGGTTTTTAGGGGTTTTATATTTTTTTGGGTTTTAGGACATTGAAAGTTTTTTAGGATTTTATGGATTTTGGGGGTTTATGGTTTTTAAATGTTTTTTTGTTTTAATAGTTTTCATTGGGGTTTTCACAGTTTTTAGGGTTTAATGTTTTTCAGTGTTTTTTAGTATTTATTAGTTTTAGGGGTTTGAGGAATTTTTAGGGGTTTTTCTGTTTTTTAGGGTTGTAGGGTTTTATGGGTTTTGGGGGTGTTTGGGTTTTTAAGGGTTTAAAGGTTTTTATGGGTTTTTAAGGATTCTAGGGGTTGTATGGTTTTTAGGGGATTTAGGGTTTTTAGGATACTTTTAGGGATTTTAGAATTTTTTAGTTTTTTAGGCATTTTAAGTTTTTTAAGATTTTAAGGTTTTCTAAGGGTTTACTAAGGTTTTTCGGGGTTTTTTTTGGGGTTTTTTGGATTTGAGTAATTTTTTGGATTGTTATGGATTTAATGGTTTCTAGGGATTTTAGGGGGTTTAGGGTTTTTAGGGTTTTTAGGGGTTTAAAGTGTTTGGTGGTTTCTATGGTATTCGATGGATTTTTCTTGGGTTTTAGTGTTTTTAATGTTTTTAGGGAATTTAATGGTTTTTTGGATTTTTATGGTTTTTTTGAGTTTCAAGGATTTTTTGAATTTTTAAGTGTTTTAATGGTTTTTAGGGTTTTATATCTTTTTTTTTGTTTTTAGGGTATTTTTTTTATGGATTTTACGGGCTGGGGAGTTTTTTAACATTTTTTGGGTTTTAAAGGGTTTTAATATTTTTATGTCCTTTTTGGGTTTTTATGCGTTTTTAGTGGTTTTAATGTTTTTTGGTGGTTTTGTGGGTTTTACGTATTTTTGGTGTTTTTAGGTTCTTTTAAGTGTTTTTTTACGTTTTTTGTGTTTTTTAAGTTTTTTTGGGGTTTTAATGTATTTTGGATTTTTTGGGGTTGTGATGGTTTTTCTATATTTTTAGGGTTTTTTATGTTTTTAGGGAATTTTAAGAAATATTAGGATTTTATGGGATTTGAGGGTTTTAGGGTTTTTTAGATTTTTTATGAATTTTTTGGGTTTTAGCATTTTTTTATGTTGTTCGGGGGTCTTTGGAATTTTTAGGTTTTTAAGTTTTTCTTTGAAATTTTTAGGGGTTTTAGGGTTTTCTACATTTTTAGGTATTTTTTGGTAGTTTTTAGTATTTTTTGTATTTTTAGGGGTTTTGTGGGGTTTTTATGGTCTTTTAGCGTTTCTATGTTTTTTTGGGGTTTTAACGTTTTTTGTGTTTTTAGGGGTTTAAAGGTTATTTAGAGTTTCAATCATTTTTAGGGGTTAAGAGGTTTTTTATAGTTTTAGTGGTTTTTATGGTTTTTATGGGTTTTTCTAGTTTTAATTGGTTTTTGTGGTTTTTATGTGTTTTTTGTAGATTTATGGTCCTTTAGACTTTTTTAGTGGTTTTAGTGTTTTTTAGGTTTTTAGCAGTTTTAAGTGTCTTTATTTTTTTAATGTTTTATTTGGGTTTTTCAAGGATTTAGGGTTTTTTATGATTTATGTATTTTTAAGGATTTTTTTTTATTTTTACTGATTTTGAGGGTTTTTAGGGTTTTATGGGGTTTTAGTTTTTTAGTATTTATTTCTTTTTTAGATTTTTAGGATTTTAAGTGTTTTTATGGTTTTTATGGTTTTCATTGGGTTTTATAGGGTTTTATGATATTTTCATTGTTAGGGATATTTAGGAATTTTTTAGGTTTTAGATGATTTTTTTTGCGTTTTAAGGAATTGAGGGGTTTTTTGTTTTTATGGTTTTTTTGTGATTCATGTTTTTTTTAGTTTTTAGTGATTTTATGGTTTTTAGAGATTTTTAATGTTTTTAGTGTCTGAAAAGGGTTTTTGAGTTTTAATTAAGTTTAGGATATTTATGGGGTTTTCTGTTATTTTAATGTTTTTAAGGGTTTTATGGTTTTTTGGTGGGGGTAATAGTTTTTAGGGGTTTAGTATTTTTAGTATTTATATCATTTTTTAATTCATTAGGGGTATTATTTGTTTTTTTATTTTTAATGGTTTGTTATGGTTTTTCTATATTTTAAGTGTTTTTTTATGTTTTTAGAAATTTTGTGGGATTTTTTAGATTTCTTATGGTTTTTTGGGTTTTTAAGGAATTCAGTGTTTTGTGACTTTTAGTGAATTTAGGGGTTTTAGGGTTTTTAGGATTTTTAGGTTTTTGGGGGTTTTAAGTGTTTTTATTTTTTTTATTTTTAAAGTTTTATTTGGGTTTTCTAGGTTTTATGGGTTTTTACATTTGTAATTATTTTAGGAATTTTTTATGTTTTTAAGGGGTTTAACGGTATATACAGATTTTGAGGGTTTTTAGGGTTTTCAGGGTTTTATAGGTTTTTATGTTTTTAGGGGTTTTTGTATTTTTAGGTGTTTTGATATTATTTATTTTTAAAATGTCTTTATGATTTTAAATGGTTTATAGAGTATTTAGTTACTTTTTATAGTTTTTATGAGTTTAAGAGTTTTTTACGGTTTTTAGGGGTTTGTTATGGGGTTTATGTTTTTTAGGGTTTTTAGGGGTTTAAACATTTTTTGGGTTTTTAGGGGTTTTATGCATTTTTATGTTTTTAATCTTTTCCTAGGGTTTTCTAAGGTTTTTAGGGTTTCTTTTTGGATTTTTAGGAATTTTATGGTTTATAGGGTATTTTGGGTTTTTTGGTTTTTTGGGTTTTTTTGAATCTTTTAGGGTTTTTAAGGTTTTGTATAGTTTTCAATGATTTAAGTTGTTTAATGGGTTTTTACAGTTTTTGGTAATTTTTATTCGTTTTTTGGGTTGGTAAATTTTTTTGGGGTTTTAATGGTTTTAGGGGTTTTTAGGATTTTTAGGGTATTTTGTTGTTTAAGATATTTTAGTATTTTTTAAGTTTTTATAGGTCATATGTGTTTTTTGGTTTTTATGGTCTTCTTCGATTTTTTCAGTGTTTTGGGGTTTCTTTATGATTTTATGTTCTTTATGGATTCTTTTTGTATTTTTATGGTTTTTATGGTTCATAGGGATTTTGAAGGTTTAGCCTATTTTTGGTTTTAGGGTTTTTATTATTTTTTTGGTTTCTAAATATTATTAGAGTTTTTAATGTTTTAAGGGTTTTATTGTGTTTGTAGTGTTTTCAGTTGGTTTTAGGGGTTTTATGGATTTTTACATGTTGGGGGCTTTTTGTTAGTTTTAAGGGGATTTAGGATTTTTGGGTATGTTTCTGGTCTTTTTAGTGTTTTTAGTGGGTTTTGGTTTTTATGTGTTTTGGGATTTTTACTACTTTCTTAGGGGTTTTCAGAGTTTTTAAGGTTTTTTTACATTATTAGCCTTTTTTATTCATTTTTATGGTTTTAGGTTTTTAGAAATTTTGAGAGGTTTTATTGTTTTTAGGGATTTTGCATTTTTTATGTTTTTAGCTATTTTAAGTGTTTTAGGTTTTTATGGTTTTCCTAGGATGTTTCAGGGATTTTAGCGTTTTTTGGTTTTTAGGGATTTTATGGGTTTTTTAGAATTTTTATGTTTTTTCAGGTTTCTAGATATTTTTTTTTGTTATCCGGGGTTTTAGGGGTCTTTTGGGGTTTCTTTAATTTTTTCATGTTTTTATGGATATTAAGGGTTTTTAATGTTTTCAGGGGTTTGAAGGGGTTTTTGAGTTTTAGTGGGTTTTAGGGTTTTTTTTGGGGGTTTGGGGTTTTAAAAGGTTTGTGCGGTGGTTATTTTTTGGGTTTCTTTGGGTTTTTTTAGTATTTTTAGGGTTTTTAACTTTTTTTTATTTTTAAGCATTTTAAGTGTGTTTTGGTTTTTAATATTTTCATTGGGTTTTTTATGTTTTTTAATTTTTTTATATTTTTATGATTTTTTAGGTTTTTTTAATTTTTATGGGTTTTTAGGGTTTTTAGGGATTTTAGGGTGTTTGGATTTTTATGGGTTTTACGGGTTGGTTGGTTTTTTTGAGGTTTTAGTGATTTTTTTTTCAGTTTTTAAGGGTTTTAAATGTTTTTAGAGTCATATGTTGCATTTTTAATAATTTAAAAGTTTTTTAGATTTTTTAGTGCTCTGAGTGTTTTTATTGTGTTTTACGGATTTTATGATTTTCATGGGTTTTTATTGTTTTTAGGGGTTTTAGGGTTTTTAGGGTCATTAGGGGGTTTTCATTTTTAGGAATTTTAACTGTTTTTAGGGTTTTATGGTTTTATTAGGGTTTTCAGGGTTATTTGGACTTTTTAAATTTTTGGGGATTTTTACAGTTTTTAGTATTTTAATGGTTTTAATTATTTTTAGGGATTTGAAGGGTTTTGGGTATTTATGGTTTTAAGGGATTTTATGGTTTTTGGGCGATTTAATGTTTTCTATTTTTTAGGGATTTTAAGGTTTTTAGATTTTTTTAATGGGATTTAGGGTTTTTATATGTTTTTATAGTTTTTATGGGTTTCTGAGTCTTTATGGTCTTTAGGGTTTTAGGTTCTTTTTTAGGGTTCTTTCAATTTAAGGGCATTTTTGGTTTTAGGGGTATTATTTGATTTTAGGGGTTTTTTGAGGATAATAGATTTTTTAGGGAATTTTAGGGCTTTGTGAAGATTTTTATGGTTTTTAGGGATTTTAGGGATTTTAAGAGTTTTTAGGGTTTTTTGTGTGTTTATCATCTTTTAGGTTTTCTAGGGGTTTTAAGTGTTTTTAGGTTTTTAGGGTTTTCTTAGGGGCTTTTTTGGAATTTTTTGGGTTTTATGTTTTAAGGGATTTTTATATATTTTTTAATATTTTTATGATTCTTTATGGTTTTAGGGACTTTCATGGGTTTTATAGTTTTTAAGATATTTTTGAGTTTTTATGGTTTTTTAGTTTTTTTGAGTTTTTAAGATTTTTAGTGTTTTTATTGTTTTTAGTGGTTTAAAGGGTTTTTGGAGTTTGGGGGTATGGTTTTTATGGGTTTTTAGGTTTTTAAAATGATTTTGGCAGTTATTATCGTTTCTAGGTTATTTTGGATTTTAAGGGTCATTTACAGTTTTTAGTATTTTTAGGGGTTTTATGGATATTATGTGTTTTTTGGGTATTTGGGTTTTATTTTGAATTTTAGGGTTTTCTATGTTTTCTGTTCATTTTTAGTGATTTTTTAGGATTATTGATGTTTGTAATCATTATTTAGGATTTTGATGGGTTATGGGGGTTTTTATCAATTTTTAGGGTTTTTATGGGTTTTATGTGATTTTAGGTTTTATGGGTTTCTTACTGTTTATCAATATTTTTTTGTTTTTTTTGTTTGTGATTTTTAGGATATTTTCCAGATTTTTTTAAATTTAAGTGTTTTTAGGGACTTTGAGGGACTTTTGGGGTTTTTTGAATTTTATTTATTTTCTTGGTTATTTGAATTTTTAGGGGTTTTTTGGTTTTCTGAGTTTTTTAACCTTTTCAAGCGGTTTTAATGGTTTTTTGAGTTTTTAGTGATTTTTTATGAATTTTTAGTGTTTTTATGGTTTGTATGTTGTTTTTTTGAGTTTTTTTTAGGTTTTTGGTGTTTTTAGGTTCCTCTAAGGGGTTTTAAGGGCTTTAGCACTATGTTATATTTTTTGGGGGGGGGGTTTATCTATTTTTATGTTTTAAATGATTTATTTGGGTATTTTATGGTTTTAGGGTTTTTTACATTCATAGGGATTTTTTGGGATTTATAGGGTTTTTATGGGTTTTAGAGATTTTAAAGCTTTACAGGGTTTTAGGTTTTTTAGTGGTTTTTAGGTTTTAAGGGGTTTTATGTGTTTTTATGTTTTTAAGGTTTTCTTTGGGGTTTTTGGGGTTTTTACGTTTTTAGGAATTTTTAGGTATTTTTTAGAATTTATATGGTTTTTTGGGTATTAGGTATTTTGATGGGTTTTAATGTTTTAATGGGTTTTAGGGTTTTTACAGATTTTTTGGTATTTTAGGTTTATTTGTGTTTTAGGGTTTTTATGTTTTTAGAGTTTTTTAATATTTTTAGGGGTTTAAAGGAAATCTAGATTTTTTATATGGTTTTTGTGTTTTTATAGTTTTAATATTTTTTAAGGCTTTTAGGAGTTATATGGTTTTTAGTGGGTTTTAGGGAATTTTATAGGTTTTAGGGTTATTAAAATTTTTATGTTTTTATGGGTTTGAAGTGTTTTTTTGTTTTTTAGGATTTCTTTTGGGTTTTTGGGTTTTTGGGTTTTAGTGTTTTTGAGGGTTTCTAGGGTTTTTTTGTTTTAAGGGTTTTTATCATTTTTAGGTTCTTAGGGGTTTTAAGTGGTTTTAGGTTTGTATGTTTTTATTTTGGGTTTTCACGGTTTTTAGGTTTATTTATTTTTTTAGTTATTTTTAGTGAATTTTTTGTATTTTTATAGTTTATTATGGTTTTTAGGTATTTTGTATGTATTTAGTGTTTTTTTTGGTTTTTATAGGTTTTTATGGTTTTTTATGTTTTTAGGGTTTTTTGAGTTTAGGAGTATTATGTTTTCTGTATGATTTTAATATCTTTAGGGGTTTGAAGGATTTTTAGAGTTTTTAGTGTTTTTTATGAAAAAAATCAGGTTTTAGGATTTTTAATGTTTTTAGGGTTTTTAGGGTTTTTTAGGGTTTAGATATCCTTTTAGTGGTTTTAGGGTTTTTTAATTATTGGGGTTTTAGGGTTTTTGGGTGTTTTTAGGATTTTTTTCTAATTTTTTGGATTTTATGATTTTTTGGTGTTTTAGTGATTTCGAGGGTGGGTTTTTAGTTATTTTAGGTTTTTAGGGGTTTTTAGTATTTTACTTTCAAAGGGTTTTCTTAGGTTTTTTCAGGTTTTTAGTGTTTTTTACGTTTTTAGTGATTTTTAGGTTTATTTTATTTTATGGGTTTTTATGATTTTTAAGGATTTTAAGGTTTTTACTATTTTTAAGGGTATTATGGTTTTTGTTTTGTTTTTAGGGTTTATTTTAGATTTTAGGGGTTTTAATGGTTTTATAGTTTTTAAAATTTTAGGTGTTTAATGTTTTTTAGAGATTTTAGTGGGGTTTTAGGGTTTGTATGGGTTTTTAGTGTTTTTAAGGATTTTGGGGGGTGTATGGTTTTTTGGGTTTTTTGGGTTTCAGGTTATTTAGTGTGTTTATGTATTTTAGGGATTTTATGTATTTATTGGTTTTTAAGGCGTTTTAGGGTTTTTCAGGGGTTTAATGATTTTTTACATTTCTAGGTATTTTTAGGAATTTTTACGATTTTTATGGTTATTTAGGGTTTTGAGGGTTTTTATAGTTTTTCTGGGTTTTTAGGATTTTTTTATATTTTGGGGTTTTTGATATTTTTTAGAGTGTTTTAGAATTTTTTTGAGGATTAAAGGGTTTTTAGAGTGTTTATAGTTTTTTTTTAAGGTTTTATGAGTTTTTAGGGTTTTTAAAGGTTTTTAGGGGTGTTATGGTTTTCAGGCATTTTATGGTTTTGAAGTCTTTTTAATGTTCATTTGGATTTTTAGGATTTTAATTTTTTTAGGTTCTTAAGGTTTTTAGGGGTTTTTAGAGTTTTAAAGATTTTATTATGCTTTTAGGGGTTTTAGTGATTTTTATAATTTTTAGGGTTTTGGGTTTTTAGGTATTTTGAGAGGTTTTTGGGTTTTAGGGGTTTTTTGGTTTTTTGGAATTTTCAAGGATTTATGTGTTTTTAGGGTTTTACATTTTTCTTAGGGGTTTTCAAGATATTTATAGTTTGTTATGTTTTTTATTTATTTTAGGGATATTTTATTATTTTATTGGTTTTTAAGGATTTTAAGGGTTTTTATGGTTTTTTGGTTTTTTTGGTTTTTTTTGGTTTTTAGGGATTTCAACGTTTTAATATTTTTAGAGTTCTTAAAATTTTTAGGGATCAAATGGGTTTTTAGAGATTTTAGTAGGTTTTAGGGGTTTTATGTATTTTTGAGCATTTTATGGATTTTAGGAGTTTGTTGTTTTAATGGGGTTTATGGTTTTAGGGCCTTTATGGGTTTTTTATTTCTAGTGTTTTTAGGTTTTAGGGGTTTAATGTTTTTTTTTGTTTTTAAAGTTTTCATAGGTATTTTTGGGGTGTTATGGGGTTATTAGTACTTTAGGAATTTTTAGGGCCATTTTATGATTTTTATGGTGTTCAGGGTTGTTTGGGATTTGGAGGGAATTTATGGTTTTTGGGTTACCATTTGTTTATGTTTTTAGGGGTTTTTTGTGTTTTTTATTTTCTTATGGGGTCTTTGGGGTTTTCTGTTTTTTTTTGGGTTTTTTACATTTTTAGGAAATTTAGGGCTCCTTAGGAATTTTATCCTTTCTTATGGTTTTTTAGGATTTTGAGGTGTTTTACGGGATTTGAGGGTTTTTTAAGGATTTATGTTTTTTTAAATATTTTAACATTTTTAGGAGTTTAAAGGGTTATTATAATTTTTAGTGGATTTTAGAGTTTTTATGGGGTTTTAGGGATTTAAATTTATTCATGTGTTTTAATGGTTGTTCGGATTTTATAGTGTTTTTTGTTTTTTTTTTGTTTTTATGGGGTTTAAGTGTTTTTAGGTTTTTAAGGTTTTATAACGTTTTTCCGTGTTTTTTAGAGTTTTTTATGTTTTTAGCATTTTATGGATTTTTTAGGATTTTTGAAGGTTTTAGGGTTTTTTGAGATTTTAAGGGTTTTTGGGTTTTTACAGGGTTTTTAGGCTTTTACCTTTTTATGTTTTTTAGGAATTTAAGTGTTTTTTGGTTTTTAAGGTTTTCTTAGGGTTTTTAGCATTTTTATGCGTTTTTAGGATTTTTTATGGATATTTATAGTTTTTATGGATATTTAGGGTTTTATGGTTTTTAGGAGATTTATGTTTTTTTGCGGGTTTATGTTTTTTTGAATTTTTATGGTTTTTAAGACTTTTAAGAGTTTTTAAAAAAATATATGAGTTTAAATGGTGTTCAGAGTTTTTATTGGGCTTTATATTTTTTTTGGATTTTTAGGGTTTTAAGGTTTTAAGGGTTTTTATTATTCTTTAGGTTTTTATGTGTTTTATGTGTTTTATGGTTTTTATGGTTTTCTTAATGTTTTTCTGGGTATTTATATTTTTTTTAATTTAAGAAATTTTTAGTTTTTTTATATTATTTTTATGTATTTTGAGGGTTTTTAGGGTTTAGGTTATTTTTTGTTTTTTTTCGATTTTATGGCTTTTTTTGGGTTTTTAGGGTTTTAATTATTTTTCATAGTTTTTCTAATTTTTTGTGTTTAAGGGTCTTTATAGTTTCTACTTGGGTTTATAGTGTCTGTTGGGGTTGTTAATGTTTTAAGGGGATTTTTTATGTTTTTTAGGTTTTTCGGATCTTTTTAGGGTTTTAGCACTTTTTAATATTTTTTAGGGATATAAAGTGTTTTTAGGTTTTATTGTTTTTCTTTGTGTATTTCTAGTTTTTTTTGTTTGTATGTTTTTAGGGATTTTTTATTATTTTTTGGTTTTTTGGGTTTTTAGGGATTTTGAGGGGTTTTAGGGTTTTTCTAGTTTTGGGATGTAATAATGTTTTTTTGTGTTTTGAGTATTTTCAATATTTTTTGAGTTTTTTATATTTTTTAGGCATTTGAAGGGATTTTATTTTTTTAGTGTGTTTTAGGTTTTTTTTATTTATTTTTAGTTTTTTAATGTTTTTAGAGTTTTTTATGGTTTTAGGGATATTTAGGCATTTTTAGGGCCTTTTTGGATTTTTAGGGTTTTAGCATTTTTAGGTTTTCTAAGGGGTTTATGTGCTTTTAGGGTTGTATGGATTTATTTTGGGTTTTTAGGGTTTTAGTGAATTTTAGATTTTAGGGATTTTTATGGGGATTTTTTATTTTGTGGGTTTTGTGGGTTTTTAGGGATGTCGAGGGGTTTTAAGGTTTATTCAGGCTATTCCCGGCCCCCCAAATTTATTTGAAAGAGAAAAGAGACATAGCAGACAAGGGAAGTGAGGGTTCAAACGACCCACACCCGAAAACCCCTTACAACCCACGCAAAAAAGAGAAAATCAAAAAGTGAAAAGTGCACAAAATGGAAAATCAGTCAACGTCACCACTGTAATCCTCCAGCTCC
Organism: Viscum album; assembly: GCA_963277665.1. Lineage (NCBI taxonomy): Eukaryota > Viridiplantae > Streptophyta > Magnoliopsida > Santalales > Viscaceae > Viscum > Viscum album. Next base: position 367,752,852 of record OY728121.1, read on the forward strand.
GCACCACGATAACCAAAGCCCACACTAAAGCCATCACCCACCTCAGCAAAGTTGTAATCTGACTCAGTACCCGTGTCCATAGAATCCAATCCAGACTTGGACTCCCCCTACATTCCAAGCCCAGATAGAAGCTTCATTATATCCCTCTCTTTCTCAGCAGATCCTGGGGGCCGCTCCTGCTTATTAACTTTGTGGGGGTTTAGGTGTTTTTGTGAGTTTTTTAGGTCTTTAGGATCTTTATGGTATTTTAGCATTTTAGCATTTTTTATGTATTTAGGGTTTTAGTTGTTTTTATTTTTAATTTTTTCTTAGGGGTATTCCTAGTTTTTATGGGTTTTTATGTTTTTAGAGATTTTTAGGAATTTTTGGTATTTTATGGTTTTTAGGGTTTTAGGTGTTTTTTTTGTTTTTAAAGTTTTTAGAGTTTTTAATGGTTTAAGGGGTTTTATGTTATTTTAGGTTTTTAAGGTTGTCTTAGGGGTTTTCAATGTTTTTAGGGTGTTCAGTATATTTATATATTTTTAGGGCTTTTTTGGATTTTTATGGTTTTTTGGGATTTTGTGGGTTTTTAGGTGTTTTATTTTTTTTGGTTTCTTGGGATTTTAGGGTTTTGTTTTTGAGTGTTTGGTGTTTTTATGGTATTTTATATTTTTTTAAAATTTTAGGGGTTTAAAGGGTTTTTTATAGTTTTCTGTTATTTTTAGATTTTTTATCAGTTTTTAGGGGTTTTAAAGGTTTTTAGTGTTTTTATGGTTTTTAGGAATTTTTGGGTCTTTTTACGTTTTAGGGTTTTTAGCATTTTTATGGTTTTTAGGAGCTTTACATGTTTTTAGGTTTTTATGATTTTCTTATGGGTTTTCTCGAATTTTAGGGTTTTTATAATTTTTAAAAAAAATTAGGGTTATATTAGGGTTTTTATATTTTTTAGGGTTTTTAGGGATTTTGGGGGATTTGGGGGTTTTTTTATTGTTTTTACCATCTCTAGGTTTTTAGGTGTTTTTAGTGAAATTTTTTTAAGTTTTTCTTAGGGTTGTTATGGTTTTTGTCTTTTTTATATTTTTATTTATTTTTGGGGAATTTTGGATTTTTATGGTTTTTAGTAGTTTTTTGGATTTTGAGGGTTTTTAGAATTTTTTGGGTTTTCAGGGTATTTTTGGTTTTTAATAATTCTATATAATTTCAATGTTTTCAATGGATTTTAGGAATTTTATATTTTTTAGTCATTTTTTTGTTATTATGGTATTTTAGGTATTTTATGGTCATAGGGGTTTTATGTGTTTTAGGATTTTTTGGGTTTTTTGGGTTTTTAGGGTGATTTAAGGTTTTTAGCCTCTTTTGTGGTTTTTCGGGGTTTTAAATTTTTTTTTTGTTTTTAGGGTTTAATTATGGGGGTTTAGGTTTTTTATTTTTTTAGCATTTGATGGATTTTTTAGTATTTTTATTGTTTTTATTTTTTTTATAGATTTTCTTGGTTTTTAGTGTTTTTTGAGTTATTTAGGGTTCTTAATATTCTTTAGATATTTATTATATTTTTTTCTATTTAATGGGTTTTTAGAATTTTTAGTGGTTTTTGGGTTTTAATGTAATTATAGGCTTTTAATGGTTTTTAGATGGTTTTAGGGACTTTTAGGGATTTTAGAGCTTTAGTGCTTTTAGTTTTTTAGTGTTTTAAGCATTTTACGTTTTTAGGATTTCCCTTTCATTTCTCAGGGTTTTTAGGTTTTTTATGTTATATATATTTTTAGGTATTGTTTAGGATTTTTATGGTTTTCTAGGGTTTTTTTGTATTTTGAGGGTTTTTAGGATATTTCTAATTTTTAGGGTTTATAAGGATTTTTACCATTTTTTCGGTTTTTAAGGGGGTCTGATTTTTTTAATGTTTTAAGGGTCTCAAATGGGTTTTCATGATTTTTAGGATTTTTTTGTTTTTAATAATTTTTAGGTCTTTCTCAAGGTTTTTATAGTTTCATAGGTGATTTAAGGATTTTGAGGTTTTTAGGGTTTTTATGATTTTTTTTGGTTTTTGGATTTTCGAGGTTTTTTTAGTTCTTAGATGTTTTCAAGATTTTTAGAGTTTTTTAACATTTTAGTGGGTTTAAGAAGGATTTAAATTTATTAGTGGGTTTTAGGGGTTTTATCTGATTTTAGTGTTTTCTTTGGAATTTAGGGGTTTTTAGGTTTTTTGGGTTTTTTGGGTTTTTGGGTTTTTTCTATTTATTTGGTTTCTTAGGGGTTTTAAGTTTTTGTAGGATAAACTATTTTCTTACTGTTTTTATGGTTATTATGGTGTTTTATGTTTTTTGATATTTTTTAAAATTTTATGGATTTTACAAGTTTTAGAAATTTTGAGGGTTTTTAGGGTACGTATGTGTTTATAGTTTTTTTTCCTAAGGTTTTAGGGGTTTCTTAGTATTTTAGGGTTTTATGGTTTTGAGAGTTTTTTAATGTTTTTAGGGGTTCAAATAATTATTTAAATTTTTATTTTTTTATATCTTTTATCTGATTTAGTGTCTTCTATTTTTTTAGCGGATTTTATGGTTTTTAGAGGTTTTTATGGTCTTTTAATGTTTTTAGAATTTTTTTTATGGATTTTAATGGCTTCTCTGTGATTTTCATGCATTTTAGGATTTTTTTTCCTTTTTGGAATTTTTAGAGTTTTTTTGAATCTATTTAATTATTTAAGGATTTTAGGATTCTGAGGTTTTTAGGGTTTTATTCATTTATTATGTTTTTTGTTGTTTAAAGTGTTTTTAGGTTTTTAAGTATTTATTAGTGTTATTTATATTATTCATCAATTTTAGTGTATTTATTTGTTTTTCGATATTAAATTGTTTCTTAAGGTTCTTCAAGGATTTTAGGTTTTTTCGTTTTTTTGGATTTTAGTGATTTTTTAGCATTTTATGGTTTTTTGGAAATTTAGGAATTTTTACGCTTTTACAATTTTTTTTGGATTTTTATGTTTTTTATTGGTTTTATTTTTATTTAGGTTTTTAAGGGTTTTAACTATTTTTAGGTTTCTAATGTTTTCTTATGATTTTCATGCTTTATAGGGTTTTTATATTTTTTGGTATTTTAATTATTTTTATGTATTTTTTCTACGGATTTTTGGGATATTGGTTTTTAGGTTATTCTGTGGTTTTATGGGTATTTGGAGTTGTTTATGGTTTTAGTGGATGTTATATTTTTAATGAGATCAATTGTTTAAATGGTTTTTGGAGTTTCTTTTTGGTTTTTTAGGGGTTTTACATTTTTAGGGGTTTTATTGTTTTGGGGGTATTTATGAATATTAGGGGATTTTAGGGGTTTTATGGTATTTTTATGTCTTTTTAGTGTTTTAACCATTTATTAGGTTTTTTTCGGTTTTAAGTGTTTATATATTTTTTATGGTCTCCATGGGTATTTTTAAGGTTTTAGGGGGGTTTTACATTTTTAAGGAATTTTAAGGAATTTTTAGGATTTTTATGGATTTTTAGGGTTTTTAAGGATTTTGAGGGTATTTTGGGGTTTTTATGGTTTTTAGCATTTTCTAGGTTTTTAGGGGACTTAAGTGTATTTAGGTTTTTACAGTTTTCTAATGGATTTTCATCGTTTTAATATATTTTTAATTTTTTTAGGTATTTTTAGGATTTATTGGATTTTATGGAGGTTTAGGGTTTATTTTCATTTTGAGGGATTTTAAGGTTTTACTGTTTTTAGGGGTTTATGATTATTTTTGGTGTTCAGGTTTTTGTTGATTTTTTGGGCTTGTAAGGGTTTTCATATTTTTTTAATATTTTTTAGGGATTAATGTTTCTTTAGAGATTTTTGTGTTTTTATGTTTTTATGGGTTTGTAGGGTTATTTATGTTTTCTAGAGATTTTTATAGTTTTTTAGGTTTTTAGGGTCTTTTTGGGATTTTCAAGCTTTTCATAGGTTTTTAATTTTTTTGGGGATTTTAAGGTATTTTGGGATATTTATTGTTTTCAATGGTTTTTAGGTATTTTGAGGGGGGTTTTGGGTTTTTTGGGTTTTTTGGGGTAATAAATGTTTTTGTTTCTAAGGATTTCTTAGAGGTTTCCATGGTTTTTTTTGGGTTTTGTAATTTTTTATAAATTTTAAGGATTTTTTAGGTTTTTATGGGTCTTCAAGGTATTAGGTATGTTGAAGGATTTTATGGTTTTTAGGGTTTTTAGGGTTTTGGGGTTTTACAGTTTTTTATTTTTATGGTTTTATGGTTTTTTATTGTTTTTTAACATTTTTAGTGGTCTAAAGGGTTTTGAGGGTTTTTATTGGATTTTTGGTTTTTTAAATAATTTTGTAGTTTTTAATATTTTTAGGGATTTATGGTTTTTAGTGTTTTTTTCATTTTAAAGGATTTTAGGGGGTTTTAATTGTTTTAGGTTTCTAACATATTATTAGACGTTTTCAAGTATTTTCAGTTTTTTTCTATTTTTAACGATTTTTAAGGATTTTTTAGATGTTTATAATTTTTAAGGTTTTTATGAATTTTGAGGGTTTTAAGGTTTTTTAGATTTTTTAGGTTTTTATGGTTGGTTTGGGGGTTTTGTGTTTTATTTCCTTTTAGTGTTTTTAAGGGTTTTTGAGTTTTTTTAACTTTTTTAGGGGATTTAATCATTTTTAAAGATTTACTGGTATTTAGATATTTTAGCAGTTTTTGGATTTCTCATGGTTTTGGGGTTTTATGGTTTTAATGGTCTTTTAAGGTTGTTAGCATTTTTTATTTTTTAGGGGTTTAAGTGTCTTTTTCTTTTTAATTTTTTCTTAGGGGTATTCAGTGATTTTATGGTCTTTTATGTTCTTAGATATTTTATCTTTTTTTTGGATTTTTATGGTTTTCATGGGTTTTATGGGTTTTAAGGGGTTTTAGGGTTCTTTGGGGGTCTTCGGGTTTTTAGGTTTTTCATCATTTTATAGGTTTTTCAGGTGGTTTAATGTTTTTTTAGGGATTTATGTTTTTCTTAGTGTTTTTTATAGTTTTTTGGTTTTTACCATTTTAATGTATTCATAGGGATTTATTAGGATTTTTATGATTTTTAGGGGTTTTAAGGACTTTTAGGTCTTTTGGGGTTTCATGGATTCTATGGTTCTATGGTATTTTTTCGTATTATAGGTTTTTTTAGTTTTCAAGGTATATTAGGTTTTTTTCAATTGTTAATGTTTTTAAACGTTGAAATGGATTTTATAGTTTTTTTGTTTTTAGGGTTTTTATGTGTTTTTTGGGTTTTTAAATATTTTTTAGGTTTTTTGGTTTTTTTTTGTTTTTTACCATTTTCTAGGCTTTCAGATGTTTTACGTGTTTCTTGTATTTTATTTATTTATTAGGGTTCTTCAGGGTATTTAGGGGTTTTTCTGTTTTTCAAAACATTAAATGGTTTTTTGGATTTTTATTGGTTTTAGTTTTTTATTGGTTTTTTGTTTATAGTATTGTTTTCAAAATTTTAGGGGTTTTAAGGTTCATAGAGTTTTTATATTTTTAGTGGTTTAATGTGTTTCTAGAGTTTTTATTGGTTTTATAGTTTTATGGGTTTTTATTTTTTTTTAAGGATTTAATAGTTTTTATGTTTTTAGCATTATTAGGGTTTTTAGGGTATCTTAGGTTTTTATGATTTTTTTGATTTTAGGTTTTTATGGGTTTTATGTGTTTTTATATTTTCAAATTTTCCATAGGAGTTTTTAAGGTATTATGGGTTATTTATGTTTTTATATATTTTTTGTGATTTCTAGAATTTTTATGGGTTTTTTTAGTTTTTAGGGATTTTGAGGGTTTTAGGGATTTTAGGGATTTTAGGTTTTTATGTGTTTTAGCGTTTTTTGGTTGGGGGGGTTTAATTGGTTTTAGGATTCTAGTTTTTTTAGTATTTTACTAGGTTTTTATGGTTTTTAATGGTTTTTGGGATATTTTATTTAATTTATGGGTTTTTATAATTTTATATATTTTGAGAGTATTTAGTGTTTTCTTGTGGTTTTATGACTTTTTTGGATTTTTAGTGGTTTTTTGTGTTTTTATGGTTTTTATGGTTTTTGGAGTTTTTAATGTTTTTATGGTCTAAAGGGTTTTATAGATTTGAGTGGGTTTTTAGGGTTTTATGTGTTTTTAGAGTTTTTTTTGGTTTTTAGGGGGTTTTGTGGTTTTTAGGGGTTCATGGGTTTTTTAGAGTTTTAGGGTGTTTTGAATTTTTTATGTTTTTAGGGATTTTAAATGGTTTTAGGTTGTTAAGATTTTCTTTGAGTTTTTCTGTGATTTTTTGGTTTTTAACATTTTTAGGGATTTTTAGTATTTTTTAAGGATTTTTATTGGTTTTAGTGGTTTTAGGGATTTTGTGGGGTTTTAAGGCTTATAGGGTTTTTATGGTTTTATGGGGATTTGGTTTTTTCTTTTATTTTTTCAGGGTTCTTATGTTTTTTAATGTTCCTAATCTTTTTAGGGGTTTAAAGGTTTTTTATATTTTTTAGTTATTTTAGGGTTTTTATGGGGTTATTTTTATGGTTTTTTGGTATGTTGGGGTTTTATGGGTTTTACAGTTTTAAAGGGCTTTTAGAGTTTTTAGCATTTATTAGTTTTTTAGGGGTTTATGTTTTTTTAAGGTTTTAATATTTTTCTGAGGTTTTCATCATTTTTTAATTTTTTAGGGGTTTTTAGGAGTTTTAGTATTTTATGGTTCTGGGGTTTTAGAATTTTTAAGGGTTTTATATTTTTAGGGGTTTTAGAGTTTTTTATGGTTTTTATCATTTTTTAAGTTTTTATGGATTTAACATGTTTAGATTTCTTTAGGGTTTCTTAGGGGTTTTAGGTGTTTTCTGATATTTTTAGGTTTTTAGGTCTTTTTAGGATTTTTTATTGTTTTTATTGTTTTTAGGGATTTTTAGGGTTTTAGGGTTTTTACAGTTTTTTGGTGCTTTTTGGTTTTTTTGTTTATTTTTTAGTTTTTAGGTTTTTATGGTTTTTTATCGTTTTTAACATTTTAAATGGTTTAAGGAGTTTTAGAGTTTTCTGGTTTTTTTTGGATTTTTTTAGGTTTAACATTTTTAAATATTTTTAGGGGTTTAAAAGATTTTAGTGGTTTTTAGGGTTTTAGTGTATTTTAAGGGGGTGTGGTTCATTTTTTTTTGTTTTTATGGGTTTGAAGTGTTTTTAGGAATTTAGTGTTTTCTTAGGGTTTTATAGTTTTTTTATGTTTTTTTATGTTTTTATGTATTTTTGTGGTTTTTAGGGGTTTTTGGATTTTTAGGGGTTTAAAGGTTTGATAGTGTTTTTAGCATTTTTTAGGTTTTTGAGGGGTTTTAAGTGTTTTTAGCTTTTTATGTTTACCGTAGTTTTTTTCAAGTATTTAGGGATTTTTACATTTTTAGGGATTTTTAGGGATTTTTTAGCATTTCAATTATTTTTAGGGTTTTTGTATTTTGAGGGTTTTTAATGGTTTTTTGGATTTTATGGGTTTTGATAGGGTTTTTTTTTGGGGTTTTAGGAATTCTTTCGAGTTTTTTAGGGTTTTAAACAGTTTTTAGAGTTTTTAACATTTTTACAAGTTCAAAAGGGTTTTAGAGATTTTAGTGGGGTTAGTGTTTTTAGGGGTTTTTTTTATGAAATTAGTGGTTTTTATGGTTTTTATGGGGGTTTTGGATTTTAGGATATTATTAGGTATTTTACGGGTTTTTAGCATTTTTTAGGGTTTTTATTGGTTTTAAGAGTTTTTACATTTTTATGGCTTTCTTAGAGTTTCTAGGGTCTTAGGGTTTTTTTACATTTTTATGATTTTTTATGGATATTTTTGGATTTGCCTCATTTTTAGGGTTTTGGGATTTTTAGGGGAGTTTTAGCAGATTTATGGTTTTATTGGGTATCTAGGGTTTTTTTAGTTTTTAGGGTTTTTAAGGCATTATAGAGTCTTTAGTGTTTTTAGAGTTTTAAAGCGTTTTTTTATTTTTAGTGGGTTTAATTTTTTTATAAGTTTTTAGGGCTTTTAAGGTATTTATAGTCTTTTATGGGCTTTTAGGGTTTTTAGGTTTTAGGATCTTTTGGGGTTTTATAAATTTTAGTGTTTTTTTGTTTTTAGGATTTTTGAGTTTTTTAATTTTTTATGGTTTTATTTGGGATTTTCAGGTTTTTATATTTTTTTACTTATTCAAGGATTTATAGGGAAAAGAAGGAACGGGTCCAGGCTATTCCCGGAACCCCCCAAAATTTATAAACAAAGGATACAGACACTGTAGACAAGGGAGGGGAGGGATCAATCAATCCACACCCAAAACCCCTTACGACCTCAGCCCGACGACCACAAAAGGAAAGAAAAAAAAGAACCAAAGCACAAGACTAAAAAAGACATAGTGTCCAAAAGAAAATCACACACAGAGTGGGTCAGTCAACATCGCAGCCAAAATCCTCCAGCTCCGTATCACGAAACCCCATGCCAACACCAAAGCTGCCGCCATCGTCAGCAAAGCTAAAATCTGATTCATCACCCTGGTCCATTGAGTCCCATCCAGGGTCAAAATCTTCTTTCATGCCAAGTCTGGACCGCAGCTTCTCCATACCTTTTACCTGCTCAGCAGAAAAATAAGGCTTCTCTCGCTTATTCACCTTTAGATTCAGTTTGACAGCTCGTGAGGAGGCCCTAGTTTCCATTGGGCGTGGGAGGGCAGAGTAATCACTCCTCCTTCTTCGTCTTGGTGGGGAATAGGAGGTTCCCGCAGCTGAAATCTTTGTTCCATTGCCACCATCACTAGCGGCTAGTGGTGCCTTGCCTTTCTTGCTTTCTGCCTCAAGAGTCTCAGCACCTCCGCTGATTTTTTTCTCCCTTGATGTGACCATAGCAGCATTTATCTATTGATCAGCCTCAGCAAACCTCTCCCCAAGCCTCCTTTCCTCATCTTCAAGAGGAAACCTTTCCATTTCAACCCATACCATCTCATGGAGCTGTACACAAAAGTCTTCAGCAGATGGAACACCATGAAGGATCATCGCCCTCTGTAGGTCCATGGAAGGACCACCAGCATCACCAGCATATCGGAGCTGGTCACTTGGCAGGTTTTTATAATGATTTTTTGTTTTTTTAGATTTTATGGTTTTTATATTCTTTAACATGTTTAGGGGTTTAATTTTTTTTTAGTTTTTTAGTGGTGTTTAGGGTATTATTGGGTTTTTGGTTTTTTGGGGGGTTTTTGGGGGTTTTATGGGTTTTTTGGTGCTTTTGGTTCATTTAGTGGGTTTTTTGGGTTTATAACATTTTTTATTATTTTTTGGGGGTATTAACTGTTTTTATAATTTTAATTTTTTATTAAGGGTTTTCACGATTTTATGTTTTTTTACATTTTAGGGATTTTTACAGTTTTTTTATGATTTTTAGGGGCTTTGGTGTTTTTAGGGATTTTTAATGTCTATGGGATTTTTTTAGGGATTTTAGTTTTTTATGTTTTTGTAGGTTTTTAAAGCTTTATTAGGGTTTTTAGGGTTTTCAGGGTTTTTAGGGTTTTTTATTTTTTTAGTTATTTTTCGGGATTTTGAGGATTATTATGTTTTTCAGGGTTTATAGGGATTTTATTGGATTTTATGGTTTTATTGGTTTTATTGAGGATTTTGGGTTTTTTTATTTTTTATGGATATTAGAGGTTTTTTGACCTTTTCCAGATTTTTATAGGTTTTAAGTGTTTCGATATTTTTTAGTGGTTTTAGTGGTTTTATGGGTTTTTATTGTTTTTAGGGATTTTATAGTTTTTAGGGATTTTAGGGTTTTTAGGGTTTGTAGGAGTTTTAGGGTTTTAATGGGTGTTAAATATTTATTACTTTTTATGGTTTTTAGAGTTTTTCAATGTTTTTAGGGCTTTTACATTTTTTTTGATTTTTAGGGATTTTTTAGGATTTTTATGTTTTTAGAGTTTTATGGTTTTTGAGGATTTTTAGGGTTTTTAGAATCTTAGGGTTTTATGTATTTTAGGATTTTAATGTTTTCTCATGTGTTTTAGGGGGGTTTACATTTTTACGGATTTATTTTTGATTTTCTAGCATTTTTATGGTATTTTGGGTTATTTTGGGTTATTTTGGATTTTTAGGGTTTTTGGGTTTTTTAGTTGTTTATGATTTTATGGATTTTTAGAGTTTTTAAAAAATTTTGGGGTGTAAAGAGTATTTATATTTTTTTATGTTTTAGAGTTTTTTGGTGGGGTTTTATTATTTTGAGGGGTTGTTATTGTTTTTAGGGGTTATAGGGCCTTTTGGGGTTTTTAGGGTTTTTAGCATTTGTTATGTTTTTAGGTGTTTTATTTGTTTTTTTGACATTCAAATTTTATTAGGGGTTTTCAAGGTTTTTATGGTTTTTATGTTGTGAGGGAGTTTTTGTACTTTTTTAGGGTTTTATTAGTTTTTAGGGTTTTTTCGGATTTTGATGGTTTTTAGGGATTTTGATGGTTTTTATTATTTTTTATGGTTTTTATAATATTTAGGTTTTTAAGGTTTTAACTTTTTTTATGATTTATTGTTTGAATAGGGGTTTTCATGGTTTTTTGTGTTTTCAAATTTGTAAGGATTTTTTGATTTTTTGAACTTTTTTTGGTTTTTAGGGTTTTTAGGGTTTTTAGGGTTTTTAGGGTTTTTGAGGGGTTTTAGGGGCTTCTTTAAGGTTTTTAGTGTTTTATGGTGTCTTGAGTTTTTAGGAATTTTTTGGATATTTTTTTAGTTTTTAAGTGTGTTTTAGTTTTTAACATTTTTATTAGTTTAGAGATGTCTCAGAGTTTTTAGTGGGTTTTTGTGGGGTTTTGGGTTTTTGTGGTTTTTAAGAGTTTGTATGGTTTTTTCCGTTTTGAGGGTTTTATAGTCTTTTAGAGTTTTTTTAGGATTTTAATTGTTTTTTAGGTTTTTAGGGATTTTAAGAGTTTTTAGTCTTTTAAGATTTTCTTGGATGATTTCAGGGTTTTTTGGGTTTTTTGTATTTTTATGGATTTTTAGGGCTTTTTTTGGAATTTTTTGGTTTTTACGGTTTTATGAATTTTGGATGTTTTAAGGTTTTTAAGGTTTTATGGTTTTTATGGTTTTTTGAATTTTTTGGTTTTTTGGGGTTTTTATCTCTTTTTATGTTTTTTAGGTTTTCATATGTTTTTCATAGTTTTTATAGTTTTTTACATTTTATGGATTTTGAGATATTTTTTTTGATTTTTTGGGTTTAGTGTTTTAGTTATTTTTAGAGGTTTATGGATTTTTTTGCGGTTTTAGGGTTTTTATCTTTCTGTTGGTGTTTTAAGGTTTTTTTAGTTTTTTATGGTTTTTATGGATTTTTCATGTTTTTTAATGTTTTATCTATTTCAAGGTTTGTAGTGTTTTTTGTGGGTTTTTGTGTTTTTATGGGTTTTTAATGTTTTAGGGTTTTTAGTGTTTTTATGTGGTTTTAGATTATTTTTGGGTTTTTTGGGTTATAGCATTTTTAGGTATTTTTGTGTTTTAATTGTTTTTAGTTTTTTAAGTTTACCATAAGTTTTTTCTAGGTTTTTAATGTCTTATAAATTTTTACTGATTTTTCTCTTTTTTACAATTTTTATGGGTTTTTAGGGTTTCTAGTGATTTTGAGTATTTCAAAATAGTTTTAGGGTTTTTATGGTTTTCACATTTTTTAGATTTTTTTTTGGGTTGTAATTATTTTGGATTCTATTGTTTGTATAAGGATATTCATGGATTTTTATTTTTTTAGTGATTTTTTCTATTTTTATTATTTATATAGGTTTTTATGTTTTCAGATATTTGTGAGTTTTTTGGGTCTTTTTAGGGGTTTTAGGGTTTGCTGGGTTGTTAGGGTTTTAGGTGTTTTTTTAGTTTTTTATGGGGTTTAAGGGTTTTTATAGTTTTCAAACATTGTTATGGGTTTAAAGAGGTTTTATAGTTTTTAGTGATCATTAGGGTTTTTATGGGTGTTTAAAATTTTTATGGGTTTTAGGGATTTTTTTTGTTTTTAGAATTTTTTGGATTTTTTGAGATTTTATGTGTTTTTAGTTTTTTATGGTTTTCTTATGGGTTTTCTTGGTTTTTTTATGTTTGTTAGGGAAAAGAAGGCCTAGGGCCAGGCTATTCCTGGTCCTCCAAAATGTAATAGAAAAAACAGGCCTAACAAAAAGGGGACAGTGTCAAACAACCCTTTCACAAAAGGGAAACAAGTCATTCAACATCACCACCACATTCATAAATAGGGGTTACCCTCTATTGTCATCATCCACACCATAGCTAGAAGTCACGTCAATAGAGCATAAGTCAGAGTCTACCCCCTTGTCCACAGATTACCATCTGAACTCAAGATCCTCCAAAAGTTTTAAGATCTCCAGATACTTCTCCCTAATTCATTCTTACTCTGAGGTGCATGGAGGACACTCCCGCTTGTTGACTTTGAGTTTTCGTTTAGCTTCCTTTGAGGAAGCTCAGGTAGCCATGGGTCGAGTAAGAGTAGAATAATCCTTCTTCGGCCTCCTTTTTAGGGGGGGAGAGGTGAAACTGTCAACCTGATATTCCTTCCCATATAAAATTCTGTCACTTTCCACTCATGAGGCCCCATTATCACTAGGAATATTCTCACACACTATCAGCAGTGGGTTGACACACCCTACTGATTTATTACCTTTCCCCTTTGGAGAGGCATGCCAAAGTGTAACACTCTCCCTCTTGAACTGGTCATTATTTGAATTGATCTTGTGGTCTTCCTCAACAAAAATATCCACTAACCATTTATCCTTATCCATAATGTAGAAACTTCGCCATTACGCCAAGACCATGTCGTGCAGAACCACCCATTATGCCTCATCAGTAGAATCCCCTCCATAAACAACCACGACCAGCTGCATGTCCTGAGCCATACCTCCTTCACCAGTAGTTTCAATATTCCCAGGAAGAATGTGTCCATCCACATCCACAACACAAATTTCACCGAACTCCTCATTGTAATCCAATGGCAGAACCCACATTCCAGCCCTCTCATTGCCACCGCACCCAGGGATTTGCACGAAAGAGTCACCCACACTTCTAGGGGGTCCCTCATCAATGTTCAAGTCTTGATTCTCAACCAGATTTTTATCATGACCAATCTGATCCACCTCCCCCTACTCATCAACATCCCACTACTCATCCCCCCCACACGAAACTTCTCCACCAGTTAACTCAACAGAGTCCAGAACCTTGAACCTATTACTCAAAGAGACACCATCCTGAACCTGCAACTAACTACTTCCAGCCTACACACTATTTTTTCTTAAGGTCATTGCAACCCTACTTAGTGTAAAATTCAGGGGGTCCTCAAAAAGACTTTTCTTATGCCCAAACCTAGCCATCCCCCCTACTCATCCACCTCCCCCTGCTAGCTCCCCTTTCAAATCACTACTGCCAGCATGCCCACTGTTGTTTCTCAAAGTCACGATTTCTTCACGGTGCATCACATCTACACTAGCCCTTCCCTTTCCACTATAATACCTAGAAAACTCTAGTCCCATGCCACATGAAGCTGAAACTTATACCTCCTTATCACACACAACTTTCAAATCAGTTTTCAAATGCTCAAAAACTACATCAACCTTTGGCATGGGAGGAAAAAGTTTGGATTCATTTAGCACTACCACCTCCTGCACCTCTACCAAGGCCTTACATCCATCTCCAGATTCCACCTTAGCTAGATTCACACCACCTCTTTCCTTGGAACTGCACATGCAAGCCTGACCACGACTCCCAAGATTCTAACATGAAGAATAGTAGTCAACCCATAACACAAAAACCACTGGTTTCTTCCATCAGAGCTCCTCACCAATGATAATCCACACAAATTCAATCATATCCTTCGAAGTATAAATATCAATAAAATCCCTTATAGGAACAATGTGATAGAGATCCTGAGTCCTATTGTCTAAACATAAAAATATTCCCTCCAGTTTCCCAAACATAGAAACAATGGACATGTTTTGAAAAGGGAGTGGATGTTCTAGAATTCTGACCCAAGTCGCAATCATCTGAAAGTCGTGGTTCAAGTGCAGATCAAAACTCCCCCTAAAGATGCAGAAATAGGCACCATTTCTTCTTTAAGGTGTCATATACCAAGAAAATATAATATCGTCCTAGGTTTCATTGTGATTCATTATATGATCGCAATAAAAAAGACCCACCAATGTGCAGTCCTAGAGATCCCAATGCTAAAAAAAGAACCTTTCAAAAACATCCACCAGAGAACTGGAATTGAAAAATATAGCAACCCGTGTCAAAAAATGCAGCAAGGAGGATTCATTTAACTCCTCGATCGAAAGAAAAAGCAGCAGGAGACCTTCAAATAGTTATGTCACCTTAGGGAAAAACATTATCTGTGTAAAAGGATGTAGAAAATCAGCATACGAGAATGGGACAAAGGTGCAATCAGCCTCAAGAATCAGAGGAGGTCCCACCCCCGTAGTGGGGGGAGGAAGAGATGTGGAGACTGCCTTCATCATCAAGCTTCAAGGGTAGGTGAACATCCATCATGAGAGAGTGGCTGAGGCGCCATCTCTAGATTTTATCATCATGTTTTATTTGGATTTTTAGTGATTTTTTAGGATTTTAGGAATTTTTAGGGTTTTTGGGATTTTGAGGGTTTTTAGTGTTTTTTATCATTTTGGGGGGTGTTAGGTTTTTTTAGCATTTTATAGTTTTTGTAGGGGTTTTAATAATGTTTAGTTTTTAAGGTTTTATTATGGTTTTTATTAGGGGTTTTTCTGTTTTTATGGTTTTTTACCTTTTTAGGGGTTTTAAGGGGTTTTTAGGTTTTTACAGTTTTTAGGGTTTCTTAGGATTTTGAGGTATTAGAGGGTTTTGATGGGTTTGAGGTTTTTTATGGTTTTTAGGGTTTTAGGGGTTTTTTTGGATTTTTAGGGGTTGAATGATTTTTTTTGAGTTTTTATCATTTTTATGTGCATAAAGGCTTTTTAATGTTTTTATTGGATTTTAGTGTTTTAATTGATTTTAGGGGTTTTTATGTTTTTAGGGGTTTTATCATTTTGGGGGGTTTTAGGGTTTTTAGGGATTTTAACGTCTTTAGGTTTTTTAGGGGCTTCAAGTGTTTTTAGGGTTTTAAGGTTTTCTTAGGTGGGGGGGGTGTTGATGCTTTTTTCCATCACAGAGTCTAAATGACTGAAAAAAGGGAATACCTTAGCACAAAGAGATTCATTCTTTGATGAAACATAAAAAATTGACAATGTCATGAACAAGGATTTGTTTACACATGGGTCGCAAAAGTTTCATCATGGTCATGCAAGTATACTTGCGTGCCACATTTTTGGTGCGCATGTGACTTGTGCGCCCTATTTTATTTTCATCCGAGGTCTTCAGAAGCCTATAAATACCCCTTGTGGGCCCCCCATTTTGAGAACGAAAAATTCCAAAAGTCAGATTTAAGATCCCGGCACCCTAGACTCTACTTGAAGTCTTCCAAACACTTCTAAGGTAATTTCTTACTTAGAATGGAACATCTAAAGAGGTGGAACAAGGCCTAAGTGTTAAAATTCACCAACACTTGCACGCCTAAGTGTCTAACCCTTGAGGGAAATGAAGACACTTGTGCTCCACCTTATCCCTTCAAAAAAACTTACGCTCCATAATTTTGGAATCTTTTAGGGATAATACTAAGGGCTTGAGCTAAGTCTCGCCCATGTATTACCCTATGGGTTAACCATAGTTCAAGTATACTTGTGTGACCAGTACTTCCGCGCCCCAACAGGACTTGCACACCTACCTATTTTTGAGTGGTCCTCCTGCTTATTCAATTATTTTCTTCAAATTCACCTCTCCTCTTCACGATTTAGCCTTCAAAACCCTCTTCAAGGCCATTTTTTTGGCATGGTTCCTTTGTCGTCTTCCTTATCTAAAAACAATTCTGTTGAACATCCCTCAAAACCTAGTGATTTACATATCTTTATGTCACCAAGGTTAAAGATTTCATTCATTTAACCTCATCCTTTAAAGATGAGAAGATCTTTAATCTGGGCATCTTCATATGGAGTAAGCCCCAGGTTCCCTAACCTGGGCCTCCTTTTCATGAGTAAGACCCAGTCCAAATTCCCTTAATATGGGCATCCTTCTCAGGAGTAACCCCAATCATAATTCCCCTTAACCTGGGCATCCACCTCAAGAGTAAACCCCAGTCTCAAATTCCTTTAATATGGGCATCCTCTTTAGGAGTAAGCCTCAAGTTTCCCAATTTGGGACTCCTTCTCAGGAGTAAGCCCCAATGTCTCAAGTCCTATTAACCTAGGCCTCCTTCTATGGAGTAAGTCCCAGACATAATTCCCCTTAACCTGGGCCTCCTTTTTTAGAAGTAAACCCCAGTCTTAATTTCTTTTTATATGGGCTTCCTCCTTAGTAATAAAACCCAATCTTAAGTCCCCTATAATTTGGGAATCCTTCTTAGGAGTGAGCCCTAAGTTTAGTATCCAAATCTCCATAAAGCACATATACCTTTATGGACCTTGTTCCTGGGTTTCTTCCCTGAAGTAAATCCCAATCCTCATCTATCTGGGAAGTCATACATATATAATCCCCACATTATTTCTTATGATTGAATCTTTTATGGCACAATCGTCAGGTTTTACTAATACCTCTTGTTTCTCACACCGAGCATGACTCACGTGAGCTTAGAGCGTAAAAGTAATTATGACATTTTTTCTGTGTACCATCAATCATGCATAAACCTCATACTTCTTTACTCAAACTACGTGAGTTCTGACTCCTTTTCTAAATAAGGATATGTAGGTATCCCATCTGTGGGTACGATCCCAACTCTTATATAATCCATGTCTTTCTGAACAACAATAAACTTCAAGTGCCCCACTGAGTGGCTTTAAAACCAGTATGGTTATCATAATGACCAAGAGATTTCTATATAAGGTGTTGAAGGATACCACTGACTAAGAATCTCTAAAAAATACAGACGATTCTCTATCAATGAAGAACCTAAAATACATATAAAATATTCTCTAAATCTTATACATATGAATCATTGATTGTCAGATCTAAAGGAAATCTCATTTTCATACTTGGTAATTTAATAAGGATTCACGAACATAACTCAAATCTACAAAGAGAGTCCCAGAGTAGAAAATAATTCACCCCAAAAAGGTGTGATGAGTCCGACCTCCCATCCTCTCGACCAATGAAAATTCTTAAGACTCATCGGTCCACAACTAATGATCACCTACCTTTGAAAAGTAGGTCCAAATGGATATAGAATCCTTGGATGTTTCCGGTTCTATGAACAAACCCGTTAGAAACCGATTGGAATGTTTGAACCTTAAACAAAAAAGGTCATCCCCATTTCCATACGAAACAAAAAATGGTGAACCCAACGTGAATCCTTAACCAAGTTAAAATGATGTTTTACTTATTTTTTTAGGCCCCTATTTAAACTCAATGAGAGGTCCAACAAAACAATCAATAATATATGTGCTCATCCAAAATATGGAGTGGCCAAACTTATCTTGATTATTTCTGTTATATCAAAAAGGAACTTGTTTCCAAGATCTATCTGCATTATAGAAATGGATTCTCTAATGTTCACACATGTGAATGCATATGCCGCTACTCCTACTGGATCTTCGTTCGCTCTGAGGATGACATCACCTAGTCAGCGTCTTCAATGCTGGGTATCAAATGCACTGGTTAAGGAATTTCGTCAACACGGCACCATTCTGACTCTGGAGGCCGCTCGAAAAGCCCTCCATGTCAATAATTTACCCTGGTTGTCTGGACAACAACGACCAGTGATCAAGAAGAAGGTGGTGCCAACCACCGTTTCCAACCATTTTGGGTCATTATCCCCGGAACACAATCACCAGTCCCTCCCATATTATGGGGAGGTGAATGAGAAGGTCACTCAAGGCATTAATTCAAGGAGACAAGAGTCCTTCCCAAGGGCTCCCATCAACAATCACCGCCAGACTCATGCGGCATTGTGCCCTCAACATGATGAGGGTATCACCTTTAGGGGTTCGGCTCAGGTCCCTCAGACCCGAGCACACAAGAAGAACCGCCAGAGGTGAAATCTGGATTACAAGGAGTAGGTTATTACTTATTCCCCCTTCGTAGAAGTCCATCAAGCCAACTTCATGGTAAGAAACAAGCGGGCACAAACACCCGTCTGTCCTGATGTTACTGCCCAGTAGACTCATCTAGAAGCAAAACGCCAATCTCATCAGGAAATTCCGGTGGAGTATTATAGGAAGGCATATACACCTATTTATAACTCATCAATTAGTCAGTAGGCTCGTCTGACTACAACCAAAGAATCTCACCAATCTGATATAGTGGAAACTGATAAGCAGGAACATACAATTGTTTACAATCAACAATTATATCAGTAGTCTTTTCTGCAAGTATTGAAGAAAAGTAGTCAACCATACTTGAAGAAGAATACACAAAAAACACATACACCTTTCAATGTTAATCAAGCCTACCAACAGTCTCGTTTGGTAGCACTTAGAGAAGTCAGTTGGAAAACTCTGATGACAAATTTGGAGCAGACTCAACTCTTTGCCCCCACACATGAGTACTATCAGAATTATTTGATAGGAAAAGGAGGATATGAGCAGGAATACACACCTACTCCAAGCACGGAATGAACATATATCCCTGTTCCAATAGCTAAAGTCACCAAGCATATTCTGACGATGGTGAAAGAGCAGAAGCAAATCCCTACTCATATTCTGGATGCCTTTCAGAATATTATAACAGCTTCAACAGCATCATACGGAAAGAAATAAAAATCTGTCCCTACCAGTGGAGTGACACATCAACATATCACTCTGGAATAGATACACACCTCTGTTCCAGTCTAATATGGTTGTGGGGCATACTCCCCCATGTGATACAGACAATCAAGTCAGGTACATACACCTGATTTGAATGGAGATAATCAGCCTAACCTGACTATTTCTCCTAAGCATGCACATACACCTGCCCATAATAACCACTTTCATCAAAAAGTGGTTCCCAATGTGAGTAAGAAGGTGTCTAAGAAAAGGACATGTTCAGCACAGCCAAGAAATCAAGGTCCAATCTATAACAAGGCCTTGCTCGATGATGGAGTCCTTGAAGCCCTCAGACAATTATCTATTGGAACTCAAGATTCTACTCTCTCATTTCCCAATAGTGGGAACATTAATTCTGAAGGTCTTAATCAGAAACTTCATCATGAAGGCTTTCTTCATGATAGTTTGGTCGATCTCAAAGTATCATCTTCATATGAGAGCCACAAGAACCCTCTGTGTGGCCAGAAGATTAAGGAGCAAAAGGTTTCATCTTTTGCTGTAACCCACCATGGTGGTCCTCCCCATGATGATGAATTTAGCTGCGAAAGTCCTCTCCATAGTAGTAATTCACATTGCCTGGAAAATTCTTCAAAGGAAAATGTAGTAATGATAAATTCCTCTTATCTTGAGGTACTTGAAAATGTGAAGCCAGTCATGTATGATGATTTACCACTAGTAGGTGAAATACTTTCTCAATCAGAAGATAGCCTAGGGTGTAGGTCATTCTCTGAACCACCCCTAGGTCATTCATCTTCTAGTCTGGTAAATGAATTCTCTACCAATCTTGTTGAATCTAATAAATCAACAAGGAAGCACCATCTATGGTCTAATTAGGTAGAATATTCTTCATTGGCTAATAAAGAGGAAGTGATGAATATTATAAAACAACTGGTGAAAGGTGAAGTTCCAGTTATGTTTTGGCCTTTGGTTGACTCTCAGTATGACATTCCCGAGATGTTGATGGAAGATTGTATTCAAGATATTCGTCTCAACATGTGGAAAACTCTTTTTCAATTGAAAAAGAAAATATTTTCTTATGATGAATATGAAAATCATGTCAATATAATTGAAGGGTTACAATGCCAAATTGATTTATCCCCTCTCTCAATTTCTCGATATCCAAAGGCTGAAAAGAAGCAGAGAGACCTTCAGCGTTCATGCCTTGGCGCACTAAAAATATTGTGTCAGTTGATTTCCAATTCCCCATCTGGTATTCATATTAGGGGAATTGGGTGTTCATGGAGAACTGCATTTCACTATACTCTCCATTCAACAAAGCCCGCCAAAAATGGTCTCATGCAATGTTATTGCCCATGGCCGACCACAACCAATTGGTTTTGTTTGTAATCAAAGGCTTGCTCAGGAACATGCCTCAACTAGTTCTTAACAAAGTCAGGAAGACAAAGAAAAATTTGTCGAATTACTCTTGCATCAGGAAAATGAGAATATCAAACAGGCTTCTTGTTTAGAGCGGGCACATCATTAGGTGACAGAAGTGTCATAAATCATCCAACGGTCGTTTGAGCTAGGTGATTTGAGTGGATATAGGTTGATGCATCCAACCCATTTTCGGACTAAAGTACGCAAGATCAGGAGAGATTTTAAGAAAGTCTCAGATGTAGCAGCTCAAGAACCACCCCATCTTGCCAGACTGGGGACTCTTTTAACCCAACCCTTGGAATCAACAAATAGGATTTGAGGAGTTGAGCAGGAATAGCCCTAGTCCACTGGACTGGGGACTTTTTAAAATCCTCAATCTCTTCCTTAGAGAAATTCAGTATTCTCTTGATTAGGTAAGAAGCCACAAGAGGAACGAAGAGATAAATTATTAGGAGATTACCTCCAAATTACAGTTCGTTAAGAAGTTCCTGAGGGATCAACTGAACAGAAGATAATGTCTCATCATGGACATATAAAAAGACAGTATCGCAGAAATGCCGATATAAGGGATGCAATGTGTTATGCATCAATAAATTTCATCAATGCCATTGTTTCTGATCTTCGAGAACATGAGGCTCACTCAGAGGGATCAGATGAAGAAGTTCCTACTCAAGAGACTGTACACACAGAGGAAAATGAAGAAGGTGTGTATACACGAAATCAAAGGCTTACCCAGAATCTAGGTATTCCTTCAAATAATCAACTTCCCCCTCTCCGAAAGGAATCCAACAAGGGGAAAGGAAAGAATCAGGTTGCATTCAACCCTTCCTTTGGATAAGGCCAATCACTCTCACTAGAGAAAAGATTTACACAATAGGAGGATGAAATGAAGGAATTAAGGAGGTTGAATGCAGAACCACTTCAAGGTAGTATTCCTCCTAAGCGTGATGAAGTCAGTCAGCCAAGGGAATTTGTTTCAGCTACTAAGATGGATCAAGAATATACTCCTTTACCAGTAAACCCTCATAGGTCTAATCATATGGGTCATGTACAACAACAATCGGTGGTGCTACCATTAGTTGTAGTACCACCCACCACACCTGTCCAAGCTCCATTTATTACACCTGCTCAGGTCCAAGCTCAAACAGATGTTTCTCAAAAGTTAATAACTACTATTGAGTCATTAACATCTCGATTGGATGCTATGGAAGGAAAGAGTGCACAAATTCAACCAGAAAAGAGATCTTACCCTGAATGGGTTGATGCAATTCCTCCCCCATCAAATACCAAATTCCCAATAATTAATGGTTCAGGAGACCCAGAGCAACACTTAACACATTTTGTTTCTTTTTGTGATCCTATGATGGGAACCCCTCAGCATCAGGAAGTAGTTAAGCTTAGGTGTTTTGTACAGTCATTACAGGGGCCTTCTTTTTTCTGGTATACAAGCGTGAAATCCCGGTCAATTACCAGGTGGGAAGATCTCCACCAATGATTTATTCTTCAATTCAGCTCAACGTTGCCAAAGTCAACTTTTTTTTATCTAAAAAATTGTAAGCAAAGGGGTAATGAAAGGGTTTCAGATTTCATTGCTCAATGAAAGGGATTAAAATATTCCCTGAGCTTAGCACTCCCTTAAGAAGAATTGTTGCCAATATGTGTGGAAAATTTGCATGATGAGTTACACATACTCTTGATCCTTGTAAAATACATAGGACGGTTTTGAGACCTTACTTCAATCACTAAACAGATTGAAGACTCTCTTACGAAGACTGAGGATAAAACTCGTGTAATTCCATCAGCTCTAGGAAAGAGAATGGGTAGAGCAAAGAATACTACAGTTACGCTTAAACAAGCACAAGTACCTGCTTCTACTACAAAAACAGTCATCTTATCGAAGGGCGCCACCTCCTGAGCATCAACAACAGAGGTAGTTTTGTCAATATGATCAAAGATATCAAATAAGGAAACAATTTGAGTAGTTAAAGAGCAATGTTTATTCTTTCCAAAATGAACAAGTTCCTGGTTACTTCATTTCAAATCTAGAAAATAATTTGGTTCAATTTCCACGACCCAAAATGCCGAACAAGGATATGAAGACCATCCCAACTATTTCCCATTTCATCAGATGTTGGGGCATACCATTCAGGAGTGTTTTGTCTTCAAAGACCTCCTGCAAAAAATGGTGGACTCAGGACAAGTCAAATTGAAAGGTTCTTCAATTCAGGTAGCATGTGTTACTGCTATAGATCCAGAGTAATAAGGTGAGTAGTAGGAAGTCAAAAGCCAAAATTCACAGAAATATGATGATTTGATGGTCAGAAAAACGATCAACCAAAATCATGCCATTTTACGAACACAATTTAAGAAATAAATTGTGTCTTCTACTATGAATGCCACAGAAAAACCCCTTCATCATAATGAAAAATCCTCAAAGAAACAGCATAATTAAAAGAAAGAAGAATAGTCAGAAGAATATGAGATCATGTCAAAGCCCAAGTTGTCTTTGACTCTGGTAGATTTTATGCCATCTTCTTCAAAGCTAGGGGCACCGTCCCACCAAAAGGCACAAACTAAATTGGCTAATCAGGCAGAGACTTCATCAGATGAAGAGTTGATATTTGATACTGTTAATCTGATTCACTTAACAGATCCTCATTCCAGTCACAATTTTGATCTTGATGAACCTGAGTTCCCTATCTCAAATAGAGGAATTAGAGGGAGTTCCAGAGGTCTAGGATAAAGAGAAAGACATGGATATCCCAGAATCCACTATACCAATTCTACCCCTACTAGAACTGTGTATGCAGTAGAAACTCATGGCAGAGCCCTTCAGCGAGATCAACAAGAACAATAAAGTTATTCCATGCATGGCAGATTCAGTACTGGCACAATTATTCTAGAGGATCAGTTGGAGGTTACACCTTCTTCCTCTCATAAAATAAATAGACCTAGTCGGTCTAATATTCCAAATCCAGGAGTATTTCCAACTCCTACCCCGATATAAGAAGCATCTACTTCCAAAGCATCAAATTATAAGGCACCTGTGAAACCACATGTTCCTGCTGGGAAACACAGACCTTTGGACCAAAATTATGATGTCTTGAAGAATTTGGATCATGTACCGGCCGAGTTATCAATTTTGGATGCCTTGAATCTATCAAAGGATCATCGAGAGGCACTCATCGAGGCTCTGTCAAGTCCTCTGGAATTCGAAACTGAATTTTTTTTGGCTGAAGTATACCATGTAGAGAATAATCCTGCATAATTCCATGCCTGGTATCTTTTACAGATGAAGATGAAGATGATGTTGTGCATGGACATATTAGACCTTTGTATTTATTTGGAAATTTCAATGATGTAGACATCCGAAGAGCTTTTATTGATAATGGTTCAGGAGTCAACCTCATCCTCATTCGTACACTTCGTCGATTGGGCCTCACCGAATCTAATTTATCTCCTTCTACTTTGATGTTGCAAGGATATGGTAAAAATGAACAAGAACCTCTGGGTGAGATCACACTCAGAACTCAGTTTGGAGATCTTGTATCCAATTCAGATTTCTTGGTGGTTCGTCATGACATGGCTTTCAACATTTATCTTAGAAGACCTTGGCTACATCAACATGCGACTATCCCTTCATCATACAATCAATTTCTCAAATATTGTTTCAATGGTCAAATTGGGACATTGTATGGTGGTAAAGCCCCATTCAAAATATGTGAATCTCAATACATTGAGGTGGAATTCTATCACATGGAGGGTAAGGAGAAATCCACAACAATGAAGGTTATCAAAGTTAATGCTCTAATATGGTTTGGAAAGGATTCTAGTAAACCCATTTATACATGTGAGTATAGATTATGTGTTGCCTATCAGTCAAATTGATAAGATAAACCCAAATCCAAATACTCTTATAGAAACTTCCATAATGTCAATTACGACAATCAAACCAGAAGACACGGGAGAAATTGGTGATTCACCAAGAAATGATGAAAGCTCAAATGGATATGTCTTCATTTTATCCGCTGAAATCCAGCAAGTCTATACTTCTATAACCAGGCAAGAAGAGGTTATAGCAATGTCAGAGATGAACGATGATGTCGATTCTCAATCCATCATCTCCTCTTTATTACCCAAGGAAGACCCTTCATCATTAATAGGGTCAGAAATGGAAGCTTCTTCTTCAAGATATTCAAATTTTAACATCTCTCTTGATCATGGAAATTCTATTTCATCATCTATTGTGTAAGTAGAAATGAAAGAAATAACACATATTGAAGAAGAAGAGGAAGATCTCAGAGATGCTCCTCCATCTTTTGAAGAGGGTATCTCTACCACTGTGGATGTTCTTAGAGAAATAAATCTGGGTACATAAGAAGATCCATTCCCCACTTTAATTAGTTCGACCATGACTCTTGAAGACCAAGAAATTTATATTTCATTTTTAATGAAAATCGAGATATATTTTCTTGGAACTATACAGAGATGTCAAGCCTTGATCATGATGTTTCTACTCATCATTTGGGATTTCCAAAAGAACATCGAGGATTCAAGCAAGCCGCAAGAAGAACACACCCAACTTATGATTCCAAAATTAAATTTGAAATGGATAAGCTTATCAAAGATAACTTCGTCTGAAAAGTTCAATATCCCAAGTGGTTGGATAATATTGTCCCTGTGAAATAGAAGAATGAAAAAAATAGAGTTTTCATTAATTTCAGAGATCTTAATCAGCATTGTCCCAAGGATGATTTTCCAGTTCCGATCACAGAACTCTTAATTGAGGAAATAGTTGGCTATGAAGAACTTTCCTTCATGGATGGATATTTCGGGTATAATAAAATCTGAATGGCTCTAGAAGATGAAGAATCTATAGCCTTCAGAGCCCCTCAGGGTGTGTTTTTCTATCGAGTAATTCCCTTTGGCCTGAAGAATGAAGGTGCAACATATCAGCGTGCCATGTATCGTATCTTCAAACAATTTTTAGGGAAGTTTGTTGAATGTTATGTTGATGATTTGGTGGTTAAATCCAGACAACGTTCTAATCACTTGGAAGATTTGGAAATCATATTTCACAAACTTCGACAACACAATTTGAATATGAACACTTTAAAATGTGCTTTTGAGGTTACCTCAGGAAAATTTCTCAGATTTTTTGTATGCCATCGTGGAATCGAAGTCGATCATGAGAAGAAGAATTCAATCCTTGGTATGTCACCTCCTCTTAATTTGAAGGAATTGAGAGGACTTAAATGACACTTAGCCTATATTCGGCGTTTCATCGCCAATTTGCGGGAAAAATTTTACCCTTCACCAAATTGATGAAGAAGGGAGTCACTTACCAGTGGACTGAAGGATGTTAAGAAGAATTCAATATTCTCATGAAATTTCTTTTGAGTCCACCGGTATTAATGACACATGTTGAAGGAAGACCACTTATTCTTTATGTAACAGCTTTAGAGTGATCATTGGGTGCCTTCCTTGCCCAGAAGAATGATGTTGGGAATGAAAACAGCCTTTACTATTTCAGTCGGACTATGCTTGAAGCAGAAACCCAATATTCAAGTATTTAAATGTTATACCTAGCATTAAACTTTGTAGTTAAGAAATTGAGACACTACTTGCAACATCATGAGGTCCAATTGGTATCTCACAATAACCTACTCAAATTAATCCTTAGTCGTCTAATGCTTACCGGACGTCTGGCAAGTTGGGCAGTTATTTTTCAGTAATTTGATATCTAGTATGTGTCTCAAAAGGAAATAAAGGGCCAAGATCTGGCTGATTTCCTTGCCGAACACCCTTCAGTAGAAGATACATCTTTTGATATCAAACATCATGATGAGGAAGTATTTTCTATTCAAGATAATCTTCAAACATGGGAAATGTACTTTGATGGTGCTTCTAGAAGTCCAATAGGGAAAAAAATGGAAGATCCTAAATTCAACAAAGTTGGGTTAGGAATTGTGCTTATTTCCCCGGAAAAGACAGTTTTACCCTATTCCTTATTATTTTGGGAAGGTGATACAAATAATGAAGCAGAATATCAAGCTCTTATTGCAATATTGGAGTTGGTGCTTCAGGCACAAGTGAATCACTTAATGGTGAAAGGATATTCAGACCTGGTAATCAAACAATTCAATGTGGATTATGTCATCAGAAAAGATGAGTTAATCCCTTTTTATGATTACATATGAGAGTTAATGGAGGAATTTCCTTTAAAACTGACATTTTCTTATGTCCTGTGATCAAAAAATGCCTAAGATGATGCACTGGCTAATATAGCCACAGCTCTGGCAGATCCAAATCAGGATGAAACAATCATCAGTATTTCCCACCATCGTACAATTTCACCTTATGTTCAAACCAGAATAGAGGAAATCAATGAAATTAGTCCCATTTCTGAACCATATGGTCATACTACAGGATAGATGACACCTATCAGGGAATACCTTCAAAATGGAACACTTCCACCTGATAGTGACAGTAAAGAACAAATCTGGCGACGTGTGGTCAGTTTTACTCTTTTTGATATCCCTGATCACCTAGAAAAAATTCTCTACAAAATTGGTATTGATGGAATTCTCTCCAGATGCATTGATGGTGAAGAGACAATGGCTGTTATGAAAGAAGTACATGCAAGAATCTGTGGTGCCCACCAGTCTGGACATAGACTATCTGATCAAATTTGAAGGTTTGGATAATTTTGGCCTTCAATGATACAAGATTATGTTGATTTCCCAAATAAGTTCCATTCATGCCAAGTATGTGCCAACTTCATTCATCATCCCCCAGAGTTTCTTCATAAAACTAAATACTCATGGCCATTTGCCACATGGGGAATGGATGTAGTAGGACTTTATCCTTCTGCTACAACCAATCAGTTTAAGTATATTCTTACTACTGCTGACTTTTTTTCCAAATGGGCAGAGGCAATACCTCTCAACGAAGTTATTTCTAAAAGCATTGTTAGCTTTATCAAGTATAACATCATTACCAAATTTGTTGTCCCTCATACCATACTGACTGACAATGGCACCAACTTCTGTTCATCTGAGGTAAGGAAGTTATATCAAGAATACAACATCAAATCCAAGAATTCATCTCAGTATCATGCAGTGGCCAATGGCCAGATAGAAGCCTTCAATAAGACTCTTTCAAATATACTGCAAAAGATGGTGGATAAAGATAAGAAATCATGGCCTGATAAACTATTTCATGCTTTATGGGATTATCGAACCACCACCACCCCTACAATGTGGTCAACTCCATATTCATTGGTATATGTAATAGAAGCAGTCTAACCCATTGAAGTTCAATTGCATTTGCTCAGAGTATCCATTTGTGATCAATCATCTACAGATGAACAATCTCAAAAGCAATTGGATGAATTGGAATGACTAGATGAGAAAAGATTGTTCACCCTACATCACTTGGAAGTCTATCAGAATCGAATAGCATGGGCTTTCAACAAAAAAGTTTGTATTCCTTCATTCATTCGAGGAGAATTGGTATTGGTTCATAGAACTCCAATGATACCAGGAAAGATACCTCCCAAACTTGAGCCAAAGTGGGAAGGACCTTACTCAATACATAAGATCTACTCCAATGGAGATTATTCTTTAATCTCAATGGATGGAGAACTCATCACGACTCAAACCAATGCAAGATTCTTGAAGAATTATTTTTTTAACAAAAATACCCTCATATGTCCAACATGACGTTAAATTGTGTTGTCCTTTCTACATGGTGTTAAGCTATACAGTCAACGTCTAGCAATATGTTAAACAGCATAACCATCATCCTAGATATACGACGTTAAACTGTGCACCTCTTTGTCCCACATGATGTTAAACTGTGAAAAGGTCCCTAATACATCCCAGCTACATGATGCTAAACTGTACAACACTATGTTGTCCAACATGATGTTAAACTGTATTGTCCCTATCGTCCAACATGACGTTAAACTGTGTTGTCCTAGATACATGACACTAAACTGTGCATCACTCGCCCTTGCTATATAACGTTAAACTATACATAGCCTCTTTTTTCCTTACTTCATGACATTAAACTACATAGTCCCCCCGTAAGTCCTTGCTGCATGACATTAAACTGCACAGTCCCTTATCTGTCCAACATGATGTTAAAATGTGCATCATTAAGGTTGTTGCTACCTATTGTTTCTCACACCGAGTACAACTCACGTGAGCTTAGAGTAAACTTCAACCATAACACCCTCTCTAGGGCGCTAACCATGTGTAAGTCCCAACACCATTTTTTAGTTCATTTCCCTCAAGAACAACTTGATCACCAATTCACTCTTCAATTGAACTACGCGGACTTTGATCCTTTTCTTCTAGGCTGGGTGCGTAGGCAACCTCCTGAGGTTCAAGCCCAAAACCATTCTCTTCACATCGGTTCACCTCCATCTCATACAATGTTGATTCGTGAATCTGCCCCCAGAACCAATATTTTTTACACTGGTTCACCATCGTCCTTGCTATATGACGTTAAACTATTCGCATGTTTGTCTTGTACGACAATAAACTAAAAAATTCTTTGACACCCTCACCTGAGAGGAAATAATTATTTACATTGATTTCCAATCATGTTATATTCTAAAGACTACATGCATACATGGAAATTCCTGAAACATTAATATTGTGTCAAACCATCATTACACTAAAGTACCCTTTCACCCTTCATATGTATGAACCAAATACGTACATAGGGTATTTCAATAACTACATGTGTATTGATTCTCATCCTTATAGAATATGTAGGAACGTTCAGGCATCCCTCGAATCCAGCCCCAAGTCTTTGGGCCTAACCCCAAATTTCACTTTCAGTCCCTTGGCTGAAAAGTCCCCCTGTGAAAACATGAATGAGGTATGAAAACCCTGGTTTTCATTCAAATAAGGTTTATAAAATACACACTGTGTATTCATTATTATGGTTCGAGCTCTATGACTCTAAACTAAGATATCCTATACTCTCATCCCACATGACGTTAAACTGTAGTTCAATAACTACATTTGGCTTGATTCTCATTCTAATAAGATATGTAGTGAAGTCCAACTTCTCAATTTAGGACCCAGCCACAACATGATTATGGTTGGCATTGATCTGTGTATCTCTACATGCATTGAAAAATGCCCATTTTGTTGCGTCATACTCCTAACCATAAATACTTATAGATATCCATAACCCTTTTCTTGAATTCTGGTCACAAAATGTTTGATACTCGGGAATTATTTTGTCTGACTATGCAGCATGTTCCCTTAGACGGCCTTGCATAAGTAGTCTAAATAACGGACCTGTCAACTGAAAGATGCTATTATTTGACTATGCAGCCAATGCCCGTTGGTGGCCCTGCATAACTCAACCCCCTAACAGGTTTGTTAAATAATGGTAACTTCATTCTTGGTAAGAAAACCACTTTTTTCCTTAGTTATCTTAACGACAATATGTAGGGATCCACAAAAATATCCATCCTTAACATATCAGTCCCATTCTCTATTTCATGATCTAAAAGTATTTTTTCCCTTCCCTTTGTTTGGGTCAGACCTTCACAGGAGTGACATTCATCCAATTCTTTGACAATATTGACTGCAAATATCCTCTCCATATTCAAGTACCTCTCTCCATATAGCAGACTCTATGATTTATAATATTTGAATCTCCATAAACTTTCACTGGCTTTTTAGAAATAGAAAAGTAATGTTTCTGAGAGTTCTTTTGCCTGAATATGTAGTACGCGCCCTTAGGCGGCCTTGCATAAACAATCTACATAACAGACCTGTCATCCAAAAGATGCTATTATTTGACTATGTATCCAATTCCCTTAGGTGGCCCTGCATAATTCAACCCCTTAATGGGTTTGTTAAATAATGGTAACTTCACTATTATGAAATACTTCTAATAATGCCTCTTATCCCTTTTTTCATATCATTCCTCAGATTTAAAATTTCTTAATTCATAGTTTACATGTTTCCCCCCATACTTGAATATGGTAATATGTTTTCAGATAAATTATCAAGGAATTGAGTCAATTTTAATCCATTCGGTCAAAGCTATTTTGACCTTAAACAATAGCCTTTTTATGTCTGACGTGCATGACTTTAAACTGACCACAAAAAACAAGGGAACACTGAACAAAATTCAAGTCCCAGCTCACGAAACAAATATTTTGTATGATTTAGGTAATATTGAGCAAATAAAAAGATTCAAAGTTTGTAGGGTTATTTTTATAATCCTAGAAAAAATCAAACTATGCTTACTAGGCTCATTGGCTTAGGTAAAAATTTAAAGAAGGTAGAAAAAGAAGGCATGAAAAAATGATTGAAGAAGAAAGTGTTTTTCATTTGATGTAAAAAAGTTAGAAGAACATCCACAGACTAGAGTCTCTTCTCATTTTTTAGGTATTACTAGATACTATCAACATAAATCTTCATTTGATTTACGACATCCCGAGATTCATCAGTAGCCACTTGAAGTTCATGCACTCAACCAGCTTCACTCTTTTCATCATGATGGAGTGCTTTCTTGGATTCAGTTATGGCTTTCATACCATTTGTTAGAACTCCTTCCAGTGAATTGTAAAGCTGGTCATGTTCTCCAGTAACAGTATCTAACTATCACTGAAGGTGCATCTACTGGACAACTTTCTCCTTGATCTTATTCTTCAGCTCCTTCAACTTTTCAGCATGATCAGCCTCATCTCAAGACACTACAGCCTCAAATTGGTTGATATTCGCTGACATCCTTACTCTGGTCAGGTCTTGACGGTACTTCTGCTTCTTCTCCCTTCTTAAGATGAATTTTTTCACTGCGGAATGGATCTCTTGATATACAAAACCACCGAGTCCCAACATGACGAATAGGGATGAATTTCGGAGGATCTTCGATGACAGCACTTCAAGAGTCACTTCAGATATGAACTTCCATATGTTCTGTCATGCCTTACGACGTGAAAATTGGAGCGCCTTTTGTACATCTGGGTCTGATTCGGCATCACTGTCATAGGGCGGAATATAATTTGGAATTAATGCACTTAAATAAGTGCCATGTTCTGCTCCTTCCCCCATAACCTGTGTTACATCACTTTCTATTCCCGTTGGGCTGGAGGTTAAGGATTCACCTCTAGATCTAGCCACTGAAATTGACGGCCCTGCATAGTCTATTGAATGTTTCTGGTTAGTTTCAAAGGATGAAAAAAGTTGATTAAGTTGTCTTGAAAATTAATTACATACACAAATATTGTTATCTCTTACCCAATGGTAGATCAACAGTAGGAGAAGGATCCTCCCCATATTTTCTAGTATCAATGGGATTTTCCGGACGAGTTTCAGGAAGCTCTACTAGGTTCAGCTCCACTTGATCTAGTGTCTCTACAATAGTAGATTTGTCTATACCCCCTTTAGGCATTGGCAGTTCAGCAGCTTGCTCAGATGGAACTGCACATTTTTAACCAATCATGGTCAGAGATGTAATAAAAATTTATTTTAATAGGAATAATGATAACACTCACATCTAAAATCTTATAAATTAAATGGTAATTTAACATGATCTAACAAGTCTTTAAAAGATGCGCCAAGTTTCATCATTTAATCCAATGATATCTCAAATTTCTGGTTAGTCTCACCAGTGGGATAATTTGACGTGTCTTCTTGGCGACCCTCATCCTACAGCCTCTGACCCCGGATAGCATCTTCAGATAAAAGTATGGCATCAGTTGGAGTGGCCGCCAAATGCTCTAGTACAGGGGTTGAACCTAAAGTATCACAGAATGGAAGTCAGTTGATGTTTTAATTCAACATCTTATAAATCATTGTTAATTTACCAGAAGCAGGATCTTCTCTCCTTACAGTAGCAGTATGAGCGATACTGGGAACAGACACCGGCTCTTCTTCATGAGCAGCCAAGTCATCATGAATTTGTGACTATTCACCAGCACCCTCCATCGTTCTCAGAGGAGGGTCAGTCCTCTCCCTCAAAGGGGAAATTGAAGAATCCCCTGCAATCCCAAAAAGTATGAGAATTCTTTTCATAGGTTAAAGACTCATGAATATCTAAAGGACTTACCACTACTAATGAAGCATTGAAATATGGACTTCTTCCTTCGATGTCTTTTTTTCTTCGGCTTTTTCGGAGTGATGATATCATCATCTCCATATACAGGAATTAGAGAATGAAGAGCCATGTATAAATCCTCCTCTATGGACTACTGTCTTGGAGATACTTCGCTCGGCTCGTGAGGAGATGCATTAGCCCCGATAGTAGTACCAACAGGGACATACAGCGGTGAAGGAACCTTAACAGTTCCTTTCTTTGCAAGCTGCAAGATGAAGAAAATAATTTCCTTTAGTAACAAAGCTTTAACTATAATTAAGTTGCAAAGAAAATAAGGAAAGAGAATTACATCTTCTGGAGCCATGCAATCATGCCACTCATCATCTCCGGAATCACTAGTCCTGTCAGTGGTTCCACAATCTATCATTTCCTTCACTCGCTTGGTGATAGGAATAGAATCATCGGTAGTATATATGAGCATCTCCGCTCTCTCATGTAATCATGCACTTCATCAGGGTTATCCTCAAAATGGATATCGGTAGAGGCCTGAATATTCCCTATTCCAGGGATGTGTAACCCCTCGCACAGATCCAACCAGGCAGTTTCAGCATCACAATATAAACTCCACCATGTCTGGATAGCCTCTAGTCATAGATATTCAGCATGTGTACCAGAAGGCTACGAGGAGGGTCCTACAATCATGGACTTCAGCTTCTTCCTAGCTCTTGCAACTACAGATAAATGATAAGAAAATAAAACATCTTTCTCTATAAAGTAATGGTGATTAAATTTCCCCAAAGAAGTAACTCACTAGGAGTCGATGGAGTTGGTCTCTTGATTCTGACAGGAGGGTGATATATGGCATGAGGCCGCTCTAACACAAGGCGTGCCTCATCATCCCCATCTTGGGAATCCGACGAGTCAGCCCAGGGTGAGGAACCCAGTGAATCAGCTCCAGGTGGGGAAGAGTCACCTTCCAGATGAAGGTTTTATTTCTCTACAATTCTTTTATTTTTCCCCACCTAATGAACCAGATGATTCATCACCCCTTCAAGGTGCGATGCTATCCAGTTCTCAGCATACTATGTAGTCAAGTTACTCACCACTTTAGAAACTGGTAGATCAAACACTACCCCGGTCTTCTCCACATATTTCAGCAACCATAGTTGTTGGGAAACCATAAGATGCTGCTCTAACCCGACATTTGGGTTTTTTGGCTTTAGTTTTTTTATCAAAATTTTGGTGCTTTTAGTGTTTTTTTCTTTTTAAAGTCCTCATCATATTTTTTAGGCTTTTATGTATTTTTACATTTTCCAATATTTTTTTATTTTTCTGGGTATTTAGGGTTTTAAGGGAATTTGAGGGGTTTTAAGGGATTTAGAGATTTTATGGTTTTTTTGGTTTTTATGATTTTTTTGGTTTTTAGGGTTTTTAGGGGTTTTATGGTTTTTAATAGTTTTTGAATGTTTCTGGGGGTTTAAAGGGTTTTTATAGTTTTAAGTGGTATTTAGGTTTTATGTGTTTTCATGGGGTTTTATGGGTTTTGGTGGATTTTGTGGATTTTGGGGGTATTAGTGTTTTTAGGGTCCTTTAGGGTTTTTTGGGGTTTTTAGTGTTTTTAGGTTTTTAGGGGTTTGATGTGTTTTTAGGCTTTTAAATTTATATTATGGTTTTTAGGGTTTTTTTTACATTTTTTAGAAATTTTTAGGGATTTTTTTTATGATTTTTATGGTTTTTTATTATTTGAAGGTATATTTAGGGTTTGGGGTGCTTATGGGTTTAAGGGTTTTTAGCATTGTATAAGTTTTTAGGTGTTTTAGGTGTTTTTAGGTTTTTATGGTTTTCAGAGGGTTTTTTCATCAGTTTTTACCTTTTTGGGATCTTTTGGTCTTCTTTAGGTTTTTATGGTTTTTATGGGTTTTAGGGTTTTGAAGATTTTTAGGGGTTTAATATTTTTCACATTATTTATGGTTTTTAGGGTTTTTGTATTTTCTATTTGTTAGGTGTTTTTAGGTGTTTTAAGGTTTTTAGGGTTTTTATTATTTTTAATGGCTTTTAGTGTTTATATATTTTTTTTAGGGTTTTTAGAGTTTTTAGAGTTTTTAGAATTTTTTAGGTTTTTTGGGGTTTTAAGTATTTTTGGTTATTAAAGTATTCTTAGGGGATTTCAGTATTTTTAGGGTTTTTAGGTTTTTATGGTATTTTTAGGGATTGTTTAGTATTTTTTGTCAGATTTTATGATTTTTCGGGATTTTGAGGGGTTTTAGGTTTTTTATCATTTTTTAGTTTTTGGGTTTTTAGGGGTTTTATGTGTTTTTATGTTTTTATGTTTTTCATTTGGTTTTCATGGTTTTTTAGTGTTTTTATGTTTTTAGGTATTTTAGGGTCTATTAGATTTTTGGGTTTTTAGGGATTTTGGGTGTTTTTTGAGTATTTAAGGATTTTGGGTTTTTTATGGTTCTTTTTAGTGTTTTGGGAGTTTTTGGTTTATAAATTTTTCTAGAGGTTTGTAATAATTCATTATATTAAAGTGTTATATATTTTTAGTGTTTTTATTGGTTTTATGAGTTTTTAGGGTTTTAAAGGTTTTTAGGGGTTTTATGGTTTTTAGGAGTTTTAGGGGTTTAGTGTCTTTTTAGGGTGTTTTATAGTTTTTAGTATTTTTAGGTTTTTTCGGATTTTAAGTGTTTTTTGGTTCCATAGTTTTATTATGGGTTTTTATTGGTTTTTTTAATTTTTAGGGATTTTTAGGCATTTTCGGGATTTTTATTATTTTTAGGGTTTTTAAGAATTTTAAGGGTGTCCGGTTTTTTTAGAGTTTCTAGTGTTTTTTACATGTTTAGGGGGTTTTTTTATTTTTAGGTTTTTAAGGTTTTGTTGGATTTTTCATGGTTTTTAGGGTTTCTTACATATTTAGGTATTTTTTAGGGGTTTATAGTATTTTTATAGTTTTAGGGATTTTGGAGATTTTGAGAGTTTTAGGGGGTTTTTTTAGGGTTTTAAGGTTTTTTTTATTATTTTTGGATTTCTGATGTTTTTTTGGGTTTTATAGTTTTCATTGTTTTATAGTTGTTAGTGTTTTGAATATTTTTTTTATCTTTTTATGGTTTTTATTGTTTTTAAGGGTTTTAGGGTCTTTTGGGGATTTAAAATTTTTATATTTTTTTTCTCTTTTTACACGTTTCTATGTTTTTAAGGGTTTCATAGGTTTTTTAGGGTTTATAAGAATTTTTAAAATATTATATATTTTTCTTATTTTTATGGCCTTTAGGGGTTTTTGATATTTTTAGGGTTTTATGGATTTTATGGTTGTTGTTTTTTTTGTGTTTTGATTTTTTTTGATTTTTAGGGGTTTTAAGTATTTTAATGTTTTTATGTTTTTCATATGGGTTTTCGGGGATTTTTTGGATTTTTTCTTTTTGATTAATTATTAGGGATTTTTACGTTTTTTAGGGTTTTTAGTGATTTTGAGGGGTTTTGGGTTTTTAGGGGTTTTAGTTATTTTGAGGGTTTTTAGGGTTTTTTAGGGTTTTTAGGGTTCATTTTTTTTTGGGATTCTAGGTTTATATTCTATTTTTTTGGATTTAAGATTTTTTTGAGTTTTTTTATCATTTTAGGGGTTTAAAGGGTTTCTAGATTTTTTTAGTGGTCATAACGTTTTAAGGGTTTTAATATATTTTATGTTTTTAAGGGTTTTATGTTTTTTAGTTCTATAAGAATTTTTGGGTTTCTTGGGGTTTTACCATTTTTTATGTTTTTAGGGGTTTTAAGTGTCATAGGTTTTTAAATTCTTTTTAGGGTTTTTTTTGGGGTTTTATTAGTTTTTATGATTTTAGATATTTTTCGCCTGTTTTTATGATTTTTAGGGATTTTTGGGATTTTAAGATTTTTTAGGGTTTTATGGTTTTTAATGTTCTTTTTTAAGTGTTTTAATTCTTTTATATTTTTAAGTTGTACTTTTTACGATTTTCAGGGTTTTAAGGGTTTTTATGTTTCTAAGTATTTTTAGGGAATTTTATGATTTTTAAGGATTTTAGGGATTTTAAGGGTTTTAAGGGTTTTTAGTATTTTTCTCTTTTTATGCGTTTTTTGGGATTTTAGGGTTTTTGAGTTTTTAAGGTGTTTTATATATATATATATATTTAAATATTTCTGATCTTTAAATACTTGTTAATGTTTTTAGTTGTTTTAGGGTTTTTATGGGCTTTAGCGTTTTTATGGTTTTTAGGGGTTTTATGATTTTTAATGGATTTTGGTGTTTTTAAGGTTTTCTAGGGTTTTAGGTTTTTTATCTTGTATAGGTTTTTTAGGTTTTTAATTGTTTGTATATTTATTATGTTTTATTAGGGATTTTGAGGTGATATAGGGGTTTTTTAAATTTTATGGATTGTTAGGGATTTTTATGGTTTTTAGGGATTTTGGGGGTTTTAAGGGTTTTAGGGTTTTTATTGTTTTTAGGGTTTTTAGGGTTTTTTTGATTTTTTTTATAGGATTTTAGTGATTTTGTGGTTTTAACGTTTTCTTATTGATTTTTGGG
Organism: Viscum album; assembly: GCA_963277665.1. Classification (NCBI taxonomy): domain Eukaryota; kingdom Viridiplantae; phylum Streptophyta; class Magnoliopsida; order Santalales; family Viscaceae; genus Viscum; species Viscum album. The sequence continues at coordinate 367,789,627 of OY728121.1, forward strand.
ATTTAAGGGGTTTTTTGGGTTTTTAGGGATTTTTTTGGATTTTTATTGTTTTTTAACGCTTTCATAATTTTTTATGGTTTTAATTGGTTTTTATGGATTTTAATATTTTTATGGATTCTTTTTGGTTTTAGAGGTTGCTTTATATTTATAGTTTTTATTTTTTTATGGATTTTGTTGGTTTTTAGGGTTTTTAGGGATTTTGAGGGTTTTTAGTGTTTTTGGGGTTTTTATGGATTTTGATGGTTTTGATGGTCTTTTAGGGGTTGGTTTTTTAATTTTTTAGATATTTTTTGGGAATTTGTATGATTTTTATAGTTTTTAGGTATTTTGATTGGTTTTAGGGATTTTAGGTTTTTATGGTAATTTGGATTTTTAGAGTATTTTGATTTTTTTATAGCATTAAAGGTTTCTAGTTGTTTTTTATGGTTTTTAGGGGTTTGATGGGTTTTGGGAGTATTTATTGTTTTTTATGGGTCTTTGTGATTTTTAAGTGTTCAATGGGGTTTTTTGGGTTTTTTGGTTTTTTGGATTTTTAGCTTTTTTTTTGTTTTTGTGGTTATATGTTTTTTTAGGTTCTTAATGTTTTCTTAGTGGCTTGAAGGGTTTTTAGGGTTCTTACATTTTTTTTATATCATTAGAGTTTTTTAGTATATTTATAGTTTTTAGTGTTTTTAGGGATTTTTTGGGTTTTAGGGTTTTTATAGTTTTTAGGGTGTTTATAGTTTTTAGAAATTTTTTGGTTTTTATGGGTTCAAAGTGATCTTAGGATTTATGGTTTTATTAAGGGTTTTCAGGGTTTTTAGTAATTTTTTACGTTTTTATTGATATAAGAGTTTTTTATGATTTTTATATATTTTTGGGGATTTTGGGATTTTGGGGGGTTCTAGGGTATTTTAGGTTTTATAGGGTTTTTTTGGGTCTTTCGTGTTTGTTGTGTTTTTTAGGATTCTTTTGGGTTTTACAGTTTTTTACATTTTTAGCTGTTTTAAGGGTTTGTATATTTTTTAGTGGTTTTTATCGTTTTTAGGTATTTTAAGGATTTTAGGTGGTCTTTTCATTTTAGGGGTTTTACAGTTATAGGGTCTTTTAGGGGTTTAAGGTTTTTTGAGTTTTTTAGGTTTTTTTGGTTTTATGTTTTTTGAGTTTTTAATATTTTCTAAATGTATTTTATGGGTTTTGGGGGGTATTTTATGTTTTTAGGGATTTTTAAGAGTTTTTTATTTTTTTTTTGGTTTTTGGGTTTTTGGTTTTTTTGGGATTTTGAGGGGTTTTGGGATTTTTTAAGTTTTTATGCTATTTATGGTTTTTTGTTTTTTAGGGTATTTTAGTTTTTTAGAATATTTTTGAGTTTTTAGAGTGCTTAAACATTTTTAGGGGTTTAATGTGTTCTTATAAAATTTTGTGGTTTTTATGTTTTTTATTAGTTTTATGGGTTTTTAAGGTTTTTATGTTTTTTCATGGGTTTAGTGGTTTTTACTATTTTTATGTTTTTTAGGAGTTTTATGTGTTTTTAGGTTTTTATTGTTTTGTTAATGTTTTAACTTGGTTTTTAGGATTTTTATGTTTTTATAGATTTTAGGTATTTTTTTTTATTTTTACAATTTTAATAGTTTTTAGGGATTTTGTGGGATTTTTGGGTTTTTTATTGTCTTTTTGGGTTTTATAGTTTTTTGGGGGTTTTGGGTTTTTTAGTTTTTTATTTATTTATATTTTTTTATCATTTTTAGGGTTTTAAAGGGTTTTTAGATTTTTAGAGGTTCCATCATGGTTTTTTGGTTTTCATTGTTTTTTATGGTTTTAGGTGTTTTAATATTTTTTTGGGCTTTAGTGTTTTTCAGATCTTATAGTGTTTTTAGCATTTTTTTAGATTTTTAGGGGTTATAGTTGTTTTAACTTTTTAAGGTTTTATCAGTATTTTTCTGCTTTTTTATGGTTTTTTACATTTTTAGTGATTTTTAGGGATTTTTTAGGATTTATTTGGATATTTAGGGTTTTTAGTGATTTTGAGAGTTCTAGGGGATTTGGGTTTTTTGGGTTTTTATGGTTTTTAGCATTTCATATTTTTTGATGTGGTTTAAGATTTTTTAGGTGTTTATGGTTTTCTATGGGATTTTAATGGTTTAATGGTTTTTTTATTTTTTGGGATTTTTAGGGATTTTTTTTAGGATCATTTGGTTTTCTATTGTTTTTAGAGATTTTTAGGGTGTTTTGGGTTTTTAAGGATTCTATGTTTTTTGTTTTTTAGGGTTTTTTATTTATTAATGGTTTTTTGAGTTTTTTAAAAAATGAGGGGTTTAAAATGTTTTTAAAGTTTTAATGTTTTTTTACGGTTTATATAGGTTTTTAGGTACTTTAAAGCATTTAGGGGTTTTTATGGTTTTTAGTGTTTTAGGGGTTTTTTGGGGGTTTTTTTATCATTTTTTAGGTTTTTTAAGAGTTTAATGTTATTTATGTTTTTAAGGTATTATTAGGTGTTGTTCACAGTTTTTAGTGGTTTTTAGATTTTTATGTATTTTTAGGGTGGTTTGGATTATGATGGAAATTCAGGATTTTGAGGTTTTTTGAGTTTTTTGGTTTTTTATGGGTTTTTAGGGGTTTTTCTATCCTTTTTAGGTTTTTTAGGGGTTCTATTTTTTTTTTTAGTTTTTAATGTTTTTTTCGAGTTTTTTATATTTATGGGGATTTTTTGGTCTTTTTTTTATATTTTTATGGTTTTTAGGGTATCTTGGGTTTTTATGGTTTTTGGGTTTTTAGTTTTTTTGGATTTTTAGGGGATGTAAGTGTTTTTAGATTTCTATGGTTTCCTTAGGTTTTTTATTCGTTTTAGGGGTTTTTTTTTATTTTTTTGGTTTTTATGTTTTTTTTAGTTTTTAAAGGGTTTATGGGTTTTTAGACTTTTAAATGTTTTTATGGGTTGAAAGGATTTTTAGAGTTTTTAGTGGGTATGATTATTTTTTATTAGTTTTTAGGGTCTTTAGGGTTTTAAAGGTTTTTATGCGCTTTTATGGTTTATAGGGATTAGGGTTTTTAGTATTTTATAAAATTTTAGGGGTTTTATGTTTTTTAGGTTTTTAATGATTATGTAGGGTTTTTTCAGGGTTTTTTACATTTCTAGGTATTTTTAGGATTTTTAGGATGTTTTTTGTTTTTTAGGGTTTTTAGAGATTTTTATGGGTTTAGGGTTTTAGGGGTATTTTTTAATTTTTTGGTTTTTTGGGTTTTTTTTTATTTTTGTAAGGTTTTAAGGTTTTTATTGTCTTTTAATGTTTTAGGGGTTAAAAGAGGTTTGAGGGTTTTTAGTGGGGTTTTAGGGTTTTATGGTTTTTTAGGAGTTTTAAGATTTTTTTGGGATTTTATGGTTTTTAGGGGTGTTAGGGTTTTTAATTTCTTTAATGGTTTTTAGCATTTTTATGTTTTATATGGGTTTTATCATTTTTTGGTTTTTAAGTTTTTATTAAGGGTTTTCAAGGATTTTAGGGGTTTAGGTTTTAAATGATATTTAAGGTTTTTATGGATTTGTAGGTTTTTATGGTTTTTAGTGATTTGTGGTGGGGGTTATTTGGGTATCTTAGTGTTTTTAATGTTTTTTAGTTTTTAGGTATGTTTAGTATTTTTAGTTTTTAATATTTTCTTATGGGTATTAAGGGTCTTTAGGGGTTTTTATGTTTTTATGTTTTTTTGGGTTTTTTTAAAAATTTTATTTTTTTGTAGGGTTTTGTGGAATTTGAGGGTTTTATGTTTTTTAGGGATTACTTGATTTTCTGGGGGTTTTAGGGGGTTTTATGTTATTAGGATTTTAAATGTTTTCTGTGTTCTTTGACATTTTTATGGTTTAAAAAATTATATTCTTTAGTTATTTTTTATGGTTTTAATGTATTTTAGGGTCTTTACGGTCTTTAGTGGGACTAATGTTTTTCTGCTGTTTATGGTTTTTATGGCTTTTAATGTTTTTAAGATGTTCAGTGGTTTTATGTGTTTTATGTTTTTTAATGTCTTCTATGGGGTTTTTTATGGTTTCAAGGTTTCTATGTCATTTAGTGATTTTTAGTGATTTTCTATAATTTTTATTGTGTTTAGGATATTTTCGGATTTGTATAGTTTTTACCATTTTTAGAGTTTTTTAAGGTTTTTTAGGGTTCTTCTTGGTTTTTAGTGGTTTTTTAGGTTTTTCAGTGTTTTGAGGATTTTATATTTTTAAAATTTTAATGGTTTTAAAGGGTTTTTGGAGTTTTTAGTGGTTTTAGGGTTTTAATGTGCTTTATAGTCTTTAAGGATTTTAGGGGATTTTATGTTTTTTAGGGGTTTTATGGTTTTGAGGGTATTTTATGATTTTTATCATTTTTAGGGTTTTTACTAGTTTTTATGATTTTTTAGGGTTCTTATGATTTAAGATATTTTGAGGGTTTTTTTAGGATTTCTTAGGTATTTTGGATTTTTTGGGATTTTGAGGGTTTTTCCGTTTTGTAGTGTTTTAGGGTTTGTATTTTTTTTAATGTTTTAAGGGTTTTTAGGTGTTTAAAGTGATTTTATGTTTTTATTTTTTTCTTAAGGGATTTTATGATTTTATAGGTTTTTACATTCTTTGGGAATTTTAGGGAATTTTTTGGATTTTAATTGGTTTTTAGGTATTTTGAGGTGTTTTATGGGTTTTATGGGTTTGTTTGGGTTTTTGGATTTTTTGAGTTTTTTATTTTTTTTAGCAGTTTAAAGGGAATTTATATTTTTATGTATTTTATGGGTTTTTGTGTTTTTAAGGTTTTTTGCTGGTTTTAAATTTTTTGGGATTTTTAGTGATTTTATGGCCTTATTAGGGTTTTTGGGGTTTTTAGTATTTTTAGGTTTTTAGGGATTTTAAGTGTTTTATGGGTTTTAAGGATTTATTTGGGATTTTCAAGGTTTTTAGAGCTTTTTATAATTTTAGGGATTCTTAGTTCCTTTTTAGGGTTTTCATTGGTTTTAGGATTCTTTTGGATTTTAATGTTTTTTAGGGTTTTATAGTTTTATTTTTTTTGTTTTTAGGGTTTCTTTTTCTGATTTTTTTTATTATTTTAAGGATTTTTAGAGTTTTTAAAAAAATTAGGGGTTTAAAGGATTTTTAGAATGATTAGTGGTTTTTCAGGATTTACACATTTTTAGGTTTTTCTAAGATGTTTATCGGATTCATGGTTTTTTGGGGTTTTATGGTTCTTAATGACTTTTAAGGTTTTTAGAATTTTTTAGATTTTTAGGGGTTTTATGTATTTTTACAAGTTTAGGGTTTTATTATATTGTTTCTGGGTTTCTATGGTTTTTTACATTTTTACGGATTTTATGGATTCTTTAGTATTTTTATGGTTTTTAGGTTATTTGGGATTTTTGGGATTTTTTTGGGTTTCTTGGGGTTTTGGGGGTTTTATATTTTTTATTTTTTGAGGGATGTTATAACTTTTTTGGTTTTTAAGGTTTTCATAGAGCTTTATAGGGTTTTCAAGGGTTTTGACATTTTTAGGTATTTTTTGGATTTTTTATGATTTTTATGATTTTTATAGATTTTGAGGGATTTTAGGGTATTCAGGTTTTTTTGGATTTTAGGGTTTTCTGAGTTATTAGGGTTTTTAAGTGTGTTTGGAGTTTTCTATTGTTTTTAAGGGATTCAAGGGTTTTTAGAGTTTTTAGTGGTTTTAGGGTTTTTTTGGGGTTTTAGGGTGTTATGGTTTTATGGGATTCTAGGATTTTATAGGTTTTTTGAGTTTTAGGGATTTTTATGGTTTTTAGGGTTTTCGTTTCCTAAGGTGTTGTAAGTGTCTCTCGTTTTCCAACATTTTCTTAGGGGTTTTATGGGTGTTTTGGTATTTTTCAGATATTTTGAGGGATTTTTTATGATTTTTATGGTATTTAAACATTTTATGAGTTTTAGGGTTTTAAGGGTGTTTTAGGATTTTAGGGTTTTTAGGTTTTTAGGATTTTTTGTGTTTTTAGGGGTTTTATGTGTTTTTAGGTTTTTAATTTATTCTAATGGGTTTTCAGGGATTTGTTTTTTAATTTTTATGGATTTTTAATGATTTTTAAAAAATTTATGGTTCTTAGGGGTTTTAGGATTTTGGGGTGTTTTTAGATTTTTGGGTTTTTTTGGATTTTAGGGTTTTTTGGTTTTTTGGAATTTTTTGGTTTTTAAGGGTTTTTTGAGTTTTTTTAGGGTTTTTAAGGTTTTTAGAGTTTTTAATGTTTTTATTTGTTTAAGGAGTTTTTATAGTATGTAGTAGTTTTAAGGGGTTTTATGGGTTTTATGGTATTTTATGGTTTTAGGTGGTTTATAGTTGTAGAATTTTTACGGTTTTTAAGGTTTTCTTGGGATTTTAAAAGTTTTTTAGATTTTATGGATTCTAATTTATTTTTAGGATATTTATGGGTTTTCTATATTATTAAGTAGTTTGAGGGTTTTGAGGGTTTTTTGGGGTATTTAGTTTTTTTTTGTATTAATGTTTTTTAGAGTTTTTTTATAAAAAAACAAGGGTTTAAATGTTTTTTAGATATTTTAGGGTTTTATGGTAACGATGGGTTGTAATTTTTTATTCCCTTTAAGTGTTGTTATGGTTTTTAGAGGTTTTAGACTTTTTAGGGTCTTTTGAGGTTTTTATCCTTTTTAGGGAGTTTTTGGGAATTTTTAATATTTTTATGTGTTTTTAGGGTTTTCATGGATTTTGATGGGTTTTAGGCTTTTTAGGGTTTCTTATGGTTTTTATAGTTTTTTACTTTTTGTTTGGGTTTTTAGTTTTTTTTGGTTTTTACGGTTTTCTTAGGGATTTTTAGGGTTTAAGGTTTTAATATGTTTATGGATTTTTTGGGATGTTTTGGATTTGTATGGATTGTTATGGGTTTTTTGGTTTCTTTGGTTTTTTAGTGTTTTTAGATATTTTTAGGGGGTTTACGATTTTTTTTGGTTTTTATGGTTTTTATTTTGTTAGGATTTTTACCGGTTTTTTAATTTTTTTAATGTTTTTATGCGTTCAAAGGGTTTTTATACTTTTCAGTGGTTTTAGGGTGTTTAAGGGTTTTTTGGGGGTTTTGGGTTTTTGGGGTTTTGGGGTTTTTTTTTGTTTTTTAGGTTTTTTAGGGTTTTTAGAATTCTTTATGTTTTTATGCGTTTTAAGAGTTCAATGGTTTTAATGTTTTTCTTAGAGGTTTTGGGTTTTTTATATTTCATTAGATTTTTATAGACTTTTTAAATTTGTAGTTTTTTTCTAGGGTTTTTATGGATTTTAAGGGTTTTAGAGTTTTTTAGGTTTTTAGGGTTTTTATGGGTTTTTTTTATTTTTCTTTGATTTTTTTAGGGTTTTTATGTTATTTTTATTTTGTTAGTTAAAATTGGGGATAAATATTTTTAGAGTTTTTAGTAGATTTTAAGATTTTTTTAAGGTTTTTAGGGCTTTATGGTTTCAATGGATTTTAGGTGTTTTCAAAATTGTAGGAATTTTTAGTTCATTTTTAGATTTTTATGGGTTTTAGGGTTTTAAGATATTTTCAGGGTTTATGGTTTTTAGGTGTTTTATGGTTTTTTAAGGATTGTATCATTTTTTGGTTTTATATTTCTTTTTAATATTTTTTTATTTTCTTAATATTTCTCACTATTTTTATGGTTTCTAATTTTTTAAGGGATTTTTAGAGTTTTTTATGATTTATAAGGTTTTTTCAAATTTTTTGGGATTTTGAGGGGTTTGGGGTTTTTAGGGGTTTTAATATTTTAAGTGTTTTTTACGTTTTTAGGGGTTAAGAGTGTTATTAGATTTTCAAGTGGGTTTTCAGGTTTTTAGTGGTATTAGTGTTCTTAGATGTTTATAGGGGTTTTGTGGATTTTAGGTTTTTAGGGGTTTTAGGGTCATTATTGTTTTTAGTTTTTCCAGGGAATTTACCTATTTTTCGGTTTTTAGATTTTTTTTAATGTTTTTAGAGGTTTAAGGGGTTTTTATATTTTTTAGTGGATTTGGGGGTTTTATGGGGTTTTAGGCATTTTACCATTTATTAAATATTTTATGGGTTTAAAGTGTTTTTTGGTTTTTAAGGTTTTCTTAGGGTGTTTGGGGATTTTATCGTTTTTTATGTTTTTATGGATTTATAGGGATTTTTTTATATTTTTTTTGGGTTGTTTGGGTGTTTTGGTATTGGATGGTTTTTTGGGGTTTTCAATTTTTTTAGGGGTTTTCACGTTTTTCAGGTTTTATGGGTTTTAAGTGTTTTCATGTTTTAGGGTTTTCTTATGGTTTTTTAGGTTTTTTATTTTTTTTTGAATTTTTATGGGGTTATAGGATTTTTATAAATTTTAGGGTTTTTGATGGTTTTTAGGGATTTTATAGATTTTAAGGGTTTTGTGGTATTTTAGAGCTTATTGGAATTTTTTTGAGTTCTTTAGCATTTTAACGTTTTTAGAGGATTTTAATTTTTTATGGGATTTTGACTTTTTAGTGGTTTCCCGTTTTTTTGGGTTTTAGGTTTTTTATTGTTTTTATGGATTTGAATGGGGGGTTTAGGGTTTTTAGGTATTGTTAGGGTTTTGCGTTTTCTATGTTCTTTAGTGGTTTTATGTGTTTTTAGGTTTTTAATATTTTCTTATGATTTTTCATGGTTTTTATGGATTTTTTGTTTTTAAGGATTTAATCTGATTCTATAGAATTTTTATGGTTTCTAGGGGTTTTAGGGATTTTAAAGGTTTTTAGGGGTTTAGGTGTTCACTTTTTTTGGGGGTTTTAGGATTTTTTTTCTATTAAGGGGATTTATGTTTTTATTGATTTTTTTTATCATTTTAAGAGTTTTAAAGGGTTCATTTAGTTTTTAGTGGTTTTTATGATTTCTGTGGTTTTTATGGCCTTTTATGGACAACATAAGTTTTTTATGTTTTTTGGGGGTTTAAGTGTCTTTAGGTTTTTAATGTTTTCTTGTGGGCTTTCAGGGTTTTACGGTTTTTTACATTTTTTTGGGATTTTTAGGATTTTTATGGTTTTTAGGGATTTTGAGGGGTTGTAGGATTTTTTATGAAATTTGGTTTTTTAGTTTTTTAAAGGGTTTTTATGAATTTTAGGGTTCTAAGTGTTTTTATGTTTTTAAGGTGATCTTTCAATTTTTCAGGTTTTTTATGGTTTTTTCATTTTTATGGATTTTTATAAATTTTTAGTATTTGTATGGTTATTTAGGGTTTTTAGGATTTCAGGGATTTTAGAGTTTTAGGAATTTTATGGTTCTTTAGGGGTTTTACGTGTTTTTTGTGTATTTAGGGTTTTAAAGGGGTTTAGATTTTTTTAATTCTTTTAGGTGATTAATGTTTTTTTATAGTTTTTAGTGATTTTGTATTTTTTATGGATTTTCAGTGTTTTCAAAAGGTTTTTAGGGGTTTATTGTCTTTAGGGTGGTAGGGTTTTTAGGTTTTTTTGGGGGGTTTTAGGTTTTCAATGTTTATGTATTTTTTAGGGGTTTTAAGTGTTTTTAGGTTTTTGGATTTTTCTATAATTAAGAGTTTTTAGGTATTTTTATAATTTTTATGGGAATTTAGGGTTTTTAGGGTTTTTTATAATTTTTATGGTTTTTGGCCCTTTTTTTAGGGATGATTTTTATTTTATAGGGATTTATGATTTTTTTGAGTATTTTAATGTTTTTATGGTTTTTATAGTATTTCGTGGGTTTTAGGGTTTTTATGGTTTTTGGGGGATTTATGGTTTTTACGGGTTTTCTGGTTCTGAGGGTTTTTATTTTTTATAGTATTATATGCATTCATTGAAATGACTTCCCACTGAGAGTTCATAATTAATTTTGAGTAATGATTTATGATTTGGGGAAATGTGTTATTTTTTTAAAATAGTAAAAAATGTTTTGATTTTTAAAATCATGGTATAATTTTATAAAATGATTTTAAAGAGGAAATTGTTGAATTTTGGAAATCTGTGTTGGGATATCTGTTATGTTGTAAATTTGAAATTTCTAATCCTACAATTTCCAGAGAGAGACACTAAATAGAGTTTTGTTTTGGTTATAGTGAATTTCACTAGGTAGGCGTTGTAGAAACCAACCTGAAGAGGCTACTAAGAATGTAGTTTCTCATGATCCATGGGTGAATCAATAGTTGGTTTGGAGTATTGTCCATTTATTTCAGGTTGTGGATAGAGGGAATAGAAATAGTGATACAAGGCAAGTGGACCAGTCAGTTAAGTTCCAAAAGTTGGATCCACCCATATTTTGGGGTCATTTAGAATTGGAAAAAGAAAATGTGTGGCTAAATACGATGAATAGAATCATTTATTTTCTTGGAACACTAGTTGAGCTGAATCATTATTTGGAAACATATATTCTGTAAGATCTTGAAAGTCAGTTGTGAGGAATAGTAGTTCAATCCAAATCGGACTAAGTAATGATATGGGAATATTTTGAATATTTTTTAACAAAAAATTCTATCCTCATACATTATAGACTGTAAGAACAATAGAATTTTTCAGTTTTAAGTAAGAGAACCTCATAATGACAGAGTATGTGGCTAAATTTATGAATTTTTTTTTTGCACCCAAATTTCACTAATAAATAATATTCCTTTAACAACACTGACCTTTATCAGTGTTGGAAAAAATAACGGATAAAAGATACATTAAATAATCACTTTTTTAACACTGATAAATGGTACCCTTTCTTATAACTTTTTGTAGATCTGATAAAGGGTAAAATTTATCAGTTCTTTAATTTAGCACTGATAAAAGGTACCCTTTATCATCACTTTATTTTTAGTAGTGATAAAGGGTACCCTTTATCAGTGCTTTATTTTTAGTGCTGATAAAGGGTATCCTTTATGAGCACTTTTTTATCACTGCTAAAGGTCCTGAATAAAATGAAATAACTAAAAAATAAAAAATAAAAATTAGCAAATTAAAAAATATATTAAATTTTTATTAATTAAATAATAATTAATAAAAATGAATAAATTTAACATATATATATATATATAAATTATAAATACTAATACATAATATATATTAAATATATAGATATGTAAAATGAATCAAATGAAAAAATTAGAATAATAAAAATTAAAAATGAGTACATTAAGAAAAATATTAAGCATTTTATTAATTAAATAATTATTGATAAAAATGAAAATATTTAATATATTTATATATCTATATATATTATAAATATTAATAAATAGTATATATTAAATATAGATATATAAAATGAAAAAAAAATATAATATTTAAACAAAAAAAATTAAAAATGAATGAATTTAAATAATTAAACAAAAAATTAAAAATGAATAAATCGTAATGATTAACCAAAAAATTAAAAATGAATAAATTGATTTTTTTTAAAAAATTAGTAATTAAAAAATTATTAATGAAAATGAATACAATTATTATATATATATATATATATATTAAATATAAATAGCAATAAATAATATATATTAAATATGAATATAGAAAATGAAAGAAATGTAATAATTAAAAACAAATTAATATCTTTTTCAATTTAATGGTTTTTATACATAATAATTCATTAAGATATTTAATATAGAAATATATTCATATATATATATATATATATTTGATTTCATATAATATTTCCTAAAATATGATTTATATAACTCAAAATATTTATGTTTAACATTAAATAAGTCATATATTAGTTAAGAATGGTTTATAATTAAAAATTAATATTAATTAAAAATGATGACTAATTCCCTCGAGTAATGTACATAATTAAATTTCTTTTTATTTTTAAATTTAAAATATAGAATTTGTGTTACATTGGTTTCACATACATATACATAATTAATAAATTTTTATATACAACGCACACACAAATATTAATGTAACTAATGAAATCTTATATAGGAACACATACACCTAATATTTATATAATTCCTTCAAATTTTAGAAATAATTTTAGAATTTCATTATAAAATTATACATTTAATATATTATATCTTTAATTGATAAAGTATATTTCTTTATTTTTAATATTCTTACAGTTAGGTATTAATTCATTTTTAATATTTTTTAATATTTATTTTGTTATTTTTTTGGAATCTGATCATTTTTTATTATTTATTAATATATATTTATTTACTATCTTTAAATATTTTCAATATGTATTCATATTTATTTCAATATAAATCCATATTTTTTTATAATTTTTTTAATTAATAAAACATATATATTTTTCAATATTTTTAAAGTGTATGTATTTTTAATTATTCAATTTCACTTATTTTTAATACGCATGCATTTAGGATTTTATATTCATTAATAATGCTAAAAATATTTTTTAAAATATTTTTAAATAAATATATTTATAAATTTATATATTTATAAGAATAATAAATAAATATTATTTTTTAATAAGTATTTATATAATTATATACATATTTAATTTATTATAAAATAATACTAAATTTATTTAAATAATTAATATATTCACTATATTTATATATATTTATTAAATATATATAATTATATAAATATATATAATGATATAAATATATAAATATATAAATATATATAATGCTATAAATTTATAATTATAAATAAATAATTATATATTTAAATAATTATAAAATTATAATCAATATATTTATTATATTTAAATTTATATTTATATTTATTTATTAAATATATATAACTTTATAAATATATATAATGATATAAATATATTTATAATTATGAAATTATAATAAATATATTAAAATAATGAATATATTTACAATATTTATATTTATATTAAATTTATATATAATGATATAAATATATTAACAATTATAAATAAATAATTATAAATATATTTACAAATATATTTATAAAATCATGTTTACTATATTTATAAAATTATATATTTATAATTATAAATACAAAAATAATTTTTTTAAAAAGTATTTATTTAATTATAAATAAATAATTATATATTTAAAAATTATAAAATTATTTTAAGTAAACATATAATTAAATAAAAAAATTATTTATAATTATAATTTTAAATCTTTAATCAGCACTCATGTTTTAGCACTGATAAAGATAGATTTTATCAACACTTTTTTATCACTGATAAAGATAGAGTTTCATTAGCACTAAAGAAGCACATATAAAAGCACTGATAAAAGGAATTTTTATCGGTGCTAAAAAAGTAAAGATATATTTATCAGTGCTAAAAAAGCATTGATATCTTTATTATCACTTTTTTGGAATTAGGTATAAAATTGTCCCTAATCTTTTAAGGAACCCTAACTAGTCGCAACTAATCATAATATCTTATGCTTTCCTGGTAAGCCACTACTTTCGTCGCGCATCCTCGTCGAATCCAGGCTTGAATCAAGGATCTAATCAAGGCTCGAACAAATCCAAGGCATGAATCCAAGGCTCGAACAAATTGAAGCTCGAATGAATCCAAGTCTCAAATGAATTTAAGCTTTAGTGATATCTATACTTTATTTAGGGTGAATAGATCTTCAATCAAAGGTATGTTAATTTTTATTCTCCTCACTCATTGATTTCTTGTTTGGTGATTTTTTTTTTTTGCATTTTTTGTGTTCATTATATCTTAATATTCATTATCCATTATTTCCTTCCCTTTTAGAATGAATTTTTAATTGTATATTTCTATGATTTCATGTTTTTATTAACCCATTAAGGGATTTTCTTGCTTCCTTGTAGTGTATTAAGACTTCCACACACTGATTTCATCCATTCTGGTAGGTGGATTCATTCACTTTCCTCTAAATGTGGAACCATAAATGCTTATATCTTTTAAATAGATGTTTTTATCTGAAGTAAATTATATTATATTTATCCATAATGGGGTTATGAATTTATAAGTGACTTTATTAGGTTTTCATTAACATCAAATGAGCTTTTATTAGGTTAAAATGTTTTTAACTTCTTACCACGAATATAAGGCACACAAAGTGTTTTTTAAAATACCTCCCATGGGTTTTATTAAATAAATAAAAATGGGTTTCATGTAGTGATTTATTATGATTTATAATTAATTACCATTCTGTTTTGATCAAGGTTTTCTATGAATTTGATTGTGTTTGGCTAATTTTCAATATGATTTTTTACATTAGGAAATAACAACGAAGTGTTGTTTCCTTTCATTATTTTAAATGTTTTGGATGTGTTTTAAATGGAAGTATTGATGTATTTATCATATTTTCAAATTAAGTAATCTATGTTTAATATTTTTTACCAATTAGATTATTATTTTTCATTATATACACCCATTATGTTAATCCCCTTGTTCATTCATAAATGAAAAATTGTTTGTTATAGTAATATGTATTGATAATTGGTCATTTATATCATTATATTGTTTATGTCATTATGAAGGGGGTTTTTGATTAAAGGGTGTTTGATGGTTTGAGTGGGTTTAGATTTGTGGAAGTATTTTAATAATTATTTTTATTATATTAATATGTTTCATATTGTATTGTTCACATCCACTTACTTGTCATGAGAAACTTCAGGTAGCTTGGCGAAAGATTTAGGGATGAGTATTGTACTATTATATGATCACGTTCTTCACTAAATAGTTCATTTTAAGTGTTTGATACAATTTATCTATATTTTTTCAGAAATATCCATTGATATATATTTTATAAATTGATCTACAAGGTTCTTACATGATTTTACATAAAAAAAATATTATGGTGCCATTTTATAATAATTGTATCACATATCATGTCTAAAAGTAATATATTTAGACTTTTCATTATACATGAAACTATAATCTTCTAACATTGTCGCTTAACTACCATAATTAATGTAAGTACGAGGCACTAAAATATTACCTAAGAAAATTTACATTAATAAGTTTATGATTCTTTTTCCATTATACATGTTGTTAAAGTACTAGATTCTGAATCTAATGTTGAATGTTAAATGCCAATATATTTCCCACCTCATAAATGTAAAAATATCTAAGATTAAATATACATCCAAATTATCATTGATTATCTCCCAAAATAGTATTTCAATATGAATAAGTGCATAATTGATGTATTCAGGTAATAATTATAAAATAATCTAAAAAATAAATTTTTTTAATAGAAAACATATTCAAATTATAAATTTTAAATGATACATTCTAGAATTAATAGAATATGAATGAATTTAAAAAACCCAAAATGTGATATTGGGTTTTTTATACTAAATCCCATACATTAAAGAACAAACTTCACTAGAATGTTCATGTTTTGATATATCTAAGTCTCTATTAATAAAAATTCTAACACTTGAGTCAAATAGAAAATTTAAATCCTTAAAACTAATAAGATCAAATGTATTCAACATATTCACAATATAATGATACTAACATATATAATAACCCTCACAATGTATTATAACTTTAATAATTAGTAAGTTTCTATTATTCAATTTTTTTTTTCATTTTAATCATGGAGGATAAATATTTCCTCATCTCATTAATACTAGTCATGTTTTTATAAAAAAAATAATATTCCATTGATATAAATAAATATAATAACTTATTATTATTTTATAAACATTAAAAATTTAAAAATTTTGACACTATTTTGTAAAAATACGTTAGATAAAATAATATTATCATACTTCTCATGTTTTTTGGGTGTTTCTTTAAGACCATAAGTATATTTAACTAATTTAAATAATTTCTTTAAAATATATTATATTGAAAACCTTCATATTATTCCACTTAATTTTTTATTTAAATTTAAATTTTAAAATATAGTTTTAACACCCTCTTAATGAACCCACAAATGATTTATCTAATTAAATGGAAAATAATATCCTTATATTCATAATTAGAAATAAATGTGTATAAGTATAAAAAATAATAAATCCATTCCATTTTTTAAAAGCTTGGATTACTAATACAATATAAAAAACATGAATGTTATCATTTGGGTCATACATTCTTCTAAATACACATTTACAACCAATAGTATTTATATATCTTAGTAAATTTTTAAATATAGAAGTATTATTTCTCATAATAGAAGTTATTTCATTATTAAATGATTTTTTCTAGAACACACAATATTTTGAATACAATGCTTATTTTTATAACTTGATATCTTCATATATGGTTAGCTCCATAGGATATTTTTTCAGAATATTGTTATACTAGTCTTTATCAATAATAAAAATTAAGGACATTAAATATATGAATTCGTGAAATGAATGTTTTTTCTTTCTAAGTCATGTAATCCATTTAGGTTCAAATCAAGAATCATTTTTATTCTCCTCCATTATATCAAAAATATTTGAAACAATAGATCTATTGATATGATGTATAATTTTATTTTAATTATCTTTATAACATATATTCTTAAAAAATTATTTATCTATAGATTCAAAAATGACATTAGCTTCTATGTGCATTATTCAATATGATTTATTATTATTTTCCATAGGAAAAAACTTATTTAAATATTTTAGTTTCAATTTTAGTTATTTTAGGAATCAAAACTCTAAAAAATGATAAGGATCCCCATTATTTAAGACAAGAAAGGTTTGGTTTCATCCCCATAATCTTCATCTCCCAAACAATTATTATTACATTTTTTTTCTTAAGACTCACCCATATCTCTTCTATTTTTCCTGAACTACTCTAAGAATTAGTCATAAAAATTTATCACTAGTTCCCAGTATTTGATGACTACTTCTCAGAGTAGTTCAAGAAACATATGTGTATGTCCATAAGATATATGGTATGAGTCTTCAGAAAAAATGAAATAATAACTATTTAGGAGATAAAGATGAAGAGTATAACCATTATCTATAACATTCACCTTTTGATGAATTCAAAGGATAAAACCTACTATAGTAGGGAAATTATTTTCTTGAATTCAATAACCAATTTCCTTCAAATAATACTATAATTATTTGAAACAATCAAATTTTTTATTCCCCTTTTTAAAATTATCAATAACTTTCACCTTTGAAAATGAATATATTATGTGTATTTATTTATTTATAATTAAAATTGATTATTTTATAAACCTAATAGGGTTGATATGAATCGAACATGGATGTATTCTAATCATTTGACAAAATAATAAAAATAAAGTGTTAAATATATCTTCATGTTTCCAATATAGCATGCATACGATCCTACTAAAATCTTTTGTCCATGTTTTCTTTATTGTTATTCAAGACAAATTATTATGAAAGAGTTGGAAGAAAATTTTATTTGTTAAAGAAAATATAAGATAAATAAATGTTATAATAAACATGGGGAAAACTGAATGTGCACTCTAATGTGGATTATATTATGGTTTATTTATCATTTGATATGAATACCAATGTAAATTATGATGGGGATCAAATGGAACAAATAACTGTGGAAATTGGAGGTGACCTTCGTGAATGATAATAGTTATTTTAGATTTTAAATTTCTATACTAGGAGGCCATTAATAACAATTTTACTAAATAAACATCATTTTTAGTTGTATTAATGTTATATAATTTGAAATCTAGAAGAGGATATAGAGACACCAGCTTTACATAACTACATGATCTTCTAAATGATATGGTACTATAAGAAAATGAACATCCTTGTAAAACATATGAAGTTAAAATAAATCTACATTCAATGGTCATTATCTCAGAAAAATACATTCTTATCCAAATGATTACATATTTTTCTCAAGGACCATGAATCACTCATAAAATGCCCTAAGTGGGATGTAGATTGATACAAGGGAAATAAATCAACTACATCAAAATTTTAATGGTATTATCCTATCATTACATAGCTTATAAAACTATATGGATGTTATGAAACCACAATAAATTTGATAAGTAATGAAGATAAAATAATAAAATATGACTACCTAGGTTATCTAGTTGATTCTCCATAATGGAATAACATTGATTACGAGTATCCTGAATTTGGAAATGATCAAATAAACATTCATCTTGCATTATCTATAGATGGAATAAATCATTTTTTTAAAAAATTATTACTCATAGTACATGGACCATCATGTTGGTAAATTATAATTTGTCTCCATGGTTATGCATGAAGAAAAAATACATTTTTTTCTCTACTTATATCTACACCATAGAAACTTGGTAATGATATTGATTTCTCTTTGGATCCATTGATCAATGATCTAAAATTGATGTCGGATACATGTGTTTCATTGTATGATTATTATAGAAGATAACAATTCACATTGAGGTCCTTATTGTATGAGATGATAAAAGAATTTACTGCTTATAGAAATGTTTGAAGATATAGAATTAAAGGAATGGTGTGTTGTCCCATTTTTAAAGAATTCACATGCTTTGTTTGGTTGAAACATTCTGCAAAGACTATGTTTTTGGGCGTCAATTTTTTCACCTCGATGAAATAATTACTAATCCTAGATGATAAAATTTTATGGGAATATCAAACTAGTTACAACACTATCTCCACTAAAAGGTGATCAAATGTTTGACAATGTAAAATATATTGACAATTTTTTTCGAAAACAATTTTTAAAAAACCTTATGAAATTAGGTTGGAAGAATAGATCAATTTTCATTGAATTTATTTATTGGAATTGTTTGATTTTCAGACATTTTATTGATGTCATTCAAGTAGAAAAAAAATTTATTTTATAGTGTTATGGGAATATTACTAAATTTTCGTGGAAAAAGAAATATGGAATCAAGGCTAAGTTGGACATTATTTTCATGGAGATAATGGAATAAATGGAAGTGGTGAAGAGAAAATGGGGGACTAAAATCACATGACTGTCATGTTTTGATGCAAGATTTGATGCTTATTTATTTTCATTTCATTTTACAAAAAAATTTATTGAATACCTTAAACAAACAATGCTTCTTTTTAAATGGCATATACAGAAATGTTATAGACCTCACAGAGTTTCCAATTATGAATAAAAAGGGTGCAGTCATATTAGGTGAATTATATATGTTCTCCACCCCATAATTCATTGATATAATAGTCCACTTGATGGTTCACATGGTTTGAGAGGTTCAACAATGTGGTTCTATCCATTATATATTGTGTTATCCCATTGAAAAGTATATGAAGATTTTGAAAGGCGATGTCAAGAATCAAATTTGATGAAAAGGTAATATTTCATAATGATATATTTTTGAATAAGCAATTGAATTCTATACTGATTACCTATCTGATGTTTACAAAATTGGTCTCGAAAATTATCATTATAGAAGACACCTTACAGGTGAATGTATTTTCATAAGTGATGTTGTTACAATTACCATCACAAAGAGGTAACAATAACACCTTTACATTTTACATAAAAGTGAAGATGTTGATCAATATGTTGAATCCCACAAAGATATTTTTTAGAGATTTGAATCCATCAAGGGTTGAAGGATGGATATCAAATACACATAATCAATAGTTTATAAGAAGGTTATGAGATTAAATTTATAATGAGTTATTGAAAAATATTAATTCAATTGTTTAATGACTTCAATGGATATATTGGGGGAAAAATACAAATGTTATATCTTACAATGGTATTGTAATAAATGGTTATAGGTTATATAAAAAATAACATGATAGTTTTATAATGATTTAAAATATTAGAGTTATTCTTATAGTGGAAGCGAGGCACATATCTGGTTCTAAGGATATAAATCCTATTTATGAAAATATTTCATATTTTGGGATTATCAAAAAAATATACAAGATCGATTATACAACATTTCAAGAATAAATTTTCTATTGGAAATGGGTTGATAATAGAAGTAAAGTGAAGGATTATGAAATGGGATTCGTGATGGTGAATTTCAATGTTGAAGGGGGAAAATGTGATCCATTCATAATGGAATCACAAGTAGTGAATGTATTTTATATCTCATATCCAAAAAAATGAATTTTTTTATTATCCTATTGGTGTCTAAAAAACTGTAGGGTCAGATTAAAATTAAATCATTGATGACACATTCATTGGGAGATCACAACCAGTTCATGTTGGTACCAATATAGACAATGTATTATACATTAGAGGGGACCAAAAATATTGGATTTTTATTCTTGGTAGATGGGATAAATCCATAAAATCTATAAAAAAAATTGTTCAATGATAAGATAATTTTTTTTAATATACTACGTTTTTCACATGATATTATATGTTCTCTATTGCATTAACATAATCAAAATTAACTATTTGACTACTCATTCAGAAAATGTATTCTATACATGATGATGTTACCAATCCTGTGAAAGAATAGACTATAAAGAAAGAAACCCTTTGAGACAATGTAAATGTAATGTTATGATATACATTCTCTATTTTACATAAAAAATTATATAATAAAATTTTTATTTATTTTCATTATTCCTTATAGAGTTCATTTATTTTGTAAATTTTTTTTCATATTTCATTCCTTTCTTAACCAAAACCTCTACCTAATTCTTATCCCTAAAATCATTTTCACCCCTATAATTTTTTCATTTATCATGTTCCTTCAAGTTCCTAATATTTCCTTTATAAGAAGGGAAAAATGTTTCCTCTACTAAATATCTGAGATAATATTGATGTTTTTAAGGTAAAATCAATTCCTATATAAGTAATTCATTATTACATATTTATGTTTAATTTTTTTCTTTTTAGTATCACTCACAAATGATTTTTTTTCTTATAAAAGTTGATTATTTTATTCGAGTTGGGTTGGTTTGTATGCAACGTTTGATTCTCATGAGATAATAGAATTTAAGGAAATAAATGAGATAATGACAACAAGGAAATGGGTTGATAATGTATACAACCATCATAAAAAGGTGAATTACAACTATTAATTTAATTAATTTTTCTCATAATTTTTACTTCTATTTATAATTTAATTTCCTTATAATTTTTATCTAATACTTAGTTTTTTCATAGATATTTTTTGATGTCATGTTTTTCTTTCAACTATCAGCAACAAGCTAGAAAATATAGAGCATGTTTTTCTGTGGGTGAAGAGGAAACCCTATACTGCTTGAAATGTGAAGTGTTTTAGGGAGCATGGAGTTTCTGTTCATTCAAAATGGAACATGTTATCTCTTTTTTGTTTTTCTAAAGATATTTGAAAGAAAAACACAAATCACATACTCAATTATGAAGAACTTTATCTAATACAAAGTGTTCTCAATATGACTTGAACTATATGTTTTTAGTTTATAGATTACAATTTAGTTCAAAACACACATCACATACTCAATATTAAGAAAACTCATTAATATTATTTTAAAATGTTAGGAAATAATTAATTAATTAATTTGAGAAGTGTAGGATTCATCCACAACACAATATGATATATGATGTTTCCAATATAACTCAAAGTTTCTATTATTAGTTAAAAATTGAAATTTTTGTTCAAAAAGTTTCTCTAATTTAAAACTAAAAAAATGAACTCATATTTCATTTATAATTTAGGAAAATGAATCATATTTAATTATTATGTGTATTACTCAGTCTCTTGTCAAATTGACAAATGATGTGACCTGTATGACTCAAAGTGTGTGTTTCTAGTTTAAAATGATATTTTAGTAAAAAACAAAAGTGGTGTACTCCAAACTATGAAAACCCATTCATATTGTCTTTATACATTAATAAATTTATCCATAATTAATTTGGTACATATAGTAATTATCCTCACCTCAATCTGATGCATGGTGTGACCAGTATGACTCTAAGTGAATCATTTTATTTAAAATTAGCATTAAATTTAGTAAAAATAAGACAACTGACATACTAAAAAATATGAAAATAAATTTATATTGTTCTCATATTTATTAAAATGATAAATAATTTAGTTGTGACATATAGGAATCATCCTAAACATAATCTGATACATGATGTGCCTAGTATCACTCAAAGTTTCCATTATCAGTATAAGATTGACATTTTATTTCACAAAGTGTCACTCATTGAAAACTATGAAAACACACTTGGAATATCCTAATAAATTATTAAAATTATTAATAATTCATTTACGACATGTAGGAATTAGTCTCATTTCAATCAGACACATTATGTGACTGGTATAACTCAAAGTGTGTGTTTCCAGTTTAGAATGACATTTTAGGAAAAAACACAAGTAAGGTACTCAAAATTGATAAAATACATTTGTATTATTTTGATACTTTAGGAAAATTATCCACAATTAATTTGATATGTTTAGGAATCATCTTCACCTCAATCTAATGTATGGTGTGAATGGAATGATTATATGTCTGTATTTTCTTTATTTAAGTTCCATTTAGTTTAAAACATGCATTAGATCTCCAAAACTAAGCAAACAAGCCTACATTGATTTCTCATAATTCTATGTTATATTAATTAATTTATTTCCTTATAATTTTTATATTATACTTATTTAGCTAATTTTCATAGAGATAATTCTTGAAGATTAACAAGAAATGATGTGACATGAAAGAATCAACAACTACACAATCTGATACACAATGTTCTTGGTATGACATAAAGTTTAGTTTAAAATTAACACTTTTTGATTAATTTATTTATTTATAGTATTACTAATGTAAGAATTATTTTATTATATAAGTGTTTTATTTTGATCAATGAGGGGTATTTTATTTGACAATAGCATGAGTCGGGGTCATGGGAAAAAGACATTAGAACATTGATGTTTTTAATTTATATGATAATTTTTACTTACACATGTAATTTTATAAGCCATTGTTTGAAATGTTGAAAATTTAGGGTTTTATCTTTTATTTTATTGTAAATTTTATTTCATTTAAATTTAATATTTTTACCCAATTTTTATACTTTCTGGTGTTTTTTCTAGTCCCATAGTGTGCTTATACAACATGTTATAGTATTACCTATTTCTACTAATAAAATGTTCTATTACAACACACTCAATTATGAACCTTTACCAGCGCTACTAAATATGCTGGTAAAGGAATCCTGTATTAGCTCTTTTCAATGCATTGATAAAGGACCCCATTATCAGTTCTTTTAGAAGCACTTCTAAAGTATCCCTTTATCAGGTCATTACATAATACTAATAAATGGGATCTTTATCAGTGATAAATACAATCAATAATAAATAGGGTATTTTATTAGTTCATTCTTTATCACTAATAAATTCATAGGGATTTTAATCATGCTCTAGTAGTGAAAACCTTTTTATAGCTGATAAAGGCCAAATATAACATTGTTAAAGGCATGTTTTGTAGTAGTGGTTGTTGCATGTTCTACCTTGAAGGAACACATTTTTTTATTGGGATTGAGGCCAAATATTTTATCAATGACTATCTTTCTTTATATATCATATTTTATATATAAGGTCATTAGATCAACTGTCACAGAAAGCGATATCTCCAGAAATAAAATTGGACTAATCAACTTAATACTTATAGGAACTTGTGGTATGTCTAATACTGGGAATAAGCTAAATACAGACACTTATTTCAAAGATTTTGGTATGACTTAGAATCAGATAGAGGGATCAGTGAATCTTCCTCTTAAACCAAATAGTACACCCGATTGTTTTTAATGTGGTTCTCTCGATAACATAAAGTGAGGTTTTAAATTACCACATAGAGAATGTCACAATTGAAATAATATGAAAAAACTATAGTGTTATTGTTGTAGTGCTCCAATGTTGGGGACTAGGGACACATATCATGCTTCTCAAGAATCATATGCTTCAATGATATGAGTGTAGTAGAATAGATTTCATCATCAATTCAATGAAATCTATAAAAATTTTAGTAATACCATGACTCCTAAACCATGGAAATATTAATAGGTTAAAAAAGAGCCAAGTACAGTGAGTAAGAAATTGTATGGAGTTGATAATGTTATTATAGATGAAAAATATAGACCTTTTATGGTGGGAGGTGTGATTATTTTAAATGAAACCCTTATGTAATGTTTATTTGATTTTGGTGTGTCACATTCGTTTTTTTATTTTCATGTCTTTGATCTTCTGGGCTTTCATGTTTAGATGATGTTATATTTTTTGAAACTTCAAACTCCTCATGGACAAAAATATTTTCAAGCCTTTGAGTGAAATAGATATTTTATGAATATCGATGGGGTTGAATTGGTTTGGTACTTATATGTTCTTAAGATGGGTGTCTATTAATAAATCTTAGGTATGTATTGGTTGACAATATTCAAAGTTCATTTTGAACTTTATACCCAAAAGTTTAGTTTTACGACTGATGAAGGTGTCATGCATCTCCTTAGAGGAAATCAGAATGTAAATATAAGGGGAGTGGGATTTTTTTCACTAGTAATTGGAATTATCTCACAGTAGTTGTTATCCATTACCTTTGTATCTCTGGATGAGATTGAGAATATCTATTTTCTAATAATTTTTAATCAGTTTCGTAATGTTTTTCCTAATATTTTCTTTGGGTTTCTACCCAGAAGGGAAGTAGTGTTTATGTTTGATCTCTTACTAAGGACCAGTCCTATCTAACTTATTTCTTATAATATGGAACTAACAGAATTAAGGGTATTGAAATTATAGTTGTAATAGTTTCAAATAAAATGGGTAATTCGACATAGTACATCTCTGTGGGAAACACTACTTCTTTTTGTGAAAAAGGAAGGTGAAACATTTAGACTTTCTATGGATTTGTGTTAGCTTAATAAAATTACAGTAAGGGATTGTATACTCTTTCTTACATTGATTAACTATCTAAATAATTGAGGGGACCCCAATGGTTCTCTTAAATTTACTTGAGTTTTGGATATTGAAAAATTCAGATTTTAAAGGGAGATATTCTAAAGACAAAGACAAATTTTAAAAGTAAATATATCTATTATGAGTATTTGGTTGTGCATTTATGTCTTATAAATGCACCTGCTATATTTGTGGGAATGATGATTCTAATATTTCAAAGGTATCACGATTATTTTTTGGTGGTATTTTTGGATGACATAATGGTGTACTTTAGGACAATGTTTGATCATGAGAAACACTTGTGGATAGTGTTGGGTATCTTCTGTGAACATCATATTACTTCCTCATGCTCAACGAGTTCATGGCAATGGCCTCTTTGTCACAGTAGCATCATGGATTCATGGACTCGATTGTCTCAATGTGCATCATTACTGGACTTTTTTTCTCCCGATTCCACATTTGCTAGATATGGCCTTCCATGTCAGCACTATGATGGTCCAATGGCTGACTTCCCACTTCCATGGTCTAAGAGTTTCTTCTTCGTATTTGGTTGTGTCCATTGGGTGGTTTGTTGTCGTCTCTTCTGGTTTCCTGGATGGTGGTGATGGGATCTAGTTTGCAGTGTGATTTCTTCCTACATGCTGGAGATTTTGATTATGGTGGCAGTGAAGGTTTAATGTTGTGAATTGGTGGCAGTTATCATTCTATGTTTTGTTTTATTTTGTATTGGCCTCAGTGGTCTAAGGTTCAAAATATTATGTAATCAGATCGTCTATATGAGACAATTCTTGATGTGGTTTAGGTCCATGAGTTTCCACTATACCTCTTCTTTCTGGAATTGGATGTTTGAGAGGGTATGGCTATGACCATTGGTAAAAGGCACGTGTTTTTTTTCACAGGACATTTATCCAATCAGAAGTGGAAGGTGGAAGATGGATTTCATAGTTTTTTATGCATGTAGGGGCTCTCCTCATGTAGTGTGTGTCATTTGGTCTTTGACTTTTGGACCACTGGGGCCTTTTGGCTTGTTTAAGTCTTTTATTTCATGGAGGTTTCCCAATTTCCCCTTAAAATGTGGGTTGTATTATCTTAATAAAAAAATTATTTTTAGTCATTTAATGAATTTTCATGACTAGCTTCACCAATGATATCTTTAACTAGGAAAAGTGTTCCATTCCAATGAGAAAATCAATTCCAAAAGTCTTTTCAAGAGATTATGTTCTTCTTAAAACAACATTAATAATGATATTTCCATAATCTGGAAAAGGATATGTGGTGTATTGTGATGCTTCTGGATTTGAGTTGGGGTTTATTCTTATTTAGATAGATCATGTTGTTTCTTATGGTTCACAACAGTTACAATTGCATGAGAAGAACTACCCAACACATTATTTGGAATTGGTTGTTGTGGTCCATTCATTGAAGACCTGTCATCTTTATCTTTTTGGAAATAAATATATTGTGTTGAAAAATCATAAGATCTTGAAACACATTTTATCATAAATATAATTGAATATAAGAAAAATAATATGGGTGGAGTATCTTTAAATTTTTGACTTTGACATAATGTATACACCTAGTTAAGGGAAATCTCTAGTAGATGTATTAACTAAAAATTCATATAATGTGTTAGTAAATGAGGCTTTAGATTAATGGTAGCTAATATTGGTTATTTCTGATAGGAACATGGATTGTGAAGATCAAGGGAGTGTTGGTGTATTATATTCCAATTTATTTTTTTTCCTTATTTGGTATAGAATGTTAAAGTGGCACAAAAATCATATTCTATATGTGTTTTTATGAGGTCAAAACTCAATTTTTGGGAGACCGTTAAGGGATGGAATATTGATATAATATCAATGTTTTTGTTTCGATATCGGATGATCCTGCCTTAGGATTTTTAGGAATAACTCCTTCATCCTTATCACCATTTGATATAGGCTGTTCATCCTATAATACAAAAGATGTATAAGGAAATAAAAGCACAATTTTTGAAGGATGGAATGAAAATAACGGTGTCTAAGTTTTTTTGGAGATAAATCACTTATCAGTAGGTTAAGGCGGAGCACTAATGAAAAGTTGGTATGTTACAATATTTACCAATACTCCTGTGTAAATTGGGGGGATATAACTATAATTTTTGTAATAGTTTAACCAAGGATGGTTCTGAAACATGATTTCATATGGGGTACAATGTATCATCTCAAAACATCATCCCATTTCATCCCTTTTCGTGAATTAAATATGGTGGAGGAATTGTCCAAAATCTATATCTGAGTTGTTGTAAAGAGGAATGGTCATCCATTCTTGATTGTATCTAACAGAAAAACTATGTTTTCATATATTTTTTGGAAATATTTTTAGAAAATCCTTGGGACACAGTTGATTATGAGAACAACTTATCATCCTCATATATATGGAAAATCATAAAGGAGAATCCAAACATTGGAATACATGATTATGGATTTTTTAATGTATTTTATTGGATCATGGTAGAAGAACATACCGTTAGTGGATTTCTATTATAACAAAAGTAAACAAGACTTGATACATATGGATCATTTTGAATCCTTTTATGAATATCCTTTTCGTTATCCACTTTTTTGGGTGGAAACTAGTGATATTTCAAGGGCTGGATCAAGCCTTGTGCAAGAGATAGTAGAGAAGATTTACTTAATCATAAAGAGGATGGAGATTACATAGAGTAATCATAAATCATATTCTTCTCCTCATCTATAGCCTTTTTCATTTTAGGGGATTGATAATGTGTTCTTGAGAATATCTCCAAGGCTTAGGCATTGTCCATTTGAGATGTAGGGCATGTTATCTCCTTGATACATAGGCCCTTTATAGATACTTGAACATGTGGGTGAGGTGGAATATCATTTTTCTTTTCCAACAAGGTTTAGTTTAGTGTATAATGTGTTTTGTGTATCTCAATTGAAGAAGTATCAACCTAGCCCTAACAATGTGATTCAATGAGATTATATTGAACTAGATCTAGATGCTATGATGGATCATGAGCTGGTACAAATTATGGATAAAAAAGATAAGTTCATTCAAGGGAAAACCATTAGTCTAGTGGAGGTTTTATTGCAATATGGTCAGATTCAGTAGGAAACATGGGAGCATGAAAAGGAAATGGCAGAGAAATGGCCAGAACACTTCTAGTAAAACTATCTTTTTATACTTTATGGTGATGGAACATACAATGGTGTGGGGAACATTTCACCCCCAATTTTAGGTACTTGATCCATTATTTATGTATTATAATTATATAAAATTGTTTGGTTATTTTTCAAGAGGTTCAAATGAGGTTTGTCATGTTTTTGAGGCTTTTATAGAGGTTAATAGTCTGAGAAAGGTTATTCTAAACTATGAAAAACATCTATGAAACTGCAGAATTGAAATAGTGGATACTAGGGAGGTTCATTATCAAGATCATGGTTTGGAAATTTTTTTTCATTCCCAGTAGAAAACGTGTAATGCTAGATAATATTGTATAACACAGTTGGTTCAAAGTTTGTCTAACAGTGCGAGACAATCCTGAAAGATTTTTTTGGATGCACCGGAATATGCGTAGTTGGTGTATCATTTTCCTAACCATACACCCTAACCGTGCACCATGGAAAAGTAGACCTGAAAATTATGGATTTAATCTTATTTACCACCTAAACCACTCTTTTTTCTTAAATAGTCCATACCGTGAATTCACCTTCCTCCTAACGCAGTAAAGATAATTCCTTTTGATCGAGGATAGATTCCTAGGTGAATCTATCTGTGTTGGAGACCCAAATTCATCGACAAGTGCTTGTTATTCATCCTTCCCCTTGGATATCTTCTCATTCCCTCTTTTGGAATCATGGATCTAGTTCATTTGAGATAGATCCATTTTTAAGTCAATCTTTATGGGATATGATTTCTTTAGGCAATGAGATCTAATTTGGAATCTTGAAGATTTAATCTAGTTTGTTAATATTGTTCTATCGTTCTTCATTTTCTCCTAAGTTTGATAGGTAAGTGGTTTCTCTATAAATTCATACCGATTAGAAGATGAATTATTAATTCTAAATTGAATTAATTGAATTAATTGTTTTTTGAAAATCATGGTGTGATTCGGTGGAGTTATCACTTGAATTATGTTTTTTTAAATCATGGAAATTGGATGGATTTTTGGAAAACCATTATTTATAATTTTAAAATTATTTTTTTAATTATGGTTGATGCATTCATGTAAATTATTTTTTGAAATTATATTATTGAAATGAGTTGATATGATTGGGTCATAGCGGTTGGTCATGAGTTGAATGGGATTGATAAGGGGTTTTAAGTACCACCATTAAAGGGATAGAGTATGGATGTGAAGTTCCATCATCATTACAAACACGAATCTTGTTTGTGATTTGTTTTAAGGATGTGTGTGGACATGGAAATTTTTATTCAAAATCATAAATTGAGAAATGGTAAAAATATTTGTTGATGTTCCTTGAAAAATAATTGTGTTAGTTGTTGATGTATTCCTTTAAAAAAGGATTGTATGATTATTATCATTGGATTTTTTTGATTTATTATAATTTACATTAAATTGTTTTAAAAATATTTTTATACATTTTATAACATTTTCAATCCATGTTTAATGAGTTTGGAAATCATTATGGAACCCATATTTAGTTTTATACTCACCCAACGTTTGTAAACTTTGGTGATTTTACAAATGTTATATATTGAGACATAGGTAAAGTAATGGTATCCCAGTTTTTTTTTAATCTTCTTGATACCTTGGGTTTGGAATTTGTATTTGGATCTTGGAATATATTGGGAGTTTTTAGTGTCTTTTATTTTATTTTATTTTGGTTTTTTTGTCACTTAGTTCCATTGGTTATGTCATAATGATTCCACTTATACTCAGATATTTTCTTTTGGTTTGGTCTGTCATTGGCTTGAATTTTAGAACTCATGCATCATTAAGAAGTTTTGTTGTTATGGATATCATTGGTTTTTTATTTTATCTTAAAATGGAAAACCATCCCCCAACTATTTAAGAATCCCTTGGAATTTATTGTCAGCCATTGGCGTCTTAGGGATGTCACCAAATGCCTTGTACCTCCCCTGTCACTTCTTAAGCCAATGAGGATGGGTGGGATATTACATTTCAACTCTTATATTTATCCCATTTTATGTTTCAAATAATTTCTTCTTTTACATTTACATATTGAAAATTCATATTGTTTCTACTATATTTTTGCAAAAAAATATCCCAAAAATTTGCAACATCTTGAGTCCTATGTATATTTATCATTTTTCTTCATATTATATTTCCCCCTTCTCACATTTTCTTCATGAATACATTTTGAATTTCATCTTTTAATTCTAGTTTGGTATTTTTACACTCAAAATATCCTTTAGATATGTTGGAAATGGGTAAGAATGCAATATGCATCCTGTTGAGTGGTAAAAGGAAAGAGTTTTAAATTTTGTTATAAATATAAAATTGAGTTAAATAAGAGAGATCATTATATTTTTGAGTTTAAACACATGAGGGAGTGTGTGAGGTCCATGTTACATTCTCTTAAAATTTTCATGTTATATTATAAAATGGTGTTGGTGAGTGACACCAATGAAATAGACATTATGTTGTTCAAGAGGGTTGTACAAGAAAAATTCCAAAGGTTGAATGTGAGGATGGATGGATTGAAATCTCCTTTAAATTCAAGAGCACAACCAAGGAGGTGGTTCATTGAAGAAGAGTAAGTGTTCTCCAATTTTCATGATTCACCAATTTAGATAATGAAACCACCATCGATGAAAAAATGATATTGGAGGATTAATGTTGAGGATCCCTTTATTCCAAGGTAAAAATGATACCATAACATACATGGAATGGGAACGAAAGGTAGAGCATGTTTTTAATTTTCAAAACTATTCAGAGGAAAATATGGTGAAGTTAGTGATTATGTAATTCCCTAACTATGCCAGTATTTGATGGGGCCAACTACTAGTGAGTTGATGGAAAAGTGGAGAAACACCCATCTGTGTATGGGAGGAGAAGAAATTGGTAATGCATAATACTTTTATTTATAGCCACTATTATTGTGATTTCTCCCTCAAGTTATAGGGTTTGAAACAAGGAGTGATGACTATTATGTAGCATCATAAGAGATGTATATCATCATGATTTAATCTAATAATGATGAGGAGATAGAGGATATCAAGGTAAGGTTTGTTAATGGCCTCAACCATGACATTTGGGACATAGTGGAAATGCACAAGGATATTATTCTCGTGGACACTAAATTGGATATGAATATGAAGGCAAGAAGTATGAACCCTATATCCTATGGTAAGGATTATAAATCCACTTCCATGTTCAGGGATTCCAAACCAAAATAACATTTAAGGGAACAAAAAATGTATACAAAGAAGGATACCAAACCAAAACAATTTTTTCTTCAATCCAAAAGTAAAATGAAGTGTAAGGTTTTTTCCAAATAATTTGATATGTTTTAATTGTCTTGGATTTGGATGTTCTTCCTCACAATTGCTTAATAAGAGGACCATGATTATCTTGTATAATGGAGATGTTTTTATTTCTATCCAAGTGAAGATGAAATTACACCACATGAGGAGTGTTAGGATGTGGATGTATAAATCCTCAAATGTGGAGAATTGATTATAGAAATTCATGCTTTTGTAATCAACCTAAAAGTAAACATTATCAAGAGAAAAAGGGGAGATTTTTTATAATAGATTCCTTATCAATGATAAGATATGTAGTATGATCACTGATAGGAATAGTTTCACAAACATAAAATGTGTTTTGATGGTTAATAAATTGGGATTAGTTATGACCAAGAATCCTAGGCCTTACATATTTAAATGGTTAAATAATAGTGGGGATTCTTAACTGACTATTAGAAAGTTCCATTTTCAATTGGTAAGTATTAATACAAGGTGTTATATCATGTTGTTACCATTAATTCTAGTCATATATTTTGGGAAATACCTTTTAAATTTAATAGGAGTGTTACACATGATGGATATGCAGACTGCTATTCTTTTGATTACAATGGGAGGATGATCATACTTACACCCTTGAGGTTTTCACAAAATTATCAATACCATGTGATCATTGAGAGAGGTTATGAAAAGGGATATAAATAAAAGAGAAAAAAATAGATTTAATGGAAAAATCATGAGTGAAAAATGAGTGATGAGTGACATCATAATAAATCAGAGAAAGAAAAGAGTTGAAAACAAGAGTGAAAATAAGAGTGAAAACTAGAGTCTTGAGGTAAAAGTGAGTTTATTTTCAAGACAAAGAGAGATAAAGAGATATTTAGAGGGGGGTGAAACTTCATTATTTTATATAAGGTATTATTCTTTAATAATAACTCTCTTAAACCGTCAATGAAATATTGTGTTGTGTCTTTAATACAATAATATGGTGATCGAGAAAGGAAGTGTTGGAAACAATCATCATTTGATCCAGGTGGTTTGGTATGAAAGTACCTGCTAAAAAGTGGTTCTCAGAGTAATGAAAATAAAAAATTCATCCATGAAGAGATGTACCTTTCCATGTATTACAGAAGATAAATGATAATTCCAACATTATTAAGTTACCTGATAGGTATAGAAATATTAGTGTCATTTTTAATGTTACTGATCATTCTCCCTTTGAATTTACATATTATAGGATTAATCCTTTTGAGGAGGCATGGGATGATGATCATCCAAAAAAACATGAAAATATAGGGATTCAAGAATAATTGATAAGGAGTGTGTGATGTACAAGATTTCAAAAGACCCGTTACAAGGATTTGGTGGCCCAATTACAAGGGACAAGACTAAGATAATGAAGGAGGCCTTAAATGGGTTAATCATGGAATTCAAAATAGAGTCCAATGCCATTTCTTCGGGGGATAATAATTGCCTATATTTACATAAATTAAGGACCAACCATGATATTAAAGACCCATCCCATGGAGTACTTTTAATTTCAATCACACCCCACCATGGAATCTTCAAAGTCAAAAGTAGTGGACTAGTTGTATTTAATTTCCAAAAGGGTGTGCTAATTTTCTTTTAAAGTCATGGGCATGTTAAATAATGGTAAAAATAAATATCTAGGAATTTTGACTTGTGTAAACTAGGTTTTAGACTTTTGTATCACTATTTGGGTATACATTTTCACCGCCATGTACTCTTTGAATATAATGAATGAAGGTACTGTTATTATGGTGAGTTTTTCTAGAAACCATTATGTTCTTCTTAATTATTGACTTATCAAAGTATTGGTCATCCTTTATAGCATATTGTGGGTATATTTTTTAGAGACATGATTTATTTGGATTATAACTTTACTAAATCTCTCCTTTCATTCTTATTTCCACCATTTATAGATCTTCTCACTTGTTTTCTTATGGAGATCTGGGTTCTCAACATATTAATTTTCAACAAGGTTCATAATACACTTCCTAGAAGGCCCTAGATTTCATATTAGGGACTTCTAGTGATTTTAGGGTTTTTTTATGTTTTTTTGGATTTTAGGATTTTTATGGTTTTTAGGGTTTTTAGGGTTTTTAGTGTTTTTAGGGATTTTGAGGTTTTTTTGGGTTTTGTGTTTTTTTGGGTTTCTAGGTTTTTTGAGTTTTTAGGGGTTTAATGTTTTTTAGAGTTTTCTTAATTTATTTATGGGTTTAAAAGGTTTTTAGAAGTTTTGTTTTGTTTTTAGTATTTTTTTGGGTTTTTTGGTTTTTTATGGTTTTCATTGGGTTTTATTGTTTTTAGGGGTTTTAGGGTTTTTATGGTTTTTAATTTTTTTTTGGTTTTTTAGGGGTTTTAATTATTTTAAGGTTTTTAAGGGTTTTATAGGGGTTTTTTGGATTTTATGGGTTTTTGTGTTCTACTTGATTTTTAGGGACTTTTTATGTTTTTATGGGTTTTTTAGGATTTTAGGTATTTTGAGGGCTTTTAGGATTTTTTAGGATTTTTAGGGATTTTTGGTTTTTTTGGGTTTTAGGGTTATTTTTAGTTTTTTATGGAATTTAAGGGGTTTTAGAGTTTTTAAATGTTTTTAGGGGTTTCATGGGTTTCATGTTTTTTTGTAGTTTTTAGGGTTTTGGGATTTTTAAGGGTTTAGGGGTTTTTTGGTTTTAAGGGGTTTTTAGGGTCGTAGGGTTTTTAGATTTTTTTTGGTTTTTTATGGGTTTTAATTGTTTTTAGGTTTTCAATGTTTTATTAAGTGTTTTTATAATTTTTAGGGTTTTTATGTATTTCGGACTTTTTAGCTCTTTTTTTGGATTTTTATGGTTTTTATGATTTTTATTGATTTTGAGGGGTTTTAGATTTTTTAGGGTCTATATGGTTTTTATGGGTTTTTATGGGAATGATTTTTTTTAATTTTTCTATAGGTTTATATATTATTTTAATTATTTTAGTGGTGTTTAGAGGTTTTATGGGGTTTTAGGGTTTTTTATAGCTTTCAAGGGTTTTATGGCTTTTAGGGGGTTTTAAGGTGGTTTAGGGTTTTTAGGATTTTTTATGTTTTTTAGGGGTGTATGTATTTTATAGGATTTAATGGTTTCTTAGGTTTTTGAGGGTTTTTAGTTATTTTTTACATTTTTAGTTATTTTTAGGGCTTTATTGGATTTTATGTGTTTTAGGGATTTTGAGGGGTTTCAGGGTTTTTAGGGTTTTTAGGGTTTTTTATGGGTCTTATTTTTGTTAGAATTTTTTGGGATTTTTATGTGTTTTAGGTTATTAATGTTTACTTAGGATTTTTAGGGTTTTTATGTTTTTTATGTTTTTAGGGGTTTTTTTGGAATTTTTTTGGATTTTATTATTCATTATGGTTTTTATGGATTTTTGGGGTTTTAGGGTTTTCTGTTGTTTTATGGTTTTTTTATTTTATTTTTCGGTTTTAATGGGTTTTAGTGTTTTCAATGTTTTTTTGGGTTTGAACTGTTTATAGAGTATTAAGTGGTTTATTAGGTTTTTTATTGTTTTTTTTGTGTTTTTTATGGTTTTAGGGGTTTTTATGTTTTTTTGGTTTTTATGGTTTTTTGGGTTTTTAGTACCTTTTAGGTTTTTTAGGTTTTATGTGTTTTTAGGTTTTTATGGTTATATTATGGGTTTTTAGTATTTTTAAGGTATTTTATGTTTTAATATATTCTTAGGTTTTTTTTATTTTTATGTTTTTTATAGTTTTTACATATTTTCAATGTTTTTTGGGTTTTTTTGGGTTTTTTTTGGTTTTTTAGTGTTTTTAGGGGTTTTTGGGGGTTTTAGGTTGTTTTTTATTTTTTTATGGCATTTAATGTTTTCTATAGTTTTTAAGGTTTTAGGGGTTTAAAGGGTTTATATATTATTTAGAGGTTTTTATGGGTTTTTATGGATTTCTTATGGGTTTTAGGGGTTTTTGTAGTTAATAGGGTTTTTATGGTTTTTAGGGTTTTTAGAATTTTTAGATGTTTTTGGGGTTATAAGTGTTATTTGGGTTTTAGGTATTTTTAGTGGTTTTCAGGTTTTTAGGGTGTTTTACATTTTTATGAATTTTAGTGCATTTTTAAGTTGTTTATTTTTTATGTTTTTTTGGGATTTTGATGGGTTTTATGGTTTTAGAGTGGTTTTAGGTGGTTTTATGGTTTTGTTGGGTTTTTAGGTTTTTTTGAGTATTTAGGGGTTTTAAGAGTTCTTTAACATTTTTAGGGATTCAAATGGATTTTATAACTTTTAGTGATTTTTATAGATTTATGGGTTTTTTGGGGTTTTATGGTTTAAAGGGGTTTTAGGGGTTTTTAACATTATTAGTGTTTTCTAGTTTTTTAGGTATTTTAAGAATATTTAGGTTTTAATGGTTTTCATAGGGGATTTTTAGGGTTTTTAGAGGTTTTATTTTTTCGGCATTTTTAGGGTTGTATATTTATTTTTATGGGATTCTATGATATTTAGGGATTTTGAGGGTTTTGGGCCTTTTGTTTTTTTTGGGGTTTTTAGGGGTTTTAAATTTTTCAATAAATTTTTATAGTTTTTTAAAAAATTTAGGGGTCTAAAGGGTTTTTAGAGTTTATGGTGGTTTAATGGGATTTTAAGGTTTTAGTGGTTTCATGGTTTTTATGATTTTTAGTGTCTTTCTGGGTTTTTAGAGTTTTTAGTTTTTTAAGGTTTTTTAGTGTTTCAAAGTGTTATTAGGTTATTAATTTTTTATTAGTATTTTTCATGGTTTGTAGGGTTTTTTATATTTTTAGATATTTCATGGTTTTTTTTAGAATTTTTATGGTGTTTTAGAGTTTTTAGGGATATTAATGGTTTTTAGGATCTTATAGTGTTTTAAGGGGTTTATAGGGTTTTTAGTTTTTTAGGTATTCAGTGGTTTTAAGTGTTTTTTATGGTTTTATTTGTGTTTGGAGTGGTTTTAAGCGTTTTAGAGTATTTTAGAGATATTAATGGGTTTTAGGGTCTTTTATTTTTTAGGTATTTTTAGTTCTTTTTTTTGGATTATTATGGAGTTTTTTATCTTTAGGGTTATTTAGGATTTTTAGGGTGTTTAGGGTTTTTATATTTTTTATATTTTTTGGGTTCTAGAGTTTCTTTTTAGTTTTTATGGTTTTAGTGTTTTTTGAGTTTTTTAACATTTTTAGGGTTTTAAATGTTTTTTAGAGTTTTTATTGGTTTTGGATTTTATGGGGTTTTGGGTTTTTACGGTCTTTAGGAATTTTTTTTACTTTTAGGTTTTTTAGGTAGTTAATGATTTTTAATATATTTATTTTTTTAGGGGTTTTGATTGTTTTTATGTTTTTATGGTTTTCTTAGTATTTTGATGGTTTTTAGGGGTTTCTACAATCTCAAGGATGTTTATGGATTTTTTAAGATTTTTTGGATTTTAGGGTTTTTAGTTATTTTTAGTTTCTTTAAAGCTTTTTAGCACTTTCATTTGGGGGGGTAATTTTTCTTTGAGTTTTTCGAGTTTTCATTATTTTTTAGAGTTTTTACATTTTTTGGGGTTGAATCAGTTTTTATAGTTTTTAGTGGTTTTAGGATTTTTTATAGGTTTTAAGGGTTATTATGGTATTTAGGGGTTTTTATGGTTTTGAAGGGTTTTAGGGTTGTTGGATATTTTAGGGTTTTTAGGGGTTTTTAGGTTTGTTTAGGGTTTAAGTGTTTTTAGGGTATTATTATTTTATTAGTGTTTTTAGGGTTTAAGTGTATTTTACGTTTTAGTGATTTTAAGCAATTTTTAGTATTTTCTTGGTTTTTAGGGTTTTTATTGATTTTTTGGGTTTTTAGCATTTTTTAGGTTTTTAGGTGTTTTAATTGTTTTTTGTTTTTTAATGTTTTGTTTTTTGGTTTTAGGGGATTTAGTATGTTTTAGGTTGTTGCATATTTTTAGGGCCTTTTTTATTTTTATAGTTTTTGGGGTTTTATGGATTTAGAGAGTTTGAGGGGTTTAAAGGTTTTTATGGGTTTTTATGTTTTTAGGGTTTTAAAGGGGGTTTAGGGGGTTTAGTGGGTTTTTTGTGTTTTTATGGGTTTTTACGGTTATAAGGTTTTTAAGGTTTTTAGGGAATTTTTAGGGTTTTTATAATTTTTTGGGATTATTTGGATTTTAATGGGGTTTAAGTGTTTGTAGTTTTTTAATGTTTTCTTATGGGTTTTTAGGTTTTTTTGGGGTTTTTACATTTTTACAGATTTTGAAGGCTTTTTTGGATTTTATGGATTTTATGGATTTTATATATTTTCATTGTTTAGGGGAATTTAGGATTTTTAGGGTTTTAGGTTTTTTAGAGTTTTTAGTTTTTTATGTTTTAAGTGTTTTTAGGTTTTTAAGGTTTTCTTAGGGTTTAAATATGGTTTAACATTTTTAAATATTTTTAATGATTTTTTCAGTTTTTTGAGATTTTTAAGGAATTTTGGGATTTTTAGGGTTTTATGGGTTTTAGGGTTTTTTGTGTTTTTAGGGTTTTTTGGAGTTTTTTTTTGAGTTTTTAGGTGTTTTATGTTTTTTTATTTATTTTTAACAGTTTTAAGGGTTTAAGGTGGTTTAAAAGTTTTTAGTATTTTTTTTCGTTTTTACAGGTTTTTAGAATTTTTGAGTTTTTATATGTCTTTATGGTTTTAGGGTTTTTTAAGGTTTTAGGGTTTTTAGAATTTTTTATGTTTTTAGGAGTTTTATGTTTATTTAGGTTTTTAGGTTTTTCTTACTATTTGTTGGGGTTTTTATGTTTTTATGTTTTTTGGGATTTTTAGGGATTTTGTGTGTTTTATGGTTTTGGGGGTTTTTAGGGATTTTGAGGGGGTTTTGGGTTTTTTTTTGGTTTTTGAAAATTTTATAGGTTTTCAATGTTTTTAAGGTTTTAATTTTTTCAAAAAAAAATTCTCCGTTTTTACAGGTTTTTATGATTTTAATGATTTTTTGGGATTTTTATGGGATTTAGGGTTTTATGGGATTTTGAAGGTTTTTTTGGGTTTTTTTGGATTTTTAGGGTTTTTATGTGTTTTTAGGGTTTTAGGGTTTTTAACATTTTGGGGGTTTAAATGGTTCTTAGTTTGTCTATGGATTTTTAGTATTTTTATGGCTTTTATGGGTTTTTAATATTTTCAGGGGATTTTATGGTTTTGAGTTTTTAATGTTTTAGGGGCTTTCAAGGTTTTTTTTCAATTTTTAGGTTTTTAGGGGTTTTAATTATTTTCATGTTTTTAAGGTTTTCTTTGGGATTTTCAGGATTTTTAGGATTTTTTATGTTTTTAATGGTTTTCAGTTATTTTTAAGTAATATTGTCATTTTTAGGGTTTTTGGGGATTTTGTGTGTTTTTATTTTTTTATGGGTTTTTTGGTTTTCTGATTTTTTTGGAGTTTTAATGTTTTCTGGATTTTTTTAATCATTTTTGGGGGTTCTGTGAATATTAGGGTTTCTATGGGTTTTATGAGTTTTTAGGGTTTTTAGTATTTTTAATGTATTTTGGGGGTTTTATTGTTTTTAGTTTTTAATGTTTTCCTCTGGGTTTTCAGGGTTTTTATTGTTTTATATGTTTTAAGGTATTTTTAGGGATTTTCAGTAATATTATGCTTCTTATGGGTTTTTCATATTTTTAGGGTTTTTGGAGTCTTTTAGGGTTTTTAGAATCTTTTGGTTTTTTAGTGGTTTTAAGTATTTTTTAGTTTTTTAATGTTTTCTTAGGGTTTTTTATGGTTTTTATTATTTTTATGTTTTTAATTATTTTAAGGGATTCATAGGATTTTTATGATTTTTAGTTTTTTACAGTTTT
The DNA here is from genome assembly GCA_963277665.1 of Viscum album. Lineage (NCBI taxonomy): Eukaryota > Viridiplantae > Streptophyta > Magnoliopsida > Santalales > Viscaceae > Viscum > Viscum album. The sequence goes on from OY728121.1 coordinate 367,828,514, forward strand.
AGTGATTTTGAGGGTTTTAGTGGTTTTACAATTTTTATGGATTTTACGGTTTTAAGATTTTATGTACTTTTTTGGGTTTTCAGTGTTTTAATGTTTTTATAGTTTTTAATGTATTAACGATTTTAAAGGTTTTTTATAGTTCTTGTGGTTATATAGTGTTTTTAGGGTTTTATGGTTTTTATGTTTTTATGGGTTTTAGGGGTGTTTAGTGTTTGTATCATTGTTAAATTTTTAGTGGTTTTAAATGTTTTAGGATTTTATGGTTTCCTTATAGGTCTTTATGTTTTGGGGTTTTTTACATTTTTAAGGATTTTAGGGAGTTTTTAGGTTTTTTATCGTTTTATATTTTATGTTGATTTTGTTTGTATTTTGGGTTTAAAATTGTTTTAGGGTTTTTTTTGTGTTTTTAGGGTTGTTATGTTTTTATGGGTTTAAAGGTTTTTTATAAATTTTTAATTCTTTTAGATATTTAAAGAGTTTTTAGAGTTTTAGTGGGTTTTATGAGTTTCTATGGGTTTTTAAGGTTTTTAGGAAAAGAAGGATCGGGTCCAGGCTATTCTTGGCACCCCTAAAATTTATTAAACAAAATGACACAAACACTGCAGACAAGGGAGGGGAGGGGTCGAATGACCCACACCCAAAAACCCTTACAACCCACGCCAAAGAAAGAAAAACAAAGAAAGAAAAAGGCACAAAAACAGTCAAAACCACAGCATCATCACATCACATCCAGCCAGTACCAGCATCCAACCGCACTACATCTAGCGTTAACCAGCATCCAACAGCTCACAACTAACCAACAACGAGCATTCAGACTACAGCAGCAAACAACATCCATCAGCAACAACCAGCCAACCAACATCCACAACAAACCAGCAACCAGCATCCTCATTTTCAGACAGCCAGCACCTCTTTCGACCACCAAACATCTCCCACCATCCCACTTCCACTCCAGCAGCACAGCAACAAACTCATCCACAAAAGCAGCAAAAACCAAACAGCCAAACGTCCTCACCAAGAACAAGCAAGCAGAGTACACTTCCATACATAAGCCATCATCAAATTTCATAAAATCCATCATCCAACACCTTGAAGCCTCCACCATGTCGCACGAAGAGGTACAAACAACATCACAACAGAAAATAGCACAGCGCCACCAGCACCTCGAATTAGAACTCACAGCTTCATCACAACCCAGCATGCCAGCAAGCAGAGAATTCTCGGAAAAGTTGCAACTTAACAACTAGCAGTCATGAGCTTCAAACCAGACAACTTTCAGCATGCCACACCTCTTAGTCCAGAAAACCGCAATCCACAAAAATCGCCAAACACATCTCTACAGACCCATAAACCAGCGTCCTTTCAGAACCGAAAGCAAGTAGGAGAACATGGAATTCCAAAAGGTCTGACCGAAACAAGCAGCACAAAACTGGAGCAAAGTCGAAGCTGAGAGACAAGGTTGAGCATGAACCTATAGTTGCTTCGCGAACCTCCAGAAGAAAAGAGCTTCTGCAATGTAAGATCGAGAAGACCCCGACCAGCATCGCCAGACCAGATCGTCGCACCATCCGCCTAAACGAAGCACCTTCTGAAAAGAACCTGAACACCGAAGCAACCAGCTTTGCAATTGAGCCCTTTGACTGCGTTGACCCGCCTGGAGAAACCCTAGATCTGAAAAACAACCCCAATCTGCGGCTGCTGGAGGATGTCGACCAAAGCAAGAACATCTGAAGGAATCACGACCACCATAGCAGTCGGAAGCCAGACGTGCCAGCAACGGAACAAAGCCGTGTCGAAGTCCGAATTCCAGATCACTTATGGAAGAAGATGTTGTCGAAGTGCAGAATTTGCCACCGTCTTGAGACCGAAGATCACATCCAGGTCATACCATCTCCGAGAACGAAGGAGCAAGGATCCACCGATGAAGCTTCGATCTGGATCTAGGGGAAAGCCTGGAAGAATCGTCGAGCGAGAGAGAATTCCAGGAGAGTGCGCCGCCATCCTCTCTTCTTTCTTTTAAGGTTTTTAGGGGTTTTATAGTTTTTAGGATTTTTAGGGTCTTTTAGGGGTTGTTTATAATTTTTAGCGTTCTTATGTTTTTAGGGGTTTTAAATGTATTTAGGTATTTGTGTTTTTCTTAATAATTTTCGAGTTATTTTGGTTTTTTACAGTTTTATAGATTTTTTAGGGTGTTATTAGGATTTTTTTTTGTTTTTAGGGATTTTAGGGATTTTGAGTGTTTTTAGGGTTTTAAGGTTTTTAGTGTTTTTAGCTTTTTCAGGTGTATACATGATTTTAGGGTTTTATTGTTTTCTTATGGGTTTTCAGGGATATCTATTTTTTATGTTTTTCAGCTTTTAATGGATTTTTTACGATTTTTTTGTTTTTTTGGGACTTTTTGGGACTTTGAGGGTTTTTAGGTTTTTATGAATTTTTTGGGGATTTTAGGGGTTTTTTTTTGTTTTTTAAGGATTTTTAATATTTTAGACTTTTAAATGTTTTTAAGAGTTTAAAGGGGGTTTTGTGGTTTTATAGGGTTTTTAAAGTTATTATGGTTTTTATTTTGTTTTAGGGGTTTTACATTCTTTTAGGGTTTTTAGGTGTTTTGAGGGTTTTATGTGTTTTTAGTTGTTAAGGATTTATTAGGTATTTTCTATGTTTCTAGGGGTTTTAATGTTTTTTGGTATTTTTAGTGGTTTTTTAGATTCAATGGGTTTTTAATTTTTTAGGTATTTTGATGGGTTTTCTTTGTGTTTTTAGGGTTTTTATGGTTGTTTATGTTTCTTTGGTCTTTAGGGGTTTTATGTATTTTTAGGATTTTAAGGTTTTATTAGTGGTTTTTCATATTTTTAATTGGTTTTAATGTTTTTAGGGATTTTTAGGGTTATCTTATGTTTTTTATGTTTTTTTATGGTTTTATGTTTTTTTGAGTTTTTTATCATTTTTTGTGGGATTAATGGATTTTTAGTGTTTTTAGTAGTTTTAGGGTCTTTTGGGTTTATTGGGTTTATTGGGGTTTTACATATTTTTAAGTTTTTAGGGGTTTAAAGTGTTTTTTGTTTTTAATGTTTTTCATATGGTTTCATATGGTTTTTTTTTGTTTTTTACATTTTTAGGGATTTTTAGGGGTTTTTAGTTATTTATTTTTTAGTGTTTTTTTGGATTTTATTGATTTTTTGGGTTTTCAAAGTTTTTTATTGTTTTTAGGGGTTTTAAGTGATTTAGGTTTTTAAGTTTTTCATAGGGGTTTTTAGGGTTTTACGGGTTTCCTATTTTTAGGGGTTTTAGGGCTTTTTAAGAATTCATGGGGTTTTTGAGTTTTTTGGGTTTTTTGGGATTTGAGGGGTTTTATTATATTTTTGGGGGTTTATAGTTTTATTTTTATTTTTAGGGATTTTAAGGTTTTAAGGTTTTTATTTTTTTTAGGGGTTTAAAGGGGTTTTATATTTTTCTATGCGTTGTAGGGGTTTATGGGTTTCTTGGGGTTTTGAGGTTTTTATGCGGTTGTATGGTTTTATGGGTTTTTTGATTTTTAGGGGTTTTAGAATTCTCTAGTATATTTTTGGATTTTAACTATTTTTAGGATTTTATGGTTTTCTTTGGGGATTTATAAATTTTTAGGTTTTTTTTTATAATTTTAGAGATTTTTATGGTTGTTTTCAGATTTTGTTGGCTGTTAGGGATTTCTGTGATTTTGAGGTATTTTAGGGGTTTTATGGTTTTTATGGTTTTTATAGGCTTTTGGGTTTTCGGAATTTTTTGGTTTTTTAGGGTTTTTTGGTTTTCTGAGTTTTTAAACATTTTTTTGTGTTTAAAGGGATTTTTGATTTTTTACTAGGTTTTTATAGTTATTGTGGGTCTTTTGGATTTATTATGGTTTTTAGGGTTTTATGATTTTAAGGGTTTTAGGGTTATTATGGCCTTTTAGGGTTTTTATCATTTTTTGGTTTTTATTGGTTTAAAGTGTTTTTAGATTTTTTTCATACAGTTTTTCAAGGTTTTTAGGGTTTTTTGTTTTAGGCATTTTTAGTCTTTTTTGGATTTTAATGGGTTTTTAGGTTTTCTAGATATTTTGAGGGGTTCTAGGTTTCTTAGAATTTTTTGGGTTTTTAGGGGTTTTACTGTTTTTAGGTTTTTAAAATTTTCTTAGAGGTTTTCTGGATTTTTAGGGATTTTATATTTTAAGTTATTTTTAAGTATTTTTTAGATTTTTATATTTTTTATAGTTTTTTGTTATTTTTAGGTTTTTAGGGTTTTGCAGTTATTTTTTTCCTTTGTGTGTTTTTTTAGTTTTTAGGGGTTTTATGATTTTTTATAGTTTTATTACATTTTGAGTGATTTAAAGAGTTTTTAATGTTTTTAGTGGGTTTTAAGGGTTTTAATGGGGTTTTAATGGGTTTTAGGGGTTTTTAGGTTTTTAGGGATTTTTAGGGTTTTAGGATCTTTTTAGAGGTTTTAGTGTTTTTATGTATTTAAGTGTTTATTTGTTTTTAGGTTTTTAGGTTTCTAAGGGTTTTTTGGATTTTAGGGTTTTTACATTTTTACGGATTTTCAAGGATTTTTAAGGATTTTATGGTGTATTATGGTATTGAGGGATTTTGAGGGTTTTTAAATTTTTTAGTGATTTATGGTTTTTTGTGTTTTTTTTGTTCTTAGGGGTGTTAAATTTTTTTAGGTTTTTATGGTTTTCTTAATGGTTTTCATGGTTTTAGGGTTGTTTAGTTTTTAAGGATTTTTAATATTTCAATGGGATTTTAGGGTTTTTAGGGATTTGAGGGCTTTTAAGGTTTTCAAGGGTTTTATAATTATTATATATTTTTATTTTTAGTATTTTTTGAGATTTTAGGATTTTTATAGTTTTTAGAGTTTTAAGGGTTTTATAGGATTAAAGGGTTTTTAGTATTTTCAGTGGGTTTTAGGGTTTTTAGGGGTTTTTAGTGTTTTTAAATGTTTTCAGGAGTTTTTATGATTTTTAAGGGTATTTAGTGGTTTTATGGTCAATTTAATGTTTTTTTTGTTTTTTCTACAATTTTTAGGGTTCTATGGTTTTTACCTATTTTTATGTTTTTATGTTTCCACTTGGTTTTCAACAGTTTTAGTGTTTTTTACATTTTTAGTGAATTTTATGGATTTTTTAGGATTATTAGTGGGTTTTAGTGTTTTTTTTTTGTATTTTTAGAGTTTTGGGGTTTTTATTGTTTTTTGGTTTTTATTATTTTTTTAGTGGTTTTTAGGTTTTTTAGTTATTTTTACATTGTTTGGGATATTAAGATTTTTTTTTATTTTTTTTATTTTTTAGGTTTTTTGGGATTTTGAGGGGTGTAAGGTTTTTAGTGTCTTTTAATGTTGTTTTGGTTTTCTTGTATTTTTTGGGGGTTTTGAGTTTTTTTATGATTTTTACATATTTTTATTGTTTTTTAACAATTTTTGGGGGTTTAAAGGGTTTTTATATTTTTTTTGTGTGGTTTTTATGGTTTCATGGGTTATTAGGGAATTTAAATTTTTAAGTGGTTTTTATGGATTTTGGGTTTTTATAGTTTTAGAGGTTTTAGGGTTAAGAATTTTTTTAGGGTTTTTAGTGGTATTAATTATTTTTATGTTTTTGTGGTTTTCTTAGGGGTTTTCAAGGTTTTTAGGGTTTTTATGTTTTTAGTGAATTTTAGGTATTTTTAGGATTTTTAAAATTATTTATTGTTTTTAGGGATTCATAGGGTTTTTGTGATTTTTAGGGTTCTTGGGGTTTTTACGGGGTTTTTTAGTTTTTTATTTTTAAAGGTTATTTAGAGTTTTCTTAAGGTTTTTGGGGTTTAAATTTCTTTTATAGTTTTTAATGGAATTTAGGGTTTTTAATGGTATTTATTTTTTTATGGGTTTTTATATTTTTAGGTATTTTATGTGTTTTATGTTCTTTTTAGGGTTTTTAGTGTGTTTAGCAATTTCTACATTTTTATGGGTTTTAAGTATTTTTAGATTTTTAAATTTTTCTTTGGGGTTTTCAAGTGTTTAATTTTTTTTGTTTTTATGCATTTTTATGCATTTTTAAATATTTTTTTTAATTTTAATGGTTTTATGGATTTTGAGGGCTTTTAAAATTTTTCGTTTTTTTGGAGTTTTATGTTTTTTTAAGTTTTAATAATTTTCTAAGGGGTGTTTAGGTTTTTTATGTTTGTTACTTCTTTATTTATATTTAGGGAATCTTTATGAATTTTATATGTAATAAGGGTATTTGGGGATTTTAAGGATTTTTAGGGTTTATAAGGATTCTTAGTGTTTTCATTGTTTTTTTGGGTTTTTAGGGATTTGTTATTTTTTCATGCTTTGTAGGGTTTTTTTTGAATTAAAGGGTTTTTATTATTTTTAGTGGATTTGAGGTTTTTATGTGATTTTAGGGGTTTTTGTGGGTTTTTATGTGTTTTTAATGTTTTTTTGCATTAATATTTTTAAGGTATGTTTAGGGTTTTAGGGATTTTGAAATTTTTATTTTTTAGAGGGTGTAAGTGTTTTTAGGTTTTTATGGGTTTCTTGTGGATTTTAAGTGGTTTAGGGTTTTTTACTTTTATAAGGATTTTTAGGGATTTTTTAGTTTTTTTTTGGAATTTTTCAGATTTTTTAGGATTTTGAGTGTTTATAGGGTTTATTATTTTTATAATTTTTTATATTTTTTAGTTATTGTAACTATTTTTAGGTTTTTGTGTTTTCATAGTGGTTTTAAAGGTTTTTATTATTTTGTGGGGGGGGGGGGGTGGGGTTAATTTAGTTTTGTAGGGTTTTAAGGGTTTTATTGTGTTTTTTAATGTTTTTTGGGATTTTAAGTGGTTTTAGAGTTTTTATTGTTTTAAGGTGTTTTATGAGTTTTTATGGGGTTTTAAGGTTTTTAGAATTTTTAAGGGTTTTATATTATTTTTAGATTATTTGGGGGTTTAAGTGTTTTTATGTTTTTAAGGTTTTCTTAGGGTCTTTAAGTGTTTTTAGGGTTTTTATGTTTTAAGGGTTTTAGGGATTTTTTAGAATTTTTATTTTTTTGTAGAACTTTTGTGTACTTTTAGGTATTTTTTGGTTTTTTTAGTTTTAAGGTTTTTCTTAATTTTTTAGGTTTTCGGGGTACACATTGTTTTTATGTTTTTAGGGGTATTATGTGTTTTTAGGTTTTTATGGTTTTCTTACAGGTTCTAGACGTTTTTATAATTTTATATTTTTTAGGGTTTTTAGTGATTTTTTAGTATTTTTATGATTTTTTTTGGTTTTTAGGGATTTTTAGGAATATGTTTTTTTATTTTTATTGGGTTTTTTTTGTTTTTTAAGGTTTTAATGTTTTATGGAGCTCTTTAATGTATTTAGGGTTTTAAAGTGTTTTTAATATTTTAGTGGGATTTGAGGGGTTTTAGGGTTTTTAAAGGTTTTAGGGGTTTTATAGATTTTATTGTTTTTTTGGGGTTTCAGGGGTTTTATAATTTTTAGGGTTTTATAGGTTTTATGAGTTTTTCAAATTTTAAGGGTTTCATAGGGGTTTTATATTTTTATGGTTTTTAATGTTTTTATAGATTTTTAGAGATTTTTTAGGATTTTTATGCTATTTCAGGATTTTTTTGGATTTTATGGGTTTAATGGTTTTTTGGGTTTTTGAGTTTTTTATGAATTTTTTATAGTTTTTAAGGTTTTTATAGTTTTTTATATTATTAGTGTTTTAAATTGTTTTTAGAGTTTTTACTTGTTCATTAGTATTTTTTGGAGTTTTAGGATTTTTAGTGTTTTTCGAAGTTTTTAGGGTTTCAAGGGTGTATCGTTTTTTAGGTTTTTTGTTTTTTATGTGTTTTAGGGTGTTAAGGTTTTATTAGGGGGTTTCAATGTTTTTCAGGGTTTTTACATTTTTATGGATTTTGATTGATTTTTTTGATTTTTATGGTTTTTATATTTTTTTATAGATTTTGAGGGGTTTAAATAATTTAGGGTTTTTTTTGTGTTTTTTGTGTTTTTTTAGTTTTTTATGGTTTTATAGAGTTTTAGTTTTTTGAAATTTTTATGGTTTTATAGTTTTAGTGGTTTTTAAGGATTTTTATAGGTTTTAGGGTTTTGAATGGTTTTTATGGGATTTTTAATTTTTAGGGGTTTTGAGTGGTTTAAGGTCATTTGGGGTTTTTAGTTTTTTTTCAAGTTTTTTTGGGTTTTTATTTGTTTAGGTGTTTATGTTTTTGTATAGATTTTCAGGGTTTTAGGGTTTTTATTATGTTTAGGTATTTCTAGGGGTTTTATTTTTTATGGGGTTTTATAGTTTTTCCTGATATTAATTGTTTTCAGGGTCTTCTAATGATTTAAGGGTTTTTAGGGTTTTTAGATTATTTTAGGTTCCTATTGGTTTTATGTGTATTTTGGTTATGAATGCATTCTTAGTGTTTTTAGGGGTTTATGGTTTTTTATGTTTTAAGTTTTTTAGTTTTTTTAAATTTTTATGGGTTTTTTGGATTTTTTGGGAATTTGTGGGTTTTTAGTGTTTTTAGGGCTGTAGGGTTTGTATGTTTTTTCATGGTTTTTTAGGGTTGTCTAGAGATTTTTAGGGGTTTACGGTTATAATATATTTTTAACATTTTTAGAGGTTTAAAGGGTTTTTGGTGTTTCTAAGGGGTATTTAGGTTTTTAGGGGTTTTAGGGGTTCTTTTGGTTTTTATGGGTTTTATGATTTTTGGGGTTTTTATGGTTTTCAAGATCTTTTTGGGTTTTTACCATTTTTAGGTATTTAGGGGTTTTATGATTTTTTGGTTTTTTAATGTTTTCTTAGGGTTTTTATGGTTTTGGAGTTTTTTTACATTTTCATTGAATTTGTTTGATTTTTTAGTATTTTTATGGGTTTTTAGGAATTTTAGGGGGTTTGGGGTTTTAGGGTTTTTAGGGTTTTAGGGTTTTTATGTTTTTATGGTTTTTTATGGTTTTAGGTTTTTAGTTTTTTTAAAAAATTATCCATTTTAAAGGGTTTTTAGAGTTTTGAGTTTATTTAGTGGTTTTTGGGGGTTTTAGTGTTTTTATGGTTTTTAGGGGGATTTAATGGTTTTTATGTTATTTTATGGGTTTTTGAATTATAATTTTTTAGGGTTTTTAAGTGATTTTAGGTTTTTAAGGTTACTTAGGTTTTTTTAGGTTTTAATGGTTTTTTGTATTTAGGGAATTTTAGGGAATTTTAGTATTTTTATGGTTTTGGGGGGTTTTGTGAATTTTGAAACTTTTTATTATTTTTTACCGTCTTTAGTGTTTTTAGGGTTTTTATCATTTTTAGATTTTCAGGAGTTTTAAGTGATTTTATGTTTTTATGGGTTTCATCAGGTTATTCTGGGGTTTTCACATTTATTATATTTTAGGGATTTTATAGATTTTGAAGGTTTTTATGGTTTTTATGGTTTTTAGGGATTTTTTTGGGTTTTAGGTTTTTTTTGTTTTAATGTTTCTATTTTATTTTGGGTTTTTAGTGTTTTTTTGAGTTTTTTGGGGTTTATGGGTTTTTAGAGTTTTTTGACGTCTTTAAGGGTTTTGAGGTTTTTGAGAGTTTTTGGTTATTTTTAGGGTTTTTTTATACTTTATATTTTTTAAGGATTTGATGGGTTTTATGATTTTTAGGGTTTATAGGGGTTTTTTAGAATTTTTAGAATTTTTAGTTTTAATAGGGGTTTTAAGAGTTTCTTTGTATTTAAGGTTTTCTTACGGATTTTCATTGTTTTTAGAATTTTTTTAGCATTTTTCGGTATTTTTTTATGATTTTTAGGATTTTTATAGTTTTTAAGGATTTTATGCGTTTTAGAGTCTTTTAGGATTTTTTTAGGGTTTTATGGTTTTCAACATTTTAAGGTTTTTAATGGGTTTTATGTTTTATAGGTTTTTATGGTTTTCTTTGGGGTTTTTAGGGTTTTAGGGTTTTTACGTTTTTAGGGATTTTGAGATGTTTTTTGGAATTTTTATGGGTTTTTTGGGTTTTTTGAGTTTTTAGGGTTTTTAGGGTTGTTTTTGGTTTCTTTGGTTTTTTGGGTTTTTTTGAGTTTTTCGAGTTTTAAGGTATTTTATATTTTTTAAAATTTTTATAGGGTTAAAGGTCTTTTGAGATTTCAGAGGGGTTTTAGGAATTTTATTGGGAGTAGTGTTTTTTAAGATTATTTGGGTTTGTGGTTGTGGGGTTTTGTGGGTTTTTATGAATTTTTAGGGGTTTTAGGGCTTTTTTGGTTTCTAGGGGTTTTAAGTGTTTTTAGTTTTTTAATGTTATATTAGGATTTTTTGGGTGTTTAGGATCTTTTTTCTCATTATCAGAGATTTTTTAGGTTTTTATGGCTTCGTGGGATTTTGAGGGTTTTTAGTTTTTTAGGGGTTTTAGGGTTTTTTGGGTTTTAGGGATTTTTTAGTGTTTAGGGTTTTAAGGTTTTGTAGAGTTTTTAAATAAATAAGGGTTTTAAGGGTTTTTAGATTTTCTTTTGTGGGTTTTTGGGTTTTTATGGGTTTTTGGGGTTTTAAGGTTTTTAGGGGTTTTTATTGTCTTTTAAAGTTTTTAGGAGTATTAAATGTTTTTTTGGTTTTATTGGGGTTCTTAAGGATTTTTAGGCTTTTAGGTTTTTTATGTTTTAGGAATATATAGGTATTTTTTAAGGATTTTTAGGATTTTTATGGATTTTTAGGGTTTTAGGATTTTTAGGGTTTTAGGATTTTTAGGGTGTTTAGTGTATTTTGGGTTTTTATAATTTTTTGGGCTTTAGTTTTTTTAAGTGTTTTTATGTTTTTAAGGTTTTATAAGGTTTTTTGGATTTTTTTTGGGTTTTTATGTCTTTTTAGGATTTTTATGGAATTTAGGATTTTTGGGATTTTTTGGGTTTTTTTGGGTTTTTTTTGTTTTTATGGTTTTTTTGCGTTTTAGGGTTTTTTACATTTTTGGTTTTTCAGGTTTTTATATTTTTTAATGTTTTAGTGGTTTAAAGGGTTTTTAGTTGGTTTTTAGTATTTGACGGATTTTAGGGTGAAGAAGGTGCAGGGCTAAGAAAGCCTAGACCTCCAAAATTTATTAATGACAAAAAAGAAAAAAATCAAATGGTTACAAGGAGGGTTTGCAAGAGTGGGAGTGCAAATCACCCTTCATATTAGAGTCCACCAAAGGCAGGAAAAAGGACAGGGCAAAAAAATTCCACATCGAGCCCTGATCCTCAATTGCCTTTTTAGAAAGAGCATCCGCCACCGAGTTGACCTCCCTGTATGAACGTGCAACGTATATGCTAAGGGTCTGAGCAAGAGTAAGGAATTTGATCCATTGTTGCAGCAGCTACTATGGGACTTACCTTGATTTTCTCTTGAGGATTCTCATCACTAGCATAGAGTTCGATTCAATCCAAAGCACACTCAACTGAAATTAGGCTGCAAATTTAACAGCTTTGATAATGGCCTAGAGCTCTACCTCAAAAGCACAACCATCATCGATAAAATGGTAGTAACAACCCTTCACGAAGCCTCTATAGGTACGAAAGACTCCACCACACACCAAAGGGCCAGGATCACCTAAGGTCGCACCATCCACATTGACATTTAACCAAGATGGGATCATAGGAATCCAAATAATAAATTTCAAAACCTATGGTTTCATACCCCTACCAGCCAAACCATGTGAACGCAGTAAAATCAGATTGTTAACATCATTTTTCTTAAAAGTTGTTTGAATATAGGATGTAGCCTTGATCACCTTATGAATAGTCACAACTTCTCCATGAAAGGATAGAGGTTGGAGGTTGAACTATAAGGCGTTGAGAGTGGCCCAAATATAGTGAGTCGTTGCCGCCACACCAGCCAGCAACAGGTTAGGAACCTAATCACTGTATTTTAGATCCACCAACTAAGGGATGAACTCACAAATATCCCCCTGCAAGATACCCCTGAAGCCAAAGCATTGCATCAAGTAACTCCAATGTTCATCAGTGAATTTACAGTGGAGGAAAACATGATGGATTCTCTCCTCATCCTGCCTGCAAAGAGAACATGCAGAGGCAAGATTCCATCCATCCTTCTTCAGAAACTCTTGAGTGGGTAGCCAATTTCTTTGCACTTTCCACATTATCATATAATGAGCAGGTGGAATGAAAGGAATCCGAAAAATTGGAACCTAAGACCATGAAACAATGCCTTAAGAATATTTCATTCAATAATAATCATGAGTACTAAATTGACCAACCATTCTTGGTTTCCAAATAATGGTGTCACTATCGACGAAAACATAGCATTGCATTAACAAAACTATCTGCTCAGGTAGACTCACCGGTAAATAACAACTTTGCTGGACCAGGACAGTAATGGAAAAATTCCTCCACTCATAGGGATGTGTCATAATCTCATCAAGAGGTAGCTCAAGACAAGTGGTAGTCTAGAAATTCAGAGATGATTTCTTGCACACAATCCATTTTGAATGAGAGATAATGTCCTTGTATGAGCCTCTGATAGTCAGCCAAACTGAGGAAGATAAATACCTAGTGAATCCAGCAGAAATCATTTGAGTGAACATATCTATGAGAAAGTTTATACCATCCCCCTTCGATCTAAGAAAGAACAAAGGGAACTCCCCAAGAAGGGCATCATTAAATCTTCTAAGGACATTTAGGATTTCTTAAAAAAAATTATTGTTTTTTGGGTTCCTAGGGATTTTGAGGGGGGGTATTGTGGTTTAATGGTATTTTTTGTGGGGTTTTACGGTTGTATGATTTTTTATGGGTTAAAGGTTTTTTTTAGATTTTTTAATGTTCTTATGGGATTAAATTTATTAATAGTTTTAGTTGTTGTTTCGTATTTTTTTATATTTTTATGGTTTTAATTATTTTTAGGTGTTTTATGGTTTTGGGGTTTTGGGGTTTTTATGTCCTTTTTGGGTTTTTAGTGTTTTAGGGGTATTAGAAGGTTTATGGGTTTTCAGGTATTTAATTTTTTAGGTGTTTTAATTTTTTATGCTTTTTCTCTTTTTAAGGAATTTCAGGGATTTTTTTGGTTTTTTATAGTATTTAGGGTTTTTAGGGATTTTGTGGATTTTTAGGTGTTTTATGGATTTTAGGGTTTTTTTGGTTTTTTAGATTTATTTATGTTCTTAGGGGATTTTAGTGTTCTTAGGGTTTTAAGGTTTTCATAGGAATTTTCTAGGTTTTACAATTTTATTGATTTTTGGGGCATTTTTATGATTTTTATGGTTTTTTAGATTTTTTTAGGAACTTGAGGGTTTTATGTTTTTTTGGGTTTTGAGGTTAATTCAGAGTTTTTTAACTTTTTTTGGGTTTAATAGATTTTTAGAGTTTTTAGTGCTTCTTAGTGTTTTTATGGGTTTTAGTGGTTTTAAAGGCTGTAGGGGTGTTTTTTGGGTTTTTATGGTTTTTTAGATTTTTATGGATTTTAGTGTTTTATTCATTTTTAGGGGTTTTAATTGTTTTCAGTTTTTAGGTTTTTTTTTCATTTTTAAGTGATTAAGGGGTTTTTTAGAGTTTTTCATGGGTTTTTTGTTTTTTATGGGGTTTTGAAGGGTTTGGGGGTTTTCATGGGTTTTAGGGTTTTTAGAATTTTATAATTTTTATAATTATTTATTTTTATTAATTGATTTTATGTTTTTATAGTTTGTTAGGTATTTTCATGGTTTTTTTGGTTTTTAGGTTTTTAGGTATTTTTAGAGTTTTTTTAGATTTTTTTTGTATTTTTGGGTTTTTACGGTTTTGAGGGTTTTAGGGGTGTTTAGGGGTTTTTGAGGTTTTATATATTTTTGGTGTTTTTATAGTTTTTTATATTTTTAGGGTTTCAATGGTATTTAGAGGTTTTTTTTCATTTTTAGGGGTTGGAATGGTTTTTAGAGTTTTTCTTGGTTTTTATGGTCTTTAGGGGGTTGTAGGAATTTTAGGGTCCTTTTATGGTTTTTTGGGGATTTAGCATTTTTTAGGTTTTTAGGGTTTTGGGTGTTTTTAAAAATTTATTTTTTTCTTATGGTTTTTCAGGGTTTTAGTGTTTTTTATGTTTTTTCAAATTTTTAGGGATTTTAAGTATTTTAATGTTCTTTAGGGTTTTTATCGATTTTGAGGGGTATTATGGTTATTATTGTTTTTAGGGTTTTTTTAGTTCTTCTAGTGTTTTTTGGGGTTTTATGTTTTTGTAGGATTTATGGTTTTCTTAGGGGTTTTCAGGGTGTTTATGGTTATTTAAAATTTTTATGTATTTTGTGTTATTTTCTAGGATTTTTATGGGTTATTAGTGGATTTACAGTTTTTAGGTTTTTTTGGGTTTTTAGGGATTTCTAGTTTTTTATGGTTTTAATATTTTTAGATTTTCTTAACATTATTGGGGTATAAAGGGTTTTTATATTTTTTTTGAATTTTTGGGTTTTTTGGACTTTTATAGGGTTTAGTTTCATTTAGGGCTTTTAGGGTATACTGCATTGTTTGGTTTTTTTTGTTTTCAATGATTTTATGTGTTATTTGGTTTTTAAATTTTTCACATAGATTTTCAATATTTTTTATGTATGTATATAATTTTAGGAATTTTATCATTCTTAATGTTTTTTTATGTTTTTATGGATTTTTAGGGTTTTATGGTTTTAAGAGTTTTTTAGGATTTTTAATATTTTTTACATTTTTTAAAGGATTTAATTTTTTTTGTTATTAAGGTTTTCTTAGTATTTTTTTGGGTTATTTATGTTTTTAGGGATTTTTATGGATTTTATAGGGTTTTATGGTTTTTAGGATTTTTATGGATTTTGAGAATTTTTAGGGATTTTTTTTGTTTTTCTAGGTTTTATAGTTTTTAGTGTTTTTAAGGATTTCAAGTGTTTTTAGTTTTTTTAGGATTTTATTGTTTTCTAAGGGGTTTTATAATTTTTATGGGTTACATAGTTTTTAGAGATTTTATGTATTTTTTAGGATTTTAATGATTTTTCAGGGTTTTAGGCATTTTGAGTATTTTAGTACTTTAGGGTTTTTAGGGATTTTATGGTTTTTAGGTTCTTTTCAGTTTTTTAATGTTTTTAGTGGTTTTTTATATTTTTACATGATTAATGGGTTTTTATATTTTTTATTATTTTCTAGTTTTTTATGATTTTTTGGATTTTTAGGGTTTTAGGGGGTTTTATGGTTTTTTCGGTTTTTAGGGTTTGTAGAGTTCTTTTAGGTATTTAACGGTTATAATTGTTTTTAGGAATTAATGGTTTTCTTAGGGGTTTTGAAGTCTTTAATGGTCTTTTGTATTTTAAGGGATTATTTAGGGTTTTTTATTCATTTATGGTTTTAATGATTTTTATGGATTTTTTGGGTTGTAAGGGTTTTAGTGGTTTTATGTTTTTTAATTTTTTTGTGTTTTAAGGTTTTATTTTGAGTTTCGAGTGTTTTTTTGGGGGTTTTATATTTTTAGCGACTTTAAGTGCTTCTTAGTATTTTTATGTTTTTTTGAAAAGTGATACTGAGGCTTTTAGGGGTTTTTATGGTTTTTAGGATTTTTATGGTTTTTTGGGTTTTAGGGATTTTTTCTGTTTTTTGTGGTTTTAAGGTTTTTTAGATTTTTTTATTTTTTTAGGGATTTAAAAGGTTTTTAAAATTTTTATTGTTTTTATGGTTTTTATAGGGTTTAGGGGTTTTTTTAGGATTTAATGGGGTTTTATGGTTTTTAGGGCTATTTAGGGTCTTTTAGGGGTTTTTGGGTTTTTGGCGTTTTTAAGTATTTAGGGATTTTATTTATTTTTAGGATTTTATTTTTTTCTGAGAGATTTTCAAGGTATTTTACTTTTTAGGGATTTTTTATTATTATTAGGAATTTTATGGATTTTTAGGGGTTTTAGTAATTATGATAGTTTTTAGGGGTTTTGTGGGTTTTAGGGTTTTTAGGAGTTGTAGCATTTTTTTTGGTTGTTAGGGGTTTTTAGTGTTTTTTATGTTTTAAGGTTTTCATCATGTTTTTTGGGGTTTTTAGTTCTTTTTATATTTTTTTAGAATTTTAGGGATATTTTAAGGATTTTTATTGGTTTTTTGGATTTTGATGGCATTTATCGTTATTTGGGATTTTAAGTTGTTTTGGGTTTCTGGGTTTTTTTGTTTTTTGTTTCTTTTAGTGTTATTATTTTTTTTAGTGTTTTAATTTTTTTAGTGTTTTAATGTGTTTTTAGTGTTTTTAGGGGTTTTATGGATTTTATAGTGTTTTAGATATTTTTATGACTTTTAGGTGTTTTCTGGTTTTCAGGTGTTTGTAGGGTTTTAGGGTCCTTTTAGCTTTTTTAGAGTTTCTAGCATTTTTTGTGTGTTTGGTGTTTTAATATTTTTATGTTTTTTAATATTTTCTTACAGTTTTCTTGGGTTTTAGTTTTTTAATGTATTTTTTTGGATTTTCTAGGCTTTTAAGGATTTTATTGTTTTCTAGGGGTTTTCAGGATTTTTTGGGGATTTAGGGTTTTGGGATTTTTAGTTTTTTTTTGTGCTTTTACCATTTTTTATATTTTTATGGGTTTAATTGTTTTATGTTTTTAATGTTTTTATATTGTTTTTAGGGGTTTTGTGGTTTTTGAGGGTTTTTAGTGTTTTTAAGGTTTTTATAGCCTTTTTCTGTTTTTATTATTTTTTTGAGTTTTTATGGTTTTAGAGTTTTTTAACATTGTTAAGGGTTTAAAGGGTTTTTATAATTTTAAGTGTTTTTTTCTATTTTTATGTGGTTTGGGCTCTTATGGTTTTAATAGTTTTATGGTTTTTAGGATTTTTTGTGTCCTTTTAGGTTTTATGGTTTTTAGAGTTTATTGGGTTTTTAGGGTTTTTATGTGTTTTTAGGTTTTAAGGTTTTCTTAGGGTTCTTCATTGTTTATAAGGTTTTTTATGTTTTTATTGATTTTTAGGGATTTTTTATGATTTTTATGGTTTTTAGGTATTTTGAGGCGTTTTAGTGTTTTTAGGGTTTTCTAAGGGGTTTTATGGTTTTTAGGGTTTTAAGGATTTTGATGGTTTTTAGGGGTGTTAAGGTTTTATTAGTAGTTTTGGTTTTTAGGGATTTTTTTGACTTTTTATCTTTTAATGTATTTTAGAGTTTTTTAAAAATTATTTTAGAGTTTTTATTAGGTTTTCGGGTTTTTATGGTTTTAGGGGTTTCTATGGTTTTTAGGGGTTTTATGGTTTTTCTAGAATTTGTATTTTTTGGGTTTTTAGGGTTTTTAGCATTTTTTGGTTTTTAGGTATTTTAGGTGATTTTTTGGATTTTAAGGGTTCCTAATGGTTTTTAGTGTTTTTAGGGGTTTTATGTTTTTTGGGATTTTAGGGTATTTTTTAGTATTTTTATGTTATTTTTGGGTTTTTAGGGATTTAGAGGAGTTGGGGGGGGGGGTAGGTTTTTAGTTTTTTTAGAATTTTTTTGGTTTTTAAGATTTTTATTTGTTTTTTGATTTTTAAGGTTTTATTAGTGGTTTTTAGGGATTTTATGGGTTTTCACATTTTATGAGTTTTTTATTTGTTTTATATTTTTTAGGGTTTTTAAGGATTTTGGGAGTTTTCTGGATTTTTGGGTTTTTATATTTTTTATGGTTTTTTGGGTTTTTTCTTTTTTTAGTGTTTATAATTTTTAGAAATTTTTTAACGTTTTTTATCTGTTTAATGGGTTTTTAGAGTTTTTAGTGATTTTTTTTAGTGTTATGGTGGGTTTTAGGGTTTTTAAAGGAGTTAGGGTTTTTAGGGTCCTTTTATGGTGTCTAAGGGTATTTAGTGTTTTTTTTAGTTTTAAGTTTTTTTATGTTATTAAGGTTTTATTAAGGTTTTTAGGTTTTTATGGGTTTTTATATTTTTATTTATTTTTAGGGATTTTTTAGGATTTTATGGGTGTTTAGGGTATTAAGGGTTTTTAGTTGTTTTAAGGGGGTTTTTGATTTTTTAGGGTTGTTATAGTTTTAAAGTTTTTAGGGTATTTATGTGTTTTCAGGTTTTTAATGTTTCCCTTGGTTTTTTCTTGGGTTTTAGGGTTTCCTACATTTTTTGGGATTTTAAGGATTTTTTTCAGATTACTATGGGTTTTTAGGATTTTTTGGGATTTTGAGGATTTTTGGGGGGGGTTTAGGTTTTTAGAGTTTTATGGTTTTTTGTGTTATTAGGGTTTTTATAAGTTTTTTCGGGGGTTTAAGTGTTTCTATAGTTTTTTAATATTTTAGGTCATTTTTTATGGATTTTAGGGGTTTTAGGGTCTTTTGTAGGTTCTTTTTACGATTTTTAGTGTTTTTATTCATTTTAATGTTTTTTAGGGGTTTTATGTGTTTTATGTTTTTAAGGTTTTCTTAGGGTTTTCAGGGTTTTGAGTGTATTTTATGTTTTAGGTATTTTTAGGGAGTTTTAAGACTTTAAGGGGTTTTTGGTGTTTTGGGGATTTTGAGGGGTTTTAGCGTTTTTTAGCTCATTTTATGGTTTTTAGGTGTTTGTAGTGTTTTTTGGATTTTAAGGTTTTCATAGGGGTTTTTATGGTTTTTATAGTTTATTAAAAAATTTCAGATTTAGTGCTATTTTAGATTTGTTTGGGATTTTTAGGGGTTTTTTTGATTTTTTAGAGTTTTATGGGTTTTTTGGTTTTAAGGTTTTGTTGAGTTTTATGGTTTTATTTTGTTTATAAGGGATTTTATGTTTTTTGTCATCACCCGTCCCCCAGGGCCTGTATCGTGACTACCCCAAACCTACCTTCCATAGGCCAGGGGATGGCGACTAACACCAAAGGCAAAAATCCATAAACTGGAAAGGCATTGCCTTTATAACAAAAAACAAACACATCAGAGTACGCAACTAGAAGTAAAACACTAAGTAAAACTGTATACAAAGGAGTGTGCTGAAAGTAAAGGGGATGGAAATACAAGCCCAACAGTAATGTACAATACAACTGAAAAGCTAGTACAACTGAAGAAAAGAAGTAAAGAAGCTACTAGGTCGTCCTTCGGAATTCACACCTGAAGGGTGGGTAGAAATGGCCTCCTCAGCACCCCATGTCTGTTCGTCCGCTCCGTGTACATTTTGCCGAGTGGTCCACCTCTGAGTACCATCCAGTTCTGCTAGTCTCTATCCCGATCAGCGTTGTATGTAATCCGCAACCAACACAACGTGGTACGGGCATAGCCCGTGCATGGGTGAGTATAACGATACTCAGTAGCGACCCTGAGACCCTCATGGTATCACAAAATCCAACAAAGATAACCACAAAGTACAGAATCAACAGATAACCCTTACTCAGGTATATGCCCATACATATACCTCAATTATTTAGTAAACCATCTCAATCATGAGGAAAACACGAAAGTCGTTGACTCGGCTCAAACTAGGATTTCAGTAAAGTCTAGAAGTACAGATGATTAGTCGTGAAGCTAGATCATCTTATTCTATCAAGAGGCACTTCTTCTGACCATACAGACTCTGACCCATATAGGATCGTTAGGTACTGACCCCTGCAACGACCCACACATGATCTGACCCACACATGATCGGTATGTGCTAACCCTCATAGGATCACTGAGCGCTGACCCACACAGGATCTAACCCACACAGGATCAGTATGCACTGACCTACATAGGATTGCTGAGCGCTGACCTCTGTATGATCTGTCTCCAACCTCTGCCTCACTATCAGCCTCTGGATTCCTCGCACCCGGTGCGCTCGAGTTCCGTAGAATCTGCCCTCGAGATATTGGTCGTACCTCGAACGCCACTAAACTCCACAAAAGATTAACCCAATAGACCGCCATGTCATAAGGGTTCCAAAGAGATAGATGGTGCATCAATCGGACGCCCGGTCTTTGAGTTATTGGTATTTCCATTCTAAGGGCCCGATTGGTTTTATTAGGCTCAATCCAACCTGACCGTACTACACTGTGTCCAAACCTCAAGTGGGGTATTCCAATAGAACCGTCTCGCTCTGATCTTTCTGTCACTGCAGGCAGTTCATCAATTGGACATCTGTAGCCCGATCTATGGGCGAATAGGCGTAATTGTGTCTGACGGGTCCAGGTCCAGTCCGACCCAGTTGTACCGACCCGACCAGACCCAGGTCCGGACTGGGGTCCGACCTAGTCTGTGGGTATGACCAGGCCCGAAGGGGTGGACCAACCCGAAGGGGTGGTCCGGCCCGTGGGGGCGGCCCGACACGTGGGGTCGGCCCGGCTCGAAGGCACGGCGCGGCCCGATGGGCAGGCTGTGTGGCTCGCTAGGCAGGCCGTGTGGCTTGGCAGGCAGGCCGAGTGGCCTGGCTGGATGGCTGTGTGATCCGGCTGGCTGGCAGCGCGGCCCGTATGGCGGGCCGTATGGCCAGGCTCTCCAGGTGTGTGGGGGGTGGGGGTGCGGTGCCCCATGGCTTCCGAAGGAACCAGCACTAGGCATCAGTTTGGTGAACCGTGGGACTAGAGGGGTCCTGCCAGTAGTGCACACCAGCAGCCCGCTCAGCCGGCCACCTCTGGATCCTCCACTGTGGCACGATGGAACCGCGGTTCTGCTGGCCTCCGCACGACATGATGGGGTATGCCCCCTCCGCCGCGGCTTATCCTGTCCGTGACATCCAGCTCCTATGCGCGGCGCGATGGCGCCGCGCTCATCATCAAACCGTCATCGCCCTCCTAGACGCTGCTCTTCCTTCCAGCATGGTGTGATGACACCGCACCTCTCTGGCATCGCCGTGGCCTGCCTGGTCACGGCACGGTTCTCTACGTGGCATGGCCGTGCCGTGCCCTTGAGGCTACCCGGCGGCCTTGCACCACCGGCTTCTTCGCAGTCCGCCTCCATCACCAACAAAAAAGAACAACCAAAGGGGGAGGGTCAGGACGTGTTCGTGCAGTTCGATCCCTCCTCATCATGGAGATAACATTTGTCATACCATAATTTGGAAATTTGAACGATGAAGAATAGAGTTTTATACTCATATATAAAATAACTCAAATCCCCCTACCTCGATTTCCGACGATCATTGACGAAGTCATGGAAAGGCGGACGTCGTTCTGTTGACGTCAGAAGAAGACGAAGAAGTTGACATCGTCAGTGTTCTTCAAGGACAGCGGTGTTTCATCTTCTTTCCCCAGTTGAAGAGGGAGAAAGAGATGTCCATCGTTCTTCGTTGGAGAGGGGCGTTCTTCGATGGGAGAATAAATTTCTCCAAGGGTTCTCCAAAGCTCCACCAAAAAAAAATTGCCAACCAAAATAATGGGTTAAGCGAACCCATTATTTAATTGTTGGCCAAAAGAACTAAAATTATTTCAAATTAATTAATTAATGACACTAATTAATTTTTGTTTTTGCACACTTATGAGGGAAGGTAGAAAGTTACAATTAAATGAAGAGAGGGTTGGCATCATTAACTCAAGGTGAGTTTAAGGGTTTTATCCCACATAAATGGGAGATTTATGGGGTTTGAAGCTTGTGTGGTCCCCACCTAATAATATCCTCCCAAGGGAGGTTATGCATGGGTGGGCCCCACCACTAACCTCCTCTTGGAGGTTTTAACCCCCAAGGAATAAAAATAATTTAACCCTTATTTTTTAACTTAATTAAAAACCCCCAAAATCTAACTTTCAATCTCGTTAGAACGCAACTGTGGTGAAGGTCTCACTAAGCAATCATTGACGCTTCGAGTTCAACAGTGCCCTCAAATTTCAATTCTGAGCACTGGTTCCAAAGTTATAAAATCCCGTATGTACGTTTACTAAACGTACCCAAACAAAACTTCAGAAAATGATTCTGGGCACACCGGGCCTCAGAATCATGCGCCGTCAGAAACCGCAGACTCCTAAAATTCTCATGTATTAAAAAAAAGTTTCACATGAATTCTGGGTCTTTATAGTTTTTTAAATTTTCATAATGTTTTTGGGGTTTAAAAAATATTTATTAAAGTGAATTTTTAATGTTTTTATTGGTTTTTAGTGATTTTAAATGTTTTGAGGGTCTTATGGTATTTAGGGTTTTTAGGGTTTTTCTTATTTTTAGAATTTTTTAGGTATTTATGGGTTTAATGTGTTTTTATATTTTTATGATTTTCATAGGGTTTTTTAATATTTTTAGGGTTTTTAGGTTTTTAGGTATCTTTAGGGGTTTTAATATTTTTATAGTTTTCTTGGGGTTTTAGGGATTTTGATGGGTTTTACTGATTTTTAGGGGTTTTGAGTTTTTCTTTTGTTTTTATGGTTTTTTGAGTTTATTGGGGTTTTAAGGTTTTTTTATAGTTTTTAATAGTTTTTTGAGTTTAAATTGTTTTTATAGTTTTAGTGATTTTTTAGTGTTTTTATTGGTTTTTATGGTTTTTAAGGTTTTTAGGATTTTTTAAGGTTTTTAAGTGTTTTAGGGTCTTTTAGGGTTTTTAGTGTTTTTTTGAGGGGTTTTAAGAGTTTTAAGGTTTTTATTAGGATTTTCTAATTTTTAGGTTTTTAAAGTTTTTAGTGATTTTTTATGATTTTATTGGTGCTTAGTTTTTTTTTTGGGATTTTGAGGTTTTTTAGAAATTTTTATGGTTTTTCGGGGTTCATAGTCTTTTTAGGGGTTTTAGTATTTTTCATATTTTTTCAAGGTCTTATGTTTTTAAGATGTATAAGGTTTTCATGGGGTTTTTTGTGGTTCCTACGTTTTTAGTGATTTTTAGGTATTTTTATGTTTTATGGTTTTTAGGGTTTTTGGGATTTTGATGGGGTTTTTTGGTTTTTCGGTTATTTCTGTTTTTTTGGTTTTTTCATTTTTTTGAGATTTTAAGGGATTTTATGGATTTTATAGTTTTTTAATGTTTTTATAATTTAAAATTATTTATATATTTTTTGGTAATTTTTTTAGGTTTTTATGTTTTTTAGGGGTTTTTTAATTTTTAAGGGTTTTTATGGTTTTTAGGGGGTTTAGGGTTTTTTGTGTTTTTTTGGTTTTTTAGTGGTTTAACTGTATTTAGGTATTTAATTTTTTCTTAGTATTTTTCTAGTATTTTAGTTTTTTTATGTTTCCAGTAATTTTTAGGGATTTTATAGGATTTTTATAGTTTTAAGGGATTTTTGGTTTTTTAGGGGTTTTATGGTTTTATATTATTTTTTAACATTATTATGGGTTTAAATGGTTGTTTTAGTTTTTAGGGGGTTTTAGAATTTTTAATATTTTTATCGATTTTATAGGTTTTTAGGGGTTATTATCATATTAAGGGTTTTAAGGTGTTTTAGGGTTTTTTGTGCCTTTTAGGATTTTATGTTTTTTAAGTGTTTTTAGGTTGTTAAGGTTTTCTATGGGGTTTTACAGGTTTTTATGGTTTTTAAGATTCTAGGGATTTTAAGTATTTTTATTTTTTTTAGGATTTTTTTATATTTTTAGGGGTTTTAGGGGATTGATAGTTTTTTATGGATTTAACCAATTTTTAGGTTTTTATGGGTTTTAATTTTTTGGTTTTTATGGTTTTCTTAGTTTTTGATGAGGATCATGGCACACATGCGCATAGAGGGGTTGAAGGTAGACTTGATGAGGAGGGAAGAATTCACATGATTTCACAAGACCATCTATGAGGAGTTGGTGGCCCAATGATAAGGGTGAAGACCAAGAGAATGAAGGAGGCCTTAAATGTGTTAATAATGGAATTCTATGGGGGGGGGCAATACACTTTATTAGGGGAATCATATTGGCATATATTTATATTACTTATGTCCCAAACATGCTTTTAGAGATCTATCCCATGATGTGATACAAATTTCAAGCCCACCCCACCATGGAATCTTCAAAGTAAAAATTGGTGGGCTAGATGCCTTTACATTCCAAATATGTGCTCCATTTCTCTCCTAAATTCATCAACTTGTTACAAAATTTTAAAAAGCATCATTTAGTATTCCTAACATGTTTAGACTTTGTGTTATACATTTGTTTCACTCTTTGGATATAAATTTCCACCTCCTATACTCTTTGAACATCATGAATGATAGTAATGTTATTATAGTGATTTTTTTCTTACAACCATTTTGTTTTTTTAATTATTGGAATATCAAAGGATTGGTCATACATTGTGGCATCATGTGTCTAGATTTGTTGGAGACAATTTCACTTGGGTTCTACATTGACCAACTCTCTCCATTATTCCTTATTTCAACCATTTATAGACCTTATCAATTTTTTATAGTGATTTGGGTTCTCAACATGTAGAAATTGAAAAAGGTTCATAAGAAACTTTCTAGAGGGTCTTGGATTTAATATCATTTGGTATTGGATCCCAATTGCCAGAATTCTGGTTCATCATTTTTTTAATCCCTCCTTCAATCATCTTTTCGCATTGAATTGGGCCAACATCCATTCTGGTCTATTTTGTTCTTCACCTATGAACATAGTTTATTCATCATATTTGACATACAATATATAAATCATTTAGTTTAGAAGCTCACATATATTATCCATCCTGAATCATTGAAATCAAAGCTATAAATTTTAAGATAAAGTTGGTTCAAAATTTTGTGATAAATTCTATAATTTTAAAACCGCACATATATCACCCCAGTTTTAGATATTTGACCATTTATTTATGTATTTTAATTATATAAAATTGTTAGGTTAGGTTTTGGGAGGTTATGAGGATATTTTGAATATTTTGATACTTTTTTTAGGTCTTCGGTTTGAGAATGGTCAGTATAAAACATTGAAACCCCTCTAATAAACCATGCAACTAAAAAAGTGAACACTGGATGGAGAACTGTTAGGTGCACGATTGGGCCAAACTATGTGAATTCTTTATAGAAACAATGAAATGTTTGATGGTGGGGTATATCATGGTTGGTGCCCAGTTTTTCTAACCATGCTAGCAAACTAGGTGAGGTGTGTTTGGAGGTAGTGGATCATGCACTATTAACAGAAGGTTTTCTTAACTATTTATCCTAACCATGCACCATGAATAAATATATCTGAAAATTGTGTATATAATCTGATTTTCCTCCTAAACCACTTGTTTTCCCTAAATAGGCCATAACCTGAATTCCTCTTCCTCCTAAGATGGTGTAGAAAATTACTTTTGATCCAGCAGTGATTCCATGGTTAATCCTAGGTAGTTGGAGACTTGAATTCATCATTAAGTGCTCGTTATTCATTATTTTCATTAGATATCTTCTCCATCCCTCTTTTTTAATCATGGGTCTAGTTTTTTGGGTATAGATACATGTTTTTTATGTTAATGTTGATGCGATATGATTGTTTTTATTTAAGGTAATGAAATCTATAGTGGAATCATTAATATTTAAGATGGTTTGATGAATTTGTTCCATTCATTGTTTTCAATTATGTTTGATAGGTAGGTGGATTCTATTATAGTTCCAATTAATTAGAACATGAAACCTTGATTTTAAATTGATATAATTACATGAAATTGTTTTGAAAATTATAGTTTGATTTTATGGAATTCATGTTTGAATTATGGTTTTCGAAATAATAGAGATTAGATGGTTTTTTTGGAAAACTGTTGTTTATAATTTTAAAATGGCTATTTTAAAAGTATGGTTGGTTTGAACAAGTAAATAATTTGTTGAGAAAATTTTATTGAAATGGGTTGATATGATTTGGTCATAATGGTTGGGCTTGAGATGAATGGGTTGGATAATGGTTGTGAATTACCACCATCAAAGGGAAAGAGGATGGATGTAATGTTCCACCATCAATGGTAACCCCAATCTTGTCTGTGACTTTGTGTTGAGGATTTGAATGAATATGGAAATTTTTATTTCAAATCCTAAAATGATAAATTGTTAAAATTGTTGTTCATGTTCCTTGAAAAATGATTGTGTTAGTTTTTGATGTATTCCTTGAAAAAAATGGTTTAGAAGGATTTTTTGATTATTTTCCTTGGAAAACTAATTTTTGATATAAACTTCTTTAAATTGTTTTCATACTATTTTATGTAATTGTGATAACATGTTCAATACTTGTGGAATGAGTTGGGAATTCATTTGGTAAATCCAACTGAGTTTTATACTCACCCCATACTTGGGAAATATGGTGAATTTGCAGATGTCATATATTGAGACATAGCTAAAGGAAAGGTATCCCAGTTCTTTAGTAATGCTTCTTGATACCTTGGGTTGGGCTTGTGGATTTAGATCTTGGAATATATTGGTATTTGAGGCTGGTGTCTTTGGAATTTTTATGTTTTGTTATTATTTGGTTTCATTTTCACATTGATTCTACTTGTACTATGATATCGTCTTTTGGTTTAGTATTGTATTGTGTTTCATTTTGGAACTCATGCATCAATAAGATGTTTGGTTATAATAGTTATCATTGGTTTGGTAATTTTATCTTAAAAGGTAAAATCATCCACCAACTATTTATGAGGTCGTTGGAAATTATTTCCAGCCTTTAGTGTCATGGGGGGATCCTAAGGCCTTGTATCTGGCCTTTCACTACTCAATCCAATGAGGAGGGGTAGGATGTTACAAATGGTGTCATATTGTTTGGTCCTTGACTTTGAAATCAAATTGTTCTATCTATTGGGATTCTATCTAGGAGATAGGATTTTTTAGAACATGAAATGTAAAACATAAAAAAGGCATAGCTAACCTATGTATATTGAAACTCAAGGTACTAGGAAGTTGAGTACATGAGTATTTTGAGACACTTCTTTAATTTTTCACCACGTTGTAATGGGTTTAGTATATTATAATATAATTACATGCAATGATATAAATGACTTCCCAATAAGAGTACATAATTCATTTTGAGTAATGATTTATGATTTGGTGAAAAAGTGATAATGTTTTAAAATAGTTTAAAATGGTTTGATTTTTAAAAGCTTTGGGTAATTTTCAAAAATGTTTTGAAAGTAGAAATTGATGAATTTTCGAAATCCTTTTTGTGATATGATGTGGTAAATATTAAATTTATAAGACATCATTTTCTATATAGTGATATAAATATATTTTTCTTTTTATTTTAGAGAATGACACTGGGTAGGTGCCATATAAACATACCAGAAGAGGCTACTGAGAATGTGGTTTCACCTAAGTCATCGGTGAACCAACATTTTGTTTAGTATATTTTATAGGAATTTAAGGATGTGGAATTAGGGGACACAAACAATAAACCATGGAAAGTGGATCATTCAGTTTAGTTCCAAAAGTAGAATCCTCCCATCTTTAGGGGATACATAGAACTAGAAAAATATGATGTTTGTAAAAATAGGATGAATCAAATCATCTATTTCCTTGGAACACTAGCTGAGATGAAGATGAATTTTTCAATGTACATACTATAAGATCTTTCATTTCAGTGGTGGGATTTAGTAGTTCAGGAAAAATATGGAAAAGCAATGACGTTGGATGATTTTTATGATTTTTTTATCCAGAAAATCCATCCTCATACATTATGTATTGAAAGAAAAACTAACTTATTTTGTTTGATGAAATATAACCTTATAGTGATAGAGTATATAGATAAATTTATGAATATAGTCCGCTTTTCAATTGAATTTTCTACAAGTTTTTCCTTGATGAAATAGATTTTTGAAATGGGATTGAGGATAGAGATTCGCTCAATGATTTTCATTATTTGTATATCAGATTATAAAAAAAATGTTAATAGAGAAACAGTCGTAAAAATGGATATCTCAAGAAATATGGGTAGAAGAAGCATTTTAATACCTCTAAGAACTGGTGGGAACTCTAATGGAGGGAATAAGTCGAATTGGGACACTTATTTCCAAGGTGGTGATATGAATCAGAATCAGATGTTTGGATCATTTAATCTTCCTCCGAAAAAATGGGTACACTCGATTATACTCAATGTGGTTCCCTCGATCACATAATGAGAGATTATACATCACCACATTGAGCATGTCACAATTTCAATAATATGGGACATATATAGAATTATTAACAACGTTCTCTAAGGTTGGGTTCTAGGTAAAAATATCATGCTTCTCAAGTATCATATGCTTTGATGGTATGAGTGGAGAAAAATAGATCTCGTCAGCAAACCCAGGAAATCCCTGGCAATTCTAGGAAAACAATGACTCCTCAACTATGGAAATATCAATTGGGTAAAAAAATATACAACAAAAATGAGTATAAAATTGTATGGAGTTCATAAATTGATCATGGATGATCAATATGGTCCCTAGATAGTGAGTGGTATGATTCTTTTTAATGTTAAACTTATGTAAGATTTTTTTTATATAAGTTCATCACATTCTATTATTTCTTCTCATTCTATTGATTTTTTGAATTTTCATATTGATATGTTTCCCTTTATTTTGAGACTTCAAAATCATATTGAAAAAAAATGTTGTGAATTTGTGTGAAAATCACAATTTATAACGATAGATGGGGTTGAATTGATTTGGTACTTCTTTATTCTTGAGATGGATTTCCATGACTTAATACGGGGTATAGATCAGTTGAAAATGTTCAAATATCACATTTACTATTATACTCAAAGGGTTAGTTTAACAATTGATGATTGAATAAAGCATCTATTTAGAGGAAATATGAATGTAAAGGAATCTAGAGTAGGATTTTTTTCACCAAAAATTGGAACTATCTCATACCAGTTGTAAGCCTTGACCTTGGAATATGTGGATGAGATTGTGAATAGATGTTTTCCAACACTTTTTTATCAGTTTCCTAATTTTTTTGATAATTTCTCTAGGTTCCCACCCACAAGAGAAGTATTGTTTAAGATTTATCTCTTACTAGGGATAATTCATATGTCACATACATCTTATTGGATACAACCAAAAAAATTAAGGGACTTGAAATCCTAGTTAGAAGAGTTAGGAAAAATAGTTGATTCATCCTATTACATATTTGTTGGAAGAAATGATTTTTTTTGGAAAAAAGGTGGATATATATATTAAATTGTTTTGGATTATCGTAATATTAATCAAGTTACAGTAAGAAATTAGTATCATCTTCCCTGTATTTATGACCAATTGGATCACTTGTGGGGAGCCCAGTGGTTCTCTAAAATTAAATTGGGTTCAAGATATCACCAACTACAGGTTCTAAATGAGGATATTTGGATGATATATTTCAGAAGTAGATATGGCCATTATGATTATGTGGTATGAATTTGGGTGTTACAAATTCACCATCTATCTTTATGGAATTGTTGAATTGAATATTTCAAAGCTATATGGATTATTTTGTGGTGGAATTTATGGATGAAATACTGGTGAATTCTAGGACCAAGTTTGAGCATGATAAACACTTGGTGATAGTGTTGGGTATCTTACAAGATCATCATCTATATAGAAAACATTCAAAGTGTGATTTTTGGATAGAATTGGTATGTTTCATTGTACATCTTTTCTCTAGAAATAGTGTTTATGTGGATCCAAAAAAGGTATAGGTTGAGATATATTTGAAAAAATAATAATTTCTTTGAGAAATGTAGTTTTCTTACCCTGATTGGTTATTATTGATGTTTTTTCGTGACATTTCATGGTTAGATATATCAATGGAAGATTTTACAAGGAAGATTGTTCCATTATAATAGAACTGTTAACAAAAAAAGTCTTTTCAAGAGCATAAAGTTCTTCTTATATCATCACTGATCTTGATATATCTATAATAAGGAGAAGGATATGTGGTGTATTATGATGCTTTGAGATCTGGGATGTGGTGTGTTCTCAGGAATAGAGATAATGTTATTTCTTATGTCTCAGAATAGTTATGGTTACATGAGAAGAACTATAAAACATGAGATTTGGAATTATCTATTTTGGTCCATGCATTGAATACCTAACATCATTATATGTTTTAGTTAATAATTCAAAATATTTAAGGATCATAAGTGATTGAAAAACATTTTATCAATATCAATTTTAATCTGAGAAAAATAATTTGGAAGGAGTATCATAAAATGTTTGAATTTGACTTAATGTATACAATAGGTAAAGGGAACTCTGTGTTGGAGGCATTATTCAGAAATTCATATAGCCATTTTTTTAAAGAGGCTTTGGATAAATTTCATCTAATGTAAATGATTATAAAAATTGACTTGGATTGTGAATATCTAGCTAGTGTTTCTATTTTATTTATGGTTTAGTTTGTTCCTAATTTGGTAGGTAATGTTAAAGAGGCATATAAATTCCATCCTAAATGTGTTTATATGAAGTAAAAACCTAATGGTGGGGAGACCATTGAGGGTTTGAATCTTGACATAAGACTAGTTTTGTGGTTTTGAGATCATATGGACCTAAATTTTTCTTTTCAGGAACAAGTCCTTCTTGTTTATCACCATTCAAGATGGTATGTTCATCCTAGAATAAAAAATATGTATAAGGAACTAAAATCACAATTTTTGTGGGATAATATGAAAATAATAGAGGCTGGGATTATTTTTATATGCCTATTCGGTCAGAAGGTTAAGGAAAAGCACTAATGACTATAGGGTATGTTGTAGTATTTACGAATTCTCGTATGGAAATGAGAATGTACAGCTATGGATTTTGTAATAGGTCTACCATGGATGGTTCAGAAACATGATTCATAATGGGTGGTAATATATTAGCTCATAGATTTAGCCCATTTCATCCCTATTCATGAATATTAAATAAAAAATGACTTGTAAAAAATCTATATCCAAGAATTTTTAAAGTGGAATGGAGTTATAGTATCGATTTTATATAATAGAGACCCCATTTTTGCATCTTGTATTTTGAAAATCTTATATAAATCCCTTGGGACTCAGTTAACTATGAGACTAGAGTATCATCCTTAGACGGATGGACAATTTAAAAGGAATATCCAGACATTGGAGCAAATTCATAGAGATTATGTAATGGATTTTTTTTGTCTCATGGAAAGAGAACATGCCATTAGTGGAGTTCTTGTCAATGAATGGTATTAGTCCTTTATATATATGGCTCCTTTTGAGGTATTGTATGGGAACCCTTATTGTTATCTACTTTTTTTGGTGGAAATCGGTGTCACATGTTAGACCAATCCTTGTACAATATACAACTAAAATGATTTAGTCAATCAAAAAGAAGATGGAGACAACCTGAAGTCATTAGAAATAATATATGGATCATTATCAAAATCAATTTTCATTTTTGGTGAGTGATAATGTGTTCTTGAGATTATCTATAAGGCTTGGGAATTTTCATTTTGGAAATAAGGTCAAGTTATCTTTTTGATACATAGGCCCTTTTGAGATACTTGAGAAGGTAGGTGAGGTGGAATATCATTTTTCATTAAACTATAGTTCAGTTCAGTTTATAATGTGTTTAATCTATCTCAATTAAATAAGTATCTACCTGACTCTGACCATGTGGTTCAATTAGATCATATTGAACTTGGTATGGATGTTATGGTGGTTCATGAGCTGATACATATTCTGGGTAGGTAAGAGAAAGTATTTAATCGGAAAATCATGAGTCTAATGCGGGTTTTATGGAAACATGTTCAGATTCGGGAGGAAATGTGGGATCCTGAAAAGGAAATGATGGAGCAATGGAAAAAACTCTTCAGGGAAAACTCTAGTTTTCTAATTTATGTGGATAGAAATACCAATGGTGGGAAGAATGTGAAACCCCCTATTTTAGGTACTTAACCATTTATTTATGTATTTTAAGAATATAAAATTTTTGGGTTACATTTTGGGAGTTTCATAACATTTTTGGAATTCTTTTTGAGTCTTTTCCATAGGTACGTGGTTAATAGAAAATGGGAAATACCTCTAGGAAACCATGAAACTAAAATAATGGATACTAGGAAGGTGCATGTTTAGGTGCATGGTTTAGTAAAACCTGGTGGTTGTTGAGTAAAAACCATGAAATGATGGACAATGTGGAATAATAGAGATGACACATAGTTTTCATAACCATGTGATTCAATAATGTGAGGTGTGTTTGTAGGTAATGTCTCGTGCACAGTTAGCACATAGTTTGACTAACCATGAACCATAACCATGCATCCTAGAAAAATAAATCAAACAATTGTGGATCTAATTCAATTTACCTTCTAAACTATTATTTTTTCTTATAAAAGGACATAAAACTAATTTATCTTCCTCCCAATTAACTAGACAAAAAAATTTTCGAGCCGATAATAATTCTTAAGAGAATCCATGTGGGTTGGAGGCCTGGATTTGTCAGTATGTGCTTGTTCTTTATCATTTTTCTCAGTTCTATTCAACTTATCTCTTTTTTAATCACTGATCTAGTTCATTGGGGATATAACCTTGTTTTTTTATGTCAATAATGATGGTATATTATTATTTTTATTTATGTGAACAAGTTCTAAGTTGTAATATTTATTATTTAAATTAGTATGTTAATGTTATTGTGTTATTATTCATTTTCACCTAATTTGGAGAGGTAGGTGGATTCTCTCTTGAATCCTATTGATTAGAAATTGAAGACATTATTTCAAATGATTTTAATTTATTGAATTTTTTTGAAAATAATATTGTTATTTTATTCAATTCTCTTCTGAATTATTTATTTGGAAATCATGTGAATTGGATGGATCTTTGCGAAATAATTGTTTATAATTTTAAAATAGTGATTTTAAAATAATTGTCTGTTTATGTAAGTATATAATTTTTTGAAATTATTTTATTGAAATGGTTTTATATGATTTGTTCATAATTATTGGGAAATAGTTGCTTGGGATCAATAATGGTCATGAAGTACCACCAAGAAACAGATGGAGTATGTCATGAACTTCCTCCAACAACGGTAACACTAAACTTGTGTTTGTGTCTGTGCTTGTGTTTAGGATGTCTCTGGACATGGAAATGTATATACAACATCATAAAGTGAGAAATGGTGAATATTTTCATTGACATTCCTTAAAAAATATTATGTTAGTTGATTATTTTTTCCTTGAATAAAATGGTTTTGATGTCTTTTTTTATTATTTTCATTAGAAAATTTTTTTAGTTCGATATAAAATGATTTAAATTATTTTTATACTATTTTATATAAATTTTATAACATGATCAGTCATAGTGGATTGAGTTGTGATTTCATTGGCGAATCCTAATGAGTTTTATACCCACCCCTTTTTTAGGAAGTGTAGTTCATTTACAGATGTCATATATCCAGACACCAGTAAAGGCATGGTATCCCAATTATTTAGTGATTCTTGTTGATACCTTAAGTTGGACATGTGGATTTTGATCATGGATTATATTGGGAGTTATTGTTATAGTATTTGGTTTATTTTTATTTTTTTATCATTTGGTTCTATTGGTAATTTCATATTAATTTTTCTTATACTATGATATTTTAATTTGGTTTAGTCTTGTATCGGCTTGAATTTGGGTACTCAGGCGTCATTAAGTTGTTTGGTTGTTATAGTTATCATTGGTTTGGTCTTTCTTTCATAAAATGTAAAATCATTCCCCAATTTTTTTGAGTCCCTTGTTATTTATTTCTAGGATTTGGCATGTTGGTGATTTCACCTAAGGTATAGTTTCTCTCCCCTCACTTCTTAGTCCAATGAGGATGGGTAGGATGTTATAATGAAATTATCACATTGATTCTATTTTATGTTTCAAATTATTTGTTCTCCTATATTTACATATTCCAAATTAATCTTTTTTCTCTACAAAAATTAATTTAAAAAAGATCCCAAAAATAAAAAAAATCCAAAAAAACACACCATCTTGAGACCTAAGTCAATTTATCATTTTTCTACATATACTATCTTCCCCTTCCCACATTTTCCTCTTGAATCAATTTTGAATTTTATATTTAAATTATTTTTCAGGATTTACACAATATAATGATCATTTAGATCTATTGTAATTGGTTAATAATTATATAGGAAAGAAGTTGAGGGGTAAAGGGTAGGTTATTTAAATTTTGTTCAAAAATCCAAAATTGAGTGAAGCACGAGTCAACATAATATTTTCAAGTGTAAACACATGAGGGAAGTGTGAGTTCTATATTCCTTTATCTTAAATTTTTTTTATGATTCTTAATTGGAGGATGTGAATAACACCAATGAATCAATAATTAATTTTTTCATGAGGTCTGTGCAAGAACAATTCTAAAGTTTTAATGTGATAAGGGATGAATTTAAATCCCCTTACAATTGTAGATCACCAAAAAGACGGAGGGTTTTTTAAGAAGAGGTGGATTTCTTCGACTTCCATGAGTTATCAATTCAGAGAGAGCTAAACCCATGGAGGAAAACCAATTATATTTGAGGAGTAATGTTGTGAATACATTTATTCCAATGTATGATTGATCATAAAACAAACTTGGAATTGGAACGAAAGGTAGAGAATGTTTTTGGTTGTGAGAAATATTTTATGGAAAATAAGGTGAGGTTGGGAACTATAAAATTCATTGACTATGATAGTATTTGGATGGACCAACTAAAAGTTAGTCAAAATAAAAATGTAGAAATAACCATCCAAACTTGGGAGGAGATGAAATTAGTGACACATAAGAGATTTTTTTCTTTCTACTATTATGTTGATTTGTTCCTCAAGTTGCAGGGTTTGAAATAATGAGCTATGAGTTTTGGGGAGCATCATATATAGATAGAGATCATAATTATTTGGGAAAATATTTATGAGGTGTGAGAGGCCACCATGTAAAGGTTTCTGAATAGCATTAACCATGACATCTGGGACATAGTGGACATGCACCACTCTTTGGATATGGAGGATCTTATTCCCATGGATACAAAATAGGAGAGGCAAGTAAATGTAGGATTTATACACCCTATATCTTATGTTAAGGATTCTAAATATTATTTAAAGTTCAATGATTTAAATTCACTATACAATATAAGGTAAAAAATGGATTCAAAGGAGGTGAAAAAACCAAAAGCATTCTTTCCATAATCCAAACTTAAAAAGGAAGGTAAAGTTGTTTCCAAATCACATGATATGTTTTAAATGTCAAGGATTTGAAAAATTTTCCAAAAAATTCCCAAATATATTGACCATGATTATTTTGGATGATGGATATGTTCTTAGATATAGATCAAGAGAAGATGAAATTACATAACTTGTGGAATGTTCAGATGTGGAAATATAGATCCCTACATATGGAAAAATTCTTATGGAAAGGAATTATTTGAGTGAAAAAACCCCAAAGGAGAATATGAAATAGTGTGAATGGATTACATTTTTAATAATATATGCCTCATAAAAGATAAGGTTTGTAGTATGATAATTGATGTGGGTAATTTAACAAAAATAAAAAGTGGTTTGATGGTTGAAAAATTTTGTTATCTATGACCAGTCATCCTAGGCCTTATATATTGTAATGGTTAAATAATAGTGGGGATGTTAAACTGACTAACCAAGCACACACCCATTTTCTATTAGGAAGTATGAAAAAGAGGATATTTCAAGTTATTCCCATACATATATATTGTTGAGAATGATGTGGAAATTTGATATAAGGGCCACACATGATTGATACACCTACTGATATTATTTTCTTTATAGTAGAAGGATGGTTATACTCACATCCTTGAGGTTTTTTTAGGATTATCTAGCACTAGTGAGGATTGAGAGAGATTATGAAAAGAGAGAAAAATATAATAGAGGAAAAAAGTATATATAATGAAAAAAATTAACTCTTAAAAAGGAGTGATGAGTGACATCAAAAGAAATGAGGGAAAGAAAATAGTTGAAAACAAGAGTGAAAATAAGAGTAAAAACAAGTGTTCTAAGGGAAAAGTGAGTTTATTTTCTAAAAAATACAGATAAATATAGATTTAGAGGGGGGGGATATCCCATTATTTTATTAAAGGTATAATTTTTTACCATTAACTGTCATAAACCAACAATTCCTTCTTGTGTTGTGACTTTAGAACAATAATATGGTGACTGACCATGGATGTTTTGGAAATGAGAAACATTTGATCCCGATTTTTTGGAATGGTAAAACCTACTAAAAGTGAAGTTACCAGAGAAACAAATAGAAAAAATCATTTATGTGGAGAATGAAATTTCCATGTAATAGAAAATATCAATGATAATGCCTACAATATTTAGTTACCCGATAGGTATGGAAATGTTAGTGTCGCCTTTACTGTTGTTAGTTATTCTCCCTTTAAATTTTTTGATTTGAGGATGAATCGTTTTGAGGATGGTGGGAATGATGATGATCATGGAACACATGGGAATTGAGGGGTTGAAAGAAAACATGATGAGGAGGGTAGAAAGTGTATGATTTCACAATACCCATTCTGAGGAGTTTATGACCCAATGATATGGGAGCATACCTAGATAATGAAGGAGGCGTTAAATGGGTTAATAATTTAATTACAAGGGGATTCCCAATACCCATTCATAGGGAAATAATCTAGGACTATATTTACATTAATAAAGTCCAAAACGTGATTTTAAATACCCATCCCATGGAATGATATGAATTTCAATCCCACACCACCATTGAATCTTAAAAGTCAAAAGTGGTGGGATAATTGTCTTTACTTTTCAAAAGGGTGTTCTACTTGTCCCTTAATGTCATCGGATTGTTCCAAAATGTTTAAAATCATAATTTAGTCTTTTTAAATTATGTAAAATAGATGTTATAATATTGTATCACTATTTTTCTATAAATAGCCACCCCTTGTACTCTTTGAACATCATGAGTGAAGAAAATGTTATTATAGTGATTTTTTCATGGAGCCTTTGTGTTATTGCTTAATTCTTGATTTATCAAAGGATAAGTCATAATTTATGGTGTCTTGTGTCTAGAGTAATTTGATACAAGTTCTATCTCAGTTCTACCTTGAACAACTCTCTCCTTTTATTCTTATTTCCAGTATTTATAGAACTTTGAATTATTTTCTTGTGATGATTCGGGTGATCACGCGTGAATAATGAAAAAGGTTCCTAGGAAACTTCCTAGAGGGTATTGGATCGTGTGTCATGAGTTTTGAGGGATTTCAGGAATTTTTGGAATTTTTAGGATTTTTATGGTTTTTAGGGATTTTGAGGGGTTTTAGGGTTTATGTGTTTTAGTTTTTAGGGTTTTTTAAAAAAAAATAGGGTATTAAGGGTTTTTAGTGTTTTAAAAAATAGGTTTTTATACGATTTTTAGAGTTTTTAGTTGTTTTTTTGGGATTTTAGGGGGTTTTATGGTTTTAGAGGTTTTATGTTTTTATTGTTTTTCAGGTTTTAGGGATTTTTAGGGTTTTTGAATTTTTAGGTTTTTAGGGGATTTAATTGTATTAGGGTTTTACAGTTTTTATGGATTTTTATATTTTTAGGTATTTTTTAGGAATTTTATTATTTTGTAAGGGATTTATGGGGTTTAGGGTTTTTATGTTTTTAGGGTTATTTTTGGTTTTTTTGGGTTTTAGGGTATTTTTTGAGTTTTTATGGGTTTTATGGTTTTTTAGAGTATTTTAATATTTTTAGGGGTATAAAGGGTTTTTAGAGATTCTTTTGGGGTTCAAGATTTTTTATGTTTTTTTGGGTTTCTATGGTTTTGGGGGTTTTTAGGTTTTTAGGGGATTCAACTATTTTTAGTTTTTTGTATTTTCTTAGGTTTTTTTAGTTTTTAGGTGTTTCTTATGTTTTTTGGGATCTTTAGGGTTTATTTGATTTTTATGTTTTTTCGGGTTTTTAGGGATTTTGAGGGGCTTAAGGATATTTTTTTGGGTTTTAGGGTTTCTATCATTTTTTGGGGGTTTAGTGAATTTTTGAGTTTCTAAGGGTTTTATGGTTTTTAGAGTTTTTTATATGTTTTAGGGGTTTAAATGGTTTTTATAGTTTTAGTATTTTTAATAGTTTTTACGGGGTTCTTGTGTTTTTAGGTTTTTGGTGGGTTTTAGGTTTTTAGTGTCTTTTCTGGTTTGTAGATTTTGTTTTATTTTTTAGGGGTTTTTTGGTTTTTTTAGGTTTTTATGTTTTTCTTAGGGCTTTTTAGCGTTTTTATGTTTTCAGAGATTTTTAGGGTACTTTAAGGATTTTTAGGGTTTTTAGGTATTTTGAATGTTTTTTGGGGGTTTTAGTGTTTTAGGGTTTTTAGGACTTTTAGTGTTTTTAGGTTTTTATGGTGTTTAAGTGTTTTTAGGTTTTATGGTTTTCTTAAGGTTTTAAGGGTTTTTAGGGGTTTTTACATTATTAGGTATTTTTAGGGTTTTTTGGATTCGTATTGTTTTAGTGCTTTTTTTGGGATTTTGAGGTTATTTAGGGTATTTATTTTTTTTCTTATTTTTTGGGGGTTTTACAGGTTTTTTGATTTTTTAGGGGTTTTATGGTTTTTATAGTTTTTAACATTTTTATAGGTTTTTTTTTGAGTTTTAGTGATTTTTTTGGGTTTCAAAGGGTTTTAGGGGTTTTAATGTTTTAATGGATTTATATGGTTTTTAGGGATTTTTAAAGTTTTTATCATTTTTAGGTTTTTAGGGGTGTTAATTTTTTTGGGTTTTAATGTTTAATTAGGAAATATTTAGGGTATTATACAATTTTAGGGATTTTGGGGGGGGGGTCTGTTTTTATGATTTTTAGGGATTTTTTGGATTTGGATGTTTTTTACTATTTTTAGGTTTTTTAGGGTTTTTTCTGTTTTGGGGGTTTTTAGGGTTTTATTAAAAAAATTAGGGTTTTTAACATTTTTTAATGATTTTAATGTTTTTTAATGTTTTTATGGGTTTAAATGGGTTTTAATGTTTTTAGTGGTTTTAGGGTTTTTATGGTTTTTAAGGTTTTTTATAGTTTCTAGGGGTTTCTAGGATTTTTGAGGGCTTTTAGTGTTTTTAGGTTTTTAGGGGATTTATGTATTTTTAGGTTTTTATTGTATTTTATGTATTTTTTAGTATTTTTAAGTGTTTCTATGTTTTATGGATTTTAGGGATTTTTTTGGATTTTAATGGGTTTTTTGGGATTTTGACGGTTTTGGGGTTTTTTGGTATTTTGGGTTTTGGTTTTGTTTATTTTTCCTGTGTTATTATGGTTATTAGTGTTTTTTTACATTTTTATGAGTTTTATGGTTTTTTAGAATTTCTAGTGGGTTTCTTTTGTTTTTATGTGTTTTTAGAGTTTTTTAAGGCTTCTAGGGGATTTATGGTTTTTAGGGTTTCTAGGACTTTTAATGTTTTGTAGGGTTTTTAGGTAGTTTAATTATTATTATGTTTTACGGCTTTCTTAGGTTTTTAGAGATTTTACCTTTTAAGGATTTCAAGATATTTTTTAGGATTAATTTTTTTAGGGTTTTACGGTTTTTTTAGTTTTTTAGGGGGGTTAGGGTTTTTGAGTAATTTAATGTTTTAAATTTTTTTAGAGTTTTTTAACATTTTTATTGGGTTACAGTGTTTTTAGAGTTTTGTGGTTTTATGGGTTTTTAGAATGTTTTAATTTTGTATTTATTTTAAGGGTTTTTGGGTTTGTAGATTTTTTAGTTGTTTTAGCATTATTTAAGGATTTTATGGGTTTTATGTTTTTTTGTGTTTATGGTTTTTTGGGGGTTTTCACTGTTTTTAGGGTATTTTTACATTTTTTCGGATTTTAGGATTTTAACGAATTTTTTGTTTTTAAATAGTTTTTTAGGATTTTGTTGGTTTTATTGATTTTAGGGTTTTTTTTGGATTTTGGGGTTTTTTTGAGTTTTTAGGGTTTTATGGTTTTTTGTAGTTTTTATATATTTATTATCAGTTGGAATAATTTTTAGAGTTTGTAGTTATTTTTAGGGGCTTTAGAGTTTTTTAACATTTTTAGGGATTTTTATATCTTTTTGGGATTTTTAGTGGTTTTAGGGTCTTTTTTATTTTTTTAATGTTTCTAGATGTTTTTAGGATTTTAGGGGTTTCAACTTTTCTTTATGTTTTGAAGGATTTCCTTGTAGTTTTCAAGGTTGTTTGGGTTTTTTTTATTTTATTTGGGATTTTTAAGGATTTTTAGTGTTTTATGGTTATTAGGGGTTCTTAATATTTTGACAGTTTTTATGATTTCTTGAGCTTATTTTGGATTTTTATTATTTTTATGGTTTTTAGTTATTTTGTGGGTTTTTGGGTATTTGGGTTTTTTAGGTTTTTTATGGTCTTTTTTATTTTTAGGGGTTTTTGAGTTTTTTTGGGGCTTAATGTTTTTTATAGTTTGTTATAATTTTTAGCAGTTTGAATGAATTTTAGATTTTTTTAGTGGGTTTTTACAGTTTGTAGGGTTTTTATGTTTTTAGGGGATTTAGGGTTTTTAGGGTTTATATGGTCTTTTATTGTTTTTAGGGTTTTCACTTTTTATAGGATTTTATGGGTTTCAAGTTTTTTTAGGGTTTTAAGGATTTCTTAAGGGTATTCAGGTTTGTTATGGGTTTTTATGTTTTCATGGATGTTTTGATATTTTTTAGGTTTTTATGTTTCTTAAGGGTTTTTTTGGAATTTTTAGGGTTTTAGGATATTTTAGGGTTTTTAGGGTTTTGGGGGGTTATAAGTTTTTATTTATTTTTTATAGGTTTCTTAGTTTTTCATGTTGTTTAGGGTTTTTATGGTTTTTATGTTTTTAGGGATTGTTATGGGGTTTCAAGTATTTTTATGGCATTAGTATTCCTATAATTTTTTAGTTTTTTAAGGTTATTTTTTTATTTTTTCATTTTTTTTATGGTTTTATGTTTTTTTATATATTTAGGGGTTTTAGTTTTTTTATAGTCTTTAACATTTTTAGAGATTTAAAGGATTTTTTTTAATTTTAGTGGTTTAAGGTTTTTTATGGGTATTTATGGTATTTATGGTTTTTATCTCTATTTATAATTTTATGGTTTTTAAGAATTTTGGGTTTTTATGTTTTAGAATTTTTATGTATTAGGGGCTTAAAGTGTTTCTGGGTTTTTAAGGTTTTCTTTATTGGTTTTTTCAGTTTTTTAGGGTTTGTTATGTTTTTAGGGATTTTTATGGCATTTTTAGGATTTTTTTTGGTTTTTTAGGGGTTTTAGTGATTTTAAGGGGGGGGGGTTGGGTTTTAGGGTTTTAGGTTTTATTGTTTTTTTGGGGTTTTGGGGTCTTTTTTGATTTTTTAGGGGTTTTAAGGTTATTTTGGGTTTTTAGTATTTTTAGGGGTTTAAAGGGTTTTAGTGTATTTAGTGGATTAGTTTTTTCATGGGTTTTTAGAGTATTTTTAATTTTTTGGGTTTTTATGGTTTTTAGGGGTTTGGGGGTTTTTAGGGTCTTTTCAGGTCTCTTTTTGGGGTTTTCTCATTTTTTTGTGTTTTAGGGGATTTATTTGTTTTTCATTTTTAATGTTTTTCTAAGGGTTTATCATGGGTTTTATGTTTTTTTACGTTTTCTATTATTTTTAGGGATTTTTAAGATTTTTATGATTTTTTTGGGTTTTATTGGATTTTGAGGGTTTCTGGTTTTTGGTTTTTTTATGGATTTTATGGTTTATCGGGTTTTTGGGTTTTTTTATGTTTTTAAGGTTTTAATTTTTTATAGAACCTTTTATCATTTTTATGGGTTTAAATGGGTTTTAGAGTTTTAGTGGTTTTAGGGTTTTTATTGGATTTAGAATTTTTTATTATTTTAGGGGCTTTATGGTTATTAGTGATTTTATATATTTTTTGGTATTTTTAGGTTTCTAGGAGTTTTAAGGGTTTTTATGTTTTTAAGGTTTTCTTCAGTGTTTTTTAGGGTTTTTACTTTTTTTTACCTTTTAGGTATTTTTAGTGAAATTTTATAAATTTCATGTATTTTAGGTTTATTATAGATTTTGAGGGTTTTTTTGTGGTTTTTAGAAGACTAGGGATTTTTAGGACATTTAAGGGTTTTTTGAATTTTTTGGGGTTTTATGGTTTTTTAGAAATTTTTAATGTTTTTAGGATTTTAATTTTTTTTAAGATTTTTTAGAAATTTTTATGACTTTATGAATTATATGTGTTTTTAGGTTTTTAAGGTTCTCGTAGGGTTCTATAACTTTTAGGGTATTTATGTTTTTAGGGATTTGTAGTTCTTTTTTAGTATTTTTATGATTTTTTTTGGGTTTTATGGATTTTGTGCGGTTTTAGTGGTATTTAGGATTCTTAGGGGTTTCATGGTCTTTATGGGTTCTCTGGAATTTTAGAGTCTTTAATTTATTTTCTAGTTTGTTAGGGTTTTAAGGTTTCTAAAAGGTTTTTAACGTTTTTAAGAGTTTAATGGTTTTTTTTATGTTTTAGTGGGTTTTATTGGGTTTTTATGGGTTTTATGGTTTAAGGTGTTTTATTTTTTTTAGATTTTCTAGGGTTTTAGGGTTTTACACTACTTTTATCATTTTTATGGTTGTTATGGGTTTTAATTTTTTTTAGGTTTTTATGGGTTTCTTAGGAGTTTTAAAGGTTTTTTGGGATATATATGTTTTTTTTATTTTTAGGGTTTTTTAAATATGTTTATGGTTTTTAGGATCATTATGGATTTTGTGGGTTTTGAAGGTTTTTTTAGTATTTTAGATTTTTTTTAGTTTAACTTTTTTTTAAGTTTTAAATTTTTTTAAGGTTTAAAAGTGTTTTTAGAGTTTTTAGTGGGTTTTTAAGGGTTTTAGGGATTTGTAGGTGTTTAATTTTTTTAGGGATTTTTTGGTTTTTAGGTTTTTAGTGTTTTTTAGCGGTTTTAGGGATTTAGTTTTTTTAAAATTTTAGGGATTTTATGTATTTTTATTTTTTTATGGTTTTCATAGGGGTTTTCAGGATTTTTAGGTTTTTTAATGTTTTAAGTGATTTTAGGGATTTTTTAATATTTCTAAAGGTTTTTACGGTTTTTAGGGATTTTAAGGGTTTTTATGGGTTTTTTGGGTCTTAGGATTTATATCGAGTTTTTAGGGGATTAAATGGTTTTTATAGTTTTTAGTGATTTTTAGGGTTTTATGGGTGATTAAGGGAATTTATGGCTCTTAGGGGTTTTTCGGGGTTGTAGGGGGTTTTGGGTCATTTTAGGGGTTTTACGTCTTTATTGGGTTTTATGTGATTTTAGCTATTTCAGGGGTTTTTAGGGTTTTAGGGATTTTAACAATTTTTCATATTAACGTGCTTTTTGAGTATTTTTATGGTTTTTAGGGTTTTAGGGATTTTAAGGGATTTTAGGGATTTTAGGTTTTATAGTGTTTTTTGGTTTTTTTTGGAGTTTTAAGTATTTTTAGGTTTTTAAGGTTCTATTAGGGGTTTTTAAAGATTTTTGGGTATTTATGATTTTCAGAATTTTTAGATATTTTTGTGGTTTTTTTATGGTTTTTAGGATTTTTATTTTTTTTTTTGGATTTTTGGGTTTTTTTTGTTTTTAGGATTTTTCAGGTTTTTATAGTTTTTATTCATTTCTTGGGGTTCAATGGGTTTTTTGAGTGTTTAGTGTTTTAGGTATTTTTATGGTTTTTGTGGTTTTATGTTTTTTAGGGGTATTAGGTTGTTAACAGGTTTTAAGTGTTTTTTGCTTTTAATGGATTCCTTAGGGTTTTTAGGGTTTTTTAAATATTTAGGTAATTTTTGGACTTTTTTAGGACACTTTTGGTTTTCTAGTTTTTTAGGTATTTTGAGGGTATTTTGGGGGTTTTATGGTTTGAAGGGTTTTTTAGGGTTTTAAATATTTTTTTTGCATTTTTATCATTTTGGGGGCTTAAATGGTTTTTAGAGTTTTTAGTGGGTTTTAAAGTTTTATAAGTTTTTAGGGAGTTTTACTGCTTTATGGGATTTATGGTTTTTAGGGGTTTTATGGTCATTTATGGTCTTTTTAAGGGTTTTAGGGTTTTAATGTTTTTATTTTTTAGGAATTTTAAGTGTTTTTTGGTTTTTATTATTTGGTTGTGGTGTTTTAGGGTTTGTTACGTTTTTAGGGATTTTTGGGGATTTTTAAGGATTTTCTTGGATTTTTGAGGTTTTGAAGATTTTGAGGGATTTGGAGGTTGGGGGGGTTAAAGGGTTTTTTGGGTTTTTGGGGGGTTTTATCATTTTTTAGTTCTAAGGGGTTTTAATTGTATATAGGTTTTTATGTTTTTCTTTAGGTTTTAACTTTTTTTGTTTTTAATTTTTTTAGGTATTTTTAATAGATTTTTGGATTTTTATGGTTTTTAGGGATTTTGATGGTTTAAATGGTTTTTAGGGTTTTTAATGATTTTATGGTTTTATTGAGTTTTTAATATTTTTTTAGTTTTTTACAGTTTTAATAGTTTTTAGAGTTTTAGTGTTTTTAGATGTTTATAGGGTTTTTAGATTTTCTAGTGGTTTTTAGTATATTAATGAGTTTTAAGGGGTTTTAAGGATTTTATGAGTTTTTATGGTTTTTAAGGTTTTTAGGGGTTTTGACTGGTTTTAGCATTTCAGGGTTTTTAGTGGATTTAATTTTTTTAGGTTTTTAAAGTATTCTTTGGGATTTTCAGGGTATTTTAGATTTTTTTACGTTTTTAGGTATTTTTAGGTAGTTTTGGGTTTTTATGGGATTTTATGGTTTTTATAAATTTAGAGAGTTTTAGCGTTTTAGGTTCATTATCATTATGTTGGGTTTTATGGGGTTTATTGAGTTTTTTGTGTTTTAAGGCTTTGTAGATTTTTTAAAAAAAATTAGGATTTTAAATGGTTTTAAAGTCTTTAGTGATTTTTAGTGTTTTTCAAGGTTTTTAGCTGTTTTTTAGTCTTTAGGTTTTTTTTATCATTTTTATCATTTTTTTGGTTTTTATGGGTTTTTTAGGGTTTTAAGTATTTCTAGTGAATTTTTGGTGTCTTTAGGGGTTTCTACGTTTCTAGTTATTTTTATGGGTTTTTATATTTTTTTTTATGGTTTTTAGGGATTCAGACGGGTTTTGGTGGTTTTTTGGTTTTTCGGTTTTTAAACAATTTTTTGATTATTTAGGGTTTTTATGTTTTTTTAGATTTTATAAAGTTTTTAGGTGTTTAATTGGTTATTAGTTTTTTAATTGATTGTAATGGTTTTTATGTGTTTCAAGGTTTTTTATGGTTTCAGTGGTTTTTATGGATTTTATGGGGTTTAAGGATTTAGGGTTTTCAGGGTCTTTTAGGGTTTTTATCATTTTTTCAGTTTTTAAGG
Organism: Viscum album; assembly: GCA_963277665.1. Lineage (NCBI taxonomy): Eukaryota > Viridiplantae > Streptophyta > Magnoliopsida > Santalales > Viscaceae > Viscum > Viscum album. The sequence goes on from OY728121.1 coordinate 367,873,370, forward strand.
TTTTTAAGTGTTATTAAATTTTTATTTTTCTCTTAGTGTTTTTTGGAGATTTTTTGGGTATTTTAGAGAATTTTAGGGTTTTTATTGCTTTTTTGTATTTTTTGGGATTTGGAGGGTTTTAGGGTTTTCTAGGGTTTTTATTTTTTTATGGTTTTTAGCATTTTTTAGGTTTTTAGGAGTTTTATGTGTTTTTAGAATTTTAGAGTTTTATTATGTTTTTTTTAGGATTTTAGGGTTTTTTTGTTTTTTTTATTTTAATGGATTTCTGCCTTTTTATGGAATTTTGAGGGGTTTTAGGCTTTTTTAGAGTTTTCATGTGTTTTATGGGGTTTTAGGGTTTTATTGGATTTAGGGGGTGTTTAGGGATTTATTGTTTTTTATAGTTTGTTAGAATTTTTAGGGGTTAAAAGGGGTGTTAGAGATTAGTGGGTTTTAGGGGTTTTATGACTTTTTAGAGCTTTCTATGGTTTTAGGGTTATCAGGGTTTTTAGTGTTTTTTAGTTTTTATGGGGTTTAAGTGTTTTTATGTTCTTATAGTTTTTTTCGGTTTTTAGGGATCTATGGTTTCTACAATTTTATGGTATTTAGGGTTTTTATAATTTTTTAGGTATTTTAGGGTTTTTTGAGTTTTTAGAGTCTATAAAATTTTTAGGGGTTTAAATAGTTCTTAGAGTTTTTATTAGGTTTTAGTGTTCTTATGGATTTTTATGGGTTTTAAGGGTTTTAGTCGTTTTTATGGTTTTGTGGGTTTTTAGCATTTTTTTGGATTTTTTGGGGGTTTTGTGTGTTTTTTTATATTTTTGATAATTTATTAGGGTTTTTCATTATTTTAGGGTTTATTACATTTTTAGGTATTTTTAGATGTTTTTAGGATATTTAGTTTTTTCAGGATTTTTTGTATTTTGAGGGATTTAAAAAAATTTCAGGTTTTTATGGCTTTTTTGTTTTTTTCCTCTTTAGTGGGTTTTCTTAAGATTTTAGGGTTTTTAGTGTTTTTAGAGTTATTTTAACTTTTTAGAGGTGTAAAGAATTTTTCGAGTTTTAGTGGGTTTTATGGATATTATGGATTTTATGGGGTTTTTATGTTTTATATGGTTTTTAGTGTTTAGGGTTTATATGATTTTTTATCATTTTTAGCCTTTTTAGTTTTTTTTGGGTTTTTAGGGTATTTATAGTTTTGTTATGTTTTTAGGAAATATTAGGACAATTTTATAATTTTTTGGGATTTTAAAAAATTTTAGGGTTTCTAGGGAATTTTAGGGTTTTAAGGTTTTTATGGTGTTTATGATTTTTTGGGTCTTAGAGGTTTTGTTGAGTTTTTAGGGGTTTTAAGGCCTTTTATAGGATTTTATATTTTTTCAGGGTTATATGGATTTTTGAATTTTTAGTTGTATATAGGGGATTTTATCGGGTTTAGGATTTTATAAGGTTTTTAGAGGTTTATGGTTTTTAGGATTGGGGGTGGGTAGGTGGTTTTTGTGGTTTTAGCATTTTTTTTAGGTTTTTATGTGATTTACAGGTTTTAAGGGTTTTAAGGTTTTCATGGCGATTTTCATGGTTTTTAGGGGATTTTACCTTTTTATGTATTTTTATGGTTTTTAAAGGTTTTTTTATTAATTTTAGGGTTTTTAGTGTTTTATAGGTTTTTAGGGTTTTAAAGGTTTTTTAGATTTTATTATATTTTTAGGGATTTAAATGGTTTCGATAGGTTTTAGTGGTTTATTAGGGTTTTTATACTGTTTATGATTTTTAATGGTTTTAGGGGTTTTAGTTGGTTTTAGTGGGTTTTAGGGGTTTTTGTGTTTTTAGGGTTTTTGGGGGTTTTAGAATTTTTGGGGTCTTAAAGTTTTCTTCATGTTTATCATGGTTTTTAGGTTTTTTACGTTTTTATAATTTTTTAAGATTTTTTAGTATTTTATGGTTTTTAGGTTTTTAGGGGTTTTTAGGGTTTTTTGGGTTTCTTATGCTTTTCAGGGTTTTTATCATTTTTAAGTTTTTTAGGGGTTTAAAGTGTTTTTAGGGGTTCAAATTGTTTTTAGGTTTTAAGTTTTTCTTAGGGGTTTTAGGGGTTTTTAGCGATTTTTAGGGATTTTTAGGATTATGTTTTATTTTATTGCATTTTTTTAGATTTTGAGGTTTTTTTGTGTTTTTTGGGTTTTTATGGGTTTTTTGTATTTTTGGGAGTTTTTTTTGACTTGTTTAGGGGTGTTAGTTTTTTATATTTTTGCATCATTTTAGGGGTTTAAGAGTTTTAGTGTTTTTTAGGGTTTTTAGGTTTTTTTAGGTTTTTTATGTTTAATTTTTTTTAGGTTTTTAGGGTTTTATCATTTTATTGGATTTTAGGGGTTGAAAGTGTTTTTAGGTTTTTAAGGTTTTGTCAGTGTTTTTCAGCATTGTAGGGTTTATTATATTTTTATGGATTTTATGGATTTTTAAATATTTTTACTGTTTTTTAAGGGTCTTATATATTTTGAGGGTTTTAGGGGTTATTTATTGTTTTTATGATTTTTACTGGTTTTTTTTGTTTTTATGGTTTTTTTAGATTTCAGGGTTTTATAAGGGTTTTTAGAGTATTTAACATTTTAAGGGGTTTAAATAGTTTTACAGTTTTATTTGGTTTTATCATTTTAGTGTTTTAATTGGTTTTATGATTTTTTATGGTTTTTAGGGGTTTTATGGTTTTTGGGGGTTTTAGGGGTCTTAATATTTTTAGGTTGTCTTCTAGTTTTATCTATTTTTATGTTTTTTTTCTTATGGGTTTTCATCGTTTTTATGTTTTTTATGTTTTTAGTTAATTTGAGGGATTTTTTCAGATTTTAATGGTTTTGTGGTATTTTAGTGTTTTTGTGGGTTTTAGGATTTATAGGGAAAGGAAGGCTCGGGGCAAAAAAAAAGTGCCCCCCCCCCCAATTTAAACAAAAATAATGGTACAAATAGAGTGCTACAACGGGGTATTACATAACAGGGTGTGCACCTCACACTTAAAATCAGACACAACAAAGGAGGAGCACTGAGGTGTGCCAACAAAGGTCCACAAAGAACAATGTTCCACAATAGCCTGCTTGGAGAGAGCATCCACAACCGCATTGGCCTCCGGGTAGACATGTGTCATAGTGAGATGCAGCCTTTGAGACATGGCAAGGCAGTCCATCCACGGGGTAAGGAGCCTCCAAGGGAGGCACCTAGATCTAGTTTTGAGAGCACTCACAACAAGCATGGAGTCAGACTCAAGCCATAGAAAAATCCACCCGAACCTGACAGTATACTCAATCGCCTTTATAATGGCCCATAACTCAGCTTCAAGAGCACACCCATCACCGATAAAGTGTTGAAAACATCCCTTGAAAAAACCCTGATAAGTGCGGAAGACTCCACCACATCCAGTAGGGCTCGTGGCACCAAGGGCCGCACCATCCACATTGATCTTGATCCAGGAGGGGAGTGGGGGAATCCAGTAAATAAACCTGGGGACCATGGGTTTTTTGCCCTACCAGATACACCAAGAAATCAAAGGATGATCAGTTCACGGACATCAATTGCCATATGTCATGTCTGAATCCAGGAGGCCGCATAAACAGCCTGATGAATCGCCACAACTCCAGCATGAAAGGAGAGTCGTTTCTTACTGAAGGCAACCACATTCCGAGCAGTCCAAATAAAGGAGATAGTGGCTAGAACTGCAGCCAGAAAACAATTGCGGAATTGCTCACTGTAATCCCAATTAGACAGGTCCTCCATGAGTTAAAAAAAAGGCCTGTGAAGGCCAGCTGGGAACCCAAAAGTCCGCTGCAAATAACCCCAAAGATCAGCACTGGATCTGCACTACAAGAAGGTGTGTTGGACATTTTCTTCCGCACCGAGGCAATGAAAACATACAGAGGAAAGTTTGAGACCCACTCACTACAATTGACCCAGCATGGGCAACCGATTTCTCCATATTTTCAAGATAAGAAGGTGATTTGCAGGGGGAATGAAATTCCTCTTGAACTTAGAAAGCCAGGTCGGTGAAGGGGATCCCCTGGCACAATTGTACCGATAGTATTCCTTAGTAGTGAGTTGCCAAACCAGATTGGGATTCCAAATAAGGATATCAGAATGTATGAAGTGATATCGCTGGATTTGGAGTATGACAACAGGCAGGAGGGCCTCGAATTATTCTAGCCTCGGGATGAACTTCGTAATAGACAGTCACTTCAATCCAGGAGGAGGGCTGATGAAATCTTGCAGGGTCCTGTCAAGCCTGAGCGTAGACCAATCATTCAAGTATGAGTGATTGGAGACAAACCATTTAGAAAGAGGGACAATGGCCTTGAACGAGGCCCGAATTTCTTGGAGACCAACCATTTATGTTTTTTGGGTTTTTGGTGTTTTTTTATTTTTTGTTTTGGTTTTTAAGGTTTTTATATTTTTTTAGCTTTTATAGGGGTTTAAAAGGTTTTTATAGCTTTCATTGGTTTTTAGGGGTTTCTTTTATTTTATGTTTTTATGTTTTTTGGAGGTTTTATAGTTTTTAGTGTTTTAGGGTTTTTATAATTTTTTAGTTTTTTAAGGGTTTATATTTTTTATGTTTTTAAGGACTTCTTTGGGGTTCAAGGTTTTTGGGCTTTTATATATTTTTAGGGATTTTATGTATTTTTTATTATTTTGAAAGGTTCTTAGGGTTTTTAGCGATATTGAACGTCTTTAGGGGGTTTTAAGATATTTAGTGTTTTTATGGTTTCTGTGTTTTTTGAGGTTTTTTTGAGTTTCAAGGGTTTTGAGGTTTTTTTTGAGTTTTTTAATGTTTTAAGGGGTTTATGGTTTTCGGTGTTTAGGGGTTTTGGGGATTTATCATTTTTATGTCTTTGGGAGTTTTAATTTTTTTTTTAGGTTTTAAATTTTATTTCCTTAGGTTTTTTGGGGGGTTTTTAAATTTTTTTATATTTCTTGGGTTTTTCGTGGATTTTTTATAAATATTATGGTTCGGGGGGGTTATGGATTTTGAGGGTTTTAATGGTTTTGTTAGGTTTTTAGGGTTTTTAGCATTTTTAGGGGTTTTTTTTGTTTTTAGTCATTTAAAGTGTTTTTTAGGTTTTAATGGTTTTCCTATGGGTTTTCCGGGTTTTTAGGGTTTTTTTTTACATTTTTAGATATTATTCGGGATTTTTTTGGATTTTTATGGACTCTCAATATCATGAGGCTTTATATGGTTTTTATTATTTGGGGGGGGGTTTGTGTTTTTTTAGTTTTTTATGGGTTTTAATGTTTTTATAGTTTTATAACATTTTCAGTAGTTTAAAAGAGTTTTTAGAGGTTTTGGATGTTTTTAGTGTTTTTATGGGGGGGTTTAGTGTTTTTTATGTTTTTTATGGTATTTATGGTTTTTAGGGTTTTTCGGGTATTTACGGGTTTTGGCGTTTTTTAGGTTTTTTAGGGTTTAGAATAGTTTTTTATAATTTTTTATTTTTAATTTTTAATTTCGTTTAATGATTTAGGGGTTAAAGGGTTTTTATAGTTTTTAGTTGTTTTTAAAAGTTTTTACGGGGTTTTAGGGTATTTGTGATTTTAAAGGGTTTTTTGCGGTTTTAGGGTCTTTTAGGGTTTTTATCCTTGTTAACGTTATTGGGGGTTTTATGTTTTTTTAGGTTTTTAAGGATATCATTGGGGTTTTTAGGGATTTTATGCTTTTATGGGCTTTTAGATCTTTTTTAGGATTTTGATGGTTTTTTAGGATTTGTAGGGATTTTGAGCGGTTTTTAGGGGGCTTAGGGTTTTGGGGTTTTTTTTTGGTTTTTTTGGTTTTTTGGGGGGTTTAAGTGGTTTTAGGTTTTTCAGGGTATCTTTGGCTTTTTCTAGGTTTTTATCTGTTTTGTGTTTTTAGGGATTTTTTGGATTTTTATGGGTTTTAGGGGTTTTTTTGGAATTATAATGGTTTTTTTTTAGGGTGTTATGTGTTGTTTTGGATTTTATGAATTTTTAGTTTTTGTAATTTTTTTAGGGGTTTAAAGGGGTTTTATATTTTTTAGGTGTTTTAGTGTTTTTAGGATTTATTATTATTATAAGGGGTTTAATGTTTTTAGGGTTTTTAGGGAATTTCTGGGGTTTCCGTGTATTCATCTCTTTTTTTTTGTTTTTATAATTTCTAATATTTTTTAGGTTTTAATGTGTACTGAGGATTTTTTTAGGGTTTTTTTGTTTTTTTGTTTTTAGAGATTTTTATTGATATCTTTTTTATTTTTATGAATTTTTATTGTTTTTCATATTTTGATGGGTTTTTGGGGGTTTTGGGTTTATATAGGTTTTATGTGGGTTTATGGATGTTTTGAGTATTTAGGTATTTAAGAGTTTTTAGATTTTTTAAACATTTTTAGGGATTTAAAGGGGTTATATAATTTTTATTCGATTTTGGATTTTTTGTGTTTTTTAGATTTTTTGGGTTTTTAAAATTTTTAGGTTTTTTAGGGGTATTTTGGGTTTTTATGTTTTTATATTTTTCTTTGCGAATTTGTGGGCATTTTAAGGATTTTTATTGTTTTTAGCGTTTTATGGGATTTTGAGTTTTTTTTGGGTTTTTAGGGTTTTTTACAGTTTTAGGGTTTTAGGGTTTTTAGGGGTTTTATGGTTTTTAAGGTTTTGGGTGTTTTTAGGGGGTTTTTCAGTTTTTTTTGTATTTTTTTGTATTTAGGGTTTTTATATTTTTTATTATTTTTAGGGGATTAAATGGGTTTTATCATTTTTAGGGGTTTTAGGGTCCTTAGAATTTTTTTTTTTGTTTTTAGGGGTTCGAATTGTTTTTATATTTTTAGTTTTTATGCTTTTTTGTGGTTTTCAGGGATTTTTGGGTTTATATATTTTTTGGGATTTTTAAGGATTTTTATTATTTTTTGTGTTCATTGGGTTTTTTGGATTTTTTGGGGTTTAGGGTTTTTTGGTTTTTTTATTTTTTGGGTGTTTGGGTTTTTTTTGAGTTTTAGGGGTCTTAAAGTTATTTGGAGTTTTTTAACATTTCAAAGGGTTTAATGGGTTTAAATATTTTTAGAGAGTTTTTGGGTATTTATGTGTTTTGTGTATTTTATAGTTTTTAATTGTTTCAGGAGTTTTTATGTTTTATAGGGTGTCTTGGGTTTTATGGACCTTTATGGGTTTTAGTGTTTTTTAGGTTTTTAGTGGTTTTAAGTGTCATTAGGTTTTTCGGTTTTCTAAGGGTTTTTTAGTGTTTTAAGGTTTTTTACGTTTTATGGATTTTTAGATATTCTTAAGGATATTTATGGTTTTTTTGTTTTTAGGGATTTTTAGTGGTTTAGGGATTTCAAGTTTTTAGTTTTTTATGAATTTTTTGGGGTTTATTGTTTTTTTGGTTTTAAGATTTTTATGTGTCTTTTTCCATTTTTAGGGGTATAAAAGGTTGTAGAGTTTTTAGTTGGTCTTAGGGGTTTTAGGGGTATTAATGTTTTTAGTGATTTTTATGATTATTAGGGGGTCTTAGTGTTTTTAGGGCCTTTTAGGGTTTTAATATTTTTTAGGTTTTTTCAGCGTTTTCATTGTTTTTAGGTTTTTATGGTTTTCTTATGGTTTTCAGTATTTTTAAGGTTTTTTATGTTTTTATAGAATTTAGTGAATTTTAAATGATTTTTATGGTTTTTTGGTATTTTTAGGAATTTTGAGGGTTTTTTGGGTTTTTATTTGAATTAGCAATTTTAGATTTTTTAGTGGTATTCATTTTTTTAGGATATTAATATTTCTTTGGATTTTTCAATGTTTTTATAGTTTTTACATTTTTAGGGATTTTTTTGGATTTTTTAAAGGTTTTTATAGTTTTTTGGGGTTTTTAGGGTGTTTGATGATTTTTAGGGGTTTTATGGTTTTCTTGGGATTTTAGGGATAATTATAGTTTTTAGGGTTTTAATGGGTTTTTGGAGTTTTTAAATCATTTATGTGTTAAATGGTTTCTAGATTTTTTATTTTTTTAGGGTTTTTATCGGTTTTAGGGTTTTTAAAATATTTAGGGGTTTTTATGGTTTTAGGGTTTTTAGAATTTTTAGTGTTTTAAGGTTTTTGGGGTTTCATGTGTTTTTTGGTTTTTGAGGTTTTCTTAGTGTTTTTTTCCTGGGTTTTAGTGTATTTTACCTTTTAATATATTTTTAGGCTTTTTTAGAATTTATGGGATTTAGGGTTTTTATATATCTTTTGGGGTTTTAGGGAATTTAGGGGTTTTAGGGTCTTCTTCAATTTTTTAGCATTTTCTAAGATTTCAAGGGGTTTTATGTATTTTTTGTTTTAATGATTTTCTTAGGGGTTCTTAGGGTTTTTAGTTTTCTTATTTGTTTAGGGGTTTTTATGGCTATTTTGTATTTTTATTTGTTTTTTGTTATTTTGATGGATTTTCTGGGTTTTAGTGTTTTTTAGTGTTTTTAGATTTTCATGGTTTATAGGGGATATAGGTGTTTTTAATTGTATTCTAAGGGTTTCTTAGGGTTTAGTTATTTTTAAAGATTTTTTTTGGGGTTTTTAGGGTTTCTAGGTATTTTGAGGGGTTTTATGTGTTTTTACGGGTTTTATGGATTCTTTGGATTTTAGGGTTTTTTAGTTTTTAGTGTTTATATGTTTTTTATAGTTTTTTACATTAATAAGGTTTATAGGGTATTTCCATTTTTCAGTGGTTTTTAAGGGTTTTATGAGTTTTTATTTTTTTAATGTTTTATGGTTTTTTTGTTTTTTAGGGTTTTTATAATTTTTATGGGTTTTAAGTGTTTTTAGGTTTTTATGGATTTATTATGGTATTTTCATAATTTTTTGGTTTTTTACACTTATATGGATTTTTTGGCCTTTTTAGGATTTTATTTTGTTTAATGTTTTTATGGATTTTGATGGTTTTTAGGGTTTTAGGGGTTTTATGGTTTTTATGGTTTTTTTAGTTTTTATGAGTTTTTTACAATTTTTAAGGGATTGTAATTTTTTTTATATTTTAAGATTTTAAAGGGTTTTTAAATATTTTACTATGTTTTTATGGTTTATATGGGTGTTATGGCTATTGGGGTTTATACGCTTTTTAGTGGGTTTTATTATTTTTAGGGGGTTTTAGAGATTTTTTGGACTTTTAGGGTTTATGTGTTATTTTTTTTTGGGTTTTATTTTTTTTTGTTTTTAAGGTTTTATTAGGGATTTTCAAGGGTTTTAGGGTTTTTTACCTTTTAATGGAAATTTAGGGATTTTTTATGAATCAATGGGTCTTAAGATTTTTAGGAACTTTGATGGTTTTTAGGTTTTTTTTTTCATTTTTGGGCTTTTTATGTATTTTAGCATTTTTTAGTTTTTTAAGGTTTTAACTCTTTTAGTGTTTTTATTTTTTTTCAAAGGGTTTTAAGGTTTTAGTATTTTTAATGGTTTTAGTGATTTATTGGGTTTTTTGGGATTTTTATGGTTTTAGGGGTTTTAGTGATTTTGATGGGTTTTATGGGCTTTAGGGTCTCTATGATTTTTTTGGTCTTTAGAGTTTTTTTTTGATTATTTTAGGGTTTTAATGTTTTTAGTGTTTTTTCATGTATTAGGGATTTAAATAATTTTTATAATTTTTATTAGTTTAAGCGTTTTTATGAGGTTTTGTGACTTTTTAAGGTTTTAAGGGGTTTTATGTTTTCTAGGGGTTTTAAGAGTTTTAGTGTCTTTTTGGATTTTTAGAATCTTTTAGGTTTTTAGGGGTTTTAACTGTTTTTAGATTTTTAATGTTTTCTTGGTGTTTTTAGGGTTTTTAGGGGTTTTTAGGTTTTTAGGTATTTTAAGGGTTCTTTTATGATTTTATGGGGTTTTAGGGTTTTTAGGGATTTTTCAGGTTTTTAGGGGTTTTTGGATTTTTAGGGTTCTATCTTTTCTTGGTTTTTTGGGATTTAAGTGTTTTTTGGCTTTTTCAATTCTCTTAATGTTTTGTAAGGTTTTAGGGTTTTTTCATTATTATGTATTTTTTGATATATGTTAGGATTATTATAGGTTTTTATGGATTTGAGGGTTTTAGGTGTTTTTTTGTTTTAAGGGTATTTTGAGTTTATTAGGGTTTTAAGGTTTTTAGTGTTTTTTAACATTCTTAGGGGTTTAAAGGTTCTTTAGTGTTTTTAGAGGGTTTTTATAGTTTTTTTAGAGTTTTAGGTTTTATATGGTTTATAGGGTATTTTAGTGTTTTCAGGGTTTTGTAGGGGGTGTAAGGGTTTTGTAGGGGTTTTAGGGTTTTATGGTTTTTAACATTTTTAGGATTTTTTTATGGTTTTTAGTGTTTTTTGGTTTTTTAGGGGTTTTAAGGTTATTTTTTTCATAAAGTTTTCTTATAGTTTTTTTCAGTTATATATTTAGTTATTTCTATGGTTTTTAGGATTTTTATTGGTTTTAGTTTTTTTTAGGGATTTTGGGGTTTTAAGGTTTATATGGATTTTGCGTTTTTAGGTTTTTAGGGGTTCTATGTTTTTTTTATGTTTTTTGGTTTTATTTGAGTTTTGTAGTTTGTTATGATTTTTTTTTCATTTTTAGGGAATTCTTGGGGTTTTTTCTTGATTTTTTTGGTTTTTATGGTTTTACGGTTTTTAGGGGTTTTATGATTTTTAGGAGTTTTGGGTTTCTATTTTTTTTTTACTTTTTATGATTTTTGAGTTTTTCGGCTATTTTATGTTTTTTAGAGTTTTTAATGTTTTTCAGGGTTTAAAGGGGTTTTAGATTTTTTAGTTATTTTTAGAGGTTTTATGGGGTTTATGGTTTTTAGTGGTTTTTAATCGTTTTTTGGGTAATATGACTTTTATCATTTTAACATTTTTGGATTTTTTGGGTTTTAAGTGATTTTATGTTTTTAAGGTTTTCTTAGAGATTTTTCACTATTTTGAGGTTTTTAGGTTTTAAGGAATTTTTTATGATTTTTTTGTGTTTTTGAGAGTTTTTAGAGTATTTTAGGGTTTTTATAATTTTTTTGGGGGTTTGGGGTTTTTTTCCAGTTTTTTAGGATTTTTAATATTTTTATCATTTTTATGGTTATAAATGGGGTTTAGAGTTTTTGTGGGTTTTACTGTTTTTATAGGTTTTGGGGGTTTTATTGTTTTTAGGGTTTTATGGTTTTTATGGGTTTTAAATGTTTTTGGTCGTTTTAGTGTTTTTAGAGCTTTTAGGGTTTTTTGGTTTTTAAGTGTCTTAGAATTATATTTTTTTCATTTGGTTTTTCTAGGTTTTAAGGGGTTTTTAAAATTTTAGGTATTTTTAGGTCTTTTAAAATTTAATTGGTTTTTAGGGATTTTGTGATTTTTATGGGATTTAAGATTTAATGGGTTTTACACTGTATAGATTTTTTTTAGGATTTTAGTGATTTTAAGTGTTTTTAGTTTTTTAATGTTTTCTTACGAGTTTTTAGAGGTTTTAATATTATTTACATTTTAGGGAATTTAGGGATTTTTTATGGATTTTTATAGTTTACTATGGTTTTTAATGATTTTAGGGTTTTTTGGGTTTTTAGGGTTTTAGGGTTTTTATGGGGTTTTTTGGGGTTTTAGGGATTTTTGTAGTTTTTTGGGTATTTAAGGATTTTTAGAATTTTATATCATTCTTAGGATTTTAAAGTGTTTTTATAGTTTTTAGTAATTTTTCGAGTTTTATGGGTTTATGGGTTTTAATGTTTTTCCAGATATTTATGGGTTTTATGTGTTTTATCCTTTTTTACGTTATTAGGGGTTTTAAATGTTTTTATATTTTTACAATTTTCTAATTGTTTTTCCGGTTTTTAAAAGATTTTTAATGTTTTTATGGATTTTTAGTGATTATTTAGGATTTTAGGGATTTTAGGGGTTTTTGGGATTTTGAGGGACTTTATGGTTTTTAGGGTTTTATGGTTTTTTCAGGTTTTATGGTTTTTTATTTTTTAAGGGTTTAAAGGATTTTTAGAATTCTTTATAGTTTTTAGGGGTTTAAATGGTTTTTAGAGCTTTTTTTCATTTTCAAGGATTTTATGAATTTTTAGTATTTAAAATGCTTTAGGGGTTTTTATTTTTTTGGGTTTTGGGGGTTTTGGGGATTTTATGGTTTTTTAGAGTTTTCAAAAAAATTAGGTTTTGGGATTATATGTATTTGTATGTTTTTAATGTTTTCTTAGGTTTTTCGGGATTTTAGGGGTTTTTATGATTTTAGGGACTTTTAATGATTTTTTTATATTTTTTAGGGTTTTTAGGGATTTTGAGGGGTTTTATAGTTTTTTTTGTTTTAGGGTTTTTAAGGATTTCATGGTTTCATGAATTTTTTGGGTTTTTTTCTTTAGGGTTTTTATGATTTTTAAGAGTTTTTAACAATTTAGGGTTCAATGGGTTTTAGGGTTTCTGGTGGGTTTTTATGTTTTTATGCAGATTTAAGTTGTTTAAGGTATGTAAGGGTTTTAATGGGTTTTAGGGTCTATATGGTTTTTAAGTTTTTTAGATTTTTTTTTGTTTTTTAGGTGTTTTATGTATTTTTCAGTTCTTATGGTTTTCATAGGTGATTTCAATGTTTTTATGGGGGTTTACATTTTTATGGATTTTTAGGGATTTCGTAGGATTTTTATGGTTTCTAGGGGATTGCAAGGTTTTTAGGGATTTTAGGGTTTTTTTGGTTTATGGGATTTTTGTTTATGTTTTAGGGTTTTTAGAGTTTTTTAATTATTATGGGTTTAAATTATTTTTTTGATTTTTTATAGGTATTAGATTTTTATGTGAGTTTGGGAAAGGAAGGTTTTGGCCCAGGCTATTCCTGACTCCCCCAAAATTTATTAGAAAAAAGACACGAAGACGCTGCAGACAAGGGAGGGGAGGGGTCAAGCGACCCTAACCCAAAAACCCATTACAGAAACACGCTCAAGAACCGCAAAAAAAAGATAGATAAAAACAAACAAGAAAAAGAAAGACTGAAACATCTCCGACAGCAGGTCCCAGCCAATCATCAACCAGCAGTAACACAAGTGAAGCACCTTCAACATATCCCATCCAAGAAGCATCGAGCATCCATAACCACCAGCATCCAACAACATAGAACCATCAGCTTCCAAAACTACAGAACCATCAACATCAGAATCACAACCCTCACCTTCACCAGCAATCAGCGGCACACCACCAAACAACATCCAGCATCCAATATTACAAAAACCAAAAACCAACACCTTCACACCAAAACAAGCTACCACCAACAGCACATAACCATAAGCACCAAAAGCACACAACCACCTGTAACCAGAGTTCACATCCAGATAGAAACCATCCTCTTTATTCACAAAAACTAGTAGCCAGCACCTCCCTTCATCACTTCGGGGCATAGAAACACCCCTTTCCAAGCACAAACAGCAACAATAACCTTCAATCTAGTCATCCTTCTGCAACTCACACCATCCAGCAACCACTAGTCCAGCCACACACATCATCCAGCATCAGAGTTTCAGGCAGTGAAGATTTCCTTCAATGCCTCATGAGAAAGCATCAGCAAAATGCCTCCGGATTGTCTGAAGGAGCCGAAGAGCATCTGCTGCCGTGAGTCTGAGACGCACCACTGAAACCAATCGCCATGAACCAGAACACCAAAATCTGACCTGCTCATCCCTGGATCTGTAGCGGTGCACATCGAAGACTCTAGATCGAAGCACCTCGGATCTGCAAACACCGCGACCAGATTCAGCACCAAGAAAAGCGCGTAGAACAGATCTTGCCACTCAGTCAAGGATCTGTAACAACGAATGAAGGGGAGACCAACTCCCATCGTAACCTCCAGAGAACTACAGCTTCGCACGCCAGAGGGTCCAGATCGGCCCCAAAAGACTAGTCGCACACCGGGAAGTCCGAATCCAACCACCTCCTCCGTGGATCACCCAGAGGAATAACCGGTCCACCCCATGAAAGCTCTACAATGCTGAAAGCCAGAAAGACCAGAACTGGCTTGCTTGAAGGTGGAAGAATCCTTCTTCTAAAAAGGCTTCCAGAGAAGACATGCAAGGGCACCATCGATCCAGAGAAAACTCACATCGAGAGTAAAGAAAGCCGATGCCTGAGGATCCACACCCGCGCTAAAGAAGTATTGACGCCGATGGAAGACCCAAACACAAGAGAATCTAGGAGATGCGGGAGCCATATTCTAGGGATTTTTAGGGGTTTCTCAGGTTTCTAGGGTTTTAGGGGTTTTAGAGGTTTTTTTTATGTGAGTTTGGGTTTTTAAAGGTTTTTAAGGGTTTTATGGGTTTTAGGCTTTTTAGACTTTTTTGGGTTTTTAACATTTTAAGGTTTTTAGTGGTTTAATGTGTTTTTTCATTTTTAATTTTCCCATATTGGTTTTTAGGGTTTTATGTTTTTTGGGATTTAGATGGATTTAGATGGATTTTTATTGTTTTTTAGGTATTTTAGTGATTTTGATGGGCTTTAGGGTTTTTAAGAGTTTTGAGGTTTTTAGTGTTTTTTAAGTTTTGAGGGGTTTTAAGTGTTTTTAGGTTCTTAAGGTTTTCTTATAGTTTTGTTTGGATCATGGAACACATGGGAATCAAGGGGTTTAAGGAAGACATGATGAGGAGGGTGGAAATCACATGATTGAACAAGACCCATTTTGAGGAGTTGGTGGCCCAATGAAAAGAGATAGAATTAGGAGAACAAAGGAGTACTTAAATGGGTTAATCATTGAATTCCATGGGGATTCCTAGTACCCTTTCTTAGTATAAGAATTCGGGCCTATATTTACATTAATTAAGGCCCAAATATAATTTTAAAACCCATCCCTTTATGTTCTACAAATTTTAATCCCACTCCACCATGGAATCTTTAATGTCAAAAGTGGTGGACTATTTGTCTTTATGTACCAAAAGGCTGTGATACTAGTCCCTTATATTCCTGGGTAGTGCCAAAATTTTCATAAGCATCATTTCAGATTTTTTTTAACATTTGAAAACTATGTGCTAGAATTTCGTATCACTCTTTGGCTACAAATAAATAGCCCTTGTACTCTTTTATCATCATGAATGAAGATAATGTTATTACGGAGAGGTTTTCTTGAAACCATTGGGTTGTTGATTAATTATTAACATATCAAAGGATTGGTCATCCTTTTTGGTGTCTTATTGATATTTCTCTTAGAGAAAAGTTTTCTTTGGGTTCTACCTTGACCAACTCTCTCCTTTATTCATTATTTCCACCATTTATAGACCTTGTCAGTTTTTTTCTTGTAGAGATCTAGATTCTCATTAAGAGAACGTTGGAAAAGGTTCCTAGGAAATTTATTAGAGTGTCTTCGATCACGTATCATTTGGTATCAGATCCCAATTACTAGAAATCAATTTATCATTTTTATCCCTTCTTCCACCTTCTTTTCACTTTGAATAAGGTTGAAATCCAATTTAGGCACATTTTTTTCTTCACTTAACAACATCATTTCGTCATTATCTTTCATGTAGAATATATCAATCCTTTTTTTATAAGCTCAAATTTCTTCTCTGTCAAGAAAAATTGAAATCAAAGTGATAAATCGTGAGATACAATGGGTTCAAATTTTAAGATGAATTCTGAAATTTTAAAAATGTTCAAGTAACACCCCCATTTTTAAGTTATTGAACCTTTATTTATCAATTTAATGTATATAAAATTATTGGGTAATCTTTTAGGATGTTTTACGGATCTTTTTAAGTTTTTAGGCTTCTCTAGAGGTGAATAGTTTGATCATGGTTTTTAGAAACTATGAAACAACTCTAGGAAACCATGAAACTAAAACAGTGGAAACTTTGGATGTACATCATTAGGCACATGGTTTCATGAAATAATTTGTATTCCTAATAGAAACGATTAAATTATGGATAGTGGGATATATCAGGGTACCTACATAGTTTGTCTAACTATGTGATCTGATCATGAAAGGTGTGTTTGGAGGCAGTGTCTCGTGCATGGTTAGATTATACTTTTCCTAACCGTTTTATCTAACCATTATCCATGGAAAATTAGATCAAAGAAATGAATATCTAGTCATATTTACCTCCAAAACCACTCTTTTTTTCCAAACAGACCATAAAATTAATTTCTATTCCTCCCAAGGCAGTAGACGTAATTCCTTTTGATGTGGGATAATTACTAGGTGAAACTAAGCGTGTTGGAGACCCATATTCATCTATAAGTGATCATTATTCATTGTTTTTGAAACACCCTAGAATATTATAGGTTTAAAAACACTAATATACATGAATCATGTTAACAAGGTGAGCCTTTATTTTTAGGATCCTACCTAATTATAAATCCATAGTAATTCATGCTTGGAATAGAGTCATGATCCAGATGGGTGACCTTATGGGAAGTTTCCCAGGTTGTGTGTGATTGAAGAAAAGGAACGGTGGAAAGAACATGTGTTGGCATGTGGGGATAGTTATTAGTCTGATGAATTGTTTGAACACATGGGTGGGCCCAAGGGAGGGGACCATCTGTCTTCAAAGCAACTGGTGGCACTTGGAAGGCCCAGACCTGGCTACCACGGTAAGGCAGGGTGGTTGTTTCTTTAGTGAGGCCCAATTCTTACATTGGTATCATAGAAGAAACCCAACCTTAAGTTTGGTGCACTTTTTTGGTTAAGATGTACGGTCCACAATGAGGACGTTGTGCTCAAGGGGGGTGAATTGAACACCCAAAAATGTTAAAGGGTTAAAATAATAAATTATATAACTCTTGTCAATAAGGTGAACCTTTATTTTTTGGAGCCTACCAGATTATAACTCTATAACTAAGTGTTCCTATATTGGATTAGTGATTAAGATGGGTGGACTTCTGGGAAGTTTCCAAGATGTGTATGAGTGAGGAAAAAGCATACTAGAAGTAAAATGTGTTGGACTTTGTGGATAGTCATTAGTCTGATGACATGTTTAGGCATGTGGGTGGGCCCTAGGGAGGGGACTGCATGTTTGTGGGGAAACTGGTGGTACCTGGCGAGCCAGGACCAATTACCATGTTAAGGTGGGGAGGTTTTATTGTTATTGGGGCCTAGTTGTTACAGTTTTCCTTAGATATATTCTCCTTCCCCATTTTAAAATCATGGATCCAGATCATTAGGGATATATCCATGTTGTGTGACATCAATATTTATTGGATATTATTGTTTGGAATTAAGAAGAATGAGATCTATGTTTTAATCTTGATGATTTAATCCAGTTTGTTAATGTTTTTGTGTTTTTCTTCATTTTCACATAAGTTTTATAGGTCAGTGGATTCTCTCTCAACTCCCCTTGATTATAAATTTAAATCTTGATATAAAATTGATTTAATTTATTGAAATTTTTGTTAAAATCAATGTGTGGTTTGATTTAATTCTAAATTGAATTGTAGTTTTGTAAATCATGGGAATTGGGTGGAATTTTGAAAAACCATTGATTATAATTTTAAATTTTTGATTTTAATATTGTGGTTGATTGATGAAATTAAAATTATTTTTGAAATTATTTTATTGAAATGGATTATTATTATTATTTGGTCATAATAATTGGGAATGAGTTGAATGAGGATGATAATGGTCATGAAGTACCATCATCAAAGGGACAAAGTATGGATGTGATGTTCCACCATTAATGGTAACACCAATCTTGTGTGTGTTTTTTTGTTGAGGATGTGTGTGGAAAACGAAAATTTTATTCCAAATAATAATTTGAGAAATGGTTAAAATATTAGTTTATGTTCCTTTAAAAAATTATTCTGTTAGTTTTTGATGTATTCCATGAATTTTTTTGAATGATTATTTAATCATTTTCTTTTGAAAACTATTTTTCTTTGATATAAACATCTGTAAATTGTTTTTAAACTATTTTATATAAATTTTCTAACATATTAAATCTTATTTTTTTAACTTGGGAAGTTATTGGGAAAATCATATGAATTTTTATACTCACCCTTTCTTGGGAACTTTGGGGTGTTTTCAGATGTTATATATCAAGACATAAGTAAAGGTAATTTATCCATGTTCTTTAGTAATTATTCTTGATATATTGGGTTGGGCATTTGGATTTGGAGCTTGGAGAATATTGGTAGTTTTTTAGTGTATTTTTTGTCTTTTGGTTTTGTTATCATTTGGTTTCATTATTTATGTCACATTGATTCCTCTTGTACTATCATATTGTCTTTTGGTTTAGACTTGTATTGGAATTTGTTTTGGTACTCATGAATTGTCAATAAGTTTGGTTGTTATGGTTATCATTGGTTTGGTTGTTTCATCATAAATGTTAAAATCCCCGAAACTATTTATTAGTCCCTTGAAATGTTTTTCCATCCTTTGGTGTCTTGGGGATGTCACTTATGGCCTAATAGTTGCCTCATCACTTATCAAGCTAATGAGGAGGGGAAGGATGTTACAAATGGTGTCATCTTGTACATTCCCTAACCTTGAAATCATAATGGTCTTTCTCATGGGATGGTATCAAAGATATAGGATTTTCATAACTTGAAATATAAATAAATAAATGGAATATCTATCATATATATGTAAAAAATCAAGTTACGATAGAGTAGGGTACATGAGTGTTTTGAGACACTTCTAGAAGTTGTCAAATTTTCATATTTGGTTTATCCAAAGATAAGAGAATGAAAAAAATTGATAGAAATTACTTCCAACTAATAATATATAATTCATTTTGAGTAATGATTTATGATTTGGTGAAAAAGTGTTGATTTTTTAAAATAGTTAAAAATAGTTTGATTTTTAGATGCATCGTTGAATTTTAAAAAATGGCTTAATAGTAGAAATTGTCAAATTATGGAAATAATTATTATGATATTTGTGATGTGTTAAATTTGAATTTACTAATACATATATTTATATATATTGATACTAAATAGATTTTTATTTTGGTTATAGTGAATGGAACTTGGTAGGTGATGTAGAAACCAACTAGAAGATGATGTGAAGAATGTGGTTTTACCTGAGCCACGGGCAAACCAACAATTGGATCACATTATTTTCCAATAATTTCCAGACATGTAAAGAGGGAATAGAAATACTTACCCAAGGAATGTGGATCATTTAGTTCAGTTCCAAAAGTTTAATCCACCCATATTTCAGTATGATCATAAACTGTAAAAAGAAAAAGGGTGTATATATAGGATGAATCGAATATTTTATTTCATCATCACACCATCTAAGATAAATATAATGTTAGAAATATATGTTCTAATTCTAGTGGTGGGATTTATTAGTTTATAGTACATTTGAAAAAGGCATGACATGGGACTATTTTAATTAATCATTTAACAAAGAATTATATTCACATACTTTCTTGATTAGAAAAAATACTTTTTTAGTTTGAATCAAGAGAACCTCACATGAATAGAGTATGTGGATAAATTTATAAATTTAGTACAATTTTCACCCAATGATGTTGTAAGTTCATCCTTAAAGGAACATATTTTTGGAATCAATGTTCAGGCTATAGATTCACTCAAATATTATCATGATTTTTATATCATATTATAAAAAGATGGTAAATAGAGAGAAAATGTAAGAAAGGGACATCTCAAGAAATAAGGTTGGAGGAATCATGTTAATACCTATGGGAACTGGTGGGATCTCTAATGCTAGGAATAAGAAGAAGAGGGACACCTATTTCCAAGGTGGTGGTATGAATCATAATTAGATGGAGGGATCATTGAATCTTCCTTCTAAACCAGAGGATACAAATGATTGTTTTCAATGTGGTTCTCTCAGTCACATAAAGCAATATTGTACATCCCCACATATAACATGTCGCAATTTCAATAATATTGGACATATACAACATTTTTGTCATAGTAATTTGAGGCTAGGTGCTAGAGCCCCATATCATGATTCTCAAGCTTCAAATCCTTCTAACAGAAAAGTACAGTAGAATACCTCTAATCAATAAACCCGATCAAGACATGAAGATTCCTGGAATACCACCACTTCTAAACTAGGTAAATATAAATAGGGTAACAAAGATAAATGAACAACGAGTATGAAATTTTATAGATATGATCATGTTTTCATGGATGATCAATTGGGACCTTCAATGATGAATGGTATGATTCTTTTGAATTCTGCCCTTATGTAAGATTTGTTCGATATATGTGAGTCACATTCATTTATTTCTTCTTTTGTTGTTGATCTTCTTGGTTTTCATGTTGATATTATAACCTCTATTTTGAAACATCAAACTCCTCTAGGAAAAAAATAATTTCAAGTCTTTATGTGAAAAGAGTATTTTATAAATATCAATGGGGATGAATTTATATGGTACTTATCCATGCATGAGATGGATTTCTATAACTTAATCTTGGATATGGATTGGTTGAAAATTTTCAAATCTCTCTTCGATTGTTATACACAAAAGTTTAGTTTTATAACTAATGATGGTGCCGAGAATCTCATTAGAGGAAGTCTGAATATAAAGGTTAGTGGAGTAGGATTTTTGGAACTTGTAATCGGAACCATATCATAAAATTTCATATCCATGACCTTCATATATGTGGATGATACTAATAATAGTAGGTTTCTAACAATTTTTGACCAATTTCATGGTGTTTTTTAGATAATTTCTTAGGATTTCCTCCTACAGGAGATGTAGAGTTAATGATTTATCTCTTCATAGTGATCAGTACTGTCTCACTTTAGTATTATTGGATGACACCAATATAATTAAAGGAATGGAAATTATAATTGGTAGATTTGGAAAGAAAATTGTTCATTTAGATTAGTATGTCTCTATGGGAAGCACCTATTCATTTTTGTTAAAAAGGAAGTTTGAACTCTTAGACTTTGTATAGATTATCAGAAGTTTAACAAAGATACGATATATAATTATTATCCTCTTCCACACATTGAAGACCCATTTGATCAATTTAAGGGATCCTAGTGGATCTATAAAATTGACATGCATAAGGTATATCAGAAAATGTGGGTTCCTAAGGTGTATATTTCGAGAATTGATTTCAGAAGTAGATATGGGCATTATGAGTATATAGTTATGACTTTTAGTTTTATTAATGCACTACCTATATTTGTGGAATTAATCAATCATATAGTTCAAAGTTATATAGACTATTTTTTTTGTGGAGGTTTTGTATGACATACTAGTGTATTCTAGGAAAAATGTTTAACATGATCAACACTTGATGATAGTATTGGGTATCTTACGAGGTCATCATCTGTATGAAACACATTTAATATTTTATTTCTGGATACAAGAGGTATGTTTCCATGACCGTGTTATCTTTGAAAGAGATGTTTCTATGGATCTTGAAAAGATTGATGTTGTGATCTCGTGTAAACCACCAAATAATGTCTTTGAGATATGAATTTACCTTCTCCATATTGGTTATTACCGAAATTTTGTTCATGACTTTTCTTGACTAGAATCACTAATGAAATATCTGAAAAGGAAAATAGTTCCATTAAAATGGAATATCAATGTCAAATGTATTTTCAAGAGATTAAATATATCCATACATTATCCCCGTTATTAATACTTCTCTAATTAGGATAAGGCTATGTGATGTATTTTGATGCTTTAGGATCTGGGTTGGGGTGTGTCCTCATGCAGGGAAACCATTTTATTACTTATGGATCACATAATTTATGGTTTCATGATAATAAATAACCAACATGTGATTTTGAATTAGTTATTGTGGTTTATTCTTTAAATACCTACCATCATTATCTTTTTTGTGAGAAATTCAAGGTTTTTACAAAGCATAAGATCTTGAAACACATTTTCTCAAAAATTGATTTAAATATAAGACAAATAAGATGGATAGCATATCTCTAAATGTTTGTATTTGACTTAATGTATACATTGGGTAAATAAAAATTTGTAGCTGATGCGTTATTTAGCGATTCATAGATTCAGTTGGTAAAAGATGATTCAGATTAATGATAGTTAATGTTGGTGATTTCCAATATGCAAATTGATTGTGAAGATCAAGGTAATTTTTCTATTTTCATTCTGGTTTCTTTTGTTCATGATTCGGTAGTGAAGGTTAAAGAGGAAAAAAAATATGATTTTCAATGTGTTTCGATGAGTTCAAAACTCAATGGTTGGGAGACCATTGAACTTTATAATCCTTATAGAAGACCATTGTTGTTGTTTGGATATTTTACGGTCATACCTTTTTCTTGTTAGGAAAAAATCCATCATCCTAATCACTATTCAATATGGGATGTTCATCGTGGAATAAAAAAGATGTATAAGCCACTAAAAGAACAATTTTGGTGGGATGGAAAGGTGGATGAGTTTGTTTTGATATGCCTCAACTGTTACCACATTAAGGAAGGGAAGTAATGGCTAGTGGGTATACTATATTCATTACGAATTCCCATATGTAAATGGGAGAAGATAACAACGAATTTTGTAACAAGTCTACCACAGACAGTTTAGAAACACAATCCCATATGGGTGATAATGGATCTGCTAAAAAAATTCAACCCATTTAATCCATATTCCTGAATCCAATACAATGGAGGACATTTCAAAAATATATATCCAAGAAGTTTTAAATATACATGGTGTTCCATTATTGATTGTATATGAAGTAGACCCCAGGTTTACATCTCATTTTTAGAAATCTTTATAGAAATCCCTTCGAAATGAGTTGAATATGAGAAGGATGTATCATTTTAAAGTGTTTGTACAATCCAAAAGGATGATCAAAATATTATAGGACATGATTAAGGCTTGTTTAATAGATTCTGTTGGTCATAGTAGGAGAACATACATTTATTGGAGTTCTCATACAATAAAATTTATCACGAATTGATACATATTTCTCCTTTTGAATCATTGTTTGGGTTTCCTTGTCATTATCATCATGTTGGGTGGAAATAGATGAGATTTTACTGGTTGGACTATGCCTTGTGTAAGTGAAAACGGAGAAGATCTAATAAATCAAAAAGAGAATGTAGATGACACAGATTCTTCAGAAATCATATGTGTATCATCATCGATGGAATTTTTAATTTTAGTTAAGTGATAATGTGTTCAATATAATCTTTAAAAGTCTTGGGAATAAACATTTTTGGATGAATGGAATGTTATCTCTTCAATACATAGGCCCTTTTTAGAAACATGAATGGGTGGGTGTGGTGGAATATTGGTTTGATTTTATACCAATGTTCATTTCAATGCATAATGTGTTTCGTGTATCTCAATTGAAGAAGTATCAACCTGACATTGGCTATGTGATTCGATGGGATCATGTTGACTTATAGAAAGACGTTATAGTGGTTCATGATTTAGTTTAGATTCTAGATAAGAAAGATAATGTATTTTATGGGAAAAGCATTGGTATAATGTGTGTTTTATGGAAACATGGTCATATTTTGGAGGAAACATGGGAGTGTGAAAAGGAAATGATGGAGTAATGGCCCTAAATCTTTAGGGAAAACATTGGTTTTATAAAATATAGGGACACAAAGACCAATGGTGGGGAGAAAATAGAACCACCATTTATAAGTACATAACCATTTATTTATTTATTTTAAGTAAAAAATAAAATTCAGTGATTTTTTAGGAGGTTTCAAGAGCTTTGTAATTTTTTTAGGGTTTTTAGGAGGTGCTTTGTTTTAGCACAATTAGTAGAAATATTGCAACTAAAATAGTGGAAACTAGGGAGGTGAACGGTTTGTTTAAATCTTAGGTATTACCATTATAATCCATGTAATTATGGATAGTGGGATATAAAATTATTGGTTCATATTGTTTCTAATTTTCTAAGAAAACCATATAAGGTTTGTTTCGAGGCAGTGTCTTATGCACAGTTAGCACATGGTTTTCCTAACCATCCACCCTAATTGCAAACCATGGAAAATTAGATCCAAAAATTGTGAATCTAATTCGATTCACAACCTAAACCACTCATTTATTCCTAAATATTCAATAATTAGAATTTCTCTTCCTCCCATGTTAGTGGAGAAATTACTTTTAATTAAAGGGTGATTCCTAGGTGAATCCAAGTGTGCTAGAGACCCATATTTGTCAGTAAGTGCTCATTCTTCATTATTTTCTTTAGATCTCTTCTCCTTAACTATTTTAGAATCAGTGATATTGTTAATTGGGGATAGATCCATGTTTTATTTATTTCAATATTGATGGTATGTGATTTTTTTTATTGAATGTAAAGATATCTAAGTTGGGATATTGAATATTTAAGGCAGTTTTTTAAAGTTATTGTGTTGTTATTTATTTTCACCTATGTTTAAGAGGTAGGTGGATTCTATCTCAAATCCTCTTGATTTGAAATTGAAAAATTTATTTAAAATTTATTATTGAAATTTTTATAAAAATAAATGTGTGATTTTATGGAATTATAGTTTGAGTTATGGTTTAATAAATCATTGGAATTGGATGGATTTTTGGAAAATCAATCTTCATAATTTTAAAATGGTTACTTTAAAAAAAAATTGGTTGATGTAAGTTATATATTTATTGAAATTATTTTATTGAAATGAGTTGATATACTTTTGGAATAAAGGTTGGTCATGAGTTGAATGGGTTAGATAATGGTCATGAAGTACCACCATAAAAGGGATGGAGTATGGATGTGAAGTTTCACCATCAATTTTTGCACCAAAATTTTCTGTGTGTTTTTTTTTGAGAATGTTTGTGGATATAGAAATTATTATTCCAAAAAATAAATTTATAAATGGTTAAAATATTTTTTTATGTTCCTTAAAATATGATTTTATTAGTGGTTGATTTATTCCTAGAAAGAAATGGTTTTCAAGGCTTGTTTCATTTTTTTCCTGGGAACACTATTTTGGATAGATATAAACTACTTTAAATTATTTTAATATTTTTTATATAAATGTGATAACATGTTAAATACTTATGGTATGAGTTGGGATGTTATTTTGGATATCCTAATGAGTTTTATAATAACCCTATTATTGGGAACTATGGTGCATTTATAGATGTTATATATCGATAAATAGGTAAAGACAAGGTATCCCAGTTCTTTAGTGGTGCTTTTTCTTACCTTGGTAGGGAATGTGGATTTGGATCTCGTGGAATATTGTGATATTTTTTTAGTTTCATTGGTTTTTTTTATCAATTGGTCCCATAGGTTATGTCACATTGAATATGATTCTACCCTAATATTGTCTTTTGGTTTAATCTTGTATTGGATTTCATTTTGGTACCCGTGAATCATTAAGAATTTTTTTATGGTTATCATTGGTTTATTCATTTAATAATAAAAGGTAAAATCATACCCCAAATATTTATGAGTCCCTTTTAATTTATTTATATCCTTTGTAGTCTTAGGTATTTCATGTAATTCCTAGTAGCTGCCCCATTATTTTTTATGCCTGTGAGGAAGGGTGAGATGTTACTACACAACTCTCACTTTTATTTAATTTAATGTTTCCAATTATTTATTATCCTATATTTAAATATTGAGAATTCACCTTGTTGATACTTCATTTATTCAAAAATATCCAAAAAATTAAAAAAAATTAAAGGCATAAAAAATTTAAATATCTTGAGTTATACATCCATTTATCATTTTTCTTAATCTGTTATCTTCCCCTTCCCACAAATTCCTCTCGAATAAATTTTTATTTTTATCTTCAATTTCTAGTTAGATAACGAAACATTAAAATGCTCCTTTAGATTTATTGTAATTAGGTAAGAAATTTATAAAAATCAAGTTGATTGGTAAAAGGAAATAGTTTTATATTTTGTTAAAAAATCCAAAATTGAGTGATACATGAGTGAACATAATATTTTTTTAGTTTAATAATGCGAGGGAGTGTGTGGGTTCCATATTCCATTCTCTTCAAATTTTCATGAAAGATTATGAAATGGGGGAGGCAAGTAAAACCAATGAAAGAGACATTAATTTGTTCATGGGGTTTGTACAATAACAATTCTAAAGGATTAATGTAAGGACGAATGAATTGAATTACCCTTTCAATTCTAGAGTACCATGAAGGAGGAGGGTCATTAAAGAAGAGGATTAGTTTACTTTTCACGAGTCCCCAATTCAATGAAAGAAACCAGTATCAAGGAAAACAAACAATCTTGGAGGAGTAAAGTTGAGGATCTCTTCATTCTAAGGTAAGAATGATCATGAAAGAAACATGGAATGTGAGCAAAAGGTAGAGAATGTTTTTGGTTCTCGGAACTATTCAGAGGAAAATAAGGTGAATTTGGATGATGTGTAATTCCCCGATTATGCTATTATTTAGTGGGAACAACTATAAGTGAGTTTATGAAAAAGTGGAGAAAGAAGCATCCTTACTTGGAAGGAGGTGAAAGTGGTAACACATAAGAGGTTTATTTCTAGCCACTATTATCTGGATTTGTTCTTCAAGTTGAAGGGTATGAAACCAGGAGTTATGAGTGTTGAGGAGTATCATATAGAGATGGAGATCATTATGATTCATCCCAATTTTTATGATCAGCATGATCCCACCATGGAAAGTTTTGTGATTGGCCTCAACCACGACATTCGGGACATAGTAGACGTGCCTCACTATTTGGATATGGAGGATCTTCTTCACATGGAAACTAAATAAGATGTGAAAGTAAAAGAAATAAGGATGAATCATTCATCTTATGATAATGATTCAAAATCTTCTTTCATTTTCTAGGATTCTGAACCATAAGAATATGTAAGGGAACATGAAATGGATTCAACGGATGTAACCAAACCAAAACCATTATTTCTAGAATACAAAGGTAAAATAGAGGGTAAAATTATTTCTAAATCACGTGATATAAAATGATTTAAATGTTATGTATTTGGACATTTTCCCTCTAAATTAAAAAATAATAGAACCACTGTTATTTTGGATGATAGATATGTTTTTATTTATAGATCAATATAATATGAAATGCCACTACTTGATGAGTTTTTATATGTGGGAATAGAGAGCCCCTTATATAGAGAAATTACTATGGTAAGGTATGGTTTTTGTGTTCATGCCAATGAAGAACATTATAAATATAAAAGGGAGCACATTTTTCATACTAGATTCATCTTCCCAGATAAGGTATGTAGTATGATACCTGATTGATGTGGTTGTAAAAACATATGAAGTGGTTTCATGGTTGATAAATTGGGTTAAGCTATAACCAAGATTCCTAGGACTTATATATTTTAATGGTTAAAAAATTGTGGGGATGTTAATGTGACAAAGAAATTGAAAGTTCCATTTTCCATTAGGATTTATGAAGATAAAGTGATATGAAATGTTTTTCCCTCGAATTTTAGCTATATATTGTTGGGAAGGCCTTGGTAATTTTATGGGAGGGTCACACATGATGGATACTCTAACTAATATTATTTTAAGTACAATGGTATATTTTTATAATTACACCTTTGAGTCTATTCCAAGATTGTACATATGAATTGTGGATTAAGAGATATTATAAAATAGAAAAAATGAAATATAGAAAAAAATAGAGATAATGGGAAAAGGACGAGTGGAAAATGAGGGATGTGTGACATAAAAATAAATGATGGAAATAAAAGAGTTGAAAACATGAGTGAAAATAAGAGTGAAAACAACAGTGTTGAGGGATAATTGAGTTTATTTTTAGGAAAAACATTGATAAAGAGATTTTTATAGTGGTAGGAACACTCATGATTCTATGCAAGAGGGAATGTTTTACTAGTATTTATCATAAAATATCAATGCCTTCTTGTGCTATTTCATTATTACAAGAATACAATAATTTGATAATGGAAGTGTTGGAAATGAGCTTGATTTAATCCAGGTGATTTGGTATGAAAAAAACTTCTAAAATGGAGGTTCCTAGAGTAAAGAAAAAAAAACATCATCCATGAGGAGATGGACCTTTACATGTACTATAGAATATCAATCATAATACTTATATGATTGAGTTACTCGATGGGTATGGAATTATTTGTGTCACATTTAATATTATAGATATTTCTCACTTTGAATTTTCAGATTCTAGGATGAAACATTTTTCATGAGGTAGGGGTGATGTGGAGTATGGAACACATGGGATTCAAGAAGTTGAAAACATACTTGATGAAGAGGGTGGGTTGTTCATTATTTCCTAAGACATGTTGTGAGGAGTTGGTGGCCTAATGACAAGAGAGTGGACCAAGAGAATGAAGGAGTCTTTAAATGGGTTTTTCATGTAATTCAATGTGGTGGCCCAATACCCTTGATTGGGGGAAGAATATAGGCATATATTAACATTAATTAATGCCCAAACATGCTTTTAAAGATCAATCCCTTGGTGTGCTATGTATTTCAATCCCACCCCACCATAGAATCTTCCATGTCAAAAATGGTGGTATATGTGTCTTTACATTCCAAAATAGTATTATACATTCCCTTTAAAGTCATGGGAAATTTCTAGAATTATTAAAAGCATTAATTAGGCTTTTTGACTTGTGTAAACTTAGTGGTAGATTTTTTTCTACCAATAATTGGCTATAATTAGCCATCCCCCTATATGTTTTGAACATCATAAAGAATGCAATGTTTTTATAGTCATTTTTCTTTTACATTTTTATTTTTGATTAATTATTTACTTAAAAATTTTTGTTAATCCTTTATGGAATCTTATATCTAGAGTTCTAAGAGACAGGTTCTCTATGGGTAATACATTAAACAACACTCTCTTTTCTCCCTTATTTCCAACATTTATTGCCCTTATAACTTGTTTTCATGTGGAGATATAGGTTCTCAAAATGATAATGATGAAAAAGGTTCCTAGTAAACTTCCTAGCATGTCTGGGATCGCATATTAGATATTTCAAGGTTTTTAGGGTTTTAACATTTTTAGGGATATTTAGGGCCTTTTAGGATTTTTAAGAGTTTTGGGTTTTAGGGATATTTAGGGTTTTTATAGTTTTTTGGATTTTTTAGGATTTTTATGGTTTGTATAGATTTTAAATATTTTTTAGGTTTAACGGGTTTTTAGAGTTATTAGTGTGTTCTAGGATTTTTATGGGTTTTTAGGGTTTTTATGGGTTTTAGGGTTTTAAGATTTTTTTTCTAGTTTTATAGGGGTTTTAAGTGTTTTAGGGTTTAAAGGTTTTCTTAGGGGGATTCAAGGTTTTTAGGGTATTTTATGTTTTTAGTTATTTTTTAGGATATTTATTGTTTTTTAGGTTTTTGGGATTTTTAGGATTTTTAGGGTTTTTTTGGTTTTTTGGGTTTTTAGGGGTTTTTTGAGTTTTTTGGGGATATAAGGTTTTCAAAGGTTTTTTTAGGTTTTTTAGGGTTTAAAGCGTTTTTATAGTAATTTTTGATGTTTTAGGATTTTATGGGATTTTATGTTTTTATGGATTTTATGGTTTTTAGGGTTTTATAGGTTTTTATGCCTTTTAGTTTTTTTAGGTTTTTAGGGGTTTTAAATGTTTTAGGTTTTGAAGGTTTTATTAGGATTTTTTAGGGTTTTTTGGGTTTTATGCATTTTTAGGGATATATAGGTATTTTTATGGTTTTATGGTTTTTGGGGGTTTTAAAAGTTTTGCGGTTTTTTCTAGCTTTTTTAGGGTTTTATGGTTTTTTGGATTTAAAGCGATTTTGTGTTTTTAGTGGTTTTAATATTTTTTAGAGTTTTTTATGTCTTAGGGGTCTAAAGGGGTTTTATAGTTTTTATTAATTTTTAGGGTATTTATGGGATTTTTCGGTTTTTATGGTTATAGGGAGTTTTATGGTTTTTTGGGGTTTTTAGAATTTTTAGTGTCCTTTTAGGGGGTTTTAGGGTTTTTAATGATTTTTAGTGTTTTAGGGGTTTTATATGTTTTAAGGTTTTTATTATGTCCTCAGGGTTTTTCATTTTTTTTTGTTTTTATTTTTTTGGGATTTTTAGGGATTTTAGGATTTTTATGGTATTTTAGGGTTTTTATAGAATTTGAGGGTTTTAAGATTTTTTAGGGTTTTTTTTACAATTTTATCATTTTATGTTTTTTAAGGGTTTGAATTATTTTTAGGTTTTTAATTATTTCTTAAGGGTTTTCCGGGTTTTAGGGTTTTTACATATTTGAGGATATTTAGGGATTTTTTAGGATTTTTATGGTTTTTAGTGTATTTAGACATTTTGAGGGTTTTTAGGGTTTTTAGGAGTTTTAGGGTTTTTTTTGTGTTTAGGGGTTTGTTATGTATTTTAGGGTTCAGTAATATTTTTTTTATTTTTTGAACATTTTTAGTGGTTTGAAGGGGTTTTGGAATTTTCTATGGGTTTTCAGGGGATTATAAGTATTCAGGGTTTTAATTTTTTTTATGATTTTTTAGGTTTTTTAGATTTTTCTAGGTTTTAGGGGGTTTAAATGTGTTTAGATTTTTATGGTTTTCTTAGGTGGTTTCATGGTTTTTTGGGTTTTTATGTGTTTAGTGATTTTTAGGCATTTTTAAGGATTTTATAGTTTTTAGGGATTTTAGGGATTTTGAGGGGTTTTATGGGTTTTATGGGTTTTTATGACTTTATGGGGTTTATATATTTTTAGGGTTTTATGGATTTCTAGAGTATTTTAATATTTTAGGGTTTTAAATAGTTTTTACTATTTTTAGTGGTTTTTATTTGGTTTTAGGGTTTTTATGTTTTAAGGGGGGTTTTATTGTTTTTAGTGATATTTAGGGTTTTTACGATCTTTTATGGTTTTATCATTTTCATCATTTTTTATATTTTTAATGTTTTCATAGGATTTTTTAGGGGTTTTCAAATTTTTTACGTAATAAGTTATTTTTTTGTGCTTTTTGGATTTTATGGGATTTTAGGGTTTTTAGGGAATTTTAGGGTTTTACAGACAGTAGGGTTTTAAGGATTTTTAGGATATTTACTTTTTTATGGGCTTTAAGTGTTTTTAGTTTTTTTAGTTTTGTTATGGTTTTTAGGTGTTTTTACATTTTAGGGATTTTTATGTATTTTTCGTGGATATTTATATGTTTTTGGGTTTATAGGGATTTTGAGGGTTTTTAGGGTTTATGTGTGATTTTTGTGTCTTTAGAGTTTTTATAAATTTCTTTGGGTATTTATGGTTTTTTAGAGTTCTTTAATGTTTTTAGGGGTTTAAAGGTTTTTTGATTTTTAGTGAGTTTTTGAGTTTTTATTGGGTTTTAGTGGTTTTTATGGTTTTAGGTGTTATATGGTCTTTATTTTATCTAGGGTTTTTAGGTTTTTTGTGGTTTTTAGGTTTTTAGGGATTTAAAGTGTTTTTATGCTTTCTTAAGGGTTTTCATGTTTGCTATGGTTTTTCATTTTTAATAATTTTACGGATTTTTGTATGCGTTTATGGTTTTAATTATTTTTATGTATTTTTTTGATATTTAGTGGTTTTAGGGTTTTTATGGTTTTTTGGGTTTTTCGGGGTTTTTAGGTTTTTCGGGGTATTGAATTTTTTATAGATTTTAACTTTTTTAGTGGTATAATTATTTTAAATTATTTATTGGTTTATAAGGTTTGTATGTAGTTTTGGAGTTTTTTAATGATTTGATTTGTTTTTATTTTTTTAGGGGTTTTAGGGTTTTTAGTATTTTTATGATTTCAGGGTTTTTAGTGTTTTTATGTTTTCATATTTTTCTTAGGGATTTTCAGGTTTTTTGGGTTTTTATGTTTTTAGGTAATTTTAGGACCTTTTTTGGTTTTTTTTGCGATTCTAAGGGTTTTAAGGGGTTTAAGGTGTTTTATTATTTCTTTTGGGGTTTTAGGGTTTTTTTAGTTTTTAGGGTTTTTAAGGGTTTTTAGTTTTTATAAATATTTTTAGTTATTTTAAGGGATTTTAGAGTTTTAAATGTTTTTTAGTGTTTTTATGGGTTCTAGGGTTTTTTGGGTTTTAATGTTTTAATTAGGATTTTGAAGGGTTTTCTAGGATTTTAATGTTTTAGGGATTTTAATATATTTTTTTAATTTTTATTTTTTTTAGGTATTTTGTGGATTTTTATATTTTTTAGGGTTTTTAGGGATTTTTACAGTTTTGTGCATTTTTAGGGTTTTTAGGGGTATGAAGTGTTTTTAGGTTTTTATGTTTTTTGTACGGGTGTTCAAGGTTTTTTATGCTTTTAGGTACGTTTTGGGATTTCTTATGATTTTTTTGGTTCTTAGGTTTTTTAGGGAATTTGAGGGGTTTTGGGGGTTTTTTGGGGTTTTTTTTGAGTTTTTAGAGGTTTTGCTGGGTTTTTGTGTTTTTTAACATTTTTATGGGTTTAAAGGGTTTTTAGATTTTTTAGTTATTTTTGGAGAATTTACAAGCTTCTAGGGTTTTTAATGTCATTTGGGGTTTTATGATTTTTAGGGTTTTCAAGGGTTTTATGGGTTTTAGGTTTTTTAGCATTTTTTGGTTTAGGAAATTTCAGTTATTTTAGGATTTTAACTTTTTCTTAGGGGGGTTTTAGGGTTTTTTCATTTTTAGGGATTTTAGGTATTTTCTAGGATTGTTTTTGGTTTTTAGAGGTTTTATGGATTTTAATGGCTTTCAGGGTTTTTAGGATTTTTTTTCATTTCTTGGGTTTTTAGGGGTTTTAAGTGTTTTTCAGTTTTTAATGTATTCTTAAGGGTTTTTAGGGTTTTAAGTTTTTTTTATTTTATTTTTGATTTTTTTGTGATTTTTTATGATTTTTATGGTTTTTAAGGGTTTAGAGTTTTTACAGGTTTTAGGGTTTTTGTTGGATTTCTTGGGGTTTTAGGGTATTTTGAGTTTTTTTAGAGTTTTTAGGGGTTTTAAATTTTTTAATTTTTTACCGGTTCAAGTATTTTTAAGAGTTTTTTGATGTTTTTAGGTTTTTATGATTTTTTAAGTTTTTAAAGGTTTTGGAGGGTTTTAATGTTTTTATTGTTTTCAATGGTTTTTAAGGTTATTAGTGTTAATTCAAAATTTATTTTATGACTTTTGAAGTCCTTTTGATTTGGAAATCACATATTATTTTTTAAATACTTGATTACTAACTTCTAATATCTAATGTTTTGTTAGAATTTTTTTATCAAAAACATATATGTTTTACCATACTTAGAAATAGTTCAAAAGTATTATAGAATTTACACTAACTTTATTCATTACAATTATCATAGTGAGTATAAAACCGATAAAAAATGGACACAAATTATTAGATCAGTTATTAGACATTTTGTCTTGACTTTCATACAGATAAAATTATTATAATCAGACTGATATCAGAACCGATAAACATTAGATCCATGTTACATTAAGATCATCATTATGACATATGCAATAAAATCCATTGAATTGACTAAATATTAAATTCTTCATACAGAAAACACTTTTTATCAAAATGGAACATCTTCTAGACTATAATTATGTAAAACAAAATGATATCATATAGTCTATTATGATATATCCATTTAAATGTCAAGTGTCCAAGTCCCTATGACAAACTTGGAGAAAATATGAATGTTGAAGGATCAAGATGACTGTTGGAATCTCACCTATAAATACCCAGTCATTCAAAGAGTTTGGAGCTGATGATTTGTTGTTTTGTGTGACTCATTTTCAAAGTTCTCCTTGTGTGAGGGATCTGAATATTGTAAGTGTGAACATCTTATTCTTAGTTATTTTAATCATTTAGAGTCTTTTGTTTTGTAATATTTTCTTCTGATTGTGTGAATATGATTGAGGGCTTGTGGGAATTCCAAGAAAAAAATATGATCTTCTAATCAAGGGCTTTTGGGGATAGAAAAAAAGTATCTAATATTCTTATGGAGGTATTTTGGGGATAAGAAGACAAATATTACCAAGGCTAGGTCGACATATAATATGATCTTTGTATCGTGGGATTTCCTTACTGAGGAGAGACAAACATTCTTATCAATATAATACAAGGGAAACCTTTATCCAAGGTTTTTGGATACCTTACTCTTAAAGTTAGAAGAGATCTATTCATTTATTTAAATAATTGTACGTAATTTATATACTGTTTTTATTCTATTACTTGTTTCTTACAAGTCGTTATATTTCGACAGTGCATATATGTAATTGTTTTATCACAATGTATCGCATTACGATAAATAAAATCTGTATTACTTAATAGGAAATACTGTGAATCTGATACACATTATTTTAATCGCATCTATCTTATATACAATTTAGTTACTCTATTTTTAATGAATCTATTATTATTATGCTTTCCACACTCTGATTTCATCAAAATCAAGCTGATTATGATACACTTATATTATCATAATATGTTCAAGAATGAATGAAATATTTTACATAAAGAGGTATTGTGAATTGTTTAGTTTAAATATTTTTAGACTATGTTTATTTTAAGGTTAAAAACAAAAAAAATTAATCCTACAATTAACCCACCCTATCTTGTAACTGGTGATTCTAGAATACATTATTTCGATCATAATTAGTATAATATATATATACTGATACAAAAATTGGTATTAGAATAGGATTCCACTACATAAATAATTACTAATCATTTTATCTTCATTATATTTACAAGTCAATTAAATTTTACAACACTAATGTTTTTGTGGAATGGAATATTTTTCTTATAGGTGGATAGAATGAATATCAAATACATTGATAATATGAATCCTAATAAACCACCATCTTTTGATGGTAATAACTATGAGTACTAGAGGGATAAGATGAATACATTCATAATCAACACTATAGATGATCATTTTGTAATTCATTGGTAACTAAAAGATACATATTAATGAAGTTATTTCCTTTAAAAATCAAGAAAAGAAACAGTATCAGCTGAGCTACAGAGTTAGAAATACATTACTTTTCTCAAGGACTAGAAGTATCTACAGTCATATTTCTTCTTGTGAAGCATCTAATATTATTTGAATAAATGGTAGAGAATAGTCATTTTAGAACATCAATGGTTATTGAAACTAGGAGATCTATGTTAAGAGTAGAATATCACGATTTTGAATTCTTACTGATAGAACTGGTTTCTAAACATAATGAAAGGTTTATGAATGTCATAAATATTTTACAATATCTTGGAAGAAGAGGTTTAGATAATGAAATTCTTGTGAATAAAATTATTTATATCATACCCAATGAATGGGAGTCTAAATGGAAAATAGTTGATGATATAAGGGAATTGAAACATCTTACCCTTCAAGAGTTAATGGGCACTCTTATGATGTATGGGGGTAGATTAAATAGAGATTTTGAGAAAGATAATAAAAATAATGGACGTGTTTCTTTCAATACCACTTAAATTCCTACTAAGGATCAACCACTCGAAAAAGTTGTCAAATATTCCAAAAAAGAGAATGGTTGTTATACAATTGGACTCAAGTGATTCTGAGAATTCAAAAAATTAATTTTCTAATCTTGCTTGAAGTATGAACAAGATAGTGTGTAAAAGTATTTTCATTAATGATATAAGAAGAATAACAGGAAAAAATGATTAGAAAGATGAGGTTACTTATTATGAATGTAAAAAAGTTGGACACATCAGACCCGATTTTCACAAGATGAAAAGAAAATATAGAAAATAAATACATTCTGATAGGAATCATAAAAAGTATTATATATCCATGAACAACAAAGTTATTAATGAAAATTATTCCGGGAGTTCAAGTTGAGGAGACTCTTCAAATGAATCTTCTAAGAAAGAAAATTCCAAACAGAGGAATATTATAATTTCCCTAAAGTACCTTCTGAATATCAGTTCTTCATGCAAAAGATACACATAGCCGAATCCCCAACTAATATGTCCCTAAGTTAAAATTATCTTAATGATTAGGATTACAAAACTTATGATGAAGAAGAATCCTTATCTCGTGATAATAATACATTACTTTCATATAATGAAGTATTTCGTTTTGGAAAACATCATTAAAAATGAAAATAGAAATGTTAGTAAAAACTAGATAAAGAAAATTCAACAATTTTTATTTTAGGAAAGAAGTATCAGATCTATCCAAATATCTTGATAAGTATTTCATTGAAAAATATACTATTACTAAAGATATAGAAATTTAAATTTTATAAAAATATTCATTACAAACTAGCTTTGAAAAAATCAATTCTGAAACCATGATTCAATAGGATAAAGATTTAGTTGTTAAACTGAAATCCAAAATTTCTTATATGTGAAAAAATTTATTAAACATTACTTCTAGTAAGTAATGTTTTCATAAAATGTATAAATAACTTATTCCTTAACTAAATAGTATTGTTAATGGGTTATAATTACAAAAAATCAATTTTTAGTGATAATTACATTGTTTTGAAAAAGTCCCCATTTTCACTAAGTTTCAAAGTAGAGGACATTGGAAAAATAATTGTTCCCATAATAATGTTCAATCATTAGGGATAAAAAAAATCCTATTTCTTAAAAAAAATTGGATTCTAAAAAAATTTACTAACATTTCCAGACCCAATAATGTCCAGGTTCCAAAAACCTAATTGTTTTGTTTTCAGGGAAAAAATGAAGTACCAACTACAATAATATTTATTACCTAAATAGTGAGTGTTTTAGAAATATGACTAGATACAAATAATTATTTGATAGGATCATCAAGATTAAATGTGGAAAAGTTAATTTCAGAGAAAATTCTAAAGGAGAGATTATTGGAATAGGTAACATAGTTCTTCTTGGTAAATATTTAATTTCTAGTGTTTTGTCTATTAAAGGTATTTAGCATAACCTTATAATCATAAGTTAGTTATTTGATGAAAGATACCAAGTGAATTTTAAGAATGATAAATGTGTATTACACAATTCCAAAGATGAATTCATTCTTTTTTCCCATCATATTTAGAATGTATACACATTTAACATAGAAGACCATATGAGATAAGAATTTCCTTTTCTTAGTACAATGGAAGAACAATTTTGGTTATGGAATAGATGTTTAGGAAACTATGACCATAGAATCTTATTTTAGTTGACTAAGAAAAGACTTTCTAAGGATATACTGGAGCTTAGATTTTATTCTACAAAAGACTATGACCATTTACAACATGTTAAACAGCGTAAGTCTATCTTTAAATCTATTAGTGAAGTATCAACTACTAATTCTTTACAGTTAGTTCCCATGAAATTATTTGGTCCTACACAAACCAGATGTAATAGAGGAAAATACTATGTTTTTTTCTTGGTTTATGATTACAATAGATATATATGGGTTTATTTTCTAGAAAATTAATCTAAAGCGTTATTTTATTTTAAAAATTTTATATCTATTCTTAAAAATGAGAAAAATCTTCCCTCGATAACTATTCATAATGATCTCATTAGAGAATTGGTAAATTGCGATTTTGAAACTTTTTGTAGTAATAAAGGTAGAGAACATAACTTTTCAGCTCCTACAACATCTTAAAAAATGGTGTTTTTGAATAAAGATGTGGTATTCTTATAGAATTAACCAGAACCATATTTAGTGAAGACTCAATTGTTAAGAATTTTTGGGATGAAGTGGTTAGTACTGACTGAAATACTATAAATCAATATTAGATATTACCCATTCTTTATGAAACTCATTATGAATTTTTTTATGTTTGTAAACAAAAAGTTTTTTAATTCAAAGTATTTTGATGAAAATTATACATATTGAATAAAAATGTAATTTATTTAAATTTGAAACCAATTCCGATGAAGGAATATTTTTAGCTTTTTCCACCATATCTAAGGCATATAGTGTTTTTAATAAAAATTATTATACTGTGTAGGAAATAGTACATGTAAAATTTGATAAAATTGACCCTTTTGTTTTGTTAACAATCCCAACCAACATCCTCAAATGAGTTTTCAAAAACTGATTCCCATCATTTATTAGAAAACTTTTCTTATAAAAAAAATACTCGAGAAATATTTTTGTAAGTATTTACTCCTAAATATTTTCTACCTTATGTTGATCAATAGGTTTTCCAAAAACCCAAGTCAGTTTTTTCTAAAGAATCATCCTAGTGATAATATCATTGGTGATGTTGATCAACCTGTAAGGACTAAAAGTTCCTTAAGGAATGAAATAAAAAAAATTTCTTTTATTTCCCAATTTGAACTCAAAACCATGATGATGATTTTGGTGATAAGGATTGGATCAATTCTATACAATATAAACTAAATGAATCCAAAAGGAAAAAATTTTAAACCCTAGATGAAAGAACCTAATAAAATTATGTAATTGGAGTAAAATGGGTATTCAGAAAAAAAATGTCATGAAAATGGTATAATAATTAGAAATAAAGAAATAATTATTGAAAAAGGATATAATATATTAGAAGTCATAAAATATGAATAAACATATACAATGGTATCAAGATTAGAAGCAATTCATATTCTACTAACCTTTTTAGCATTTTGTAATTTAAAAAAAATCAAATAGATGTGAAGTTTATTTTTCTTAATAGATACGTTTAGGAGGAATTTTTTGTGGAAAGAACCCCTTTTTTTGAAAATAAAAAACATCTTGAATATGTTTAAAAACATAAAAATACTTTATATGGACTTCAAGAAGCCCCTAGTGTTTTTTATGATAGGTTAACAAGAGTTTTGTCACAAAATAATTTTGTTAGGGAAGTTGTGGATCCTAATACTTTTATAAAAGATGGTAACAAAAATATCATGACTGTTATAATTTATATTAATGATATTATATTTAGATAAACTCATGAATCTTTTACATATTCATTTTTTGATCTTATGAAATATGAGTTTTAGATCACTATGATAGGTGATTTACCATTTATTCTTGGTTTTTAACATTCTAAATAACCTAAAGGTACTTATATATATCAACATAATTATATAATATATCATATTAAAAATTTCAGATATGACAATACTAAAATAATTAGTACTCACATTGGAACCTAAAATACTCTTGATCTTGATGAAGCTGGGAAACTAGTTGATCAAAAAACATTCATATATATGATAGTAAGTCTATAATACTTAACAGTTAGTTTCTCTGACATAATGTTTTATGCATTCCTATGTTAATGATATCACGAAAATAAAAAGGAATTCCAACTAAAAGTTGTAAAATGAATTTTTCGTTGTCTAAAGGGGAATATAGATTTAAGACTTTTTTATTCATCTAGAAATAATTTTGAATTAAAAGGTTTTTAAGATTTTGAATTTAGTGGTTTTTGAATGGATAGAAAAATAACTTATAGAACTTTTAATTTCTTAGGAGACTCCTTAGTTTCTTGGTGTTTTATAAAACAACACTCGATTGAACTTTCCACTACTGAAGCTGAATATGTGGAAGCTGGATGTTTTTATGGTCATGTTTTTTGGATGCAACACACACTCACTGACCGGGGTATGAGTTTTACTAAAACTCAAAAAATACATGTTAATACCAGTACCATTTCCTTAAGTATTAACCCTTCACAAACTCCAATTCAAAACACATATATATTAGGCATCACTTTCTTAGAGATCACACACAAAAAGGACACATCATTTTACCATTCATTTGAATGAAAGAAAAACATTATGATATTTTCACAAAAACCTCACATTAAAATAGATTTGAATATATAAAATAGATGCTAGGAATGATCACTATAATGTAATCATTCATATCTACTTCTTTTTTAACCATCTCTTTATAATTGAGTTAATCCTACTAATTGGTGGAGTATATATTATTGTTGTTTTTCAAAAATATTAAGTTTTTCAAATTTTTGTTTTCTTAAAAATTTATCATAATGAGTTTTTTAGAATCATGTATCTTAAAAAAATAGTTTGATCCAATATTCTTAATATAATAATAAAACCACAATATTTTACAAATATTCTTGACTCTTTTATTAAATCTCAAATTTGTGAAAATCATTTTTTCTCATATTGAATTTTACTTTAAGAAATATATACTCATTTATTAAATTAAAACTATCATATTAAATTTTTTTAAACCATTGTAATCTAATTAGTCTCCAAAATATAATAATAAAATAACTATTACAATGATAATTCATCCCAACTCCAAATGGTATTCTTCTTATCGTTTAATTTTTTACTATTTCATTTAAAAACATAATATTTATTGTTGTTACAATATATTTTAGATTCCATAAGTACATTATTTTTTTTCAATTTTTTTTTAATTGTATTCACTAACAATACGATAAAACCCAAAGAGTTCCAATTTTTATAAAATCCTCTTCAGATTAATCTTACCTATAAGATCATAAATATTAACCCTAAACCATTTGATTGAATGTATAATTCGAAATGACCCATTAGTTTCCTATATAAAAGAGGGGACCCCCTATCCCTCATTAGAAATCTTCATGATTATTTAGTCAAAGTGATACTAAAATCAAAATAATCCAGTCCGATTATTTAAGTTTGAATTTCAGAATCTCAAGTATATTTCTAGGATAGGATGCATGTGGAAAAATATTTTGATGAATATTTTTTCTTCAGTGATAGTTTAGTCGAAATCTGTTTCTTTGATAAGTTTAATTCTTTTTTTAAGAAAATAATATAATTCCATGGATGAGAATCTATTTTTGTAACAAAATCCAATGTGGGTCAGGATCAAATTATTCTTAACCTTGATATAGAGTTTTATATTTTAGATCAATTTCTTGTTGAAAAAATAATAAAAAGGGTTTCTTTTATGATTTATGGAAAAGGATGTCAAATGTTGTATAGAAAATACACTCTATTTCTTGATATTCCTTCATAAGAAGAATATCATTTTCATTGTCATATAATTCTTGAAGATCTTGGATATTTGGATAAAGAAAATATAAATATTCTTTGTTTTATCATTATGAAAAGATTAGGAAATTTCATCATCATTCATAAAATAATTATGTTATATCTTTTTGGATGCAAGCTTTCCTAATTTCAAGAAAATGGGATCAACATACCCTTAATGTAATAGATGTTTTTATCTTGGATCTTCTTGTAAATATAATAAATATAGATTTCATCAGATACATATTTCTTACTATTAGTATGTTGGAGACCGACTCCATAAAATCTCAAATCATCATATTTATAGCTCTTTTATCAATGTTGTTTCTTAAGTGCATGAATTTTTTATGGGAAAAAATGGATTGTATTGATAGATCAGGTGATGTTGTTCCAAAAGGTGAATCTTCCCAGAATATAAAGAAATGTGTTGAGAAGAAGAATAAATTTTTTTAAGGAATGAAATAAAATTAAATAAAGGATGAATCTTCAAAGACTCATAAATAAAAGTAACAAAGTACCATGCCATGTGAAGCATACAAAGAATGGAGAAAGAAAATAGTTGAAACAAAAGAGGGATATTTGTAGTTTAGACTCAACCCATAAGATGAATTATCTATAAAAATTCATGTTGCCAAATTTCTAGAGAAATAAGAAAAGGGAAATAAGAAGAAAAAGAAATATCAAGTATTGAGTATTGTACATTCCCTTATGAAAGATGTAGAATCAGCTTCAGTAAATCTTACTCTTAATTCAGAATAAATAATTATAGATGTTGTTATATAATTTAAAGAAATAACTATTTTTAATTTCAGTATTCCCTCTATCATAGAAAAGGGAGAGGAAAAGGTTTGGGAACAATCGATACATCCTAAACATCAAGAAACATAATTGAAACTAGTTCTCACTGGTAAGTCAAACTTAAGGAAAAATGAGCAATTTCATGTGGAATTTCAAAAATAAATGGAATAAGGTACTGTAGAAATAGATTTATTAGACAAAGAAGAAGAAATTAAATAAGTATAAGGTGGTGGATACAAAGAATTAGTAGATTATTTTTATGAAGAATAATATAAAGAATAATAATAATCAAAATAATAAGGACATAAAATTAAGAAAAATGATGATAAGGAAGAGGAAGAAAATCAAAATTTTGATAAATGAGATATTCCAACTGATAATATTTCATTAATTACTTCTTAGGGATATTTTTTGGAATTTAATTCCATAGGAAATAAAAATTAAAAATACTAAATTACAAAGAAATAAAAGTCTTCATCTCTTAAGGAAATCAAATATTCATCAAATAAGGTTGAAAAACAATATAGTTCAATAGTCAATGTTGATAAAGTCATTTCCAATTATAGAAATGGTAATGGTTATTTAATTCAAATTCCATAGGAAAATAAATATGGATATAAAGATGAAAATTTAGTATCAAATAAACATGAAAAAGGGAAAATAAAACAAAGCAAAACCAAAACTAATCATCCCCAAAATACTATGTTTTAGCAAAATGTCCTATAGGATTTAGCAAGAATAAATTATTTAGAAGGAGTTGATTATATGGTACAAGAATTGAAAATAATTGAAGTTACAACCCCATATTTTCCCAATCATGGGTCCCAATTCAATATTATCCAAGGTACTCTCATTCAAAAAATAGACTAAAAAATAGTCTAATTAAAAAAGTGATCATACTTGAATCTGGGATGAAAAAGCATTTGGAAATTTATCAAAACCATAGAAAGTCTTGCTAAGAAGTATCCAAGTGGTATCATTAAGTCAATTCCAGTCTTAAACTTTTATATGAAAATGTTGATGATGTAAATAAGGCTTTAAATGAATCCACAAAATCCATCAAATACATAACAAAAAGTATGGAAGCGAGGATGATGTTTGAGTAAAATATCTAGTCCCAATAAATAAAATAAATAAATGGGAAAATGAAATATTTGTAGTTCAAAATTTCAATAAAAACATTATAATGATGAAATAAATGCTCGAAAAATTATAATGAAGAATTGGATGAGATAATATATATTCAAGAATAAAAAATTTTGTTCTCATATTTCATCATTAAAAAGATTGAGTTAGATGTAATGGAATTAATGTGTATGAAGACAATTGTGAGATACTTGAAAATAAAGGATTATTTATTTTTCCTTGAACTCTTATTATATCTATTTTGTAAATCTGGTTATCAATCAAATATTTTTTTTATCTATTTTCAAATCATTTGAATATATCCCAATTATTAATAGGTTTAATGTTATTTAATTTATTTTATATTATCATGTAATTCATCATTTTTGTTTCTTATATTTGTTTCTCTGCCCCTTTTTCAGGTTTTGCATGAATTTCCCTCATTCCATTTTGAAAATAAAAAACGGGGGTAATTTTATAGAAAGGGTGAGGTGTTTAAGTAAGGAGGATAGAAATATATTTAAGGAAGAGAACACACTCCTTGGGGGGGTTCTTATCCTAAGGGGGAGTTAGTTATATTCGTTAATGTATTTAGATGAGTTTTAAAACTCATGTGAAGATAAGTGTTTATCATTTATTAATGAGTAAAAAGTTCTTACAATATAATAGGCTTAATTTTTTCAATGTAATTTTTTATTTTAGTATTTTGGGTTGGGATTTTCAACAAGGGGGAGATTTTTAAGTCAAAAGTTATTTTATGGCTTTTCCATTCCTTTTGTTTTGTAAGTCACTAACTCTTTATTAAATACTTTATTACTCTCTTATTATATCTAAAGTGTTTTTAGATTTTTTTTTATAGAAAACATTTATTTTTTATCATACATATAAATAGTTCAAAATTAG
The DNA here is from genome assembly GCA_963277665.1 of Viscum album. Classification (NCBI taxonomy): domain Eukaryota; kingdom Viridiplantae; phylum Streptophyta; class Magnoliopsida; order Santalales; family Viscaceae; genus Viscum; species Viscum album. Next base: position 367,916,750 of record OY728121.1, read on the forward strand.
TAAATAATTTACACTAAATTTCTCCATTATGATGGTCGTAATGAGTATGGAACAAATAAAAATCAGATTCACCTTATCATATCAGTTATATGAAATTATGTATTTTATTTCATACTGAAAAAATTCTTATAATCAGGCTGGTATAAGAACCAATAAACATCAGATAGATATTAAATTAAGATCATCATAATGAAATAAATAAGAAAATCCATCGGAATGACTAAAGTTTAAACTCTAAATACAGTAAACTATTTTTATCAAAATGGAATATCTTTTACACTATAATGGTTTAAAAATGACATCATACATTCTGTTATGATATAACCATTGAAGTGTCAGGTGTCTATGTTTTTCTGAAAAACTCATTGAAAATATGACTGCTGGAGGATCAAGATGACCATTGGAAGCTTGACTATAAATACCTGATCATTAAAAGAGTATAGAGATGACTATTTTTTGTTGTGTGCAACTCATTATAATAATTATCCTTGTGCAAGATATCTAGTGATTGAAACCATAAACATATTTTTCTTAGTTATTTTAATCGTTTAGAGTATTTTGTTTTGAAATCATTGCACCCGATTGTGTGAATACGATCGAGGGATTGTAGGGGGGTATCAAGATAGAAGAAAACATTATAATAAAGGTCTTGTAGTGATAGAAACAAAAAAATTTATCTTCTGATTGAGTGCTTATGGGTTTAGTTGTTCAGATATTCTGATGCATCAAATTGAGGGATACTAATGCTAGGTTAATATATAATCGTATCTTCATATGAAGTGATTTCCATGATAAAGAGAGACAAAATTTATTGTAAGTATAAAACAAGGGATATCTTTATCTATGGTTTGGATACCTTACACTTAAGGTTAAAAGAGATCTATTCATTTTTTAAGATAGTTTTAATTCGTTATTATATTATCGTTATTCTATTACTTGTTTCTTACAGGTCATTATATTTTAATTGTGCATATATGAAATAGTTTAATTGTAATGAATATAATTAAAATAAATAAAACCTATATTACTTAATCAGATATGATTTGAATCTGAGTCATATTATTTTAATCAAAGCAATATTAAATACGATTTTTTACTCTATTATGATTGAATATGTTATGATTATGCTTCTTATACTCTGATTTTATCATAATTAGGACTATTAAGATACATCGATATAATTGGAAAGAGTTCAAGACATAATGTAATCTTTAAAATAAAGAGGTATTGTGAATTATTTAGTTTAAATCTTATTTAAACTATGTTTCTTTTAAGGTTAAAAATGAAAATTTTTAAACCTACAAATCACCCCTCTTGTAATTTGTCCATCTAGAATACATTCATTCAATCCTAATCAATATACTACACATATAATTATAAAACATTTATTGGTTTTGAATTTCATTAGGGTATTATGGTTTTCTTATTGCTTTTTACATTTTGTAGGATTTCTTATGTTTTTAGTTATTTTAAGGATTCTTTAGGATTTTTATGGGTTTTACAGTTTTTTGAGAATTTTTTGGTTTTTAGGGTTTTAATTGGGGTTTAAGAGATTTAGGGGTTTTTTTATGTTTTTTTTGGTTTTAATGTTTTTAAATAATATTAACATTTGAAGGGTATAAAGGGTTTTAGAGTTTTTAGTGGTTTTATGGTTTTTATGGATTTTTTTGGCTTTTTATAGCTTTAAGGGGGTTAATGTTTTTATAGTTGTTAGGGTACAAGGGGTTTTATCATGTTTTATGTTTTATAGTGATTTAATTGTTTTATGCTTTTATAATTTTATTAGGTTTCTTAGGGTATTAGGGTTTTTTATTTTTTTTGTGGATTTTAAGGAATTTTTCTTTTGATATTTTATGGTTTTGAGGGATTTTGAGGGGTTTTAGTGTCACATGGTTTTTTGGATTAAATGATTTTATGATTTTTTAGGGTTTCAAAGGGTTTTTATAGTTTCATAAACATTTTTTGGGTTTTATGGTTGTATGGGTTTAGGGTTATTATAGTGTTTACGGATTTTTCATTTTTTATGTTTTTAGGGGTTTTAAGTGTTTTTTGGTTTTTATGGTTTTCTTAGGGTTTTACATAGTTTCTTAGTATTTTTTATGTATTTTGGGATTTTTAGTGATTTTTTTAGTATTTTTATGATTTTTAGGGTTTTTAAAATTTTTTATGCTTTGTATGGGGTTATGTATTTTTAGGTTTTTAAGAATTTCATAGGGGTTTTATGAGTTTATTTTTGTTTTTTATGATTTTAGGGATTTTTAGGGAATTTTTAGTATTTTTATGCGTTTATATGGATTTTAGGGATTTTGAGGGGGTTTTTTTGGGTTTTAGGGTTTTTTGAGTTTTTAGCATTTTAAAGTATTTTTAGAGTTTTTTAACTATTTCACGGGATTAAATAGTTTTTATATTTTTTAGTGGTTTTTAGTTTTTTTATTAGTTTTTAGTGTTTTTAAGGGTTTTATTGGTTTTATGGTTTCTTAGGGTTTTATCAATTTTTATGGGTTTTAACATTTTTTGGGTTTTGGGGGGTTTTAATTGTTTTTATGTTTTTAATGTTTTGTTTGCAGTTTTTAATAGATTTTGTGTTTTTAAGGATTTTTAGATATTTTTTATGATTTTTATTGGTTTTTGGATTTTTATGGGTTTTGAGGGTTTTAAGGGGTTTTGTGGGGTTAAAGGGGATTTATTTGAGTTTTTTTTAGGTTTTTAAGGGTTTTTAGTGTTTTTAACATTTTAATGGATGTAAAATATTTTTATTTTTAAGTGCGTTTTTAGGGGTTTTATGGGTTTTTAGGATTTTTTAGTGTTTTTTGATTTTTTAGGGTTTTTAGGGGTTTTATGTGATTTTAGTTATTTAACATTTTTAGGGGTTTTCATGGGCTTTTCTGTTATTATGTTTTTAGGAAACTTTAGGGCTTTTTTGGAATTTTTGGGTTTTTAGGGTGTTTAGGGAGTTTGAGAGATTTTATAGTTCTTAGGGTTTTAATGGATTTTTTTGGATTTTTCTTAGGGTTTTTCATTTTTTAGGGTTTTGGTGTTTTATGGTTTTTAGGGGTTTTTGGGTTTTTTGTGTTTTTAGAATTTTTAATGATTTTTTGGGTTTTAATTGATTTTTGGTTTCTAAGGTATTCTTAGGGGTTTTATGGGTTTTTATGGGTTTATTAGATTTTTAGCGATTTTAGGGCTTTTGAGGATTTCTATGGTTTGTTGGGTTTTATGGATTTTGATAGTTTTTAGTTTTTTAGGGGTTTAGTGGTTTTGAGGTATTTTGTCATTTTTTGTTTTTACGGGTTTTTAGTGTTTTTAGTTTTTTAAGGGTCTCTTTGTGTTTTACAGGGGTTTTTGGGATTCTTATATTTTGTGGTATTTTTATGATTTTTCTGTTTTTATGGGTTTTTATGGTTTTTCATAGTTCTTTAGGAGTTTTCAATGTTTTGAGTATCATTTTAATGTTTTTAGGGATTTAAAGGGTTGTAATAGTTTTTAATGGGTTTTAGGGATTATATGGGTGTTTTTACAGTTTTTATGGTTTTTATGGGTTTTATGCATTTTTAGATTTTTAGTGGGTTTTTCAGTTTTTTAAGGTCTTATGGTTCTTGTGTTTTTACGGGTTTTAATTATTTTTAGGTTTTTAATATTTTCTTAGGTGTTGTTAGGGATTATTAGGTTTTTAGATAATTTAGGTGGTTTTATTATTTTTATGGGTTTTTAGGGTTTTTAGAGATTTTGATGTTTTTTGAGTTTTTTGGGGGGTTTAAGGTTTTTTTAGTTTTTAGGGGTTTTTAGGTTTTCAATAGTTTTTATAAAATTTAGGGTTATAAATTGTTTTTAGTGTTTTAGTGGGTTTTTAGTGTTTTTATGGGTTTTTATAATTTTTATCGTTTTTAGGGGTTTTATGTTATTAGGGTTATTCAGTTTTTTAAGTTGTAATTGTGTTTTAGTATTTTGATGGGTTTCATGTGTTTTTAGGGTTTGAAGGTTTAATTAGGTAATTTCAGATTTTTTAGAGTTTTTTTCATATTTTTATGATTTTTAGGGGTTTATGGGATGTTGAGGGCTTTCTGACTTTTTAGTCTTTTTATTGTTTTTTTGTTTTTATTTTTCCTTGTTTTTTAGTTTTTTATGCTTTTTTATATATTTATAAATATTTTAGAGGCTTAATGGATTTTTATAATTTTTAGTTGATTTTTAGGGGTTTTATAGGTTTTAGGTTATTAAGGGATTTAGGATTTTTATGGTTATTATGGTTTTTAGGGTCTTTAATGGTTTTATCGTTCTTTTTCTTTTTTTTAGGTTTTAAGTGTTTTTAGATTTTTTTTGTCTTCATAGTGTTTTTTAGGAGTTTTAGGGTATTTTCCATTTTAGGGATTTTAGAGGATTTATGGTTTATTGGTTTTTTTTTGTATTTCAAGGGGTTTTAGGGTTTTTATCATTTTTAGGTATTTAGGGGTTTAAATGTTTTTAGGATTTTAAGGTTTTCTTAGGGGTTTTCATTGGTTTTTGAGTTATTTAGGTTTTTAGGGATTTTAAAGTATTTTTAGGGTTTTTAGGATTTTTTAGTATTTGTTTTTTGTTTTTTATGGTTGTTAGGGATTTTATGGGTTGTTAGGGATTTTATGTATTTTTTTGGGTTTTTAGGGGTTTTTGAGGTTTTTAGTTTTTTAAATATTTTCAGAGCTTTGAAAAAATTTTATGGGGTTAAAGGGTTATTAGAGTTTTTAGTATTTTTCATTGTTTATATGGGTTTCTTTGAATTTATAAATTTCTTTGGGGGTTTTATGGTTTTTAGGGATTTTTGGGCTTTTGGTGTTTCTTATGTTTTTAGGGGTCGGGTATTTTTAGGTTTTTAATGTTTTCTTAGGGGTTTTCAGGTTTTTTATGTTTTTGGGGATTTTAGGGATTTTTTATGATTTTCATGGGTTTTTTGGTATTTTATGTATTGGTAGGGTGTTTAGGGTTTTTAGGGATTTTTTGGTTTTTTGGGTTTTTTTGGTTTTTTTTGTTTTTAGCCTTTTTTAGTTTTTACGGTTTTAATGTTTTTTAGAGTTTTTACCATTTTTAGGGGTTCAAAGGGTATTTAGATATTTTATGGGTCTTTTTATTTTATATGTTTTTAAGTGTTTTATGGAATTTATGTTATTTTATGGTTTTTATGGTTATTATAGTTTTTAGGTATTTCAATGTTTTTTAGTATTTTTAGGGGTTTTAATTATTTTTAGGTTTTTGGGGATTTTTAATGCTTTTAGTATTTTTTAAGGGTTTATGGGTTTTTAGGGGTTTTTAATATTTTAGGGGTTTTTGATGTTCTTAGGGTCTTTTAGGGTTTTTTGCATTTTTAGTTTTTTAGGCGTATTAAGTGTTTTTATGTTTTTATGTTTTTCTAAGAGGGTTTCATCGTTTTTACTATTCTTTATGGTTTTAGAGATTTTTATGTATTTTTAGTGATTTATTTTATTTATTTTGAGGGTTTTTCCAGATTTTGAGGGGTTTTAGGATTTTTATGAGTATTTTAATCTTTTAGGGTTTTTAGCGTTTTTTAGGTTTTTAGGGGTTTTATGTGTTTTAGTTTTTTTAAGGTTTTTAAGGGGTTTTCATGGGACTTTTAGGTTTTTTAGGGGTTTTCAAGGTTCTTTTAGTGAGTTTTTGTTGTTTTTATGGGGTTTTAAGGTTTTTCGGGTTTTCAATGGGTTTTTTGTATTTTTAGGGGTTTTAGGGTATTTAGTGTTTTAGGTTTTCTATGGGATTTGAGTGTTTTTAGGTCAATAAGGTTTTCTTAGTGGTTTTCATTTTTTATGGTTTTTTACATTTATATGGAATTTTAGGGAATTTTTTGTTGTATTTTTATGGTGTTTAGGGTTTTTAGGATTTTTTGGGTTTTTTGGTTTTTTGGGGTTTCAGGGTTTCTATGGGTTTTTCTGTTTTTTGGGTTTTTTATTTTTTTTGGGTTTTTAGGTTTTTTATGATTTTTCAAACATTTTTGGGGATTATCAGTTTTTTAGATTTTTAATTGTTCTTAACAGTTTTATGTGTTTTTAAGGGTTTTTAAGGATTTTAGGTGTTTATTTTTTTTTTGAGCACCAAAGAACCACAAAAAATACAGATATCCAGAACCAGGGTCCATAACCCATACAAGCGCCACATACTGATTGAGGGAGTCCCGCCTGAGGAAAAATCCAGGCATTGCTGTCCGGCTGGAAGCTCCGTGAGTAGTACCCCTTCACAAGCAGGGATGGAGATCAAAATGATGTCTCTTCTTCCCTTGTGCTGAACTATTCATCCATCTCTAGTGCCAGAAACAGACTGGCCGACTCTTTTAAATTTGAAACTGTAACCTCAGAACTGAACCAATAAGCAGCGACTTTGCTGCTCCTGAGGGTAAGCTCATCAGATTCTAAAACATCCTTGCATGCCTCACCTGGAACCTCAAAAGAACCATATAAAGATACAAATGAATTAGAAAGAAACAGAATAAAAATATTGATAACAAAACAAAACAGGCCAGATAAAGAAGGATCAATAAAGAGTTCTAAAAGACTATAAATTCCCAAGTCTGAAAATCAGTATAAAGGAAGACAAGCTTAAGACCATAAACTGAACTGTTCAATTCTTGAGAATTCCACCACACCGAATTTAGAAAAGAACCTGATCAAGAGATGATCCTAAAAATGGGAGCTCTGTCCAAATCCCTTTTCAAGAGGGGTGAAAAAACATCAGGAAGTTTGTCATACCAAACGAAGACATCCCCTTCAGCTCCTTTGTTATCCAAACCATCTGCAACAGAGTTAGCTTCCCTGTAAACATGAGTAATAATATGATTCATAGAAAAAAGGGAATCTAAACAATTAATACATCAATTTTGAAGCTTCCAGGAAAGGTGACATGAACCATCCCTAATAGCAAAGACAATCCTAGTCGAATCACTCTCTAGCCAAATATTATTCCAGCCATATTTTTTGGCCTACTCCACAGCAACGATGATTCCCATCATCTCAGCTTAAATTGAGGAAACAATACCACAAGAACCATAGAAGAAACCCACCACCATTCCTTTATGATCTCTGAATATGGCACCATATCCAGAAGGACCAGGATTCCCTTTCGAAGCACCATCCGAGTTAACTTTCAACCAACCAACAAAAGGCTATTTCCATAGAACTTCAAAAGTGGCAACTGGAGGTTTAAAATTTCCTTTGATACCAATTCGGTTTAGAACAGTGAAATCATGAATGGAATTATCACAATAATGCTTCTTAGGCAGTCCAGCCACACGTATCTCAGCAAGTACGCGTGAGAGAGCAGAGGATACCGAGAAGGATTTATTCTCATGGAGAATTTGATTCCTAGAGAACCAGAAAAAACGAAAAAATTCAGAGGAAGCTACTTGAAATAAATCCAACAGTTGAGAGGAGAGACCAATATAGTTCCATCTTTGAATAAAGTCCACAATAGGGGTTCTTATGGGTTCTTATGGGCTTTATGTGTTTTTATGGTTTTTATTGGTTTTATGGTTTTTAGCATTTTTAATGTTTCTTAGAGGTTTTAAGTGTTTTTAGGTTTAAAGTGTTCTTAGGGGTTTTCAGAGTTTTTAATTATTTTTACATTTTTTAGGGTTTTTTAGGCCTGAATTAGTATTTTTATGGTTTTTCGGGGTGTTAGGGATTTTCAGTGGTTTTAGGGGTTTTTAGGGTTTTTATGGTTTTTTTGGGTTTTTATGGTTTTTTCGGTTTTAAGTTTTTTTTCAGTTTTAGGAGTTTTTTAGTCATTTAGAGATCTTAACATATTTTGGAGGTTAAAGGTATTTCAGTGTATTTAGTGTGTTATATGGTTTTTATGGGTTTTTAGGTGTTATGTGGGTTTTATGGTATTTATGGATTTTTAGGGTTTTTATTATTTTTTAGGATTTAGGGGTTTAAAGTAATATTAGGTGTTTTATGTTTTCTTAGGGTTTTCATGGGTTTTTATGTATTTATGGTCCTTTATGGATTTTTTAGGATTTTTATGGTTTTTAGGGATACTATAGATTTTGAGGGTTTTATGGTTTTTTAGGATTTTTAGGGTTTTCTTGTTTTTTTTGGTTTTTTTTTTGAGTTTTTAGGGTTCTTATATTTTATTATAGTTTTTTGGTGTTTAGAGGGATTTTATAGTTTTTATTGGGTTTTAGCATTTTTATGGGTCTTTAGAGGGTTTTTAAGGTTTTTAGGGTGTTTTATTGTTTTAATTATTTTTATAGTTTTAAGGTCTTTAGTGACATTGGGTTTTTAGGGTTTTTATGTTTTATTAATTTTAATGGTTTTATTAGGGTTTTTCATGGTTTTATTGGTTTTTACGTATTTATCCATTTTATGGTTCATTTATGATTTTTATGGTTCATTTAGGTTTTTTATTGTTTTTTATGGATTCAGTGATTTTGATGTTATTTTGGATTTTATAGTTATTTTATGTTTTTAGGGTTTTTTGAGTTTTTTATGGTTTTAAATGTTTGTTAGAGTTTTTTCTCAATTTTATGGGTTTAAAGGGTATTAAGATATTTTTGTGGGTTTATGGGTTTTTTATGGTTTTTATGGGTTTTTAGGGTTTTTAATGTTTTTAGGAGTTTTATGGTTATTTGGTTTTTTAATTTTTTTAGGTTTTTAGGAGTTTTAAGTGTTTTTAGTTTTTTTAAGGTTTTCAAAGGGTTTTCAAGATTTTTATGGTTTTTTATATTTTTAATAATTTTCTAGAGGCAGTTTATAGTTGTTATGGGTTTTTAGGGTTCAAGTGGATTTTGAGGATTTTTTTGTTTTTTTGGTTTTAAGGGGTTTTAAGGTTTTTTGTGTTTTAGGGTTTTTCTTAGTTTTTATGGTTTTATGGTTTTTATTGTTTTTTCCATTTTTATGGGTTTAAATAATTTTTAATGTTTTCCATGTTTTAGGGGTTTTTGTAGTTTTTAGTGGTTTTTTATTTTTTTCGGATTTTATGGTTTATAGGGTTTTTAGGAATTTTATGGGTTTTTTGGATTTTTAGTGTTGTTTTTAATTTTTAGGGGGTTTAAACATTTTTGGCGTTTTAATGATTTCTTTGGGGTTTTATGTTTTTAGGGATTTTAGGTTTTTTTGGATTTTCTTGGATTTTTTTTAATATTTTTTTTGTTTTTAGTGTTTTTTGGGATTTCAGGGTTTTTATGATTTTTTAGGGTTTAGAGGATTTTATTCCATTTTGAATTTTTTGTGTTTTTTTGTGTTTTTTTTTTCAATGGTTTTTAGAGTCTTTTAATATTTTAGGGGTTTGAATGATTTTTATAGTTTTTAGTGGTTTTAGGGTTTTTATGGGTTTTTTGGTTTTAAGAGTTTTAGGGCATTTTATTGATATAGGTTTTAAGTGTGATTTAGGGTCCCTTTTGGTTTTTAGCGTTTTGGAGAGTTTTTTGGGATTTTCATTATTTTTAGGTTTTAAACCTTTTCTTAGGAGTTTTTTGGTTTTTAGGATTTTACGTTTTTATGGATTTTATGTATTTATTAGGATTTTTTTGTTTTTTTGTGTTTTTAAGGATTTTGAAGAGTTTTATGAGTATTTATAGTTTTAATGGTTTTTTGGGTTTTTGGGTTTTTGTTGATTTTTTTGGGGTTCTATCGTTTTCTATAATTTTTAACGTTTTCAGTGGGTTAAATGGTTTTAAGAGTTTAATAGTGGGTTTTCAGGGATTTTATAGTTATTAGTTTTTTACATTTTTGGGTGTTTTATGGTTTTTTAATTTTCATAGTGTTTTTACGATTTTTAACATATTTTAGGTTTTTTAGTGGTACAAAGCATTTTTTGATTTTTTTGGTTTTCTTATGGTTTTTCAGGTTTTTTAGGGTTTTTTATTTTTTGGGATGTTATTGTATATTTTTGGATTTTTATGTGGTTGTAGTGTTTTTATTGATTTTGGCATGGTTTAGGGGATTTAGGGTTTTAGGGGTTTTATTATGTTTTGGGTTTTAGGGTTTTTATTATGTTTTTTGGGTTTTTAATGTTTTTTACTATAATTTAATGTTTTTAGTGGTTGAAATGGTTTAATATTTTTAGTGGTTTTTAGTGTTTTTATAGATTTTTTTTTGTTTTTAATGGTGTTATGGGTTTTTATAGTTTTTAGTGTTTTTATGGTTTTAGTTTTTCTGAATTTTATTTGTTTCTTGGCCATTTAAGGGTTTTAGGTGTATTTAGGTTTGAACTACTTTCTTAAGGATTTTCAATGATTACTACATTTTTTGGAATTTTTAGATATTTTTAGGGGTTTTTTGTTTTTTTGGGTTTTTAGGGATTTTAAGGGTATTTAATGGTTTTTAGGGGTTTTTAGATTTTTTTTTAGGTTTTTGGGGTTTTAATTGTTTTTAGGTTTTTAAGTTTTCTTTGGGTTTTATAGGGATTTTAGGGTTTTCTATATTTTAGGTATTTTTTGATATTTTTAGGATATTTAAGGGGTTTTATTGTTTTAGCTATTTTGAGGGGTTTTATGGTATTTGTAGTTTTTTTAGTTTTTAGGTGTTTTTATAGTTTATAGGGATTTTAAGGCTTTTATAATTTTTAAATGGTTTTAGTGGTTTAATCAATTTTAAAATTTTTTAATGGTTTTAGGTATTTAATGGGATTTAGGGTTTTATGGTTTTTGGGGGGTTTTATGGTCTAATATTTTTAGGGTTTTATGGTTTTTAGGGTTTTATATGGGTTTTCATATTTTTTAGGTTTTTCAGGGTTTATGTGTTTTTAGGTTTTTAAGGGTTTATGTGTTTTTAAGTTTTTTATGGTTTTCAAAGGGGTTTCAGGGTTTTTAGGGATTTTATGTTTTTAAGGATTTGTAGGATTTTTATGGTTTTTTAGGACTTTTAGGGAGTTTGAGTGATTTATTGTTTTTAGGGTTTTTATTGTCCATTTAATTTTTTAGGTTTTTTTAGTTTTCTATGTTTTATGGGTTTTTTTTAATTTTTTAATTTTTTAGCAGTTTAAACTGTTTTTAGAGTTTTTTTGGTTTTTAGGGGATTAATGGGTTTTATGGACTTTTGGGGTTCTTTTGGATTTCATTGGGGTTTTAGCATTTTTTGGTTTTTAGGGGTTTTAAGCGTTATTAGTTTTTTAAGGATTTCGTTGGGGTATTTAGGGTTTTTAGGGTTTTTATGTTTTTAGGGGGTTTTAGTGATTTTTTAGGGTTTTTATGGGGTTTCTGGGCTTTTATGGATTTCATTGTTTTTTAGTATTTTTCGGGTTTTATGGTAATTTTAGATTTTAGGGTTTTTTTGACTTTTTTAGGTTTTTAAATGTTTTTGGGAGTTTTGTAATGATTTTTGTGGCTTAAATGGAAGTTATGGTTTTTTGGGTTTTTAGGATTTTTAGGGTTTGTAGGGTTTTTATGGTTTTTTTGTTTTTTCATGTTTTTAGGGGTTTTGGGTTTTAGGGGTTTTGGGTGTTATTTGAGTTTTTAGGTTTTTAGGGGTTTTAAGAATTTTATTTTTTTGTGGTTTTAATAGGTGTTTTCACGGTTTTAAGGGTATTTTATATTTTTTAGTATTTTTTAGGGATTTCCTTGTATTTAATGGATTTTTAGAGGGTTTAAGGATATTTAGGGTATTTAGGGTTTTTATTATTTTTAAAATTTTTGGGGGGGTTTCCGGTTTTATTGATGTTTTTACGGTTTTTTTGGTTTTAGGGTTTTTTAAAAATATTCCGGGTTTAAATAGTTTATAGTGCATGTACTAGTTTTTAAGGTTCTTAGGGGTTTAATGGTTTTTATGAGTTTTTATGGATTTTTTTGGGTTTTTAGGTTTTTTAGGTTTTTTACCATTCTTAACGTTTTTAGGGGTTTTGTGTATTTCTAATTTTTAAAACTTTACAAGGGATTTTATAATTTTTAAGTATTTTTATTTTTTTAGGTATTTTATAGATTTTATGAAATTTTATGGTTTTTAATGATTTTGAGTGGTTTTAGGGTTTTTAGAGGTTTTATGGTTTTTCGGGGTTTTCAGGGTTTTTTTGAGTTTTTTAGGGTTTTAAAGGTTGTTATATTTTTTTATGTTTTTGGGTTTTAAAGGGTTTTTAGAGTATTTAGTTAGTTTTAGGGTTTTTATGAGTTTTAGGGGATTTATGGTTTTTACGGTTTTTATGGTTTTACGGTATTTAGGGATTTTTAGGGGGTTTAGTGTTTTTTAGGTTTTTATGGGTATTAATTTTTTTTATGTTTTTATGGTTATCTTAGGGGTTTTTAGTATTTTTAGTCTTTTTTACATTTTAGGGTTTTTAGGGTTTTATAATAACTTTATGGGTTTTAGGTTTTTTAGGAATTTTGGGGGTTTTAGAGTATTTATTGGTTTTTTGGGATTTATGGTTTTTTGAGTTTTGATCATTTTTATGGGTTGTCAGAGCGTTTTAAAATTTTTAGGGGTTTAATGTGTTTTTAGAGTTTTTAGTGGTATTTTAGTTTTTTAATGGATTTTTATGGTTTTTTGAGGTTTTAGGGGTTTTTTCTATTATGGGGGATTCTATGTCTTTTTAAAGTATTTATAGTTTTTTATGTGTTTTGGTTTTTATTCTTTTCATTGGGGTTTTAGAGGTTTAATTTTTTTTTACATTTTTAGTTATATTTTAGGTATTTTTAATAATTTTATGTATTTTTTGTTTTTTTTGGGATTTTGAGGGCTTTGTGGTTTTCAGGGGTTGTTTTTGGGTTTTTAGGTCTTTTTTATTTTTTTATTTTTTTAAATGATTTAAGTGTTTTTAATGTTTGTAGGGGTTGGAAGATTTTTTGATAGTTTTTGGTGGGTTTTTTTGGGTTTTTTTCTATTTTTAATATTTCTAGGGGTTTTATGGTTTTTAGGGATTTTATAGTTTTGTATGGTTTTTAATATTTTTAGAATTTTTTGGATCTCTAGGGGTCTTGAGTGTGTTTATGTTCTTATGGTTTTCTTATATGTTTCACAGTATTTTCAGGTTTTTATGTTTTTTGGGAATTTTAAGGCTTTATTAGGATTTTTATAGTTTATAGGGTTTGTATGTGTTTTGAGGTGTTTTAAGGGTTCTTTGAGTTTTTTTGGGTATTAAGGTTTTTTCAATTTTTTTGAGTTTTTTTATCATTTTTAGGGGTTTGAAGGGATTTATAGTTTTAAGTGGTGTTTATGGTTTATATTTTTATAGTTTTATTTATGTTTTTAGGGGTTTTTAGTATTTTGTGGTTTTTAGGATTTTTGGGATTTTAAGTGTAAATAGGTTTTTACGGGTTTCATAGGGGTTTTCAGGTTTTTTAGGGGTTTTTACGTTCTTAGGTATTTTTATGGGTTTTTAGGATTCTAATTATTTTTAACGGTTTTTAGGGGTTTTGAGTGTTTTTGGTTTTAGGGGTTTTTATGGTTTTTAGCATTATCAAATTTTTTTATGGATTTTATTATTTTTAGGGTTTAAATTTTTTTTCATGGTTTTAGGGTTTTTATATTTTTTGGATGTTTTTGGGATTTTTTCAGAATTTTATGTTTTTTTCGGTTTTTAGGGTTTTTTTAAATTTTTAGGTGTTTTCAGTTTTCTCTAGTTTATTACATTTTTAGGGGTTTAAAGTGGTTTATAGATTCATTCTAGTTTTTATTGTTTTAAAGGGTTCTTAGGGTTTATGATATTTTTTTGGGTTTTTAGGGTGTTATGAGTTTTTAAAGTTTCAATAAGTTTGAAGTGTTTTTAAGTTTTTTATGGTTTTCATAGTGTTTTTATAGTTTTAGGGGTTTTTATATTTTTAGAGGTTTTTAGCGATTTATTTTGGATTTTAATGGATTTTAGGGATAGGAATTCCTTGGGTTTTAGGGTATTTAGTGGTTTTTTGGATTTTAGATTTTTTGATTTTTTTAAGGTTTTTAGAAGGTTTTTAATGTTTTTAAACATTTTTAGCGGTTTAAAGGGGTTTTATTTAATTTAGTTGATTTTTTGGGTTTCTAAGGGGTTTTAGGTTTTTTAATTTTTTCAAGGCTTTATAGTTTTTATGTTTTGTAGGGTTTTTAGGGATTTTTAGGGTTTTAGGGTATTTTTATTTTTTTCAGTGATTTTGGGGTTTTATAGGTTATACGTGTTTTTATGTTTTTGAGTTTTTTTAGAGCCTTTCTTGGTTTTTAGTATTTTTTTACATTTTTTTGTCCCTTTATAATTTTTATGGGTTATTAGGATTTTTAAAAAAATTTGGGATTTTGAGGATTTTGAGGGTTTTTTGGGTTTTTAAGGATTTTTGAATGTTTAGGTTTTTAAGGTTGTCTTATGGTTTTTCCTTGTTTCTAGAGTTTTTATGTTTTTATATATTTTATGGGATTTTTTAGGTTTTTATGGGTTTTTAGGATCCTTATAAATTTTGAGGGTTTTATGGGTTTTTATGGGTTTTATGGGTTTTTTGTTCATTTTATGGGGTTCTTTTAATTTTTAGGGGTTGTAAGGATTTTTAGTGTTTTTTAACATTTTTATCGATTCAATTAATTTTTATTGTTTTTAGTTGGTTTTAGGTTTTTATTTTTGTTTTATTTAGGGTTTGGGGGTTTTTAGTTGTTCTAGGGTTTTAGGGTTTCTAGTTATTTTTAGGTTTTTAGCATTTTTAATGTTTTTAGGGGTTAAAAGTTTTTTTATGTGTCACATTTTCTTAATTATGTTCAAGGTTTTAGGGATTTTACATTTTTAGGGATTTTAAGGGATTTTTATTATTTTTATGGTTTAGGGTTTTAGGGTTTCGTGGGTTATTAGTTTATTAGGTTTTTTGGTTTTTTGGTTTTGTAGGGTTTTTTGGTTTTTTGTGTTTTTTTTGGGGTTTTAGGTTTTTTTGAGTTTCTAGGGGTTTGGGGATTTTAGTGTTTTATTTCTTACTTGAATTTAATGTTATTTTTGAGTTATTATTTTGATTTTAGATTTTTATGGGTTTTAGGAGTTTTAAGGTTTTTATGGGTATTTAATGTTTTTATAGTTTTTTAGTTTTATTGACTTTTTAAGTGTTTTTAGGTTTTTAAGGTTTTCATACTGTTTTTTTTTGAACTTTTGGGTGGGTTTCAGGGAATTTTAGGGATTATCTATGATTTTTATGGTTTTTATGGTTTTTAAAGATTCTGAGGGTTTTTAGGGTTTTTTTGTTTATTAGGGTTTTTGTTTTTTTCGTTTTTAGGAGTTTTTTTAGAGTTTTTAGGGTTTTATTGATTTTTAACGTTTTTAACATTTGTAGTATTTTAACGGTTTTTTGTGTTTTTTGTAGGGTGGGTTTTAGGGGTTTTTTGGGGTTTTACGATTTTTACGGTGTCTAGGGTTTTTATAGGTTTTTGGGTTTTTTAGGCTTTTTTGTACTTTTTGGGTTTTTAGCATTTTCTTGGTTTTTAGTCATATTAATTATTTTTTGTTTTTTAAGGATTTCTTAGGGGTTTTCAATTTTTTCCATTTTTTTACATTTTATGGATTTTGTTGGCCTTTTTTATGATTTTTTTGGGTTTTTAAGGGTTTTAGGGATTTTAGGGGATTTTAGGTTTTTATTTTATTGTAGGATTTTTAGCATTTTTTAGTTTTTATGGGTTTTTGTTTTTAGGTTTTTAATTTTTTTTTCATACGGATTTTTCTATCCTTTTAGTGTTTTTATATGTTTAGTTATTTTTAGGGAATTTTTAGTATTTTTAGGGATTTTAGGGTTTATAGGGATTTTTAGGGGTTTTAGGGATTCTTATAGTTATATGGTATTTATTCATTTTTAGGTTTTCTTGAGTTTTTATGGGTTTTAATTTTTTTAGAGTTTTTTAATGTTTTAGGGTTTTAAAAATATAAAAATTATATTACCCAAAATACCATTAAAAACCACTAAAAAACTTAAAAACCCACAAAACCCCTAAAAAACACTAAAAACTCTAAAAACCCTTTAAACCCCGAAAAACATTAAAACTCTAAAAAAAATAAAAATAACCTAAAAAAACAAAAAATCCTGAAAATAAAAAAAATAGAAACCCTAAAACCCTAAAACCAGTAAAAACCCTAAAACCATAAAAACCAAAAAAATAAAAAAAACCATATAATTCCCTAAAAATGATAAAAATCTTAAAAAACTACAAATCTCAAATAAAACCTTAAAACATAAAAAAACATAAAACCCCTGAAAACCTAAAAATGAAAAATCCCTATAATCCTTAAAACCCAAAAATCCCTAAAAATACTAAAACCAATAAAAATCCTAAAAACTATAGAAATAACTAAAAATATAACAGATCAAAAAAACTATAAGTAAAACCTTAAGAAGAAAAATAAAATTAAAACCACTAAAAAACCAAAAATTACTAATAACCCTAAAAAATCCTAAAAACATTTAATACCATGAAACCCCTAAAAACCCCTACAAAACCCTAAAAACCCCAACAAAACCCTAAAAACACTAAAATCCCCTATAAACCATATAAAACCTAAAACACTAAAAAACTCTAAAAACCCACTAAAAACAAACCAAAAACACTAAAGAACCTTTAAACCCCTAAGAATGTTAAAAACACTAAAACCCCTTAAAACCCTAATAAACTCTAAAAATGATAAAAACAAAAAACCCCTCAAAACCCTCAAAACCATAAAAACATATAATAATACTAAAATATCTTTAAAAATATGTAATAACACAAAAAAACACTAAAAACCTTATAAAACCCTAAGAAAATTGTAAAAACCTAAAAACACTTAAAACCCCCAAAAAACCAAGAAAACATAGAACCCTAAAAATCCAAAAACACCTAAAAACCTGAAAAATCCCTAAAAACCCTAAAACCCCATAAAATCCTAAAAGATCCCTTAAAATAACTAAAAACATAAAACCCTAAAAACACTAAGAAAACATTAAAAACCTAAAAACACTTAAAACCCCTAAAAACCAAAAAGATTCAAAAGATCCAAAAAGATACTAAATGTCTTAAAACCCATAGAAAACATAAAACACCTAAAAACCATAAAAGATCACAAAACCACATAAAAACCCTTAAACTAATAAAAATTATAAAAAATATTTAAACCCCTAAAACATGAAAGAACTCTAAAAACATTAAAACCCTAAAAAACTCAAAAAATCCTAAAGACCAAAAGACACCATAAAGACTATAAAACCCCAAAAACCCTAAATCCACCTATAAAAACTAAAAACATTAAACCCGAAAAATGTTAAGAAACTCTTAAAACATTAAAACTCCTAAAAACTCAAAGAAATCCGAAAAACCCATAAAAACCTTAATGAATAAAAAACCCAAAAACCCTCAACATCCCAAAAAAAATAAACACCATAAAAATACAAAAAATTGTAAAAATTCATAAAAACCAAAAACCCCTAAAAACTATAAAATCAATAAGAAAAATATACAAACCTAAAAACACTTAAAACCCTAGAAAACAAAAAAACACCATAAAAACCCTAAAATCCCAAAAAATATAAAAACCCTCAAATTCACTAAAAACCCAAAAAAAAATAAAAACCCTAAAAAATACCTAAAAAATCTATTAAAAAGTAAAAAAACCCAAAATACATTATGAAAACATTAAATACCTAAAACACTTCAAAACCCTAAAATACCAAAAAAAGAATGATAAAAACTAGAAAACTCTAAAAAGTCCCTAAAAACACTAAAACCCATAAAAACCATAAAAAATTCCTAAAACCATTAAAACCAATAAAAACCCATAAAACCCTAACACCAGTAGAAACAGTAAAAATCCTTTAAACCACTAAAAACCTTAAAAATTCAAAAATTAATTAAATCCCTAAAAAACTCAAAAAATTACTAAAAACCCAAAAAACCATAAAAACCTAAAAAATACCTAAAACACTACAAAACCTAAATATCCAAAAAAGACATAAAAATATCTAAATTGTAAACAACTTTAAAAACCCCGATAAACCCTATGGAAAACCTAAAAACCTAAAAACACATAAAACCCATAAAATTCCAAAAATATTAAAATACATAAAAAACCCCAAACCCCTAAAAAACCCTAAAAACCATCGAAATCCCTAAAAACCAGAGAAACAAAAAAATCCTTAAAAATCCTTATGTTTTTCGGGGTATTAAGTTTTTTATAGAATTTATCTTTTTTAGTGGTATAATTGTTTTAGTTGTTTTATTGGTTTTTAAGTTTTTTATGTAGTTTTGGAGTTTTTTAATGATTTGAGTTGTTTTTGAGGGGATTTAGGGTTTTTAGGGTCTTTCAGGGTTTTTAGCATTTTTAAGTTTTCAGGGTTTTTAGTGTTTTTATGTTTTCATATTTTTCTTATGGATTTTCAGGTTTTTTGGGTTTTTAAGTTTTTATGTAATTTTATGACCTTTTTTGGTTTTTTTGTTTCTATTTTTTTGTGATTCTAAGGGGTTTATGGGGTTTATGGAGTTTTATAGTTTTTTTGGGGTTTTAGGGGTTTTATATGTTTTTAGGGTTTTACGGGTTTTTAGTTTCTCTAAATATTTTTAGGTATTTTAAGGGATTTTATAGTTTTAAGTGTTTTTGATGTTTTTATGGGTTTTAGGGTTTTTTGGGTTTTAATGATTTCATAATGATTTTGAAGGGTTTTCAGGATTTTTATGTTTTAGGTATTTTTATAGATTTCTTTTAATTTTTATTTTTTTTAAGGATTTTGGGGTTTTTTGGATTTTTTAGGGTTTTGTGCATTTTTAGGGGTTTTAGGGGTTTAAAGTGTTTTTAGGTTTTTATGTTTTTCGTAGGGGTGTTCAAGGTTTTTTATGCTTTTAGTTAATTTTTGGGATTTCTTATGATTTTTTTAGTTCTTAGGTTTTTTAGGGATTTTGAGGGGTTTGGGGTTTTATGGGTTTTTTTGAGTTTTTAGAGGTTTTACTGGGTTTTTGTGTTTTCTAACATTTTTAGGGTTTTAAAGGGTCTTTAGATTTTTTTAGTTATTTTTGGAGAATTTATAGGCTTCTAGGTTTTTTAATGTTTTTTGGGGTTTTATGATTTTTAGGGTTTTCAAGGATTTTAGGGGTTTTAGGGTTTTTAGCATTTTTTAATTTTTTCGGAGATTTCAGTTCTTTTATGATTTTAAGGTTTTCTTAGGGGGGTTTTATAGTTTTTTCATTTTTAGGGATTTTATGTTTTTTTAGGATTCTTTTTTGGTTTTTAGGGGTATTATGGATTTTAATGGCTTTTAGGGTTTTTAGTAATTTTATCATTTCTTGGGTTTTTAGGGGTTTTAAGTGTTTTTCAGTTTTTAATGTTTACTTAAGGGCTTTTAGGCTTTTATGTTTTTTTTTTGTGATTTTTTATGATTTTTATGGTTTTTAAGGGTTTAGGGTTTTTATGGGTTTTAGGGGTTTTTTGGTTTTTTTGGGGTTTTAGGGTTTTTTTGAGTTTTTTTAGAGTTTTTAGGGGTTTTACAGTTTTTTAATATTTTAGCAGTTCAACGATTTTTAATAGTTTTTAGTGGTTTTTAGGTTTTTATAATTTTTTTGATTTTTGAATGGTTTTGGATGGTTTTAATGTTTTTATTGTTTTCGGTGGTTTTTAGGGTCATTTGTGTTAATTCAAAAGTTATTTTATGAGTTTTCTAGTCCTTTTGATTTTGAAATCACATATTAATTATTAAAAACTTGATTACTAACTTCTTATATCTAATGTTTTTTGAGAATTTTTTATCAGAAACATATATGTTATACCATACTTAGAAATAGTTCAAAAGTATTATAGAATTTACACTAACTTTCTTCATTACAATTATCCTAATGAGTATAGAACTGATTAAAATCATACATAACTTATTAGATCAGTTATTAAATATTTTGTTTTGTCTTTCATACTGATAAAATTATTATAATCGGACTGATATCAGAACCGATAAACATCAGATCCACGTTACATTAATATCATCATTATGACATATGCAATAAAATCCATCGAATTGACTAAATATTAAATTATGAATGCAAAAAACTCTTTTTATCAAAATTGAACATCTTTTACACTAGAATTATGTAAAATCAAATGATTTCATATAGTCTTTTATGATATATCTATTTAAGTGTCAATTGTCCAAGTCCCTACGACAAACTTGGAGAAAATATGAATGTTGAAGGATCAAGATGACTGTTGGAATCTCACCTATAAATACCCAGTCATTCAAACACTTTGGAGTTTATGATTTGTTGCTGTGTGCGACTCATTTTGAAAGTTCCCCTTGTGTGAGGGATCTAAATATTGTAAGTGTGAACATCTTATTCTTAGTTATTTTAATCGTTTAGAGTCTTTTGTTTTGTGATCTTTTCTTATGATTGTGTGAATATGATTGAGGGATTGTGGGGATTGCAAGAAAAAATAAGATCTTCTGATCAAGGGATTTTGGGGATAGAAAAAAAGTATCTAATCTTCTTATAGAGGTCTTTTGGTGATAGAAAGAGAAATATTACAAAGGCTAGGTCGATAGATAATATGATCTTTGTATCGTTGACTTTCCTTACTGAGTAGAGAAAAACATTCTTGTCAATATAAAACAAGGGAATCCTTTATCCAAGGTTTGTTTCTACCTTACTCTTAAAGTTAAAATAGATCTATTCATTTATTTAAGTAATTGTAAGTCATTAATATATTGTTTTTATTCTATTACTTGTTTCCTACAAGTCATTATATTTCGACTGTACATATATATAATAGTTTTATCACAATGTATCTCATTATGATAAATAAAATCTGTATTACATAATATAATATACTATGAATCTAAGACACATTATTTTAATCATATCTATCTTATATACAATTTAGTTACTCTATTTTGATTGAATATATTATGATTATGCTTTCCACACTCTGATTTCATCGTAATCTAGCTCATTATGATACACTGATATAATCATAATATGTTCAAGACTGAATGAAATAATTTATATAAAGAGGTGTTGGGAATTTTTAGTTTAAATATTTTTAAACTAAGTTTCATTTAAAGTTAAAAACAAAAAAAATTAAACCTACAATTAACCCACCCTCTCTTTTAACTGGTGCTTCTACAATACATCATTTCGACCCTAATTAGTATACTACATATATACTGATACAAAAATTTGTATCAGAATAGGTTTCCACTACATAAATACTTACTAATATTTTTATCTTCATTACCTTTACAAGTTTATTAAATTTCATAACACTAATGTTTTTTTGGAAAGGAATATTTTTCTTATAGGTGGATAGAATGAATATCAAATACATTGATAATATGAATCCCATCAAACCACCATCTTTTAATGGTAATGACTATGATTACTAGAGGGATAAGATGAAAACATTCATAATCAACACTATAGATGATCATTTTGTAATTCGTTGGGAATTAAATGATATATTTGAAGGAAGTTATTGCCTTTTAAAATCAAGAAAAGAAAGAGTATCAACTGAGCTATAGAGTCAGAAATACATTACTATTATCAAGGACTAGGAGTATCTATAGTCATATTTCTTCTTATGAAGCATCTAATATTATTTGAATAAAATTTATAAATTAGTCATTTTATAACATCAAAGGTTATTGAAACTAGGAGATCTATGTTAAGAGAAGAATATCAAGCATTTGAATTCTTACCGATAGAACTGGTGTCTAAACATAATGAAAGGTTTATGAATGTCATAAATATTTTACAATATCTTGAAGGAAGTGGTTTAGATGATGAAATTTTTGTGGATAAAATTATTTATATCATACCCAATGAATTAGAGTCTAAATGGAAAATAGTTGATGATATAAGGGAATTGAAGAATCATACCCTTAAAGAGTTAATGGGTACTCTTATGATGTATGGGGGTAGATTAAAGAGAGATGTTGAGAAAGATAATAAAAATAATGGAGGTGTTTCTTTCCATACCACTACAATCCCTACTAAGGATCAAACACTAGAAAAGGTTGTCAAATATTCCAAAAAAGAGAGTGGTTGTTATACAATCAGACTCAAGTGATTCTGAGAATTCAAAAAATTAATTAGCTAATCTTTCTTGAAGTTATGAACAAGATAGTTGGTAAAAGGACTTTCAATAATTTTATAAGAAGAGTAACAAGTACAAAAATGAAGAGAAAGATGATGTTACTTGTTATGAATGCAAAAAAGTTGGACACATCAGACCCGATTATCACAAGATGAAAATAAAAGATAGAAAATAAATACATTCTGATAGGAATCATAAAAAGTATTATAAGTCCATGAACAAGAAAGTTATTAACTCAAATTATTCCTGGAGTTCAAATTGAGGTTACTCTTCAAATAATCTTCCGGGAAAGAAAATTCCAAATATAGGAATATTAGAATTTTCCTAAAGTACCTTCTGAATATCAGTTCTTCATGGAAAAGGTACACATAGCCGAATCCTCACTAATATGTCCCTAAGTAAAAATTATCTTAATGATTAGTATTACAAAATTTATGATGAAGAAGCATCCTTATCCAGTGATAATAATACATTACCTTCATATAATGAAGTATTTCGTTTTGGAAAACATCATTGAAAATGAAAATTGAAAAGTTAGTAAAAAACTAGGTAAAAAAAATTCAACAATTTTTATTTTAAGAAAGAAGTATCAGATCTATCCAAAGATCTTGATAATTATTTCATTTAAAAATATACTATTACTAAAGATATAGAAATTTAAATTTCAGAAAAATATTCTTTACAAACTAGCATTGAAAAACTAAATTATGAAACCATGATTCAATAGGATAAAGATTTAGTTGTTAAACTGAAATCCAAAATTTCTTATATGTGAAAACATTTATTGAACTTTACATCTAGTAAGTAATGTTTTTATAAAATGTATAAATAACTTATTACTCAACTAAATAGTCTTGGTAATGGGTTATAAATACAAAAAATCAATTTTTAGTGATAATTACATTGTTCTGAAAAAGTCCCCCTTTTTCACTAAGTTTCTACGTGTAGGAAATTGGGAAAAATAATTGTTCCCATAATAATGTTCAATCATTAGGTATAAAAAATCCAATTTCTTAAAAAAAAATTGGATTCTATAAATCTTTTTTACTAACATTTCCAGACCCAATAATTTCCAGGTTCCAAAAACCTAATTGTTTTGTTTTCAGGAAAAAAGGAAGTAACAACTACAAGAATATTTGGTATATGAATATTAAGCGTTTTATAAATATGAATTGATAAAAATATTTATTTGATAGGATCATCAAGACTAAATGTGGAAAAGTTAATTTCAGAGAAAATTATAAAGGAGAGATTATTGGAATAGGTAACATAGTTCTTCTTTGTAAAGATTTAATTTCTAGTGTTTTGTTTGTTAATGGTATTTAGCATAACCTTATAATCATAAGTTAGTTATTTGATGAAAGATACCAAGTGAATTTTAAGAATGATAAATGTGTATTACACAATTCCAAAGATGAATTAATTCTTTCTTCCCATCAGATTGAGAATGTATACACATTTAACTTAGAAGTCCATATGAGATAAGAATTTCATTTTCTTAGTACAATGGAAGAAAAATTTTGGTTATGGAATAGATGGTTAAGACACTATAACCATTGAGTCTTATTTTAGTTGACTAATAAAACACTTTCTAAGGATATACTGGATCTTAGATTTGATTCTACTAATGACTATGACCCCTTTCAACATGTTAAATAGCATAATTCAATCATTAACTCTATTAGTGATGTCTCAACTACTAATTCTTTACAGTCAGTTCCCATGAAATTATTTGGTCCTACCCAAACCAAATGTAATAGAGAAAAATACTATGTATATTTCTTGGTTTATGATTACACTAGATAAAAATGGGTTTATTTTCTAGAAAAGTAATCTAAATCCTTTTTTAATTTTAATAAATTTATCGCCATTATTAAAAATGAGAAAAATCTTCCCTCGATAACTATTCACAATGATCCCATTAGAGAATTTGTAAATTTAGATCATCCTCCCGGCCCTCTCCTCCCCTTCCTGACCTTGTCCTCTTCGACCTCCCGACTTCCGCTTTCGCCTCCCGACCCCCAACCCCTCTCGACTCTCTCTCCTATGGAAATGTTCCAACCTCCCCTCTCAGCTCCCTCTCTGACGATGACGTCCCCCTCCCCTACCGGCTCCTAGCTCCCTCTCCTCCGGTGATGTTCCCCCTGCTGACGACGTCCCCCGTCCCCATCTCCAGTCGCGCGTGAGACCCCCCATGACCGAACACCCCGCGCGACGCCCCCTCTCTCATCTCCCTCTCCTCCACCATTTCTCCCAAGTATATTGAGGGTTCTTGATTGGTACTTCCACATAAGATTTCTTCTTCTTTAATTCTTCAATTTCTTAGAGTTTTCATCTCTCTGGTTGCCTAGTTTCATTCAGTTGAACCCTAGGGTTTTTGAGGCTTCCTGATTCTAACTTTGATCCTTATTTCTAGGGGTCTCATGGTTCTCTCATGTCTCCTGGGGCATGTTTTGTCATATGATGCCAATGGAAAAGTGGTTTGAATAGTCTTGTTTCATCTGCAACCATTTTAGGTTGGTTTATTCTTCTCTCTTTAATTTGCCCAAATTAATTTGGTGCTTGTAGTGATTTATGTGTCTGTGAAAACTCTATATTAGGTACGAATTGCATGAATAAGACTACTTTACATCTTTTATATCTATTTGTGTGTGTTTTTTCATCATATCATGTTATATGTTCAAGATTAATCCTTTGGTATAATCATCTCATGTTTTTTTATTGATGGGTGAGTGGAGATATGCTGAGAAACATGATATTTTACAATGGATAAATTAGTATAATTGATTTTTTTATTATGTTTTGGTATGTGCTATTAAATTTGTCTAACATAGCCTATTGTATGTTTGATTCTACTTTCATTGAATCTTATTTTTATGATTCATTTTTTAATTTTGATTTGATTTTAATTATATTAATCTCATTTGGGTTATTTATCTTTTTTACTTCTATTTATTTGATGTTTCATGGATGTCTAATGTATGGGTGACCCATTCTAGATTCTCAATAACTGATTCAATGCCAAAAATTATTGAGGATGAAACAAATCAATTTAAATGAAACCAACATGAACTCATTCAAATTTAATTGAACGAAATAAGACATAATATAAGTAGGAGAAATCAAAATAATCTGAATTGTATTAACCTATAAAGAGTAAAATTGAATATTCCTAAATGAATCTACAATAAATTAAATTAGCGTATACTGAAGAAATAAATTAAAACTAAATAGATCTAAAACAAATCATATCATGTTGTATCAAAACGAATCATACATAATCAGTGACCTGCCTCATTTAGGATGACATCAAACATATCAAACCAAGATGAACCATAGGAAACCAAACCAAATAAGATTATGAAGAGTAAACCCAAAATGAGTTGATCTAAATAAAGTGGAACCATAAAAACCCAAAAATTATGCATCAAATTGGACCAAATATAATGAATTTATTAGAACCACATCTTAAAATGATAACTTGCATGCCCTTTCAATAAGAGAGTCATCTCCATTTTCAATAATTGGCCTAGTCAGTGAAAGAGAATGTGGGAAATAGAAACAGTCAGATCATCTCACCAGATCAACAACCTAATCAGGTCCTAATGGTGTGTACTCAAATTAAGAGATGTATAGTATCATGGGGTGAAACAAGGCACTTGGGATTATGGTGGTGTTGTGATAACTGTATCAATGGAGGTGATCCCTTATCTATCCAAATAAAAACTGTAAAGGACCACTGATTCAATAAGGGATATTTTCCTGTTGAATATGGATCATGAGATGCCAGAGTCCTATAAGGGTTAATACATCTATATTAAGAGGCCAAATCTCTACCACTCAAGCTTCCATTAGCAAAGTGCCAACTTGGATTCCGGAACGTGCATCCCCTGCTGGAAAAAACCACCCATTCAAAAATATTTCCATAAAACCATCAATACTAAGGATTATATATATTTACAGCCTCACCAAATAAACCCATGTGGTTTATTCTCCTACTTCTATTATTTCTGAATATAAACTGACACTATTATGGACCTCTTGGGAAGGGAACCAGTGAGGGAATATAGCGGTCGGCCAAGATCTACTACGATAGAGTAAAATATTGATCCAATCTTTAAAAGAGACGGAATATCGTATTGAAATCTCATTTCTTAACTTTTCTTTCATGATATTGAGCATATCCCTCACCAAAACTAGTGTCTATGAGGGGTTATCCCAGACATCCATGACAGGAAGAAATTTGTCTCACATTTCCCCAAGGGGGTGTATCCTGCCTATTCAATAGACATCCTAGAGGCCAATTCCAACTTCGTTGTGGGAAAAATGAAATGAGTTGGTTCCAAGGAACCAATAGATAATAAGTTCTATTAGAATATTAGACTGGTGGTATATTATATACAAGGAAACCTATACTGGTTCATAAAGATGGATAACGTGTAGCTGTTTGGAAAAATCTAATTAGTTTTACCTAACAAAGAATAGCCATGCTCATGAATCAAAGATGTGCCCATGTGGTTCACAAGACACCATAGAAGCCCTAGCGACAGGTCTACCTTATCGCACAATATCCGTTTGGCATGTCACATTCTTCTTAAAAAATGTTTTAAACACGACCATTTGACTCTGTGTCACAATGAACGACTCCATGGAAAGACTAAAGAGTTTTACATTTTAATGATCATGCATCACCACAAGACCCTTCATTGGTGATGCGACATAGTACCAATAGGTTGAGGGATTATCTTCGATAAAACTCTTACAATGTTTCTAGACCTCTTTACTTTCTCAAATAATGAATTAAATAAAAGAGGAAATGGTGTATGATTCTTGTGGAGTGTGATATGTTGGAAATTACCCACATGGTTAGTCAATACCACATTGGTTGGACAAAGTATAATAATTGGGGTGTAGGTGGAAGGTTATTGTGGTTAATGATCATTATGTGACACCCCATGAATAAACCATTGTTGGATCATACGAAACGCAGAACAAAAATTCCTTACATCAAACCCATCCTGAATCTATGAGATACACACCACAAAAGGTGGTGTATAAATATGGTTTTGAGGCCTCTATATCCCTCCCCCTTATCATAAAAAAAGGAATCTATGCACTTTCACATTCAGGAATCCACAACTCGTCACATATGTTGTAGATTTCTCATAGCGGCCAATTTCGTGATCACAATGATTACCCACTAGGTAAAATATAGGGAACAACCTAAGGGGTCATGAGTCATGTATAAACACTTCATGTGATAACATGATGTATTGAGAAGGACTTCTTGGCATGACATCCAGGTCATGTGAAGGAGGTCCTGAGTATCTGATGAATCATTTGAATCCATAACAAGATAATAGTAGAAAAACTTAAGGAATATATGTAATAAAAAGATTGAATAAAGATTAAAATACATTATACTTATGTAAAGAACATATACAATGATCCTCATAAACATCACACAACTCACCCAGATCATGTGAAAGAATCGTGACATGTCACCCAAATCATGAGGACCCTCCCTGGATATGCCATTTGGATCATGCAATGTCCTCCAGAAATTTCTATAAAGTCTCATGACACCCCTCAGACATGCCACCTACTTCATTTGAATCCCTATGGGCTCTCCATATAGATCTTACAATTTCCAAATACAGGTCACCAAAAATTATGCAACAACTCCATTGTTTATTAGTTAGGGTCTCGTGAAGTCCTCCACACTTACCGGCCAGATCATTTGACATCCTTTAAGAATATCATGAAGGTTTCATGATGAAAAAAATGTCATGTCACCTGGATTTCACTGGATCAATGCCTTTAACATAGTCTTGAGGATGAATTTTTGAAGTTCTTTCCACATAAATTATGAATGAAATTTCATCACATGGTATATGATAATTCAATTTATAGATGATGTAGGACCAATAATAGTGAGAGGTACAATTAACATTGATTCATACTTATATAGTGTTTTATTTGAAAATATTTCCACCAATTAAATTATTTACACCTATATTGTGTACATGATAAATCATTTTATTGATTTCATGCATTTTTTGATTTAAATTGCAATGCCTTTAGATAAAAGGAGAGAGAAAGTTCTCAAATGCCCCTCTTATGATTTTCCTCATATGATATCATTCATTTCTATGTAATTTTTTACTCTAGATATGGAACCAATGGATATAATTGTTAATATGGATTGATTTATTATTATTAATTCCATGATTGACTAGAACCCAAATGAATTAAATTTTCCAAGATAATATAAAAAAAAACAAGACAAACTAAATCTAATGGAAATTTCCCAAACAAAATTGTATTGAACATAACCAAACTAAGCTGAAACTTGAGACAAACTAATTATATACCATTTATAGGAAGATTAATTGTTAATTAATAGGAATGTACTTTTTGATAGTATCATTTGAAACATGGATTTTTCCCCCTTGCTTGTAGGAACATGATTTGACCCATATGGCATTGTGGTTCTTATATGTTGGGTGGTGACATGTATAGTCACATGATACATGTATGTTTTAGTTTAGTTTTTATTTTATTTTCTTTATCGCATTTTCCACTTAGGTCTATTACTGGTTTCTATGGATAGAGAGTAGTTATATTATATGAAGGAGGTCAGAAGGGGTTCAAATTGTTTCAGTCTACCGGATTTGATCCGAGGTAAGATTCTATGATTACTATTTGTCTTGCACCTCATATATTTTGGGGATTTCAATGTTTTTGACTCCATATTATGTTTTAGTTAGGGTGTTGGATCGTTTTTTTGTTGGTTTGGGTGGATTTGGTTCTCTACTACCAATCAAGGTAAGGTTTTAATGTTGTTGGTTGGTTTTTCACTGGTTATGTAGGCTCCTTTATGTGTTTTAAGGATCTTAATATCCTTTGTGTAGTGCGTTGATCCCTGCTCGTTGGTTTTGAGTCACCAAGTCAAGGGTGACTCACCTGCGTGTACATAGGTAAGTAAGTATACGTATGTGGGTTCCCCCGTTACATGTATAGTCAACCATGGAAATGATTATACATGTATGGGGATAGGTGTGCCCATGTATATATATATAAATGCATACGGAGGTGAGTGGAGAATGGTATATACATATAAGCATATGTGTAAGGATCCCCTTGCACATGCTCATGGCCATGTGGGTGTGTGCATAGGGGTTAGGTGTCCTTGCATGTGTGTGAAGTTGTGTATACCCAGTGGGGGAGTATCAACTTTTAGTTAGAAAGCTCCAAGAGCCGAAGTGGACGGCTTGGTTCCACCTTGAGGTAGAGTCCCTCTCGTAGCCTCTTTAATTTAAGAATGCTTTAAATTGAATTTATATTCTTTCTTCATTCTTCTTAATTATATTGAATTTCATATATTGAATACGTTTTCTTTAATATAATTGTTTCATTTGATAAATAAGGTCATGTTTTTATAATAAACCCACTTTTAAAAGCAATGACTATAAAATATATATCTTTATCATACCACAATCCTGAATCAAGAGTCTATTTTTTATAACATAAGAGAAGTTTCTATAATGTAAAGTAAAACTACATAGGATTTATTTGGAATCTTGTCCGAAAGATGCTACCCCGCAGATGTTGCTGGACCGGACCAACCCGCCGTGGTCAGGCCGCGGTCACGCCGTGATTTGGCTCTCCTCCAGGATGACACCCCGCGGCGGTTCGCAGTCTTGTCTGAATTTGATGTATAATACCTAGATAGAGTTTTAGATACATTACCCACCCATAGTTAATGGGGAGGTAAGCGACAGCTGGAAAGTTTCCCGGCTTCCTCCCGCTCCCTTCTCTCCTGGCTGGAAGATGATGCCCCGCAGATGTCGCTGGACCGGGCCAACACGCCGAGGGCACGCCGCGACCCACCGCGGCCACGCCGTGATTTCGCCCTGCTCCAGGATGACACCCCGCGGCGGTTCGCGGTCCTATCGGAATTCGATGTATGATACCTAGATAGAGTTTTAGATACATTAATCACACATAGTTAATGGGGAGGTAGGCGATGATCGGAATGTTTCCCCGCCTCCTCCTGCCCTCTTCACTCCTGGTCGGATGATTCTGCCCCGCGGATGTCGCCGGACCTGGCCAACATGCTGCGGTCACGCCAGGATTTGGCCCTGCTCCATTACGACACCCCTCAGTGGTTTGCAGACCTGTCATAATTCGATGTATGATACCTAGATAGAGTTTTTGATACATTACCCACGCATAGTTAATGGGGAGGGAGGTGACAGTCGAAATGTTTCCCCACCTCCTCCCGCTCCCTTCGCTCTTGGATGGAAGATGATGCCCCGCGGATGTCATCGGACCTAGACAACATGATGCGGTCACACCGCAGTCCGACCGTGGTCATGTCACGATCACGCCGTGGTCACGCCGCGGTCACGCAGTGGTCATGCCGCGGTCACGCCGCGGTCACGCCGCAATAATGCTGTGATTTGGCCCTGCTCCAGGATTACACCCCATGGCGGTTCACAGTCGTGTCAAAATTCGATGTATGATACCTAGATAGATTTAGATACATTACCCACCATCCTTCCTAGACCCCAGACATCCCCCACCCTCTTCCCTGGACCCCGGACAGCCCCCCGTATAACCCCCCACCCTCCTCCCTGGACCCCAGACAACCCCCCCCCCCCCAACCCTCCTCCCTGGACCCTAGATCCCAAGCTAACCTCTCTTCAAGATTCACCCTAAATCCCATTAGAAAAGAGGGTTTTATAACTTCAAAAGAAGATGAGAGAAGATTGAAAACCCAAATTGAAAAGAGGAAGAAAGTAAAGGATTAGACTAACCCAGATCTTCAATCCGCACTTGACGGCATTCAAAATTCCCAAGTGATGTGTACGAATCAACCCCACCTCAAACTGAGGCACAGTGTGGCCGATACAACTCAAAGTTTCCCAATTTTATTTGAAATGGAAAAAAATTTAAATGAAAACAACAACTAACATACGGAAAACCAACCAAATGGACTTAGATTGTGTTGACACCCCCACCCCCGTGGACAGCCCCTCACCCATGGACACTCCCACCCCCGTGGAAATCCCCTCACCCCTGGACACCCCCACCCCCAAGGACACCCCCAACCCCTTGTATGTCATATTATATATGTGTTATATATAATTCAGAATTATTTATGCAACATAATTCATTTTTTATGTGTTATTGATTCATAATTCAGAATTCATTACATAATTCATTCTTTATGTATTCAATTGAGAATTAAATTATGAATTATGTATTGAATTGGGTAATTGGGTTCATATACATGATTATAAAAATACTTCACAAGTTCTTGATTTTTTAAACCGATTTCAGATTTCCTACAACCATGCTCTAAAAACTTTTAGAGCAGTTCACAGGTTACAAAAATAGTTCACAAATTCCTGATTTTCTAAAAATATTTCAGATTTTCAGTTTTCGTTAAACAAATTCCAGATTTTGACAACCAAACACATTACTGAATTCACATCTTATCCCTTTTAGCAGCTCATTCTAAATACATGCTTCCCTTTTTGAGATCACTCCCCCAAAAGGTTATACACATATCAAACTCTAAACGCACCTATCATTTCCAAAACCACACAATAGATGTATTATGAAACCTTAAGAACCCACACTATGTTCTAACCTCTATCAGTCTATCCTCATTTGACTCATTCACTGAGCACCCATCTCCATTCTTCGACATGTTCCACCTCAATTAATTTCAATGACTTCACTACCAAAGGCATTACACAACCACCCAAACCCACCAATTGGAATCTGTACCTGACCCTAGTGTGGTTCAATAGTCAAATCCTCTACTAACTCAAAACCACTTTTGTTTCCTACCGCACGCAAATACTCACCCCAGATACCCACACCACAGATTTCTTTTCAAAAAAAACCCAATCCCATGACCACAATTGGCTCAATAATATACCCTAAATGATTTTCTATTTAAGCACCATATGAAAACTAATTGCACACATCAAGGATTCCTTACTAGAATCACAATTCCACCCCCAACCAATCCAATCAAAATGCCACCCCAACCAATCCAAAGCCATCTCCACAATCCTATGAGCCTTCTAAAGCAAGGATTATATCTTTGCAAAAAATACATCACTCCCCACCATAGAAGATTCATCATCATCAACTCACCCAAAAAACGTCAACCACTTTGTTGAACTCTGTGAGTGCCTCAACACATTATGATGTTAAAGCCACTATATCCTAAGTGATCATTCAACTAGAGGGGTGTTTCACTCATCCAGATCTCCCATTAGATCACTAGTCACATATAAATATAGTCAAAAGATTGAGATAAACAGATCAAAACATAGTTCCAATTCCTGATCTATAATATCATATGTGTATCCACCTTGGACTAGAGTTCTGACCAGAAACATCCTCAAAAATCACGATCAAATTCCAACCAAACATGGGATAATCTAGCCTTCAAACCATTTTCCAAATAGCTGATCTAGAAGCATCAATCAACTCACAAAAAAAAATAACATACCCTCTCCATGGTCCCTGGGATATTATACTCAAGAAACAACCACTATTGGCTCTCTTTGACCCACCTTAGTGCCAATCCAAAACACGGGGCTCCCGTGGTCCTCAATGTGAAAATATAAAGTGATTTCCAACTATATCATCCTCAGGTGCACCCAAAATCTTGGCCCAAGACATTAAAAAAACCTCAAATGGGAAAAGGTCCATAGTAAGAACATACAACCTATGAGGGGTACCTCTTGTACATCCAAAGCACAAGACACACCCAGTGCCGAAATGTCCCAAATTCCCCTAAATGGCCTCCAACTGATCATCAATCAACAACATCTCCAACTGATCATCTATCAACAACGCACCTAATGGGGTTTATAAAAGAAATGAATAACCAATGAATTGTCAATGGTCCTCATGAAAATCATGAAAGTTTTACCTTACAAGGGCTCTATAGTACAAGATTGACCACTCCGCATGGGCATTATTAATTAACAGCTATAGAAAACACTGGTCACTCAATCAGTAACAAGCCCACTATGGTATCCTCAAGAGTCACTTTGACGCATATAAATATCTTAAGAAAATCCAACCATAACTTCTATCCCACAACATCATCCCATCCCAATGGTTCCAATAGTTCCAATACTAAAAAAAGGAGGTAATCCTCAACTGTTCTAACCATGAGAAATAGGTACCAACATGTTAGTATAAAACAAGATCTCTTCATATATACTACTTGATTATAATTTTCAGGATCTATATTAAAGAAAATTGAACAAAACTAGCTTATATTTCACAATACATTCCAACTAATGATCTCATAACCCCCACAAATGATTCTCATCTCACAAACCAACCTACTGGAGGATTCTGAATCCAATCCTTGAAGAAATCCTGATAACGAATTATCTTAGTCCAAAACACGATAAAGAACACATTCAAACACAGAAAGTATTCCACCATGGAAATTTATATGAAAAACTGATCAATATTGAATACTCATAAGTCGAATTCTGACTCCAAGGTTAAAATAGGGTAAACACAACAAGGAGAAAAAAGTACCCAACCCGTACTTTAGGTACATGATATGTAAACCAAAATGTGACCTCGTTCCATGTGACATAGACTTAGCAGTGTATACTTTTCCAAATTACACATCATGTGTTTCGGTATATGATGTTTACCCCCACCTAGGTACATTCACATACAAGGCCCCACTTAGCCTGAAAAATTCCCTACTACATGGAATGTATCACCCCATTCAAAATCTTTACCCCACATAGGGCTCCCATGTATGTACCTATCCATATATCCTCCCCACACAAGGTCTAACCACGAACAATGACTATCCATGTACCTCGCTCTAGATATAGATTTATACCTTACATGGTCATCTTCCACTAGCACACCCCGAGTCACCACTACATGGCGTGTAACCCACCCCTTGTATAAATATTTTAGTTCCAAAAACCCATCTTTCCCAAGTACGAAGAACACATGATGTGTGTTCTCGAAACTAAACATCATGTACATGTGTTCTCCCAAACTAAACCCCCCCCCAAATATCCCAAAACACCAAATTTATCAAAAGTATCCATAGATTGAATCCTAAATAGGTCACCAAAAACCCAGAAAAATACGATTTAAACTTAAAATCAACTACCTTATGGGAATTTGTGGGGGAGGTGGGGGTGCCTGGCGAGGGTGAGGTGGGGAGGAGGGTGCTGTGTAGGGGGGTTGGTGGGGAGGGGGTGGGTTGGGCAGGGGGTGGGGGTGGGGCGTTGGTTGGGCAGGGGGACGGGGTTGTGTAGGTGTGGGGGGTGGCTGTGTAGGTTGGGGGGCTGGGTAGATGGGGGAGGGCGGCTGGGCAGGGGGGTTGTGCATGTGGGGGATAGTGGTTGTGCAGGTGGGGGAGGGGGGATGGCCAGGTGGGGGAGGGGTGGTATGTGCAAAGGGTTAGGCTAGGTAGGGGGAGGGAGGCTGGGCAGCGGGGCTGTGCATGTGGGGTGGTGGCTGTGTAGGTGGGGTAGTGGGGGGTTGGGAAGGTGGATGAGTATGGAGATGAACTTGAGTTCGTTGAACCCAATTAGGGAACTGCAGAACGATTTCATAGGACCCGAGTATATCGGATAAGGCACATTCGTGGAAGAATCTATAATTCTAGCCATATCCCTACTTAGACTATCAATGTTGTAGAAACCGTGAAAGACCCATTTAGTGAGTCTAGTAGGAGAAGGAAAATCCCCATGCATAATCCAACCAGGTACAATTACTATGGAATGTAATAATGTTATATCCATCATAGATCAAGATTAATATGTCATTATACTGAGAAACATCAGACCCTTGTACTTGTATTTAATGATAAATGTTATCAATATTTGAAAATATTACATTGACTATGATTTTTGATTTAATACATTCCAATGTTCAAACATTCTCATATGTGATATGATGAAGACAATATAGAACCTTCCACATAGATACTACATCTCTGTTTCCAATGCATGAAATGTCTATAAGTCCAATTCATGCTCGGGTACCATTACAATATCCCCCTCCCTATTTGATCAAAAAGACAAAATTTTGTTGGTTCTTGGTCTCTCTACCACATCAATATGCGTACCATACAAGGGGAAGGGATGTGAGTAAGCCTTCAAAAATGAGATGATTATTTCCCCGTGTTTCTTGTGTGTTTTTTGTGTGATTGCAGGTGATTGAAGTGAGTTTTTGTGAGAAATCTATGTTTGCAGTGTGTTTTATGTGTTTGTAGGTTGTAGTGTTCCTAAACACACAGAATGAGTGTTTTTTTCTGATTGAAGTGTATTTTTGTTAGATGGAACTTTTTTCACACAGATTGTAGCCTGCAGTTGATTGCAGGTTATTTCATTTTAAATTAATGGGGGTCTAAGCCAACGGTTTCAAAACCGTTGGGTTATACCCCTGTGTGCTACTACATTTCCTAACGGTTCATAACTTTTGGGTTATACCCCCTAAATTTTTATGCCAACAGTTTTAAAACTGTTGGAATATCCATGTGTGCTGATTTTCCCAACGGTTCAGCTGAACCAATGCTATAACAGGATCCAATTTTATTCCAACAGTTCTATATGAACCGTGGGTAGTTGAAATCTAAACAGCCTTTTCCCAACAGTTCAACGTGAACCGTTGGTATAAGGCTTTCCTGATGCCTCACACACCAACGATTTCTAAAACCGTTGGGATAAGATTTCCCAACGGTTTGAGGGCCTTTCCCAACGTTTTAAAACTGTTGGGAAAACATAGATTCCCAGTAGTGGGAGTTTTCCGCACCTATCTGGGCTTCGTCAAAGGATGTTTCCAGCACTTCATTGGTGAGGGGTACGCCCATGAAGATGAATTGTAGGACATGATAAAGGCGATTCAGTATGCTATTAGTTTTGGGTGGAGCTTCTTGTAGCTTGAGTCTGACTCCATGATTTCTGTGAATGCTCTAAAAAACAGATCTAGGTGCGTTCCCTGGAGGATCCTCACCCAATGGATGGAATGCCTCACCATGTGTCAAAGGCTGAATCTCATCGTGACACACGCATATCGGGAGTCGAATGCGGTTGTGGATGCTCTCTCCAAATAGGCCATTGTAGAGAGGTGCTCGTTGTGTACCTTTGTCGCCACTCCCCCTACTCCTCGCTTCTGGACTCTAACATGAAGGGTGAGTTGCACACCCGGTTATGTAACCCCTCCTCATAGAAATCTGTTTTTTCTTTCCTTTTGGTTTAATTTTTGGGGGACCAGGCTTGCCTGGTCTCGAGCCTTCCTTTCCCAAAAGGACATAAAAACCCTTACAATCCTAATAATGCCCTAAAAATCCATAAAAATGTTAAGAAACCTAAAAACAATGAAAACCCCTAAGAAAGCCTTAGAAACCAAAAACACTTAAAAAAAGTTGAAACTAAAAAAATTAAAAGCTGTAAAAACACTAAAAATATTCAAAATCTCTTAAACCCCTAAAATCCATAAAAATCCCTAAAAAATCCAAAAAAAACGTAAAAATGTAAAAACCCTAAAAATACATAAAACCCCTAAAACCCTAAAAGACCCTAAAACCCTAAAACCCAGTAAAACCCCAAAAAATATTAAGAAAAAAAATCCATAAATATCCTAAAGACCACTAAAAACTATAAAAACTATTTAAAAACCTAATAATATTAAAAAACTATAAAAACCCAAAGAACCCATAAAAGAATAAAAAAACCAAAAAAACCATAAAAAACCTAGAAAACCCAAAAACGCCTAAAAATCATTAAAATTATAAAAAATCCATAATAATCCCAAAAAACATAATAATTCTAAATAATCTAGAAAAACATTAAACAAACTATAAAAACTAAAAAACACTTAAAACCATTAAAAATTTAAAAAATTTAAAACCATTAAAACCCCCTAAAAACACTAAAAACACTTATAATCCCTAAAGACATATCAAACATAAAAATGTATAGAAATCCCTAAAAATACCTAATAAGGTTAAAACCCCTAAAAAAATAATAAAATCATACAAAACCTAAAAACACAAAAAACCCATGAAAACCCTAAAAATGCTAAAAACCCTAAATATCAATAAAAATACCCAAACAACCTTGAATACCCATAAAACCATAAATATCACTAGAAACCTTAAATACCGTAAAACCCCATAAAACCTCTAAAAACACAATAAACTATTTTAGCCTAAAAAAGTATTAAAATCTCTAATAACCTTAAAAGCCTAAAATACTAAGAAAACCCTAAAAATACCAAACCCTTAAAAAAAGTTAGAAAAATCATAGGAAATCATTAAAAATACCTAAAAATGGAAAAAATAGAACCCCTATAAAAATAGTAAGAAAAACATAAAAACCTTAAAACACTTAAAATATTCAAATAATGGAAAAATACTAAAAACCCAAAACAAACCCTAAAAATGTTAAAACCTTCAAAATTACTAAAAACCCTAAAAATACGTAAAAATCCTAAAAACCCCTAAAGATACATAAAAACATAAAAAACCCCAAATAACCTTGAAAACCCATAAGAAAACCTTAAAAATCTAAAAACACATAAAACCCATAAAAAACCTAAAAGCGTTTAAACCCCTAAAAACCATAAAAATCATAAAAACACTAAAAAAATATAAAGTTCGTAAAACCATAAAAAACATAGAAAACCTAAAATAATAATAAAAACTCTAAAACCCTTGAACCCATAAAATGTATAAAAACTAAAAAAAACATTAAAACCCCAAAAAGTCAAAAAAAACCCCTAAAAACTCAAAACCCATATTAACCGTAAAAACCCTCCAAACCCTCAATATCACTAAAATGATAAAAAGGTAGAAGAATCCTAAAAAAATTCCTAAAATTCCCTAAAATCATAAGAAAACTGAAAATAATGGAAAACTCAAAGAAAAATATAAATACAAAAAAAAAACACATGAAACACCTAAAACCTAGAAATGCTTAAACCCAAAAAATCCTAAAACCCTAAAACCACAAACCCCTAAAAACCATAAAAACATATAAACCCTAAATCACTAAAAACTCTAACAACCATTTATCCCCTAAAATTTTAGAAAACACTACAAACATTATAGCCCTGTAAAAATTAAAAAACCAAAAAAACCCAAAAAAACATAAAAATGCCTAAAACCCACAACCCCACAACCCCTCAAAATCTCTAAAAACAATAAAAACCAATACAAATCATAATAACTCCCAAAAATACCTAGAAATGTAAAATCTGTAAAAACCATGAAAAATAATAAGAAATCCATAAAAACAAAATAATCTTAGAGCACTAAAAAACCTAGAAATGCTAAAAACCTAAAAATGGCCCAAACCCCCTAAAAACCATAAAACACGAAAATACATAACATCCCTAAAATCCATAAAACCTCTAAAATTAAATAAAAACTATAAAAACCATTTCAACCCCTAAAATCATTAAAAACTATAAAAAACCATATACGTTCAAAAAACC
The DNA here is from genome assembly GCA_963277665.1 of Viscum album. Classification (NCBI taxonomy): domain Eukaryota; kingdom Viridiplantae; phylum Streptophyta; class Magnoliopsida; order Santalales; family Viscaceae; genus Viscum; species Viscum album. Next base: position 367,955,213 of record OY728121.1, read on the forward strand.
CTAAAACCCAAAAAAACCATAAAACCCTAAAACCCTCAAAATCCCTAAAAACCTAAAAAACCATAATAATCATAAAAATACCTACTAGTTCCTAAATACCTAAAGAACCCAAAAAACCCTGAAAACCCCTAATGAAACCTTAAAAACCTAAAATCACCTAAAACCCCTAAAAACAAAAAATAGTTAAAACCCCTAAAAAATCCTAAAACCCGAAAAACCCTAAGACACTCAAAATACCGAAAACCCTAAAACCCCATAAAAATTCTAAAAAATCCCTTGAAATCCCTAAAAACATAAAAAAGCTAAAAAATAAGAAAAAAATTAAGAAATATTTTAAAACCACAAAACACTTAAAACCCTTAGAAACCTACAAAACGATAAAAACATAAAAAGATCCTAAATCCCCTAAAACCAGAATAACCCCAAAACCCTAAGAATATTAAAAATATATAAAAATCCTAAATCCTAATAAAAACTATAAAAACCCTTTGAACCCATAAAAAAGTTAAAAAAACTAAAAAATCATTAAAACCCAACAAAACCATAAAAATCCTAAAAAACATAAAAAATCCTAAAACCCTCAAAATCCATAAAAACATGAAAATCTATAAAAACCATAAAAGGCCCCCAAATCCCTAAAAACATAAAACCCTACAAACCATGAAAACCCCTAAGAAAACCTTAAAATCTTAAAAACATTCGAAACCCCTAAAATACTAAAAATGAAGGAAACCTTAAAACCCCCAAAACCCCAAAAACCCAAAAAACCCTCCAAATCCCTATAAAGTGTAAAAACTAATAGAAATTCAAAAAATACCTAAAAATATCTAAAAACATGAAACCCATAAAACCATGAAAAACCCTAAGAAAAACATAAAATCCAAAATGAAATAAGAACCCCTAAAAACATAAAAACACAAAAACCCCTAAAACCCCTAAACACCTAAAAGCCTTAAAACCCATTAAACTATAAAACCCTAAAGACTCCTAGAAACCCACAAAAAACCAAAAAATAACTAAAAAATCTAAAAACCATTTAAAACCCTAAAAATATAAAAAAAACACTAAAAAACTTACAACCCCTAATCCTCTAAAAACCCCTAAAACCCAAAAAACCATAAACATCCCTAAAAACCATAAAAACCATAAAAAACATAAAAAAATATCTAAAAATAACTAAACCCATAAAAATCCTGTGAACCCTGAAAAAGTACAAAGAAAACTATAAAAACCTAAAAACACATAAAACCAATAAAAACCTAAAAACGGTAAAACCCCTAAAAACACTAAAACTTTAATAAACCCTCAAAACCCCCGAAATGAAAAACATAATCTAAGAAAACCTTAAAAATCCTAAAAATTTCCTAAACATCCATAAAAATGTAAAAAATACTAAAAAACATGAAAAAAATATGAAATCATTTAAAACCTGAAAACACTTAATACCCTTTAAAACACTAAAAACGTTAAAAACCCAAAAGCCCCTCAAAATATCTTAATACCCTAAAACCCATTAAAATAATAAAAATCCACAAAAATACATAAAAATGTAAAAACACCTAAAAACCTTGAAAACTTCTAAAGACAAAATTTAAAAATATAAAAACACTTAATCCCCTTAAAAAATCCTTAAAAATATGAAAACCCTAAAAAATCATAAAAACCCTTAAAACCCCAAAAATACTAAAACTCCCTAAAAAATGTAAACCCCATAAAATCATAAAAAAATACCTAAAATGAAAAAAACCCTAAATATCCTAAAAACCCTAAGAAACTAAAAAACATACTCAAACTCCCTAAAAATCCTAATACCCATAAAAATAATAAAAAAAATCCTTAAAATGAAAAAACCCTAAAAACCCTGAAACCCCTAAAAAAATCAAAAAAACCAAAAAACACAAAAAACACAAAAACACTAAATGTTCCTAAAAACCTTTAAACACCTAAAATCAATAACCCCACTTAATGACCATTAAAACCACCAAAACCCCATAAAAACACAAAAAACCACTAAAGATTCTAAAAACCCTTTAGACCACTAAAAACACTAAGAACCCTTAAACCCCTAAAATCCCAAAAAACCCTAAAAACCTAAAACCCCTAAAAACCCTCAAATTCCTTGAAACAATAAAAAACTATAAAAATCCTAAAAACACATAGAAATGTAAAAAACCAAGAATCCCTAAAAAACCTAACCAAATATTAAAAAAAACACATAAAACTCCTACAAAACTAAAAAATGCTAAAAATACAATAAACACTAAAACAACTCAAAATACCTAAAAACACTAGAACCATAAATATCGTAAAAAACTAAAAAAACCTTAAAAATGTTAAAACCACAAAAACCATGAAAACACCTAAGAAAAACACAAAACTAAAATACCTGAAAAAACCCCTAATTAATGAAAAAATACTAACAAAAACAAAAAAAACCCTGACCCCACTAAAAAACCATAAAACCCTAAAACCCCTAAAAATCATTAAAACCTTAAAAATGACTAAAAACAATAAAATCCCATTAACCCCATAAAACAATAAAAATTATAAAAAATCATTTGAAAACCAAAAAAAAACTCAAAAAACTGCTAAAATCCAAAGAAACAATAAAAACCGTAAAACCCCCAAAAAACCATAAAATCCCTAAAAACCCTAAAAATCATAAAAACACTAAAATACATAAAACATAAAACCCCTAAAATCCCAAAAACCCCTTATAAAACCATAAAAACCAAAAAACACTTTAAACCCAAAAAAATTCTAAAAATTCTAAAACTCCTATTAACAACAAAACCCCTCAAAATCACTAAAATACCAAAAATACCCTAAAAATCCCAATAAATCCTAAAAAATCCCAAAAATGATAAAAACCTAAAAAACCTTAAGAAAACATTAAAAACCTAAAAACACTTTAAAATACTAGAAAATTGAAGCAACGCTAAAAACATGAAAAACCTAAAAGACCCTAAAACCTCTAAACCCCATAAAAAACATAAAACCCCCTAAAATCCATAAAATCCATAAAAACCCTCAAAACCAATTAAAACTCTGAAATCCCTTTAAAAACATAAAACATTATCAACTCTAAATAACATTAAAATCTCAAAAAACCATAAAAAATATGAATTTTTTTTTGAAATCTTTAAAAACATAAACACACATAACAACCCTAAAACCCCTAAGAATGATAAAAAAGTAAAAAGATCCCAAAACACTAAAAATCATAAAAACCCATAAAAACCCCTAAAAACAATTAAACTCCATAAAACCATCAAACAACTAAATGTAAAAAAAACATTGTAATCACTAAAATGTTAAAAAACATTAAAAACAATAAAAAACACTAAAAAATAAAAAAAATCTAAAAACCCAAAAAAAAACATAAGAACCATAAAATCCCTAAATACTCCAAAGCTACCCAAAATACCAAAAACCCTAAGAAACCCAAAATATAATAAAATACATAGAAATACCTAAAACATAAATTACCCCAAAAACCTTGAAATAACTTAAGAAAATTCTCATAACAAAAAACAATTAAACTACCTAAAGACAAAAAAATGCAATAAACTCTACCCCCCAAAAGAACTCTAAAAACCCAAAAACCCAAAATATACTATGAAATCACTAAAAATACCTCAAAAAACACTAAAACCCTAGAAATCCCTAAAATTTAAAAATCACAAAACACATAAAACCCTTAAAAACCTCAAAACGATAAAAACCCTAAAAACCACATAAAACCATAAAACCCTGAAAAATAATAAAAAACCCCAACCCCCCCCCCCACCCATAAACAATGAAAAATACACTAAAACTATAAAAACCCTTTAAACCCCTAAAAATGATAAAAACTCTAAAATCCATTAAAACACTAAAAAATCTAAAAACCCTAAAAATACAAAAACACATGAAAACCCTATAAACATAATAAACACAAAAATTCTAAAAACCCTCAAAATACATAAAACCTATAAAAATCATAAAATTACCTAGCAATAACTAAAAATGTACAAACCCTAAAAACCATGAAAAACACTGATAAAACCTTAAAAACCAAAAAACACAAAAAACCCCTAAATGACATAAAATACTCTAAAACCAATAAAACCTGTAAAATCCCTAAAAACACTAAAAACCCAAAAATCCATAAAAACCATAAAATAATAAAAAATCAATAAAAATATCTCAAAACGTAAAAAATCCAAAAAACCCTCTAAAAAGCATAAGAAACTAAAAACATAATACCCCCCAAAAACACTAAAACCCCTAAAACCCCAAATATCCCTCAAAATCCCAAAAACCTCTAAAATCCATAAAAATTCAAAAACATACCTAAAAATATAAAAAATATAAAAAACATAAAAAACCTAAAAACCCCTATGAAAACCGTAAAACCCAAGAAATGATTATATCCCCAAAAATCCCAAAAAATATGGTAAAAAGGAAATAAAACCCTAAAAACTGTAAAAAAACACAAAAAATCCCTAAAAACCCTAAAACCCAAAAAATCCTAATAAATTCCTAAAAATCAATAAAAACATAAAAATACATAAAAACTCTAAAAACCCATAAGAATACATTAAACCCATAAAAACACTTAACAACCCTAAAAATGACAAAAACCATAAAAACTGAAAAGACTATAAATACTCTAAAAACCAAAAAACCCATAAGACCATAAAAACCCCTAAAAACACAAAAACCCCACTATACTCTAAAAACCATTTAAAACCCTAAAATTATAAACACACTAAAAACCTAAAAACCTTAAAAAAATTTAAAATACACTAAAACCCCAAAAAAAATCCACAAAAACCAGAAAACATATAAATGCTAAAAAAGTTATAAAAATCACTAAAAGTGAAAAAACCAAAAAAACCAAAAAAAACCCCTAAGAAAACATTAATAACATAAAACTCTTAAAACAATTAATACCTAAAAACTCTAAAACCCTAAAATACCCCAAAAAAATCATAAAACACCTAAAAACCATAAAAAACCCTAAAACACATAAAATCCCTAAAACAACTAAAAACCCCCAAAACTCTTTAAACCCTTAAAAATGAAAAAAACCTGAAAACCATAAAATACCTAAAAACTAAGAAAACCTAAAAACCCAAAAAATCCTAAAAAACATAAAAATTCTCAAAATCCATAAAACTCTAAACGTCCCTAAAAACCTTAAAAATCAGAAATATGAAAATATCCCCTGAAATTTCATCCAAAATAAAAAATCCTAAAAACCATGAAAAAATCTAAGAAAACCTTAAAACCTAAAACAACATAGAATCCCTATAAAACCATAAAATTCTCAAAACCCTAGATATATAAAAAACACCTAAAACCCTAAAAACATAAAAATAACTAACACCATAAAAACACCAAACCCCATAAAACCATTAAAAAACTAAAAACTATATAAAAATTTAAAACCCATAAAAACCTCAAAAAACTTAAAAAACTCAGAAACCACAAAACAATCAAAACACTAAAAATACCTAGAAACCATAAAATACATAAAATCCTTAAAATATGTAAAAAAAACATAAAACATAAAAACCCCTAAAGAACCTGAAACACATAAAGAAAACCTAAATAACCTTGAAACACATAGAACCCCTTAAAAATATTAAATCCCTATAAACCCTAAAATTCCCCCAAACTCTATAAACCATAGAAACCAATAAAACCAATAAAACCTAAACAAACCTAAAAACCCAAAAACCTAATAAAAACTATAAAAAATACTTTAAACTGCTAAAAGTATTAAAAAATATAAAAAACCTTAAAACCCATATCCACTAAAAAACCCTAAAATCAAAAAAACCTTTAAAACCCTAAATAACCTCAAAATCCCCTAAAACCCTAAAAACTATAGAAGTCTAAAAAATCCTTAAATGTTCCTAAACACATAAAAAACCATATAAACCAAGTAAACCCCTAATAAATCCTTTAAAACCTAAAAAATCATAAAAAATATAAAAACTAAAAAAAACTAAAAACCTAAAACCCCAAATCCCCCAAAAAACTCCTAAGAAAATCATAAAAACCTAAAAACACTTAAAACCCATAAAACCCCCAAAATGTACTAAAAACACAAAAAATACCTAAAAATACCCTAAAACCCCTAAATATCATAAAACCATAAACATATCTAAAAACCACAAAACCCTATGAACACATAAAAACCACAAAAATAGTAAAAACACTTTTAACCCCAAAAATATTAAAAACCCTAAAAAACATTAAAAATACAAAAAAATAAAAAAAACACTGAAAAATAAAAAAACCATAAATAGGGTAAAAACCCCAAGAACCCCCAATATCCCTAAAAATAACGAAAACCAAAAAATCATTAAAAATCAGTAAAAATACCAAAAAATAAAAAAACCTAAAATTCCCTATGAAAACTATAAAAAACACAAAAAACACAAAACCTATAAAGAACCTAAAAAATACTAAAAACCTAAAACAAACCCTAAAATTATTTAAACCATAAAAATTCATAAAAAACCCAAAATAATACTAAAAATCCTTAAAATACATAAAATTTATGAAACCCTAAAAACCCTGAAAACCCCTAAGAAAACCTTAAAAACCTAAAAAATACATAAAACACATAAAAATCCAAAAAACATTAAAAACCCTAAAACACCCTAAAAACCATAAAATCACAGAAAAAAATTAAACCCAGAGAATCCTTAAAATCCCTAAAACACTAAAAACCAAATAAAAACTATAAAACCCATTAAACGCCTAAAGTGTTTAAAAAACCCAAAAAACATATAACAATAAAAAAATCAAAAAACCCAAAAAACCCAAAAAACCATAAAATTCCTAAAAACCCTAAATATCAATAAAACCATAAAAACTAGATAAATCCTTAAAATTACCTAAAAATCCCTAAAAACTTAAAAACCCTTGAAAACCATGGAAAACCCTAAAAAAACAATAAAACCCTAAATGAAATTATAACACCTAAAAATCCTAAAAACATTAAAAACATAAAAGTCTTAAAACCCTAAAACCATAGAAACCCCTAAAACCTTAAATACCCACAAAACCATAAACGACTAAACACTCTAAAATCCCTTTAAACCCCTAAAAAAGTTAGAAAAATCTAAAAACATTTGAACCCCTTAAAAAGTAAAAAAATATACAAACCCAAAAAAATTATAAACTTAAAACCCTAAACCCCCCAAATCCCTAAATACCCATAAAACCCATAAAAATCATAAAAAATTCATACAAATCTCTAAAAATGTAAAATCTATAAAAACCCTAAAAAACACTAAGAAAACCATAAAAACTAACAACAATAGGAACCCTAAAAACACTTTAAGAAGATAAACCCATAAAATCCCTACAAAAACCAAAAAACATAAAATCTCCAAAAACCCAAAAACCCTTAGGAGGACTAAAAATCACTAAAAACCATAAAACCCATAAAAACAATAAAAAAATATAAAATTCAATAAAATTCAAAAATCCACTAATAATTATAAAAACCATTTAAACCCCTAAAAATATTTAAAACTATAAAAAATACATAAAACCTTGAAAAACTCTTAAAAACCACATAAACCCAAAAAACCAAAAAACCAAAAAACCCTCAAAATCACTAAAACCCCCAAAACCATAAAAATCGTAAGAAACCATACAAATACATAAAAATGTAAAAACAATAAAACCCTTAAAAACACCTATGGAAACCTTAAAATTCTAAAAAACCTTAAACACCTAAAAACCTAAAAAATTGATAAAATCACTAAAAACACTCAAAATCCCTAAAAGAAATAAAAACATATAAAAATTTTAAAAAGTTCTTAAAAATCCTTAAAAACATAAAAAACATGAAAAATCAAAAAATCCAAAGATAAAATTAAAAACATTAAATCACATAAAAACTAAAAAGCTAAAAATAATAAAAAAATATACGAAGAAACTAAAAACAAAATAACCCCTAAAATCATTGAAAACCCTAAAACCCACAAAAAACTCTAAAACCCATTAAACCCCTAAAATCATCAAATCTCAAAAAACTTTAAAACTGTAAAATAATCAAAGAAACATTAAAAACCAAAAAAACCCTAAATAACCTAAAAACCCTAAAAAACCCTAAAACCCTCAAAATCCCTAAAACACTAAAAATCAATAAAAACCCTAAAAAGACAGAAAATCCCTAAAAATGTAAAATCACCCAAAAATCATTAAAACCCTTTAGACAACCATATAATCCTCCAGAAAACCTAAAACCCCTAAAAACAAAAAAACTCAAGAAAACCATAAAACATTTTTACCAAAAAAAACCTACAAACCCTCAAAATCCCTAAAACCCCTAAAATCATATAACGTTATAAAAATCCCTAAAATCCCTAAAAATATAAAAAACACTAAAACCATGAAAAACCCTAATAAAACCATAAAAACCAAAAAACAATTCAAACCCCTAAAAAAGTAAAAATTATAAAAACCCTAAAAACACCAAAAATCCCTAAAACCAATAAAAATAAATGAACCCCCTAAAATGGCTAGAAGACCATAAAACCCAAAAAAATCACTAATAACTCAAAAACCATTTAAACCCCAAAAAATATAAAAAACTAGAAGCCTTAAAAACTATAAAATTTTATAAAACCCCATAAAATCCAAAAAACCCCTTAAAACACCCAAAATCCCTAAAACCATAAAAACCCATAAAAATCCTAAAAAATATCTAAAAATCCATAAAAACCTAATAAACACTTTTAACCCTAAAAAACCCCCATAAAAACCATAAAAATCTAAAAACACATAAAACCCCTAAAACCTAAAAATTCTAAAACCCATAAAAATATAAAACATTAAAATCCCTAAAAACCCTCGAAACCCCAAAAACTCTAAAAAATTGAAAAATACTAAAAAATATCTAAATATCCTTAAAAATGTACAAAATACTAAAAAACTAAAAATAATCAAAGAAATACATTTAAATAATAAGACACTTAAAACCCATAAAAACCTAAAAATGCTAAAAATATTAAAATCCCCTCAAATATATAAAAAACTAAACAGGTTCACCCCACATAGTGGGAGCTTTTAGTCTGATGAGGTTGCGGACCAACCTGATGAGGCTAGTCCTGATGGGGCCCAACCCTAGATGGTTGATACTCAATTGGTGGATGACCTTACCTCCAAGTACCGGATCTCAGATGTTAATGAAGCCAAGAAGAATCTCATTGGCAGGAATAAGAAGAATGGGATGAAAGGAAAGAATTATCCACACCCAGTATCTTGCTCCAAAAACCTGCCTCCTAAAAGGGTCAATGTTTCCCTTAATCCATGGGGATCATGTTTTTGAATTGCCAAGGACTTGGGAATCCCCCACTGCCTCATCCCTTCTGTATTTTCTCACTTCCCAGAGGTCGATGATTATAGTAATTTCTGAACCTATGATTTCGTTTGAAAATTGTATAAGTTTCAAGTTGGTCATCCTTGGTTACTCCTTTATTGCTAAATATTGTAATTCAAGTGGCGTAAAACATTATGGGTCCTTAAACATGATGATGTCCAGGTGAGGTCACTTGAAGTGAGTCCTCAAGTCATTACCTTGGCGATTTGCATTAAAAATTCCCCCTTCTCCCTTTCTTTTCTGTATTCCTCCGGCTTATACATTAGAAGAAGGGCCCAGTTGAGGAGGTTTGAGCAGTTGTCTCTATACATGGATCAAAACTGGATTATTATTGATGATTTGAACACTATCTTGAGGCCAGATGAGAAGATTGACTCCAATTTATCCCATGTGTTTGCTGAAGACTTATCTTACTACCTTGATTCTTGTGATCTTACTGATGTTCCAATTTATGGAGCCTCCTTCACATGGAGAAGATTCAAAATTAATGGACAACAGGAAAGTAAGCTTGAAAGGTGTTTATATCAGATCAATGACAAAGGTGTGCTCTTCTATATCTCTATGTTTACCTTCCCCATGTTCAATTTGGACCATAATCCCCTTATTGTGGACCTCTCCAGGTGCTATCCAAGGTCATCTCCCTTGCCCTTTATGTTTATAAATAACTAGCTCACAATCCTAGGATGTAGGGAAATAGTTCTTGATGGGTGTAATGGCCCTTTTCAAGGGAGTCAGTATTTCATTCTGGTCTCCAAACTAAATAAAATCATAAATCTCTTTAATGATTGGATCAAGAAGTCTTTATCAAGGATGGATGAGGATATCAAGGCTACTGAAAATATGCTTACCCTTCATCATTCTAATCAACAACTACCTATGCCCTCTCAGAAGGAGTTTCAGGCTCATGCCAAACTAGATGACCTTCTGGTTCTTAAGGAGAAATTGTCCAAGAGCCAGTTCAACGTCAGGTGGATCAAGGATGGGAATAAGAACTCTAGGTTTTTTCACCAGTTACATAAGGAAAATATGGCTACAAAATGCATGAATTCCATCCACATTCATGGGTATAACTTCACATCCTAGGTTAATATCTCCAATATTGTGGTAGGTTACTTTCAAGCTATTTTCTATGATACTTGTGGAGAGTACTCCCTCCCCTTAACAGACTCTATCTTTCCTTGTGTTGATGATTAGTAGAACAAGGAACTAATGACTACTCCCCTTGAGGACGATGTTAGGTCTACTTTGTTCTCCATTAATATGGAAAGTGCCATGGGACCGGATGGATTTAGCAACAAGTTCTTTATGTTCTACTAGGACCTCATTCATGTGGAAATCACAAATGATATCAGGGAAGTTTTGGTTCATGATCTTTCCCATATGGAACTAATTTCAGTTACACTACCACGATTACAAAGAAAGAAAGTGATCTTGATATTGGTGATTTTCGTCCTGTTATAATTGGTTATACTATCCCCAAAATTGTCAGAAAAATTCTGGTTAAGAGGATGGGGATTTTTATGGGAGAGATTGTTACCCGTAACCAATATGGTTTTGTTCCAGTGAAGAATATTCAGAACTACTTATTCATAGCTTCAGAGGGTATCAATATCCGGAAAAAGTGCTCAAAGTGTGGGAAAATTTCCTTAAAGATAGATATTTCTAAGGCCTTTGATACCATCAAGTAGAGATTTATCTTCCAAGTGCTCTCCAAGTATCGATTCTCGGACCGATTCATCATGATGGTGGAATACATCTTGAATAGTTCTAGAGTTTCAGTGCACATCAACTACTCCCCGAAGGGATTTTACTCGTGCTCCCATGGAGGTAGGAAGGGGATCCAATCTCTGGCATTCTCATTTCAATTGTCAAAGACATTTTGAGCAGATTCCTCATTGATCTCATACAAGTTGGTATCTTCAAACCAATCATGGCAGGGAGAGGCCTATGTGTTCCATCCCACCTTTTTCATGTTGATGATATCCTCCTCTTTGGACTAGATGAAAATAAGACTATGTCCTCAATACGAATGATCTTCCATCATTATAATTTTGTGGTAGGGAAATCCATCAGCTGGAACAAATATTCTATCATCTTTGGGGAGGGGTTCTCCCCCTCTAGGAAGCGTCGCATAACCCTCTCCCTTGGGGTTAGGCGGGGATCCCTTCCCTCTATCTACTTGGTAGTTCCCATCTTCTGAGGGATGGTCAAGAGTATTTACCTTGAGAACACGACGAGTAGAATCACCCAACAACTTGCTAAGTGGAAAGGTAAGTGCCTCTCACAGGCTGAGAGGGTCTGTCTTATCAATTCTAAAATTACCTCTATGTTCACTTATGTCTTCTCCATCTAAAGATGTCCTATAAATCTCATCAAAAATATAGGTGATTAATAGAAACTTTTTTTGGATATGCTGCATCAGATAAAGAAAACTAGTTACTGTAGCTTGGAAAAACTGCACAAATCCTATTGAGTTGGGAGGGATTTCTATCAAATACCTGAGGAAATTCAATGACTCCCACCTCAATAAGTTCACCTAAGGTTTGTTTGATGTTAACAATGATGTACTGGGCTTATTCTGAGAGAGGTTCACACTGAAACTTTGTGATGGATTTACTGGTTATTTTCCTTCCTCGGTTTGGCCAACTATCCGGGGATCCTACATGAGAATTATGGATCAATCGAAGTGGATCATTTCGAAGCATTGGGACCTAAATGATTCGTCCACCACTTGGATCGATAGACCTCCGCTAGAATGTTTGGTGCCTCCGGCAGATTCATGACACATGTTGATTGCTAAATTTATAAATCATCTGGAAGAGTTTGAATCTCTCCTTTCGGCTGGCACTTATCTTCAGATTCATGAGAACATCTTTTCTGATATGGATACCTTGATATGGAATCCTAATCTAGTTGGATAACTCAATGTGAAGTATTTTTATCAGTCTAAATGTGCACAGGGCCCTGGTCATCCATCCTGGATCTCATGCTTTATGAGGCCTTTTATCCCTATGGCTAATTATCTACTGCTATGAAAGCTCTATAAATATTGGCTACCGCTTCAAGGGAAACTTCAACGGTCCTGATAGAGCCTAGCCTCCGTTTTTTTATTTTGTCTTGGTGTTGAGGAATCCATACAACATACATTTCTTCAATTCAGGTTTGCAATGGAACATTGGGACTACCTGCATAAGTTTTTCGGGTTCCCTTCCTGCTCAAGAAAACTACTGTTTGATATGATGGATAGCCCGGTGAATTGGCCTTGCAGCAAACATGTTTCTAACCAACTTCTCATTGCTGTTGCTGCTATTATTTCATACATCTGGGCTTCTTCGAATGTGATTTATTTTATCAAGAAGTGACTCTGCTTCTGTTGTGGACTCGTCACCCTGCACTCAACAGTCCATGCGGCGTCTCACATCCAGATAGGTCCAATAGAAAATGATGTTAATGATTTCATTCTCTTAAGTATTATAAGAGTTTCTACTAGGATTGAAAAAAACACAGGTTCTTAAGTTCATCCACTGGATTCTCCTGATCTCTTCCTGGATCAAGGTCAATGTAGATGGCATGGAATTGGGAGCACCGGGCCCCTCTGGGTGCGATAGGGTATTCCGTACACACCGAGGTTTTATCAAATGATGCTTTCAACACTTTATTGTCAACTGGTGCACCCTTGAAGATGAATTTTGGGCCATGATGAAGAAGAATTAGTTTTTGTTCAATTTGGATGGAGTCCTCTCTGGCTTGAATTGAACTCGATGCATGCTATGAAGGTTCAAAAAAATAAACCTAGGAGAGCCCCTTATAGGATTATTCCCCAATGGACGAAATCCCTTGAACGTTGTGAAGGCCTCAATCTTCACATCACACTTACCTATCGAGAGGTGAACTCGGTTGCAGATGCCCTCTCCAAGAAGGAAATCGTAGCAAGCGGTTTGATGTTGTCTTTTGTTGCACCATCCTCCTACCTTCAGTTTGTGGAGTCCAGCATGATGGGTGATCTGAACACCCAGGTCTGCAACTCCTCATAACATTTTTTTGTTCCCACTCATTTTTAATAGATTTTGGGGGACTAGGTTCACCAGGTCTCAAGCTTTCTTTGACCTAAAAACCTAAAAACTATAAAAATCATAAAAAATACTTAAAAATACCTAAAAACATATAAACCCTATAACCCTTGAAAAAACCCTATGATAACCATAAAAAATCAAAAAACACTTAAACCCCCTAAAAACAGTATGAACACTAAAAACCCTAAAAATCCTAAAAAACCTAAAAAACACAAAAATACAAAAATTCCATAAAAATCTTTACAAATCTTAAAATCTAAGAAAAATCTCTAAAGATCCCTAAAAATTCAAAAATCCCAAAAAACCATAAAACCCATATGAAAACCTTAAAAACCTAAAAACACTTAAAACTCCTAAAAAGAAAAAAAAACTCTATAAACCCTAAAAATCCAAAGAGACCATAAAAACTTTTAAATCATTAAAATCATAAAACCCCCTAAAAACCATTGAAAAAACTAAAAAACCATAAAAACCCAAAAAATTGACTAAAAACGATAAAAACCTATTAAACCCTTAGAGTATATTATAAACCTTTAAAACCCAAAAAATTCAAACAACCATAAAAACCCAAAATACATTAAAACCCCCAAAATACCCTTTAAATTCCAAAAATATCTAAAACCCCATAAAAATCATAATAAATTCCAAAATATGTAAAAAAACTAAAAACCATGAAAACCCCTAAGAAAATCATTAAAACAAAAAACACATAAAACTCCAAAAAACTAAAAATCTCTAAAAACCCAAAAAAAACCAAAATTTCTCGAAATCAATAAAAAGGCTAAAAACACTAAAAACCCAAAAAATCCCTAAAAATCCCTAAAAATCTAAAACACCAAAAAACCATGAAAACAAATTTGAAAACCCAAAAAACCTAAAATCACTTAAAGCCCCAAAAAACTGAAAAAATTCTACAAACAAAAAATCCCTAAAAGACCATGAAAACAATAAATACCCCTAAAAACATAAAAACCTAAAAACCCTAAAAACACAAAAAATACCCTAAAATGAATAAAAACTCTAACAACCCTTGAAACCCCTAAAAAATTAAAAACTAAAAAAAATCATCAAAACACAAAAAAAAAACTAAAAAAATACTGTAAAACCCCCAAAACCAAAGAAACACTTAAACTCTAAAAAACCCCATAAAATCCTTAAAAACCCTAAAATCCACAAAAACTGTAAAAAATCAATAAAATCCCTAAAACCTAAAAACCCCTAAAAATCCTAAAAAACCTAAACCCTTAAAAACCCTTACTCCCCCAAAATCCCTAAAGACCCAAAAAATAAAACAGAAATCGTAATAAATCTCAGAAACGCCCTAAATTGTAAAAACCATAAAAACCCTAAAAACCCTTGGAAAACATTAAAAACCTAAAACCACATAAAACACCTAAAAACCTAAATAATACTAAAAGCATGAAAAACACAATAAAAGACCCAAAAACCCAAACCCCCTCAAAACCATAAAAACCACTAAAACTATAAAAACCAATAAACCCCTAAAAACTACTAAACACTATAAAAACCCTTTAAGACCCTAAAAATAATAAAAACACTAAAAAACCTTAAAACCCGAAAAAAACTGAAAAAAACATAAAGAACTACTAATCCTAAAAAATCCAAAAATACCTAAAAACATAAACACCACTAGAAACCTGAAAAAACTTTAAGAAAAACAAAAAAACATGAAAACATATAAAACCGTAAAAAACACTTTAAATCCCAAAAATCCATAAAAACCCTAAAAACCATAAAATACTAAATAAACGCTAAAAATATCTAAAAATATAAAAACCCTAAAAAATCTGAAAATCCTATGAAAACTATAAAAACCTAAAAAAACATTTTTTTTGGGCCGAAGCCTCAATTTATTATTTAAAGCAAAGACCTGTTTAGACGGGGTAGAGAGAGACCCATTAAATTGCCCGAAAGCCCAAGGCCAAGTGGCATGAATACAAGGCTTGAAAGCCCTTTTTTTGCCCAAAGGACCCCCCGGGGAATAGTACTGCTATAGTACCTGCGCTGCTACCGTACCTGCTACAGTACAACCGCCACTACTGTACTTACTATAGTCCCTCTATCGCTACAGTGTCACCTCTACAATAGTTCCGCTGCTGCTATAGTACCAGTTATAGTCCCTCTGCCGCTACAGTGTCACCGCTGCAACAGTTCTGCTGCTGCTAAAAACCATAAATACTCCAAAACACCCTAAACACCAAAAAATACTCTAAAAACCCTTTAAAACCCTAAAACTTTATGAAACTCTAAAAACCATAAAAATACTAAAAACCCCAAAAAATCCCTTAAAACCCAAAACAACCATAAAACCCCCCAAAAAAACTAAAAATCCATAAAATCCTAAAATCAATAAAAATATTAAAAATCCACAAAAATCCATAAAAACATAAATAATTCAAAAAACTTGAAATACCCTAAGAAAATATTAAAATCCTAAAAACACTTAAAACCCCCAGAAAACCTAAAAAAGTAATAAAATCAAACCCTACAAAATCTATAAAAACCCTAAATACCAAATAATCCTAAGAAATATCTGAAAACCCATAAAACACTAAAAACCCTAAAAACTCCAAGGAAAACCAAAAAACCAAAAAACCACTTAAATCCACTAAAAACCTACAAAACACTAGAAACCCTAAAACCCCAACAAACTATAAAACCCCAAAACCCTTAGAACTCCCGATATCCCACATAAAACATTAAAAAACACTAAAACTCTAAAAACCCTTTAAACCCCAAAAAATAATAAAAATTAAAATAGAAACCATAAAACCAAAAAAAACTCAAAAAACCCAAAAAACCCCAAAACCATAAAAACACAATAACACTCAAAATACCTAAAAACATTAAAAAACCTAAAAATCCCTAAAAATCCCTAAAAATGGGAAAACCCAAAAAACCATGAAAACCCCTAAGAAACCATTAAAAACATAAAAAACACCACTAAATAACATGAAAAAGTAAAAACCCCAAAAAAACACAAAAAACCATAGAACCCCTCAAAATCCTCAAAATCCTTAAAAACCATAAAAACCCATAAAACCCTCAAAATACCTAAATCCACAAAAAAGAATAAAAATTATTAAGAAACCCAAAAAATCCAAAAATGTAAAAGAAAATTAAAAACCCTAAATACCCCTATGAAAATCATAAAAACAAAAAATACCTTAAAGTCGTAAAAAACCAAAAAAAACTAAAAAACCATTTAAACCCCCAAAACACCTAAAAGACCCTAAAAACCAAAAACAAATAATAATACTAAAAATCCAAAAAAATCAATAAAAATGTAAAAATCCCAAAAAAACAAAAAAAAAACTCCAAAAAAACATTAAAACCCTAAAAAAATTAACACCCTTGAAAATTTTTTAAACACTTAAAGTCCCTGAAAAGACTGTAAAATCCCAAAAAATCAAAAAAAACCCCAAAAAACCTTAAAAAACCATACAAACCCTAAAATCCCACTAAAACTCTAAAAACCCTTTAAAACACTAAAAATTATAGAACAAATATAAAAAACTTAAGACTTAAAGAAACTAAAAAAATACCCTAGAGACAAAAAACCAAAAAACCAGAAAACCTCCCAAATCACTAAACACCATAAAAATCAAAAACATCCATAAAAATCACTAAACACGTAAATCCCCTAAAATCATAGAATATTTATAACAAAAATTTAATAACTTAAAACACATAAAACCATCAAAACCCCTTAAAAATTCTAAAAACTGTAAAAAGACCCCAAAACCCTAAAAACCATAAAAACCCATAAAAACATAAAATTATTAAAACCCTAAAACCACTGAATCTTTAAAAACCCTTTAAACCCATATAATTGAAAAAATATGAAAAAACCATAAAAACACTAAAAAACTCAAAAAAAACCAAAATCCCCGAAAAACCATAAAAACATAAAATACATTGAAAAATCATGAAACATCTGAAGTCCATAAAAACCAAAAAAACATGTAAATCCTAAAATATCCATAAAAATAACTAACAAAGTAAAAAATAATAAAAACCCAAAAAACACCTAAGAAAACAATAGAAACCAAAAAACTCTTAAATCATTAAATACCTAAACAGTGCTAAAAGCCCTCAAAACCACATAAAACCCTAAAAACCCTAAAATTTCAAAAACCCATAAAACCATAAAAACCAATAAAAAATAAACCCCCCCCCCAAAACCCATAAAAACCATAAAACCCTAAAAACCTAAAAAACCCTAAAACTAAAAAAAACCATAAAACCCCTAAAAAACCACAAAATACCTTAAAACCCTAAAATCCATAAATAGATTAAATGCACAAAAAACCCCCTCAAAACCCTAAAACAGCCAAAGAAAACTTGAAAACCCATAAAAAACTTATATACCCCTAAAAATATTAAAACAAACAAACACAAAAAATCTAGAACACCTAAAAACCCTAAAAAACCTAAAGAACATAAAAAATACATAAAAACCTAAAACCCCCATAAATGTAACGCCCCGACCCTAGCTACCCGGAGTTGGTGCATTACTTCGTAACATTGGCATGATCATAAAAGATCAAGTCTCGAAAGACCGATTAGTTTAGTAGACTTGGAAACACTAGATACATTCATAAACGTTACATTACATCATAAAGTGAAAAACTACAATAACAAAGTCTCCATAGTCCACACTCATATCCTCTTATGGATATCCCTGCAGTTCATTTATAAAATACTTCTTCACATCCTGGAAAATATCAAAACATTGAAAGGGGTGAGCTCAGATGCTCAGTAAGGATAACAATATTGTCGAAGCTTTCATAAATAAACATTAACATTTATGGAAATGTATAACTAAAAGAAAAAGCCTTTTTAAACTTGAAACTCAGCATAATATGGAAAAAATAAAATGATATAATTCCATTTACTTATTCACATGGATATTCTACTGGTCGAATAATCACATGCAATATAAATAATCACTTTCATAATGATGGAATGCATAATGCCAGACTATCATAACCACGTAGCCAAGGCCTCGTGCCAATACCACAAATAAGATTTTGTCAAGGCCTCGTGCCAAGACACTAGTTTGTCTCATGAGACCTTCCTATGCATCGAGGAGCTATAGCGGGCTCCAACTGTCACTTATTAAGTCCAATGAATTACTCATATGAATAGGTTTAAACATATCATAAACCATAACATAATCGTATCACAAAAAAAATGCATAAAGGAAACATAAAATTTCGACATTTCAATCACAAGATATCAATACAACATATTGATATAATAAAAACACTTTCAAAACCTTTTTCAATACCAAAATAAAAGAAAGTTAAAACTTTGTATTTATTTTTCATTTAAAAAAAAGTGATGGCTTGCAGAGGAAGCCGAAACTCAAATAATGGTCACGGTGGCAGAGAAATCGTTTTCGCCACATATGTATCGAAAGAAAAACATTCCCTTTTTGTCTTTTAGTAAAACGCTTCGTATAAAAATTATTCCTTTTGAATAAACGTAAAATTCAAAGGGGTTTATACACCGTATAAAAGAAAGTTGTGTATAAAACCAAATATGCCTCAATGAAAAGAGATTGAGACGATGTCCTTAAAAAGATCATTTTTAAAAAAACATAGATCTATTAGGTGTATTCAATATATATACACATAAATAAAGTATAAATACAATATAGGACATAATAATATCATGACATAATTTGAAAGTAGACGATTAACCCAAAGAATGGAAATTGGGTTAAGAAGTTCCCTTACCTTGCGTCCTATCTTGACTTGACCATTCTTTAACCTCCTGAATAATAAACTAGAGTTAATTTATAGTTTCTTAATAACCTTTTCAAGTTTATTATTCCTTTAATATCACTTATAACCATGTTATGAACATTATGTAATTATTTATGTTAATAACGGTCGTTTTGTCGATCTTTGGTACTTGAGTCAAAAATAGACTTCTTATAATTACAAGTTGTTCATGTGGTAGAATATACATTTTCTCCAGAATTATATTCATGATTTAGATGTCATATGTATCATATATATCCATTATATATAGTCATTCATAATATTACATAACATTTAGAGGTATGAAATGAAATGCACCGTTCATGGAGACGGTAAGCCGTACGTATGCATGAACGCTACTTTCATTTATATTTCGTATTTAATGGAATGAAATCATAAATATATAAAGGTATAATGTAGTTCCAGTATAATATCATATATAATATCATTTAATCCATCCTTTATACATCCCAGATATGGCATTAACGATTCACATCACTTTGAGGGGGCGGTAGTCCACACTTCCTAAAATGAAATTATCGCGTTTACCCATAATGTAAATCATAAAGTATGCCATAAATGAGAAATACAGAAGCATAAGGGAAACATAAACATATTATATATCATATATAAATATAGTTACATCTTAATGTCCACCTTTTAAGGTGTTATATGAGTGTTGAACAATCATCATTTCGTGAGGCAGAAATTCGCCATCCACAGAAACAGTATGTTCTTTAACCATTAGATGTAGGTGTGTGTAAGTGTATCTTGAATACTTCTTATAACAACATCCTATTATATTGAGGATACTGGTGTTGTTACAAAATAAATTAATAAAAAGATTTTAATGGGTTGGAGAAGCAAAATAAAACAAAACAACATAAGAGAAGACATTACCTTAAAATCAGGTAACTCTTTTTGATTTGAGCCAAAGGATTCCTTGGGAAGACTTCTGCCCAAGGTGAGGCTTCTACGAGTAAGGGAGTGAAGTTGGGAGAGTATTTGGGAAGAGGTTGGCCAAGCCAAATGGCTTGAAGGTGTGAATAATGTGGGAGTGCTGGGGGCCTTTTATAAGAGGAGAGGAGGGGCACTCTTGGAAAGTAATGAAATATTACTTTATTACACAATTCTTTTCGGATTCCAAAGGTCCCACAATTATATAATTCGAGTATAAGGTGATAACGGTTCGAAATATACCCTTCCAATAGGCTTTGGACAAGTTTAAGCCTTGGATTTTACATTATCTTCTCATTTTATTTAAATCGTTAAATAATGAGGTCATCGTTGCATCATCATGATGTCATAAATAATTTAATTTATTTAATGTATAAAAATTATAAAAAAATACTATAATGTAGGAAATCGTTTTATCTTTCCAATGACTATTTATAGTAAAAAATATGACTTTTATAACCCCATGTAAAAATTGTTTTAGTAATACATTTCATGTTTGTGTCATTTTTTTACTTTAACATTAAATAAAAGGTATTTATGTCATTTTCCAACTAAAGTGGCTCCATGGGATCCCCAAGTTCACCCATGGATTTTCTTGGTCGTCCATGGCACATCCAATGAGGGTAGTACATGTTTCAAGCTCATCTCATATTATTAAAACTTTATTTTTACCTTAAACTACACTAATTACCTCTAATCGCAATTAAGAACTTAAAAGTTACTATTCACCATAAATTATTTTAATCTCAATGAACCACATTTTACTTATTAATGACAACCATTTATGTCGGATTTTTGAAATTCAAAACACAGATGTGGTAAAATTTCATTTAAACGAAAAATCAGTTTTTATAAGTACCACTTAGTGGTTTCGCTATTCATCAAAAATTGAAGTTTTTCAGAAAAATCCCAAAAATTCACCCTAAGATATATTTGATATTCTGATTTCAAAAATGATGTCTATTTTACAAAATTACAAACATATAAGTTGCATTAATTAATTTTATAATTAATTCCCGCTATCACAACAAATAGCGTGTTTTTAAGAAACAATTTATATCAAAAGATTGACAATTGTTCATGCCCAATTTCAATGTTAAATTAATTCTAATGACCACCATTGGATAAAATGGTAAAAATATATTCTAATTATACTTTAAAACCACTGAATAGTATAATTTATCACTATAAATTATTTTTATTAAAAAAGTTGTTTTTATGTATTTTTCACTATTCATAAAAAAATGAATGTTCTCAGAAAATTACAAAAAATTCAACTTAGGATAATTTCGATATTACGAATAAAAAAATGAAGTCCATTTTAAAATATAAAATTTCTATAATTTTAAAAAGTTGTTATCACTATTCATAATGGCTACTTTGATTAGTCGCGGTGTGTTAGAACTCGAACTTGCGTACAATGCAAGCTATTGCATTATTGAAAGAGAGGCGTATCGTGGAAGCTCAGGGTGTTACATTCTCCCCTCCTTAAATAAATTGCGTCCTTGTAATTTGAAAATGTTCTTAGAAAGTAAAAGGTTGAAAATAGAAAATACCTTTGTGGAAAACCCACATCGGAAATAAGGTTAATAAAATTTAGCCTTAATAAGAGGGGAATGGAAATGAAAAAGTAACCACCCAATTATGATCTCGATTAGGAGAACATTGGTGTAAATTAGAGAAATATAATTGGAGGAAAAACGTAAATATTTGTAGGGAGTGATTGAGGTCATTAATCACAAACAAGTGTCAAATTGAGGGCCTCAATGCCTTCAATCTATGTTGATTTAAAATATCATCAGTTCAACAAGACATAAGGTATTAGGATAACACATTTTTTTGTTTTAATATCCCTTTAATAAAGTTTAAGAATTAATTTATTTATAGAATAAGATATAGGTATATATACATATTTATTCATGACAAGTAGAGTTTCAACCTTCAACTAATTTCTACCACAAACTCATCTTTCACTCAAAAAGATAATAGAACTCAAAAATATTCTATTTATCCTAATTGTATAAGGTTCCAAATATTAACACATACCATTTAGATTAGTAAAACTATTTTGTAATAACCAGGGACTTCCTGTAGGATAGTGGTAGGTAATAAAGGCCTGTCGCACAATGGTTGTGGGTTCGATTCCTGCAGCTTGTCCGACGTGACGGGTTATGCCCCACCCTGTAGGTTGTCCTTTTCCTAAAAATATAGTATTATAATATTCAAAAAATAATCTTCATAAATGTTTTAACCTTAAACAATACTATCCAAAGTTATCCAAAATACCTCTGTCAAACTCACAGTCCAAATTTTATAAGGAAGGTAAACAAAATGAAGATAATTTTTTCTGCGTAACAACATGTGAACACCTTCATCATGGATTCTTTTAAAACACTGCAATTACCAATGATACCTTATTCCTTATAGAATACTAGATATACTCCTTCTATCCAAAAATGTATACAAATCATTAATCAATTTCAAGGAAGTTAAGAATATCCAATATAATTTATCCAAATCAATCATGTATTATTCCAAAATCACTATCTCGGTATCAGAACCATATTATGGTTTATCTTTCTCTCAACCATATATTTTTCAAAACTTTAACCTACTGTGGAGTAACTTTTCTTGGTTCCACACAATATCAAGTCCTTGATGAAATAGTACTGCAGTACAATCCTTATATACTCAATAATTATTATAACCAGTACATCATTGATACAACACTCAAATGACAAAATTATTTAATAACAACATAAGAACTCTAATCATTCCTCCTCATCTGTGGTAGTATCATAACTTGATTATTATCCAATAACATCATTTGGGGCATACTCTGATGATTTGGACATTGTTTTGCGTAGTGTCCCCACTCCTTGTAGATGATGCATTGTACATTTGAAACCTTTTTCTTACCCTTGCAGTCACGCACTTTGTGTCCTTTTTCTCCACACTTATAACAAACTCCCATTCCCTTCAGGAAAGTTCCAAGGTGTTTCTTCCCACAGTTATCACATATTGGAAAATTCTTCTTTTCCCATGTCCCTTTTTCCATCATTCTCTCTTCCATCCTTTTCTTCTCTTTCTTACCTTCAAAGCCATAAGACTCAGAGAATTCTTTAATTATCTTATTAACACATGATACTCTTTCTTCATATGTTGAGAACACATGGGAGATTATTTCCCTTCTAAGTTATGGCTTAATACCGTGAAAGATATGATCCTTCTTACGCTTTGGATCATACGTATTGCTAGAGTTCACATTCCTTCCACTGGGCACCATTTCTATACAATGGCATAAACTAGTTTAGTTTATGAATTGCAATGAATAATTCCAAACTTGTAAAATACTTAATGTAAATTGAATGGATTATGGATATAATCCATAATCATAAAAAAAATTTCCTTGAGGAAGTATATACTCATAACCCTTCATAGTGGTTTGTAAAGAAAACAAGAATTATCCTAAGCATATCCCCCAGGAGTGTCATAACCAAGAGTACAACAAGGCCCGTTGTCGTGCACCAGTTCCCGTTTGAGTCTAGCTCAAAGCGGTGTTTTTGGGTTTTACCCCTAGGTACATCTGTGCCAGAGCCGCCACTACCTGCTCGTATCCAGACAGGGATGTATTGCTCAGAATATTCACAAAATCTCTACAACAAAAAAATTCTAGGAAGTTCTTCTATACTAATCCTCAAAGTGTATCTTTGGGCTATGTTCTCTAATCAGAGTTTATCTAAATCTAACTTCCAAGGTTAGTACTAAACTGCCTATGATACCAACTGTAACGCTCCGACCCCAGCTACCCGGAGTCGGTGCATTACTTTGTAACATTGGCATGATCACAAAAGATCAAGTCTTGAAAGACCGATTAGTTTAGTAGCATTGGAAACACTAGATACATTCGTAAACGTTACATTACATCATAAAGTGAAAAACTACAATAAAAAAGTCTCCATAGTCCACACTCATATCCTCTTTTGACTATCCCTGCAGGTCATTCATAAAATACTTCTTCACATCCTGGAAAATATTAAAACATTGATAGGGGTGAGCTCAGATGCTCAGTAAGGATAGCAATATTGCGGAAGCTTTCATAAATAAACATTAACATTTAAGGCAATGTATAAATAAAAGAAAAGCCTTTTTAAACTTGAACCTCAGCATAATATGGAAAAAATAAAATGAGATAATGCCATTTAATTATTCACATGGATATTCTACTGGTCGAATAATCACATGCAATATCAATAACCACTTTCAAAATGATGGAATGCATAATGCCAGACTATCATAACTACGTAGCCAAGGCCTCGTGCCAAGACCACAAATAAGATTTTGTCAAGTCCTCGTGCCAAGACACTAGTTTGTCTCATGAGACCTGCCGATGCATCGAGGAGCTATAGCGGGATCCACCCGTCACTTATTAAGTCCAATGCATTCCTCATATGAATAGGTTTAAACATATCATAAACCATAACATAATCATATCACATAAAACATGCATAAAGGAAACATAAAATTTCCACATTTCAATCACAAGATATCAATACAACACATTGATATAATAAAAACACTTTCAAAACCTTTTTCAATACCAAAATAAAATAAAGTTAAAACTTTGTATTTATTTTTCATTTAAAAAAAAGTGATGGCTTGCAGAGGAAGCCGAAACTCAAAAAATGGTCACGACGGCGAAGAAATCGTTGTCGCCGCATATGTATGGAAATAAAAACATTCCCTTTTTTTCGTTTAGTAAAACGCTTCATATAAAAAAGATTCCTTTTGAATAAACGTAAAAGTCAAAGGGGTTTATACACCGTATAAAAGAAAGTTGTGTATAAAACCAAATATGCCTCAATGAAAGGAGATTGAGGCGAAGTCCTTAAAAAGATCATTTTTAAAATAACATAGATATATTATGTGTATTCACTATATGTACACATAAAGAAAGTATAAATACAAGATAGGACATAATAATATCATGACATAATTTGAAAGTAGGAGATTAACCCAAAGAATGGAAATTGGGTTAAGAAGTTCCCTTACCTTGCGTCCTGTCTTGACTCGACCATTCTTTAACCTCCTGAATAATAAACTAGAGTTAAGTTATAGTTTCTTAAGAACCTTTTCAAGTTTATTATTCCTTTATTATCACTTATAACCATGTTATGAACATTATGTAATTATTTATGTTAATAACGTTCGTTTTTTCGATCTTTGGTACTTGAGTCAAAAATAGACTTCTTATAATTACAAGTTGTTCATGTGGTAGAATATCAATTATCTCAAGAATTATATTCATGATTTAGATGTCATATATATCATATATATCCATTATATACATTCATTCATAATATTACATAAAATTTAGAGGTAAGAAATGAAATGCACCGTTCATGGAGACGGTAAGCCGTACGTACGCATGAACGCTACTTTCATTTATATTTCGTATTTAATGGAATGAAATCATAATTATATAAAGGTATAATATAGTTCCAGTATAATATCATATATAATATCATTTACTTCATCCTTTATACATCCCACATATGGCATTAACAATTCACATCACTTTGAGGGGGTGGTAGTCCGCACTTCCTAAAATGAAATTATCGCGTTTACCCATAATGGAAATCATAAAGTATACCATAAATGAGAAATACATAAGCATAAGGAAAACATAAACATATTATATATCATATATAAATATAGTGACATCTTAATGTCCACCTTTGAAGGTGTTATATGAGTGTTGAACAATCATCATTTCGTGAGGCATAAATTCGTCATCCACAGAAAAAGTATGTTCTTTAACCATTAGATGTAGGTGTGTGTAAGTGTATCTAAAATCCTTCTTATGACAAAATCCTAGTATATTGAGGATAATTTTTTTGTTACAAAATAAATGAATAAAAATATTTTAAGGGGTTGGAGAAGAAAAATAAAACAAAACAACATAAGAGAAGACATTACCTTAAAATCAGGTAACTCTTTTTGATTTGAGCCAAAGGCTTCCTTGGGAAGACTTCTGCCCAAGGTGAGGCTTCTAGGAGTAAGGGATGGAATTTGGGAGAGTATTTGGGCAGAGGTTGGCCGAGACAAATGGCTTGAAGTTGTGAATAAGGTGGGAGTGGTGGGGGCCTTTTATAAGAGGAGAGGAGGGGCACTCTTGGAAACTAATGAAATATTACTTTATTACAGAATTCTTTTCGGATTCAAAAGGTACAAAAATTATATAATTCGAGGATAAGGTGATAAGGGTTCGAAATCTACCCATCCAATAGGCTTTGGACAAGTGTAAGCCTTGGATTTTACATTATCTTCTCATTTTATTTAAATCGTTAAATAATGAGGTCATCATTGCATCATCATGATGTCATAAATAATTTAAATTATTTAATGTATAAAAATTATAAAACAAATACTATAATGTAGGAAATCGTTTTAGCTTTCCAATTACTATTTATAGTTAAAAATATGACTTGTATAACCCCATTTAAAATTTTTTTAGTAATATATTTCATGTTTGGGTCTTTTTTTTACTTTAACATTAAATAAAAGGTATTTATGTCATTTTCGAACTAAAGTGGCTCCATGGGGTCCCCAAGTTGACCCATGAATTTTATTGGTCGGACATGGAACATCCAATGAGGGTAGGACATGTGTCAAGCTCATCTCATATTATTAAAACATTATTTTTACCTTAAATTACACTAATTACCTCTAATCGCGATTAAGAACTTAAAAGTTACTATTCACCCAAAATTATTTTAATCTCAATGAACCACATTTTACTTCTTAATGACAACCATGTATGTCGGATTTTTGAAATTAAAAACACATAAGTGGTAAAATTTCATTTAAACGAAAAATCAGTTTTTATAAGTACCACTTAGTGGTTTCACTATTAATCAAAAATTGAGGTTTTTCAGAACAATCCCAAAAATTCACCCTAAGCTATATTTGATATTCAGATTTCAAAAATGATGTCTATTTTACAAAATTCAAACATATAAGTTGCATGAATTAATTTTATAATTAATTCCCGCTGTCACAACAAATAGCGTGTTTTTAAGAAACAATTTATATCAAAAGATTGACAATTGTTCATGCACAATTTCAATGTTAAATTAATTCTAATGACGACCATTGGATAAAATGGTAAAAATATATTCTAATTATACTTTAAAACCACTCAATAGTATAATTTATCACTATAAATTATTTTTATTAAAAAAAAAAATTTAAGTATTTTTTACTATTCATAAAAAATTGAAAGTTCTCAGAAAATTACAAACAATTCAACTTAGGATAATTTCGATATTACGAATAAAAAAATGAATTCCATTTTTAAATATAAAATTTCTATAATTTTAAAAAGTGGTTATTACTATTCATAATGGCTACTTTGATTAGTCGCGATGTGTTAGAACTCGAACTTGCGTACAATGCAAGCTATTGCATTATTGAAAGAGAGGCGTATCGTGGAAGCTCGGGGTGTTACTATAAAACCCTTAAAACACCCCAAAAAATAAAAAACCATTTAAACTTCTAAAAATAAAAAAAATCTAAAAACCATAAAATCCTTAAAAAAAATAAAATATCATTTGATCCCAAAAAATCCATTAAAACCATAAAAAACCCAAGATTCCCTAAAAACCCTAAAATCTATAGAAATCCAAAAAAACAATAAAAATCCCTGAAAACATAAAAAAACACAAAAACCTGGAAACCCTATAAGAAATCCTTAAAAACATTAAAACACATAAAACACATAAAAACTGAAAATGATAAAAACACTAAGAACCCAAACACCTAAAAATCATAAACCCCTAAAAATTAATAAAACCCCTAAAACTCACTAAAAACTCTAAAATAAAATAATCACATAAAATGATTAAAAAAATCTAAAGACCTTAATGCCCCCCAAAAACTCTTAAACCCTTAAATACTCAAGAAAAATCTTGCAAACCCGAAACCCTCTAAAGATCCCTAAAACCCCTAAAAACCCAAAACAATCATAAAAATTCCTAAAATTCCCTAAATGACCTATGAAAACCATAACAACCTAAAAAAAATTAGAACCCTTAAAAACATACAACTCTAAGAAACTGAAATCACTTTAAATACCTAAAAACCATAAAAACCAAAACCCCTTAGAACCATAAAATACTAAAAAGCCTTAGAACCACTAAAACCACTCAAAATGTTAAAACAATAAAAGACTAAAAAAATCCATAAGAATCCTAAATAGCCTATATACCCAGAGAATCCCTAAAAACATTAAAAATTAATAAAAATCGTAAAAAATAATTACAAATACATAAAAATACAAAAAAAAATCCCTGAATAACATTAAGAAAACCTTAAAAACTAAAAGCACTTAACACCCCCTAGAACCTAAAAAATGATACATACCCTAGAAACCCTAAAAAACCCAAAATCCCAAAAATTCATAAAAATCTATAGAAAACTTAAAAAACCATAAAACCCCTAAAACCCCTAAAAACACTAAAAAATATAAATCCATTAAAACCCCTAAAAATTTAAAAAAAAAATTAAGCGCCATAAAAACCCTAAATAAAAAAAACCCTAAAAACCCAGAAAAACTAATATTGATCATATTCAACACATGGAGAATAATTTTGTGCTTGAAAAATATTTTAAACCCGATTGTTATTCAAATTGGACCAGCACCCAAATTTTTGATATACAACATCATGGTGGCCCACAACAAACTTATTTGGGGACCAAAATGACTCATTAAAATGTAAGATGAAGGAAATTCAATATATCAAATTAATGAAGAAAGAGACCCTAAAAAGAATCATTAAGAATTAATTTCACTTCTTTAGTTAGTTGGGCCATTAATTAGCATGAGTATGTGAGTTTTTATTCTTTCTATGATCCTTTTGAGTCACCCATGCATTTTAATTTTATTTGGGTCATTTTTCTCTCTTTATTTTGTATTTATAATGTTTTTTAACTATTTTGAAATGGGGGAAGACGAATGTGACAAATTTTGGAAGCATTTCGGAAATCCTTCTGGATTTAGCCTCTTCCCATTGCTATAAATTCACAGTGTTTCTCCATTTGACTATTTCATTTTCACATAATAATTTATTTCTTTTGGTAGCACATCAGTTTGGTATCAGATCAGCTGGTTCCAATGATTCTATCACATTCTTCTTATTACTCTCCACCATGTCTCATAAGAGTGGATCTTCTACTCCTCTTACTCCATTGGAAATTTCCAAAGCACATCTACAATCTCAATTTACTCAAACTAGTGGTAAATTTCTCAACTTTTGATTGTGTGATGATGTGACTCCCCTCCACCACATTGGTTTCCCAATTTTCCATCTCCACATAATAGGCACAATCCAACACCATTTTATGAAGATAATACAAATGGTGATGATTCTAGATATTCAGAGGTGGATATATGAAGAAGAAGATATGCCGAAGATATTGAAAGGGGATTGATGATTTACATTATATATTTTGATCGAAGTATGAATAATGATGGTTTTCTATATTGTTTGTGCAAAATCAAAAAATCATTTGAATTTAAGAATTGTTTCGATGAACATATGTTCAAGGTAGTAATTCTGAAATTTAAATATTATGCACCTCTTTGGTGGGAAAATCTATGGAATCATCAAGAATGTGATGGGAAAGAAAAAATACGCTCATGGGATAAGATGAAAATTATATTGAGAAGATGATTTCTTCCCGAGACTTATAAGAAATAGATTCATTTTCGAATTTATATCTTGAAATAAGGAAATAAATTTTTTAAAGAGTATTTTTAGGAGTTTGATCAATAATTTATATGAAGTGTTGTTACAGATCTTAAAGTTGAAACGATTGCAAGGATTTTGGTTGGATAAAATTAATAAATTTCATATTCAGTGGAAAAAAACTCTAAAAACCCTTATAAAACTAAAAACTCAAAGAACCCTAAAAACCCAAAAAACACATAAAATCCCTAAAACACTAAAAACACTAAAACCCTAAAAAAACTCAAAATTCATAAAAACCAAAAAAAAATCCTAATAATCCCTAATAATACCTAGAAATGTAAAAACCCTAAATACAAAGAACAACACTAATAAAAACTTGAAAACCTAAAACACAAAAAACCCCTAAATGGACTAAAATACTCTAAAACCACTAAAACCCATAAAATCCCTAAAAATCATAAAAAACATAAAATCCATAAAAACTATAAAATCTAAAAAATTCAATAAAAATTGATAAAAATGTAAAAAAATCGTAAAACCCTATGAAAATCATAAAAAACTAAAAACACAATAACCCCTAAAAACACTAAAACCCCTAAAAAATCCATAAAATCCCTCAAAATTTCTAAAACCCCTAAAGACATAAAAATTCAAAAACATTCCCAAAAAATACAAAAAAATATATAAAAAAAACCCCCGAAAACCCCTACGAAAACCTTAAAAACAAAGAAAAGATTAAATCCCCTAACACCCCAATAATTGGTAAAAAGAAAAAAAACCCTAAAAATTCTATAAATCAAAAAAATTCAATAAAAACCCTAAAACCGTAAAAATCCAAATAAATCGCTAAATTAACATAAAAACATAAAAACACTTAAAAACTATGAAAACCCCCATGAAAACATTGAACCCCTAAAACACTCAACACCCCTAAAAATGATAAAATACATAAAAAACCTAAAATAATATAAATACCCTAAAAACCAAAAAACCCAAAAGACCAAAAAACAACTAAAAAGGCTAAATCACCAAAAAACTGTTAAAATCATTTAAACCCCTAAAATGATACAAACTGTAACAACCGTAAAACCCTAAAAAACTAAAAAAATACTATAAAACCCCAAAGAACTATGAAACCACAAATACCCAAAATACCCAAAAAAATCCATAAAAACGATAACAACATAAAAAATCCTAAAAATGACCTAAAAATCACTAAACACGAAAAAACCTGAAAACTCCTGAAAACCCCTAAGAAAACCTTAATAACATAAAACACTTAAAAACCCTAAAAACATAAAAATTCTAACACCCTAAAACCGACTCTAAAAACCATAAAACACATAAAAACCATAAAAACCCTAAAAAAGAATAAAAACCCCTAAAAAACTAAAAACTCAAAAAAACATTTCAATCCCTAAAAATGAAAAAAAATCTAAAAACCTTAAAATCCCTAAAAACAAATAAAACATAAAAACCCTAAAATCATTAAAAAAATCCTAAAACCACAAAACTCTCAAAGTCCATAAAAACCCTAAAAACTTGAAATATAAAAAAAATCCTCAAAAATTTCTTTCAAAATAAAAAATCCTAAAAACCGTATGAAAACCTAAAAAACCTAAAAACCTAAAAACACATAGAATCCCTATAAAACATAGAAACGCTAAAAACCGTACAAACATGAAAAACCCCTAAACCCCCTAAACCCTAAAAAAAACTTAACACATAAAAACAGAAAACCCCATAAAACCAATAAAAATAACTAAAACATTACAAAACAATAAAACCCATAAAAAACTAAAAAACCCCAAATATCCCCAAAAAAACATAAAAACCCTCAAAAACCTTAAAATACCTTAAAACCATAAAATCCTAAAAATCCATAAAATACATAATAACATAAAAAACCCCTAAAAACCTAAAACCCATAAATAAAACATTAATAACCTCTAAACACATAACACCTTTCAAAAATATAAAAACCCTATAAACACGAAAAATACCTAAACATCATAAAAAATATAGAAACTAATAAAATCTTAAAACCCTATAAAAAAATCCAAAACCCACTAAAAACTATAAAAACCCCTTTAAAACATTAAAATCATTAAAAAAAATAAAAAACATTAAACTTATAACAACTAAAAAAACCCTAAAACCCAAAAAAAAACCATCAAAACCCGAAAAAACCTCAAAATCCTCTAAAACCCTAAAAACTATAGAAATCTAAAAATCCTTAAATGTCCCAAAAAACATAAAAAACAATATAAACCTAAAACCCCTAATTAATAATTTAATCAAAAAAACCCATAAAAGACTTAAAAGCATAAAAATAGTGAAAACCTAAAAAATCTAAAAACCAAAAAACGCTTAAAACCCATAAAAACCCAAAAAAGTACTAAAACACTAAAAATTCTGGAAAAAGATGCTATAAACCCTAAAGATTATAATATCATAAATATATCTAAAAACCTCAAAACCCTATGAATCCATAAAAACCTATAAAGCGCTAAAAATGATTTAACCCCAAAAAACATTAAACACTCTAAAAAACATTAAAAAGCCAAAAAATCAAAAAACCCTGAAAACTAAAAAAACCATAAATAATGTAAAAATAACTATAACCCCGAACATTCCAAAAAATAATGAAAACTAAAAAATCATTAAGAATCATTAAAAATACCAAAAAATGAAAAAAAACAAGAACCCCTGAAAACCCCTATGAAATCCATAAAAAACACAAAACACATAAAACCCCTAAAGAACCTAAAAGACACTAAAAACCCAAATAAAACAGTAAAAATTTTTCAACCCTCAAAATTCATAAAAAACCCTAAAAACCCATAATAATCCTAAATATCCCTAAAATACCTAAAAACACTAGAAAATCCTAAAAATCCAAAAAACACTAAAAACCCTAAAATACCATAAAAATCATTAAATCACTAAAAATAATAAAACACATAGAAACCTAAAAAACCCTAAAAACCCTAAAATCCCAATAAAAACGATAAAATATATTAAACCCTTAAAATGTTTAAAAAATACAAAAAAACTTAAAACCATAAAAAACTCAAACAACACTAAAAACCTAAAAACCAGATAATCCCTAAAACCCTCAATATCACTAAAACCATAAAAACCATAAAAATATTAAAAAATCCTTAAAAATCCATAAAAACAAAAAAACCTTGAAAACCATGGAAAACCCAAAGAAAACCATAAAAACCTATAAATACTTATAACCCCTAAAAATATTTAAAACACTAAAAACCTTAAAATCCTAAATCCCTAAAACCTTAAAACACCCAAAAAAACCTTAAATACCCATCAAATCCTAAACCACTAAACACTCTAAAATCCCTTTAAACCCTTACAAACATTATAAAATTCTAAAAACATTTGAACACCAGAAAAAGTTAAAAAACATATAAACCCATAAAAATATAATCCTTAAAACCCTAAAAACCCTAAAAATCCCTAAATACCCTTAAGATCTATAAAAATCATAAAAAATCCATACAATTATCTAAAAAGTAAAATCTATAAAAACTCTGAAAAACACTATGAAAGCTATAATAACCAACAGAAACTTAGAACCTTAAATATACCTTAAAACGCTAAAACCCTACAAAACCCTAAAAACATAAAATCCCCAAAAGACCCAAAAAAACATAAAAAAACTAATAATCCATAAATCCCTAAAAATCTACTAAAAACTCTAAAAACCATTTAAACCCCTTAAAACATTAAAAACTATAAAAAAATATAAAACCCTAAAGAACACATAAAAACCCAAAAACACAAAAAATCCCCTAAAACCCTCAAAATCCCTAAAACACCAAAATACCATAAAAATATTAAAATGTAAAAACCATAAAACCCATAAAACCCCTAAGAAAACCTTTAAAACCATAAAAACACTAACAACATAAAAAACCCAAAAAAAACACCCTAATCCCCTAAAAATAATAAACCCCCTTTAAACCATAAAAATTCTCCAAAACCACCCAAAAAACCATAAAAACCAGTAAATCTCAAAAAACCATTTAAACCCCAAAAAATGTCAAAATACTCTAAAAATATTAAAAATCGGAAAAACTATAAAAACCAAAACACCGCAAAAAACCATAAAAACCCTAAAACCCTCAAAATTCTTAAAATACATATAAAACCATAAAAATTGTAAATATCGTAAAAAATATAAAAATGGGAAAACCGTAAACCCCCTTAAAAACCCTAAGAAACCTCTAAAAACCTAGAAACACAAAAAACCCCTAAAAACATAAAAAATGTTAAAACCCCTAAAAAACCCCAAAACCATCAAAACCCTAAAAATGATCAAAATCATAAAAAGATAAAAAAAATAAAAATCTTATAAAATCCCTAAAACTCCCTAAAAAAATAAAAACCCCTAAAAACCATGAAAGCCATAATAAATCCTTAAAAACCTAAAAAAATAAGTTACACCCCTAAGAAACCTAAAAATAATAAAAAACCTAACAACAATAAAATCCCTAAAAACCTTAAAAACGTAAAACCCATAAAAATCCTAAATGTCCACTAAAAACTCAAAAATCCATTTATACCTTTTAAAACACCAAAAAACAATAATTATCCATAAAACCCTATGAAACTAAAAGTACCCTAAGAACCTAAAAAACATAAAAACCCTAAACACCGTAAAAACATGAAAAACAATAAAACCCCTAAAAATCCCTAATAACCATAAAAATTCATAAAATACTAAAAATTCTTAAAAATAAGTAAAAACATAAATACCCCTAAACCCCCTAAGTCCCTAATAAAACCATAAAAACTTGAAAACACTTAAAACCCCAAAAAATAGAAAAAATTATAAAAACCATAAAAACTCAAAAAATCCCTGAACACCATAAAAACCATAAAATTGATAAAACCTTAAAAACCCAAAAAACTCAAAAAAACATAAAACCCTAAAAAACATAAAATCTATAAAAACCATAAAACCCATAAAATCCTCAAAATTCCTAAAACCCTAAAACCATAAAAATCCTAAAAATCCCTAAAAACATAAAAACCCCTAAAAACCCTTAAAAAACCAATGAAACCTTTAATATCTTAAAAACACAGAGAACCCCAAAAACCCAAAAACCCAAAAAAATCCTAAAACCTCTATAAAAGCATAATACCTCTCAAAATAACTAAAAATCATTAAAACCCATAAGATCCTAAAAATACGTAAAAACTTCAAAAAACTAAAAAAATCATAAAAACCTAGAAAACACAAAAGAAATCCTAAAAATAAAAAAACAAAAAAACACCACTAAAGATTCTAAACACCCATTAAACCCATAAAAATGTCAAAAACTATAAAAACCATTTAACCCATAAAGAACTGAAAAACCCCTAAAAGCCCAAAAAAACTCCCTTAAACCACTAAGAACACTAAAAACCCTATAAATACCTAAAAACATAAAAAAACACAAGAAAAATATTAAAAACACCTACAAACCCAAAAAACTCATAAGAAAACCTTAAAAACCCTAAAACACTTAAATCCATTAAAACCTAAAAAACACTAAAAAAAACTCATAAATTCCCTAAAAACAATAAAACCCATAAAACCCATAAAAACATAAAACCCCTAAAAACCATAAAAACCCAAGAAACTATTGAAAACCCTAAAAAACATAAAAAACTAAAAAATCCAAAAACCCCAAAAAACTAAAAAAAACCAAAGAAACCCCAAAAATTCCTCAAAACCCCCAAAAACAAAAAAAAACAATGAAAATCCAAAATCGCTAAAAATATATAAAAACTTAATAAAAAATCCTAAAAACCCGAATAACACTAATAAAACCTTAAAAACCTGAAAACACTCAAAAAACATAAAAACCTAAAAATTGGTACAAATCTTAAAAAACAGTAATAGCCCCTAAAACCCAAAAAATCATAAAACCTCTAAAAACCATAAAAACCACTAAAACAATTTAAAACTATAAAACCCTTTAAAACCCTAAAAATTTAAAAATATCATAAACACATTAAAACCAATAAAAACTAAAAAACTCTTAAAACCAAAAAAACCTGATATAGATCAGATTCAACCGGAGATGAATAACTTTGGGCTAAAGAAAAAATTAAAGCCCAATTGTTATTCTAATTATACTAGCCCGTAGTTTTTGAAATCCAACATCATGGTGGGCCACAACACACTTATTTTTCACCCAAAATGACTTCTCCACAGAGAAAATGATGTAAATTCATAGTAGAACATAAATGAAGATGTAGACCCTAAAAAATGCACTATTAAGAAGGAATTTCTCTAATTTAGTTACTGGGGTCATTAAATAGATCAATGAAGTGTTTTTTTATGTTTTATATGTTCTTTTTTAATGGCCCATTCTTTTTAATTTGATTTGGGTCACTTTAATCTCTTTATTTTGTCTTCATAATGTGTTTTCAGTCATTTTTAATGGAGGAACATTAATTCAATGAATTTTTTATGCTTTTTGTGAATCCTTAATGCTTTAGCCTCTTCCCTTTTCATGAAATTGGTGGTGTATCTCTATTGATGGTGAAATATTATTTAGGCTTGTAGAATCATTGGTGGGTGGATTTTCCTTTATTCTTGGGTAATTTCAGCTATATTTTACTACTTCACCATTAGTAACTCATTTCGAGATTTTGAAAACACATCAGTCTGGTATCAGTCCAACATATTCCAAGGATCAAGTTCTATCACATTGTTTTTATTACTCTCCACCTTGTTTCATAAGAGCATATATTTTACTCCTCTTGATCCATGGGAAATTCCCAATGCACAACTATAATCAAAAAACACTCAAATCAATGATAAACTTTCTCAACTACTGAGTGAATGTCATTGTGATTCCACTCCACTAAAAAGGCATCCCTGATGTCCATGCCTTTATAATAGGCACAATCCAGTGCCATTTTGTAAATATCATATAAATGGTGATGATTCTAGCGATTCTGAGGTGGATATGCGAAGAGGAATAGATGATGAAGATATTGAAAGAGGATTGAAGATTGACATTCTAGATTTTGATCAGAGTATGAATCTGGATGATTTTCTATATTTGATTTTGGAAATGTAACGATTCAATGAATTAATTAATTGTTCTGATGAGATTACTACCAACGTATTCAATATAAAATTTAAAAATTACATATTTATTTAGTGGTAAAAACTGATGAAACATAGGGAACGTGATGGGAAACACAGAATATGCTCATGGGAGTAGATGGAAAATATTTTGAGAAGGTGATTTTTTCTCGATAATTATAAGCATGAGCATTATTTCTGAATATATATATTACGATATGGAAATAAATCTTTTCAAGAGTACATTAAATAGTTTGAGCATTTATTGATATGGAGTGATGTTCCATATTATAAATAATAAACAATTTCATGGTTTTTGGGTGGATTAAATGATGAAATTACACATTCAATAGAGTTACAACTATTCTTCTCACTTGATGATGTTTTCAAGTAGTCTATCAATGTGGAATAGAAAAATAGGAAGTCAAATGAACTGACTTTAAAGAAATATAATCGAGGAAATACTTTTTGAAAGGTTATTTCTTATAATATATATGGATTTTATGAGAAGGAATCTGAAAATAAAAAGATACTGGATAAGGGGAAAGTTAAACTGACAGAACACTAAAAGGGGAAATCCAACACCTTTGAACATGGGAGTCTAAAGTCCATAAATGTCATGGGGATGTTCATTTTCAAGAAAAATTCCCAAAAATAGAATTATTACTATAAAGTAGATCAAAGAGATTGAAAGGGAAATCTAAGAGGGTGAACATGGTAGTGATGATTATGAAAATGAAGATCATTTTGTGGAAGAAGATAATGTGTGAAACATGCTTCTTCTATAAAGAGTCTTCCAAGCTCGAATTAGCCTGGAAGAAGATCAATGAGAAAAATTGTTCCAAACTTGATGCACCATTAATTAGTGAGTATGCATGTTGATTATTAATAGCGGAAGCTATACAAATTTTTATTCAATAACACTAATTGAAAAATAGAATCTTCCAACTCAGAATAATCCTCTATCATAAAAATTTCAATGGTTAAACAATGGGAGAACACTCTAAGTAAAAAAATAGTTTATTATTTCATTTTATATTTATAAGAACTATTTCCTCCAAATTCATTTTTTTTTGATATTTTCTAAAATCCACTTTAAGGGTAATTAGTAACCATACATTACAAGAATCAAAAAACTGCACCAAAACTGGAAAAACACTCTAAATTCAAGAGATCTCGCTTCTTCATAACAACCCCACCAATAGGGAAGTCAAATTAAAAATTCAAAAACTATAAACTGGTTATCAGACCATGTTTTAGCATTCATAATTATGAGTTGATCCGAGAGCCACCTCAAGATGTTTAAGCATTGATATGGTAACCTACCTCAATTCGAGGTGATGAAATATCCATTATCCAGACATCTCCCTCTTCATCACTTCTTCGAACCACCACTTTCATTGTCATTGATGTCGTCACTGGAGAATCCATTACCTTCATCGTCGTCTTCGTCGCTTGACACCAACGTCCACTTCTTCGAGTTATATAACCAAAATCACCCTTCCCCTTTATCTTCCACTCCACTTCCATTGTAAGAATACACCTATCTGTACACATTGCTAGAACACCCAAAAAGCACACAAAGGAACATCGGGCCTCCCATGAACACATCCCAAAGCCTCCTCAGAAGCCAACACACCTAACCGACCTGGGAAGGTGTGAAGAACATAGAACCCAGAGAAGATCACAAGCATCGGGCCTCCCATGAACTGAAACATGAATCCATCACCATCAACCAACCAGGGACTACGAAGATGAAGTTACCCCAAGAAACTGAACCACTCAAACTCACATCCCTTAGTGTAGGGGATTCCACCACAAAATCCTCCTCAAAGAGAGAGGTGGAAGCCAGGTTCCATATTATAGAAACAAATGACCAAAGTCCTCGATAGAACACAACTTCGAGACCTAAAGTGAAACGCTTGATCGAACTAAAAAACACCGAAAGAGATAACCAGCGGGAATGAAACCCTAAAAGGAGTCTGGGATTTAAACCCTAAATAGAACCAAAAAATGAGAATAAGAAAGAGAGAATCAAGAGAGTAGGTCACCAAGAAGAGGATTACCAAACCCGAGATAACAAACCAGGAGTTAGGAGAGACCCGACGAGTGAGAAACCAAGAGGGAATCCCAAAGAGGTAGATATAAGAGAGGGGGTTCCTAAGAGAAGAAAAATGAGATAGGCTAGATGCCACCGGGAAGGGAGAAAAACCCTATGAGGGAGAGGAGAAACCGGGAGCCCAATTTTGCACTGTTATCCATATATATTCTTTTCATGTATTGTTGGGAGGTCCTTAGAAATTTGACAGGGAACTGAAATATTATGGGAGGAAGAATGCATAATATTTACCATCTTTGGAAAATAATATCATTCTTTCTTCTTTGAAATCATCTCAAAGTAATCAAGATAAATCTTTTCTAAAAGTGGCTGAAGATGGCCTCTTTATCAATAAAGATTAATTATAGAAATCAATCAATATGAAAAGGCTGATTTTTTCTTTATTGATTATGGAAAAAATCATTCCTTGAGGAGAATAGATGTCCCAATTTTTTATATCATTCCTTAATTAAGGAATATTTTGATGTTTTCCCTAATGATAATCTAGTAGGACTACCACCTTTTAGAGGCATTGAACACTAGTCTAATCTTGTACCAGGTGTATAATTTCCTAATAAACCAGCATATCTACCTAATCCTAGAGAATCATAAAAACCCCTAAAAAGAATTAAAAACCCTAAGAACCCCTGAAAAAGATAAAAAACCACAAAAACTCTAAAAACCTTTTAATCCCCTAAAAACACAGAAACCCTTAAAAATATTAAAGAGACACTAAAAACCCCCAAACCCCTAAAAACCATAAAAACCCCAAAAATTATTAAAAAACCAAAAATTCCCATAAATACGCAATAAAACCACTAAAAAATTTAAACCCCTAAAACATAAAAAATTCTAAAAACCCCTTAAAAATCATAAAAAAACTCAATAATACCCTAAAAACCTAAAATTTAGAAAAACATTAAAACCCACAAAATCACTAAAAACCAGAAAAACCATAAAAATCCAACTAGATCCCTGAAAATTACTAAAAACATAAAAAATCCTAATAGTTAAGAAATAAATTACGAAAAGATTAAAAATAATAAAAGAAATTAAACCCCTTAAAAGCATAAAAAATGCTAAAACCCCTAAAAACATTAAAAATATGGAAACACATAAAACCACCTTAATAACCCAAAGAAACCCTAAAACCAATAAAACTAATAAAAAATTTGAAAATATTTTAAACCCATAAAAATGATAAAAAAATATAAACTGAAAAAAACCTAAAAACACAAAAATCCCTATAACGGAAAAAAAACATACAATAATTGAAACCCTCAAAATCCCTAAAAACCTAAAAATACATAAAAATATTAAAAAGTACAAAATTATCACAAAAACATAAAATAACCAAAAAACCCAAAAACTCCTAATAAAACCATATAAACTTGAAAACACATAAAACCCATAAAAAATAAAAAATTATAAAAAAACTAAGAAACCATAATAACAGTATAAAACCATAAAACCCCAACAATTACCTAAAATCCCTAAATACCACAAAAATGATTAAAATCTCAAGAAATGTCAAAAATTATTAAAACCTAAAAACACTAAAACCAACATAAAAACCTTAAAATTTTAAAATCACTAAAAATCCCTAAATACCCGGAAAACATTTAAACCCTAAAAATTGTAAAAGGACCCAAAAAACCCCTAAAATGTATAAAACCCCATAAAAACCTTAACACCCCTTAAAAACCCAAAAAACACTTCAAACTATAAAAATGAATTTAAACCCCAAAACTGTGAAAAAACTCTAAAAAACCTTAAAACCCAAAAAAACTAAAAAGAACCCTTAAATGCCAAAAAACCAGTAAACCCCCTTAAAACCCCTAAAAACATGAAAATCCTTAAAAATGCCCAAAAACGTCAAACATATATAAAAATCATAAAAATATCTAAAAATCCCTAAAAATATAAAAATCCTTAAAACCCATAAAAATAGAAAGAAACACGTAAAAATCTAAAAACAATTAAAACTCCTAAAAATTAAAAAAACACTAAAACCCATAAAAAGCTCAAATACCCTATATTTTTTAAAAAACAATAAAATCCATAAAATCCCTATTAACATAAAAATCCTAAAAATCTATAAAAACATCATAACCCATAAAGCCCCGAAAAAACTAAAAAACATAAAAACCTAAAAAAAATTAAGTCCTAAAAAACCTTAAAATATTGAATTCCCTAAAATACAGTAAAAACTCCCTAAACACCCTAAACCCCCTAAAAACCATAAAACACCTTAAAAATTTTAATAAATCATATAACCCCACAAACACTTAAATGACTAAAAACTCTAAAATCTTTTAAACACCTAAAAAAGTTAAAAAATCTAAAAAATCTAAAAACTCCTAAAACTCAAAAAACCCTTGACACCCAAAAAACATAAAAACTGTAAAAAAAACACAAAATCACTAAAAACACTATTAAACCATAAAAACACCAAAAGTCCAAAAAATGTCTAAAAATGTAAAAAACCATGAAACCTTAAGAAATCATTAAAATCCAAAAAACACACCTAACCCCTAAAACCCTAAAAACACCTAAAACCCCCAAAAACAATAAAACCCCAAAAAACCATAAAAACCCCTAAATAACCATAAAACCCTAAATACCACTAAAAACAATTAAAACCCTTTAAACACCTAAAACCATTAAAAACACTAAGAAACCTTAAACCCCCTAAAAAATTTTAAAAAACCCATAGAAACCCAAAAAAACATATATATTGTAAAACCCCTTAAAACACATAAAAACCTAAAACCCCATAAATATCCAAAAAATTATATAAAATTCACAAGACATAAAAACTCTAAAAAACCTAAAAACCATAAGAAACCCATAAAACATAAAAAATGCCTAAATCCACTAAAACCAAAAAACACTAAAATCCCAAAAACCCCTAAAAACAAAAAACCTATAAAACCACTAAACTCCCCACATTCTCTAAAAATCCTAAAAACCCATAAGAAACCAAAAAAAACCCATAAAAATCCCTAAAAACCATAAAAATAGAGAAATACCATAATAAAACCTTAATGATTGAAAAACACATAAAACCCCAAAAAACTGAAAAATATAAAAACCATATAAACCCATAAAAGGCCATTAAACTGTAAATAATCCCCCAAAACCCAAAAAAACAAAGAAAAACCTTAAAACACGTAAAAACCCATAAGTCCACTAAAAACTCTATAACCCCTTTAAACTGCTAAAAAATTAAAAAGATTCAAAAACCGCAAAACACTAAAAGACTCCAAAAACCAAAAGAAATTACAACACTCAAAATTTATAAACCCTAAAACCCAATTGAAATCCTAAAATTAATTAAAACATAAAAAACACATGACACCCGAAAAACCCATAAAAAATCTTAAAAACCTAATAACAGTTAAAATATATAGAGAAAAAAAAATTATAAAACCCCAAAAAAGCTAAAACCCTAAAACCAGAAAACATCTAAAAACATTTAAAACCCAAAAAACAGAATAAAAATCCTATAAAGACTAAAAACTCCGAATACCCTTTAAAACCATAAAACATTAAACAAATCTAGAAACCCTTAAACCCTAAAAA
Source organism: Viscum album (assembly GCA_963277665.1). Classification (NCBI taxonomy): domain Eukaryota; kingdom Viridiplantae; phylum Streptophyta; class Magnoliopsida; order Santalales; family Viscaceae; genus Viscum; species Viscum album. Next base: position 367,997,975 of record OY728121.1, read on the forward strand.
CTCAAAAATCCCCCAAACCCCACATAAAACCATTAAACCATAAAACCCGAAAACCATAAATCCATAAAATCATAAAACCCCATAAAATTCCAAAAAACCAATTTTAATCCCGAAAACATAAAAAACACTAAAAACCTTGAATACCCAAAAGAAATCCTTAAAAACCTAAAAACACTTAAAACGCCACAAAAAATCAAGAAAATTCCAAAAACAGTAAAAAATCCTAAAACCCCTAAAAACCATTCAAATCATAAACCCCCAAAAAACCGTAAAAACCCCTCAAAACCCATAAAACTATAAATCACCACTAAAAATCTAAAAACCCTTTAAACCCATAAAAATTTAAAAAAATTTAAAAAACCTAAAAAATTGTAACAAAAAAAATCCTTAAAACCAAAAAAAATCATAAAAACCCTAAAACACCTCAAAAATACTTAAAAACGCTAAAAACATAAAAATCCTAAAAAATCCATAAAAATCCATCAAAATGTAGAAAACCCTAAATACCCTGAAAACCCCTATGAAAACTTTAAAAACCTAAAAATACACAAAAACCATAAAAAAACTCAAAATTTCCTAAAACCCTAAAACCCTAAAAACATCAAAATCCCTGAAAACACTAAAAACCATAAAAATCCTATAAAATCCCAAAAACCCATAAAATGTAGGACCATGAATATCATGAAAATCCATAACAAAAGATAGAAACCTAAAAACACTTAAAACCCCTATAAAACCAAAAAAGGGTAAAATTCATAAAAGACACTAAAAACCTAAACCCCTAAAAACCATAAAAACCCTAAACCCCCTGAAATCCCAAAAAAAACACTAAAACCAAAAAAACTCTAAATACCTTTTAAACCACTAAAAATGTCAAAAAACACTAAAAAACATAAAACCCATAAAACAAAAAAAAAATCCAAAGTACCATAAAACCTCTACGACTATAAAAAAACCCTAAACCCCCTCCAAATCCATAAAAACAATAAAAAAAACTAAAAAATTAAAATAACCTATAAATTCCAAAATATGAAAAAATCATTAAAACCATAAAAAACCGTAAGAAACATTAAGAACTTAAAAACACTTAAAATCTCTAAAAAAGAAAAAACACTAAAAACAATAAAAAACTTGTTAATCCCTAAGAATCCTAAACCCCCTAAAAACCTTAAACAAACCAAAAAAACCCTTAAAAAATAAATCCCACTAACAACTCTAAAAACCCTTTTAACCCCTAAAAATGTAAAAATATATATTAAAAACCATAAACCCTTAAAAACTAAAAAACTCTAAAACTGAAAAAGAAACATAAAACCCCTAAAAACAATAAAAAACCTAAAACCCCTAAAAACAATAAAAATATGAAAAATCCCCAAAAATAAAAAAAACACTAAAAACCCATAAGAAAACTGTAAACAACTATAAACACCTAAATTCATTGAAGACCCTACAAAAGTGTAAAAAATAGTAAACACCCTAAAATAACCCTAAAAACCTAAAAACCCATAAACCCATAAAACTCCTAAAAACCATAAAAACCATAAAACCTCATAAAAACCCTAAAACTAACTAGAATCTTGAAATTCCATTTAAAACGCTAAAAATGTTAACAAAACTCTAAAAAACAATAAAAAAACTCAAAAACCCATAAAAACCCAAAACCCATACCCCCTCCAAAATCTATAAAACACAAAAACCATAAAAATACTAAGAAAATACATAAAAATACCTAAAAACGAAAAAATAATGAAAACCCCTAAGATAACCCTAAAAACCTAAAAAAATTATAATCCCTAATATGCCAAAAAATGCTAAAAACCCTAAAAATCCTCAAAATTCTGAAAAACAATAAAAACCATAAAAATCATAAAAAAGAATAAATAATCCAAAAAATTTTAAAAAACACTTAAAAACTCAAAAACCCTATTAAAACCATAATACCATAAAAACACATAAAACCCCCAAAAATCTAAAAATATCTAGAAACCCTAAAAACCCAAAAAGACCCTAAAACCCTAAAAATGTTAAAATCCTCTAAACCCATAAAACACCTAAAACCCATAAAAAACATAAAAAAATAATAACTCTAAAATACCTTTGAACCCGTAGAAACATTAAAAAACTCTGAACATCTTTAAACCCATCAAAAACTCAAATAAACCGTAAAACCCCAAAAAACCCATAAAATCCCGAAAAATCAGAAAAATCATAAACCCCTCAAAAACCCTAAGAATCATAAAAAACATAAAAAATCCATAATAATCCTTTAAAACATAAGAAATCCTAAAATACATGAAAAACACTTAGCAAATGATAAAAACCTAAAACCACTTAAAACCCCTAAAAACCTAAAAATTGTTAAAAACCCCTAAAATACCCTAAAACCCCAAAAATCCATAAAAACCAAATAAACACATAAAATCCTTAAAAACCCGAAAAAAATAAATTCAACTAAGTAGTCTAAAAACCCTAAAAACCAAAAAAAATTTAAAAATCTTATAATCCATTATAACACTTTAGAACTTAAAAACCCAAAAATCCCAAAAAACCAATAGAACCATAAAAACCTTAAGAATCCTAAAAATTCCAAAAGACCCTAAAAACGCAAAAAAATCCTAAAAATACCAAAAAAATACCTTAAAATTTAAAAAACCCAAAAAAAACTGTAAAATAATAAGAAAACCTCAAAAACCTTAAAATACATAAAACCCCTAAAACATACAAACACTAAAAATTCAAAACACCTAAAAATCCCCAAAAATATCCTAAAAACCATAAAAACCATAGGACCATAAAAACACACTAAAAAATTTAAAAACCCTTCAAACTAAAAACATTGAAAACTCAAAAAACCCTTAAAAATGTAGAATAATAAAAAATTCCTAAAAACCTAAACAACATCAAACCATAAATAACCCTCAAAACTCTAAATATTCTGGAAAACCCTAAAAAATATTAAATATTCAAAAACATCCCTAAAATAATTAAAAATGTAAAAACACTAAATTAATTGAAAACCCCTAAGAAACCCTTAAAAACCTAAAAAACTTAAACCCCCTAAAAACCTAAAAACACTATAAACCCTAAAAGACCATAAAACACATAAAACCCTCAAAACCATAAAACCCTAAAAACCCTAAATAGACTCTAAAAACTCCACAAACCATTTAAAACCCTCAAAACATTGAAAAACTCTAAAAAACTATAAAAACCATAAAAAACTAAAAAACCCCTAAATAAACAAAAAATCCAAAATACCCAAAAAATTTTAAATCCCTCAAAATTCCAAAACACTAAATATCCTAAAAAATAATTACAAATTACTCTAAAATTAAAAACCCAAAAATCCCAAAGAAAACCTAAAAAACTAAAAACAATTGAAACCCCTAAAAACCTAAAAATAGTAGAAAACCTAAAAACCCATAAAAATTCTAGAAACTAAAAAATACCTAAAACCTTCAAAACCATAAAAATACTAAAAATCTCTAAAAATCCATAAAAACATAAAAAAAACCCTGAAACCTTGAAATCCCCAAAGAAAATATTTAAACCCCTAAAAATATCAAAAAACCATAAAAAACCTAATAATAAAAAAAATCATGAAAACCCCATAAAAACACAAAAAACACTAAAAAAATCTTAAAACCCTTTAGACCCATTTTTTTTTAAAAAATCTAAAAAATTTAAAAACCTAAAAACTCCACAAAAAACCTAAAAATAAAAAAAATCTTCAAACTCTAAAATACCCTAAAACACCTCAAAACCCATAGAAACCCTAAACCACTACAAATCATAAAGAATTCCAAAAAACCTTAAAAATGTAAAAAAACCTAAAAACATGGAAAAACTTAAATAAAACCTTTAAAAACCTAAAAAAACATAAAACCCATATAAAACATAAAAACCACTAAAACCTATGAAAATAAAAAAATACCCTAACACTTAAAAACCATAAAAACCCATAAATCCCTTAAAAACCCCAAAACCTCATAAAAACCATAAAACCCACTAAAAACAATAAAATCCATTTAATCCCATAAAAATTTTAAAAACTATAAAAACCCATAAGAATCCTAAATACCCCAAAAAACCCTAAATTCCTAAAAAACTATCAAAATCCATAAAAAAATAAAAATACCTAAAAAGGTAAAAAACCCAAAAAAAACCTTGAAAAAAACTAACAAAACCATACAAACCAAAAAATACTTAAAACCCTTAAAAACCAAAACATTATTAGAACACATAAAAACCTAAAAATTATAAAATCCTTAAAAACAATAAAAACTCTAAAAACCATAAAAACCGTAAACCCCATAAAATCCCAAAAAACCACATAAAACAATAAAAAACAATAAACCACTAAAAATGTTAAAAAGAATTAAAAAGATTAATAATTAAGAAACTCAAAAAACCATAAAACCCAAAAAAAACCAATAGGCCCTTAAAACCCTAAAACACTAAAACTCCCAATAACTATTAAAAACCATGAAAACCGTAAAAAAGTTCTAGAAATCACAAAAAATACAGAAAAAATAAAAAAGATGAAAACCCCTAAGAAAACCGTAAAAACCCAAAAAAACACAAAAAACCCAAAAAACGAAGAATCCATAAAAAATTAAAGACACTAAAAACCCTAAAAACCATCCAAATCCTTAAAACTAGAAAACCGTAAAATTCCCTAAAAACATAAAACACCCAAAAATGATGAAAGCTCAATGAAACCGTAAAAACATAAAAATGATTAAAACCCCCAATAACATAATAAAATCTAAACACCCTAAAATGGTAATTAACCCTAAAGACTCTAAAAACCATAGAAACACCTAAAACCCCATTAAAACTTAAAAAATCACTAAAATCCCTAAAACCCCATTAAACCAATAAAATTTTTAAACAAATTTAAAAAATTTAACAACCTTATAAACTCAGAAAAAACCCATAATAACCCAAAAAATCAAAAACCCCCAAAACCCCCAAAAACACCGAAAAACCTCAAAATTCCTAAAATCACCTAAAACCCACAAAAATTCTTAAAAAAGGGCTTAATATTCACAAAAAAATAAAAAACTAGAAACCCTTAAGAACAACTTTACAACATAAAAACACTAAAAACCATTAAAATACATAAAAGATAGTAAAGAACTAAAAACATTAAAACCCCCTAAAAACCTTAAAACAACTAAAAACATTAAAAACCCCCATAATTCATAAAACCCCCAAAAAACACTAAAACCCCAAAAAACCTTTAAAAACCTAAAAACGTTAAAAAGTCTTAAAAAACCATTAAACCAATAAAAACTCAAATAACCACTTAAAACCAAAAAAATATAAAAACCATAAAAACACTAAAACCCCTAAAACATGTCAAATTCCTTAAAACCCAAAGAAACATAAAAACCATAAAAATCCTAAAAAATCCTAAAAAATCATTAAAATATAAAAAATCGCAAAACCTCAAAAAACCTTAATAAAAAATAAAAACCTAAAAATAATTAAAACTATTAAACAGAAAAACACTAAAAACCCTAGAAACCCTAAAAATACAAAAAACAATAAAACTCTTAAAAACCATAAAAACCCTATTTGAACACCAAAAAAACTAAAAACTCTAAAACCCTAAAAAAGTTAAAAACTCTAAAAAATCATAAAAACCTAAAAAAACTTAAAACCCCACCCCCTAGAAGCCCTCAAAATCCATAAAAAACCTAAAAACCATAATAATCCTTAAAAATACCTAGAAATTATTAAAAACTTAAAATCCATAAAACCATAAAACCCCCTAAAAATTGTAAAAATGTGAAAACAGTTAAAACAACTAAAAAACCTAAATACACTAAAACCCCTAAAAACCATTAAACTATAAAAACCATATAAAACCCTGAAGACTATAAACTCCCTAAAAACATACTAAAAATCCAAAAATCCTTTTAAAACCCTAAAACGTTAAAAAATTATAAAATACCATAAACGCATAATATACATAAACCCCTAAAACCACTCCAAAATCCATAAACTCCCTAAAAACCATTAAAACCCACTAAAAGACCTAAAAATCCCTAAAATGTTAAAAAATATAAAAACCTTGTAAACCCTATAAATAACTATTAAAACATAAAAACCTAGAAACCCCTAAAAACCTAAAAAATGATACAAACTATTAAAAACCCAATAAACACAAAAAACCTTAAACCCCCCAAAATCATCGAAACCACTAAAAAATCATAAAAACCCAAAAATAGTAAAAAATCTAAAAACTATTTTAAATTGCTAATAATGATATAAAACACTAAAATTCCTTAAAAACCTAAAAAAATCAAAAAACACACACCCCCAAAATCCCATAAAAACCAGAAAACCCTAAAAACCATAAAAACCCTAAAAATCCCTAAAAACTCTTAAATACCATAAAAATCATTAAAATTCCCTTAAAATCCAAAAAACATAAAAAACCCCGAAAACTGTGAAAACCCATTAGAAAACCTTAATAACCTAAATAGAATTAAAACCCCTAAAAACGTAAAAACTCTAAAAACTATAAAATCAAAAAATCACTAAAAACACCTAAAAACCCTAAAAACTGGAATAAACCCCTAAAAACATTTAAAAACCCTAAACACACAAAAGAAACCCTTTTTACCTCCAAAAACATTAAAAAAATTGAAAAACTAGAAAATCCCCTAAAAAACTCAAAAAAACCCTAAAAACCCTAAAAAACATTAAAACCCCAAAAAACCAAAAAAACCCTCAAAACCCTCAAAATCCCTAAAAACACTACAACCAAAAAAATTCTCATAAATTTCTAAAAATACCTAAAATCATAAGAAACACTAAATTCCATGACAATAACCCCTATGAAAAACATAAAAACCATAAAACATGTAGACCCAAAAAAACCAAAAAATGATAAAAACCCTTAAAATCCCTAAAAACACATAAAAACCAAGAAGACCCCAAAAAACCCAAAAAACCCCTAAAACACCCTGAAAACTCTAAAAATTCTTTAAAACCCTAAAAATGTTAAAAACTAAAAAAACTATAAAACCAGTAAAAAACCTAAAAAATCAAAAAAAAAACTAACTAAAATAATAAAAACCCTAAAAAACTAAAAAACCCTAAAACCCCACAAAATCCATAAAAACCCTAAAAATCATAAAAATCCTAAATATGCATAATAATAAATAAAAACAAAAAAACCATAAAAACCTTGAAATCCCATAAGAAGACCATAAAAACATAGAACACTTAAAAACACTAAAAAACTAAATATGCTAAAAACCCTAAAAACACTAAACCCTAAAAACATAAAAACCCTTAAAACCCTTAAAAACACTAAAACACGATAGAAACCATAAAACCCACTAAAAAGTCTAAAAAACCTTTAAACCCCTAAAAACATAAAAAACTAGAAATCCCATAAAAACCTAAATATCCATAAACCCCCTCTAAATTCCTATCCACAATAAAATATAATGAAATCATAATGAAATCCATTAAAACCCCTACAAAAATAAAAAACCTAAAAATATGAAAAAACCTATGAAAATCCTGAAAACCTAAAAATACTTAAAAACATAAAAAATTATAAAACCCCTAAAAACTCAGTAAAACCATGAAAACCCAATAAAACACTAAACAGACTTTAAACCCCTATATGGATTAAAGACAATAAAAACCCAAAAAAACCCAAAAAACCCTAAAACCCCAAGAAACGATAAAACCCTAAAACCCTGAAAAATCTAAAACCCCCTAAAAACCCTAAAACTCTAAAAAATAATAAAAATCCCTAAAGAATATAAAAATACCAAAACAAATTAAAAAAATAGATGCCTAGAAAACCCTTAGAAAACAATAAAACCCTAATAACACATAAAACCTCTAAAAAACCCTAAAATTGCTACAACCCTAAAAACCATAAACCCACCATAACCCCTAAAAGTACCTAAAAACCCAATAAACCAAAACCCTACAAACCCTGTAAAAACTATAAAAACCCTTTAATCACTAAAAATGATAGAAAACTTTAAAAACCGATAAAAACATAGAAAAACCCTAAAACCTCAAAAAATCTATAAAAACCCTAAAAACAAAAAAAAAACACTCCAAACACTAAAATACCTAAAAACCTAAAAAACTCATTAATATACTAAAAAAATCCCTAAATTACCCAAAAACATAAAAATCACTAAAACACTGAAAACCCAAAGAAAACCCAAAAAACCCAAAAAACCCAAAAAACCCCTAAAAACATAAGAACAATGAAACCCCTTAAAATCCCTAAAACCACCCAAAACACCTAAAAACCACTAAAAACACTGAAACCCCATAAAAACCATAAAACCAAAATAAAACTATAAAAACACTTTAGACCACTTGAAACATTAAAAAATAATAATGAACCTAAAAAACATAAATTCTAAAAAAACACTAAAACCCAAAAAAACAAAAAAGAATCCAAAACCCTATAAAACACTAAACCACCTCAAAATCCTTGATACTCGAAAACCCCAAAAAAAATTCCTTAAAAGTCACAAAAATCCAAAAAAGTGTAAAAAAATATAAAAAACTAAAAAAACCTAGGAAAACCATAAAAACATAAAAACACTTTAAACCTCTAAAAACATAAAAAACTCTAAAAACCCTGTAAACCCCTAAAACCCTATAAACCATAAAAACATAAAACCCCCTAAAACCCATAAAACCCTAACACCCTCAAAAATCTCTATACACCCATCAAAACCCCTAAAATGTTATAAATATCTAAAAACTATAAGACCACAAAAAACAATCTAAAGCCCATAAATTTTTTAAAAACCCATAATTCCCTAAAAACCCAAAAAACCCAAAAAAACCCCTAAAAATCCACAAAAACATTAAAGCCTTAAAAATCCCAAAAATCCCTAAAAACATAAAAAAGGAAAAAACTGGGAAAACCCTTATGAAAATAAAATAATACTAAAATCACTTTATACCCCTAGAAAAACAATAAATACTTTAACAAACCTAAAAACCCTAAAAACCCTGAAAAACCATAAAAAACCATAAAACCCCATAAACACCCTAGATGAAACTAAAAACTATAAAAATCTTTCAATCCCCTAAAAAAATACAAAACTCTAAAAAATTGAAAAACCTAAATAATAAAAAACCAAAAAAATTAAATATACTATAAAAACCATAAAATAATTCTAATGCCCTAAAAAAACCTAATGACCCTAAAAAATATAGAAATCCTAAAAATCCCAAGATAACCATAAAAACAAAAAACCCATAATAACCATAAAAACTCCAAATAAAACCTTCAAAACATAAATACACTTTAAACTCCTAAAAACCTAAAATGTCATAAAATTCATAAAAAACCCGCCAAAAATATAAAACACAATAAAACCCCAAAACTCTTGAAAACACTAAAACCCCTAAAAACCACTAAAAACTAAAAATACATCAAACCCCTAAATTTTAAAAAACTATAGAAAAAAGTGAAAACCCTAATAGCTAAATGAAAATTCTATACACCCAATAAAATCAAAAAAAACCTAAAAACCTAAAAAAAACTAAAAACCCCTAAAATACATAAAACCCCTTAAAACAATAAAACCCTAAAAAATAACTAAACATACATTGAAATGAAAACACCATAGAACTCATGAAAACCCTAAGAAAAAAAAAATAAAAAATAAGAACTCTTAAAGCCCCTAAAAACATAAAATTGATAAAATCCATAAAAAAACTAATAATCCAAACAACCTTAAAACCCCTAAAAATTTTAAAACCCAAAAAACGCAAAAAAACCCCCAAAACCACTAAAAACTCTAAAATCCATTTAAACCCCTAAAAATGTTAAAAAAACACTAAAACCATTAAAGCCCTAGAATTCAAAAAAAGCTAAAAAACCAAAAAAATATATAACCGTAAAAACCCTAAAACCATCAAAATACCTAAAACCCTAAAATCATAAAAAAACTAACAAACACCTAAAAACCCATAAAACCATAGGAACCATAAAACACCTAAAAACCCCTAAAAACCTATAAAAACCATGAAACAACTAAAAACTCTAAAAACACATTAAACCCCAAAAACATTTCTAAAAAACTCTAAAACCCCATTAAAAACAAAAAAACTCAAAAAACTCTCTAAAAACTCAAAAACCATAAAACCCCTAAAAACCTTAAAAACTCTGTAAACCCCCCAACCCCCAACCCATAAAAATCCAAAAAAACATAATAAACGCAAAAAATCCCTAAAACACTGTAGAAAACCTTAAAAACTAATAACTTATAAAACCCCTAAAATAGTAAAAACCCTAAAAACCCAAAAACCCAAAAACAAAACCCAAAAAACCTTAAAAAACACTAAATACCCATAAAACCCTAAAATCGCTATAAATAATAAAAAAATTCTAAACCCCCTAATACCCAAACACCCCTTAAAATCTCTATGAATCCCTAAAACCAATAAAAACCATTAATCCCTAAAAAATTCCTAAAAATCCCTAAAAACACTAAAAAATCTAAAAAACCATAAAACCCCTAAAAACTTCTAAACCCTATAATCTTTAAAAACCAATAAACACAATAAAAACAATTAAAAAAAATCTAAAAACCATTTAAACACCTAAAAACATTAAAAAAATATAAAACCCCTAAACCACTAAAAAAATCCAAATACCTAAAAAACCTAAAAAACCCTCAAAACTACTAAAACCCTCAAAATCCCTAAAAATAATAAAAATAAAAATAATTCTAAACAAACCACGCAAAATCCATATAAATGTAAAAAACCTAAAAAACATGAAAAATCATAAAATCCTTAAAACATGTAAAACCCCAAAAAACATAAAAAAATGAAAAAAACCCTAAAAACCCTAAAAACACTAAAAACATTAAGACTCTTAAATACACATAAAACCCTAAAAACCTCTAAAGACTATAAAAATCCTTCAATTCCTAAAACATTAAAAAACAATAAAAACCCATTACAACTTTAAAAACACTAAAAACATTACAAACTCCAAAAACCATAAAAACACCTAAAAACCCTCAAAATCACTAAAAAACCTTAAAACCATAAGAATGGTAAAAAAAATAAAAACATTAAACATTAAACCTCTAGAAACACTGAAAAAATGAAAACATTAAAAACAAAAAAACACTTAAAACCCCTAAAAATATAAAAAAAACACTAAAAATCCAGAAAATGTCCTAAACATCGTAAACCCCCTAAAAACATAAAAATACCACAAAACCCTAAAACCCACAAAAAACTATAAAAACTCTTTAAACAGATTTTTTTTAAAAAAACTCTACAAAAACATGTAAACCATTAAAATCTAATAAGAACCCCAAAATCAAAAAAATAGAAAAAACCATAAAACACCCCGAACCCCACAAATCACTAAAAACCATAAAAACCATAAAAATCCCTAAAATCTCATTAAACAAAAAAAAACATTAAAAACAGTGAAATACCACAAGACGATTTTAAAAACATTAAAATTTGTATAACCCTAAAAAACCTAAAAATCACTAAAAACCATAAATCCCTAAAAACCATACGAAACAAATGAAACCCAAGAACCCATAAAAACCCCAAAAACCATAAAAATCATAAAAATCCATAAAACCTTTAAAAACCACTAAAAACTATAAAAACCATTACACCCCTAAAAAAATTAAAAACCACTAAAATCATAAAAATCTTTAAAACTCAAAAAAACATTAAAAACCGATAAAACAGTTAAAAACCCCGAAAACCCTGAAAATACCTAAAAACCATAAAATCCATAAAAATATAAAAAAAGAAATAAAATTCCCTAAAAATGTAAAAAACATGAAAAAACATGAAAACACTTAACAAAACCTTAAAAAACTAAAAACATGTAAAACCCCTAAAAACATCGAAATTGCCAAAAAAATCTTAAAAGCACAAAAACACATAAAAACCCTAAAACATTAAAAACCCGAAAACCAATAAAATCCATAAACTAATAAGTTTTTTAAAAAACCATTAAACCTATAAAAGCGATAAATTCTAAAACTTTTATAAGCCTAGAAACTTAAAAACCCATAAAACCCAAAAAAATCACGAAAACCCTTAAAATCCCTAAAAACGCACAAACCCCTAAAACCATGCAAAACAAAAAAAACATAAAAACCCCTAATCCCTAAAAACCATAAATATATTTTAAAATCCCTAAAAATCCCCAAAAAATAAAATACCCTAAAAACACTAAGAAACCCTAAAGAACTAAAAAAACTAAAATCCCAAAAAACCAAAAAAATGAAAAAACCCTAAAAAACTAAGTATCCTAAGGACCATAAAAAACCACAAAATCCCATAAAATCAATTAAAAAACTAAAAATCCAAAAAATCTCTAAAACCCACTAAAAACACTAAAAACCCATTAAACCCTTAAAATCTCAAAAACCCCTAAAACCCCAAAAAACCAAATAATCCATGAAAATCCTAGAAACCATCAAAATCCATAAAATCTCAAAAGAAACCACAAAATCCTAAAATATCTCTAAATGTCCCTAAAACCATAAAAACACATAAAACCCCTAGAAAACACTACGGAAACCATAAAAACCTAAAAACACTTAAAACCCCTAAAACCTAAAAATGCAAAAGAAAACTACTAAAAACCATTAAAACCCATAAAAACACAAAAAAAACTCTTAAAAACCTTATGATCCAACTAAAAACAATTAAAACCCCTTTAAACCCCTAAAACATTAAAAACACTTAAAACCTCAAAACCCAAAAAAAAACTTAACAAACCCAATAAACAAAAAAAAACCCCTAAAAATCTTAAAACCACTTAAAACCCTCAAAAAACTCAAAATCCCTAAAAACACTAAAAAAATAAAAAACATAACAAATACCTAAAAACCCTAAAAATGTAAAAAATCCTAAAACCCCTGAAAACCTCTAAGAAAAAATTACGAACCCTGAAAACATAAAACCCTTAAAATCTTCAAGAAAGTTAAAAACCATAAAACCATTAAGACCCCTAAAATCATTAAAAACCCAAATAATAGAAAACTGCCAAAAATAAAACTAAAAACTACAAAACCCTTTAAAACCTAAAATTCTAAAAAATATCAACATCTCTTAAAAATAGAAAAAATATATGAAAAACCAAAAAACCAAAAAACCACCTAAAAACCCTAAAAATCAATAAAACCCTAAATACCCATAAAAATTCAAGAAAATCCCTAAAAACCCCTAAAAATCTAAGGAACCCTCAAAACCTATTAATCCATTATAAAACCATTAAAAACCAAAAATCACTTAAAACCCATAAATACCTAAAAAAAATAAAATCCATAAGAAACAACAAAACCCTAAAAACCATAAAACCCATAAAAAAAATTAAAAACCCTAAAACCCATAGAAACCCACAAAACCAATAAAAACTCTAAAACCCCTTCAAATCCCTATAAACATTAAAACATTTAAAACCCTTTTAAACACTATAAAACAAAAAAAACCTAAAACCCATAAAATCCCCTAAAACACTATAAAACACAAAAACCCCTGAAAATCCATAAAAACCCAAAAAATTCATAAAAATACCTAAAATCCCAAAAAATCTCTAAAAAACAAAAAAACCCCTGAAAAAATTGAATACCCAAAAAAATCGTAAAAATCTAAAAACCCAATGAAAACCTTCATAACCTAAAAACCCTTAAAAACCATAAAAAATCTAAAAACTAAAAAACCCCTAAAAGACCATAAAAACCCTAAAAACACAAAAAACCCAAAAAACCACTAAAAATAAAAAAAATACTATACCCCATTAGAACCCTAAAAATAAACGAACAACATTAAAACACCATTAAACCACTAAAAAGGATAAAAAACTAAAAAACCCTAAAAACCCCTAAAACACTCAAAAACCCCTAATAACTGAAAAACCCAAAAGAACCATAAAAACCCTAAACTCCCATAAAATCCTTAAGAACCTTGAAAATTATAAAATATGAAAAAATCCATAGACATCCATAAAAATGAAAAAATTCCAGAAAACCCATAAAAACCCTTAAAACAAAAAAAACACTTAAACCCTTTAAAAACTGAAAAACACTAAAAATGAAAAACAATCCTAAAAATATCCTAAAAACCCAAAAGACCATAAAACCCCCAAAAAACAAGAAATCCAAAAAACCCCAAAAAACCCTTAAAAAGACTAAAAATTTTAAAAACCCCATTAAAATCCTAAAAACATTAAAAATATAAAAACCTTTAAAACCATAAAAACTAATAAAATCCATAAAAACATAAAAACCCAAAAACCATAAAATCCCTCAAAATCCCTCAAATCCATTAAAAACATAAAACTCCATGAATGCCTAAAAAATTCCTAAAAATGTACGACCATACAAAAATCATAAAAACCCTATGAAATCATTAAGAAAATAAAAACACATAAGCCCACCAAAACCTAAAATACAAAAAAACACAAAAAACATAAAAAAAACATAAACACCCCAAAAACCATAAAAATACTTAAAACAGATAAAAACATAGAAAAACAAACAAAAAATCTAAAAACCATTTAAACCCCTAAAAATATTATAAAATTTAAAACCCTTAAAAAACTCAAAAAAACCAAAAAACCCAAAAAGAAGACAGATAACCCTAAAAGTACTAAAACCCTCAAAATCCCTGAAAACACTAAAACCCCATAAAATACCAAAAAATCCCACGAAATCCCAAAAAAATTTAAAAAATACTAAAAACCCAAAAAAACATTAAGGGCCCTTTAAAAACCTTAAAACGCATAAAACCCCTGAAAATCTAAAAACACAAAAAAATGATAAAAAACCCTACAACCCATTAAAACCCATAAAAACTAAAAAGCCCACAAACCCACTAAATACCCTTTAAAACCATATAAATTTTAAATCTATAAAAACCATAAAAACCCTAAAATTCTGAAATAACACTAAAAAACAAAAAAAACATAAAAATGTAATGAAACCAAAAATCCCGAAAAACCCTAAAAATATCAAAAAATACTAAAGATCCATAAAAATCCAAAAAATAACTAAAAACTGTAAAAAATTAAAACACTAAAAACCATAAATATCCTTTGAAACTATAAAACCCTAAGAAACCCTAAAAAGACAATAAAAACCCTAATAACCCCTAAATACCAAAAATACCAATAAAACACTAAAATCCCATAAAACCCCTAAAACTCACTAAAAACCCATTAATCCCCCCAAAACGTTAAAAACTCTAAAAACCATTAAAGTCCCTAAAAACACTCAAAAAAGTCCTCACAGCTTAAAAAACCATAATACCCTCAATATTCATAAAAAAACCTAAAACCCCATAAAAAGATAAATCCCTAAAAAATTCTAAAAGAGAGAAAACCCATAAGAAAACCATTAAAGCCTAAATATTGTTAAAACCCTAAGAAGTTGAAAAAACACTAAAACCATAAAAAACTCTGAAACCATTAAAAAATCTTAGAAACCCAAAAAATACAAAAAAACCTAAAAAACCAGAAAAATCGATAAAATCCCTAAAATTATCTAAAAACATAAAACCCATCAATACCCTAAAAACACGTTGTAGACCTTAGAACTATAAAAAGTCTAAAATCCATAAAAACAATGAAAATTCCCAAAAAAAACCCAAAACCCTTAAAAATAATAAAACCCCTAAAAACATTAAAACCCCATACAAGAACCTAAAAACTCCTAAAAACCATAAAAAACTAAAAACACTGAAAACCCTTTAAAAGCCTTAATTTTTTTAAATACACTAAACACCATAAAACCCCTAAAAACTCAAAAAACCCTAAAAACTAAAAAATATTTAAACCCCCAAAACCCTTCAAAATCCATAAAAATCCTAAAAACACATAAAACTACAAACAATAATAAAAATAAATAAAAATGTAGAAGGCCTTTAAACCCAAAAAACCAAAAGAAAACAATATAAAACTTAAAACACATAAATCCACTGAATATTTTAAGAATTCTAAAAACAATAAAAAAGCAAAAAAACATTGAAACCCCTAAAAACCAAAAACCCCAAAACCATAAAAATACTAAAAACCAAAACAACCCCCTAAAAACTCTAAAATCAATTTAAATACCTAGGATAATTAAAAACATAAAAAACCCATAAAACCCTAAAAAAGTCAAAAAAACCAAAAACCCAAAAAAACCATAAAAACCCAAAAAACCCAAAAACAATTAAAAATTTATAGAATGTTTAAAACCCCATTAAAATCCTAAAAAATCCCTATAAAATTTAAAAAGGTAAAAAAACACTAAACCCCTTAAAAAACCTAAGAAAACATTAAATTCTTTAAAATAATTCTAACCCCTAAAACCCTAAAAATGATAATATAAAAAAAACACTAAAAATTATAATAAAAACCCTAAAAATTTGAAAAAAAAATAAAAACCACAAAAAACTTAAAACCCAAAGAACCCAAGAAAAACCCCTAAAACCAACTAAAAACTCTAAAAACCATTTAATCCTTTAAAATGGTAACAACTTTAAAATGCCTTAAAAACCCAAAAAACTCAAAACAACATCCTAAAAACCAAAAAAACAAAAATCCCAAACAACCTTAAAAAACATTAAAAGAATTCAAAATCCCTAAAACCCCTAAAAACCATAAAAATGGTTAAAATCCTTAAAATTCCCTAAAAACATAAAACCCCCTAAAAAATAGAAAAAAACTACGAAAACCTTAAAAACCTAAAAACACTTAAAACACCTAAACAACCAAAAAACTAAAAATACTAAAAAACTCAAAAGCCCCGAAGAAACCTTAAAAACTTTCAGAATCCCTAAAATAATAGAAATACAAAAAAACCCAAAAAATGTAAAAAACATAAAACCTTGAAAACCCTACTAAAACATTAAAACCCTAAAAATGATAAAATAAACCCTTTGAAACCTAAGATGGCCCTATAATCCTATAACCCCATTAAAACCAAAAAACACTAAAAACCATAACCCCCCAAACCATAAAACCCCTTAAACTCATAAAAATGATAATAACCCACCAAAAACTCTAAAAACTTTAAATCCCTAAAAAACTAAAAAAACACTAAAAAATTAAGAACAATAAAAAAATAAAAGAACCCTAAAAATTCCAAAAAACCCATAAAAATCTTAAAACCCCTAAAAACCCTAAAAACCCTAAAAAGCATAAAAATCCTTTGAAATCCATAAAAATACATAAAAACATAAAAACATAAAAACATAAAAACATAAAAACTCTAAAAATCCGGAAAAAATATAAGAAAACCATAAAAACTAGAAACACTTAAAAACCCTATAAAAATATTAAAATGATAAAATCCTAAAAGTCCCAAGAATAACTAAAAACCATAAACCCCCCAAAACCATAAAATTTGAAAACCCATAAAAACCATAGAAACCACTAAAAAATACAAAACCCCTTTTGAAAACCTGAAAATTTAAAAACATTTAGAAACCATAAAATAATTAAAAAATCCAAAATACCCTAAAAACCTGAAAACCCAAAACACCCGTTAAATCAATAAAAACACTCAGAATCCCTAAAAATACTAAAAAACCATAAAAATCCCAAAAAATATATTAAATTCCCTAAAAATACTTATAAAACACTTAAAATTTTGAAACAATTAATAACCTAAAAATCCCTTAAAAAGTAACACCAAACCATTAAAATACCATAAAAACAATGAAAACCCCTAAAAACCATAATCACCGTTAGAATCCTTTCAAACCCTAAAACCCATGAAAACCATACAACCCACTAATAACTCTAAAAATCCATCAAACCCCTAATAACTCTAAAAACCTATAAAAACACCAAAAATCATAAAACCCTCTAATACCCCTTTAAATCCATAAACCCCTAAAAACCCATAATAATCCTAAAAATCCAAAAAAATACCTAATAACATAAATAATCCTAAAACCCCTAAATATCTTAGGAAAACCTTAAAAATATAAAAACTCATAAAACCACTAATAACTAAAAAAATATAAAAACCCTAAAAAAATTTAGATATATAAAAATTATAAAAACCGTTAAAACCCATAAAAATATTAAAACTTCACAAAAAAAAACAAAACCATTTAAACCACTAAAAATGTTAAAAAACTCTAAAAACCTTAAAATCTGAAAAAACTAAAAAAACATAAAACCCAAAAAATCATAAATACAAAAAAACAATAAAAAACCTATAAAATCTCTCAAAATCCATAAAACTCTTAAAAATCAATAAAATCACTATTAACTTAAAAAACATAACAACACTAAAACCCCTAAGAAAACCTTATGAACCTAAAAACACTTAAATCACCTAAAAACCTAAAAACCCAAAAACCCTAAAAATGCATACAAATCATAAATACCATAAAATGACTAAAAACCCCCAAAACCCATAAAAACCATAAAAAATCTAGAAAACTGAGAAAAACCAAATGACCCAAAACATACCACAAAACAAAAAAAAATATTAAAAAAAATAACTTCCATCAAAGTCTCTAAATACCAAAAGAACAATACAAATACCAAAAAACCCCTAAAATCCATAAAAATGTAAAAACCCCTAAAAATACAGAAAAACCATAAGAAAAATTTAGAAACCTAAAAACACTTAAAAACTTGAAAAATCCTAAAAATAATAAAACCCTAGAAAGCGAGTAAAAAACCATAAAAACTTCTAAAACCCTTAAAAACCTAAAACCCCTAAAACCATAATGAACCACTAATAGTATAAAAACCCTATAAACCACAAAAAACATTAAAAACCCTAAAAACATGAAAAATCCTTAAAAAATAATGAAAACCTTAAAAACCCCCATAAAAAAACAAAAATTTTAAAGACCCGAAAAATCCTAAAAATCCATAAAAACCCAAAAAAATAATAAAAATATTAAAAAATCCTTAAAAATCACTAAAAATGTCAAAAGCTCAAATAACCCTAGAAACCCTAAGAAACACTAAAAAAATAAAAAATCCCTTTAAACCGTAAATTATTATATAATCCCTAAAACCCCAAAAACCCTAAAAAACTCTAAAACCCCTCAAAATTACTAAAAATCATAAAAACTAGGGAATTCATTAAATATCCTTATAAATCCATAAAAATTTAAAACCCCTTAAAAACCCTAAACACCTATAATAAAAAATTAAAAACCTAAAAGAGATTAAAACCCTAAAAACATAAAAACAATAACATGCCTAAAATAACAAAAAGACACTAAAACCCCCAAATACTCCTAAAAATTTTAAAACCCCCTCAATCCAAAAAAAACCCTGAAACCCATAAAAACCATTAAAAACTATCAAACCATTTTAAAAACTCTAAAAATATTTAAAAACTCTAAAAAACCTTGAAACCGTAGAAAATTGAAAAATAACCTAAAACCCAAAATATCCTGAAATCCAAAAAAACAATAAAAACCCATTAAAGCCTCAAAAACCCAAAACACCCATAAAAATCAAAAAAATCCCAAAAATTATCTTAAAATGTAAAACATCCTAAAACCCTATAAAACACCTTAAAACCTTAAAAACCTAAAATAATTAAAACCTCTAAAAATGTAAAAAAATCTAAAAACCCAAAAGGACCATAAAAACCCTAAAAACCCCTAAAAACCAATCAAATCCCTAAAAACCTGTAAAAAATCTAAAAACCCTTTAAACCCTTAGATTTTCTAAAAAACACCAAAAACTTTAAAAATAAAAAAATCAAAAAAAAACCTAAAACCAAATAAACCATAAAAAACATAAAACCCCTAAAAATCCCTAAGAACCCTAAAAACCACAAAATACTAAAATATCACTAAAATTCTCTAAAAACGTAAAATACCCAAAAATGCTAAAATCCCTAGAGAATATATTATAAATATAAAAATACATTAAACAACTAAAAACCTAAAAAACGCTAAAACCCATAAAAACCCCTAAACCCCCTAAAAATCCTAAAAAATTGAAAAAACATAAAAATCCAAAAAATCCCAAAAATCCCATAAAATTTTAAAAACCCCTAAAAACCCTAGAAACCCATAATGAAACATTAAAATACTAAAAACATTTAAAACCCTAAAGACCTAAAAAATATTAAAATGCTAAAAACTCAAAAAATAAATGAAAACCTCAAAAACCTGTAAAAATAAAAAAACCCTTACAAACAAAAAAACCTAAAATCACAAAATACCATAAAACCACAAAAAAACTGTAAAAACCCTTTAAACCCCATGAAAGGATAAAAAATTATAAAAATCCGTGAAACCCCTAAAAACTCAAAATAACCCCTAAAACCCAAAAAACCATAAAAACAAAAAAAAAACAAAAAACCATAAAAACCCTTAGAATTCCAAAAAACCCCTAAAACCCATTAAAATACAAAAAACCCGTAAAAATTCCTAAAAATGTTAAAACCCTAAAACCCAACAAATATCCTGGAAAACCATAGAAACCTAAAAACACATAGAACACCTAAAAACATAAAAACCATATAAAAACCCTAAAAACAATCAAAATAACTAATACGCATAAGAATACATAAACTTCATAAAAAACTAAAAATAACTATAAATGTAATAAACCTTAAAAAATTATAAAAACCCTATGAAAATGTTAAAAACATAAAATCAACTAAATCCCCTAAAAACATAAACAAAATCTAAAACCCAAAAAAATTCTACAAAGTCCATAAAACCCCTAAAAACCCATAAAATATATATGACCCAAAAAAATGTTAAAACCCATAAAACCCACTAATAATTATAAAAACCCTCTAAACCAATAAATTGTTAAAAAATCTATAAACCTTAAATCCCTAAAAACAAAAAAAACCATAAAACCCAAAAAACCAAAAAAAACCCAAAAAACTCTAAAATTCTCTAAAAATCCTAAACATTTTAATATCCTAAAAGGTAAAAAATACCTAAGAATATAATACCCTAAAAACCCGGAAAAATTCGAAGAAAACATTAAAACCCTAAAAACACATAAAACCCCTAAAAACATAAAAATACTAAAAACACTAAAAACCATAACAAAACTAAAAAAATTAAACCCATAAAGGCCATAAAATCCCTTAAAAACCTATAAAAACCCTAAAAACAGATAAAATAAATATAAACCCTTTAGTTCGCTAAAAATGTTAAAAGGCTCTAAAAAACCCAAAAACAAAAAAAAACTCAAAAAAACACTAAAAACCCAAAAAAACAATAAATCTGTAACACCCCTAAAAATATAGAATCCATAAAAACCCTTATAAACAAAATATTCATAAAAATTAGTTAAAACCCATGAAATCATAAAAAATCCTAAAAATCCCTATGAAAACTTTAAAAACAAAAAAACACTCAAAACCCCTAAAACCCTTAAAACCCACTAAAACCCATAAAAAACCATAAACCCCAATAAAAACCCTAAAACCCAATAAAATATCTAAAAACCATTAAAAACTATAAAATTCCATTAAAGCCTTAAAATGTTTTAAAACTCTAAAAAACATTAAAACCCCTAAAAATTGAAAAAAAAACTAAGGCAAAAAATTATAAAAAAACATTAAAAACCTGAAAAATTTTAAAATGATAAAACAATCACTTAAATCCCTAAAAACTAAAAAAACCTAATAACCCAAAAAAACCCTACAAAAACCATAGGAACCAAAAAACACATAAAACCCCTAAAAAACTAAAACAAAAAAAACACCTAAAACCATAAATGCAATAAAAATCCCTACAAAAATTAAAAAACCCCTAAAACATGAAAAGGCCTAAAACCCAGTAAAAAATATAAAACAACATTAATCCCATAAAAATGATAAAAACTATAATAAAATTTAAAATCCTAAAAAACCCAAAAAACTCAAAAAAACCATAAAAACCCTAAAAAACCCTTAAATTAATAAAAAACCATTAAACTCCCTAAAAATGTAAAAACCCATAAAAACCTTGAAAACAATAAAAAAATAGTAAATAATTAAAACCATTTAAAACCATTAGGAAACTGCAAAAAATCTAAAAAAAACTAAAAAACCCCAAAAAACCCAAAAAAACCCTCAAAATCCATTAAACCCCTAAAAACCATAAAATTACTTAAAAAGGCCTAATAATACTTAAAAACATAAAAACCCCTAAATTCACTAAAACCCAAAAAACACTTAAAACTACTGAAACCCTAAAAAAAGATAAAAACCCTAAAGAACCTTAAATAGACTATAAAACCCGAAAACACAAAAAACCTAAAAACCAACTAAAAACTCAAAAAAAACTGATTAAAACCCTAAAATATTTTAAAAAATCCCTATATTACCCAAGAAAACAAAAAAAATTAAAAAATGTATTTAAGCTAAAAAGCCTCAAAATCCCAAATATCCCAAAAAGAATATAAAATCCTAAAAATCCCTAAAAACCCAAGAAACATTAAAACACTGAAAAAACGTTGAAAACCCTAAGAAAACCAAAAAAATATAAAAATAATTAAAACCCTTAAAAAACCTAATTACTCTAAAAACTCGAAAAACTCCTAAAAACCCTAAAAACCCTAAATACCCTTAAAACCTAAAAATCCCTAAAAACATTAAAAACCCATAAAAATCATTAAAATGCCTTAGAATCCCTATAAACATAGAAAACAATGAGAATACCTCAAAAAACCTAAAAACACTTAGAACCCCTAAAAACATAGAAAATGATAAAACACCTAAAAGCCCATAAAATAGAATAAAAACCCTAAAACTCCTAAAAGCCCTAAACTCCTAAAAACTATTAAAACCCCTAAAAACTGAAACAATGCATAACAACCCTAAAAAATAATAGAAAATCTAAAAAAATATTAAACCCAAAAAATCATTTAAAGACATAGAAAACCTAAAAATCTCTAAAAATTCAAAAGAAACCCTAAAAACTCCAAAAAATATTTATGACCATCAAAAATCTAAAACCCTTAAAACCCTAAAAACCATAACAATCCTATTAAGTCCCTAAAATCCCTAAAAACATAAAAAACACTAAAAATCTAAAAAGAACCCAAGAAAATATTAAAGACCCAAAAACACTTAAAATCCATAAAAAGCCCAAAAAATATGAAAACCCAAAAAACCCTTAAATACCATAAAACCCCTAAAAAATTTAAACTCTAAAAATTCATTAAAAACTCCATAAATAATTTATTCCCCTAAAAATGTTATGAAACAATTAAAAACCATAAAATCTCTAAAATACTAAAAAACACCTAAAACCCCCCAAAACCATAAAAAATTTAACAACCCAAATAATCCCAAAAAACCCAGAAAATACCTAAAAACCTAAAAACTATAAAAATACCTAAAAAAGAAAAATAATTAAACAAAATCAGAAAATTCTGAAAACTCAAAATAAAACCTTAAAAATTTTAAAACACGTAAAACCCCTAAAAACCAAAAAAATCATATAAACCATAAAAATACAGTAAACCATAAAAATCCCAAAAAGACCATAAAAACCCTAAAAACAAATAAAAACTCAAAATTCCATTTAAACCCCAAAAAATATTAATAAACTCTAAAACAATTAAAACCCTTAAAACAAAAAAAACCCTAAAAACTCTAAAACCATAATAACCATCAATAGCCCAAAAACCCTAAAAACTATAAATATCCTAAAACATCCCTAAGAATATCTAAAAACCTAAGAAACCATATATCTATTTAAAACTATAAGAAAACCATGAAAACTTAAAACACTTAAAACTCATAAAAACCTAAAAATTCTAAAAAACATAAATCCCCTAAAAACCATAACTAACCATAAAACCCTAAAAAACTAATAACTATAAAAAGCCTTTAAAATCCAATAAAAAGTTATAACTCTTAAACCCTTTAAAATCATTAAAAAATCTTAAAAAATACCAAAATATTTGAAACCCCAAAAAATGTAAATTCCACCAAATCCATAAAAATCATAAAAAATAGTAAAAATCCATTGAATTCGTAAAACCCCCTAAAAATTTATAAATACCTAAAAATATGAAAACCCCTACGAAAATATTTTAAACCAAAAAAACTTAAAACCCATAAAACCTAAAAAAAGATAAAAACTAGAAAACACTATAAAATTAATCTAAAACCCTAAACCCCTAAAAACATTTAAAATCCCTAAAAACCCAAAAAACCACTAAACCCCACTAAAAATATAATAAACTATTTAAACTCCTAATTTTTTCAAAACATAAAAAACCATGAGACCCTTGAATAACTCAAAAAACCCTTACACCCATAAAACCATTAAAACCCTAAAAAACAAAAAACCCTCAAAATCCAAAAAAAACCATAAAAATCCTAAAATTCGTTATCAACCCTAAAAATGTGAAAACCCTAAAACCCCTAGAAATACCAAATAAGACCTTAAAACATTAAAATACTTAAAACCACTGAAAACCTAAAAATGATAAAAACCCCAAAAGTAAAAACAAAACAAAAAAACCCCTAAAATCCTAAACATCCCAAAAAAATAAAAAACCTAAAAATCAGTAAAATTCCATAAAAACTAAAAACACAAAAACCACTGAAAAACCTAAAACCCATAAAACCTAGAAACACTTAAAATCCATAAAATCATAAAAATTGTTAAAAGATAAAAATTATAAGAAACCAAAAAAACCATATAAACCCCTAAAAACCATAAAAACCCCTAAAAACCACTAAAAATTTTACTACCCTTTATACCCCTAAAATTTTAAATAACTCTAAAAAATTTAAGAACCAAAAAAACCCTATATACCTAAAAAACAATAAAAACCAATGAACCCAAAAAAACCCTAAAACTATTCCAAATTCCTAAAACTTTTACAAATCCTAAAAAATAATTAAAAATTAATAAAA
This sequence comes from Viscum album, assembly GCA_963277665.1. Lineage (NCBI taxonomy): Eukaryota > Viridiplantae > Streptophyta > Magnoliopsida > Santalales > Viscaceae > Viscum > Viscum album. The sequence goes on from OY728121.1 coordinate 368,022,832, forward strand.
ACATAAAAACCCAAAAAACAATGAAGAAAATCTAATAAAACCTTAAAACCCTAAAAGAACACAAACCCCTAAAAACCTAAAAAACACAAAGACCCCTAAAACCCACCCCAAAACCCCTAAGAACCATAAAGACCATAAAAACCTTAATAAAACCAATACCATAAAAACAGTAAAACCCATTAAACACATAAAAACGTTAAAATTTATAAAAAACAATAAATATCCTAAAAACTCAAAAAAAAAACCCTTAACAACAAAAAAACCAAAAAAACATAAAACCATAAAGGCACTAAACATCTGGAAAAACCCAAAAAAACATAATTAAATCCTTAAAATCCTTAAAAATGTAAAAAACCATAAAAACCCTTATGAAAACTTCAAATCCATAAAAACACTTAAAACCCCTAAAACATAAAAATACTAAAAACATTAAAACCCCTAAAATCCCTAAAATACATAAAACAAATAAAACCCAAAATAACCTGAAAACCCCTAAAAACATATAAATACCTTATAAAGTCCTTAATAACTCTAAAACTCCTTTAAACCATTAAAATTATATAAAATTGTAAAACCCCAAAAAACACAAAAAAAATATTACCTACAACCCAAAAAACCCAACAAACCCAAAAACATCTGGAAAAATCCTCAAAAATTTCAAAACAACTAAAAAACCAAGAAACCTATAAAAACCCAAATAAACCCATAAAAACCTCAAAACTCTTAAAACCCATAAAAAATAAAATTTCTAAAAACCCTAAATTTCTCTAAAAATCCTAAAAACATAAAACACCTTAAAACCATGACCCACCACCCAAACCCAAAAAACCGCTAAAAATAAAAAACTATTTCAACACCAAAAAATATAAAAAACACTAAAAACATTTAAAACATTAAAAACTCAACCCCCCCCCCCCTAAAATCCCCAAAAAACCTTAAAAACTATAAAAATTGGTAAAACCCTTAAAATTGATAAAATACCTAAAAACCATAAAAGTGCTAAAAAAATCCATGAAAATCCATTAAAATGAAAAAGGTAATGAAAACATAGAAAAACACAAAGGAAAACATAAAAACCCAAAAACACATAAAAATGCTAATGAACCTTAAAACCCTAAAACCCCTAAAAACCATGAAAAAACCCCCATAAAACCTCTAGAACCTCAAAAATCCATAAAAATGATAAAAAATCACAAAAAACCTTAATAATCCCTTAAATCACAGAGATGTTAAAAAACACAAAAAAAAACCATATAATACTTAAAAAATAAAAAAACCCTAAAATCCTTAAAAGCCAATAAAATAGTAAAGGACCTAAAACCCTTGAATTTCAAAAACAACCCTAAAAATCCAAAAAAAAATCCCCTAAAAATCCTTAAAACCATAAAACCCTGAGAAACCAAAAGAAAACCGTAAAAACATAAAAATCATAAGGTACCTAAAACCCTAAAAATGATTAAAACCCTAAAACCCATAAAAACCTAAAAAAACCATAAAACCCCTATAAACCTTAAAAAACATAAAACCCCATAAAAACTCTAAAAACCCACAAAAATATATAAAAACTGTTAAAACCCCTAGAAATGTTAAAAAACTACCAAAAACATAAAAACCATAATAAACTGAAACAAAAACCGCAAAAAAACCCAAATAACCATAATCAACAAAAAATCTTCAAAATCCCAAACAACCCTAAAAATCTAATAAATACCCAAAATCCTTGAAAATCCATAAAAAAAAAACAAAAAAATGATAAACCCCCTAATAACTATAGAACCACTAAAAGACATTAAAAACATGAAAATCCATTAAAACCCAAAAAACCAAAAAATTCCTAAAAATTCATAAAAATCCCTTAAAATAAAAACCATAACAACCCTTAAAACCCCTTAAACCCCTAAGAAAAACCAAAATCCCTATAAAGATAAAAACCCTAAAACACACTAAAAACTCTAAAACCAAATAAAAAACTATAAAAACACATAGAAAGATTAAAAACCCCCAAAACCATAAAAAATTATAAACTCCCAAACCTATTGAAACCCTAAAAATTCTCAAAACTCTGAAAAACCAGAAAAAACTAGATACTCTAAAAAACCCAAAAATCACAAAACACAATAATAACCATAAAAACTATAACAACCAAAACCCCTCAAAATCCATAAAACCCTAAATACCATAACAATCCTAAGAATACCTTAAAATACCTATAAACATAAAAACCCTAAAAACACTAAAACACCTTAAAAACATAAAAACACCTAAAGCACAAAAAATCCTAAGAATCTCTAAACACCCTTAAAAATTCTAATCAACCTAAAAACCATAAAAACCATTAAATCTATAAATTCCCCAAAAAATCCATAAGAACCATAGAAACCAATAAAAACTATAAAAACCGAATAAACACATAATAACATTAGAAAACCATATAAACCATTAAAACCTAAAAACTCAAAAGAACCCCAAAAAATGGCAGAAACTCTAAAAACCCTAAAACCCCTCCAAATCCCTAAAATCCATAAAAAACATAAATATCCTAAAAATCCGTAAAAATACCTAAAAATAAAACCCCCATAAACCACTAAAACAAATAAAATTCTAAAAATCCTTATAATCCCAAAAAAACTAAAAATAATCAAATCCATAAAACCCCATAACCCATAAAAATCATAGAAAATCACTAAAAGTACCTAAAAACGTAAAAAATAATAAAAAACATGAAGAATCCTAATAAAACCATAAAAACTTAAAAACATAGATCTATAAAAAACCTAAAAACACTTAAGATCCTAAAACCCCCAAAAACCATAAAACACCTTGAAACCTTAAAACCCTAAAACCCTAAAAAGACCTTTAAAAACCAACTAAATATTCTGAAAATTATATTAATTAATTGATCCAATATAAATGATAAAAACTATAAAAACCCCAAAAATAATAAAAATCTAAGAAAACTGTTAAAATAAAAGAAAAATATAAAAACCATAAAATCCCAAAAAACCCTCAAATTCCTTAAAACCCTAAAAAATTCATAAAAATCCAAATAATTTCCTAGAAATATATAGAAATTTAAAAAACCTTAAAACCCTGGAAACCCCTAAAAAGACCTTAAAACACATTAAACCACAAAAAACATAAAGAACATGAAAAACCTAAACCTCCAAACAAATATAAAAAATCCTAAAAACCATTAAAATCCCTAAAAACCCTAAAAACGATAAAAATAAAAAAAACATCTAAAAATACCTAAAAAATAAAAAACCCTAAATCCATTAAACTCAAAGAAATCCTTAAAACTTAGAAACACATAAAACCCCTAAAAATCTAAAAAACTCTAAAAATCTAAAAAAACATAAAACCATAAAACCCCTGAAAACTATAAATAACCCTAAAAACATTTAAAAACCTAAAAAACCCACAAATAACTCTAAAAACCATCCATTCCAATAAATACAATAAAACCTCAATGAGTCCCTAAAATCATTAAAATTATTAAAGAACCATAAAAACCCATAATATTATAAAACCCCTAAAAACCATAAAAAACATAAAACTCTCAAAATCACTAAAATAAAAAAAACAATAAAAATCCAAAAAACCCAAGAATGTTTTAAAAATGTAATAATACTAAAAAATATGAAAAACACTACAGAAGCCTTAAAAAATAAAAAACACTTAAAACCCTTAAAAACAACAAATTAACAAAACCCCCAAACCCTAAAGACCTTAAAAACCCTCATAATCATTAGAAACCCTAATAAACTATAAAATTCCTACAAATCCCTACAAAACCCTAGAAATGATAAAACCATTAAAACCCCTAAAATACTAAAAACCCCAATTAACTAAAAAATACTACAACCCTAAAACCCCTAAAACTCCCAAAAATGAATAAAAACCATAAACCATAAAAATCATCAAAAACCCTAAAACCCATAAAACACCTAAAAACCACTAAAAACTAAAAAAAAATTAAACCCCTAAAAATGTTAAAAACACTAAAAATATTTAATACCCTAAAAAACCCCAAAGAACCCAAAAACCCATCAAAATCACTAAAACCCTAAAAACACATAAAAATCCTAAAAATCACAAATATTGTCTAGGAATTGAGAAAACATAAAAAACATGAAAACCCCTAGGGAATCCATAAAAACCTAAAAACACATAAAACACCTAAAAACCTACAAATGTTAAAACACCTAAAACCCATAAAAAGACAATTAAAACACTAAAACCCACTAAAACCCATAAAATCCATATAACCATAAAAAACCCTAAAATTCCATAAACCCTAAAACCACCAAATAATACAAAAACCAATTCAAACCACTAAAAATGATAAAAAATCAAAAAAACATAAAAAACATAAAACAATAAAACAATAATAAAGCCCCAAATAACACATAATAACCCTAAAAACCCAAAACACCCTTAAAAACCTCAAAATAATGAATCACACTAAAAACCATAAAAATCCTAAAAATACCTAAAAATCCCTAAAAACATAAAAAACACTAAGAAACATAAAAAACATAAGAAAAACATAAAAACCAAAAAACACTTAAAATCACTAAATGAACTAAAGATTCTCGAAACCTTTAAAACGATAAAAATACAAGAAAACCATAAACCCTGATAAAAACCACTAAAAACCATAAAAACACTAAAAACCCATAAAACCCCTAAAACCCACTACAAACCTGGAATACCCTTCCAACCCATAAAAACGTTAATAACTATAAAACCCTTAAATTCATTTGAAAAATAAAATAATTCCTAAAACCCAAAAACCCCATAAAGACCCTAAAACCCTTTAGAAAAAACAGATGTCGCCGCTGTCTCCTGGTCTCTCCCGCTCGATGCGGCGATATTCAAGGTTCCCTCTCGGAATCATTCTCTTCGGTTTCGTGTATCGCTTCCAGACCGCGATTTGTGATGCGGATAGAGCTCATAGGTCATCTTCCCTGGTGCGATGGTGGAAGATGATGCAGATGCTTGTTGGCGGAGGGATCTGGCAGGTCATGGCTGGGAAAGGCGATGACGTTTTGGTCTGGTTTGGAGAAGATCTGTTAGATCTGGACCTTCCTTTTCCTCAGATGCTGTCTTTGTTGCTCCTTGGTGGTGGCATTGATGGTTTCCTGGTGGTTTGGGTAATGTTTGTGAGGTTGACATCGAATTCAACCTTTTCTCCAGATCTGGATTTACGACGTATTTTCTTTTTCTTGCTGCTTCGCTACTTGGGTTCGTCCCTGATGGCGCCCCGATTCTGGAGGATTTCTGTGTGTTCGGTCTTCGGCGTGTTTGGAGGCTCTGTGGGCTACTGGGACGTTGCATACAGCTACTTGGTGGCTGGTTTTTATGAGCTTCAGGCATCGATCAGAGTTGCGCATGTTGACCGGAGGCTTCCATGGATGGATCAGTGGCGTAGGGGGCTCCAGCAGCGGAGAGGGTTGCTTCGGCGACAGAAGATGCTGCCTCAGGATCCGGTTTCCTCTATGACGATAACTCAAATCTGGGGTACCTTGTTTGACATTGCTGCTGACGAAGGTACGATCCAACGTTTCTATGTTCACTTTGATCTGCTGGTCTGCGTGTGGTTTACTGGTGGCTGGCCTGGCTTTGAATTGATGTTTCTACTGAGTGGGTTTTGGATTCTGTATTGGTTTCGATGTGGATGTTGTATATCGGTTCTGTTGGGTGGTGCTGGTTCTTGTTCTGTTGCTGCTGATGGTTCTATATTGCTGGAGAGGGACCTTCTTGGTGAGAAGGTGCTGGGTGCTGGACCTTGTATGACTGGATGTGGGCCTTTGGTTGGTTATGAGTTGCTGGTTGGTGGTGAATGATGGATGATGTGTGGTTTTTTGGTTTTCAGTACTCTTGTGGATGAGTATGTTGTTGTGCTGCTAGTTGATGGTTGCTGTTTGAAGGAAAGTGTTGATTGTTGTGTTCAGTTGCGTTTGTGTTGTGGTGTAAGGCTGCTGGGTGTGTTTGGCTATGATGCTGGTTTTGGTGATGTTGGTTGTTGGGGCTGGTTGGTTTGGATATATTGCTGCTACTGTGTTGCTATGAAGATTGGATGTGTTGCTGCTGGATGCTGGTGTTGGATGCTGGTCGTTCTGAGTTTGGATGCTGGTTGTTGGGAAGCTGTGAGATGCTGGAGGCTGGTTGATGCTGGATAGTGGTGGTTGCTACTTGGTTGTGTGTGCTTTTTTCCTTTTGCTTTCTTTTTTGATTTTCTTTTTTGCGTGTGTTGTAAGGGGTTTTCGGGCATGTGTTGATTGACCCCTCCCCTCCCTTGTCTGCTATGTCTCTTTTTCCTTGTTAATAAATTTGGGGGGGCCAGGAATAGCCCGACCCTCGCATATTCCTTTCCTAAAACCCTTAAAAACCATAAAATCCCTTAAAATGCCTAAAAACCCTATAGAACATAAAAATCATAAAAACTGTAAAAATACCTAAAAAATAAAATACCCTAAAAACCTTAAAATCCTATAAAACCCTAAAAACACTATAATCAAAAAAAATTAAAAAATGAAAAAAAAAACAACTAAAACCCCTAAACATACTCGAAAAACCCTAAACCACTAAATAAATTTAAAAATGGTAAAACGTTAAAAACCCTTAAATCCATAAAACCACTAAAAATATAAAAAACATTTAAACCCCTAAAAATGTTAAAAATCTATAATTAACATTAAAACCTAAAAAGGTATAAAAAGCACAAAAATCACAAAAAAAATAAAACCAATAATCCCAAAAACCCTAAAAATCCCTAATTAATTAAAAAACATAAAAATCATAAAAAACTCTAAAAATAATTCAAAATTTAGAAAAAAAATCTTAGAAAAATTATAAGAAACCCGTAAAACCAGAATGAATTTAAAACCCAAAAATTCTGAAAAAGTCTAAAAACCCTAAAGACCCAGAAACCCATAAAAAACCATAAAAAACAACTCAAAATCCCTAATGGAAATAAAAAATATAATAAACCTAAAAAATATCTATAAATCCCAAAAAATTTAAAACCCTAAAACCCCTATAAAACCTAATAAACATTAATAACCTAATAACACTTAAAAACCGAAAATAAACGTTAAAATATTAAAAGGCATAAACCCTAAATTTACCCTAAAACCTGTAAAACCATAAACCCCTAAAACCATAAAAAAAACCTAAAAACCCATAAAATTTTTAAAAACAAACTAAAACTCTAAAAACCCTTTAAGACACTAAAAACAATAGAAAACTAAAAAAAACCATAAATTTCCAAAAAAATCTAAAAAACCCTAAAAAAACCATTAAAACCATAGAAACCCTAAACCTTATAAAATCCATAAAAACCATAAACATTATTAAAAAAATACTGAAAATCCAAAAAAATGTAAAAAAACTACAAACTATAAAAAACATAAAAAAAAACATAAAACCCAAAAAAATCCTAAAAACACTAAAAATCATTCCAAACCTTAAAAATCCCCAAATCCTTAAAATTTTAAGAAATATGAAAACCATAAAAACCCAAAGAAAACCCTAAAAACCTAAAAACACTTAAAACCACTAAAATCCATAAAAACTGTAAAAAACCTAACCCCCTCCCCCTGAAAACGATCCCTAAAACCCTAAAACCCCCAAAAAAACAAAGAAAAGCCACAAAACCCTAAAAACCCAAAAAACCACTAACATCCCATGAAAACCCCAAAACCACTAAAACATATAAACCCCTTTAAATTCTAAAAATGTTAAAAACTATAAAAACCCTTTAAATTCCTAAAAACTATAAAAAAAATAAAAAACACAAAAAATACATAAAACCCCTAAAAAACCATAAACCCCACAAAATCCCTAAAAACACTAAAAACCAAAAAAAATCATAAAATTCCCTAGAAATCCCTAAAAACATAAAAAATCAAAAAACCTATAAATTTATTAACAAAACATTAAAACCAAAATTTTTTAAAATCCCAAAAAAACCTAAAAATAGCTAAAACCCAAAAAACAATAAAACCCCAAAAATATTATAAAAACACTCAAAATCCATAAAATCCTTAAAACACCATAAAAATAATAAAAAATCCCAAAAAATCACAAAAAAATTCAAAATCCATAAATATATTAAAAATGATAAGAAAATAAAAAAAACATAAAAATAATTAAAACCCCTAAAAATCCTTAAAACCCCCAAAACCTTAGATACCCCAAAAAACCCAAAAAACAAAAAACCAAAAAAACCATAATTCCATAAAAACCAATAAAAATACTAAAACCCACTAAAAATTCTTATAACCCTCTAAACCCCTAAAATATTAAAAAAATCTTTAAAAAATTAAAACACCCAAAAAACCTAAAAACCATAATAATGCTAAAAATCAATAAAAACATTAAAACCACATAAAAACCTAAAAAATCCATAAAAATATATAGAAACATAAACACTTGAAAACACTAAAAAAAATAAAACCATAAACACTTAAAAACCCTTAAAACCCCAAAAAACCCCAAAAAACCATAAAAATGATAAAACCCCTGTATGGTCCCAAAAAATCCGCAAAGGAGATTCTACCCAAATCCCCCAAAATAATTGGGGAAAATATTGTAGAAAAATAAAAGAAGGGAAACAAGACGGACCAGTCTGCAGACTGGTCCCATGAAAACGTGACGTGGCCAGGCCCCGCGAATCACCCCCTCCGCGAACCATCGTCATTCGCGAAATGGAGGTGAAGATCCTCCCCAGTCATGAGGCAGGATGGGCACCAATCCGATTCAATTTCATGAACAACCCCAACCGCGGACTGCGTCAACCGGTTCAGGTCTCATCCATTGTCGTTCATGGAATGGAGGTTGAACCCTCCGCGGCCGCGAAGCACCCCCTGAGTTCGGTTCGCGGGGGGGGGGGGGGGGGGGGGGGGGAAGCGCTCGATACCCACTGCAAATTATGGATTTACCAAGTCATCTATAAACCGAGTATTTTTTCATGGGCCTCCTCCAAAGGATTCATGTGACCATAGATACATCTCTTTCCCCACTCTATAAAAGGAGACTAAGGGGAAAAGGAGGGGTGATTCTGAAGGTTGGGATTCGGATTCGGAAAATTCGAAGGTGGAAGAAGAGAAGAGCGATCAGAATTGGGTGGAAGGATTTTGAAGGAAGGCTTAGGATTTCGCAAACAGCGAAGTTCCAGTTTGCGAACCAGAGCATCTATAAACCTGGGAACAAAATAATAATGAACTGAAAATGCATAATAATTTGGTGAACCGCGAACTTAAAATAACATAAAAAGAGAAGACCACGAACCATATCCCCTCCGCGGATGCACTCCCCGTGAACCAGGGTGTTTATGCCTATTTTACAATCTTTCGCACCGCGTATCACCCTCCTACGCGGGCGATGTCTCGACCGATGAACCCCCGATCAACGCTGCCCTTGGCCGCAGCTGCTCATGTGGACCCCTCCACGTACCCCCTGGTACGCGGGCTGAACCCGAAGCTGCGAACCACCCTGGTTCGCAGGATGCTCGCCAGACCGAGAACCACCCTAGTTCGCGGGATGCCCCTCAGTCCGCAGACCACCATGGTTCGTGGGATGCTCCACAGTCCGCGGACCACCCTGGTTCGCGGACGGCTTCTCCAGCCTCATAGCACCTTCCTACGTGAAGGGTGCCACCACTCCTTCATACGTGTGGCCCATCAGATCCTTCAGAGTTCCCATTCCCTGAGCCAGATAAAATCATTCCAATCCGGTCCGATCCTCCACAACCTCCTCATTGGCCTACTCATTGGCCCCGAGCTGAGGCCTCCACCAGAGCCACCAGATCCGTGTGGTGTAACCCTAAGGCACATCAACACACCGTTTTGAGTTCACATACCCATGATAAATAGAGGCGAAGGGGTTTCCCCGACCCTTGAGAAGAATCCTGAAGCATTACTGGGTTCACATTCCCACAGTAATGTGGATTCTAAGATCGGGAATCCCCTTTCGGCCTCTCCACTTATTAAGGGCTTCTTGGGGATAGTAAAATACCCATCAGAAGGAAGACCTCATGCATTGCCAGAGAGGAGATGGGCATAGGAGCACCCCTTCCCCTCTCCCGCTGCGCTTTATCACCATGGTCCTCCTTAGAGTGTAAGCCCCAATCCATCATTATGGGCCGCCCTCATGCGTAAGCCCCAATCCTCTTCTCATAGACGCACCTCTCACGATGTGATCCTCTGGTCCCTGCTGCCTCTTGTTTCTCACACCGAGCATGACTCACATGGGCTTAGAGTAAGCATCGACCATGACATCCTCTTATGAGCCTCCTCAGAGTGTATGCCATAATCCATCACCTTGGGCCTCCTCAGAGTGTAGGCCCCAATCCATCATTCCGGGCCACCTCAGAGCATAAGTCCCAAGCCAATGCAAACTACGAGGACTTTGATCCATGCCTCCCAAGTAGGGTATGTAGGAAGCCTCCAAGAGGTTCAAGCCCGATCACCATCGGACCCCCAGGTCCACATTCACATTTGTTCTCTGACGCACCTATACGAACTACATGGACTTTGATCCCTGCCTCTTAGGCAGGGTACATAGTAAACCTCCAAGAGGTTCAAGCCCACCACCCGGTTGTCCATAAAATCTTCACATCGGTTCATCGCGCTACTCCTAGTGCCGCCACAAGCGAGTTCCGACTCTTCGGGATCATTAATCCAATGAGGGATGGTAAACCTCGGGCATAAATGATTCTAAACCCCTTCATCTAGTTGACCATTGCCCACCAGGGTTAAATCCGTGGATACTATGTTTGGGTATAAACCAAAGATTCGCGAACATATGAATACGTCTTAAATCTATAAGAGAGTCTCGGAATAGGAAATAATTCCCCCCAAAAGGGTGCGATGAGCCCGAATTCCCATCCTCTCGACCAATGTGAGTTCTTAAGCGTCGTTGGTCATACCATTCGGCGAACGCCTGCCATTGGAATGTAGGTCCACGCGTCATTGGATACGGAACCGTTGGGTGTTTCGAGACCGAAACCACAAAACAAAAATGGTTAACCCGACGTGAATATTTAACCAAGCATGACATATTTAACTTAATCCCACCCTATGCCCCCTTTTACACACAAGGAGGGCCAAGCAAGGTCATTAATTACGCATGGGATCATGAGATGCTACTTTGTCGGGTTTGATGCTTGTACTTGCTAAAATGTTTTGCAGGTACTACCTTCAGAACTCCCTTCAATCCAATGGCATCGCAAAGGAACTCACAAGTGCGCGCTTCCAACAACGTAAGGACCGGACATCCTCACCTAAAAAGGACCCCGTCACCCACCCAATGTTTTCAACACTGGGTATCAGATGCGTTGATTCGATAGTACCACCTGAACGGTACTCTCCCAACGGTGGAGGCTCCCATGCACACCCTCCAATCTGCCAGAACTCACCGGTTGCCTGCCCAGCAGCGGCCGCAAAGGAAAATCCAGATTTCCCTTGTTTCTATCTTCAACCGTTTCATGAGTCTATCCCCGGAACGGGACAATGCGTACCTCCCTTATCTTAGGGAGGCAGATGAGGTCAACGTTGAGGACTTCATCCTCACCGAATGGGGGTGCCGCTCCAAGGCCCCCGCCGGCAGACGTCATTATGGTCACTCCTCGATTCAACATCCTCACGCCAAGGAGGATGTCTCCCCAAGGATTCAGGCCCATGCTCCCCAAGCTCCAACCTCTCGGACCACCCGACGAGGGCGGCATACGTACAATCGGGGACCGGTCAACACCCTGGTCCCTGAGGAGGAGCTCTGCTGCCCAGCCACGGAGACGTACCACGAACAGGCACCTACACCTGTTCTCTCCTCCCGAGCCCGCCATCCAGACATGGCGGCATCGTATGAGCCGGGGCGCACCCCCGCTGAGCTCCATCAAGACCGTCGCTCACACAAGATGACACTTACCCGGAAGGAACCTCTCCCGGACCAGGGTAATGAATCCCACCAACCTGATGTGGTGGAAACCCGACACCTGCAGGACCAGCTCCTAGCAGTTTCTTCTAACGCCTGCCATCCTGATATGGTGGCGATCAACAAATCCTTCCACCCAGATGTGACGTCAAATCTTAGGCGGGCACGTCTCCCCGCCAACAAAGGCCACCGACTCAATACGGTGGGAAACAAATATATGCAAGGACAACTCCCTACGGATGCATGTAAAGTCCTCTACCCCGATGTGGCGGCAAACAGAGAGACAAACTAGCGTATCCAAGTACAGGGGCAGATTCGTTCACCTGCCCCGACATAGGAGAATTGTCAGTACCCACTGACCAGCGGAGGACCAGAGCAAGATATTCCTACTCCGATACCAGAATAGGCCTTCATACCCATTCCAGCCAAAGATGTCTCTCTACATATCCTGGAAATGATGGAGGAGCAGGTATTGATCCCAAATCATATCTTGTAGACTTTACAAAATGTAATTGAATCAGCAGCAACAACAAGTTCTTGGGCCCTTTATCCCGTCTCCCCAATTGAGGTGACTCATCTAAGAGACGAGATAGCCGCCTCAAAGCATATCTGCATCCCTGCTTCTACCCAGGAGGGTCACCAGCCATATTCCACGATGCAAGGGCAACTGGATCGAGTAGCTTAGCTCGTTCCAACTAGGGGACACCCGTCCATCACGGTGGATTCTCCAGAGTAGGCATATATCCTTGTTAAAAGTGAAGATGTTCGTCGACATATCCTGACAATGTCACGGGACCCAATTAGACAAGGACCCAAAGGGGAAGTCCGTTAGCAACAGCAGATGGTCCCGACTAACTACAAGAAAGTGCCCCGAACGCGCCGAAGGCAGTCAAAAAATAAAGGGGGAGTTCATGACTCCGCTCTGCTAGAATATGGGGTTCCCAATGCCGCTAAGCATACATCAAAGGCTCATAACCCTTCCCCTCCATTACCATATTATGGGAGTGGCAGTAGCAGTTGCGAAGCTCCTCCCCGTAATGTCGCTACCAGAAACTCTGAAGGTCCTCCCCAGAGCACCCGAGGGGGCCTCCCCTACGAGCATATAATAATAGATCATGAGAGATCGTCTTTTGATGCGAGTCACGGAAGCCCTCTACGTGACCAGAAGATCAAGAAGTAAGAAGGTCCTCCACTTGTTGTGGTCCACCTTGAAGGTCCTCCCCGGGGTATACACTGCAATCACTCTCCATGCAGTGGGACCACCGATTATGATAGTAGTCCTCGCTATCATAGTCGTAATTGTGGAGGCCCTCCCCGCAGTGAAGTCTCATCACGACAAGGAGGTCCTCCCCTTGTCGTCGCCTTCTTTGAAGTTCCTCCCTAGGGGTTACGTTGCAACGGAACTCCACGCAGCCAGGCATCAGATCACGGTGGTAGTCCCCTCCACCCTGATAACGGAGGTCATCCCCGTAGAGACATCGAACAATGAGAAGGCCCTCCCCTCGTTGCAGTACATTCTAGAGGCCCTCCCCCAGATGTATCCCGTAGGTATTCTCCCCGCGGTAGTATTAATGGTAGTCCTCGCCATTGCCGCAGCTGTTATAGTAGTCCTTGACACCACGACCATCATTGCAAAGGACTTCCCCGCATTGGCCCCAAGAAACAAGAAGGTCCTCCCATTGTGGCAGTATCTCCTGAAGGCCCTCCCCAGGATGCACATCGAACGTCAAGCCATGATGGTCATCCTCACCATGATGGTGGTCGCTGTGAATGTCCTCCCTGTAAAGATGCTACACAGCCATATGGTCCTCCCCTTGATGTAACACACTTTGGAGGTCCTCCCCTGGGTGTGCACTATAAAAGTCCTCTATGCAGTGAAGCATCAAGCAGTAATGGTAGTCCTCGCCATTACAACCGCCATTGCGGAGGTCCTCCCAACGATGGCATATCATATCAACAGGAAGGTCCTCCTCATGCCGGATCTAGCACCGAAAATCCCTCGTATGCCGAGGCACTCAGAAGGATGGGATCAAGCATGTCAGATTCTCAGTTAGTCGCCGATGACATCCTTCTTCAATCAGGAGATGGTTCGGGGCTGCGTTCTTCCTCTGAACCACCCCGGAATCACCCATATGATAATTCAACACCTATCGGTCCCACTACCTCTGGCTACACTAACAGTGAGCGTCTCAGCTAGGCTGACCAGGTAGAGGAATCACTAGCAGAGGAGTATGGAAATATGCTGCACCTGAGGAAACGACTGTCCAGGGATGATATACCAGTTATGTTTTGGCCTACGGCCACCTCTCAGTTTGATATACCCAGAGAGTTGTCGGAAGAATGCGTGCACGGCATCCGCCATAATATGTGGAGGAACCTCCACCAACTAAATTCAATCTTCCTACCCTATGAAGGGTATGTAGACCATGTCAAGACGATAGGAGACCTCCTGCGTCACATCGACCTAGAAGCTCTTCCTTCAGCACGTCAACAGCGACCCGAGTGGCGTAAAGGAAACAAGGAGATAGCCTGCCTCTGTGCACTGCACCAGCTGCGCCGCCTCATCGGTGACGCTCCGAAGGGAGTCCATATTAGGGGATGGGGAGAACATGGAGCTCTACATTTCACTCCGATCCCCACCCAGATGAACCCGTTTGGAATGGTGTCTCGCAACGTCATCACGTCAAGACAACAATCGAGTAGTCCCCCTGTTCAGGAAAGGCAAAACACCCAACAGAGTCAAGACTTGAGTATGTCCCAGAAGCGTCATGCCCGATGGGAACAATCCATTCAAGAACTCCTGAATCAGGCCACTGAGATCATACAACATGCCTCTCGCCTATGATAGGTTAATCGGCAATCTTTTCCTGCCTCCCCATAAGGGATTGATCCATGAGTGAATTCGGCACCAAATCTGGTTCACCCCCGAATGGGGGCATGCGAGATCAGGAAGGTCGCGATAGTAGCAGTAACTTCCACAATCCAGGGTCAACCCCAGCCTGCAGGGCTAGGGGAATTTTTAACAGCAAATTTCCCCCTAAGAAAAATAAAACCGAGAAGAGACTCGATGTCCAAGGAGCGGAATCAACACCAGCCCTCAGGGGTGGGGGCATTATTACCCCCTCAACAATAACCTCCCCCGCGATAGTCAGTGTTCTCTAGTATGGGGAGGACAATTAAAAGAGGAGGTTCTCATCCTATCCCATCATTTGAATCATCATCCCCTCCGAGAGGAAGGCGCAACATAAGGTCGCATCAAAGAACTCTCTGCATCACCCTTCACCAAGAAGTCCAAAGGCAATCCCCAGACACAAAAGGGAAGGCCAGCAGAAGACGCGGGAGATCCTCTTCCCATTTGGAAGATGACATCCCCTCCACCCCATGATATGCATTCATCAACGCCATAGAGGCTAACGCCATGGGTGACACCAGGGAAAATGCAAATCTGGATGGATCGGGAGATGATAGTTCTGGTCAGGCTGTGACTCACAACGAACCACCAGGAGTACACACCCAGAACTAGAGGGCTGCCCTATATATGGATGTCTTTCCATCCAACCCTCCTCCGCCAACCCTGCGAGCTTCCAGCAGGGATAAGAATAAAGGACTGGTTACCCTTAACCCGCCTCCTTCTCTCGACAAAAATGAGCCACTCACGCTCTAAGAGAGATTTGCTCGACAGTAAGAGGAGATGAAAGAATTTCGGTGGCTTAACGATGAGCTACTAAAGAGGAACCACCTTATTGAAAGTGAATCCCAGGAGGAACCTCATCATGCAATCCCAACAAGTGCACCTCAAAGGCTAAGGTTTTCCCCGGAAAACGAAACACGGTCAGGGCTACCGTCCAATGAGGCGCCTGGCACGTCCAACTACCTAAACGTAGATTTGGATGAATACCAAGACTTCCCTCCACTCAGGAAGCAACCGGAGTGAGTACACTTGAACCCTCTGAAGGTGCTACAAACGGTACACGCACCCTTGGTGTCGGCCAATCCGGATCCTCAAGCAGTGCCTCGGGCCACGCCTGCCCAGGACTGGGCCCAACAGGATGTAAACTAGGGTCTCACCAACACCATCGAGGCACTAACATCTCGATTGGAAGCGATGGAAGGTCGACACACTTCAATACAGCCAGAGCGGAAACCCTACCCAGATTGGGTGACTAACACACCACCTTCACCCAATTTTGGGAGCCCTGTATTCCCTATCTTCAATGGGTCAGGCGATCCGGAACAACATTTAATGCACTACGCATCCTATTGAGACCCTATGATGGGAAATCCAAAACAACAAGAAGAATTGAAAATCAGATGCTTCGTACGGACCTTGCAAGGATCCGCCTTCGTTTGGTATAGGAGTTTTCCATCCCAGTCAATAAAAAGCTGGGAAGACCTTCGGCAGCAGTTCCTATTCCACTTCAGCTCAACGTTGTCTAAAACAACGGTCATCGATCTCATGAACTGCAAGTAGAGGGAGAACATGAAGGTCTCATATTTCATCGCCAGATGGAATGGTCTGACTGATTCTCTGAACATGCCAATTCCTCAAGATGAGATGCTAGCCATATGCTTCGATAATCTTCGAGCTGAGTTGCGAACATCACACATAACAGTGGAGTGCACCACTGGCTTCTTCCATCTCTCAGCCATTGCCCAGAGAATTGAGGACTCCCTGCAGCGGACTAATTCGATGTCCCGAATAACCTCGTAGGCTCCTGTGAAAGGAGCCCCTAGAGATGAAGTGTCCACTATCACACTCAAGCCAGACCCTATGCCCGCTCCACCTCTCAGGATTCCACCAAATCGTCAAGGGACTCCTGCATATCAGGGGCCACCTCCGCCTAAACGGGACGATTAGCAAGGACCGAAGTGGAACTAGTTTGAGGAAAGAAGAAAAAAAGTATACTCATTCCAAGATGATCATGTCTGTGGCTACTTCATTTCCGCCATGAACTGCAACTTGCTTCGCCTCCCAGAGCCGAGGAAACCTGAAGAGGTCGGCCGTGATGACATGCCAAATTACTGCCCCTACCATCGGTTGTTGGGACATAGTATCCGAGAATGATTCATCTTCAAAGACCTCCTGTAGAGGATGGTAGACTTCGGACTGGCTGAGATGGGACCACCCCCAGCCCATGTGGCATATATCTCTACCACCGGCTCCGACAAAGAGGAGGGGTGGCAGAAAGTCACCAGCAAGAAGGGGCAGAAATTTGAAAACTGGATGACTCATAAGACTATCAACCGAGCCCAGGGCATACTCCAAGCTCAACTACAACAGCCAGTCTTTCCACCAATAGCCTCTGAATCCACAGAGCCGGAAGTATCGACCACACAACCCTCCACGAGCCGGTCATCTGGGAGTAATCGAAGGAGAAATAAACAATCACAAGAGGATAAGTCTGCAACAGGACCAACGTTAGTTCCGACTATGGCAGATTATATGCCCTTGAATTTGGTTCCATGGGCACCGACCCACCAAACGACACCATCAGGGACAACCGAACATGTTGACCTGTTAGAGGATGAAGAGCCGATCTTTGGTTCTATTAACATCATCCATCTTATGGAATAATTACTTGAATAAGGGTATGGTTACGAACTAGTGTTCCCTGCACGAGGAGCCGGGAGGAGGAATCACAGAGGTAGGGGATACCAGGGGAGGCGCAGCCGCAGCTGAAACCAACCTTATGGTTGGACCTCGGACCAAACCGTTAGTATTGCGGAAACTCATGGGAGAGCCCTTAAACAGACTCAGAAGGAGAAAGAGTGCCCCTCCACCTCCACAAGCAGCCACTCTGGCCCTGTTGTTCTGCGATACCCACTAGAGGATGAACAAGTATCTGGCTTCCTAGTGCGCACAAACAGACCGGTCGGGCCAAGTCCTTAAAATGTTGGAGCACCATCGATATCTGACCCCGCGGCCGGTCCCTCCTTGTCAAATGCTCCAGCCCCTAAGGCACCCACTAAGACTCTCTCGCCAATGGAGAAGCGTCGGCCACTAGAGCAGAAATATAATATCTTTAAGCAGTTGGCATTGGTACCAGCCAAGCTATCAATCCTCGATGCCCTAATTCTGTCAGCAGACCTCAGAGAGGCGCTTATAGAAGCTTTGATCAGCTCCCAGGTGTTTCAAGCTGAGGTAGTAGCCGCCAAAATTTACCGGACGGACACTGAACCAACTGAATGCAATGTAGTGATTTCCTTCACCGATCAGCATGAAGATACTGTCATGCAAGGATATATCAGACCTCTATATGTGTTCGGCACACTGAATGGTATTGAGATCCGGAAAGTCTTTATAGACAATGGCTCTGGAGTTAACCTCATTCCCCTACAGACACTCCGTAAGTTGGGCTATAATGAGGATGACCTAATTCCCTCAGCCACAACTCTGTTGGGTTACGACAAGAGTGAGAAAAAACCAATGGGAAAAATCAAGCTAAAGACCCTTTTTGATGACCTGGTAGCCTACACAGAATTCCTGGTGGTCTGGAAAAGCACAACATTCAATGCCCTACTGGGAAGGTCGTGGCTCCATAAGCACATGGCTGTTACTTCATCCTATCACCAGTGTATCAAGTACTATGTCAGTGGAGAAAGTGGAACATTGCTCACCGACAAGGCCCCTTTCGAGCTCTCCGAGTCACAATACATTGATGTCGGGTTCTATGAGAAAAAGAAAAAGAAGCCCTTGGTCGATGGTGTCGACTGGATCCCCACTCCAAATGTCCTGGAGATGGTTCCTGATGACCCCCTTAGGCAGCTTGGTAGATATTATGTCCTGCATATCAACCATGTTGAGAGTAGGAGTTCATGTCCGGGCATACACTCGGATGTCCTCATGACTTCAACCATAACGACTGAGTGTGACAATGTGGGAACGTCCACCAACCGTTGATCTGGGGATGAATACTCGAGTAAGGACGCCCAAGACACCTCACCTCCAGACTCCCAAGAGCCCATGTTAGGATCTCTCTCCTCATCGGATCAAGAAGATGAGGACTTGGGAGAAGAAGAGGGGGAATATCTCAAGGATGTGACTCCTACATTTGAGGAAGGTATCTCCACCACTGTGGACGAACTCAGGGAAATAAACCTGGGTACCGAGGAAGATCCGAGGCCTACTCTAATTAGTGCATCCATGTCCCCCGAGGAGAATGAGGTATATACCTCTCTCCTGAGGCAACATTGGGATGTTTTCACCTAGAATTACACGAAAATGCTGGGACTCGATCCCGAAGTAGCAACACACCACCTAGGTCTTCCAAAAGACCACCAGGGCTATAAACAGGCCGCCAGAAGGATGCACCCCTCACATGCCGCCAAAATAGAGGCTGAAGTCGATAAGATCATTAAAGAAGGCTTCATTCGAGAGGTCCAGTACCCCATTTGGTTGGCCAACATCGTCCCGGTCAAGAAAAAGAATGTAAAAATCCACATCTGCCTCGATTTTAGAGATCTAAATCGGCATTTCTCAAAAGTTGACTTCCCGGTTCTAATCATGGAGTTGTTAATCGATGCAACGGCCGGGTATGAGGCTATATCCTTCTTGGATGGCTATTCCGGCTATAACAAAATCAGGATGGCCTGAGAAGATGAAGAATCCACTACCATCAGGGCCCCTCAAGGGGTATTTTGTTACAGGGTCATGCCCTTTGGTCTCAAGAATGCTGGCGCCACATATCAGTGTGCCATGCATCAGATCTTTAAACCGTTCCTGGGGAAATTCATTGAATGTTATGTGGATGACCCAGTATTCAAGTCCATACAGTGCTCAGATCACCTGTCAAACCTTGAGACCATCTTCAACAAGCTCTGACAGTATATCTTGAAGATGAACCCCTTGAAATGCGCCTTTGGGGTTACCTCAGGGAAATTTGTTGGCTTCGTCGTATGCCATAGTGGGATCAAAGTCGACCCTGAGAAGACAAAGGCTATCCTTTACCTGCCACCTCCTCACAATCTCACTGAGTTGAGGGGATTCCAAGGACACCTAGCCAATATTAGGTGGTTCATAGCCAGCCTAGCCGGAAAATGTTTTCCTTTCACCAGGTTAATGAAGAAGGGAGTCACGTACCAATGGACGATTGACTTCCAAGAGGAGTTCGACAACTTGAAGAAGTACCTCTTAATCCCACCAGTGATCATGCCCCCAGTTGAAGGAAGACCTCTCATCTTGTATGTGACAGCCTTAGAGCAATCATTGGGAGCCTTCCTCACACAAAAGAATGACGCAAGTAGTGAAAATAGTCTCTATTTCCTCAGCCGAACAATGATTGATGTTGAGACTCGATAATCAAATATCGATAAGAACTATTTGGCCTTGGTCTTCGCAGTTCAAAAGTTGCGACACTATCTGCAGCATCATGAAGTCCATTTGATCTCGCGGAGTAACCCACTCAAGTACATCCTCAGCCGCTCGATGCTGACCGTACGCCTATCCCGATGGGCGGTCATCCTGCAACAGTTTGACATCTGGTTTGTGCCTCAGAAATCCATCAAGGGTCAGGCATTAGCAGACATTCTTGCAGAGCACCCTTCGGCAGGGACCACTGCACTAGACGCTGAGCTACCTGATGAAGACATCTTCTCGATTCAAGAGGAGTTCCCGGCATGGGAAATGTACTTCAACAGCGCATCCTGATGCCCAACCGGGAGCAGGATGGAGGATCCCAGATTAAAAAAATTGGGTTTGGGGATAATACTCGTGTCCCCAAGGAAGGAAGTCTTTCCATATTCCTTCCTCCTATCAGAGGGATATATGAACAATGAAGTGGAATATCAAGCCCTCAATGAAGGCCTGGAACTCGCACTCTAGGCACAAGTACAACACCATAAGGTAAAAGGTGACTCAGAGCTGGTCATTAAGCAATTCAATGGTGACTATGATATTAAAAAGGAGGAGCTGATCCCCCTGTTTGACCATGTCTGAGGGTTAATGGTGGAATTCTCCACAGAACCAACATTAACCTATATTCCCTGGTCTCAGAACACCCAGTATGATGCATTAGCTAACGCGGCCACAACCCTCGATGACCCAGGCCGGGATGAAACAGTTATCAGTATAGCTCACCATCGAATGTTATTTCCATTTGTTCAGACCAAGATGGAAGAAATCCATGAAGTCAGTCCTGTCCCTGAGCCATATGGTCCAGCCACCGGTTGGATGACCCCCATTGCAAACTACCTTCAGCGGGGAGAACTTCCATCAGACAGGGCTGAACGAGAGCAAATACCAAGAAGGGAAATCATATTTGACCTATATAGCAGCGTGGGTTAGTAAGAGGTCCTCTAAAAAAGAGGCCTCGATGGAGTGCTCCTCAGATGCATTGACGAAGAAGAAACTGCCACCTTCATGACTGAAGTACATGCCAGAGCATGTGGAGAACATCAACCGGGGACCAAGCTTTCCCATCATGTTAGAAGGCTTGGGTACTACTGGCCCACAATGGCACAAGACTACGTGCATTTTACCACAAAATGCCACTCATGCCAAATTCGTGCCCACTTCATACACAAACCCCCGAAGTTATTTCATCACACCAAGTACTCCTGGCCATTTTCCATCAAGGGGTTGTACGTCATGGGACCATATCCTCCCATCACGGCAAAACAGCTGAAGTATATCCTCATGACAACCGACATCTTTTCAAAATGGGCAGAAGCCATACCCCTCAAGGAAGTTGAGGAAGGAAATATTGTCAGCTTTGTGAAGACCAATATCATCACCAAATTTGGTGTCCCACATACCATACTGACGGACAATGGCACCAACTTCTGCTCTGCTGAATTGGAGAAACTATAACACGAGTATGGTATCAAGGCTAACCACTCATCCCGCTACTATTCAGTGGCCAATGGATAGATAGAGGCTTTCAACAAGACCCTGTCAAACATTCTCCAGAAAATGGTGGTCAAAGACAAGAAGTCATGTCTGGATAAACTCATCCATACATTGTGGGCTTATTGAACCACAATCTGCACCGCTACTCGAGAAACCCCGTACTCATTGGTGTACGACACAGAGGCGGTCCTGCCCATTGAACTCCAACTTCCCTCACTTCGTGTTGCCATCTATGATCAATAATCTGATGATGAGTAGTCAGAAAAGTGGCTAGGTGAATTGGAACAACTAGACAACAAGCAGTTACACACTTTTCACCATATGGAGGTATACCAGAATCGGATTGCACGAGCCTTCAATAAAAGGTCCGCCTCTGGTGTTTCTTGGAAGGAGAATTGGTAATGGTCCTCCAGACCCCAATGATACCTAGAAGGAAGCCTCCAAAGCTGGAGCCCAAGTGTGAGGGACCATACGTTGTACACAAGGTCTACTACACCGAAGCATATACCCTGATCTCCATGGGTGAGCAATTCACCATGGATCCTACCAATGCGAGATTCCAAAAGAAGTATTTCGCATAGAGACCTGCCCGAAGTGTATTTATCGTCCTTGCTACACGACGTTAAACTGCACGGATAATAAGAGTCAAGAATGCTACCTCCCCCCATGTATGGACCAGACCTGTATGGGGTGTATTCATCATCCGAGCTGCATGACATTAAACTGTCAAACACCCAACGGTCCAAACTCTATGACCTTAAACTAGGAGTATCACATCCTCACCACATGATGTTAAACTGCATGGAGTACGTCCTCACAGCATGACTTTAAACTGCATGGAATCTAATAATACCCCTCGTCCTAACCACATGACGTTAAACTGTATGGAACTCATCCTAACCGCAAGACATTAAACTGCACGGATTTCAGAGAACTATGTATGGGTTGATTCCTGCCCTCGCAGGATACATAGCGACACCGGGATCCCCTATCCTGGCCCATCCCCAGGAATAAAAATTAAAAATGACTTCTTCCCCCCGTGTATGGAATAGACGTGCACAGGGTGTATCCCTCGTCCTCACCGCATGACGTTAAACTACACAGAAAAGATGTTTTAACAATGCCCTTCTTCCCCCCGTGTACGGACCAGACCTGCATGGGGTGTATCCCTCGTCCTCACCGCACGACGTTAAACTGCACGGACAAGAAGTTTTAACAATGCCCCTCTCCCCCCGTGTGTGGACCAGACCTGCACGGGGTGTACTTCTTTCAGAGAACTATGTGCGGCTTGATTTCTGCCCTCACAGGATACGTAGCGATGCCAGGATCCCCCATCCCAGCCCAACCACTCCCGAAATAAAATAATGATAAAAATTCCTTTTCCCCCTTGTACGGACCAGACCTACATGGGGTGTACCATCTTTCAGAGAACTACATGAGGCTTGATTCCTACCCTCGCAGGATACGTAGTTACGCCAGAATAACACACCCTGGCCCAGCCACCTCGAAAAAAATTCCTCCTTCCCCCATGTATAAACCAGACCTGCACGGGGTGTATGCTCCATCCTCACCGCATGATGTTAAACTGCACGGACTTCATCCTCACCGTATGACATTAAACTGCACGGAATTCGTCGTGACCCACCCAAGATGCATGGAAAAACAAGATGGAGATACTCCTTGCACATTTGGATGCCTCCTCTCCATACATCAGACTCCACGACCCGGACAATTGCGGATCTTCATAACCACTCATGGCCATCGGAAGTGGAAAGTCATCGACCCGTGGACACCTTTGCATGACTATGAATACCATGCCCTCAGCGGCTATTCATATTGATATGCCCTAGCCCGTCTACCAAAGGCAAGATTTCCGCGGGCGACAATCTTCCTAGCTTCTTATGCCTACTGGCCTCAGAGCCCCTGTATCACATCCCCCGATCCAAAAATTTATGGAGCAGTTTTTTACAAGTTCATTCACATCAAAGTGTTTCCAGGGTATCCCTATCTGGCTAGCCTATGTGTCGGTTGGTGGTTTACATAGTGACCTGCATCAACGAACATCAAACCAGGACTAGGTTACTGTGACTCAACGGACAATTGCAATGAAGATGTTTCTTGTATACTCAGACACCATTTTCCCCACATGCCGAACTCTACACTGTGAGCAATCGCAGATTCTCACATTCATTCAAGGCCATCGGAAGTGGAATGTTATCGACCTGGGGACACCTTTGTACGAATATGCATACCAGGACCTCAGCGGATCTACATAATGATATCCCCTGGCTCATCCATCAAAGGAAAGACTTCCTCAGGCGGTACTCTTCTTAGCTCTATACGCTTACCGGCCTCAGAGCCCCCACACCACACCTCCTGATCCGGGAAAACTCAATGTTGCAGTTTACAACCTTTATCCCCCACCTTGTTCCAAGTATATTAGAACATTTTGACCCAATTATCCATCGTGTGACCGCAGCAATAGTCACTCAATGGTCTGAGCTCTATGACCGCTAAACTAGGAGTACCTTGTTCTTACCGCATGATGTTAAACTGCATGGAGTAAAGGTACACCCCCACACACAAAATAAATCAGCGCAGGGAGCTCTCTAATCTTTAACGGCAACCAAGGATAAGTAGGTCCAACATGTTCAGACATTTCCTTCCCCGATGACAGACTTCGTGGCCCGAATAATTGTGGATCTTCATAACCATTCATGGCCATCGGAAGTGGAAAGTCATCAAACCGAGGACACCTTTGTATGACTATGCATACCATGCCCTCAACGGCTCCGCATAATGATAGCCCCTGGCTCGTCCACCAAAGGAAAGATTTCCTCGGGCAACACTCTTCCTAGAACCGTACACTTACCGGCCTCAGAGCCCCCATATCATCTCTACTGGTCCAAGAAGCCCTGGAACCATGATTTACACCATCACCCCCCTCCACGTCTTGGACATGCCATGATACTCGAGCCCAGTTACATCATAATCAAGAGTTGCCTTTTTAACTACGTCCTTACCAGACGACGTTAAACTGCACGGTCAATCGTCCTTGTTTCACGATGTTAAACTACATATCATTGGAAAAGGAAAGAAAAATTCCCCTTGTCCTCGATGCATGATGTTAAACTCCACAGCATCCTTTAATAATTCTCCTCATCCTTACCAAATAACGTTAAACTGCACGGTCAAACCCACCATAGGTTCAGTAAGGAACGAAGGCTTTTCTATATCATTCAGTGCACGGGTTAGACTATCACAAGTCACCGTCTCACACCCTCATGAGAAGGGATTACTTCACCCATTATCGGGAGTTTAGTCTATATGTTTCCCCCGTATCCAGGCATCCTCTCATCATAAACCATACTCTACACTAAGAAAAATCCAAACTCTCATAAGCCACCCCTGGTGGTCCCAAATCTCGACTTCCCTGAAGTTTCTTGGCTATCGGGGGAATACAATCGTTGACCTCAGGACACCTTTGCATTAATATGCATACCATGCCCTCAGGGTCTCTTCATATTGATAGCCCCTGGCCTGTCTACCAAAGGAACGATTTCCTTAGGCAATGCTTCTTTCCGTACACCTCTTGGCCCCTAAGCCCCCATGTCTATCCTGGAATTCAGAAACCCTCTGAGATACAGTTTACCAACCTCTTTCACAACCCTGCCTGAATATGGTGGAATGTCTTTGACAATATTACTGAGAACCAGGATAAGTCGTTCCATTTTAAATGATGTCCCAGCTGCATGACTTTAAACTGTTCCAATCCTAAACCATCCCTTACGCTAACTAAATGCATAGGGAAGTGGTCTCCTTACCACACTCCTGATTAGTACGGATGTTCCCAAAACCCTTTCAGATGTCACACTCCCCTTCTGAGCCACCCCTGGTGGTTTTCATAATTTTCCAAGCCACCCATCGTGGTTTCCATGTGTCGGACTTCCACAAAGTACCCTGGCCATCAGAAATGGATATTCATTGAATTAAGGACACCTTTACATGACTATGCATACCATGCCCTCAGAGGCTCTGTATATTGATCTCCCCTGGCCCATCTACTAAAGGAATGTTTTCCTTAGGCAACACTCTTCCTACCATTGTACGCCGACGCGACTCCCATTCCTTAAGGCATGCCCTGCATTCCATTCAAATTTAAACATGTTCCCCCCACATGAATTTGAAGTGTACTGAGACATATTTTAATCAGCTGAACCCCATTGGGGCCCTTTCCCCACCATGTTTGGTCAAAGCTGTTTGACCTAAAACATCAGTAATGTTAGTCTTGTCAGTGGGACTTTAAACCGCTCACAAAAAGAGGCACAAAGCCTGTTAGGCCGAAAACCCGAAAAGGGAGACCTAAGAAAAAGTCGGGCTATACCCAATGGGTTTACACTAAATGGGCCCAGGAAAAATCAGGGCATTAAAAAGAAGAGACAAAATGTTTTTAGGGATTTTCTACAAACCCCTAGCAATAGTCAAACTATGCTCTCTGGACCCCATGGTCTAGGAAAAAGTTAGTGTTTGTTTTCCTGAGTTATGATTAATTCGGATTCAGTGAATTGTTATTTACACAACAATTGTTCTAAGTAACAATCAAATTCCATAGAAACAAGTGATTGATAGAGACTGTGTTTCATTTGAACATAAAAGGGAGGACGTCCAAAAGTTGGGGTCTCTCCCTCACAAAAAAATAGGGGAGAGGGGTAAGTAAAATAGAGGGTACAAGAGTGGATTTGATATTCATAAAGGAGCCTGACTCACTCTCTCCACTAGATCAGCAATCGTGCGGTGGAGGTCGTTGCAAGACCGTTCCAACATGGTCTTCTCCCTGGCTTCAACCTCAGCCACAGGAGGGGTATGCTCCACTGTTGTTTGGAGATCGTTGATCCATTTTCTAGTGGCTTCGATACGGCCGGTCATAGCCGACAACCGATTCCTCAGTATCGCTGCCCGTTCTTCACATTCATGCAAATTGGAGGATAGGACGACCGCCTGATCTCAATAGGTCGCCTCCTGTGCCATCAGTTGATGGAGCTGTATCGTGACTTCCTCCAGGGCTCGAGTCCCGAAATGGGCAGCTACAAAGTGAGCAAGTTTTTGTTCACTAGTGGAAGATTCCTCACGATCCATGACAACTTGGAAAGAAAGAGAATGGAACTGCCAACAGTCAAAGCTGCCCGACCCCAAACCCAGAAAGAGCTGTCGAAGAGCTTCGGTCTTAGTTTCCATCTTAGCTAGAGGGGTTTCATCATCAATCTCGCAAATTCAAGGCCAGGCCCACCTGCGCACCGCCCTGTGGTCCGACATGGGATGAGGATATTTGGTGTCCTCACCGGATAGCACGGGACTGAAATCTGGCATTGCAACTAGCGCAGGCATGTGATCGCTAGAAGGTGGTTCCGAAACTGGAAAGTGTTGAGCCTCTAACCATGGTTCATGATTGGGGATCAATTAATAAGCCCAGTGTCAAGTGGAAAATCTTCCAGGATTGTCTCACTGGGACCCGGAACCACAAGGTCGTCCTCATCCATGTCCAATAAGGATGAACCCACCTGATCTTTGGCCACCATATAACTGGGAGAGGAAAATACCCTAAGCTTCTTTGATAGATGAGCCATCAGTCGATCCTCCCTTAGAGATGATGGGGAAGGTGCAGTAGACGCGACAGCCGCAATACATCCTGATTTGGGAACATGCCGAATGGCCTTCCCTAGGATCCCATTGGGATAGTATTTTTCCCACGCCTTTTCATACTCCATGGAATATACGGCGACCACCCCCACGACAAACAGGGGAATTCTCAAGTCAGATCCCTCCCACGTCAGCATCAGCCACCATTGACGAAGTGTGGCCGGGTGCAGTCCTCGAGCCTGAGGAGGGGGAAGGGAAAATTGGACTTGCATGCACCCAAACTGGCGAGAAAAAGGATACGGGACATAAAGATTGCATAGAGAAACCTCGTCGATCCGCGTGGAAAGAAATCCGTCTCGTAGAGAGATCATGTAAGAGCACTCCTCCAAGCTCTCACAGCGGTAGTCAACTATGATGCCAGAAGGGGCGGGGTAGGGAGTGAAAGAAAACTGGGAAAAGTCGCTCAGAAGCTCTAGGACTTCACCAGGTCTGAGGGATTTCAGGCGAAATCTTGCTATATCAAGCAGGGTAGGCGGAAAAGTAGGAAGCAGGATGACCATGTTGTGATGATACTCATAACAGCAACAATGATCTGCTACCTAGCCATACAAAAATTGAAATGGCCCACTCAGACGGAAGGGTGAACTGCCCTTCAGCATGTGACCTAGCAGTTCATGAATGCGAGCCAATGCGGGCACATCCAAATTCACCAGGCGGCCCTCTTCCAGCTCACCTGCCATCATTAGGGTGCAAGCCCTGACACCAGGATTAATATCCCGAGAAGGGAATATCCACCCGCTCAGGAACATAGAAAACAAACCTTCCATCCAGAGCATAGGCGACACACCGGGGCGCACCTCGTAACCCCATGAAAGGTAGTCAACCGCCTCCAGAACCACCTAGTAGGAACCTGGGGAGGTTCTTAACTATTGAGAAGGATGAGTTCTGGGGTGCTTGATCTTCAGCAAAGGACCAGTGGTGTTCAGAAATAACCCTATCCAGGTACTATAGGGAATAAGAGAACGGGCACGCAATACCTGGCCCAGTGACTGCTCCACCATAACCAATAGATCCCTCGCCAATAAAGGCACTTGTTCGACGTCGTCCCATGCGTCAAGAGCAGGCAGAAATTCGTAATACATTTCACCGATAATCGGGAGTCCTCCCAATTGATGGATATCCCACAGACTAATACCAACTTAACCATGGGAAAGGTGGAAAGTATTATTGCTTGAACACCAGAGACATAGTAGGTCTGGCAGGACCAAGGATGGTGGGTAAATGGAAAATTGGGAGGCCCACACTACGAAGTATAAATTGACTGCTTCCAGTTATTCAGGAAACTCATGGTAGTGATGATGGACCCAGAAAACCCAGGCCCAGTCATTTGAGAAGATCCCACTAGATCGAAGATCCCACTTAGGAATCCACCCTGCATCGGGATCTACCCAAGCAGGGTTGATAATAGAAGGGAAACACTTGAAGAAAGCATCCTGAGAAAAGTTTCGGGCGTGCTGATCACTTTGGGTCCAAACAGAGCCCCTCAAAATGAAGGCGTCTTTCTGGTCAAAGTCGGAAACCATCTCCCCCGATTGGGTAAGGTTCGCCTGAATACACTTGGATGACGCTTCCAAGAAAGGAGAAGGAAGACCCAATAAAGTGGGGGTAATAGGGACATCATCTTGAAGACTGAATCCATGAAGTGGAAGTAGATTTGATAGTGGATAATCCAGGAGATCACGAGGAAGAAAGTCTTTCAAGGCACCATTGTCAGGAATGATGTACCGACTATGGTCCTCTTGGATGTTCTCCGCTCTGCAAATCATAGCTAAATGTCTCCCTGAACCAATTGGGAGTGGCTCTACAGCAGGCCTCGGTACAGAATGAGGGGGAACCATATCTTCTCCCTGCACGAAGAGAGCCAACAATCGGTTAGTCCGAAAAAAAAATCTGGACAAAAATACCAGATATATGGCTGAGGATCAGTTGAGGAGCCTTCATAAGCAAAGTCCACAAGGAGGCCTCAAAGGATGGTTCGTGATGACAACATCCCGCGAACCGGCCCTTCACGAAAGCAGTCTGCGAAACCCTGACCCATGGAGCGTTGGCCAGGAAACCGCGAACCAAGTTTCTTTGTGGAATTTCATTCCCGAATTTAAGTTATTATGTTCAGAAGACTTAGAAAATTATAAAGTTCAAGAGATTTTAGTCCGCGGAGCATCGAAACCACAGAGCATCGAAACCACGGAGCACCAAAACCGCGAATCGAGTTCCTCCACAGCCCGTCATGACTTACTTTTTAATTAATTAAGAGTAATGGTTCGTGGTTGGGGAATTGGTTCGCGGGTGAAGGTGACCGTGAAGGTGGAATGGTTCGCGGAAGTCGTAGCCGGTTTGCGGAAAAAGCACTTCGCGAAGGAACGAGCGTGCAGAGGAGAGGGAGATATGGTTTCACGAAGAATTCGGTAAAGGAAAAATGAAGGGCCCCCATATTTATAGGCGTGGTCCCCTATTGGGTCCACTTCCCTACCGCAAACCATCTTAGTTTCAGGACCACTTTTCATCAGAATGACCTCCTCTTCATTCCGATCGGACCCCATTCTGATGGGGGGCATTTGTAGGGTACTGAAAAATCCGCAAAGGAGACTCTACACAAATCCCCAAAAATAATTGGGGAAAGAATGGAGAGAATTAAAAGAAGGGAAACAAGCCGGACCGGTCTGCAGACTAGTACCTTGAAAACGCGACATGTCCAGGCCCCTCGAAGCACCCCCTCCCGAACCATCGTCATTCGCGAAATGGAGGCGAAGATCCTCCGCGGTCGTGAGGTAGGATGGGTGCCAATCCGATTCACCATCATGAACCTCCCCAACTGCGGACCGCGTCGACCGGTTCAGGCCGCATCCGCTGTCATTTGCAGAATGGAGGCGGAACCCTCCGCGGCCGCGAAGCACCCCCTGAGTTCGGTTCACGGGGGGGGGGGGGGAGAGAAGCGCTCGATACCCACTGCGAATTACGGATTGACCATGTCATCTGTAAACCAGGTATTCGGTCATGTGCCTCCTCAAATGGTGTCGTGTGACCACAGATACATCTCTTTCCCCACTCTATAAAATGAGACTGAGGGGGAAAGGAGGGGGGATTCTAAAGGTTGGGATTCAGATTCGGACGATTCGAAGGCAGAAGAAGAGAAGAGCAATCAGACTCGGGTGGAAGGATTTCGAAGGAAGGCTTAGGATTTCGCAAACAACAAAGTTCTAGTTCGTGAACCAGAGTAGGTATAAACCTCGGAATGAACTAATAAGGAACTGAAAATGCATAATAATTTGGTGAACCGCGGACTTAAAATAACATAAAAATAGAAGACCGCGAACCATTGCCCCTCTGTGGATGCACTCCCCATGGACCAGGGTGTTTATGCCTCTTTTCCAATCTGCCGCACTGCGTAGAACACTCTTATGCGGGCAAAGCCTTGACTGACGAACCCCCGATCGACGCCACCCTTGGCCGCCACTATTCGCGTGGACCCCTCCGCGTACCCCCTAGTACGAAGGCCGAACCCGAATCTGCGAACCACCCTGGTTCACTGTATGCCCCTCAGTCCGCGGACCACCCTGGTTCGCGGGATGCACCTCAGTCCGCGAACCACCCTGGTTTGCGGACGACTTCTCCAGCCGCGTAGCACCTTCCTACGTAAATGGCGCCACCACTCCTTCATACGTGTGGCCCATCAGAACCTTCGGAGTTCCCATTCCATGAGCCAGTTAAAATCTTTCCAATATGGTCTGATCCTACACAACCTCCTCATTTTCCTACTCATCGGGCCCGAGGCAAGGCCTCCACCAGAGCCACCGGATTCGTGTGGTGTAACCCTCAGGTGCATCAGTGCACCGTTTTGAGTTCACATACCCACGGTAAATAGAGGCGAAGGGGTTTCCCCGACCCTTGAGCAGATTCTCGAAGCATTCCTGGGTTCACATTCCCACAGTAATGTTGAGTCTGAGCTCGGGATCCCCTTTCTGCCTCTCCACTTGTTAAGGGATTCCCGGGGATAGTAAAATACCCATCAGAAGGAAGCCCTCATGCACTACAAAAGAGGAGATGGGCACAGGAGCACCCCCTTTCCCTCTCCCGCTGCGCTTTATCGCCATGGGCCTCCTCAGAGTGTAAGCCCCAATACATCATTATGGGCCTCCTCAGAGTGTAAGCCCCAATCCATCATTATGGGACGCCCTCATGCGTAAGCCCCACTCCACTTCTCACGGACGCACCTCTTGCGACGTGATCCTTTGGTCCCTGCTGCCTCTTGTTTCTCACACTGAGCATGACTCACGTGGGTTTAGAGTAAGCATCGACCATGACATCCTCTTATGGGCCTCCTCAGAGTTTAATCCCCAATCCATCGCTCTGGGCCTCCTTAGAGCATAATTCCCAAGCCAATGCGAACTACGAGGACTTTGATCCCTGCCTCCTAAGTAGGGTACATAGGAAGCCTCCAAGAGGTTCAAGCCTGATCCCCATCGGACCCCCGGGTCCACATTCACATCGGTTCCCCGACGCTCCTATGCGAACTACGTGGAATTTGATCCCTGCCTCTTAGGCAGGGTATGTAGGAAGCCTCCAAGAGGTTCAACCCACCACCCGGTTGACCCGAAAATCTTCACATCGGTTCACCGCGCCACTCCTAGTGTCCCCTCAAGCGAGTTCCGACTCTTTGGGGTCATTAATCCAACGAGGGATGGTAAACCTCAGGCATAAATGATTCCAAACCCCTGTTTCTAGTTGACCATTTCCCACCAGGGTTAAATCCGTTGATACTATGTTTGGGTATAAACCAATGATTCGTGAACATATGAATACGTCTTAAATCTATAAGAGAGTCCCAGAACAGGGAATAATTCCCCCCAAAAGGTGCGATGAGCCCGACTTCCCATCCTCTCGACTAATGTGAGTTTTTAAGCATCGCTGGTCAGACCATTCAGCGAACGCCTTCCTTTGGAAAGTAGGTCCACATGTCATCAGATATGGAACCATTGGGTGTTTTGAGACCGAAACCATGAAACAACCCCCCCCCAAAACCCTTAAACCTTAAAAATACCCAAAAACACTAAAAAACATAAAAATCCTTAAAAGTCCTTAAAATAATAAAAAAATTAAAAAACTAAAAACCCAGAAAACCCATAAGAAATCCTTAAACACCTAAAAAAACTTAAAACCCTTAAGAACCTAAATGCCCCTAAAATCTCTAGAAACCATAGAAACCCTAAAAAACCCAAAAAAATATAATACCTAAAAATCCTAAGAAAAGAATAAAAATCCAAAAAATCCATAAAATTTAAAAAAACAATAAAAACCCTAAAATGTTCTATGAAAACCATAAAAACCTAAAAAAACTTAAAACCCATAAAAAACCTAAAATTCTCTAAAAATGCCAAAAACCCTAAAAGTCCCTAAAACCCCGAAAGCCATAAAATCTTCTTAAAAGCCTTAAAAATCCTAAAATCCAATAAAACCCTTAAAAGACACTAA
This sequence comes from Viscum album, assembly GCA_963277665.1. Classification (NCBI taxonomy): domain Eukaryota; kingdom Viridiplantae; phylum Streptophyta; class Magnoliopsida; order Santalales; family Viscaceae; genus Viscum; species Viscum album. The sequence continues at coordinate 368,055,785 of OY728121.1, forward strand.
AAACTATAAAAACCCTTTAAACCCCTGAAAATTATAAAAAAAATCTAAAAATCCTTAAAAAGCCTAAAACCCCCAAAATCCTAATCACAATAAAAACCCATAAAAATCCTTAATAATCAAAAAAAATCCCTAATATCATAATTACCCAAAAACACAATTTTTTGAAGAAGGCCATAAAAACTAAAAAACCTAAAATTTCTAAAAACCCAAAAAAACATAAAAAACCTAAAAATCCTAAAATCACTAAAAATCCTAAAAATTTATAAAATCCTAAAAAATTCCTATCAATCCCTACAAATGTAAAAATATATAAATCATTAAAAACCCCTAATAAGACATTAAAAACCTAAATATAATTAAACTACCAAAAAAATAAAAACTATAAAAACCCCAAAAATAATAAAAGACCCCAAAATATTTAAAATCCCCTAAAAACAATAAAAACCCTAAAAAAATAAAAAATCCTAAAATCCCAGAAAACAGCTAAAAACCCACTAAAAGCTGTAAACCCCCTTTAATCCCCTAAAAACATTAAAAAAACCAAAAAATCTTAAACCCGTAAGAAAGTCAAACCCCATAAAAACCCCAAAAAAACCATAAATACACCAAAAACACTAAAAAACATTAAAAAATTCCAAAATATCCCTGAAATTATAAAAAACCCTAAAAACCTTGAAAACACTAAGAATAAATAAAAACCTAAAAACCATTAAAACCCTTAAAAACCTAAAAAATGTTCATAACCCTAAACAACGCTCAAGCAAATAAAACCCCTAAAATCATAAAAATCATAAAAAAGCCATAAAAATCTCTAAAAATTTAAAAAACCATTAAAAATCAAATAAATCCTTAAAAACTAAAAAACACATAAGACCCCTGAAAAAGAAAAAAAAACACTAAAAAACACTAAAAACCCCTAAAAACCATAAAAACCCTAAAAATCATAAAACCAATAAAACAACTAAAAACACTAAAAATCCATTAAATCCGAAAAAAATTTAAAATCTCTAGGAAAGCATAAAACACTAAAAACTAAAAAAACCTTAAACCTCAAAAAAATCCATAAAACCCCCAAACCCCCCAAAACCCTTATTCCCTCAACATCGCTAAAACACATATAAATACTTAAAAGGGACATAAAAATATTTAAAAACATAAAAACCATAAGAAACCTAGAAAACCACTAAGAAACCCCTAAAACCTAAATAAACATTTTACACCCCTTAAAAACCTAAAAACACTAAAATAGTAAAAATCCCTAAAAAACCTCAAAATCCCTAAATACCCTAAAAATCAATAAAAATCCTTACAAATCCCTAAAAACCCCAAAAAGTTAAAGCACCCTAAAGCCCTTAAAATCCCATAAGAAAACCCAAAAACTATAGAAACACTAAAAACCTAAACCTCCCAAAAAAATAATAAAAACAAAAAACACCTAAATACACCCTAAAACCCCTAAAATCGCCTATAAACCATTAAACCCCTAAAAACATAAATCACCAATAAAACCATAAAATCAACCAAAACCCCTTTAAACCCCAACAAAATGATAAAAAACCCTAAAAAAACATCAAACCCTTAAAAATTATTTGACCCCTTAAAACCCCCCAAAACCAAAAAAACACTAAAATCCCTAGAAAGCCCTAAAACCCCTCAAAATCCTTAAAAACACTAAAACCCCATAAAAATCACTAACCCCCCCATAACATAAAAACACTAAAACCACCGAAAACCATTGAAAACCCCTATAAATGCTTAAAAATATTTGGACGATATAAACCCTAAAAACTAATAAAAATGCTAAAAAACTTCAAAACCATAAAAATCCTCATAATCCTTAAAAACCTGAAAGCCATAAAAATCATAGAAATCCCTAAAAACCACTAAAAACATAAAAACCATGAAAACCACTATGAAAACCATAAAAACCTAAATTCCATTTAAACCCCTAAAAACATTATAATTACTAAAAACCCTAAAAACTCTAAAACCCATAAACACCATAAAATACCTAAAAATCCTTAAAACCCCTAAAAACCATAAAATATATAAAACCACACAAAAAAATCTAAAAAAGATTTAAAACCTAAATATATTAAATAATCTAAAAAACATTTAACCCAAAAAAAAATAAAAAAACCCCTAAAACCTCAAAAAACCAAAAAAACTAAAATCCCCAAAAAACCTAAAAACCGTAAAAACCCCTAAAAATCCCTAAAACCCAAAAACAATTAAAATCCTTAAAATCCCTAAAAGTACCTAAACATGGAAAACCCAAAAAACCCCTAATAAAATCTTTAAAACTAAAAAAAACGGAAAACCAGTAAACCCCTAGACACATTAAAAACCCTAAAACCACTAAAAATCCTAAAAACTCTAAAAAAGCCCCAAATCCCTAAACACTCTTAAAAACCAAAAAACCCCTAAAAATAATTAAAAATATCTAAAAACATAAAAAAATCCTAGAACCCTTGAATAACCCTAAGAAAACATTAAAAATATAAGAAGACATAAAACTCCTGAAAACCTAAAAATTACTAAACACCATAAAAATCATTAAAAAGACTCTAAAACACCTTAAATCCTAGGAAAAACCTAAAAACAACGAAAAAATATAAAATCCTTTTAGACCCCACAAAAAATCTAAAAACTCAAAACACCTATAAAACCCTAATAGACTCAAAACACCCTTAAAACCCAAAAAACCACAAAACATTGAAAACCCTAAAACCCTTAAAACCCTTAAAATAACTAAAAACCCTAAAAATCCCTAATAATCCTAAAAAAGAACAAAAAAATACTAAAATGTAAAACCCCTAAAAGCCTAAAAACCGTAAAAATCCATAAAACCCAAAAAAACATCCAAAAAAAATAAAAAATGCTAAAAACAAAAAAACCCTCAAAATACATAAAAACTATAAAAATACTAAAAATACACAAAAACCCTAAAAAAAGAAAAAACCCTAAAAGCGCTGAAAACCCATATGAAAACCTTAAAAACATAAAAAAATTTAACCCCTACAAACTAAAAAATGATAAAACCATAAAAGAACCTAAAACCCTAAAAACAAATAAAACATTAAAAAACTAAAACCCATATAAACCATAAAACACCGTAAAAACATAAAAATATCTAAAAACCTTTAAAACACTTTGAACCCCTAATTTATTTTTTTAATAAAATATAAAAATTATTTTTTATCCTAAAACTTAAAGAACCCCAAAAACCAAAATAAAACTAAAAATACTAAAACAAACTGTAAAAATTACTAAAAACATAAAAATTCACAAGAACCATGAAAACCATAGGAAACCCTTAAAAACTAAAAACACTGAAATCCCAAAAAAATTATAAAAACTCTAAATAACCCTTAAACCCCTCAGAACCCTAAAAATTCTCAAAATCCAAAAGAATAATAATAATCCTAAAAGATTCCTAAAAAAATTGAAAATGTAAAAACTAAAAATTCAGAAAACCCCTACGACAACCTTAAAAACCTAAAATGACATAAAACCCCAAAAAAACTAAAAAAGGAAAGAAACCCTAAAAGAATGTACAATGACCTTGAAATCCTAAAATCCCAAAGGCCATAAAACCCCTAAAACATTAAAAAACCATAACACCCTAAAAACGCTAAAGATGAATAAAAAATCTAAAAACCATTTAGGCTGAAAAAACATTTAAAACTCTAAAAAACCATTAAAAATATAATATCTAAAAAACCTAAAAATTCCAAAAAATATAAAAACCTGAAAAATACTAATAAAGCTATAAAAACCCCTTGCCACATTAAACCCCCCAAAAACATTAAAACCCCTAAAAAAGCCTTAAAAACCTAAATAACTTTAAACCCCTAATGGTCTTAAAATCTAAAACCCTAAAAACCCCTAAACCCCTTAAAATATTCAAAATCTCTAAAAACCAAAAAACCATAAAAATCCAAAAAACCGTAAAAATAACTAAAAATATAAAAATCCCTAAAAACACATAAAACCCCTAAAAACCTAAAAAATAAAAAAATCATGAAAATCCCTCAAACCCTCAAAATCACTAAAACCCCCAAAAAACCCCATAAAAATCCAAATGATTCTTTAATAATCCATAAAACATAATAGTCAATAAAAACATAGAAAAATCTGAGGAAAACTATAAAAACCGAAAAACACTTAAACCCCCTAAAAACATAAAAAACGATTAAAGCCCTAAATATCCCTAAAGCCCTACAAATCCATAAATCCCTAAAACCCCTAAAAAAACAAAAAAAGGAAAAAAATAATAAAAATACCTAAAAATCACAAAAGATATCTAAAAACATAAAAAACTCTAAAAAATCTAAGAAAACAATTAAAATCTAAAAACACATAAAACCCATAAAAACAAAAAAATGTTAAAACCCAAAGAAATCCTAAAAATTCACTTAAACCCTAAAGACCCCTAAAACCATAAATATTAATAAAAACCTTAAAACCCCATAAAAACCAAAAAAATCACTATAAACTCTATAAACACTTTTATCCCCAAAAAACATGAAAAAATATAAAAACCCATACAAACCAAAAAACACTAAAAAAACTAAACCCAAAAAAACCATTAAAACCCAAAACAGACTAAAAACCCTTAAACCCCCCAAAATCCTGAAAAATCATAAAAAAGCATAGAAAACATAAAAATCCAAAAAAATCCCAAAAAGTTAAAAAAAAGTTAAAACCCTAAAAATCCCTGAAAACCCTATAACACCTAAAAAACTTAGAACCCATATGGAACCTAAAAAACTCTAAAAAACCAAAAATAACCCTACAACCCACGAAAAACCTTAAAACCCTCAAAATTTCTAATAACGCTAAAAACTATAAAAATCCTATAAATTCCCAAAAATAACTAAAATGTTGAAAATCATAAAACTCTTAAGAACCATAAGAAAACATTAAATCACTAAAAACTCGAAAAACCCTTAAAAACCAAAAAATAATCTAAAATCCCTAAAAAATATTAAAACCCATAAAAACTCTACTACCCCCAAAAATATTGAAACCCCTAAAAATAATAAAAACATAAAAAACCAAATGAAATCTATAAAACCCATTAAACCACTAAAACATTAAAAAACTCTAAAAACTATAAATACCCAAAAGAAACTCAAAACCCAATAAATACCAAAAAAACATTCGAAACTCTAAATCTCTAAAAAATTCTAAAACCCCTCAATATCACTAAAAACCCTAAAAACAAAAAAAAGAAAAAATTACCTATAAATCCCTAAAAATATAAAAACCCTGGATAACCCAAAAAACATAAAAAATCAAAACACTAAAAGCCCATGAAAAACCAAAAATTATAAAAATCATAAAAAAACCCAAATCCCTAAAAGACTAAAAATCTTAAAAAACCCAAAAACTCAAAAAACCCTATAAAACCCCCAAAAACCACTAAAAATATAAAAAAAATTTAAACCCCTAAAAATAGTAGAAAACATTAAAAGACCTTAAAAGCCATAAAAATTTCAAAAAAACCATAAAATTGCAAAAAACATAAAAACTCTAAAAACATTTAAATATATCAAAATCCTAAAAAACCATAAAGATTTTATTTTTTTAAATATACCTAAAAACATAAAATCACTAAAAAAACAAAAAAACCCTAAGAAAACCTTAAAACCCTAAAATCAAATAAAACCCAAAAAACCAAGAAAATGCTAAAAACCCTAAAAACTATAAAATGCTAAAACACTAAAACCATAAAAATCCCTAAATCTCTAAAATCATAAAAACCCCTAAAAGGTAAAAACCCTAAAAGTATGAAAAACCTATAAAAACAATAAAACCCCTAAAAAAGTTAAAACCTACTAAAAATCCATAAACCCCTAAAACAACCAAAAAAATCTAAAAACCATTAAACTCCTCAAAATGTTAAAAACTCTAAAAAACAATAAAACACAAATGCACTCAAAACCCCAAAAACCTCAAAAGAACCACAGAACCCCTAAAACACCTTAAAATAATTAAATACCATAAAAACAATATAAATCCTAAGACTCTATAAAAATCCCAAAAAACATAAGAAAACTTAAATACCATAAAACCCTTAAGAAAACTAAAAAAATAAAAAAAAAACCTAAAACCCCTACAAAACCTAAAAGGGTTAAAATCCATAAAACCCTCAAAATCCCTAAAACCTCTAATATCCCATAAAAATCATAAAAAATCCCAAGAAATTCCAAAAAATGTAAAAAAACCTAAAATAACATTTAAAAATTAGAAAACATATAAAACCTAAAAACTCTTAAAACTCCTAAAAACCTTAAAAACTCAAAAAACCTCTAAAAAGGCCCAAAAACCCAAAAACCCAAAAACCCCGGAAACCATAAAACCCCTAAAACCGTAAATCCCTTAAAAATATATAAAAATCCAAAAACCACTAAAATCTCTAAAAACCCTTTAATCATTTTAAAAAATTAAAAAAGTATAAAAAACTACAAAACCGTAAAATATCCAAGAAATCATAAAATCGAAAAAACTATAAAATTTTTAGATACACTAAAAAAACCTAAAACCCTAAAAATACATAAAATCCCTAAAATATTCCTAAAATACAAAAAAAATTAAAAACACATACAAGCCCTGAAAACCCCTAAGAAAAATATAAAAAACTACAAGCAATCAAAATAAAAAAAAAACTAAAAACCCTACAAAAAACTTTAACCCCTAAAATCACTCAAAATCCCTAAAAACCCTAAAACCCAAATTCATAAAAATTCCCTAAAATCCCTAAAAACATAAAAACCCTAGAACCATGAAATAACCTAAGAAAACCATAAAAACCATTTACACCCCCAAAATCATAGCACCCATAAAATCCCTAAAAACCATAAACCACTAAAAACTAAAAAAACCTAATAAACCAATAAAATCCCTAAAAACCCACTAAAAACTCTAAAATCTCTTTGAACCCATAAAAATGAAAAGAACTCTTGTAACCTTAAAAACACTAAAAAAATCAAAAAATCCCCAAAAAACCCTAGAAATCCTTAAAGGAACTAAAAACCAATAAAAACCCTAAAAAATCTAAAAAATCCATAAAAACCCTAAAACCATAAAAAACCCAATAACACATTAAAAAACCACTAAGAATATCTTAAAAACCAAAAAACACCTAAAAATCCTAAAAACAACAAAAAACACTAAAAACCCTTAAAATTGTGAGACCTTAAACACCAATGAATCCCCTAAATCTCTAAAAACCCTTAAAAATCCTCAAAATACCCAAAAAATTCCTAAAAAGGTAAAAAAACCTTAAAAGACTAAAAAAATCATAGAAAACCTTTAAAACATGAAAACCCCAAATAAACCTAAAACGCTAAAAAAACCCCAAAACCCCAAAACCATAAAAACCCCAAAAACACTAAAAATTCATTAAAATCCCTAAGAACAATAAAAATTAAAAAAACAATATAAATCAATAAACATTTTAAAAACCCTAAAACCCTGAAAACCCATAAGAAATCCATAAAAACCTAAAATCAATTAAAACCCACAAAAACCATAAAAACACTATAAACCCTAAAAAACAATAAAAACCCCAAAATCCCCGAAAGATTTCAAAATCCCTAAAAATGTAAAAATCCACAATATCCTAAAAAATCCCTAAACATGCCTAAAAATGAAAAATGCCCTAAAAACCTCGATAAACATTAAGGAAACCTAGAAAACCAAAATGCACTTAAAAACCCAAAAACTGAAAAATACTATAACCCTAAAAACCCCTAAAAACAATAAAAACCCTAAAAAAATTAAAACACTAAAACCCATTAAAACCATAAAAACTAATAAAAACAATTAAAACCCTTTAAACCCATAAAATGTTAGAAAAACCTCAAATACCAAAAAAACATTATAAAAACCCAAAAACCACAAAAAAATAAAAAAACCTAAAACCCTTAAAAACCCACAAAATCCATAAAAACCCAAATCAAATAAATTTTTTAAAAATTGATAAAAATGTTAGAACCCAAAATTCCCTAAAAACCACTAAGAAAATAATAAAAAAACACTAAAAACCCAAAAAAACTAAAAAAACCCAAAAAACACTAAAAACTATAAAAACCCTAAACCCCATCAAAATCCCTAAAATCCTTAAATATTTTAAAAATCATAAAAAATATAAATATCCCTAAAATCATAAAACACCCCAAAACCCTGAAAATCCATAAGAAAACATTAAAAACATAAAAACACATTAAACCCTTAAAAACCCTAAAAATGCTAAACCCCCTAAAAACCCTAAAATCCCCTGAAAACCCTAAACACCCTCTAAATACCAACCCCCCCCCCCCCCCTAAAAACTATAAAAACCCTAAAAACTAAAAATTACTAAAAACAATAAAAACTCTTTAATACCGTAAAAGTTAAAAAATAAAAAAACCATTAAAAACCTAATAAAACTTAAAAAAACATAAAAACTCAAAAAAGCAAAAAAACCCTAAAAACCTTAAAACCCCTAAAACCCTTAAAATCTCTAAAACCCTAAAAACCCATAAAAATTATAGAAAATATATAAAAATCCCAAAAATTTAGAAACCCTTAAAACCCCAAAAACCCTAATAAAACCATAACAACATAAAAACAGTAAAACCCCTAAAAACCCTAAAACCCTCAAAATCACTAAAACTACAAAATACCATAAAATTCTAAAAAAGACCTCAAAATACGTATACAAATAAAAAAATATTTAAAAACCCTAACGAAAACTTAAAAATAAAAAAACCTAAAACCCCTAAAAACCCAAAAAATGCTAGAACCTAAAACCCCCCTAAAATGACCCTAAAACCCCTAGAAACCATAAAACCCCTAAAAAAATTAAAATCCAATAATAACCATAAAACAAAAAAAAATTAGAGACCCTTTTATCCATTAGAAGCATTGAAAAACCTTAAAAAACCTTAAACCCCTAAAAAGTCAAAAAACCCTAAAACCCTAAAAACCCAAAACCCCCAAAAAACCCTAAAACCCTCAAAACCCTAAAATTCCCTAAAATCCTGAGAAACCATTTAATCCGTAAAAAATTTCTAAAAATCCCTAAAAACATAAAAAAACCCTAAAACCCAAAAAACCCTAAGAAAACCTCAAAATACTAAAAACACTTAAAACCAATAAAACAGAAAAAAATAGAAAAACCCCAAAAGACCCTAAAACCCTCATAATCCCTAAAAACCCTAAAAACCATAAAAATCATAAAAATCCCTAAAAATCACTATAAAAATAAAAAACCTAATAACCCTAAAGACCCCTATGAAAATCTTAAAAACCCAAAAACACAAAAAACACCTAAAACCCCTAAAAATGCTAAAAATCCTTAAAATACCCAAAGCCTAAAAACCCCTAAAAACAAAAAAAACACCTAACCCCTTTAAAATCCCATTAAAACCCTAAACCCACTAAAATTATAAAAATACATTATACCCTTAAAACATTAAAAAACTTTAAAAAACCTTAAAAAAAATTAAAACACAAAAATCCCTAAAACCCAAAATAACCTTATAGACCATAAAACCCCAAAAAAACCTAAAACCAATCGAAATCCCCAAAAACCCTAAAAACCATAAAAACAAAAAAAAATCTTGAAAATCCATAAAGTCCCTAAAAACTAAATAACCCAAAAAATCACCAGAAATACCCTCTAAAAATCCTAGAAACCTAAAACCATTTAAAACCCAAAAAACATTAAAAATGCAATAAACTCTAAAAAAACCCTCCAAAATATCTAAAACCCCTAAAAAAAATATTTCTATGAAATCCGTAAAAATACTTAGAAATATAAAAACCCTTAAGATCACTAAAAACACAGAATAAAACCTTAAAAACCTAAAAACACTTAAAATCCCTAAAACCTAAAAATATACAATAACCCAACAACCCAAAAATCACCCCAAAAACCCTTAAAAACCATATAACCTCCTTAATTTTTTTTTCCAAAACCCCCCATAATAAAAAAAACCACTAAGTATCTTAACCCTTTAAACCCCTAAATGTTTTCAAAAACTATAAAAACATTAAAAAACTAGAAAACTAAAAAATCCCAAAAATATATTAAAACCCTATAAACCCTAAAACCCTCAAATTCCCTAAAATCCAAAAAAACCCCATGAAAAATAAAAAAACATAAAAACCCTAAAAATAAGAAAATCGTAAAACCCCTAAACCCCCGTAAGAAAACCATAAAAACATAAAAATGATAAAACCCCTAAAAACCTGAAAACTGAAAAACCAAAAATCCCTCAAAATCCTTATAAACCCACAAAAATAATAAAAATTCTATAAAATCCTTAAAAATACATAAAAACATAATGAAAAACACTAAAAAACCTGAAAACCATAATAAATCCTTGAAAACCTAAGAAACACATAAAAACAATACAAAACCTAAAAATGATAAAAACCATAAAAACTCTCAAAACCATAAAACCCCTAAAATACATAAAAACCCTAAAACCGCATAAAAATCCTTAATTCCCAATAAAACCTCAAAAAACACTTTAAACCCATAACAATTTTAAAAATGATCTAAAAATCCTTAAAACCCTTGGAAACTCAAAAGACCCAAAATAACCCAAAAAATATTACAAACACTAAACTCCCTAAAAAAAATAAAAACCTCAAAATTCCTAAAACCCCCAAAAGTATAAAAATACTAAAAAATCCTAAAAATCTATAAAAATATAAAAACTCTAAACCCCCAAAACGCTGAACAAAAAATTAAAAACCTGAAAACACATAGAACCCCAAAAAACATAAAAATTGTTAAAACTATAAAAACCCAAACAAACCCTGAACACCTTAAAACCCATAAAAAACCCAAAAACCATAAAAACCATAAAAACCATAAAAAATCAAAAAAAACATAAAACCTAAAGAAACTCATAAAACCCTAAAAAGCATAAAAACCCCTAAAAACCATAAAATAAACCTAAAAACCCTCAATATCCCTAAAAACTGTAAAACTAAAAAAATCCTAAAAATACCTAACAACATAAAACCCCCTAAAATCCAAGAATAACTCTAAAAACCCATAAATCCCTAATAACTCTCAAAACCACTAAAAATAAAAACACCAAAAAATCTTATAAAACCCTAAAACCACTAAAAAACTGTAAAGACCCTCAAAATCCCAAAAAACCATAACAACCCATAAAAATCATAAAATGGTTTAAAAATCCATAAAAACATAAAAAACATTAAAACCCTAAAAATACATATGAAAGCCATAAAAATATAAAAACACTTAAAACACCTACAAACATAAAAATAAAAAAAAAACAAAAACCCTAAAACTATTAAAAACCCTAAAACCCTAAAAACCACAATAAACAATAAAAACCCATTAAAACTCTAAACACCCATTAAAGCACTGAGAATTTTAAAAAGCTATAAAAAAACATTAAACCCATAAATAACTCAAAAAACCTAAATACCCAAAAAAGCCGAAAAATCGCCTAAAACCATAAAAACCCTTAAAATACCTAAATCCCCTAAAACCCCAAAATAATATTTAAATACCCTGTAACCTCAAGAACCCCAAATAAAACTTTCAAAACCTAAATCACTGAAATCCCTAAAAACCTAAAAAATGATAAAAACTCGTACAAACCCGAAAAACCCAAAAACCCTAAAAACCATAAGAACCCCTAAAAACCTAAAACCACTAAAAACCTATAAAAACCCTAAAAACATTAAAATCTATAAAAAACCTAAAAAAATAAAAACCCCCTAAAATAAAAAAAATTAATAAATACCCAAAATATATTAAAAATCACTTAAAAACATAAAAACATTAAAAATCAGAAAACCCTAAATTTACCTGAAAACATAAAAAACCTAAAAACCCTGAAGAACCATAATAAAAGCTTAAAAACTCAAAACACTAAAAAACCTAAAAAACTAAAAGACACTAGAATCCTAAAAATCCCTAAAATCCCTAAAAATCATACAACCACTAAATACCATAATAACCCTACAAACCAATTAAAACTATAAAAATCATCAAAACCCTAAAAATATTAAAAAACTGTAAAACACCATAAATATTTAAAAACAAAAAAAAAACTCTAAAAACCCAAAAAACATGATATAGATCAGATTCCATATAAAGAGAATAGTTTTGGGCAAGACAAAACTTTTATGCTCAATTTTTATTCCAATTGGACCAGTGCACACTTTTTAAAATCCAATATTATGGTGAGACATAACACACTTATTTGGTGCCCAAAATGACTTATCCACATAGAAAAGGAAGGAAACTCATAGAATCCCAATAATGAAGGAAGATACTCTGATGAAAATGACCATTAAGAAAGAATATCTGTACTTTAGTTAGTGGGTTCCATAAATAGTAGGAGAAGTGTTTCTTAGGTTTTATATTTTCCTTTTTACTATCCCATGCCTTTTGATTTTATTTGGGTAATTTACCTTATTTATTTTGTCTTTATAATATGTTTTCACTCCTTCCTAATAGAGGAACATGAATTTGATGAATTTGGGAATATTTTCTTGAATCTATCTTGCTTTATCCTCTTCCCTTTTCCAGGAATTGGTGGTACATCTCCATTTCTGGTGAAACATTCTTTTAGATTAAAGAATCCATCGTGGGTGGTGTTTCCATTAAAAATTGTTCATTTCAGCTACATTTCACTACTTCATCTTCATTAACTAATTTCTTTCTTTCTAGAAAACATCATTTTGGTATTAGAGAAATTGGTTTCAATGAGTAAGTTCTATCACATTATTTTTATTACTCTTCACCAAGTATCATAAGAGTAGATCTTATACTCCTCTTGATGCACATTAAATTTACATCACACAACGATAATAACAAATTACTCAAATCAGTGATAAACGTGCTCAAATACTGATAGAATGATGATGTGATTCCCCTCCATTGAATCAATGTCCCCGATGTCCATATCTACATAATTCGCACAATCCAACACCATTTTAGAAATATCATATAAATGGTGATTATTCTAGAAATATAGATCTAGATATGAAAATAATAAGAGATGATGATGATATTGAAAGGGGATTGAAGATTGGAATTCTAAAATTTGATTAGAGTATGAATCCATATGATTTTCTATATTGTATTCGGGAAATCTAATGATTATTAAATTTTTATAATTTTTATGATGAGGATATTTTTAGGGTATTCGTTATAAAATTTAAAAACTACACATCTCATTTGTGGGGGAAACTGAAGAAAGAAAGAGAATGTTATGGGAAAGACAAAATACGCTTATGGTATAAGATGAAAATTATTTTGAGAATGATATTTCTTCTTGATAATTATATGCAATAGATTTATTTATAAATAATTATATTGTGATAAAGAAATAAATCTATTAAAGATTAAATTTAAGAGTTTGACCATTTATTGATATGAATTGTTGTTCCAGAGTATAAATAAGAAAATATTGCAAGGTTTTTGGGAGGATTAAGTGAAGAAATTACAAATTTAGTAGAGTTCCAACCATTATTCTCATTTGATGATATTTTCAAGTTGGTTATCAAGGTGTAAAATCAAAATTGGACCTCAAAAGAAATAACAATAAAGAACTATAATTGAGGAACATATTGTTATAATGAAATTTCTTTAATTAAATATAATATTGGTGTGAATGAATTTGAAAATAAAAAGATGATGGATAAGGGGAAAGTGAAAGATACATAAAAATAAAAGGGAAAATCTAAGACCTTTGAAAATGGAAATCTAATTTCCATAAATTTAATGGGTATGGACAGTTTCATCATAATTTCCCAAAAAATATAATTATTACTATAATTGAAATCAAAGATATTGAAAGGGAAATCACAGAAGAAGAACATGGTGGTGAAGAATCTGAAAATGAAGATCATGTTATGGAAGAAGATAATGTGGGAAACATTTTTTTCATATGAATATTTTTCCAAGATCTAATCTACCTAGAAGAAGATAAATGATAAAAATTGTTCCAAACTCATTGCACTATCAATCAGTAATTATGTGTGATGATTATTAGTAGCGGGAACTGTATAAATGTTGTTTCAACTATACTTGTGGGGAAATTGAAACATATAACTCAGAATCATCCTGATCATAAAAATTGTAATGGTCAATCAATGAGAGAACCCTATGAGTCAAAAAATTGGTTCTTATTTCATTTTCTATTGGTAATAACTATGTTGATATGGTAATGTAGGATTTTATTACTATGGATGCTTTTTAGTTGTTGTTGGGAGGGCCTTGGTTGTTTGATAGGAAAGTGAAATATGACGGGAGGAAGAATGCATAATCATTATGATAAGTGGAAAATAATATCATAGTTTCTCCATTAAATCCATCTCAAACACAAAAAGAAAAATCTATTCCATAAGTTTATAAATACATCCTCTTTATCAATAATTCTCAATTGGATAAACAAATCAATAAGAAAAATCCTTTTTTTCTTTATTAATGATGTAAAAACCATTCTTTGAGGATAATATATAGAATTTTTTTTATCTCATTCCTTTAATGGGTAATATCATGAGGTTTTTTATAATGATATTCCAGCAAGGTTATTACCCTTTAAAAGCATTGAAATTTATAGTGTTCTTGTACTCGGTGCACACTTTCCAAATAAACCATCATATCTACGTAATCCTAAAGAATCAATGTAATTATAGAATAAAGTAGTTAAACTAGAGGATCAAGGATTTATGTGGTCAATCATGATCTTGGGTTTAATTTCAACATTATTGGTGCTAAAAAATGGTACGTATCATAGGTCTTGATAGTAAATCTATGAATAATATTAAAATAAAATATTGGTATCTCATTCCATGACTCGATGATTTTATTGATGAATTACATGGGTTATAAATATTTTTGAAGGTTGATATTTAATGTGGATACAAGTAGATTTTAATAAAGGAAATAAATGATTGGAAAAAAATATTTAAAACGAAATGTGGATTTTTAAGTGGTTGTTCATTATATTAAACCTCTAAAATTCCTCTAGTACTTTTATGTGAATCGTGAATGAAGTTATGAAATAATTTATTGGAATTTTTTTTCTATTTTCCTGGATGATATTTTGATTTTCAGCAAGGATGTAGAGATCAATGTGAATCATCTTTGATATCCAAACATAGATCCTAGAAATATCATTCCCATCTCTAGTAGAAACCAATAGTGCATTAAGCTATACAACCATCCAGCCACAACACCCATCATCCAACACCCAAAACCTACTCCAAAAAAAAACTCCCATATCCCATCACAAATCCACTCCTAGTATCAAAAGTACCATCCCCTAAACCAACCAAAAAACCAACAACCCCACCACCATTTAGCACCAAAATCTTGAAACGAAGTAAACCCCACCAAAACTCCTATATTCCATATCGACAACAACCATCACCACATAAAAAGTATCCAAACTCCTCCAAACATATAGTAGATTGTAAAAAATAAAAAAATAAAACATAGTAAATCCTAACAATGACCAAATCCATAGGAAAAAATCACCAACCCACACAACTAAAAAAATATATCAGAACCTCCTTATATCTATTGAAGCACCCTATACCTCCCCATGCCATCCCCACATCAACCCATAACCATCCTCGACTAAACATAGTGTCAGAAACTATTAAAAAAACATTGCAAGAAAAAGGGGGTCAATGATAGAAATGAAAATTAGTGTCTTCGATAAACAGTAACTGGAACCAAGATGGAGGAAATTATACCGACTGATGAACCATCTTCCAGTGGAACTAAGGGCATCTAAAAATGTAAACCCCATCACCAGACCAATATTACATAGGACATGCCTCCTGAAACATCCTCGACTGATCTAATAGCTTTTAACGTGTTCTAAAATTTGATTTGTTTTTTTTGTTTTTCTAGTTTTGAATCCCTTGTTTTATCTAGATGATGTTTCTGAAGCTAATATAGTGGAATTTAGTTGTGAGATGTTGGTTTCTGAACCAGATGTGATTTTTTGAGGGTTATCTCTTTATTCATAAAAGTGGTTTTTCTTGGAAATAAAAATATTGACCTGGGGGAGGAGAATAACCTATTACCAGTAACAAGAATAACCAACAACTAGCACTGCTATTATAGAGAGCACCAAAGATGATTAACCTCCTTACATTGAAGATGTCGATGAGCCACATAGTCCAGAAACAACAACATCCTAGAACACCCAATACCAGCTGCTAAAGATTCCAAATACCTTAAGAACTGAGACCATGAGACAGGTGAATAGGATGGAAGATTGACCCAAAAATAAAAAACTATAGAGAAACCTTGATCAAAATGATATTGATCAAGAAACCCCTAACCAGAAAAAAATGCACTTATTGTGTGGATGTAGCCAAATCCTACACCAATCACACAAGACAAATAAGATTCCATGAGCCACCAACGAATATATATTGGGAATCCTCTCACCAAGATGAATGACCAAAATATCAAAATAGGTCCCTAATGAACTTTACATCACCCAACACTGAACAGATTCTGAAAATTGCAGCCGTGTGGGTGACAAAAGCTGAAAACCCAAGTGCGTACTTGAGGAAAATCCCCCTAGCCCCAATTCCAAACCAAAAAGAATAAATGATTCCAAATCACTAGGTACAACCCACAAAAACCAATTATAATCGCTCGAACCACCCCAAGAAAGGTCGCCCAAGAAACATGAAGGAAACTCTTATGCCAACACAACAGAAGACCAATTCCCTAACCTCTAAAAGAAGGTCACAGTCCCAAACTAGGCTTGAGAACACGAAAGTTGACCATGAAGATCCCTTGAAACCATAATAGTGACATCAAATGATGCTATTTTCACACACCATAGGCCATATCCATAGCACCATCAGTAATAAAATAGTCAAAAACCCACCAGAGACCTTTAGAGAAGAGAATGAAACCTACTAGGAGAACATAGTTCCATATTGGGGAATAAGATCCACCACGATCAAGGAGTTCATGAGATCTTCATTAGATTAAACGAGATCCCTAAAATCATACCTTAGAGAAAGGTTTTTTTAGTTATTTTAGTGGTTTTTATGGTTTTATTGTTTTTAGGGTATTCTAATGTTTTTAGGGGTTTGAGTGTCTTTTAGAGATTTTAGGGTTTTTAGTGATTTTAGAGGTTTTAAGGGGTTTAAGCGTTTTAATATTTTAAGGTTTTCTTAGAGTTTTTCTTGGTTTTAAGAGTGTTTTACATTTTTGGGGGTTTATAGATTTTTTAGGTTTTTATGGGTTTTTAGGGTTTTAATGATTTGATGTTTGTTTTGGATTTTATTGAGTTTTTGGGGTATTTAGATTTTTGGGTGTTTTAGGGTTTGTAATTATTTTTAGGTTTCCATGTTTTTTAGGGTTTTTTGGGTTTTTAGGGTTTTTTACATATTTAGGGATTTCAAGGTATTTTTAAAGATTTTAATGTTTTTAGGGGTTTTGGAATTTTTAAGGGTTTAAGGGTTTTATGGATTTTATCATTTTTCATATTTTTTATGGTTTTTAGTGTTTTTTAGGTTTTAACGATTTCTTTGGGTTTTTAGGGTTTTTAGGGCTTTCTAAATTTTTATGATTTTTATGGATTCCTTAATATTTTTATAGTTCTTAAGATCTTAAGGCATTTTTATTGTTTTAGGTTTTTTTTCGGTTTTTTGTATTTTTTGTGTTTTTTTATTTTTAGGGTTTTAAGGGTTTTTAGAGTTTTAAATAAATTTAAGTTTTTAATGGAGTTTTATAGTTTTTTGTGGTTTATGGGTTTTTTGGTTTTTTGGGTTTTTTAATGTTTTAATGGGTTTTATGGTTTTATGGTTTTACGGTCATTGATGGGTTTTTAGAGTTATTAGGTTTTTAGGGGCTCATGTGCTTTTAGTTTTTTTTATGGTTTTCTTAAAGGGTTTTGGGGATTTTAGGGTTTTCTAAATTTTAAGGTATTTTGAATCTTATGGGTTTTAGAGTTTTTTGGGACATTGAGTGTTTTCTGTCTTTTATGTTTTTTGGGTACTTTAGGTAATTTAGCATTTTTTGTTTATTGGGGGTTTTAGGTGGTCTATGTTTTCTAAGGTGTTCATAGTTTTTTCTAGGTTTTTTATTTTTTATGCTTTTAGGTACTTTTATGGTTTTTTTTATTTTAATTGTTTTTAGGGTTTTTAGATATTTTTAGGGGTTTTATGGTTTTTATGGATTTTTGGGGTTTTGGAGTTCTTTTAGTCTTTTAGGGTATGTTATTTTTTTTTAATTTTTTTATCATTTTTATTGGTTTAATTGGGTTTTCTATATTTTTAGTGTGTTTTTATGTTTTTATGGGTTTTAGGGTTTTTATGGATTTTAGTGGGTTTTTTTTGGGTTTTTAGGGTTTTAGAGTCTTTTATCTGTTTTAGGTTTTTTGGCATTTTTTGATTTTTATGGGATTTAATTGTGTTTAGGATTTTAATCTTTTCTTATTCTATATTAGGGTTTTTATATTTTTTATGTTTTTATTTATTTTTAGGGGTTATTTAGGATTTTTATAGTTTTTAGGAATTTATATTTTCTAGGGTTTTCATGATCTTTAGTGTTTTAGGGTTTTTAAAATTTTTAAGGTTTTTTCATTGTTTAAGTTTTTTTATGTTTTAAAGTTTTCTTAGGGGTTTTCATGGTTCTTTTTTGTTTTTTATTTTTAGGGGTATTTTTAGATTTTAACTATTTTATGGTTATTAGGTATTTTTAGGGGTTTTTGGATTTTTACAATTTTTTGGTTTTTTGTGTTTTAGGGGTTTTTTAGTTATTAGGGTTTTAAGGGTATTTAGATTTTTCAGTGATTATAGGTTCTTAATGGGTATTTTATGTTTTAGTTGGATTTTAGGGTTTTTTTGGGATTTTAAGGTTTTAGGGATTTTTATAGTTTTTAGGGGTTTTTAGAGTTTTCAGGGTGTTTCTAAGAGTTATTGGTTATAAGAGTTTTTAGGATTTTTTGGATTTTCAGTGTTTTTTGGTTTTTATGGTTTTCTTAGGGTTTTTAGGGATTTTTGAGTTTTTAAGGTTTTAGGGGTTTTTGGAATTTTTTATGTTTTTTATGGTTTTAGGGTATTTAGGGATTTTGAAGGTTTTTAGGTGTTTTATGATTTTTAGTGGTTTATTTTTTCTAGGGTTATTGCGGTTTTGAGTGGTTTTAGGGTTTATATGGGGTTTTTTTGGATTATTGGATTTTAACTTTGCTTTCATGTTTTTCAGGGTTTTAATCTTTTTGAGTGTTTTTTATGTTCTTAGTGATTTAATAGTTTTTTAGAGTTTTTTCTGGGTTTATAGGGGTTTTATTGGGTTTATATGGTTTTAGGGGATTTTATGGGTTTTAAAGGGTTTTAGAGAATTTTTAGGGTTTTTAGAATTCTTTAGGCGTTTTAGGGGTTTTAACTATTTTGGGGTTTTAATGTTTTATTAGGGTGTTTAGGTTTTCTAGGGTTTGTTATGTTTTTAGGGATTTTTAGGGGGTTTTTTTGGATTTTTATGGGTTTTAGTGTTTTTATGAGTCTTTAGGGTTTTTAGCATTTTTTATGTTCTTTAGGGGTTTTAAGTGTTTTTAGGTTTTTAATGTTTTATTAGGGATTTTCATGTTTTTTAGGGTTTTTTAATGTCTCAAATTTTTTTAATTATTTCGTTAGATTTTTATTGATTTATAGGGCTTTTAGGGATTTTGAAGGTTTTGTGTATACTAAGGGTTTTTTTGATTTTTTTGGGCATTTGGGTTTTTTAGAGGTTTTAAGGTTTTTTAGATATTATTAACATTTTTAGGGGACAAAATTGTTTTTAGACTTTTTAGTTTCTTTAAGGTTTCAAGGGGTCTTTTGGGTTTTTATAGTTTTAGGGGTTTGTATGGTTTTTAGGGATTTAGTGTCTTTTTAGAGGGTTTTATTGTTTTTTTACTATTTTTAGGGTTTTGATGGGGGTATAATTGTTTTTAGTGTTTTAAGGTGTTATTAGGGGTTTTATCTATTTTAGGGTTGTTTATAATTTTTGGGATTTTTTATGATTTTTATAATTTTTATGATTTTTTAGGGTGTTTAGTGATTTTGATGGTTTTCTATGTTTTTTAGCATTTTATGGTTTTTAGGGGTTTATCATTTTTTAGGTTTTTAGGGGTTTTAATTTTTTTATGTTTTTAGGGATTTCTTTATTTAGGGATTTTAGGGTTTTTTATGTTTTATGGATTTTTAGGGTTTTTAGTGTTTTTTATGATTTTAGGGCTTTTGAGGATTTTTATGGGTTTTAGGGGTTTTTTTGGTTTTAATTGTTTTTTTGGGTTATAAGTGTTTTTATGAGTTTTATTGGATTTAAAAGTTTTTTTAGATTTTTGCTAATTTTTTTACGATATTAAAGGGTTTTTATAGTTTTTAGTGGGTTTTATGGGTTTTATGGTTTTCTAAGGTTTTATATTTTTTTGGGTTTTAAGGTATTTATGATTTTTAAGGTTTTTTAGTGTTTTAGCATTTTTTAGGGTTTTAGGGGTTTTATGTGTTTCTATATAATGAATTTTTTCTTTGTTATTTTCAAGGTTTTTAGGTTTTTTTTGTTTTCAGGGATTTTAGGGATTTTAGGGATTTTAGGGATTTTATGGGTTTTAGGGATTTTAGGGATTTTGAGTTGTTTTAATGTATTTTAGGGTTGCTATGTCTTTTATGTTTTTTGTTTTTTAGATATTTTTTGAGTTTTTAGGGGTTTTAAGGTTATTTAGACGTTTTAAATCTTTTTATGTCTTTAAAGGGTTTCTAGAGGGGTTTTTGGGGTTTTTGTGTTTTTATGTTTTTTTAGGTTTGCTACAATTTTTGGAGTTTTATGGATTTTAGGGTTTTTTGGGGTTTTTTGGGTATTTTAGGGTTTTCACTAGTATATAAGTTTTTAGTTTTTTTAATTATTTTTAGGTTTTTAATTTTTTCGTAGGATTTTTTTGTGGCATTTAGGGATTTGTAGGCTTTTATGTATTTTAGGGCCTTTTAGAATCTTTATGGTTTATTGGTTTTTAGGGTTTTTTTGGGTAGTTTGGGTTTTTAGGGATTTTAAAAACTTAGGTATTTTAGATTTTTGATGTTTTTAGGGGTTTTAAGTGTTTTTTTATTTATAGTTTTCTTATTATTTTTTCCGTGTCTGTATAGTTTTTTACATTTTTAGAGTTTTTTGGGTTTTCTTAGATTTGTTTTTGGATTTTAAGGGGTTTAAAGGATTTTAAGGGTTTTAGGGGGTTTAAAAGTAATTATTGTTTTTATGTTTTTTAAGGTTTTTGTGGTTTTTATTAGTTTTTAGGGTTTTTTAAAGGTTTTTAGTTTTTTTTATGGTTTTGAGGTGTTTTTATTAGTTTTAGAGTCTTTTTATAGTTTTTTGGGTTTTTGGCGTATTTTGGTTTTTTATTTCTTTTATGTGTTTCTCAGTTTTTAATGTTTTATTTTTAGTATCAGGGGTTTTGTGGGTTTTTTACATTTTTAGATATTTTTAGTTAAATTTTAGGATTTTATGTGTTTTTAAGGATTTTGAGTGGTTTTAGGGCTGTTAGGGTTTTTAGGGTTTTAGAATTTTTAGGGTTTTTATTGGGTTTTAAGTGTTTTTATTTTTTTATGGTTTCCTTGGCGTTTTCAAGGTTTCTTGGGTTTTTTATTTTTTTATAATTTTTAGGCATTTTTATAATTGGTATTCTCTTTAGGGTTTTAGGGTTTTTTATTTTTTTAGGGGTTTTAGGGTTCATAGAATTTCATTGTTTTTTTGGTTTTTATGGGGTTTTATGAGTTTTTAAGGTTTTTAAGGTTTTCTAGAGATTTTCATCAAATTTTTGGGATTAATGTATTTTTATATTTATTAGTGGTTTTTGGGATTAATGGATTTTAGGGGTCTATATGGGTTTTAGGGGTTTTTATTGTTTTTTTGGGTTTCTAGGGGTTTTAGGGGGTTTTAGGGTTTTATTGGGTTTTAGAATTTTTCTGACTTTTATAGGTTTAAAGTGTTTTCAGGTTTGTATGTTTTTAGGGGTTTTCTCAGTTTTTAGGGGTTTTTATGTTTCTATATATTTTTAGAGCTATTTATTTTTTTCGTTTTTATGTTTTTTAAGGATTTTTAGAATTTTTTGGGTTTTTTGGGTTTTTTGGGTTTTTTGGTTTCTCGGGGTTTTAACTATTTGTATGTTTTTTATGTTTTCTCTGGGTTTTTAGAGGTTTTACGAGTTTTTATGTTTTTATATATTTTTTAATAAAATATATTTTTGTGGTTTTTTCATGTTGTAGGGATTTTGAGGGTTTTAAGGTTTTTTGGTATTTTGTTATTTTTCTAGTTTTTTAGGGTTTTAGGGGTTTTTAATATTTTATGTGTTTAAATAGTTTTTATAGGTTTTATTATATTTTTAGGGTTCTTTATGGTTTTTAGGGGTTTTAGTATCTTTTAGGTTTTTTAGCATTTTTTAGGGTTTTAGGGGTTTTATGTGTTTTCAAATTTTTATTTTTTTCTGAGGGATTTTCCTAGATGTTATGGTTTTTAAGTTTTAAGATATTTTTAGGGAATTTTTTTGGATTTTATTATTTTTATCGGGTTTCTAGAATTTTGCTGGTTTTTTAGGGATTATTAGAGGTTTTATGGTTTTTAGCATTTTTAGAGTTTTTAGATTTTCTTTGGAGTTTCTCATATTTAAATGGGGTTTTACCTTTTTAGGCATTTATATGTATTTCTAGGAATTTTAGGTGTTTTTAGTGTTTTTAGGTATTTTGATAGATTTTGGGTTTTTTTTGTTTTTAAGGTTTTCATTTTTTTTTGTTTTTCATGGTTTTTAAGGTTTCAAGAGTTTATATAGTTTTTATGGGTTTGAAGGGGTTTAATAGTTTTTAGATGTTTTTTAGTATTTTTATATATCAATATGGTTTTTTGGGTTTTAGGGTTTTTATGGTTATTAAGGGTTTTAAGGTAATTTAAGGGATTTTAGGTTTTTAGGTTTTTAAGTGTTTTAAGTACATTTAACATTTTCTATTTTATTAATGTTTTTCTAGAGGTTTTTTGGATTTTTACATTTCTATGGATTTTTTTATTATTTTTAGGATTTTTTTTTGGTTTTTTGGTTTTTTAGATATTTTGAGTGTTTCTAGGGCCTTTTTGGTTTTTTGGGTATTCATTGGTTTATTGGTTGTTTATATTATTCTAGGTTTTTTGGGGTTTTATGGTTTTTGTGTTTTTAACATCTTTAGGGGTTTAAAGGGGTTTTTAAATATTTTAGATGTTTTAGGGGTTTTATGGGTTTTATGAGTTTTTTTGATTTTAGGGGTTTTGAGGTCTTTTAGGGTTTTTATGTTTTTAATATTTTCTTTATAGTTTTTAGGGATTTCAGGGGATATTATGTTTTTAGTAATTTTTAGGGATTTTAAGATTTTTTATATATTTTTTGGGTTTCAAAGATTAGAGGGTTTTTAGGGGTGTTAGAGTTTTTATTGGAATTTTTTGTGTTTGGTGGTTTTATGCATTTTATGGTTTTTATGTTTTTCTTAGGGTTTTACTTGTTTTTTATTATTTTTTACATTTTTTATTATTTTTGGGATTTTTAGGAATTTTATGGTTTTTAGGGTTTTTATTGATTTTTGAGGTATTTTTAGGGTCTTTATGTTTTTTTGGGTTTTAGGGTTTCTATATTTTTTTTAGGGTTTTATGGGTTTTAGAGTTTTTTTTAACATTTTTAGTGGTTTAAAGGGTTTTTAATGTTTTTAGTGTATTTTTAGGGTTTTTATATGAACTTAGGGTTTTTAGGTTTTTAGGGTTTTTTATGGATTCTGTGGGGATCTCGGGGTTATAGGGTCATGTTAGGTCTTTTAGGGTTTATATCATTTTTTAGGTTTCAAGGGGTTTTAAGTGTTTTTAGGTTTTTTTACATTTTCTTTATATTTTTACTTTTTTTTGGTTTTTTAATTTTTTAGGGACTTTTAGGTATTTTTACGATTTTTATCTGGTTGTAGGGTTTTTTGGGATTTTGATGGTTTTTTGGGATTTTTTAGGGGTTTTACGGTTTTCTAAAATTTTCAAGGTTGTATGTTTTTTTAGATGTTTATTATTTAATTATTTCTTATAGTTTTTCAGTGTTTTGGGGACTGATATGTTTTTAGGGATTTTTTCTGATTTTTTAGGAATTTTATGCAGTTTTATGGATTTTGAGGGATTTTAGGGGTTTGGAGGGTTTTACGGATTTTATGATTTTTTTTGGGGATTTAGGGTTTTTATGGGGTTTTTAGAATTTTGATGTTTTTATAGAGTTTTTAATGTTTCTAGTAGTTTAATGGGGTGTTAGAGTTTATTGTTTATATTATAGTATTTAAGGGGTTTTAAGGTTTTATATGGGTTTTAGAGTATTTTATGGTTTATAGAGTTTTTATTTTTTTTAGTGTTTTTAGAGGTTCTTGGGATTTTGGGGGTTTTAAGTGTTTTATTTGGTTTTATAGTTTTCACAGGTGTTTTAGGGTTTTTTATATTTTTATGTATTTTTAAGGTTTTTAAGAAATTTTATGGTTTTTAGGGTGTTCATGGATTTTGATAGTTTTTATGGTTTTAGGGGTTTTATGATTTTTTGATTTTAGGGTATTTTTTTAGATTTTAGGTTTATAAGGTTTTTTAGAATTTTTAATATTTTTAGGGGTTATAATGGATTTTCATATTTTTCAGTGATTTTTACGGTTTTTATTGGTTTAAATGATTTTTATCATTTTTATGGTTTTATAGTTTTATTTGGTTTTTGGGTTTTAATGGTATTTTAGGGTTTTTAACTTTTTTTAAGCTTTTTCTATGTTTTAAGTGTTTTTAGGTTTTTACCGTTTTATTTCGGGTTTTTCATTAATTTTAGGGTTTCTTAAATTTTTATGTATTTTGAGCGATATTTTAGGATTTTTATGGGTTTTTAATGGTTAAAATGATTTTTAGGTTTTTAGGGTTTTAAAGCTTTTATCATTTTTGGGTTTTATATGGGTTTACTTATTTTTATTTTTTAACGGTTTCTAATAGTTTATCAGAGTTTATGGATTTTTACATTTTTAATAATTTTTACGGGGTTTTAGGGTTTTAACGGATTTTAACAGTTTTTTGGATTTTTTTATTTTTTTGGTTTTTATGGGTTTTATGGTTTTTTTAGTGTTTTTGGGTTTTTTTTTGACTTTTTAGGATTTTTAAGGTTTTTATAGTTTTCAACATTTTTAGGGGATTCAAGGGTTTTTAGATTTTTTGGTGGGTTATTTGGTATTATGGGATTTTAGGGTTTTAAAGGTTTGATGGGGATTTATGTGTTTTAGAGGTTTTTAGATATTTTAGTGTCTGTTTTAGGGTTTTTAGAGGTTTAAATCTATTTTAGGATTTTTATGGTTTTTTTTTGTTTTGAGGGATTTTTAGGGTTTTATAGCTTTTAGGATTTTTATATTTTTTTTTGGGGTTTTAGGTGTTTTTCGGTTTTTAAGGTTTTCATATAGGTTTTTAGGTTATTTATGGATTTTTACATTTTTAGGTATTTGTATGGTTTTTTAGTATTTTTATTTTTATTTGGGTTTTTAGTGATTTTGATGGGCTTTAGGTCTTTAGGGATTTTTATGGTCTTTTGGGTTTTTAGGGTGTTTTGAGTTTTTATGGTTTTTAAGGGTTATAAGTGTTTTTTAATTGTTTTATGGGTTTAATGGTTTTTTAATGTTTTTAGTGGTTTATTAACGTTTATTATGAGATTTTATAGGTTTTAGTTTTTTTAATAGTTTTTTGGGTTTTACAAGGGGATTCAGCGTTTTTAGTGTTTTTTGGATTGTAGGGCTTTTATGTTCTTTTAGGTTTTTATGGTTTTGGTTGGGTTTTTCAGAGTTTTTTACATTTTCGGTGGTTTTCAGGGATTTATTTAGGAATTTTGTGGTTATTAGGGTTTTATGTGATTTTTTAGATTTTTTTGGTTTTTATGGTTTTTAGTGTGTTTATGATTTTTATGAATTTTTAGAGTTGATTTTGAGCTTTTACAGATTTTATGATTTTTTAGATTTTTTTAGAATTTTTATTGGTTTAAAGAGTGTTTAGATGTTTTTGTAGGAATTAGGGATTTTATGGGTTTTTACAATTTTAGGGGTGTTTTTGGTTTTTAGGGATTTTAGGGTTATTTGTGTCTTTTAGGGTTTTTTCATTTTTATGTTTTTAGGATTTTCAATTATTTTTAGGTTGTTAAGGATTTCATATGGATTATGATGGCTTTTAGTTTTTTTTACACATTTATGGATTTTTTATGGTTTTTATGATTTTTAGTTGTTTTATCTATTTTGATGGTTTTAGGGGTTTTAGGGTTTTTAGGGGTTTTTAGGGTCTTTATCATTTTTTTAGGTTTATAAGGGTTTATTTGTTTTGGTTTTTATGTTTTTCTTAGGGGGTATTAGGGTTTTTATGGATTTTTTTGGATTTTATAGGATTATTTTATATTTTTTTAGGGTTTCATGGGATTTTTAAGGGTTTTAGGGTTTCTAGGGATTTTAGGGGGGTTTTGGGTTTTTATACTTTTCAGTGGGTTTTATTTGTTTTTAGGGTTTTTAGATTTTTTTTATGGTTTTTAGGGATTTTTATGGAAATTAGTGTTTTTAAGGATTTTGGGTTTTTTTTGTTTTTTGGGTTTTTATGTTTTTTCTCTTTTATGGATTTCAAAGGTTTTTTCAATGGTTTTAGGGGTTTTTTGTGTTTTTAGGGAATTTTATAGAATTTTAGTATTTCTATGGATTTTTTTTGGGTTTTTATGAATTTTGAGGGTTTTAGTATTTTCTGGTTTTTAGGGGTTTTAAGTGTTTTTAGTTTTTCAAGGTTATCTTAGGTGTTTTTTGGGTTGTCTTCATTTTTTTGGAATTTTTTGTATTTTTTGCGATTTTTTATTATTTTCACATTTTTAAGGGTTTTAATTTTTATGGGTTTTATGGTTTTTTTTATTTTTATGGTTTTTATGGTTTTTATGGTTTTTTGAGTTTTTAGCGGTTTTATGAATTTTTTAGGTTTTTAATGTTTTTAGAGTTTTTTAACATTTTTGGGGGTTTAAAGGGTCTTTAGAGTTATTATTTGTTTTTAGGGTTTTAGGTGTTTTTATAGTTTTTTAAGTATTTTAGGTGGTCTTATGTTTTTTAGTGGTTTAGGGTTTTCAGGAGTTTTTAGCATTTTTAGGAGTTTTAATTTTTATAGGGTTTCATGTTTTTATTAGGGTTTTCTGGGGTTTAGGGGGTTTTTATATATTTAGGGACTTTTAATGATATTTAAAGACTTTTATGGTTTTTTATTATTTTAGGGATTTTGAGGGTTTTTTTTCATTTTTTAGGGTCTTTAGGTGTTTTTGGATTTTAGTGTTTTTATGATTTTAGGGTTTTAAATTATCATTAGGGGTTTTTTGGGTTTTTAGGTTTTTTTACATTTTTAGGGGTTTTTAGTTATTTTTATTATTATTTGGGTTTTTAGGGAGAAGTAGTACGGGGCCATTCATGGCCCCAAAAAATTTATTATAAAAAAGACACTGCAGACAACGGAGGGGAGGGGTCAAACGAATCACACCAAAAACCTCTTTACAACCCAAGCCACAAAAGATGCCAGAAAAGAAAAATCAAAAAAATAAAAAGAAAAAACACACAAATCCAAACAAAGCCTAAAAACCAAAATGTCCCCGACATCACCTCCCATCCAAACAGAAAACATTATACAACTACATCAAAACCATCAGCAGCATCCCACTTAACTATGTCTAGCCTCCAGCACCTCCTCCCCAGTCAGAACAACCGCCAGCAACACAGAGTCACCAGCACTAAAACCATAAATAGTAGCTTTATCACATCCTAGCCATACAACAACCAGGATCCAGCACCTCATTTCCCGACAACTAGCTCCTCTTTCAATCACCAAACATTACCCAGCATCCCGCTTCGGCCTCAGCAACTAGCAACACCAAATCCAATCAACACCACCATAACAGATTTCCAGCACCCACCACCGTCACTCAAGGGAAGCGGCAACCGATGTTCAGTAGCTCATCATCCAACAACTCAATATCCAACCCAAAATCAGCAGTAACATATTAAAAAGCCAACAACCAACAATAATCGTCATACAAAAACTCAAAATCCAGCAACCATCTCTTCCTGACCATATGGGTTCCAACATCCCACCACATTCAGAAACCCAAGGCCACCACCACCCACGCCTAAACCCATTCCAAATCATCCACAAATCCTTAAACTCCTCATTCAGCAATTACAACAACTAATAACCAAACCAGCCACAACTCAAGTATATGAAGACCAGCATATCAAAACAAACACATCACAATACAACAAGACCTTCATCAGTAGCAAGACCCAATAACAAGAAAGGGGGAACAGAAAAGAAAACCTGCAAATTCACCATTTTTGTCCACCATGACTCATCGATAAGTCAGGAAAACTAGAAAGACCCTCCTCGGGTCCAAATGAGAAGCGCAGATCCAAGCGCATAATCGTGCATGCCACCGCCAAGAAGTCACAAAGCCCGCCGAACCCACTTTTCACCAAAGCGAAGCCAATAATCTCCCAGATGAAGCCACCATATTGTGTTTCTGCACCAAAGACGAGATCCAAATCACCAAAAATCAAGAGACCATAAGAGCCAAGACTGAACCCAGATCTGACAAGCATACCTGAAAAACGGTCCAAGCACACCTTTGTCCAGTCGTCGAAACATCTCTCGCACCTTTCTAATGCCATCGCGAGACCGGAGAGACCTGTGAAACCTCAGATCAGGAACCGTATTTGAGAGTTTCTTTGACGTAGACCGAGAAGGGGACGACTGAGGATTCCAGACCTTCCCACCAAAACGCCAATGTGAGTAGCCGCATCCAAGCCCAAACCAGACGATCAGCTGAGATCGCTCCCAATCCACTGAGAGATCGACAATGCCTCCAAGGAGTAGTGAAGATACATTGGGGAGAAGGGGTGATGACGATGGAGATTGCGAAGGGAGAGCACCCGGAGACTCAACCGCCATCTTCTCCTTAGGTTTTTTTCTTAGAGGTTCTTTTCAGTTTTTAGGGTTTTATGGATTTTTAGGATTTTGTGGGTTTTTATTATTTTTATGGTTTTTAGTGTTTTATTTATTTTTTGATATATGGTTTTTTATTTTTTAGTGTATTTAAGGTTTATTATAGTTTAATAAATTTTCTTAGTGGTTTAAAGGTTTTTTATAGTTTGTAGTGGATTTTTAGGGTTTTATTATTTTTCAAGGTTTTATGGTTTTTTGGCTTTTATAGTTTTTTAGGTTTTTTGGGTCTTTAGTGTTTTTTGGGGTTTTATGTTCTTTAACCGTGTTTTGGTTTTTATATTTTTTTATAGTGGATTTCAATGTTTTTATGTCTTATTTGATATTTTTTGGATTTTCATAGTTTTTAGGGGTTTTGGTATTTTGATGGTTTAATGATTTTTAGGGTTTTAGGGTTTCTATTTTTTTGTTTTTCTAGGGGATTATGATTTTTATGAGTTTTTTCATGTTTTTTAGGGTTTAAAGATTTTTTATATTATTTATTTTTTTTACATTTTTTATGTGTTTTTAGGGTTTTTACGGTTTTTAGGGGTTTTATGGTTTTCTAGGTTTTTTTTGTATTTTTGGGTTTCTAGGGGTTTTATGTTTTTTCGGTTTTAATGGATTTCCTAGGGGTTTTTAGGTTTATTTAGTTTTTTTAATTTTTTTGGTATTTTTGAGGATTTTTATGTTTTTATCATTTTTAGGGTTTTTTGGGATTTCGAGGGTTTTAGGGTTTTTATGGTTTTAGGGGGTTCAACGTTTTTTGGTTTTTGGGTAGTTTTATATATTTTAGGTGTTTAATTTTTTCTTAGAGATTTTAATTTTTTTAATTTTTTTTTCATTTTAGTGATTTTTAGGGATTTCTAGTATTTTTATAGAATTTAAGGTGTTTGGGAATTTTGAGGGTATTTTTAGTTTTTTTGGGTTTTTTGGGTTTCTAGGGTTATTTTAATTTTTAGGGGTTTTAATTTTTTTAGATTTTTTTTTAAATTTTATGGTTTTATATGGTTTTTATAGTTTTTAGATGGTTTTTTGGTTTTTATGTGTTTTTTGGGTTTCTAGGGTTTTTTAATTTTTGAGGGGTTTTGAGGTTTTTAAAAACAATTTAACATTTTTTGGGTTTAAATGGTTTTTATAGTTTTTAGTTTATTTTTTCAGTTTTTAAGGGTTTTTGGGTGTCTTCAGGTTTTTAGAGGCTTTATGGTTTTTTAGGTTTTTACAATTTTAGGGTTTTTTAGGGTTTTAGCCTTTTAGGGTTTTAGGGGTTTTTTGTATTTTTAGGTTTATATGTTTTTCTTAGGGTTTTATGATTTTTTATGGCATTTATGTATTTAATTATTATTACAATTTTTATGGTTTTTATGTTTTTAGTGATTTTAAGGGCTTTTAGAGTTATTTTCATGTTTAGGGTTTTTTTTTGTTTTGGTTTTTGGGTTTTATGGATATTTTTTTATTTTCATGGTTATTATGGTTTTATAGAGATTTGTAAATTTTTAGGGGTTTAAAAGGGTTCTTATATATTTTATTTTATTTTTAGAGTCTTTATGGGTTTTTAGGTATTTTTAAGGTTTTTAGGGGTAATTGTGGTTTTTAGGGTTTTTAGGGGTATTTGTGGTATTTAGGGTTTTTAGGTTTTTATGGGTTTTAATTTTCTTAGTTTTTATGGTTTTATTTATTATTTTTAATTATTTTAATGTTTTTATAAATTTTTATGGTTTTTAAGGATTTTTTTGGTTTTTTATCATTTTTAGGGATTTTGAATATTTTAATGGTTTTTTAGTGTTTTCGATATTTTTTGGTGTTTAGTGTTTTTAGGTTTTTAAGGGGTTTGTTTGATTCTAGTTTTTTGAGGATTTCTTAGTGTTCTTCATGTTTTTTAGGGTTTTTCCCATTTTTGGGTATTTTTTTGGATTTTTATGTTCTTATGGGTTTTCATGTTTTTTATGGATTTTGAGGGGGTTTAGGGATTTTGATGGTTTTTTGGTGGTTTTATGGTTTTTTGTGTTTTTTTTGTTTTTTCTATGTTTTTAGAGTTTTTATTAGTTTTTTAGGGGTTTAAAGTTTTTTAGAGTTTTCGTCATTTTTTTGTTTTTAAAGGGTTTTTAGAGTTTTAGTGTTTTTAGGGTTTTTATGGGTTTTAGTGGTTTTATGCATTTTCAGGTTTTATGGTATTTAGGTTTTTTAGGGTTTTTAGGGTTTTTAGTGTTTTATCATTTTTAGAATTTTAGGATTTTTACATGTTTTTTTTAAAGTTTTTTTACTTTTTTTAGGGTTTTTTTGTTTTTAAGAATTTTTAGGTATTTGTTAGGATTTTAGGGTTTTTAGGGATTTTGAGCGGTTTTAGGGATTTTTGGATTTTTAGAGTTTTTATGGTTTTTAGAGTTTTTAATAAATTTATAGGTTCAAAGGTTTTTTAGAGTCTTTAGTGTGTTTTTAGGTTTTTCATTTGGTTTTTGGGTTTTTAAGGTTTTTAGGGGTTTATGGTTTTAGTGGTTTTTAGGATTTTTATGATATTTTATGGTTTTTATCATTTTTATGTTTTTAATATTTTTAAGTGTTTTTATGTTTTTAATGTTTTCTTTGGGTTTCTCAAGGTATTAAGGTTTTGTACATTTTTAATGATTTTAAAGGTTTTTAAGATTTTATGGTTGTTAGGGTTTTTAGTGATTTTGTGGGTTTTTATGTTTTCTTTATGTTTTTATGGGTTTTGGGGTGTTACATTTTTTAGTTTTATAGGGTTTAAGGGCTTTATAGTTTTTATAATTTTTTATGTATTTCACATTTTTTGTTTTTTTAGCGGTTTTTGGGATTTTATGGGTTTGTAGGGGTTTTAAAGAGATTTTAGGGGTTTATGGGCTTTGTTAGGGTTTTAGGGTTTTTAGTGTTTTTAGGTTTTTAGGGGTTTTAATGTTTTTATATTTTTTAGAGGTTATAAGTGGTTTTATTTTTTTAATGTTCTATTAGGGTATTTCAGTTTTTTCATGTTTTTTTACTTTTTTATGGATTTTTTAGGTTTTCTGGATTTTTATGGTTTTTAGGGTTTTCGGTATTTCTAGGTTTTTTAGGGTTTTAGGGGTTTTGAATTTTTTGGTTTTAGGGGTTTAACATGTTTTTTTGTTTTTATGGTTTTATTA
This sequence comes from Viscum album, assembly GCA_963277665.1. Lineage (NCBI taxonomy): Eukaryota > Viridiplantae > Streptophyta > Magnoliopsida > Santalales > Viscaceae > Viscum > Viscum album. Next base: position 368,087,966 of record OY728121.1, read on the forward strand.
TGTGTTTTCCAGGTTTTAGGGGTTTTATGCTTTTTGGGATTAGTTGGGATTTTTAGGATTTTTATTGTTTTTTTCAGATTTTTGGAGTTTTTTTGTTTTTAGTGGTTTCATGGTTTTTTAGAAGTTTTTAATGTTTCTATGTGTTTAAATGGATTTAAGAGTTTTTAGTGGTAGTTCTGGGTTTTTATTGACTTTTATGTTTTTTATAGTTTTTAGTTTTTTTTGTTGATTTTAGAAGTTTTTGTGTTATTTTATGGTTTTTAGGGTTTTTTAGTTTTTTGTGGGTTTTATGTTCTTTTAAGTTTTTAATGTTTTTAGTGTTTTTCATTATTTTAATTTTTTTACATTTTTGGGGATTTTTAGGCATTATTTAATATTTTTTAGTTTATTGAGGTTTTTATGGATTTTGAGGGGTTTTAGGGTTTTAGGGTTTTATGGTTTTTTTTTTAATTTAGACATTTTTATTATTTTTCAGGGTTATGAAGGTTTTAAGAGATTTTAAACTTTTTAGGGGTTTAAAGGGTTTTTAGGGTATTTGGTTTATTTTTAGGGTTTTTTGTGGTTTTTTAGGGTTTTTAAGGTTTGTAGGGGTTTTATGGGTTTTTGGGTTTTTGGGTTATCATTGTCATTTAGGGTTTTAGTGTTTTTAATTTATTTAGGAGTTTAATTTTTTATTTCTGTTTTTTTTGGATTTCTTAGTTTTTTTCAGGTTATATATTTTTATTACTATTTTTTATATTTTTAGGGAATTTGAGGTTTTATAGGTTTTAAGGATATTGGTGGTTTTCTAGGTTTTTGGCTTCATTGCATTTTTAGGTTTCTAAGGTCCTTAAGTGTTTTTATTTTTTTGAGGTTGTATTTTATTTTTTCAGCGTTTTTAGGGTTTTTTATATTTTTGGATTTTTTGGGCTTTTTAAGGTTTTATGGTTTTTGAGGTTTTATGAATTCTGATGGGTTTTTATTGTTTTTATGGTTTTTTGGATTTTAAGTGTGATTTTTGAGATTTTAGAGTTTTTAGGGTTTTTAATAGTTTCTTAAAAATTTTAACTTTTTAAAAGGTTTCTAGTTATTGTGTGGTTTTTTGGGTTTTTATGGGGTTTTAGAGTTTTTTGACGTTTAAGGGATTTTATGAGTTTTTATGGTTTTTAGTGTTTTTATCGTTTTTATGATTATTATGGGGTTTTTAATTTTTTAGGTTTTTATAGTTTACTTAGGGGTGTTCGTGGTTTTAGGGTTTTTTACATTTTTATGGATTTTTAGAAAAAATTTAGCAGTTTTATGGGGTTTTAGAGTTTTTAGGGATTTTAGGGGATTTTAGGGTTTTTAGGTTTTTTTAGGTTTTTTGTGGTTTTTTTGTGTTTCTTAGCAGTTTGAAACGATTTTAGGTTTCAAAATTTCTATTAGGTTTTCAAGGTTTTTTAGGGTATTTGGTGTTTTTAGGTATTTTTAGGGAGTTTTGTGGGTTTTTATGTTTTTTATAGTTTTGAGTATTTTAAAGGATTTTATGGTTTTTTGGTTTTTTGGTTTTTTTGGGTTTTATGGTTTTTAATGTTTTTGAACATTTTTGGGGTTTTGAAGGGATTTTTGATTATTTTTTGGTTTAAGTTATTTTTGGGTTTTATGGTTTTTTATGTTTTTAGTGGGTTTTATGGGTTTTTAGTATTTTTTTTATGTTTTCTAGGGTTTTAAATGTTTTTAGTTTTTATGATTTTTAAGATTTTGCAAAGTTTTATGGATTTTTATTCTTTTAGTGATTTTTATGGATTTATTAGGGTTTTATAGTTTTAATTTTTTTTTCAAGATTTTGGGTGGTTTTAGGATTCTGTAGGGTTTTAGAGTTTTTGGGTTTTTAGCGGTGTTAATTATTTTTAGTTTTTTCAGGTTTTGTTTCATGTTTTTAGGGATTTTTATTTTTTTGGGATTTCAATGGATTTTAAGTATTTTTATGGGTTTTATTGATTTTAGTATTTTAAGGGTTTTAATGTTTTTTACATTTTTTAGGGGGTTTTAGGGGTTTTCAGGGTTTTTTGGGTTTTTATGGTTTTTTGGAGTTTTTTCTTGGTTTTTAATGATTTTATATTTTTTAACACTTTTTGGGGTTTAAATTGTTTTTAGTGATTTTATTTATTTTTATGGGTTTTCATGGTTTTTTGGGGCTCTTCTGGTTTTTATGGTTTTTAGGGCATTTAAGGGTGTTATGGAATTTATCTATTTTCTAGTTTTTTATGGATTTTAAGTGTTTTTATGTTTTTAAAGTTTTCATAGTGGGTTTTAATGTTCTTATAGTTTTTATATTTTTATGGTTTTTATGGTTATTTGGGGTTTTATTTTTTCATTTTTTTAGTGTTTTTAAGTATTTTTAGTATTTTATGTTTATCTTAGGTTTTTTTGGGTTTTTGGGTTTTTTTAAATTTTTAGGGATTTTTAGGGATTTTTTAGTATTTTTATAGTTTTTTAGAGTTTTTAGAGTTTTTATTGTTTTTAGTGTTTTAAGTTTTTATGGTCTTCATTGGGTTTTTTTGGGAATTATTATTTTTCTTAGGGATTTCATGATTTTTTACTGTTATTTGACAGTTGTAAAGGTTTAAAGGTGTTTATATTTTTAGTGTATTTGGGGTTTTCTGGGGTTTTAGGGTTTTAAGGTTTAAATTGTTTTTATGATTTTTAGATTTTAGTGGTATTTTATGGTATTTATAATTTTTTATCTTTTTTAAGGGTTTTAAGTGTTTGTTGGTTTTTATGGTTTTATTAGGTGTTTTTTGGGTTTTTTTCTACATTTTTTGGGGGTTTGTGTTTTTTTTAATTTTATGGTTTTTAGGGTTTTAAAGGATTTTCATGGCTTTTAGTGTTTTTAGAGTTTTTAGTGTTTTTTGGTTTTTAGGGGTTTTAAGTGTTATAATTTTTTTAGGTTTTATTGGTGTATATATGTTATTTTAGGTTTTTTTTTAGGGATTTATAGGGGTTTCTTATGATTTTTTTAGTTTCTTTGGGTTTTTTGGGTTTTCAAGGGGTTTTTGGGTTTTTAGGGGATTTAGGGTCTCTATGATATTTTGGGGTTTTAGGGTTTTCATGGGTTTTTAGGGTGTTTAAGATTTTTATTCTTTTTTTATTTTTTTATGTTTTTATGTTTTTATGTTTTTAATGTTTTATTATAGTTTTCAGTGTTTATTTTAGTTTTTATGGGTTTTCTATATTTTCAATGTTATTTGGGTTTTTTTGAGTTTTTAGAGTTTTTATGGTTTTAGAGATTCGTGGGTTTTAGGGGTTTTATGTATTTTTGAGTTGATAATTTTTTTTCTTAGGGGTATTCTTATTTTTTTAGGTTTTTTTCATTTGTAGATATTTTTACTGATTTTTTAGGATTTTTATGGGTTTTAGGGTTTTTAGGGATTCTAATCGTTTTTTGGGTTTTTAGGATTTTATGTTTTTAGGGGTTTTAGTGTTTTAGGTTTTTTATGATTTTTATGTTTGTTTAGTTTTTTATGGGTTTCTTATATTTTTATTGGTTTTTTACATTTTTGGGATTTTTAGATCTTTTTAATAGTTTTTATTTTTTTTAGGGTTTAAGGGTTTTTTCAGTTTTTAGGGTATTATGGTTTTCTTAGTTTATAAGGGTTTTTAAAATTTTTAAAGGGTTTGAAGGGTTTTTTTTAAATTTTCAAGGTTTTTTAGGGTTTTTATAGTTTTAATGAATTTTTAGGATTTTATGGTTTTTAGGGGGTTTATGTTTTTAGGGGTTTTGTGGTATTTTCGATTTTTACGGTTTTTATGGTTTTAGTGTTTTTATGTTTTTAGAGTTTGTATTTGTTTTTAAGTTTTAAATGTTTTCTTTGATGTTTTTAGGGCTTTTAGTGTTTTTTATATTTTTTGGTTTTTAGGGGTTTTAGGGATTTGGGGGGGTTTAGGGTTTTTTTGGTTTTTATGGTTTTTTTGGTTTTATATAATTTTTCATGTTTTTATGGGTTTTAATTATTTTTAGGTTTTTATGGTTTTCTTCAGGTCAACTAAGGTTTTATGGTTTTTAACATTTTATGGTGTTTTTGGGATTTTTTGGATTTTTTTGGATTTTTGGGGTTTTATGGTTTTTTAGGGTTTTTAGTGTTTTACGGTTTGGTGAGTTTTTTAAAGATTTTATTGGTTTAAAGTGTTTTTTGATTTTTTTTTTGTGGTTTTTTGGCCTATTTGGGGTTTTAGGGGTTTTTAATTTTTAGGAGTTTTTTTTGTTCGGTAGTTTTTTTTTGGATTTTTGGGTTTGGGGGGGTTTTTTGGGTTTCTAACAATTTTGAATGGTTTAAAGTGTTTTTAGGTTTCTATATTATTTATCAGTTTTTAGGGATTTTACTAAATTTTATGTTTTAACAAATTTTTTTTTGATCTTATTGGATTTTGATGGTGTTTAGTGTATTTAAGGATTTTCTGGGTTATTATGAGTTTTAGGGTTTTTATGTTTTTTTACATTTTTAGGATTCTTAGGGGTTTTAATTATTTTTATGTTTTGATGATTTTTTAGAGTTTTGATGATTTTTTATGATTTTATGGATTCTTAAAAAAAATTAGAATTATTATGGACTTTAGGTTTTTTAGGATATTTTAAAGTTTTAATGTTTTTAGGGTTTTTACAGTTTTTATTTTCTTTTTTAGTTTTAGGGTTTTTTAGTTTTATAGAGTTATTATGGTTTTTTAGAGTTTTTATAACATTTTATGGGTTTAAATGTTTTTATATATTTTATTGGGATTTTATTTTTTTTATTGGTTTTTCGGGCTTTTAAGGTTTTGAGGGGTTTATGGGTTTTAGGGTGTTTAGGGTTTTAGGGGATTTTTTATTTTTGAGGTTCTTAAGGGTTTAATGTTTTTAGATTTTGTTTGGTTTTCATAGGGGTTTTTAAGGTTTTAAACATTTTTACCAATTTTAGGGGTTTTAACAATTTTTTAGGATTTTTAATTTTGTAGGGTTTTAAGGGATTTTGAGGGTTTTTAAAGGGGTTTTAGGGGCTTTTTTTATTTTTTGGTTTTTTTGGGGTTTTTTTAGTTTTATAAGGTTTTTATAGTTTTTAAAATTTGTAGGGGTTTATAGGTTTTTTAGATTTTTAGGGGGTTTTAGTGTTTTTATGTGTTTTTAGGGTTTTTATGGTTTTTAGGGGATTTTATGTTTTTAGGGGTTTTAGGGTCTTCTAGTGTTTTTAGAGTTTTTAGGAATTTAAGGGGTTTTATTTTTTAATGTGTTTATGCTTTTCTTAGGTTTTTTATGTTTTTTTTATTTTTAGGGATTTTTAGTTATTTTTTAGGATTTTAGGGTTTCAAGGATTTTTATGGATATTAAGGGTTTTTTGGGTTTTTAGTGTTTTTAGGGTTTTTAGGGTTTTTAGGGTTTTCATATCTTTTTGGGGTTTTTCTGTTTTTATGGATTTTTAGGAACTTTTTAAGATTTTTATGGTTTTAGGTTTTTTAGGTTTATGGAGTGGTTTTAGGGTTTTTTTTTGGGTTTTTATGGATTTTTTGGTGGTTTTAGGGTTTTTTGAATTTTTATGGGATTTAAGGGTTTTTTGAGTTTTTTAACCTTTTGGTGGTTTAAATGATTCTTAGGGTTTTTAGTGATCATCAAGTATTTAAGGGGTTTTTGTGTTTTTTATGGATTTTAAGGGTGTCTATTCTTTTATGGGTTTTTAAGGTTTTCTAAGAGGGTTTTTAGGGTATTTTTGTTTTTTAGGTATTTTTATGATTTTTACCATTATTATGGGTTTTATGGATTTTTAGGGGTTTTAGGATTTTTAGGGGTTTTAGGGGGTTTTAGGGTTTTCATAGTTTTTTTGGTTTTTTAGGGGTTTTATGTGTTTTTAGGTTTTTATGGTTCTATTGGGGTTTTTAGGTTTTTAGGGTTTTTTACATTTTTAGTGATTTTAAGGGATGTAATAAGATTTCTAGGGTTTTAGGGTTTTTAGGGATTCTGAGGGTTTTTAGTGTATTTATAATTTTTTATGGTTTTTAGCTATTTTAAGTGTTTTTATCTTTTTATTTTTTTAGGGTTCCATATTTTTAAGGTTTTTTATGTTTTAGGAATTATTTGGGGTTTTTTGGATTTTAATGTTTTTTCGGGTTTTTTTGTGTGTTTTGAGGGGTTTTGTGAGTTTAAGGGATTTTCCAGGTTTTATTATTTTTAAGGTTTTTTAGTATTTTAAGTATTTTTTCTTTTATCATGTTTTTTAGGGTTTTTAAGTTTTTTTGGGTGCTTATGGTTTTATTATAGACTTTCTGGGTAGTTAAAGCCTTTAAATTTTTAGGGATTATTACTTTATTTTTAGGATCTTTATGTTTTTGGGTGTTTTAGGTATTTTGGTAGTTTTAGGGTTTGTAGGGTTTTGAGGGGGTTTAGTTGTTTTAGGGTTTTTAGAATTTTTAGGTTTTTTAGACGATTGAGTGTTTTTAGGTATTTAAGGTTTTTTAGGGTTTTTAGATTTTTAAGGATTTTTAGTTATTTATTAGGATATTTATGGATTTTATGGGTTTTGGGTTTTTTGGGGTTTTAGGGTTTTAAGGGGTTTTAGGGTTTTTATTGTTTTTTTGGGTTTTTATAGACATTTTTTAGTTTTAATGGATTAAACGTTTTTATAGAGTTTTGTAATGTTTTTAGGGGTTAAAAGGGTTTTTATTATTTTTATTAGTTTTCAGGTTTTTTATTGGTTCTTAGTGTTTTTAATGTTTTTTGGAGTTTTATAGTCTTTAGGGGTTTTATGGGTTTTTAGGGTTTTTATAGTTTTTTAGGTTTTTAGGGTTTTTTAGTGTTTTTATGGTTTTTATGGTTTTCCTCTAGTTTTTGAGGGTTTGAAGGTTTCTTAAATGTTTTCTTATTTTTAGGGATTTTAAGGATTTTTATGGGTTTTATTGGTTTTAGGGATTTTGAGTGTTTTTAGGGTTTTTATGGTTCTTTAGGGTTTTAGAGTTTTTAAGGTTTTAAGGAGTTTAAAGTGTTTTTATGTTTCAAAATGTTTCTTAGAATTCTTTAGTTTTTCTATGTTTTTAGGGACTTTTAGTGACTTTTTAGTATTTTATAGTTTTTTTGCGTTTTTAGGGTTTGAAAGGGTTTTTAGAATTATTAACATTTTTAGGGGTTAAAAGGGTTTTAATAGTTTTTAGTGGGTTTTTTTGTGTTTTTTTTGTGTTTTAATAGGTTTCAAGGGTTTTGGGTTTTTTTGTTTTTAAGGGTTTTTAGGGTCTTTTAGGGTTTTTATCATTTTTAGGGTTTTTAGGGGTTTAAATTGTTTTTAGGTTTTTTGGGTTTTTTATTTCAAATAATTTTACGTATTTCTTATCCTTTTTACCGTTATTTAGGGTTTTTATGGGTTTTAGGGTAATCTTGATTTTTATAGTTTTTTAGTTGTTTTATGTTGTTTAGGATTTTTAGTTTTTCTTAGGCTTTTTCATGTTTTTTAGGGTGTTTATAATTTTTAGGATGTTTATGATTTTATGGTTTTTTGGTGTTTTTTGGGGTTTTAGGGTTTTTAAGGTTATTTGAATTTTCTAGACTTTTAGGGGATTAATGTGTTTTTGGGTTTTTATGATATTCATAGGATTTTTTAGAGTTTTAGGGTCTTTATATTTTTAGGTATTTTAATGGATTTTTTAGAATGTTTATGGTTTTGTAGGGGTTTTTGGGTTTTTAGGTTTCTCATAGGGTTTTATGGTTTTTATGATTTTAATGGTTTTTATGGTTTTCTAAGGGTTTAAGGGTTTTTTGAGTTTTTTTGTGATCGAAGGTTTGTTTTATTTGTTTAACTTATTTAGGGGTAAAATGTGTTTTTAGGGATTTAGTGGGTTTTTATGGTTTTTATGAGTTTTAGTATTTTTTTAAGGTTTTATAGGATTTTAGGGTTTTTACGGTATTTAGATATTTAGGGGTGCTTATAGTATTAATATTTTTTTAGATTTTAGGGGTTTAAAGTATATTTTGGTTGTTTACTTTTTCATAGGGGTTTTCAAGGTTTTTATAGTTTTTTACATTTTTAGGGTTTTAAGGGATTTTTTTAGATTTTTTTTTGTTTTTTATTGTTTTTACGAATTTTAAAGGGTTATAGTGTTTTGTATGGTTTTTAGGGTTTTAGGGGTTTTATTGGTTTTTAGGTTTTCTAAGAGTTTTAGGTGTTTTATGTTTTTAATTTTTACTAATGTTTTTCCAATGTATTTAGGGTTTTTTTACATTTTTAGGGATTTTTAAGGATTTTTTGGAATTTTAATTTTTTTTTAAAACATTTATTAGATTTTAGAGTTTTATGCTTTTTAGGGGTTTTAGGGGGGTTAGTTTTTTAAAAAAAATTGGGGTTTTTGAGTTTTTAGGTTTTTTTTATTTTATGGCATTTCAGGGATTTTTTTGGATTTTAATTGTTTTTAGGGTTTCTAGTGATTTTATGGGTTTGAGGATTTGTAGGGTTTTTTTGGTTTTTAGTTGTTTAATGTGTTTTTAGTTTTTTACAGTTTTCATAGGGGTTTTATGTTTTTAGTGGTTTTACATTTAAAGTTATTTTTTGGGTTTTAGTTTTTTTGTGGGTTTTCGGGGTTTTTAGGTTTTTAGGTGTTTTCTAATATTTTTATGGTTATTTAAGGGTTTTCAGCGGTTTTTAGGACTTTTTGTGTTTTTAAAATTTTTAAGGGTTTTAATTTTTTTTAGGTTTTTAAGGTTTTTAAAGAGTTCTCAGGGGTTTTAAGGGTTTTTACATTTTTAGGGTTTTGGTATTTTCTAGGATTTTTATTGATTTTACTGTTTTTAGAGTTTTGAGGGGTTTTAGTGTCTTTTAGGGATTTCTTAATTTTTTTAGTTTTTAGGGGTTTCATGTTTTTTAGGTTCTTAATATTTCTTATTGTTTTCATGGATTTTAGGTTTTTTTACATTTTTCAATATTTTTTAGACTTTTTAGGATTTTTATGGTTTTTAGGGTTTTATGGTTCTTAGGGTTTTATGGTTTTTAGGGTTTTATGGTTTTCAGGGTTTTATGATTTTTTACAGTTTCTTGGGGTTTTATAGTTTTTATTTTTTTTAGGGTTTTATGGGTTTTTAAGGTTTTTAAGGTTTTCAGTGGTTTTATGGGTATTATGTTTTTTAGGGTTTTTATGGGATTTTAGGGGTTTGTGGGTTTTTAGTGATTTTAGTTTTTTAGGCGTTTTAATTTTTTTTGGTTATTAATGTATTCTTAGTAATTTTCAAATTTTTTTCATTTTTTACATTTTTATGGTTTTTAGGGATATTTAGGATTTTATGGTTTTTAAGGGTTCTTAGTTATTTTGTGGGGTTTTATGGGTTTTTGGGTATTTTAGGGGTTTTTTCATTTTTAGGATTTTTAGTGGTTTTAAATGTACTTAGGTTTTTCAATTTTTCTTTGGGTATTTTATAGATTTAAAGGTATTTATGTTTTTTTATTTTTAGTTATTTTTAGTATTTTTATGGGTTTTAGGATTTTTTTAGGGTTCGTGAGGGGTTTTTGGGTTTTTATGGTTTTGAGGGTTTTGAGGGTTTTTTATATTTTAGGGTTTTGGAGGTTTGTTAGGTTTTTTAACGGTTTTGGGGGATTAAAGGGTTTTTATATTTTTTGTGTATTTTTTTAGTTTTTATGATTTTTTATGGTTTTAATGGTTTTTAGGATTTATTAGGTTTTTTTGTTTTTAGGGTTTTTTGGTGTTTTTATCCTTTTTTTGGTTTTTTAGGGATTCTCTGTGTTTTTAGGTTTTTAAGGTTTTCTTTGGGGTTTTCTTAGGGGCTTTCTTAGGTGTTTTCAGGGTTTTAGGGCTTTCCATGGTTTTGGGATTTATTGGGGTTTCTTAAGGTTGTATGTTTTAAAGGAATTTTGTGGGGTTTTAGTGGGTTTTAGGGTTTTAAAAGTTTTTTGGGGGTTTTGAATTTTTTATGTTTTTATGTTGTTTTAGAGTTTATAACATTTTTAACAATTTTAAAGGGTTTTAGAGTTTTTATTGTGTATTTAAAGTTTTTATGGGTATTAGGGTTTTAATTTTTTAGGGGGTTTTATGGTTTTTGGTGTTTTTAGGGACTTTAGGGTTTTATGTGTTTTAGATTTTTATAGGGTTTATAGAGTTTATGACTTTCCCTAATTATATGGGTTTTCAATTTTTTTAAGGTTTTTTATGTTATTCGAGATTTTTAGTTCTTTTTACTAATATTTACTAATTTTTAGTGTCCATAAGGAAAAAAGTGTTTTTATGATTTTTAGCATTTTTTAGGTTTTTAGGGGTTCTTAGTTTTTTTAGGATATTAATATTTTTCTTAGTGGTTTTCTATTTTTTAATGTCTTTTAGTTTTTAGTGATTTTTATGAATATTTTAGTTTTTTTTGTTTTTTTTACAGTTTGTAGGGAAATTGAGGGTTTTTATTATTTTTAGGGGTTTTAATTTTATTTATAATTTTAGGGGTTCAATGAATTTTTATATTTTTCAGTGGTTTTGGGGTTTTTATGGGTTTTTATGTGTTTTTTGGGGGGTTTTAGTTTTATTCGGGTGTTTGATGGTTTTTACATTTTTTTGTTTTTAGGGGTTTTAAGTGTTTTTATGTTTTTATGTTTTTAAGAATTTATTAGTGTTTTCAAGTTTTTTATGATTTTCTACATTTTTATGTATTTTTATGGATTTTTTTTTATTTTTTTGGTTTGATATGGTTTTTTGTGATTTTGGGGGTTTTAGGGTTTTTAGTATTTTAAGTTTTTATCGGTTTTGAGTGCTTTTGGGTTTTTTTCTTTTTAAAGGGTATTAATTATTTTTATTTTCTATTATGTTCCTTGGGATTTTTATGGATTCTAATTATTTTTATAGTTTTAGGGTTTTTAGCATTTTGACTGTTTTTAGGTTTTTAGGGTTTTATTGGATTTTATGGTTTTTTGGAATTTTAGGGTTTTTTTGAAATTTTTGGGGTCTTTTGTTTTTTTATTATGTAATATTTTTAGGTTTTTAAAGGGTTATTCGACTTTTTAGTGATTTTTAGGATTTTTATGGGGTTTTATATGTTTTTAGGATTATTTTAAGGTTTTTAGGGGTTTTATGGGTTTTAATGGTTTTAGGGTTTTTAGGATTTATAGGATTTTTTAGGTTTTATTGGGGTTTTAAATAGTTTTACGATTTTTCTATTTTCTTAGGGTTTTTCTCATTTTATTGTTTTTATTATGTTTTTAGGGATTTTATTCTCTTTTTGCATTTTTATAATTTTTGGGGTTTTATTAATTTTGAGAGTTTTAGGGTTTTTTATTATTTTGAGGGTATTTATGGTTTTTTTGGTTTATAGGTTTTTTTGTGTTTTTACAGGGTTTTATGGGTTTTTAGGCTTTTTTAAAAAAAAATTGGGGGTTTAAGGTTTTTTCTATTTTTAGTGATTTTTAGGTTTTTGTTGATTTTTAGGGATTTTACGGTTTTATGGGTATTTATGGGTTTTAGTTTATTGTAGGGTTTTTAGCATTTTTTTGGTTTTTTAAGGGGGTTAAGTTCTTTTAGGTTACTAATGTGGTCTCAGGGATTTTTAGGGATTTAGAGGTTCTTAAATATTTAGGGAATTATAGGGCCTTTTAAGATTTTAATGGTATTTTAGGGCTTATACAAATTTTGACAGTTTTAGGATTTTTTTGGTTTTTTAGTGTTTTTTTTATTTTTATCATTTTTTAGGTATTGAAGGGGTTTAAGTGTTTTTATGTTGTAACGGTTTTCTTATGGTATTTCAAGGGTTTTACGGTTTTTATGTTTTTAGGTATTTTTATGGGTATTTAATATTTTTATGGTTTTAGGGGTTTGAGGGGTTTGAGGGTTATTTGGTGTCTTTAGGGGTTTTTAGGGTTTTCTTTGGTTTTTAGGGTTTTTTATTTTTTTAGGGTTTTCAGGTATTTTTTAGTTATTTAACATTTTTATGGGTTTAAATGGTTTTTTAGTTTTTAGTGGTTTGAGGGGTTTTATGGTGTTTTATGATGTTTATGGGTTTTCGGTTTTTTGGTTTTTTGGGTTTTAGGGGTTTTTGTGTTTTTTAGGTTTTTATGGGTTTAATGTGTTTTTTGGTTTTTAATAATTTGTTACGGGTTTTAGTGTTTTTATTAGTTTTTTTCATTTTTAGGTTTGTGGTATTTTTATGTTCTTTGGGGGTTTTAGGGTTTTTTGATCTTTAAAGGGTATTATATCATTTAGAGTTTTTATCATTTTTAGGGGTTAAAAGTTTTTTTATATTTTTTAGTTATTTTTTAAGGATATTATGCATTTTAGGGTTTTTAATGTTTTTAGGGGTTTATGGTCTTTGGGTTTTTAGGGCTTATAGAGTTTGGGGGGGTTCTGTTTTTAGGGTATTAAGGCTTTTTTGTGTTTTTAGGTTTCTAAGGTTATGTTAGGGGTATTAATGTTTTTTTGGGTTTTTATATTTTCAAAGATATTTAGGGTTTTAGGATTTTTGTGGGTTTTAGGGTTTTTAGACATTTGGGGGTTAATATGGGTTTTCAAGGTTTTATGGTTTTTATGGTTTTTTTGGGTTTTAGGGGTTTTTTGAGTTTTTTTACATTTTTCATGGTGTTTAGAGTTTTTAAACCTTTTTAGGGATTTAAAGGGTTTTAAAGATTTTTGGGGGGTTTTAATGTTTTAATTGTTTTTAGGGGTTTTGAGGGTTTTGAGGGTTTTTTGGGATTTTAGGGTTTTTTTAAAAAAATTATGCGTTTTTAGGTTTTTAGGGGTTTTAAGTGTTTTATAGGTTTTTATGGTTTTGTTATGATTTTTCAAGGTTTTGTAATTTTTTAAATTTTTAAGTATTTTTAGGGATTTTCTTATTATTTTTATAATTTTCAAGGGGTTTTTAAGATTTTATGGGGTTTTCATATTTTTAGGGTTTTATGGTTTTATATGTTTTAGCGTTTTTTAGGTTTTTTATGGGTTTTATGTGTTTTTAAATTTTTATTGTTTTCTAAGTGTTTATTAGGTTTGTAGTGTTTTTTTACATTTTAAGTATTTTTATTGACCCTTTAGGATTTATAGGGTTTTTTAGCATTTTATATTTTTTAGGGTTTTATGGGTTTTTAGGTTTTTAGGGTTTTTATTATTTTTTGGAGTTTTTACTTTTCAATCTTTTTAGTCATTTTAATGGTTTTTATAGTTTTTTAACATTTTTAGGGTTTTAAAGAGTTTTTAGTGTTTTTTAGTGGGGTTTTATATTTTATATGAGTTTTAGGGTTTTTATGGGTTTAGGGGTTTTTATAGTTTTTATAGTTTTTAGGGTTTTAGTTTTTTTATTATTGTTTGGTTTGTAAGGGTTTTATGTTTTTTAGGTATTTGTTGTTTCCTTCGGGTTTTCATGGTTTTTAGAGTTTTTAAGTATTTTTGTTTCTTATGATTTTAATGGGGTTTTTGGGTTTGTAGAGATTTTGATGGTTGTTAGGGGTCTTAATATTTTTTTGGGTTTTTTGGGTTTTGAGGATTTTTTGAGTTTTTAGGTTTTTTATGATTTGTTAACATTTTTAGGGGATAAAAGGGTTCTTAGATTTTTTAGTGGTTTTTAGGGTTTATTAGGGTTTTTAGGGTTTTTTTATAATTTCAGGGGTTTTATGTTTTCAATGGTTTTTCAGTTTTAGGGGCTTTTAGGGTTTTTAGGTTTATTATGGGTTTTAATTATTTATAGGTTTTGAAGATTTTATTATTGTTATTAGTGTTTTTAGGGGATTTATATTTTTAGGGATTTTTAGTGCTTTTTTATATTTTTTATTATTTTTACTATTTTTGGGGATTTTGAATGTTTTTTGGGTTTTTTGGGTTTTACTCATTTTTTTGGATTTCTATGGGTGTTTATTTGTTTGGTTTTTAAGGTTTTATTAGGAGTTTTCGGTTTTTCTTTGTTTTTAGGGATTTTATTGAATTTTTTAGGATTTATATTATTTTTAGGGTTTTGGGGAATTTGATGGTTTTTATGGTTTTATGGGTTTTTTATGTTTTTATTTATTTATGTTTTTTTGAGTTTTTAAGGATTTTTTGTGATTTTATAGTTTATTAGGTTTTTTAGAGTTTTTAATGTTTTAGCGATTTAAGGGGTTTTAGAGTTTTTAGAGTTTTTAGGGTTTTTATAGGGTTTAAAGGATTTTTATGGTTTGTTTGGGTTTTATGGTTTTAGGGTTTATCTTGTTTTTAACAAAAAAAATTTCAGTTTTTTGGAATTTTAAGTATTTTTATGTTTCTCAGGGTTTCTTAGGAGTTTTCAGGGGTTTTAGGGTTTTTTTTATGATTTTATGTATTTATTGATATTTTTTTATGATTTTATATTTTTTATGTTTTTACGGATTTTTTTTGTTTTTTAGGGGTTTTGTTGAGTTTTTAGGGATTTTATGGTTTTTTAGAGTTTTATTCATTTTAGGTGTTTAAAGAACTTTCAGTGTTTTTAGTGGGTTTTCAATGTTTTTTTTATGTTTTTTAGGTATTTTATGGTTTTTAGGATTTTTAGGATTTGTTATGGTTTATAACATTTTTTAGGTTTTTATGGGGTGTTAGTTTTTATAGGTTTTTATGGTTTTCTTAGGGTTTATTTGGATTCAATGTTTTTTTTACTATTTTTAGGGATATTTTATCCTTTTTTGGATTTAATGGTTTATTAGGTTTTTATATGGTTTTTAATTTTTTTTAGATTTTTCATGGTTTTCATGGGTTTAAATTGTTCTTGTTGGATTTTAGTGGATTTTTGGGTTTTTATATGTTTTTAGAGTTTTTAAGTTTTTTAAATATTTTTATGTTTTTATGGGTTTAGGGTTTTTAGAATTTTTAGGGGTTTTAAGTGTTTTTAGGTTTTTAATGTTTTCTTTGGTTTTTTAGGGTTTTAGTGGTTTTTAAATTTTTATGTATTTTGAGGGGTTTTAGGATTTTAAATGTTTTTATGGATTTCAAGGGTTTTTACGTATTTTTAGTGTTTTTTGCTTTTTATGATTTTGATGGGCTATTAGGGTTTTCTTTGAGTTTTTAGTGTTTTTAGGTTTTTTAGAATGTTTAATGTTTTTAAGTGTTAAAATGTTTAGTAATTGTTGTTGTGGTTTTTAGGGTCATTATGGGGTATTATGCGTTTTAATGTTTTTCTGGTTTTCTGGTTTTCTGGGTTTTTATGTTTTTTGGGGTTTTACATGTTTTTAGGTTTTTATGGTTTTCTTAGGGTTTTTTAGTGTTTTCATGATTTTTTACATTATTAGGGATTTATAGGGATTTTTTAGGATGTTTTCCGAGTTTTAGTTTTTTAGGGATTGTGTGGGTTTTGGGGTGTTTGTGGTTTTTGGGGTTTTAAGTGTTTTTTTCATTTTTTAGGTTTTAGGGCTTCTAAGTGTTTTTAGGTTTTTAATGTTTTCATAGGATTTAGTGAGGATAACAGAATACATGGGCATTGAGGGTTTGAAGGTATACTTGATGAGGAGGACGAATGCACATGATTGCAAGAGACCCGTTGTAAGGGGTTTGTGGCCCAATGATAAGGGAGTAGAGCAAGAGAATGAAAGATGACTTAAATCAGTTAAATATGAAATTCCAAGTGCGGGCTCAATACCCTTTCTTGTGGTAATCATCCTAACATATATTTACATTAAAATAGGGCCCAAAAATGCTTTTAAAGAACCATCTCATAGTGTGCTGAAAATTTCAAGCCCACCAACCATCAAATCTTTAATGTCAAAAGTGACGGGCTAATAATCTTTACTTTCCAAAAGGGGGTTACACTTTTCCCTTAAATTCATGAGCATGTGAATTTTTTTTAAAAATCATCATTTAGGCTTTTTAAATGGTGGAAAATAGATGTTAGACTTTTGTATCACTCTTTGGCTATAAATTTCAACCCCTGGTACTCTTTGAACATCATGAATGAAGGTAATGTTATTATGGTGAGTTTTGATTTCAAACTTTGTTTTATTGATTAATTATTGACTTAGAAAATTATTTTTTTATTTTTGGTGTATTGTGGATATATTTCTTATAGAAAAGATATCTTTGAATTCTACCATGAAAAAATTTATCATTTCTTCCTTATTTCCATCATTTATAGCCCTTATAACTTGTTTTTTATAGACATCTAGGTCCACAACATGGGAAAGTTGAACATGGTTCCTGGGAAATATCTTAGTGGGTCTTGGACCATGTATAATTTAGTATCAGAGACAAATTTCAAAAAACTAGGTTCATTATTTTTTTAATCCCTTCACCCATATTTCGTTCTCTTTGAATCTTTGAAACATCAATTATAGACCATTTTGTTAATCACCTATGGAAATAATTTCTTCATCATTTGATATGCACATTATATCAATCATATAGTTAAAAATCTCATATTTATTCCCTGTTTGGAATCATTGAAATCAAACCAATAAATCATGAGATATAACAGGTTCAAATTTTGTGATGAATTCTGTAATTTTAAAACTGTGAATATAGCACCCCCCCCCAAATTTCATGTACTTGAAAACTTATTTATGAATTTTATGTATATAAAATGGTTGGGATATGTTTTTCTAGATTCATAAGAGATTTATAATGTTTTTAGGCTTTTCTATAGGTGCGCGTTTTCATCATGGTTAGTAGAACCCGTGAAACACCTCCAAGATACTATGAAACTGAAACAACGGACACTAGAGAGGTGCAAAGTTTGGGAAAACCATGTGGATTACCGGTTTAAATCATGTAATACTGAACAGTGGGGTATATCATGGTTGGTGTACAATTTTTCTAAATGTGTGATCCAACCCTGTGATGTGTGTTCGAGGTAGTGGCTCGTGCATGGTTAGTGCATGGTTTTTCAAACTGTGTTCCCTAAGAGTGAACTAGGGAAATTAGATATTAAAATTATGGATCTATTCTAATTTATCTCATAAAACTCACACTTTTTCTATAATACTAATTCCCCTTCCTCTCAAATTGGTGGAGACAGTTTCTTTCGATTCAAGAGTGATTCCTAGGAAAATACAATTGTGTTGTAGACCCTGATTCATCGATATGTGATCATTTTTCATCGTTTACATTTGATATCTTATCCCACCCTCTTTTGGAATCATGGATCCTATTTCTTGGGGATAGATTCATGTTTTGTGACTTCAATACTTATGGGATGTGATTCTTTTGATTCAAGGGAATGAGATCTAGTTGTAATCAAGATGATTTAACCTAGTTTGTTAAAGTTTTTGTGTCATTATTAATTTTTCCTATGTTTTATAGGTAGGTGGATTCTATAATGAATAATATTGATTAAAAAATTAAAGATTTATTTAAAATTATTTTAATATTTGGATTTTTTTGGGAAAACCATGGTGTTATTTTATGGAATTACCATTTAAATTATGGTCATGGGAATTGGATGATGTTTTGGAAAACCATTATTTATAATTTTAAAATGGTTGTTTTAAAATTATTATCAGTTGATGAAAGTAATTTATTTATTGATATGATTGTATTTCAATGGATTAATATGATTTGGGAATAATGGTTTCCCATGAGTTGAATGAGATGGATACAGATAATGATGTACCACCATCAAAGTGACAGAGTATATACGTGAAGTTCCACCATCAATGGAAACACCAAGATTGTGTGTGTTCTTGTATTGAAGTTGTGCATGTAAATGGAAATGTTTATGCCAAATAAAAAACTGAGAAATGGTCAAAATCATTTTTTATGTCACTTTAAAAATCATTGTGTTAGTTCTTGTTTTATTCCTTGGAAACAATAGTGGGTTTTAAGGATTAATTGATTATTTTTGTTGTAAAACTACTTTGGTTAGATATAAAATGATTTAAATTGTTTTTAAAATGTTTTATATAAATATACTAATTTGTTCAATCCTAGTGGATTGATTTGGGAATTCATTGGGGAAATCCTATAGAGTTATATACCCACCCCTTCATGGACACTTTAGTTCATTTGAAGATATTATATATCAAAACACAGGTAAAGGAAATGTATCCTAGTTCTTCGGGGATGCTTCATGATACCTTGTGTTGAGAATGTGGATTTGGAGCATGGAGTAGATTTGGAGTTTATGTTGGTGTCGTTGGTGTCTTTTTATTTTTTTTATCATTTTGTTCCATTGGTTATGTCACCTTGATTTTTCTTGTACACTGATATTTTCTTTTCTGTTTAGTCTTGTATTTGATTTCATTTTATAACTCATGCATCATTAAGAAGTTTGTTTTCTATGGATGTCATTGGTTTGGTAGTTTTATATTAAAAGGTAAAATAATCCCCCAACAGTTTATGAGGACCTTGGAATTTATTTCTATTCTTTATTGTCTTGGGGAAGTCACCTAAGGCCTAGTAGCTCTCCCATCACTTCTCAAGCCAAAGAGGACGGGAAAGATATTAAAAATGGTATCATACTGTTTGGTCATTGAAATTAAAATCATATTGTTCTATCTCCTAGGGAAATATAAATGAGATAGGATTTTCAAAATAATAAATGAAAATCATAAAAAGGCTTTGCTAACCTCTTTATGCTGAAACTCATGTTACCCGGGAGTTGGTGACATGAGTGTTTTGAGGCGCTTCTAGGCATGTTCACCTCATCATCATGGGTTTAGCTATGAAAATAACATGACATGCATTGGGATAAATTAATTCCCACTAAGAGTACATAATTCATTTTGAGTAATGATTTATGATTTAGTGAAATTTTTTTATTTTTTAAAATAGTTGATAATGGTTTTATTTTCAAAAGATTTGTGGAATTTTCAATATTTTTGTGGAATTTTCCAAAATGGTTTGAAACTGGATATTTTTGAATTTTGGAAAGCCTTGTTTTGATATGTGTGATGCGATAAATTTGACATTTCTAAGCCTTTAGTTTCTAGAGAGTGAGACTAAATGATGTTTTCGTTCAGTTATACAAACTGGAACTTGGTATTCTCTATAGAAACCCACTGAAAGAGGTTGCTAATAATGTGGTTGCACCTGATCCATATTTGAACCAACAGTTGGATCAGAATATTTTCTAGGAATTTATTTTCTGGGAAAGGGTTAACATAAACAATTAACCAATGAAAGATGATCATTCCATTCAATTCCAAAAGCAGAATCTGTCCACCTTTATGGGTGATTTAGAACTGTAAAAAGAAGAAGTGTGGTGAAATATGATATATCAAATGTTTGATTTCCTTGGTATACAAGCTGTGATGAAGCTAATGTTGGAAACATACTATCTAGAATATCTTGCATGCTAGTGGTGGGATTTAGTAGTTCATGATAGTTTGGACCAAGGAATTAAATGATAATATTTTGAAGAATTGTTTGAAAAAAAACTATATCCTCATACATTCTGGATTATAAGAAAACAAACTTCTTTAATTTGAAGTAAGAGAACCTCATAGTGATAGAGTACGAAGATAAATTTATGATTTTTTTTTCTTTTCAACTAATGTTGTTGTAAGTGATTCCTTGAAGGTATAATTTTTTGAATCGTAGTTGAGGATATTGATTCAATCAAATATTTTCATGATTAAAAAATCAGATTATAAAGAGATGGTAAATATAGAAACAATGTGAAAAAGAGATATATTAAGAAATATGTTTGGAGGAAGAATTTTAAAACCTATGTGAATTGATGAGAAATATAATGTTGGGAATAAGGGGAAGAGGTACACCTATTTCCAAGGTGGTGGATTGACTTAGAATCAAATGGCAAGATCAGTGAATCTTCCTCCTAAACCAATGGGTACACCCAATTATTTTCAATTTGGTTCTCTTGGTCACATAAAGAGATATTCTAAATCACCACCTAGATCACACCACAATCCTAATAATACGGTACAACTATAGCATTCTTTTCAAAATTATATGATTTTGGGTTCTAGTGAAACATCTTATGCTTCCCATGCATCGTATGATTTAATAAGATGAGTGTGGTAGAATATATCTCATTATAAAACCTAAGTAAGTCATGGAAATTCAAGGGATATAATGAATCCTTAGGTAGTGAAATCTCAATAGGGTAACAAATAGAATGTCATAGTGAGTAAGAAATTGTATTGAGCTGATTAAGAGATCGTGGATGATAAATAGAGAACATTGATGGTGAGTGGTATGAATATTTTTAATTCTAACCTTATGAAAGATTTGTTTGATATGTGTGAATCACATTCATTTATTGATTCTTGTGTTGTTTATCTTATGGGATTACATGTTGAGATGATTCCCTCTATTTAGAAACATCAAACTTCTCCTACACAAAATCAATTTCAATCTTTTGTGTGAAAATAATGTAATATAATTATCGATGGGGATGGATTGATTTGGTACTTCTTTATGCTTGAGATGGATGTCTATGAATTAGTCTTGGGAATTGATTAGTTGATAATGTTCAAATCTTACATAGACTATCATACACAAATGGTTAGTTTTACAACTGATGATGCCCTCGGTCATATCGTTATAGGAAAACATAATGTAAAGGAAGTGGAGAAGGATTGTTGGCACCAAAAGTTTTAACTATCTCAAACTAATTAGTATCCCTAACCTTGGAATCCATGAATGATATAAAAAATAGTGGGTTTTTTAAAAAAAATTATCAGTTTCAAGATGTTTTTTAGGGAAATTTCTCTAGGATTCTGCCCACAAGATAAGTATATTTTACGATTGATCTCTTACTAGGGACAAGTCCTGCATCACTATTATCATATTAGATGGAACCAATATAATTATGAGAATTGAAATTATTTTTTGTAGAGTTAGAAAAAATGGATTCATCCTTCCATGTACATCTCTGAGGGAACACCAGTTCATTTTGTGAATAGGTAGATGAAACTATTATACATTTTGGGTATTGACGTAAGATTTATCATGTTACGATAAAGAATCGGTATCCTCTCCTATGAAATCATGACCTTCTTAATAAATTGATGTTATCCAAGCAGTTATATATAATTGAATTTCATTTACAATATAACCAACAACTGTTTCAGAAGTAGTATATTCTAAATACACCTTTTAGAAGTATATATGTCCATTATGAGTATATGTTTATGAATTTCAGTCATATAAATGCACTAGCTATTTTTTTTGGAATTGTTGATATTGGAACCAAGGATGTTCTTTGCTGAAAATGGATTATGGTTTTTGTTTGTTGTCAATCCTAATATGGAAGATCATGGAGATTACAAGGAAATGGATCATACAGTTCAAGCTGCAATAAGTATTGAAGGAAACATCATTTCCCAGTGTTTTAAAATTTTTGGAGTCCAAAATTTAGAGGATGGTTTTAAATTTGAAAATTTGTTTTTCTTGAAGGCCTTATAGAAATATGGAAAAGGTATGAGTTTTGAAAATATGGTCTACATGAGTTTCATTTTGCAAAGACTTAAATATTTCTGATGGTGTGATTCACAATTATGATGGGATTTGTGGTCATAGATAGAGTCCTTTTCAATTATGAGATTTGTAGCTTTGAAATTGGTGATGAAAGTCTTTGTGATTTAGAAGGGCACCACAAAGGTTTTTTTATGGAAGTCTCTATAGTTATTAATATCTTTGTGAAGTGAAGACTACTGCGATGACATTTTTCATGATCTTTAAAATCAACAAAGAGGTGGGGGAGCTTGCCGAAAAAGGTGAGGCTATAAATATGAGGCTACCCCTCTTCACTTACAACGATGTTTTGAAGGAAAATCTGGAAACACTTTGAGGTCATAAAGAGCTTCATGAACTAGGATTTCTTTGTGTGCTTCAACATCATGAAGAGACTATAAGTCTCAAATAATGTACAATTATTTTGTTTAAATGGTACTTTGTGATGATGAGGTATTCCGTATTCAATTGGGGAGATTTTCGAAGGTTGTTCCACGATAGAAGGGGATCTTCACGAAGCTAGTGTGTTCTGCAAAGGCAAGGGATCTCCACGAAGGTAGTTTGTTTCATGAAGGATTGAGATTTCCAAAGGGTAGTTTATTTTGAATACCACATTAAAGGTAGAAGAGATTCCCAATGAAGTGAGCTTCACATAGGTGTTCTGTGAAGGGCTGTTTTGAACATCAGGTATAAGTGGACAGGGATTTCAAAGCGAATCAACTTAGGTATAAGGTGTTAGTAGTGTCTCATGCTAAGACATCGATAAAGTCTTTAATGCTGAATATTGAATCAACCTCCAAGTCGATAAACTAAGTAAGATTTCTATCAATGCAGTGAGAAATGGGGAGTTGATGGAAGTGATATGAGGGACACAGTGTGCAATCCCAAAAACATTGTAAAGGCAGTGAGCTTAGAATAGAGTGACTGTGACCAAAATTCTATTTTCCACAGCTAGTAAAGATTAGTGGATATTTGTATGACTAACACACTATCAGTGTATTCTTCATGGATGTACCCCTTAGTAGTGAACCAAGTAAAAGTGTTGTTTCATCTCTTTGCATGTGAATGTTTGATTGTTTTCATATTCATCATACAAGATTATGATGTTCTTACAAATGTGGGAATAAGATACATTACTTTAAAAGAAGAAGTTAAAACCCTGATTCAAAACTCCCCTCTCAGGGTGTCCTGGGGTCCTTTAAGTGGTATTAGAGAATAAATATTTCTGGTGATAAATTTTTCCTTTGTTGTCATGGAGAATTTAGTCAATGTTAGAGGATTCCCCCTCTTTGATGGAAATAACATTCAAATTTGGAAAAACTGGATGAGATACCATCTTAGATCTCTTGGAAATGATGTATTATTTTATACCACACATGGAATAAAATTAACTGATCTGATAGGGCTATCCATGACTGATACTGACATGAAATTTATTGATGCAAGTTCTAAAGCACAAAATTCTCTCACTGCAACTCTTTATGATCAGATCTATCTAAACGTAATCAGTTTTACATCTTCCAAGTCAATGTTTCAGAAACCTAAAAATATTTATGTAGTAGACAACAATATGATGGAGGAAAAACATCAAGTCATTCACAGTAGGTTTTATGACCTAATGATGCATCCTGATGAGAAATCAGATTCTTCCTTTAATCAAATTACTGAAGTGGTTGGATCAATTCGAGGCCTTGGTGATGAAATCAAAGACATTGATATTATAAATAAAATCTTGAGAAGAATTACACCCATTTAAAATGAAAATGTTTCATCCCTTCAGGAAAGGGATATTTTCAAACATTCTATGGATGATTTTCTGAGCAGCTTGTTGGCATATGACATGAGAGTCAAACCAAAAGATGCTACAACTCTTATAAGTAAGGAAATGGAATTCAAAGAAATGGGAAAAATGAAAATTTTTAGAGATTGTGGTGGTAAAGATGATGAGGAAAAAGAAATTATTTCTCTCATTTTCTAGAAGTTCAAGAATGGAAAACATAACTTTAATGGTAAGTTACCTCTAGCTTGTTTTCTTTATAGGAGATTTGGGAATGTTTCCTCTTAGTTCTTAAGAAAGTTTGATGATGAAGAAAGTGAATATGAAAACATAGAGAAGCCTTGAGAAAGGGTTTTCAAATAGGGAGACATCAAATATAGAAAGAATGTACCAAAGAAGAGTTTTTTATATGAAGAGGAAGGTTATGGTAAGGAATTATGTGAAGAAGAAGAACCAATATTTAAAACTGGATACCATGTCTCCATGATGGATATCATTGGAAAGTTAGAACCATCAAAATATAAAGTTGGAGACATTCAACTGAAAACTAACATTGATCTCATGTTTCAAATTAAGTATTACTTTGGTAATCTTTAGAATAAATGTAAGAGTTGAAATAAGTGAAATGAAATTGTGGAAGAATCTTCAGAATGTGTTGATCAACTTGAAGCAGAAAGTGAACAACTGGAAGAAATGGTGAACATTCTGTTATCAATACTTGAAATCACAGATGTTTTAGTGGAACTAAATATTAGAATTGAATAATAGGATAAGGTCATCAATGACCATACCTTGATACTATAAGAGAGTTAAAAAACAATTAAGGGACTATACGAATAAGTTGTTACTCTTATGATTAAATTCAAAAGTGAATCGAACTGAAAAGAAGAAAATAAGAAAATAAAACTTGGAAAGTTATCAAATGATGAGTTGTTGGAGAGATAGAAACGTGGTCCTGATGGAGTTGGAACGATTTTGAGTGTTCAAAGACCCCCATTCATGGGATATAGTGGAATCATTTGTTATGCTAAAACATCAAATGCTACAAATAAAGTGGACTAGAATAAAGGAAACCTGTAAGTTGATCATGTTTAGAAGCTGCAAGAAGTGATGAAAACGAAACCATTAAAACAAACTAAAACAGGAACTAAATATTATCCTCAAGATTTTAGAAATGAAGGGCATTCAAACTATTTTCCCAAGGAAGACGTCATGAGGAGAAATAGAAGTGAGAAGAAATTTTCTATAATGAAGTGTCAGCTCAATGGCTATTTGGGCCATACCATGTCATATTACGAAGTGGCAAGGATCTATTTGAATGGGGATGATCTGGGGAGTAAAAAATAGAGAATGATTTCATATCTTACATCCCATATAATAAATATGTTCTATGGATACAATTTTTATTGTTATAACTTTGGTCATTAAATTGTGTATTGTAGAAAGAGGTATTATAGAATAAATTCATACAATACTCAGACACAGGTCAATACTCACCAACCAAACGGTGTTTCTATCTCATACTGGTTTTCTCCTTTAGAAGATTAGTGTGAATATGAAGAACCTATGTACATTAAAGAGATAGTTAAAATTCCATCAGTGTCATATACTCAATTCAATATCTCAAGGAAATAAAATTATAAAATTGACAAATCCAACCTTGTAGAAGTAGCCCTCAATGAAAAAAAGAGCAACATCACCTAGATTCTTGATAGCGGATGTTATTCCCATGTGACGGGTAATTCTGAGTTATTAAAAAATGTTACGAAAATGGTTGATGGGATAGTATGGTTTGGTAATGTTTGTGGTTTGAAGATAAAAGGCAATGGAAGCACTGAACTGGATAATGGAGAGCTATAGAAGACTAAAGTTAGGTATGTGGATGGTTTGTATCACAATATCCTCAGTTTCAATCAACTTTATGACTCAAAAATTATAGTGAATTTCAATAAAAAAGGATGTAATATAAGAGGATAGATAAGAAATTATCTTATTAAAAGATGTTGAACAAACAACAACTTCTATCAGTTCGATAGTAAGAAAAACATTTTCTACATGACTGTTGAAGAAGAAAACAGCATGTGGCATTAGAGAATAAGGCACATCAATCATGAATACATAGAAAATATATCCAAGATTAATATTTTCATGGATATACCCAACCTAAATCATGAACGAGAAAAGGCTAGTGATGCTTGCATATAGGGGAAGCTAGTCTGTAGTTCCTATTAGCCAAAGAAGAAAATATCATCTAATCTTATTGAAATCATTCATATAGATATATGTGGACCAATAAATGTTTCTTGAATGTATAGAGAAAGGAAATTTGTCCACTCCAAAAGTGATTATTTTAGAATGGCATCTATGATGGTCATACACAGAAAACAACAAGTGCTCGATTATATGAAAATGTATCATTTAATTTCTTAGAATTATACTAGATGGACCATCAATGTCTTGTGATCTGACAGTAGAGGGGAATACATATCTATTGAGTTTGAAAATTACCTATAGAATCATGGAATACAACATGACGTAGCGTTGTGAGAAATCCACAACAAAATAGAGTTTTTGAGCGCCAGAATTGACAGGTGAACAACATGGCTAGAACTATGATGATCGAGAGTCGTATCTCTTTCCATTTCTGGAAAGTAGCTATTTAAGATGATGTGTACGTTTAAATTCGAACAAGGCTCTACATGGGAGAGACAAAGACACCATATTAATTGGGGAACTGAAATAAGCCTTCTTTGAGATATTTTCATATTTTTTGAAGTAAAATTTTCATCCAAAACAAAGAAGGAAATCAAGGGAAGTATGATGATAATGAAGATGAAGGAATATTATTTGGAAACTCAATGAAAAAAAATCCTACAAGTGTTTCAATAAGTGTCTGAGAAGGATTACAGAAAGCTGTGATGTTATGATCATTGAAGAGAAAACAACAAATTCTTTAAGGAATTAGTATGCCGATGTGATAGAAGATGAGGAAGAATGTGGAAATTGAAAAAAAAATGAAATTACAGAAGTAGAGGAAGGTGCACAAAAATCTTAGGGGTCACAACAAGATTTTTATTAGAAGAAGAATTAGAAAAGGAAACTGTGAGTGAATAAATTACTGATGAACCCTATAGAAGAAATCAAAGAGCATATATTGATCATTATAACATCATAGGGGACTGGAAAATGCCCATGTAGACAAGGATAATGAGAAATACTACACAATATGCATTACTATCAGTTGTGGAACCATCCTCATTTGAAGAAGCTGCAAAGGATGAATCATTGGTTAAATCCATGAATGAAGAGCTGGATCATATTGAAAATAATAAAACAAGTGATCTAGTTAAGAGACCTGAAAATAAAAAAGTGATTTGTATGAAGTGTATTTTCAAAAAAAAATCAACAAACATGGAAATGTGATAAAAACAAGGAATGACTTGTGTGTAAAGGATATTCACAGATTGAAGGCATCAGTGTGGAAGAAAAATTTTCTCTGGTGGCTAAATTGGAGTCAATCATGCAATTTCTTGCCATTAAAATACAAAGAGGATATAAAGTGTATCAAATGTATGTAAAAATATCTTCCCTAAATGGTGTTCTTGAGTAAGAATTCTACATTGAGAAACTGGTGGGTTTCTTTCTTGTAAATAATTAAATAAAGGTCTTTTGATTAAATAAAGCACTCTATGGACTGATGTAGGAACCACAGGCATGGTACTCTCGACTGGATTATTACCTGAAAAATTTTGAATTCAAAAGAGGAGGAGTGGATCACAATCTATATGTGAAGAATTATTAGAAGGATTAGTTCATGTTATTGGTGTACATTGATGATATTATTTTCAGTGGTATCAGGTAGGGATGAGTGGATGAATTTTCCAATCACATGAAATCAGAATTTTAAATGTCGATGATTGGTGAACTCACATAATTTTTAGGGTTGTAGATGATTCAGAATAAGGATTTCACTATCATTTCTCATGAAAATTAAGCAATTGAGATACTGACGAAATTTAATATGCATGATTCCAAACCAATGTCGACTCTGATTGAATTTGGAACAAAATTTAGGATACATGAAGATGGGACTTCTGTAGATCCCACAAAGTATAGGATAATCATTGGAAGATTACTATATCTAACAGCGACAAGGTCATATATTGTCTTTGCAACATGCTTAGCGGCCCTCATTCAGAGTAATCCAAAAGTAGAAAATATGGTGGTAGTGAAATGATTCATGAGGTACATTCAAGGTAATCACAATTACAGATTATATTTTACTATAGGAAGTGATAGTGAACCATAATCATTTTTTGATGCTTACTGGGCTGGATATGTAGTAGACAGAATTTCCACCAGTGGTGGATAATTATATGTTGGGAAGAAATTTGTGGGATGGTTAAGAAAAAACCATTAAAGTACTTCTCTTAGTACTACTAAAGCTGAATATATCACTGTAATAAAAGCTTGCACTCGACAACTTTGGATGAAGTGGAAACTGACTAACATTAATGATGAGGTGAAATAACCAATAGTGATTTACGCTAATAATAGGAGCATAATTCATATTATAAAGAATCTTTTTCAGAATTCTCATATGAAACATAGTAAGATTAGATATCAATTCATCAAGGAAAAAGTTGAACAATGAGTGATTAAAATAGATCATGTGGGAACTGATGAGAAAGTGGCTGATATTCCAATCAATCCACTAATAGTGGCTGGGTTTAAGAAAATCAGTTGAACCTCAGTGTTCAACTACATCCAACTGCATAATGGGGTCACAAAACTCCCCTCTCCCAATTTGTATTTATAGTTTAATCTATTTTTGTAAGTGATAGAGGTTTATGGGGGAGATATGATATAGGGGGGGTATGTTTTTTAGATTTACAATGTTCAAGTACCGGTCCTTTGGTTTATTTCTAGTGCGGGAGAAATGGATAAATTCAATGTGGAGAATAGAGTGTGGTGTTTTTGGTATAAAGAAGATGGATAATAGAGGATTTAAAAAATCTTACTGTGGGGGAGAATGATGAGTTACAAAAATAAAAATTCAAAGAATGTGAAAGAGAAAAACTTTCCGGTGTTATGAGGAAATAGTCATAGATTTCATTCAAACACACAAGAACAAAATTCATGTATTCTATATTGTTTTTTACACCAATAATTTCTCATGTAGACTTAGATTATAGGTTGTGTTGATACTTACAGATCAGGTCTGGATAATTGCTGGTTATCTGATTGAATTTATCTACAGATTTCCAACAAACCTAAAGGGAGATATTGTTGAAACAAGGTTGTTCTATTCTGGAAATGGAGTATGTTTTTTTTCAATATTAACATGGAAGATCATGGAGATTTCAAGTAAATGGATCATATAGTTCAGTCTATAAGTAGTATAGAAAGTGACATCGTTTCTTAGTGTTTTCCAAAATTTTGGCGTCCAAAATTTGCGGGACGGTTTTCAATGTGAAAAGTGGTTCTTCTTGAAGGCCTTATAGACATATGTAAAAGTCATGAGTTTCTCAAAGATGGGCTATGTGAGTTGCATTTCTCAAAGACATAATGATTTTTGATTGTGTGCTTCACAATTATAGTGGGATTCATGATCAGGGATGGAGTTCTCTACAATTACAAGATTTGGAGCTTCATGATTGGCCACATAAGGCTCTTCAATTACAATGGGATCCAGGGTTTTAATGAAAGTATATATGGTTACAAATATCTTTTCAAATAGAGAATTTCCATGGTTCTTTGGGAAGGTAGGAGTGTCATGAATACATTTTTTATGATCCAAAAAATCTTCAAATAGGAGGGGGAGCTTTGCGAACGACCTAGCCTATAAATAAGAGGCTACCCCCTTATAATTTCTATGATATTTTGAAGGAAAATCAAGGAACACATTGAGTTCATGAATAGATTCTCAAACAGGGCTTTCTCTGTGAGCATGAGAATCATGAAGAGACTATAAGTCTCAACTGATGTTCAATGTTTTTGTTTAAATGGAACTTCATGATTATGAGATATTCTGAATTGACATAGTGAGATTACTGAAGGTTGTTCCATGAAGGAATGGGAGATTCATGAAGATAGTGTGTTACACAAAGGAAATGGATCTTCACAAAGGCAGTTTGTTTGGTGAAGGTGTGAGCTTCGTGAATGGTGGTTTCTTTTGAATATCAGATTTATGTTAGAGGATCTTCTTAGAGGATTGTGATTCACAATGGAGCTTCAATATAGGAAGTTTTGAACATCAACTTTATGTGGATAGGGATTTAAAAGACCATAATATTAGGTATAAGGTGCAATAAGTGCATCATTTTAAGATAGGGATAAATTCTTTAATGCCAAATCATTGAAGTGACCTTCAAGTTGATAAACTGATTTAGTTTTCTCTTAACACAGTGAGCAAGGGAGAGTCGATGGAAGTGATCTGAGGGATGTAGTGTGTTATCCCTAAAACATTGTAAAGGTAGTGAGCCTAGAATAGAGTGACTGTGATGGAACTTCTTTATTATAAAACTAGTGAAGATTAGTGGATTTTGATAAAACCAATACACTGACGGCGTATACTCCTTGGATGTATCCCTTAGTGGTGAACCAAGTAAAATTGATGTTTCATATCTTTTCATGTGAATGTTTGATTGCTAATCATATTCATTATATAGGTTTAATGAGTTCCTACCAACGTGAGAACAAGATCCGTCACTTTAAAAGAAAAATTTAACACCCTGATTCATCGCTACCCTATCAGGGTGTCCTAGGGTCCTTCAAGTGGTATTAGAGCATAAAGGTTGCTGGCATTAAATATGTCCTTCACTATCATGGAGAATTCATTCAATGTTAGGGGAGTCTTCCACTTTGATGGATGTAACTTTTAGATTTGTAATAACAGGATGATATATCCTCTTAGATCTATTAGAATTGATGTTCTTATTTCTACCACGAAATTAATACAATTCATTGATCAAAATGAACTATCCTTGACTGATAAACACATGAAATTGGTTGATGCATATTCTAAATCACATAATGATCTCACAAAATCTCTTTATAATGAGATATATTTAAAGGTAATGATTTTTACATATTCTAAGTCAATGTTGGATAAACATGAAAATATCTATGAAGGAGACAACAAATTGAAGGAAGAAAAAACTTCAAGTCTTGCACAATTGGTTTGATGACAAGAAAATATATCCTCATGAGAATGCAGATTCCTTCTTCAATCGAATTACTGATGTGGTAGGAACAATTCGAGGTATTGGTGAAGAAAATAAAGACATTGATATTATAAATAAAATATTGAGAAGAAATACACATATTTAAAATTAAAATGTGTTAGCCCTTGACGAAAGGAATCTATCCAATCATTATCTAGGTGATCTACTAAGAAGCATGGTGGCATATGAGATGAGTGTGAAACCAAAAGATGTTACGACTTATATAAGTAAGGAAATGACATTCAAATCCATGGGAAAACTGAAAATTTCAGGAGATTGTCGTGGTGAAGATAATGAGGAAAAAGAAATTCTTTCTCTCATTTACAAGAAATTTAAGAGGGGAAAATGGAAGTTTAAAGGTAATTTACCTATGACTTGTTTTTGTTGTGGCAGAGTTGGGCACATTGCCTCTCAATACTCAAGAAAGTTTGATGATGAAGGGATTGAATCATAAAACATCTAGAAGCCTCATAAAATTTTTTTCTAAAAGGGAGACTTAAAATATGGAAAGAAATTATAGAATAAGAGTTTTTTCTATGAAGAGGAAGATGATGATAAATATTTATGTAAAGAATAATAATCTAAATTTTAACTGGAAACCATGCCTCCATGATGGATACCATTGAAAAGTCCGAACCATAAATGTTAGAGATGAAATAAGTGGAAAGAAATTATGGAAGAATTGTTAGAATATGTTGAAAATTAAGGATTATTTTGGTAAGCTTGAGAATAAATATAAGATATGAAATAAGTGGAAATAAATTGTGGAAGAATCGTTAGAATATGTTGATCAACATGAAGTTGAAATTGGACTACTAGAAGAACTTGTGAAAGTTCTGTCATCAGTACTTGAAATTATAGATCATGTAGTGGAACTAAATCTTAGAATTGAAGAACATGCTAAGATTATAAATGAACTTCCTTCTATAATGTAAGAGAACTACAAAACCATTTTGGTCCTTAATGAAAAATTTGTGACTCTTAGGGGTAAATTCAAAAGTAAATAAAATTGAAAATAAGAAAAGAAGAAAGTATATTTTGGAAGGTTCTCATATACTGAGCTGATGGAGAGAAAAAAACATGGTTCGGATGGAGTTGAAAAGATTTTGAGTGATCAAAGACCAGCATTCATGGGAAATAGTGGAATCAGTTATGATGATGAAACATCAAATTGTACAAATAAAGAGGATGTGAATAAAGGAAAGCTGAATATTGATCTTGTTTAAAAGTTTCTAGAAGTGCCGAAAAAGAAAACCTTAACACAAACTGAATGGAAAAATAAGGATTATCCTCAAACTTTCAAAAATGGCAGGAAGTAAAACTATTTTCCTGAGGAAGAAGGCATGAGGAGAAATATAATTGAGAAGACATTTCCTCACATGAAGTGTCAATTTTTTGCTATCTACACCATACCATGTCATATTTCAAAGAGGCAAGGAGATATTTGAATGGGAAAGATACGGGAATTCAAAAAAGGATACTGATTTCATATCCTACATATAATAGAATAAATAGGTTCTATGGATACTATTTCCATTGTTCTAACATTGGCCATAAAGTTGTGTATTGCAGGAGAATGTATGATAGGAGAAATTCATTCAATTCTCAGAGACAGGTCAATACTCACCCACTAGACAGTGTTGCTATCTCAAATAGGATTTATTCTTTAGAAGAAGAGTATTAATATAAATAACATGTGTACATGAAAGAGATAATTGAAAGTCTATTAGTGTCCTACACTCAATCCAATATCTCATGGAAAGAAAAGGTGAAAATTGAGAAATCCAACCTTGCAAATGTAGCCCTCAATGAAAATAAGAGAAAGAGAACTTTGATTTTTTATAGCGGATGTTCTTCTCACATGATGGGTAATGCTGACTTATTAAAAAAATTATAAAAATGGTTGATGGAACAATAAGTTTCGGTAATAGTGGTTCTTTGAAGATAAAAGACAGTGGAATCACTGAACTGGATAACAGAGAGATGAAGAAGACTGATGTTCTGTATGTGGATGGTATGCGTCACAATATCCTTAGTTTGAGTCAACTTTGTAACCCAGGACTTATAGTGACTTTTGATCAAAATTGTTGTACTAAAAGAGAAAATACAGGGAATTCTCTTATGAAATTATGCAGAACAAGAAGAAACATATATATGGTCGAAAGTAAAGAAAATTTTTTCTACATGACTTTTGAAGAAGAAAAAAACATGTGTCCTCAAGTATTGGGGAACATCAATCATCAAGACATGGAAAAGATATCCAAGATAAAAATTTCTATTGGTATCCTCAAACTAAAGCATGAATGAAAAAAGGCTAGTGATGCCTACATATAGGGGATGCTGGTATGAAGTTCCTATCAACCAAAGAAGAAAATAGCATATAATATTCTTGACCTTATTCATACAGATGTATGTGGGCCGATAAATGTTTCCAGAATGCATGGATAAACATACTTATTTCTCTTCAAAGATTATTACAGTAGAATGGAATGTGTGATGGTTATACACAAGAAACAACAAGTTCTTGATTGCATTAAAACATATCATCGAATTGTTGATAATGATACTGGATGGAAAATCAATTTTTTCCAATCATACAATGGAGGGTAATACCCATTCATTGAGTTTGAAAATTATGGAGAGAAATATAGAATACAACAAGAGGTAGGTGTTGTGATAACTCAGTCGAAAAATGGAGTTTTTGAGCACTGGAATCGGAAGGTGAACAACATGGATATAACTTTGGTGATTGAGAGTTGTATCTCTCTCTATTACTGGAAAGAATCTATTCAAGTTGTAGTGTATATTCAATATCGAACAAGGCTCTACATGGGAGAGATGAAGACACCATATGAATTTGGGCATGGAAGTAATCACTTTTTAAAATATTTTAGTGTTTTCGGAAGTAAATGCTTCATCCAAAACAAATAAGTAAATCAATGGAAGTGTAGTGATAACGTAGATAATGGAATATTCCTTTGATACTCAATGAACAATAAAGCCTACAAGTGTTTCAATAAGTGCTTGGAATGGATTGTATAAAGCATTGATGTTAAGATCTTTGGAGAGAAAACCAAAAATGCTTAAAGGAATTATTAAGAGGGTGTGATAGAAGATGAGGAAGAATGTGAACACAGAACAAATAAAAATACATAAGTAGAGGAAGGGGTAAAAAATACTCAGTGGTCACAACAAGATGTTGACTCAGAAGAAGAATCAAAAAAGGAAAATGTGACTGATGAAAATACTATTGAACCTCACATAAAAAATAAAAGAGTAGAAATTGATCAATCTAATATAATAGGGGACTGGAAAACACCCAATAGAATAAGGAGAATAAGAAATACTACATAATATATATTACTGTTGTTTTTGTAACCATCCT
Organism: Viscum album; assembly: GCA_963277665.1. NCBI lineage: Eukaryota > Viridiplantae > Streptophyta > Magnoliopsida > Santalales > Viscaceae > Viscum > Viscum album. The sequence goes on from OY728121.1 coordinate 368,121,645, forward strand.
CATTTGAAGAAGCTGAAAAGGATGAATCATGGTTTACATCCATGAATGAAGAGCTGGATCAAATTTACATGAATGAAATATGAGATCAAGTTTAGTGACAGGAAAATCACAATGTGATAGGTAAAAAGTTTTTTTTCAAGAATAATTTATATGAACATTGGAATGTGATCAAAAATAAGGCATGACTTGTATATAAAGTATATTCACATATTGAAGACGTCGATGTGTAAGAAACATATTCTCCAGTTGCTAGACTAGAGTCAATCATACTATTTCATTTCATAGAAATCCAAATAGGATATAATGTGTATCAAATGGATGGAAAGACATCTTTCCTAAATGATTTTCTCGAGTAATTAGTCTTCATTTAACAACTGTTGGGTCTCCTTCTTGGAAATTATAAAATTAAGTCCATTAGATTAAAGAATGCACTCTATGTACTAAAGTAGGAACTATGGGCATGGTACTCTCGACTGGATTATTACATAAAAAATCTTGAATTCAAAAGAGTAGGAGGGGATCACAATCTCTTTGTGAAGAACAATCATAAGGATTAGTTTAGGGTATTAGTGTATGTTGATGATATTATTTTTTGGGGAAGAAGTTAGGGATCATTGGATGAATTTTCCGATCACATGAAATCAGAATTTGAAATTTTGATGATTGGAGAACTCACATACTTTTTAGGGAAGAAGGTGATTCAAAATAAGGATTACACTTTCATTTGTTAGGAAAATTATGAAAGAGAGCTATAGATGAAATATAATATGCATTATTCCAAACCAATGACGACTCCAATTTCAGTTGGAACAAAACATAGAAAGCATGAATATGGGACTTCTATGGATCCCATAATGTACCTAAGAATATTTAGAAGATTACTATAGATGAAAAAGACACGACCATATATTGTCTTTGAAACTGGATTAGTAGACCTCGTTCATTGTAATCCGAAATAATAACATATGGTGGTAACGAAAAGATTCATGAGGTACATTCAAGGTAATCACAATTATGGATTATATTTTGTTTCTAGAAGTGATAGTGAACCATCATCATTTTCTGATGCTAAATGGGCTGGATATTTAGTGCAATGAAAGTCCACTAGTGGTAGAGAATTCTATGTTGGGAAGAAATGTATGGTATGGATGAGTAAGAAACCAAAAATTATTGCTCTTAGTACAACTAGAGATAATTATATCTCTGAAACAAACACTTTCATTCAGATACTTTGGATGAAGCAGTAACGGACTGCCATTAGTGATGTGCTGAAAACCCCAATGGTGATTTACTATGATAGCAAGAGTGAAATTAATCTTACAATGAATCTTGTTCAACATTATCGTATGAAAAATATTTAAATTAGATATCACTTAATCAAGGAAAAAGTAGAACAAGGTGTGGTTAAAATGGATCATGTGAGAACTGATGAGAAACTGGTTGATATTCTTACCAATCCACTAGCATGGACTTTAATTGAGAAACATCGGTTGAACCTCGGTGTTCAACCAATGCATAAGGAGGCCACAAAATTTCCTTCTCCACATTTGTATTTACTATTTAATCTATTTTTTGAAATGATTAAGGTTTATGAGGGAGATATTCTCTAGGGGGAGTATGTTTTTGATATTTACAATGTTCAAGTACCAGTCTTGGGGTTTATTTAAAATGGGGGATAAATGGATAAATTCAATATGGGGACTAGATTGTGGTGTTTCTGGTTGAAATAAGATGTATAATAGAAAATTTCAAAAAATTTACAATGGGAGAGAATTATTAGATACAAAAAGAGAAATTCAGAGAATGTGAAGGGGAAACTTTTCCAGTGTTATGAGGAAATAATCATAGATTTCATTCAAACACACAAGAAAACAATTCATGTCTTCACTATGGTTTTCTACACCGATCAGTAATCATGTAGACTTAGAGTGTTGGTTGAGTTTATTCTTTTGGACTAGGTTTTGATAATGGTTGGTGATTTGATTGAATTTATCTACAGATTTCCAACAAACCCAAAGGGAGAGATTTTTATAATCCAGGATTTTCTTTGTTGGAAATGGATAATTCTTTTTGTTTTTTGTCCATCCTAATATGGAAGATCAAGGAGATTGAAAGGAAATGGATCATACAGTTCAATCTGTAAGCAGTATTGAAGCTGACATCGTTTCCCAATGTTTTCCAAATGTTTGGGGTCCAAAATTTTTAGTATTGTTTTCAAGGTGAAAAGTGGTTTTTCATGAAGGCCTTATAGAAATATGAAAAAGGCCTGAGTTTCAAAATTATGGGCTATGTGAGTTTCGTTTCACAAATACTTAATTATTTTTGATGGTGTACTTCACAATTACGACATGATTCATGATTGGAGAGGGGGTTCTCCATGATTATGATATTTGGATATTCATGATTAGTGACTAAAGTCTATGCAATTACAACGAGTACCGAAAAGGGTTTTGATGGAAGTCTCTACAGTTACGAAGAGCATTGCGAATAGATAATTTCCTCGATTCTTTACAAAGGGAGGAGCACTGTGAATAAATTTTTGATGATTCGGAAAATCTATAAATAGGGGGTTGGGATTTGTGATTGGTCGAGCCTATAAATAAGAGGATACATCCCTCTTCACGTACAATGATGTTTTGAAGTAAAATCTGGAAAAACTTTGAGTTCACTATGAAAATCATGAATCGGTATTTCTCTACAATATTAAGCATCATGAAGAGACTATAAGTCTCAATTGATGTCCAATTCTTTTGTTTAGTGTGAAATTTGAGATGAATAGGTATTTCGTGTTAACTTAGTGAGATTTTGATGGTTGTTCCGTGAAGGAAAGTGAGATTTATGAAGATAGTGTGTTCCACGAAGGCATGAGAACATCACAAGGGAAATTTGTTTCGTGAAGGATTGAGCATAGAAAAGTGTGATTTCTTTTTAATATCAAATTTATGTTAGAGGATATTTGAAAAGAAGTGTTCTTTATGAAGAAGATTCATGAAGGGTAGTTTTGAAAATCTGGTTTAAGTGGATAGGAATTTCAAAGAGCATCAACTCAGGTATAAGGTGAAAGCAGTGTCTTGTGCTAAGATATGGATAATGTATTTAATGCCAAATTATTGATGGAACCTTCAATTAGATAAAATAAGTTAGATTTCTCTTAGCATAGTGAGAAAGGGGAAGTCGATAGAAGTCATTTGAGAGACACAATGTTCTATCCCTAAAACATTGTAAAGGTAGTGATCCTAGAATAGAGTGACCATGAATGAACTTTTGAATTCCACAACAAGTGAAGATTAGTGTATTTTGTTATGACTGACACATTGCCGGTGTATGATCCTTAGACATAGCACTTAGTGATGAAGCAAGTAAAAGTGATGTGTCGTTTCGTTGCATGTGAATTTTTAATTGATTATCAGATTCATCATACATGTTTAATGTGTTCCTAACAACATCAAAACAAGATCCATCACTTTCAAAGAAAAAGTTGACACCCTGATTCACCCCTCCCCTCTCAGGGTGTCCTGGGGTCTTTCAGATGAATCATATATTTAAAAGGTATTTGGATTGTTTTGTGGTGGTATTTTTGGATGACATACTGGTGTATTATAGGACAAAGGTAGACTATGAGAAATAATTGGAGATAATGTTGGGTATCTTGTGGGATCATTATATATATACCAAACATTCATTGTGTGATTTTGGGATACAAGAGGTATGTTTACTTGGCCATGATATCCCTGAAAAATGTGTTTTAGTGGATCTAGAAAAGATATAGTCTATGATCTCTGGGAAACTAACAAAGACTGCATTTGAGATATGATGTTTCCTTGACCTAATTAGTTATTACTATCATTTTTTCATGACTTTTCATTTCTATCTTCACCAATGAAATCATGGAAAAACAAATGTGTTACATTCTAATGGAATAATCAATAAAAATTATTTTCAAGAGATTATTGTTTTCCTTAAATCAGAATCAATATTGATATTTCCATAATCAGGACAAGGCTATGTTGTGTATTACGATGCTTTAGGATCTTGTTGGTGTGTGTTCTCGGGAAGATAGATCATGTTGTTACTTATAGAATGTAAAAGTTATGTTTTAATGAGAAGAAAAACCAAAAATACAATTTGGAATCAGCTATTTTGGTCCATGCTTTGAAGACCTTGTGTAAATATCTTTTTGGTGAAAAATTCTCAGTGTCTAGAGAACATAAGAGCTTGAAACACATTTTCTCAAAACAAGATTTAAATCTTAGACAAAGAAATTGGATTAGCAGACCTCATTCATTGTAATCCAAAATAATAAAATATGGTGGTAATGAAAAGATTCATGAGGTACATTCAAGGTAATCACAATTATGGATTATATTTTGTTTCTAGAAGTGATAGTGAACCATCATCATTTTCTGATGCTAAATGGGCTGGATATTTAGTGCAATGAAAGTCCACTGGTGGTAGAGAATTCTATGTTGGGAAGAAATGTATGGTATGGATGAGTAAGAAACCAATAATTCCTGCTCTTAGTACAACTAGAGATAATTATATCTCTGAAACAAACACTTTCATTAAGATGCTTTGGATGAAGCAGTAACTGACTGCCATTAGTGATGTGGTGAAAAACCCAATGGTGATTTACAATGATAACAAGAGTGCAATTAATCTTACAATGAATCTTGTTCAGCATTATCGTATGAAAAATATTTAAATTAGTTATCACTTCATCAAGGAAAAAGTAGAAGAAGGTGAGGTTAAAATGGATCATGTGAGAACTGATGAGAAACTGGATGATATTCTTACCAATCCACTGGCATGGACTTTAATTGAGAAACATCGGTTGAACCTCGGTGTTCAACCAATGCATAAGGAGGCCACACAATTTCCTTCTCCACATTTTTATTTACTATTTAATCTATTTTTTTAAATGATTACGGTTTATGAGGGAGATATTCTCTAGGGGGAGTATTGTTTTGATATTTACAATGTTCAAGTACCAGTCTTGGGGTTTATTTAAAATGGGGGATAAATGGATAAAATCAATGTGGGGACTAGAGTGTGGTGTTTCTTGTTGAAATAAGATGTATAATAGAAAATTTCAAAAAAATTACAATGGGAGAGAATTATTAGATACAAAAAGAGAAATTCAGAGAATGTAAAGGGGAAACTTTTCCAGTGTTATGAGGAAATAGTCAGAGATTTCATTCAAACACACAAGAAAACAATTCATGTCTTCACTATGGTTTTCTACACCGATCATTAATCATGTAGACTTAGAGTGTTGGTTGAGTTTATTCTTTTGGAGTAGGTTTTGATAATGGTTGGTGATTTGATTGAATTTATCTACAGATTTCCAACAAACCCAAAGGGAGAGATTTTTAGAATCAAGGATTTTCTTTGTTGGAAATGGATAATTTTTTTTGTTTTTTGTCCATCCTAATATGGAAGATCAAGGAGATTGAATGGAAAGGGATCATACAATTCAATCTAAAAGCAGTATTGAAGCTCACATCATTTCCCAATGTTTTCCAAATGTTTGGGGTCCAAAATTTTTAGTATAGTTTTCAAGGTGAAAAGTGGTTTTTTCTTGAAGGCCTTATAGAAATATGAAAAAGGCATCAGTTTCAAAATTATGGGCTATGTGACTTGCATTTCACAAATACTTAATGATTTTTGATGGCGTACTTCACAATTACGACATGCTTCATGATTGGAGAGGGGGTTCCCCATGATTATGATATTTGGATATTCATGATTAGTGACTAAAGTCTATGCAATTACAACGAGCACCGAAAAGGGTTTTGATGGAAGTCTCTACAGTTACGAAGAGCATTGCGAATAGTTAATTTCCTCGATTCTTTACAAAGGGAGGAGCACTGTGAATAAATTTTTGATGATCCGGAAAATCTATAAATAGTGGATTGGGATTTGCGATTGGTCAAGCCTATAAATAAGTGGATACATCCCTCTTCACTTACAATGAAGTTTTGAAGTAAAATCTGGAAAAACATTGAGTTCACTAAGAAAATCATGAATCGGGATTTCTCTAAAATATTAAGCATCATGAAGAGACTATAAGTCTCAATTGATGTTCAATTCTTTTTTTTAGTGTGAAATTTGAGATGAATAGGTATTTCGTGTTAACTTAGTGAGATTTGTGATGTTTGTTCCGTGAAGGAAATAGAGATTTATGAAGATAGTGTGTTCCACGAAGGCATGAGAACATCACAAGGGAAATTTGTTTCGTGAAGGATTGATCATCAAAAAGTGTGATTTCATTTGAATATCAAATTTATGTTAGAGGATATTTGAAAAGAAGTGTGCTTTATGAAGGAGATTCATGAAGGGTAGTTTTGAAAATCTGGTTTAAGTGGATAGGAATTTCAAAGAGCATCAACTCAGGTATAAGGTGCAAGCAGTGTCTCATGCTAAGATATGGATAATTTATTTAATGCAAAATTATTGATGTAACCCTCAAGTAGATAAAATAAGTTATATTTATCTTAGCGTAGTGAGAAAGGGGAAGTCGACAAAAGTCATTTGAGAGACACAATGTGCTATCCCTAAAACATTGTAAAGGTAGTGATCCTAGAATAGAGTGACCATGACTGAACTTTTGAATTCCACAACAAGTGAAGATTAGTGTATTTTGGTATGACTGACACATTGTCGGTGTATGATCCTTAGACATAGCACTTAGTGATGAACTAAGTAAAAGTGATGTGTCGTTTCGTTGCATGTGAATTTTTAATAGATGATCAGATTCATCATACATGTTTAATGTGTTCCTAACAACATCAAAACAAGATCCATCACTTTCAAAGAAAAAGTTGACACACTAATTCACCCCTCCCCTCTCAGGGTGTCCTGGGGTCTTTCAGATGAATCATATATTTAAAAGGTATTTGGATTGTTTTGTGGTGGTATTTTTGGATGACATGCTGGTGTATTATAGGACAAAGGTATAACATGAGAAATAATTGGAGATAGTGTTGGGTATCTTGTGGGATCATTATATATATACCAAACATTCAATGTGTGATTTTGGGATACAAGAGGTCTGTTTACTTGGCCATGATATCCCTGAAAAATGTGTTTTAGTGGATCTAGAAAAGATATAGTCTATGATCTCTGGGAAACTAACAAAGACTACATATGAGATATGATGTTTCCTTGACCTAATTAGTAATTACTGTCATTTTTTCATGACTTTTCATTTATATCTTCACCAATAAAATCTTGTAAAAACAAATGTGTTACATTCCAATGGAATAATCAATAAAAATTATTTTAAAGAGATTGTTGTTTTCCTTAAATCAGAATCAATATTGATATTTCCATAATCAGGACAAGGCTATGTTGTGTATTACGATGCTTTAGGATCTTGTTGGTGTGTGTTCTCAGGAAGATAGATCATGTTGTTACTTATAGAATGTAAAAGTTATGTTTTAATGAGAAGAAAAAGCAAAAATACAATTTGGAATCATCTATTTTGGTCCATGCTTTGAAGACCTTGTGTAAATATCTTTTTGGTGAAAAATTCTCAGTGTTTAGAGAACATAAGAGCTTGAAACACATTTTCTCAAAACAAGATTTAAATCATAGACAAAGAAATTGTATAGTGTATCTTCAAATGTTTGAATTGGGCTTAATGTATACACCAAGTAAAGGGAACTCTATGGAAGATTCATTAAGAAAAAATCCAAATAGTATGTTGGTGAAAGATGATTCCGATAAATAGAAGCTAATATCAGTGATTGACAACATGCACTTGGATTGTGAATATCGAGGAAGTGTTCCTATTTTCTTTCCAGTTTCTTTTGTTTCTGATTTGGTAGCATTACTGAAAAATAACACTTTAACAGTGCTAAAAATGTCCTTTATCAATGTTAGTGGAGTGCTTACTACTAGGGTGAGATTAAAAGCCCTTATCTTTTATCCATGCTACAAAGGAGATGATAAAGGGGTCTTTGATCAATTCTAAAACAAGCATTGATAAATGGATACTTTATCGGAACATTTTTTAGCACTGATAACGGACCCCTTCATATTCACTTTTATTTTGAACTCATAAAGGGTACTTTAATTACTGTTTTAAAAAGTACTGATAAAGGAATAATTTAGCATCACTTTCATAAGTGCTGATAAATGAAGAATTTGTCAGTGCTTTCAGAAGTAATGATAAAGGTGCATATAGTAGTGTATTGTAACAGAACACTATAGAACTAGTGCAATTTGATGTAACAACACCCCACAGTACCATAAAAACCACCAGATAACAAAAAATCAATTAACAATACATAATTTAAATGAAATTATATTTACAACACAAATACAAAAAAACACTATATTATAGACATTTCCAACACTAATTTATACAATTAAATTTTTAAGAATTATTACATACTTTCAAAAGAATCAATGATTCTTTATCTACTGGTCCTAACCCCATATCATGCTATTTCTAGAAAACCAACATTTTCTTAAGCAAATTAATGCACCTGTATAATAAAAAAATTCTTATGTTAGTAATAATGTAAAGAAATAAATTCATATAAATTGGTAAATTTAAACTAAACATTGAATAATACAAGGAAAATTGTTTATCAGATTGAGTTGTGGTTCATGATTACATGTCACAACATTTATTATTCATATTTAAGCATTATATCTATGAAAATTAATTAAAAAAGTATAAAATAAAGTATCATGAGAACTTTCTAGGGGTTTCATCATGTGGTGGTGTTTGTGTGGTATCAGTTTGGAGCATCCCCTTGCATATTTAGGTTGGTTTTAATTTTTTTTATTCCCCCTCCCATGAAATATTTAATATAAATAATTATAATATATAAATAATAAGTAATAAATTATGTAATATAATATATAATTATGAGAAAACAATATCATATTTTTTTCTTGGTTTTGGGGATGTGATGCGTGTTATAAACTAAAATGACACTTATATATTGAAAATACATACTTGGAGTCATAAAGGTCACATCATAGATAATATTGAGGTGAGGATGATTTATAAATGTCTCAAATGACTTATATACCATTTTTCTAAAGTATCAAAATGATCTGAATTCATTTTCTTAGTTTTGAGTACGTCACTTGTCTCTTTTATACGAAAATGTTATTTTAAAATAAAAAAATAGTTGGACTCATACCGATCGAACCATGTATTAGTTTGAAGTGATACAAATTCCAACACATCAAAAATGACTTATGAATCATTTTACTAAATCAGCAATAAAATATGAGTGCGTTAAACTGGTTTTCGGTGAGTGACACTTTTGGAACTAAAATGTCGATTTTAAATTGATAACGGACACATTGAGTCATAACAAGAACATTGGGTAATATATTTAGGTGAAAATGATTCCTATACATTCAAAATTACTTATGGATCATTTATATAAATTATAAAAATAATATAAATATGTTTTATTTGTTTTGAGTAGGTCAGTTGTCCATTTTAATAAAATTGATGTAAATTTTAAATAAAAAGACGCATATTGAGTCATATCGGTCACAACATACATCATATTGAGGCAAGGATGATTAAAAAATGTCTCAAATGTCTTATGGATAATTTTACTAGAGCATCAAAACATTATGAATATGTTTTCTTAGTTTTAGTATGTCACTTCTCTTTTTTACTAAAATGTCATTTTAAACTTGAAACATGCACTTTTTATGATATTGATCACATCATGTATCAGTTTTATGTGAGAAGGATTATTACATGTCAAAAATTTATAATGAATATTTATCCTAAATTATCAATAAAATATGAGTGCAATTGATCAGTTTTAATTCCGTGAGACCTTTTGAACTAAAATGTCACTTTTAAACTGATAATGGACATTTTGAGTCATATCGAGAACATAATGTATCATATTGGGATGAGGATGATTATGAATCATCAAAAAATGACATATTAATGTTTTATTAAAGAATAAAAATAACTGTAATGTGTTTTATCAGTTTTTAGTAGTTCAATTGTCCATTTTACTAAAATTTAGGTAAATTTTAAATAAAAAGACTCCCTTAGAGTCATAACTATCATATTGTGTGTCATATTGAGGTGAATATGATTCCTACATGTTTTAAATGAATTATGGATCAATTTCAAAATGAGTAAAAAAATGAGAATGTGTTTGATCAGTTTTGAGTATGTCACTTGTCTTTTCCACTGAAATGTCATTTTAAATTGGAAACAAGAAATTTTACTCATATGAATAATATCATGTATTAGTATGATTTGAAACCAATTAATACACATAAAAAATGAATTATGAATTTTTTTCCAAAATTATCAATAAAATTAGATCTCATTTAATCATTTTTCAGAGAGTGACACTTTTTTAACTAAATGTTGATTTTAAATTGATAATAGAAACTTTGAGTCATACCAGTCACATCGTGTATAGGATTGAGGTTCATCTGATTCCTACACATCAAAAATTACCTATAGACATTTTTCATAAATTATCAAAACAATATGAATGTGTTTGTTTATTTTTGAGTATTTGAGTTGTCCATTTTACTAAAATTGATTTTAATTTTAAATAAAAACACGCACTTGAAGTCATAATGGTCACACCATGCATCTGATTCAGGTTCGGATAATTCTTATATGCCTTAAATGAATTATGGATCATATTTATAAATTATCAAAACAATATAAATGTTTTTGCTATGTTTTGAGTATGTCACTTATCTTTTTTTACTAAAATGTCATTTAAAACTGGAAAAATTCACTTTGACTCATACCGATCAAATCGTGTATCAGTTTGATGTGATCCTGATTCCTAAATGTCACAAATTAATTCTGAATATTTTCCAAAATTATATATAAAATATTAGTGAGTTTGATTAGTTTTCTATGAGTTTCACATTTTGAACTAAAATATTGATTTTAAACTAATAACAAACACTTTGAGTCATACTAGGCACATCGGTTATTGTATTGAGTTGAATATGATTCCTGCATGTTAAAAATAAATTGTGGATCATTTAAATAATGTATCAAAACAAAAAGAACGTTTTTTATTGGTTTTGAGTAGGTTAGATGTCCATTTTATTAAAATTGATGTTAATTTTAAATAAAAAGCTGCACATTGAGTCATATTGGTCACACCAAGAATCATATTGATGCGCCAAAAATTAATACATGTCTTAAATGACTTATGCATAGTTTTCATAAAGTATCAAAACAATATGAATTTATTTTATTGGTTTTGAGTATGTGACTATTCTTTTTTACTAAAATGTCATTTTAAAATAGAAACATGAAAATCGACTCATACCGATCACATCGTGTATCTATTTGATGTGAGACTAATCACAACACATCAAAAATGAATTATGAGTCACTTTACTAAATTTTCAAAAAAATGTTATCATGTTTGATTGGTTTTCATTGAGTGACACTTTTTGAACTAAAATATTGATTTAAAACAGATAACTAACATATTGAGTCATACTGGGAACATGGTGTATTATATTGAGGTGTGATTGATTCCTACATGTCAAAAATGACTTAGGTATCATTTATGTAAAATATAAAAGAAATTAAAATGAGTTATCTCAGTTTTGAGTAGGTTAATTTTCAATTTTACAAAAATTGATGTCAATTTTAAATTAAAAGGCGCACTTGGAGTCATATGGTCACACTGTACATCAGATTATGGTGAAGCTAATTCCTATTAGTATCAAATAAATTATGGATCATTATACTAATTTATGTAAAAATCCTAATTGTTTTCTTTGTTTTTATTTAGTCACTTATCTTTTTTACTAAAATATCATTTTAAACTAGAAACACACACTATGTCTCATACTAGTCACATCATGTATCAGTTTTACGTGAGATCAATTCCTACACATTAAAAAATATATTATTATTTTTTGTAATAAATTATCATGAAAATCTATGTTCTTTTGATTAGTATTCACTGATTGATACTTTTTGAACTAAAATGTGGATTTTAAAATGATAATGGACACATTGAGTCATAATGGGAACATTGTGTATCAGATGGAGGTATGAATGATTCCTACATGTTAAAAATTACTTATGAATCATTTTACTAATGTAGAAAAACAATCATAATATTTCTTTTTTGTTTCGAGTGTGCCAGTTGTTATTTTTACTAAAATTAATGTCAATTTTAAATAAAAATAAGCACTTGGAGTCATACTAGTCACACCATGTGTCAGATTGAGGTTCAGATGATTATTACATGTCCCAAAGACTCAAAAAATCCTATCTATGAATTTTACAATGATTTTCATTTCCTTAATTTATCAAAGTTCCAACATTGTATATTTACTAGATGTTATTTTCTACAAAACCTTTCTCATTGTTTAAATACAGAAGAGTAGAGGAAGATCATGTGCCCATTATATCAAGATAAGTCCCCAAAAATGTCCACATGATCTTTTTATACTCTTCTATATTTTAACAAGAATGGTTTTTCGGCAACGAACATACCATCAATATTACATCCAAAAATATGTTTGAAAATAAACTAAATAAGTATTAGTTAAAAATAATAAGGAAATTAACTTATAAATAATATACAAAATGATAAAAAAAATTAATTAAATAATTATTAGTGATTCACATTTTCATGATGGATGTATGAATTCTTAATTCATTTCATTAATACCATTATACCAGTTTCTAGCTCGAGGTCCAATCTCTCGCGAGCATGGGCATCTTCAAAAAAAACCACCCCAACTTGAACAAAAGAATCCACCAGCATTATAAAACAATTATTATATGAGTAATACTTATAAGAAATAAATAAAACATAAATATAAAATAACAAATTCATTCTATGGAAAATTATTTTACTATAAAACATCAAGATTTCCTCTATGATTGAGAAGTGGAGGGAACATGATGGAAAGTGATAAATGTGAACACTATGGGGGTGAAAATATTTTTAGAGAGAATAATTCTATAGATGTTTTGGAGAAGAAAGGAATGAAAGATGGGAAAACCACCCCAACTCGGAAAAAAAGAATCCAACTATATAAGAAATAAATTATTATGTGAGTAATAATTAAAATAAATAAATTAATCATAAATATGAAACCATAAATTAATTTTAAGGACAATGATTTTACATTGCAAAAATCAATATTAGCACTAATTGAACTCTCTTTTTTTAATTGGTTTAGGGATTTGGTTCCTCTATCAATTATAAAAATCCCCTTTTTTGGTCCCCTATAATGTAACATACATTTTCTACATTGAGAAAGACATGAAATGATTATGATCTCCTGATGAAATGTTCATCCTCATTTGAATTTTCATCTGACCCAACATTTTTTTATTCACCTTAGACAATCGACTAATTTCTATTTGTTGCATTTGAGATATAAAATACTTGCACAGCTTGTGATTCCATTTTGAAAGGCTCATCTTTTTCCCCATACATAATGAAATTCACCTCCATGAAGCCCATTTCATTAACTTTCACTACACTCATTTTGTAAACCAATTTGAAATGAAAAATCATAACTTGAAATTTTTTATAATCCAACATGTATTTCTATTCGATAATGCCAAAATATAACATATTTTAATAAATTTGATTTCTATCCTTGGAACCATATATGTGAATCAGTTCTTTCAAAAGCATAACACCATTGTTTTCATTGCATTGTAGTCATCATGTTCCTTTCTATAGACCGTATAATCATTTATTACAAAACTGCTATTAGATATAACTTTTTAAATTAGACCCATGGCTAGACATTGAAGTTATTCTAAAATTAAATTCAAATTTTCAGATAACTCATCATAAATTTGATCTTGGAACCATCCTATAAACTGTTTATTATGTGTAATTGATATCCATCATTCTTCCCTTAGTGGATTAAATCTCTAAGAATTTATTTGTGGGATTCATTTTATGGATAACCATATTCACTATTATTTAAAATGTAAAGGTGTGCATTCTCCTAATATGCCAAGGTAATTGTAACAACTTATCTTCCAGAAATCCCTTCACCTATAAGAAATCAAATGTGATACAACTTTTAGAGTCTAATTCTGTCAATAGATAATAAATAATCAGTACAGAATTCAATTGATTCTTTAATATTATTTCATTCTACAGTACAAACATTTGGCTTAATTTGATTCTTGACGCACCCTTTCAAAATCATCATATACCGTTCAATGGGGTAAATCCATCTATAATTGACATGAACACATAAATGAACCTCTCTAACTAAGTGAACAATCAAGTGGAAAATTATATCAAATAATGATTATGGGAAGAAAATATCTAATTCACATAATATAACTATAACCTCCTTATTCATGATTGAAAAATTCGCTGAGTATATAACTTATTTGCATATGTATTTGAAAAGGAAGCACAGTTTGGATAATGTATGCCATAAATTATGAGGAAAAATGAAATGTAAAGAAACATGCATCAAATCTTACATCAAAACATGAAAGTCTTGTGATTTTATTCAATATAACTTCAAATTAGTCATTGAAATGACAATATTTATATTTGATGAATAACCCTGTGAAACCTTTACACTATTAAGGAAAATGAAAAATTATAATTTTTCTGATTTGGATAGAGTTTATCCTGCTAGAGGAAGAAAAGTCTAACTTTTTCCCTTCATCAGTGACAAATAATCCCTTTTCTACTCTTCAATCATGTCAAACCTTGCCTAGATGAAATCTTTCTTTTTTCTAGGAGAATTTAGAAACATTTCTATAACACTATAAAATAATTTTTTTTCTACATTCTGTACATAAATAAAATTTCGGACATACAAAAATTTCCAATATGGTAATTCAATGAAAATTTATCTCTTCTTCTAACCTGATTTTGTATGGTTTTTTGAAAATGGTTTACCAAAAACAGTTTCAATATCATTTATTTTATTTTATAGTTGATCACCCATTATTGGAGATGGCATTGTACCTTTTTCAATATTCCAATATATTCCAATCAAATATTATCATCCATGATTAGAATTCATTTTATCAAGGTAAAACTTTATAATTTCTTAAAATCACAGACTTCGAGGAATATTTCAATTGAACTGAATATGTTTATTATTCAAAAATGGGACACCAAAAAATTCCATTAATTCCATTTCTTGAATAGTTTCTAAAAACAGAGAATTCATTTATCATCTTGTATAACATGGCCCTGAATGTGAATTATTCACTTTTATGAGCATCATACATTGTAACACCTATATACCACATCATTTTTAGATCTTCGATAAATGGAGTAAAATAGACATCAATATCATTAATGGGTTTCTTTGGTCTAGATATAAGAAGAGAAAACATAATGTATTTGTGCTTCATGCATAAACATGATGACAAGTTATAGTTTATCAAAATGATGGGCCATGTACTATGAGTATTACTCTTTACACCAAAAAGTATTTGTTCAATATATAGAGAATGAAATACGAATGTTTCTTAAATAATGTTCAAATCTAGGAAAATCGTAATAAATTATATTCCACTATGGAGAATTTCCTGGATGATATAGGTTCCTATATTTAATTATTGTATCTGCATTCAACGTCAAAAGTCATACGGATTCCTAACATCCAAATAGTATTCTAAACTATTGAATGATAGGAAAGTACCATACAGATTTCAAAGGACTTGACTCATTTTTCTTATATCGATCTATGCCACACTTTGGGAATTTTATTAATGAATCAGGGTCCATGAGAAAAAATTTGAAATAATTTGGGAAAACATATATTTTTTAGAGATTACTCCCATGGAATTTAGAATTTGTTTTACTTTATATGTTTGATGTGGTAGTTCATTTTATTATGGCAGCATAGCATTTTGGAGACCAAGAAATTCTATAAAGCTGGTGTCAATCCATATGCTTCCATATTTCAAATTATATAACTTCAATACATCTAAAAATATTGTGTATTTAGTACAACCAACATACAATGGTCTCTTGGAAAAACTATTTAACTTCTCAAACAACTTTAGATGATCATGTATTTCATCTTCAATTTCCATGTTCATTTCTTCCATGAGATCTCCATCATCATTTACACTGGTATTCATATCAAATGATCCATAAACCATAGTATCATCCCAATTGTTACACATTCATTTTTCCAATGTTTAGTCAAACATTTATTGATCTGATCTATTCCATGAAAAGTATAATGTTCCTCCCACTCTTTGGACAAATTTTTCTTAAATAAAAACAACATAAACACAGAAAAAGGATTTGGGAAGGGTCGTATGGATTCTCTATTAAAAACTTGACGAACTCTTTAATTCCATATTCATACTAATTTATCAAAATTTTAGCATGCATCCATATTCAATTCATATACATCATATTGGTTTGATAAAATATTAATTTTTTAATAATAAATAATTAAATACACATAATATATTTATTATGAAAGGTGATAGTTATAGATAATTATAATAAGAGAGAACCAAAATTTTATTATTTCAAATAATTTCAATATACTTTGAAGAAAATGGGTAATTGAATTGAAGAAAAGAATTACTCCACTATGGAATGTGTTATCCTCTGAATTCATTCAAAGGTGAATTTTATAGACAAATTTCATGCTCAGCATCTCATCTCCCAAACATTTATCATTTCATTTTGTTATCTAACACACATCCTCCAACTCTTGTGGATATGCACCAATGTTTCTTGAAATACTCTAAGAGGTAGTCATCCATGGGATGACTACTTATAAGAGATGTAAAAGAAACATACAATATGTGGGGGATGAGACTCAAGGATCAAAATGCAATTAGTATTCAGGGGATTAAACTGATGAGGATAGAAGTCATATATAAAAGAGATAGGGGATAAGTCTCAAGAAATATATTGCAATAATTACCATTGTTTGACACCCATCAAGTCTTTCTTAAATCCACTAAACAAATGAATATATAATATAGGCAATTAAGGAGTAATAATAAACCAAAAAATGATAAACAATAATAATAAAATCTCATTAAATCAACTATAATATATAAAAATGTATCGATAAAACATTTTAATAAATAAAGAGAAATTTCATAAACATGGCTGGTAATAAGAGATTCATAAGGGTGGAACCAATACATGTAGACCTAAAATGATGAATACTTAAAAATAATTTCTATTATATAGAATTAGATAACCTCCATTATATAATTAGGAACAAGTGATGTAACAACTTAAGTAATTATTATACTTAATATTAATGGTGACAAACTATTTGAAAACATCTCAAGACTCTTTGGATGTCATATCGCCACACTGACCCATCCCAATAATTATAGGGAAGTCATCACATCAGATCTACCCATCTGAAGGATTATAGGGAGGAAATAATGTACACATTGACCCATTCTTAAGATTATCGATAGGTCTATAAAAAAATTAATAAATAAATAATACACATCAACAAATATATCACAAAAAAGGGAGAAAAACACACCAACACTTGTAACTTCTATCCCTTAGACACTAGCCTCTACTGAGGTAGAATGAATCCTGTGAAGTCACTTTTTCTTAGTGGACTACCCTAACTTAACTCATAAATCTACGTGGAATCACAAAATTTACAGATCTATAAAACATAAATCCCCATATAATGACTCTACTACCAAATTATTAAAATAACAATTCAATTTAATACACCAAGAATCAGTCTCATAGGCTACCCTACCACCATAATGGAAACTGATACAAAAAAATTATATTAAAGAGGTAAATATGGGATGGTACTTCAACCATACGGTTAATTATATTATTTATCCAAGTAAAACAAAGAATGATTCATACACACATTCAAATACATAAAGTGTAGCTCATAAATCCCTTTCATTAATTAATACATGCTATTAGAATGGAAGGAGATGCTCATATGGGCTGGGAATAGAGCTAAGAAGGCTCACAGTATAGATGTTTCACACTCTAAAAATTCCAAGCACAAAAATGGTCAATCTCCATGGCTAGATCTCCAAAATGGATAACTCACCACACTCACAGTTTCAAAATAGCCTCCACCACGGCCAGAACCATTGATGTTTTACATCTCAGGTTTGACAATACAATGTAGATAAAGACTTACGTTTGAGAGAAATTAGAGAAATACTTACATTCTATCCTTGGATTCATTTGAACCCTGAATATTTTGATCCTTGGATTTGACAATTGGAATTGTTTTTGCCTTAATTCGAGAATTTATTTGAGGTTTCATTCAATGAGGAGGAGAACCAGAGATGGTGGATTCAGTGCAAAGATTATGATATTGCGATGAGTTCATGGTTGGTTAGGATATTTAAATAGACCATGACACTTTTATTAGCGCTTCCAAAAAACAACTAAAAAATATACCTTTTATCAGCACTTAAGTAATAAGAACTGATAATGATGGATTTTATTATTGCTTTTTTAGCGCTGATAAAGATGTCATTTATCCGCACTAATTACTTAAGCACTGATAGAGGATTTTTAATTATAATTATAAATAAATTTTTTTAATATATATATATATATATAAATAAATAAATATAAAATAAATTTATATAAATATAAATATAGTAAATATATTCTTTATTTAAATATATTTACTATAACATTATAATTATTTAAATATATAATTATCTATTTATAATTATATAAATATTTAAAACAAATATTTATATCATTAAATATATTTATATAGTTATATATATATAATATATATATAGTAAATAAATTTATTATAAATTTAATATTTCTTTTAATTTATATAATTAATTATTTATAATTATATAAAAACTTTTTTAAAAAATAATATTTATTTATAGTTATAAATATATAAATGTATAAATATAGAAAATTTACATTCATAAACATATTTACATATAAATATTTTTAAAAAATATTTATTTACATTATTAATGAATATTTTATCTTAAGCGCATGCATATTAAAAATGAGTGAAGTTAAATAAATTTAATATTTGTACACATTAACAATATTGAAAAAATGTACAAGGTTTTGTGTGCATGAATTGTAATTAAAAAATGCGTTAATTATGTATGTTTGAAATAAATATAACACACCTTAATCCATGATAAATTGAAAAATCAAACGAAATTCAATTATGTCCATTACTCTATGCAATTAGTCAGTGTTTTTAATTTATAATAATTTTTAAGTATAAACCCTTATCCACTAAATATATAACTATTTAATGTAATGAATAAGTATTTTGTATTATATAAATCATATTTATATATCTACATTCATATATATATCTATATATTTAATATATACTATTTATTAACATTATTACTAACTATTTAATTAGTGATGTGTTAAATATTTTTGTCAATTTATTTATTTTTATTTTTTATTTTATAATTTTCATTTTGGATATATCTATTTAATAGATAATATATATTAGTATATATATTTTATATATTGTATAATCAATTAATTCATATTTATTAATAATTTTTTATTTAATAATTTTTTAATTTTTTTTAATACACTCATTTTTTATTTTTTATTTAATTAATTGTTTCATTTTATTCAGCACTTTATTATTTCTAAAAAAGCGATGACAAAGGACCCATTTATGAGTGGTAAAAATAAATCGTTGAAAAAGGGTACAATTTATCAGCGTTAAAAATCAAGTTTTGATAAAGATACCCTTTATGAGAGCTAAATAAAGTGCCGAGAAATGGTGCATTTTTTCAGCACTAAATGTGCTGATAAAAGGTACAATTTATGTGCAAAATTTAGTGCTGATAAAGGTTACCTTTATTAATGTTTTTTTTATAGAACTGATAAAGGTCCGTGTTGTTATAGCCATGTTTTGTAGTAGTGTAGAGAAACTTAAAGCGTTACATATATATAATTCTGAATGTGTTTCTATGAGTTAAAAAATCAATGTTGTGGAGACCATTAAGGGATGGAAGATTGAAAAATATCAAAGTTTTGGTTTAGAAATCAGATGGTCATTCCTTTGGATTTTCAAGAACAGCTCCATCACCATTCGAGATGGGTTGTTCATACTGGAATAAAAATGATGTATAAGTAATTGGAAGTACCATTTTGGTGGGATGGAATGAAAAGAAAGGTGGTTGAGTTGGTTTTGAGATGCCTCGCCTATTTTTAGGTTAAGGTAGAGAACCAACAGAAAGTGGGTATGTTGTATTCTTTACAGATTATTAAATGTAAATGGAAAAGGATAACTATGGATTTTGTAAGAGGACTACCAAGGGCGGTTTAGATACATGATGCCATATTGGTGATTTCAGATTGTCTCACAAAGTCATCCCATATCATCCCAATTCATGAATCCAATATGGTGGAGGAATTTTCAAAAATCTATATTCGAGATGTTATAAAGTGACATAATGTTATAGTGTCTATTGTATCTAACAGAGACCCTAGTTTTATGTCTACTTTTTTGAAATATTTTCAGCAAGACCATGGGTATCACTTGACTATGAGCACGACATATTAGCCTCAAATTTATGGACAATACAAAAGGATGATAAAAAAATTATATGACATTATTAGGTCTTTTGTAATGAATTTTAGTGCCCCATGGGTTGAGCACATTCCATTAGTGGAGTTATCATATAAGAAAACTTACCATAACATGATACATATGAATCCTTTTGAATCATTTTGTGGGCGTCCTTTTCATTATCCACTTTGTTGGTGGAAGTAGCTGAGACTTCACTTGCTGTACCAATCCTTGTGAAAGTGACAAAAGAGAATATTAAACTAATAAAAAAGAGGATGTAGAGGAAACAGAGTCATCACAAATCATATGATTATCATAATCAATGGCCTTTTTCATTTGGGCTGTGTGATCATTTGTTCTTAATAATATCTCTAAGTCATGTGCGTCGTCTTTTTGGTAACATGACTTGTTATATTTTTTATACATAGGAACTTTTGAGATACTTGAAATGGTGGGTGACATGGAATATCAATTTTATTTTCCAACAATGTTCAGTTCAGTAAATAATGTTTTTCATGTACCTCAATTGAAGACGAATCAACCTGATATTAACCATGTGATTCGATGGGATCTCAATGAACTAGATATGAATTCTACGATGCATCAAGATCCAAAACTGGTTCTAGATTTGTAATATAAAGTATTTCATAGGATAATAATTAGTATAGTGTAGGTTTTATGGAAACATGGTTATATTTAGGAGGGAACAAGGGAGCATGAAAAGGAAATGATAGAGCAATGGCCATAAATCATTATTGAAAACTCTAGTTTTCTATATTCCATGTATGGAAAGACCAATGGTGGGGAGAATGTAGCACCCCCATCAGTTTTAGGAACATGACCCTTAATTTATGTAATTTATGTATACATAATGATTTGGCAATGTTATGGGAGGTTTGGAGGAGCATTGGAATGTTTTTATGATTTTCTAGAGGTTCATGATTTGAGAATGATTATTATAAACCATGGAACACCTCTAGGAAAATGTGAAAATGAAACAGTGAACACTATGTAAGTTCGTAGTTGTGCGCACGGTTTTTCCAAACCATGAGGATGCCCAGTAGAATCCGTCCAATGTTGGAAAGTGGGGTTTAGCATAGTTGGCACATTGTCTATCTAACTGTGTGAGACAAAAGTGAATGGTTTTTTTTGATGTAGTGGCTCAGGCATGGTTAGTTCATAGTTTTCCTAATTTTGCAACCTAAAAATGAACCCTAGAAAATTAAATCCAAAAACTGAGTATCTAAGAGGATATTTCTATTTTTCCTCCTAAACCACCTATTTTACCCTAAATTAGACATAACAAGAATTCCTCTTCCTCCCAGGTCAGTGGAGACAGTTCCTTTTGTTCTAAGAGTTATTCCTAGGATAATACAAGTGTGTTGGAGACCCTAATTCATCAGCAAGTGATCATTATTCATTGTTTTCCTTAGATATTTTCTCCCTGCCTCTTTTGGAATCTTGGATATAGTACATTTGGGATAGATCTATCAATTTTTAAGTAAATATTAATGGTATATGATTGTCTTTATTGAATTTAATGAGATATAAGTTAGAATCAGGAATATTTAATCTGGATTGTTAATGTTTTTGTGTGGTTATTTGTTTCCACCTAAGTGTAAGAGGTATGTGGCTTCTCTCATGACACCTATTGATTATAACTTGAAGGATTTATTTCCAATTCATTTAATTTCTTCATTTTTTTTTGTGAAATTCATGGTTTGATTTGATGGAATGGTAGTTTGAATTATGTTTTTGGAAGTCATGGCAATTGGATGGAATCTTTGAAAACCATTTATTATAATTTTAAAATAGTGATTTTATAATTATGATTAGTGGATGAAAGAAAATTATTTTTTGAAATTATTTTACTGAAATGGGTTGATAAATTTTGGGAATTAATATTGGTCATGAGTTGAATGGAATAGATAATATTCATAATGTACCACCATCAAAGGGAAGATGTATGGATATTATGTTCCACAAAAAATGGTAACACCATGCTTTTGTGTGTTTTTGTTCATATTGAGGATGTTTTTGGATATGGAAATGTTTATGCTAAAGAATAAATTGATTAATGGTTGTATGATTTTTTATTGTTCCTTGAAAAATTATTGTGTTATCTATTGATGTATTCCTTCAAAAATATGGTTTTGAAAGCTTGTTTTATTATTTTCCTTTGAAAACACTTTTTGTTTGATATAAAATGATTTAAATTGTTTTTAATATATATTATATAAATTTTCTAACATGTTCAATCCTAGTGGAATTTTTTGGGATGTCGTTGGGGAAATCCTCCTGAGTATTATACACACCCACTAATTGGGAACTATGGTGAATTTACAGATGTTATATATCAAGATACAGGTAAAGGAAATGTATCCCAGTTCTTTAGTGATTTTCTTTATACCTTGGGTTAAGAATGTAGATTTGGAGATTGGAGTATATTAGGAGTTTTTGTTGGTTTCCTTGGCGTCTTTTGGTTTTGTTATGATTTTATTCCATTGGTTATGTCACATTGATTCTACTTGTAATATGATATTGTCTTTTGCATTATTTTTGTATTAGATTGCATATTGGTTCTCATGCATCATTAAGAATTTTTTTTATAGTTATCATTTGTTTGGTCATTTTATATTAAAATATAAAATCATCCCTCAAATTTTTATGAGGCCCTTAACATTTATTTTTAGCATTTAGTGTCTTGGGGATGTCACCCAAGGCCTAGTAGCTCCCCTTTTACTTCAGTAGTCAATGAGGAGGGGCATGATGTTATATCAGAACTCTAACTTTAATTCTATTTGACTTTTCCATTACTTATTCTTCTACATTTATATATTTGAAAATTAATATTTTTTTCCTTTATAAAAAAATATCCCCAAAAAAATAAAGGATAAAAAATAATCGCAACATCTTCAATCCTAAGTCCATTTATCATTTTTCATCATCCTCTATCTTAATCTTCCTTCAATTTCCTTTGAAATCAATTTTGAATTTAATCATTGAATTCTAGTTAGATATTTACTCACTCTAATGAACCTTTAGAATTATGGTAATTAGGTAAGAATGATATATGAAACATATCGAGTGATAAAAGGAAAGAGTGTTAAATTTTTTCAAAAACCATAATTTAGTGAAACACGATTAAACATAATATTTTAGAGTGTAAAAATGTGAGGGAATGTGTGATATCAACATTAATTTATCTTAAAATTTTCTTACAGGATTATTAAATTGAATTGGTGAGTAACACGAATGAAACATGCATTAAGTTGTTTATGAGGGATGTAAATGAACAATTCTAAAGGTTAAATGTGAGGATGGATGAATTGAAATCCTATTAAAATTATAGATCACCACCCTAGAGGAGGTTCATTAGAGAAGAGGAGGAGTTCTATAATTTTTATGATCTACCAATTTGGAGAAAGAAACAACCATAGAGGAAAACCAATGATCTTAGTGGATTAAATATGAAGATCCATCCATTTGAAGGTATGAATGATCATAAAACATAATTAGAGTGATAATTAAAGGTAGTGCATGTTTTTGGTTTTTAGAAATATTTATAGGAAAACAAGGTGAAATTACCGATAGTGGAATTCACCAAATATAATATTATTTGGTGGGACTAACTACATGCGAGTCGATGAAAAAGTGGAGAAATACTCATCCACACTTGGGAGGAGATGAAAGTGGTAATGCGTAAGTAGTTTATTTCTACCAGCTATTATCATGATTTGTTCCTCAAGATTCATGGTTTGAAACAAGGATCTATGAGTGATGAGGAGTACCATAAAGAGATGGATATCATCATTATTCAGGAAAAATATTAATGAGTAGTTAGAGGCCACCATATAATAGGGTTTTTAATAGAATAATCCATGACATTCAAGACATTGAGTACATGCACCACTATTTAGATATGAAGGGTCTTCTTCACATGGCTACTAAAGAGGAGACCCAAGTAATGGAAATAAGTATGTTATCTATATTTTATGGTAAGTATTATAAATATCTATTCATTTTCACGTATTCCAAACCACAATAACATATAAGGGAGGACAAAACAAATTCAGAGGAGGTGACCAAACCAAAACCATTTATTCTGAAATACAAAGGTAAAACAAAGGGCAAGGTTGTTTCCAAATCACAAGACATAAAATGTTTTAAATTTAATGGATTTGGATATTTTCCCTCATAATTAAAAAATAATATGACAATGATTATTTTGGATTATGGAGATGTTCTTATTTATATCTCACGAAAAGATGAAATTCCACCACTTGAGGAGTGTTTAGATGTGGAAATAGAGAGCCTTGTACATAGAGAAATTCTTGTGGAAACGCAAGCTCTCAGTTCCCAATTTGAAAGAGAACATGATCAAGAGAAAATGGAGAACATTTTTTATATTTGATTCCTTTCCAAAGATAATGTATATAGTATTACCACTAATACAGGTAGTTATAAAAACATAAAAAGAGGTTATATGGTTGATAAATTGGGATTATTAAAGATTAAAAATCCCAATTCTTATAAATTGTAATGGTTAAATAATAGTAGGGATGATAAAGTGACTAAGAAACTAAAAGTTCCATTTTATATTTGGATGTTTGAAGACAAGGTGATATGTGATTTTTTTCTCATGCATGCTAGTCATATATTTTTGGCAAAGCCTTATCAATTTGATAGTAGGGTCAGACATGATGGATACACCAACCACTATTCTTTTGAGTAAAAAAGGAGGGAGGTTAAACTTATACCCTTGAGGATATTGATATCAGATCATTTACAAGTGAGGATTGAGAAAAATTATGAAAATAGAGAAAAATAAAAGCGATAAAAATAGATTGAATTTAAAAATAAAGAGTAAAAAAGAGTGATGAGTAACATAAAAAGATGTGAAGGGAAGAAAATAGTTATAAAAGAGAGAAAATAATAGTTAAAACAAGAGTGTTGAGGTAAAAGTGAGTATATTTTCAAGAAAAGGAGAGATAAATGGAGAATTATAGGGGTAAGAAACTTTAATGCTTCTATATAGGGGATAATTTTTTAGAAATGACTCTCTTAACCCATAAATTCCGTCTTCTATTGTGTATTTATTATAAAAATATGGTGATTGAGGAACGGATTGTTGGAAATGAGCTAAATTTCATCCTGGTTGTTTGGTATGAAAAACCCTTATAAAAGGGAGGTTCCTAGAGCTGTGAAAATATAAAATTTATCCATGAGGAGATTGAACTTTCCATGTCTTATAGAAGATCAGTGATAATGGATACAACATTGTGTTACATGATATGTTGGAAAATGTTTCCGTCACCTTTAATATTGTTGATATTTCTCTCTTTGATTTTTCATATTCTTGGATGGATCCTTTTGAGGATGTAGGGTATGATGGGGATCATGGAACACATGGGTATTGAGTGGTTGAAGGAATTATTGATGATATTGGTGAAATTTGCATGATTTCACAAGACCTGTTGCAAGGAGTTGGTGTTGCAATGACTAGGGAGCGGACTGATAGAATGAAGGAGTCCATAAATGGGTTAATCATTGAATTACAAGAGGAGGTCGAATACCCTTTATTAAGGGAATCATATGAGCCTGTATTTACATTAATTAAGGCCTATATGTGCTTTTAAAGACCCATCCCATGGCGTACTATGAATTTCAATCCCACCCAAACATGGAATCTTCAAATTAAAAAGTGGTGGGCTAGTAGTCTTTACTTTCAAAAAGGGTGTGAAACATGTCCATTAAAGTCATGGCCTTGTTCCAAAATTTTCAAAAGGGTTATTTAGCCTTTTTGACTTATTTAAACTAAGTGTTAGACTTTTGTTTCACTTTTTGGAAATAAATAAACACCCCCTTGTACACTTTGAACAACATGAATGATGGTAATGTTATTATGGGTTTTTAATTAAAATATTTGTGTTCTTGGTTAATTCTTGACCTATCAAAGGATTGTTCATCCATTATGGAATATTATGGATAGTGTTATTAGAGACATGTTCTTGTTGGATTATACCTTAAAAAACTCTCTCCTTTCTTCCTTATTTATAGCATTTGTAGACCTTCTAACTTGTTTTCTTGTAGAGATCTGGGTTCTCAACATGTGAACAACAAACAAGGTTCCTAGGAAACTTCCTATCAAGTCATGGACCATTTATCGTGGTTTTTTGTTTTTTCATTTTAGGGGTTTTCTATTATTTTTATGGTTTTTAGGGTTTTTAGGGATTTTGAGGGGTTTTAGTGTTTTTAGGGTTTTTGTAGTTTTTTTTCCAGTTTTTTGATTTTTTTTAGTTTGTAGTGCTATTAATATTTTTTATAGTTTATAAAGATTTAAGGATTTTATTATATTATTAGAGTTTTAGTGGGTTTTTAGAGTTTTTATGGGGTTTTAGGGTTTTTTTAAGGAGTTTTACGAGTTTATTGTTTTTTGGTTTTACTAGGGGTTATTAGGGTTTTTAAGGGATTTTCAATAGTTTTTTGGATTTTTATAGTTTCTAGGCGTTTTAGGTATTTGTGGGGGAGGGGGTTAGGGTTTTTATGGATTTTAAGGGTTTTTCATGTTTTTAAGATATTTTTAGGGTTTTTAGGGGTTTTAGGGTTTTTTTGAGTTTTTACGGTTTTAATTATTTTTTAGAGTTTTTAATGTTTTGGGGTCTAAAGTGGTTCTAGGGGTTTCAATATTTTTTATGTTTTTTATGGGGTTTTAGGGTTTTATAAGGGTTTTGAGCAGGTTTTAGGGTCTTTTTAGAGTCATTTTAATGTTTTTAAGGATTTTAGCATTTTTAAGAATTTTGGGGGTTTTATGTGGATTTAGGTTTTAAAGGTTTTCTTAGGGGTTTTCTGCGTTTTTATGTTTTTTTGGATTTTTAGGGGTTTTTAGGATTTTTATGGTTTTTAGGGTTTTATGGATTTTCAGGGTTTTGAGGGGATTTTTGGGCTTTAAATTTTTTTATCCTATATAAGTATTTTAAGTGCTTTTAGGGTGTTATGGTTTTCCTAGGGTTTTTCAGTATTTTTACATTTTTTATGTTTTTATATATTTTTACGGTTTTTTAGGATTTTTATGGTTTTTAGTGGTTTTAGGGATTTCGAGGGATTTTAGGGTTTTTAGTGGTTTTAGGCTTTTTATCGTTTTTATATATTTTTAGGGTTTTTGGGTGTTTTTATGGGTTTTAAAGTTTTTAGAGTTTTTTAACGTTTTTAGGGGTTTAAAGGGATTTTATATGTTTTGGTGTTTTTAGGCTTTTTAGGGGGTTTTAGCATTTTTTATGTTATTTACTGTTTTTTATTATTTTTAATGATTTTAGGATTTTTTAGGGTTTAATAATTTTTTTAGGTTTTATGGGATTTAAATGTTTTTTAGGTTTTTATGATTTTATAAATGTTGTTCAGGGTTTTAGGAGTCTTTAATTTTTAGCATTTTTTATGATTTTTATTGTTTTTTAGGGGTTTTAGAGATTTTGAGGGTTTTATGGGTTTTTTGGGGTTTTTATGGTTTTTTGGGGATTTTGATTTTTTTTTGAGTTTTTAGGGTTTTTTAGGTTTTATAGAGTTTTGTAATGTCTTTAGGGGTTTAAATGATATTTAGAGTTTTTAGTTTTTGAGAGTTTTTATGGGTTTTTATGGGTTTTTAGGGTTTTTAATATTTTCAAGGGTATTATGGTTTTTATTGTTTTTAGTTTTTTAGGGTTTTTAGGTTTTTTAGCATTTTTTAAAATTTTAAAGGGTTTAATTTTTTTTAGGCTTTTAAGGTTTTCTCAGGGTTTTTCACGGTTTTTTATGTTTTAATATTTTTTTAGGGATATTTAGTTTTTTAGGGATTTTGATTGTTTTTAGGGACTCTTAGATTTTTTTTGATATTTTTTGGGTTTTTGGGTTTGTTTTTAGTTTTTATGGTATTAAGGTTTCCTATAGTTTTTTAACATATTTAGGGGTTTAAAGGGTTTTTGAGCTTTTAGTGGGTTTTAAGGGTTTTATGAGGTTTTAGGTACTTTTAAGGTTTTTGGGGTTTTTATGGATCTTGGAGTTTTTCGGAATCTTAGGGTTTTATCAATTTTATGTTTTTAGGGGTTTTATGTTTTTTTAGTTTTTCATTGGTTTCTTTGGGGGTTTTCGGGGTTTTTTTGGTTTTTATGTTTTAGGGTTTTTTAGATATTTTTAGGGATTTGTTAGGGTTTTATGGTTTTTAGGTTTTTTTTTCATTTTTAGATTTTTGGGGGTTTTAAATGTTTTTTGCGTTTTACGGTTTTCTTAAGGATTTTCTAGGGGGTTTTGTGTTATTTACATTTTTTGGGACTTTTAGGGAATTTTTAGGATTCTTATGGTTTTTTGGGGTTTTTAGGAATTTCGAGCAGTTTTAGTATTTTAAGGGTTTATAGGTTTTTATGGATTTATAGATTTTTTAGTTTTTAAGGGTTTTATGGTTTTTAGAATTTTTTAACGTTTTTAGGGTTTTATGGATTTTAGGGTTTTGTGGCTTTTAGGGGTTTATGGTTTTTTAATTTTTAGGATTTTTAGGGGTTTAGGGTATTTATTGGGTTTTAACGTTTTTTGGTTTTTTGGGGGTTCTACGTGTTTTAAGGTTATCCAATTTTTTTTTTATTTTTTTCAGGGTTTTTAGTGTTTTTAATCATTTTTGGTATTTTTACGGGGTTTGTAGTATTTTTATACGTTTTTTGGGATCTTATGGTATTTTGAGGGATTTTAGGTTTTTTATGGGTTTTATGAGTTTATAACATTTTTTGGGGTTGAAATGGTTTTAGAGTTTTATGTGGGTTTTAAGGTTTTTATCGGGTTTTAGGTTTTTAAAGTCTTTTTTGGGTTTTATTGTTTTTAAGTGGGTTTAGGTTTTAGGGTGTTTTTAGGGTTTTTAATGATTTTAGTGTTTTTTAATTTTTTGTTGTTTTATTTTTTTAGGTTTTTAAGGGGTTTATAGGTTTTTTCAAGGCTTTTGTGTTTTTCAAAAAAAAATTGAGAATTTTAGGGATATTTTACTATTTTTATGGATTTTTAGGGTTTTTAGGATTTTTGTTCATTTTTATGAGTATTAGTGGTTTTGGAGAATTTAGGGTTTTAGGGTTTTTCATTTTTAGTGGTTTTATTTTTTTTGGTTTTTAAAGTTTTATTAGGGGTTTTGAGGGTTTTTAACATTTCTAGGGATTTTAATGGATTTTTAATTATTTTTACAGTTTTTATGGTTTTTAGATAGTTTCAGGGTTTTTAAGGGTTTTTTGGGTTTTTGGGTTTTTTGGGTTTTTTGGGTTTTTTTGAGTTTTTAGGGGTTTTAAGGATTTTTAGAGTTTTTATGTTTTGTGGGTATTAAGGTATATTATATTGTTTAGTGGGTTTTATGGATTTTAGGGTTTTTATGGGTTTTATGTTTTTTTACGTTTTGATCATTTTCTTAATGGTTTTTAATTTTTTAGCGTTTTGTATAGATTTTTTTAGAATTTCTAGGGTTTTAGGGTTATTAGGGAATTTAATGGTTTTTTTGGTTTTTAGTGTATTTAGAATTTTTATGGTTTTTTGGGTTTTAGGGTTTTAATGTTTTTATCATTTTTAAAAAATTTAGGGGTTTAAGTGGATTTTATATTTTTCAGTGGGTTTTTAGGTTTTTTTCTAGGGGTTTTAGGGTTTTTAATAATTTTAGGTGTTTTATGGTATTCAGTTTTTTTGGGGGTTTTAAGGTTTCAGTTGGTTTTTAACAGTTTTAGTTTTTTAGGGGTTTTATGTTGTGAAGGTTTTCTTAAGGGTTGTATGGTATTGTATGGTTTTTACATTTTTAGGGATTTTTTAGGGTTTATTTTCATTTTTAAGGTTTTTATGGTTTTTGAGGGGTGTTAGGCAAAGAAGGCACGTGTCCAGGCTATTCCCGAAACCCCCCAAAATTTATAAACAAAGGATACAGACACTGCAGACAAGGGAGGGGAGGGATCAATCAATCCACTCCCAAACCCCCTTACGACCTCAGCCCGAGGGCCACAAAAGGAAAGAAAAAAAAGAAACAAAGCTCAAGACCAAAAAAGACACAGTGTCCAAAAGAAAACCACACACAGAGTGGGTCAGTCAACATCGCTGCCAAAATCCTCCAACTCCGCATCACGAAACCCCATGCCAACACCAAAGCCGCCGCCATTGTCAGCAAATCTAAAATCGGATTCATCACCCTGGTCCATTGAGTCCCATCCAGGGTCAAAATATTCTTGCATTCCAAGTCTGGACCGCAGCTTCTCCATAGCTTTTACCTGCTCAGCAGAAAAATAAGGCTTCTCTCGCTTATTCACCTTTAGATTCAGTTTGACAGCTCGTGATGAGGCCCTAGTTGCCATTGGGCATGGGAGGGCAGAGTAATCCCTCCTCCTTCTTCGTCTTGGTGGGGCAGAGGAGGTTCCCGCATCAGACATCTTTGTTCCATTGCCACCATCACTAGCGGCTAGTGGTGCCTTGCCTTTCGTGCTTTCTGCCTCAAGAGTTTCAGCACCTCCACTGATTTTTTTCTCCCTTGACGTGACCATAGCATCATTTATCCATTGATCAGCCTCAGCAAACCTCTCCCCAAGCCTCCTTTCCTCATCTTAAAGAGGAAACCTTTCCCTTTCAACCCATACCATCTCATGGAGCTACACACAAAATTCTTCAGCAGATGGAACACCATGAAGGATCATCGCCCTCTGCAGGTCCATGGAAGGACCACCACCATCACCAGCATATCGAAGCTGGTCACTAGGCAGGTCCTCAGCACTGCCGTCAGAGGTGCATGATCACCCATGCCCCTTTCCAGGTCCCCCCACTCCAGGATACCCATGGAGGACCAGCGGGGCATCACGCCAGTCTATATCCCCATCCAGTATGGGGTTTTCCTCAGCTGAGCATGAACTCCAGTCATCTCCAGACCTGGTTTTCTGAGAAACAACATCCTCCTTTGCATCATCTTCCACCCGCACCCCAACCATGGCAGGCTCAGCCGAACCTGCAACCTGAGAAACATTCCGAGGAGCCTCATCTGTTAGAGCAGATCCACCAGCATTCTCATCAACCTTTAAGCCAGTTGTGTCATCCCATCCCAGATCCTTGCAGGAATTTTCCACATTTCCTGGCCAGACATCCATCGCAATTGTCCTATCTATCTCAGTTTTCTTCCTAATATCTTCACCAGACCCGTGAACACCTTCAGCAGAGCCATGAATTCCTCCCTCAGCGAGCATGACTTCATCCTCAACAGCATTCCCTGAGACACCGGCGCTTTCTTCCAGACTCACCAAGAAGCCACCCGAATCATTCAGAGAGATTTCTAACCCATTACCAGCCAACAAAGAAGATGAGCAGGGCACATCGGTAGCCACACTGTGGGAAACCTCCCCAATTTTCCCCTTCACCTCCACCCGAGGGAGGCCGCTCCCACCAGCAGACAGAGATTCACCACTCCTAGAAGCGCCAGAACAAATTCCAGAACAGTCACTGTGCCTGAAGCTCCAACACAAAGAGAAGAAGACTGGCCATTGCTCGAAGACAACAGATTGTCTCCATCTGAGCTCCTCTCCCACAGCAATCCAGACAGATTCCACCGGGGGTTTCGACACATCAATTTCAACAAAAGCCCTTGGAGCAACCGGATGACAGAGGGCCCTCGTCCTACTATCCACACAGAGGAATCGCCCCACCAGGTTTCCAAGCATCGAAATAATTGAGAAATTATGAATGGGGAGTGGCAGTTCCGGAAAACGCACCCAGGTAGCAGCAATCGGGGCGCTTCTCTTCATATGAAAATAAAAGCCCCATCGAAAGAGGGAGAATCGAGCGCCATTGCATGACCGAGGAGCCGCTGACCACGCAACGATGAGATCATCCTCCGTTGCAAACCGAACCATGATATGAGAGCTGTCGAGCAGGCCGACAGTCGCACGAGCCCTAAGATTCCAGGAAGCCACAACGAACCTGTCGAAGGTGACCACCGGGGGTCGCCGCCTCGGAAAGCTTGCAACCAGAGTCAATCGGTGGAGATCCGCAGCCTCAGTGAACTCCCGAGATGAGAGAGGAAGCTGAGGGCAGCCATTGAAGAACTCTGGAACATTTGGGCCAAGCACCGTTCGCGGGAAGGCAGGTAACAGATCAACATAATAGAGCGACGAGAAATCATCAGGGAGAGGGTCCTCCCCCGTAGAGATAGGGGGAGGAGCTTCGATTTCCATCGCCTTCAACCCGAGGTGAAATCACCATCGCAGGGGAACAGAATCGCCAGGAGCGCCCAAGCCGCCATCTCTTTAGATTTTGAGGGGTTTTAGGGTTTTTTATGGTTTTATGATTTTTTTGTGGTTTTAGGGTTTTGTTCAGTTTTTTGTGGGTTTTAAGTGTTTTTAGAGTTTTTAGGGGTTTAAAGGGGTTTTAGGGTTTGTAGTGGTTTTTTGGGTTTTTTGGGGAGTTTTATATTTTTTAAAATATTAGGGTTTTTATGATTTTTCGGATTTTTAGTGTTTTTATAGTTTTTTAGGTTTTTGAGGCGACTTGAGTGTTTTAAAGTTATTATGTTTTTATTAGGGTTTTTAGGGGTTTTAGGGCTTTTATGTTTTTAAGGATTTTTTGGGATTTGTTTTTATTTTTATGGTTCTTTAAGGATTTTAGGGATTCTTAGGGTTTTAAAGTTACTAAGGTTTTAATAGTTTTTTGGGATTTTAGGTTTTTTTAGTTTTTAGGGTTTTCGAAGTTTTTTTTTAAATTGTTTAAATGTTTAGGGTTTAAAGGGTTTTTAGAGTTTTTAGTGGATTTTTTTGGGATTTATGGGGTTTTTAATATTTTTTTGGGTTTAATGGTGTTTATTGTTTTTAGGGGTTTATGTGTTTTTACGTTTTTTAGGTTTTCTTAGGGTGGTTAAGGGTTTTAGGAATTATTAGGGATTTTTTATTATTTTTATGTTTTTTAGGGTTTATAGGGATTTGGAGTGTTTCAGTGGTTTTTATGTTTTTAGGGTTTGTTGGGGTTTTAGAATTTTTTTGAGTTTTTAGGGGTTTTAACGTTTTTTATAGATTTAAAAATTTTAGAGGATTAAAGTGTTTTTATAGTTTTTATTTTTTTATTGTATTTATTTGTTTTTTTGTTGTTAAATATTTTTTTGGGTGGTTCTATGGTTTTTTTATTTTTAGTATTTTAAGGGGTTTTAGCATTTTTATTATTTTAGGGGTTTTACGTTTTTTTAAGGTT
Organism: Viscum album; assembly: GCA_963277665.1. Classification (NCBI taxonomy): domain Eukaryota; kingdom Viridiplantae; phylum Streptophyta; class Magnoliopsida; order Santalales; family Viscaceae; genus Viscum; species Viscum album. The sequence continues at coordinate 368,155,365 of OY728121.1, forward strand.
TTAAGTTTTGCATAGGGGTTTTCATAGTTCTTAGGTTTTTTTATTTTTTTATGATTTTTTGTATTTTCTTGGATTTTTAGTGTTTTTAGGATTTTTTGGGGTTTTAAGGAGTTTTCGGGGGGGGGGGGGGGGGTTGGGTTTTTATGGTTTTTTTATGTCTTTAGGGTTTTTCAAGTTTTTTGGGGTTTTTTGTGTTTTTTGAGGTTTTTACTTTATTAAAGTGTTTTAATGTATTTATGGGATTAAATGGTTTTTATATATTTTAGAGGTTTTTAGGGGTTTTTTTGGTGGTTAGGGTTATTAGGGTTTTTATTGGTTTTATGTCTTTAGGTTTTTTTGGGTTTTAGGGTTTTTAGTGTTTTTTAGTTTTTTAAAGGTTTCATGTTTTTTTAGGATTTTTAGGTTTTTTCTAGGGTTTCTAAATATTTTTAACTTGTTTTATTTTTTTTGGTATTTTTAATGATTTTTAATATTTTTATGAATTTATAGGGTTTTTATATCTTTTTAGGGTTTTAGGGTTTTCAAGGGTTTTAGAGTTTTTATGGTTATTTGGTATTTTTAGGTTTTTTGAGTTTTTTGAGTTTTTAATGTTTTTTGATTTTTTAACATTTCTAGTACTTTAAATGGTTTTTAGAGATTTTAGTGTTTTTTACGGTTTTTATGGGTTCCTTATATTTTTATGGTTTTCAAGTGTTTTATGGTTTTTAGGGTTTTTCAAGGTTTTTAGCATTTTTATGATTTTTATGGGTTTTATGAGTTTTTACATTTTTATGGGTTTCATAGGGGTTTTCAAGATTTTTATGAATTTTTATGTTTTTATGGATTTTTATGGACTTTTAGGATATTTATGTTTTTTAGGGCTTTTAGGGATTCTGAGGATTTTTATGGTTTTTTAAGATTTTAGTGTTTTTTAGGTGTTGGGGGGGTTAGTTTATTAGGGATTTTATGTGTCTTTAGGTGATGTTTGATGCGATGGAGAGCGCACCCTTAGGAGAACATAGAAGAAACCATGAAACTGAATTTGTTCCTTCATGGATGTCATTATTGGGCGTGAACATTAAAAACCATTGATACACATCGAGCTGAAAATTTATCAACATAAGGTTTTCCCATTAAGCTATTTCTCAAATGAAGAGGTAAAACTCATTTATTCTGATCTATGCTTGGTCCTTGTTGGAAAATGGTTCAACTATAGACCCTCCCTCACTCTTCTTCGAAATACTCTTGACGTTTTTGGGTTTTTAGCTTTCATATAGGTTTTTGTTACTCCTCACATGTAGTTTTTTTATTATCCTCTAACAAGTAATATTATAATTTGTGTAAAAGAGGATTGTGGCCCGTTGGAAGATTCCCCATGAAAGTTTTGAAATGGTCTCCAGACTTTAGTACTGATTCTGAACCTCCCATCACCCCTTTCTAGTTGGGATTCCCTAGATTTCTACTTCACTTATTTAAAACGAAGGACCTATTTTTGATTGCAAGATTAATTGGACAACCTATGAAATTATAATCTTATAATAAGAACATTTATTGGCCTTTATTTTCTATAATTTTTTTAGATTTGGGAAAATATTAACCTCTTTCATCCCAGATATGGATTCAAAATGGTGACTCTAGTTTTGTGCAAGAGGTTTTCTTCCAAAACCATCTAGTTTATTGTTGAAAATGTATTAAAATTGGAAATTCCACTAGGATATATTGAAATAGGCCTACTCATGCTCTCTCTATCACTTTAAATATCTCAATTTAGGTTGGAAAAATAAATCATAAACGGGTGGATGCTACTTCATGTATACTAATGGGGATCTTATTGATAAAATTGTTAATAATATATAGGAAGGACCTTCTAAGACTCATATATCTTCTGAATACTTTACTAATTTTTTGAATGTTGTTCATAATTCCCTTCCTATAAATGAAGATAAAAAAATTATTAACAAAAACAAGTTATCTGAACTTGAGATACAAGAAGATTTTCACTCCATGCAAGAGGTGGACAAGGATGGCCATTTTGATTCTGATGAATCACTACAAGATTCTTATAACCAACCTTGGAAAATTAAACATATCTTCTTGAAATAAAGATCTAGGAAAGGTAAAGATATAATGGTTGATTGGGATGGGTTCATTACACTAAATACCAAGAAGACTCATAAATGTATAAATTATTCTATCTTTGCGAGAACAATAGTGGCTTTTTCTTTAGAGGCCTCTAGGAATAATAAAATGGTTACCCCCAACAACAATGATTTCTCCCAATGATCATGATGATTTTAAAAGTTTCATTTTTTATGAATATGGGGATACTACTCTGAGAGGTGAATATATTATTGATGAGGACCTCGAGGTTGAAATATTATTTTCTTGGATGGAGGACAAAGATGCTTTTATTTTACCAGAATAAAAAGATGCTTAAATTTCTATGAAAACCTAAATTTAAATTAGATAAATAATGCTTGCTAAAGTATTTTAATAATAAAAAAATCATAATATTAACTACAGATACATCCCATTGAAATGAATTCTATGATTACTCCTTTTTTTGTTTCTTTGGGGCTCCATTGATTTTCAATCTATTTTTGACGCTTTTAAGTTGTTTTTTAAGTTTTTTGAATTGATTCGTCTAATTGAGTATGATTTTTGAGTGTGATATCCCATTTAATATACTGGGATTATATGATTCTTTTTTCTTGTTTATCTCATTTAGAAGTTTATCTTACTGGTTTATATATTTTCATATTCCATGAGATGAGACTAATATTGATATGGGTATTTCATTTGAGGTTTTCCCTTGAATAATTCTTTTGAAAGTGTATTATTTCTAGTTTTACTTTGATCATCCTTCATGGTTCTGTTTTCATATGTGTTTTTAGACTAATAACCTATCATTTTCTGGTGATTTTTATCTACCATAAAATCAGGAGATGATTGGATATAAAGGATCATAGAAGTTATAAGAAATCAATGGGGATCATTCATTGCTTTATCTAGGATTTTTTGTGAATGAAATTGATATACTAGATCATTTATTTTAATGTTTTTTGGCTAGTTAACTAGGTACTTATGGTTACTTCAGATTCCCAATACAACTTTCTACATGGACTACATCAGAATGGACAGATTCAGGAAGGAATTCATCCTTGATAGAACATTGTACAAGAATTTTAATCCAAATTATTTTATTACTAATGAATAGTAAAAAATTATGTTTCATTAGATATCATAATCCACAATTTCATTCACTTAGATGACCATTTATTCTTGGATGATGAATGTTTATGGGAAAATATTACTGGTGATTTTTTGGATCCTAATATCCTCAACACTGGTCTTCAACTTAAAATCATGCACTCTATGACCATGGATATTGGTTGATATCATTGTTGGACACTTGTAGGATAATAATGAACAAAGAATTGTAATAAAAATTGTTCATATGGTCTTTACTACAATTTATATTGAACATTATGTTGGGAATAGTGGATATAACAAAACATCAGGGGATCAATCTAGACTGTCTATTCAAACCCAATAACTTAATCTCTAAATAATATATATTTGGCAGGGCTATAACTAGCTACTTCATGAATACATAGTTATTTATTTTGAAATTTTATTTGTAGTCTTTGTTTTACTACACTTATTGGCCTTCTCTAGAGGAATATTTGTGTCTTTTGTTGGTGAAAGAACATTTCACCTCATGCGTACACTTTGCAACTTTATTTTTTAATAAATTTTGGGGGTGTGGGTTGGTTCGCCATCTCTTGCACTATTTTTTTTTTAAAAACCATTTTTGGATTTTAAGGTTTTCTTTGTGTTCTTTAGGTTTTCTAGTTTTTTACATTTTCGGTACATTTAGCGATATTTTAGTATTTTTTTGGTCTTTATAGATTTAGTTATTTTGAGGGATTTGACGGTTTTAGTGTTTTTAGGATTTTATTGGGTTATTATGTTTTTCAGTTTTTTGGGTTTTAAGGATTTTTTTAGTTTATTAACGTTTTTATGGGTTTTAGATATTTTAGTGGGTTTTTATATGTTTTAGGGTTTTCAATGGTTTTTAGGGATGTTATGGTTTTAGGGGTTTTATTTTCCTCTTTGGGGTTTTAGAATTTTTATGGTCTTTAAGGGTTTTAAGTGTTTTTTGGGTTTCTAGGTATTCTTAGGGGGTTTTAGGGGTTTTGGGGTTTTTATTTTATTAGGGTTCTTTTGTTTTTTTTTTGTTTTTTTGTAGTTTTTAGGAATTTTGAGTGTTTTAGGGTTTTTTCGGTTTTTTGAGGTTTTATAGTTTAATTGAGTTTTTTTGGGGATTTAAGGGTTTTTATAGTTTTTAAAAATTTTAAGGGTGTAATGGGTTTGTATAGTTTTCATGATTTTTAGGTTTTTATGGGGTTTTAAGGTGTTTTTGGGGTTTTAATGGTTTTAGGGTTTCTTATGGATTTTATTGTTTCTTAGGTTTTTTATGGGTTTAAAGTTTTTTTAGGTTTTTAATGTTTTATTTGGTATTTTACAGTTTATAAGGTTTTTTAGATTTTTAAGGATTTTTTGGGACTTTTGAGAATTTTTATGGTATTTAGGGGTTTTAAGGATTTTTTAGGGTTTTAGGGTTTTTAAGGGTTTTATGGTTTTTTGCATTTTTAAACAATTTTTAGGGTTTCAAAGGGGTTTTAGAGTTTTTTGTGGGTTTTATGGGTTTTAAGTGGGTTTATGGGTTTTTAATGTTTTTAGGGGTTTTTATGGTTTATGGGGTATTAATGGTTTTCATGGGTTTTTAGCGTTTTTAATGTTTTAAGGGGTTTTAAGCATTTTTAGTTTTTTATGGTTATAAAATAGGTATTCAGTGTTTTTAGATTTTTTTACATTTTTAGGGATTTTTGGGGATTTTTATTGTTATTTACAGTTTTTGGAGATGTTAAGGGGTTTTATTTTTTTGGGTTTTAGCGGTCTTATGGTTTTTTTTTGGTGTTTTTGGCTTTTTTTAGTTTTTAGGGTTTCTAATTATTTTTAGAGTTTTTTATCATTTTTTAGGGTATAAAATATTTTTAGAGTTTTTATTGGGTTTTTAGGGTCATTATGGGCTCTAAGGGGTTTTAAAGGTTTTAGGGTTTTTATGCTTTTCAAGGTTTTTTTGGGTTTTGAGAGATTTCTGGGTTTTAAGGGTTTTATGTGTATTTAGGTTTCAACTGTTTTCATAGGTTTTTTTGGGAATTTAGGAGTTTTTAAATTTTTAGGTAATTTTAGTTTATTTTTATTATTTTTATAGTTTTTGGGATTTTGTTGGTTTTTATGGGTTTTAAGAGTTTTTAGGTATTTAATTGTTTTTTGGGGGTTTGATGGTTTTTTTAGTTTTTCAGGGTTTTAAAGGTTTATTAGATTTTTTAGGGTTTTTAGGGGTTTAAAGGATTTTCCAATTTTTTAGTGGTTTTTAGGGTTTTAAAGGTTTTTATGGTTTTTTGATGTTTTTAGATATTTTTATGTCTTTTTAGTGTTTTCAGGGTTTTTATTAATTTTAGTGGTTTTTATTGATTTTAAGTATTTTTAGGTTTTAATGGTTTTCTTAAGGCTTTTCAGTGATTTTAGGGTTATTTAAATTTTTAGTAATTTTAGGGCTTTAACTATTTTTATGTGTTTTTATAGATTTTGATGGATTTTATGGTTTATTCTGGTTTTTAGGGTTTTATAGTTTTTTGGGTATTTAAGGCGTTTTTATCGTTTTTTGTTTTTTATGTTTTTTTAGTGTTTTAAAATTTTTATATGTGTTTAAAGGGGTTTTAGTGTTATTTTTTAGGGTTTTTATGGCTTTTAGGGCCTTTAATTTTTTAGGGTTTTTTATGGTTTTTATGCTTTTTGGGTTTTAAGTGTTTTTTGTTTTTATGGTTCTTATGATTTTTAAAGTTTTTAATTGTTTTATGTTTTGTAATGTTTTCTTAGAGTTTTTCATGTTTTCAGTGTTTTTTACATTTTTAGGGATATTTAGAGAATTTTAAATTTTTTACAATTTTTAGGGTTTTCAAGGATTTTGGGTGCCTTTAGGTTGTTTATGGATTTTTGGGGTTTTATGATATTTTGTGTGTTTAGGGGTTTTTTTTAAATTTTTAGGGTTCTAATGGTTATTTATATTTTTTTAACATTTTTATGGAATTTTATGGTTACTAAGGTTTTTAGAATTTTTAGGTTTTTTGGGATTTTTAAGTGTTTTTAGGTTTCTCGGGTTTTCATATGGGTTTTAAGGGGTTTATGGGATTTTTTTACATTTTATGGGATTTTTAGTGACTTTAATGATATTTATAAATTTTAGGGGTTTTAAGAAGTTTTAAATTTTTTGGGTTTTTAGTATTTTTGGGTTTTAAGGTTTTTTTAGTTTTTATGGGTTTATGGTTTTTAAGAGCATTTTATGGTTTTTAGGGGTTTAAATATTTTTAGTGTTTTAATGGGTTTTAGGTTTCTTTGGGGTTTTATGATTTTAAAGGTGTTTAAATGGGGTATTCTACTTTTAGGGTTCTCAGGGTTTTTTATGTTTTTGTGATTCTAGGGATTTTTTATGATTTTTATGTATTTTTGGGATTTTGAGGGGTTATAGTGATTTTTAGGGTTTTTACGGTTTTTATGGTTTTTTAGGTTTTAAGGGTTTTTAATTTTTTATATTTTTTAAACATTTTTATGTGTTTAAAATGTTTTTATAGTTTTTCTTTTTTTACATATTTTTTGGGTCTTTTGGGGATTTTATAGTTTTTAGTGATTTTTAGATTTTTAGGGGCTTTACGGTTTTTTAGTGTTTGTTGTGTTTTTTGGGGTTTTAATTTTTTTAGGTTTTTAAGTTTTCTTAGGGTTTTGAGTTCCTTTAGTGTTTTTTACATTTTTAGGGATTTTACAGATTTTTAGGATTTTTAGTGTTTTTAGTGTTTTTAGAGGTTTTCAGTTTTTTATGATTTTTAACATTTTAGGTTTTTTGGGGTTTTAAGTGTTTTAAGGGTTTGAGGTTTTTAGGGGTTTTAGGGCTTTTGACCTTATAAATAATTTTTTGGGATTTTTAGGATTTTTATGGTTTTTAGTGTTTTTATGCATTTTTAGGGTTTAAAGGGTTTTTTATTGGGTTTTTAGGGTTTTTAGAGTTTTTAACATTTAAGGGGTTAAAAATTATTTTTTGTAGTTTTTAGTTATATTAGGGTGTTTGTTGGGTTTTAAATAAATTTATACATTTGGAGGGTTTTTTTTGGTATTTATGTTTTTGGGGATTTTAGATTTTTTAGGGGATTTTACAATTTTTATGTTTTAAGGTTTTATTAGGGGTTTCCATGGGTTTTATGGTTTTTTACATTTTTAGTACTTTTTGGTTTATTTTTTTTAGGAGTTTTATGTATTTTTAACAATTTTAGGGTTTTAAGGGTTTTTCAGGGTTTTAGGGATTTCATCATTTTTTATGTTTTTTTATGTTTTATAGAGTTTTTAATGGTTTTTGGTGGTTAAAGGATTTTTTGATATTTTAGTGATTTTTATGGTTTTTATCTATTTTTAGGGGTTTTTAGGGGTTTTACGGGTTTTATGGGTTTTAGGAGTTTTAGGGGTTTTAGGGTCTTTTTAGCGCTTTTAGGTGTTTTTTCATTTTTTATTTGTTTATGGGATTTAATTGGTTTTAGGTTTTTCATATTTTCATAGGGTTTTTTGGGCTATTTTCGGTTTTTTACATTTTGAGGTCTTTTAGGAGTTTTTTTTATTTTTATGGTTATAAGGGTTTAAGATATTTTTTTGGGTTCTATGTTTTTTAGGGATTTCATAATTTTTATAATTTTAGGGACATTAAGTGTTTTTAGGTTTTTAAGGTTTTTGTAGGTGTTTTCATGGTTTTAGTGTTTTACATGATTTTATGGATTTTAATGATTTTTTTCGATTTTATAGTTTTAGGTTTTTTATGAATTTTGCGGGTTTTTAGGATGTTTATGGTTTTTTGGGGTTCTTGGGACCTTTTCTTAGTTTTTTTGGGTTTTATGGGTTTTTGTAGATATTTAATGTTTTTGGCATTTTACAGGTTATTAATGTTTTAGTTAAATTTTATGGTTTCTATGGTGTTTTAGGGATTTTGTAAGGATTTAGGGGTTTTTAGGTTTTTAGGGGTTTTAAGTGTTTTTAAGTAATTAAGGTTTTCTTAAGGTTTTTTAGGTTATTTTTGGTTTTTTATGATTTTAAGTATTTTTGGGGGTTTTTTGGATTTTTTTTGGGTTTTTATAGTTTTAGGTATTTTGAGTCGTTTTAGGGTTTTTATGGTTTTTTGGTTTTTAATGGTTTTTTTTTTGAGTTTTTAGGGGTTTTATTTTTTTCAAGAGATTTTAGGGGTTTTATTGGTTTATGCAGTTTTAGGAAAAACAGGTTTGGGGCCAGGCGGATCCCAGCCCCACAATATTCAATAACATAAAATAAAGGTACAAGGCATTACAAGGAGGGTTTGCACAGCCGAGTGTGCAATTCACCCTTCATGTCTGGGTCCACAAGAGGAGTGCAGAAATCTGGTGCAATAAATGACCACGTGGAACATCCATCCTCAATTTCTTTCTTGGAGAGTATGTCCGCCACCTTGTTCACTTCCCTGTATATATGTGTGACCATAATGTTCATACCCTGAGAGATTCTCAGACAGTTAACCCATTGCGGGAGGAGCCTCCATGGGATTGTCCTTGTTTTGCTTTTGAGGGCTTCCACCGCCAATATCGAGTCAGATTCAATCCAAAGCTGCTTCCACCTGAAGTGGACCGAAAACTGTACAGCCTTAATCATGGCCCATAACTCCGCTTCATAAGCACATCCATTCCCAATGTAATGATAAAAGCATCATTTAACAAAACCTATATACGTACGGAAAACACCACCACACCCGGAGAGACCAAGCGCGCCTAGGGATGCACCATCCACATTAACTTTTATCCATTCTGGGATTGGTGGAATCCACCGAACAAATTTAAAGTCCTTCGGTTTCCTACATCTTCCATAAATACCGAGAGTTCTCAACACAATAAGGTCCTTAATATCATTAGCCATCGTACCATCCTGGATATGAGCCGCCGCATGGACTGCTTGATGAATTGCCACCACACCATTTCGGAGGAAGCATGCGTCATTATCAAAAACCACTTTGTTCCGAGCTGCCCACACAAAAGCAGTAAGAGCCGCAGCGGCAGCAAGAAGCAGATTGAAAATTTCTTGACTGCATTGCACGCCAATGACACTGTTGAAAATAGCAGACAGCGTGCTGTCCGTGCAGATTTTCAGCTGGAACATTCCCTACAAATGATCCCAAAGACCTGGAGCCAACCTGCACTTAAGAAAAATGTGCTGCAGATTTTCCTCATCCTGAATACAGATCAGACAAGCAGAGGCCAAACACCACCTAGATCTTTTCAATTTCTCTTGAACTGGCAATATATTTCTCCAAATTTTCCACAGCAGCAGTTGGCTAGAGGGGGGAATGAAGGGCCTCCGAAATTTAGAGAGCCAAGCAGGGGGTTGAATTCCCTGCTCACATTCAAACCGGTAAAACTCCTTCACACTCAACATCCCAACCGTATTTTGCTTCCAAATGAGGCAATCCATGTCCATAAAACCATAGTTTTGTATTTGTGTGATAATATTCTGCGGCAGGATACCTTCAATCTCGTTCATATTGTCCTTGAGATCAGCAATAGACCAGTTCCTGAAAACCTGAGGTGGCTGGACAGATTCACTGATGGGCCTATCCAGCCAGGTGGTCTTCTAACAATTCAAGTTCGAGTGCCTTGAGACCACCCATTTCGAATTGGAGATAATGCGCCTATATGAGGACCTAATTGTGGTCCAAACCAATGAGGGGATGAATCCCTGGAAGTCCTCACATAGCGTAGAGTTGAATAATTCCCTCATGAAGTCAAGAATCATGTCAGTCGGGTTGAAAAGATTCCATGTGAATTTTCCAATTAAGGCATCGTTGAATTTCCTAAGGTCCTTGATGCCCAGCCCACCCATCTCGATGGGCTTTGTGCATTCTTTCCATGCCACAGAAACAAGCTTCTTCTTGGTTATGCATCCTGTCCATGCAATGTTTCTGATTTTTGCCTGTAGGATCTTGATGAGACTTTCCGACCATCTGTAAATGGAGAACGCATACACAAACATGGATGTAATGACAGAGTTGATCAGGCAAATTCTGCCTGCCTGAGATAATCATTTTCCTTTCCAGTTCGCAAGTTGCTGGGTAATTTTGAGAGAAATTTCCTCCAGGTAACTACTCTTCACCCTCCCCCAGAACAAGGGGACCCCCAGGTACATGAGGGGGAGGGAGCCCCTCCTGATACCAAGATTTCTGACAATTCTGCGTTGTTTGGGGGCTGAAATCACATTGCCAAAAATGACAGAGGACTTTTTCCAACTAATTTATTGCCCTGCAACCTCCTCATAATGTTGTATAAGTGACTTAATTGAAGATATTTTACGCCAATAAGCCTTCCCAAAAAGGAGAATATCGTCCGCATATAGAAGATGAGTTGGCACGTAGAGCTCTTTCCCAACTTTAATCTGGGCATAGTAACTAGCCTGAACTATATCAATTATACATCTGCTCAGGTAATCCTCAACCAGAGTGAAGAGATGTCCAGAAATTGGGTCACCTTGCCGGACACCACGGGAGCATTGAAAGAACACCTTAGGGGATCCATTAATAAGAACAGAAATCCTGGCACTGGATAGGATACTATGGATCAACCTTATAAAAGAGGCAGAGAAGCCATACCTGCTGAGAACAGTAAAGATAAAGCTCCATTTGATTGTATCGAATGCCTTTGAGATGTCCAGCTTCATAGCAAAGCTTCCATGTTTAGATTCTTTCCTCATTATGTTAATACCCTCCGATGCAGTGTAAAAGAAACTCTGAATATTGCGTCCTGGGACAAACCCAAATTGGTTTGGTGTGATTATCCCACCAACAATCTTCCCCAATCTAGTCGCTAGAATTTTACTTATTATCTTAGGAATGGTATTGCCAATCGCCACCGGACGAAAGTCCCCAATGTCCATGGCATTCTCTCTCTTTCGAAGTAGAGCAAGGAAGTTGGAGTTCGTTCCATGGGGAATGGAGTAGAAGATAAAAAATTCCCTGTCAGCATTAGTGATCTCCACATGAAGAATATCCCAATAGAACATAAAGAACTTATTAGTGAATCCATCCAGACCGGGAGTGTTGTCCATGTTCAAAGAAAAGATAGCAGATCTGACTTCTTCCTCAAGTGGTGCATCAGTAAGCTGCTTATTCTGCAGCTCATTAATACAAGGAACAATAGAGCCAAAGAGACTGGGTGTCTGCTCATGACATCCATCATTATAAAGTGCTTTAAAGTGATCAACCACAGCATCGGATATTTCATTATCAGTTGAAAAGGAGACCCCATTAACTCGTATGACATCCAGAGCTTTCTTTGATTTTTTCTCCCTATGAAGACGATGAAAGAATTTGGAATTCTTATCTCCTTCCTTGAGCCAAGCCACTCTAAATTGATTTCTAGCCAGCTTCTCTTTAAGATCCAAAAGCTCATTCAGCTTCAAGTGGAGCGACATTTCTTCGCTAGATGGGGTAAGTCGTTGCTGGTCATCAATTTGGCAGTGAGAAAGCTGGGATTCAGCAGCCATGATGTCATCGTCGAGCTTGGAGAAAGAGATCATACTCCATTCCTTAAGAAGACTCTTTATTCGTTTGAGCTTTTCCGCCACCACATAATGTGGGCTGCCATGAAATGTGCTGCTCCACCCATCAGCAATCACTTCCCTACATCCAGGCATGGTGAGCCAGGCATTGTTGAATTTGAAGGGCAAATGAGAGGACCTGCAGGTGCTATCATTGATCTCAAGCATCAAGGGATTGTGATCCGAGTTGAACTTAGGTATTTTGAGGGGTTTTATAGGCTTTTTGGGTTTTTTTAGGTTTTGGGGTTTCAGCATTTTTAGTGGTTTTAGTTTTTTATGGTTTTCATAGGGGTTTTTAGGTTTTTTAGGGTTTCTATGATTTTATAACTTTTTAGGAATTTTTTCAAATTTTAATGGGGTTTTAGGGTTTTTATGGATATTTAGAGTTTTTTGGTGTTTGAGTATTTTTTGGGATTTTTTTGGGGGTTTATGGTTTTTTTGTTTTTAGGGGTTATAAGATTTTTTATTGTTTTTAACTTTTCTTGTGGTTTAAAGGGGTTTTAGAGTTTTAGTACATTTTATTATTTTTATGGGTTTTGGGGTTTTCAATATATTTTTTAGTTTTATGGTTTTTAGGGATATAGTTTTTTTTCTATTTTTAGTCTTTTATGGATTTTAGGTTTTTTTTGGGTTTTAAGTGTTTTTAGGTTTTTATGGACTTCATAGGGAATCTTAGTGTTTTTTGATGTTTTATATTTTTAGTGATTTTTTGTGTTTATTTAGGGTTTTAATGGGGTTTTACGGTTTTTGTGGATTTCGAATGTTTTTGGGTTTTTAAGTGTTTTATGGTTTTTATGGTTTAATGTTATTTACTGTTTTTATGGGTTTTCACTGCTTATTTAGTTTTTGTTGTTTTTATGTGTTTTTAGTGTTTTTTAAAGTTTTTAGAGTTTAAAATGGTTTTAGAGTTCTTAATAGTTTATAGGGGTTTTATGGGTTTTTAATATATTTTTTTGGTTTTATGGGTTTTAAGGGATTACATGGTTTTTAGAGTCTTTTTTGGGTTTTAATTGTTTATTTTATTTTTAGGTTTTTAGGCGGTTTAAGAGTTTTTATGTTTTTTATTTCACATTACGGTTTTTAATGGTTTTTTTGTTTTTTGGTGTTTTTTAGCATTTTTTGGATTTTTATGGGTTTTCAGATTTTTATTGGTTTTTTGCTTTTTAGGGTGTTTTAGGGTTTTAATCATTTGAAGGTTTTTAGGGGTTTTAAGTGTTTTTATGTTTTAAGGTTTTCATAGGGTTTTTAGGGTTTATAAGGTTTTTTATGTTTTTATTGATTTTTGGGGTTTTGTAGCTTTTTTATTATTTTCTTGGTTTTATGGATTTTTAGGTTTTTCTCTTTTTTAGGGTTTTTTTAGATTTTTGGCATTTTTTGTGTTTTTTCAGTTTTTAGGGTTTTTAAGGGTATTTAGCATTTTTAACATTTTTAGGGCTTAAAAGGTTTTCTAAAATTTTTAGGGGTTTGGAAGGTTTATGTAGGGTATTATGGTTTTGTAAGGATTTAGGGGGTGTATGATATTTAGGGTTTTTGGGTTTTTTATGGATTATAGTGGTTTTTAGTATTTTTTGGTGTTTAGGGGTTTATCTTTTATTATTTTTTTAGCTTTTCTTAAGGTTGTTTTAGGTTTTGTAGTGTTTTTTGGTTTTTAGGTATTTTTAGGATTTCTATGGGTTTTTAGGGATTTAGATGGTTTTTTGGGTTTTTAGTGTTTTTTTAGTGGGGTTTTAAAGGGTTTTCATAGTTTTTTAACATCTTTAGGGTTTTATTGGGTTTTTAGAGTTTTTAGTGATTTTTAGGGTTTTTATGGGTTTTAGGGGTTTTTAAATATTTTTAGGGGGTGTAGGGTTTTTTATTACTTATTACATTTTAGGGGTTTGAAGTGTGTTTTAATTTTTTATGTTTTTCATTGGGATTTTAGGGTATTAAGGTTTTTTTATTTTTTTTGAATTTTTAGGGATTATTTTTGATTATTATGGGTTTTTAGGTTTGTTAGGAATTATGAGGGGTTTTAGGGTTTTTTTCTGTTTTGATGGTTTTTTGGGTTCTAAGGGGTTTAGGGTACAAAGGGTTATTAGTATTTTTAGTTATTTTTTATGGTTCTATGGGTTTTTTTTATTTTTATGGGTTTTTAGGGGTTTTAGAATTTTTATGGGTTTTAAGGGGTTTTATGTGTTTGCAGTCATTTTTTGTTTTCTTTAGGAATTTATGAGGGTTTTGGGTTTTTTATGTTTTTAGGATTTTTCAGTATTTTTTTATTTTTATGGTTTTTGTTTTATTAGGGATTTTTGGGGATTTTATGGTTTTAATTGATTCTTGGGGATTTATGTTTTTTTTTGAATTTTTTGGGTATTTAAGGTTTTTATTTTTAAAATTTTTTAGGGATTTAAAGTGGTTTTAGGGGTTTTCAAGGTTTTTATGGTTTTTATGGGTTTTAATTTTATGGGAGGTTTTATGGTTTTTAGGGTTTTTAAGAATTTTATAGGTCTTCAGTGTGTTTTTTGTTTTAGGGGTTTTAAGTGTTTTAAGGTTTTCATGATTTTATTACGGTTTTCTTATGGTTTTTACGGTTTTTAGGGGTTTTTATTTTTTAGGTATTTTTTTGGTTTTTTAGGATTTTTATGGTTTTTTATAGTTTTTAGGATGTTTTTGGGTTTTGAGGGGTTTTATGGGGCTTCCTAGGGTTTTAGGGGTTTTTTAGTTTTGGAGAGTATTTAATAGTTTTAGTGAATTTTGAATATTTTAGGGATTTAAAGGTATTTTAAATTTTATATTAGTTTTAGTGTTTTAAGGGGTTTTGGGGGTATTTATGTTTTTAGGATATTTTTGGGTTGTAAGGGTTTTTAGGGCATTTAGCATTTTTTTGGTTTTTATGAATTTAAAGTTTTTTTTTATTTTTGAGGTTTTCATATGGGTTTTAGGATATTTCTTATTTTTTTACATTTTGAAGGATTTTTCCCATTATGAGTATTTTTATGGTTCTTAGGGATTTTTGAGGACTTTTTGGGTTTTATGGATTTTGGGGGTTTTTGTGTTTTTGGAGTTTTTTTGGGGTTTTATGAATTTTATAGTAATTTAAAATTTTAGGGGTTTAAATGTGTTTTAGATTTTTAGTGGCTTTTTATGGTTTTTATGTGGTTTTATGGTGTTTCAGGTTTTTATGTCTTGTTAGTGTTTTTAGTGTTCTTAACATTTTTTTGGATTTCTATGGGTTTTTATTGTTTTTAGGTTTTAAGGGCATCTTTGGTGTTTTTATAGGATTCAGAGGTCTTTATGATTTTTGGGATTTTTAGGATTTTTATTATTTTTAAGGGTTTTAGAGATTTTGAGGTTTTTTAGGGTTTTTTAGATTTTTTTAGATTTATTGTTTTTTTTTGTGTTTTCATTTTTTTATTTTTTTTGGGTGTTATGGATTTTAGCATTTTCAATAAAAAAATGGGGTTTAAGGGGTTTTTAGAGTTTTGATTGGGTTTTTATGGTTTTTGGGGTTTTATGAATTTTGGGGGTTTTAATGGTTTTTTTTGGTTCATTAGGTTTTTAGGTTTTTTAGTTTTTTAGGCTTTTAGGGTTTTAAGGGTTTTTATTTTTTTAATGTTTTCTTTGTGTTTTAGGGGTTTTACATCATTATGGATTTTTAGGTATTTTTTTGGAATTTTTATGGTTTTTAGGTTTTTTATGGATTTTAAGTGTTTTTATTGTTTTTTGGGTTTCATAAGTTTTTTTCTGATTTTTAGGGTTTTAAGGGTTTTTATAGATTTTTATCATTTTTAGTGGTTTAACGGGTTTTTCGAGTTTTTAGTCAGATTCTAGAATTTTTATGAATTTTTATTGTTTTTTATGGTTTTTAGGGGTTTTAGGGTTTTATGGGGTTTCAATATCTTTTTAGGATATTAGGGTTTCTATAAATTTTTATGTTTTTAGGGGATTTATGTTTTCTTATATTTTTTAGGTTTTATTAGGGGTTTTTATGGATTTAGGGTTTTTAATGTTTTTTGGATTTTTAGGGGTTTTTAGGATTTTTAGGTCTTTATTGGTTTTGGGGATTTTGAGGGTTTTAAGGTTTTTATGGGTTTTAGGGTCTTTTATGGTTTTTATAATTTTTTGATTTCATAGGGGTTTTTGATTTTCTTTTACCTTTTAAGGGATTTTTAGGATTTTTGTTGCTTTTAGTTTGTTTAGGGATTTAAGGGGTTTTATGATTTATTTAGGTTTTTATTGTTTTTTAGGTATTTAGGAGTTTTTTTAGTGTTTTTATGTTTTTAAGTGTTTTATAACATTTTTTTGGTTTAAAGGGTTTTTTAGTTTTTAGTTGTTTGCTATGGTTTTAAGGAGTTTGGGGGTTTTTAATTGTTTCCATGTGTTTTAAGGGTTTTAGGGTATTTATTTTTTTGTGGTTTTAGCATTTTTATGTTTTTAGTGGTTCTAATAGTTTTAAGGATTTTAACATTTTTATACCTTTCTTAGGGTTTTATAGTTTTTTAAATTGTAGGGATTTAAGGATTTTTACAATTTTTATAGCTTTTAGGTTTTTTTTGTTTTTTTGGGTTTTTGGGGTTTGTTGAGTTTTTTTTTATTTTTAGAGTTTTGGAATGTTTTTATTGGTTTGGAGGGTTTTTAGAGTTTATAGTGTTTCTTAGGGTATTTATTGGTTTATATGGTTTTTATGGATTTTAGGGGGGTTTTATGGGTTTTTGGATTTTTATGTTTCTAACATTTTTACGTTTTTAGGGGATTTATGTGTTTTTATACTTTTAATGTTTTTTAAGGTTTTTCAGGTTTTGAGGGTTTTTTATGTTTTTAAGTAATTTTTGTTATTTAATATGATTTTTATAGTTTTTAGGTGTTTCGGAATTTTGAGGGTTTTGGGTTTTTCATGGTTTTTAGGGATTTTAATGGTTTTTGGTGGTTTTTAAAAATTTAAGGGTTTTATACATTTTTATGTTTTTATGGTTTCCTTAGGGGTCTTGAGGGGTTTTAAGATTATGTATGTTTTTTTTATGTTTTAGTGTTTTTTAAAATTTCTGTGGCTTTTAGGGTTTTAGGAGATTTTGATGATATTTAGTGTTTTTTTTGGTTTTTTGTGTTTTCTTTTTGGGGGTTTCATGGGTTTTCGAAGTTTTTAGTGATTATAAGGTTTTTATAATTTTTTTTAAAAAAATTTGGTTTCAAGGTTTTTTTTATTTTTTAGAAGTTTATTTTGGGTTTTTTGGATTTTGAGGTTTTTTTATGGTTTTTAGGGGTATCAATATTTTTAAGGTTTTTTAATGATTTTATGGTTTTTTGAATTTTTTAGGGTTTAGGGGTTTAAAAACTTGTTAGGTTTTAAGGTTTTCTTACATTTTTAATTTTTTATTTTATTTATTATGCTTTTATGAAATTTAGGGACTTTATAGGATTTTTATGGTTCTTAGGGTTGTTATGGATTTGAGGGTTTTCAATGTTTTAGGGGGTTTTTTGGGTTTTATGGGGTTTTTGAGTTTATTTGGATTTTTAGAGTTTTTTAATGTTTTTTGGATTTAAAGGATTTTTAGAGTTTATTGTGGGTTTTAGGGAATTTATGGGTTTACTAGGGGTTTAATAGATTTTAGGTGTTTTATGGTTTTTAGGGTTATTTAGAATTTTCAATTGTTTAGGTTTTTAGGGGTTTATGATTTTTTATGTTTTTATGGTTTTCTTAGGGGTTTTCAGGGTTTTAGAGGGGTTTTATGTTTTTAGAAATTTTTGATATTTTTTATTAATTTTAGGGTTTCTAATTATTTTAGGGGTTTTAGGGATTTTAGGGTTTTCAAAGGCTTTTGGGGTTTTATATTATTTTGGGATTTTAGAGTTTTATTTTATTTTTTAGAGTTTTAAGGTTTTTAGTGTTCTTTAATGGTTTAGGGGTTTAAAGGTTTTTAGATTTTTTAGTTGGTTTTAGAGTTTTTAAGGGGTTTTATGTTTTTTAATTTATTTAGTGGGATTTATGTTTTTAGTTGTTTTTAGGGTCTCTTTGGGTTGTTATCTTTTTTAGGTTTTTAGGGGATTTAAGTGATTTTTTGTGTTTTTAGGGTTTTACTATTTTTAGGTTTTTATGGGTTGTAAGTGTTTTGGGGTTTCTAAAGTTTTCTTATGGGTTTTTATGTTTTTAGGGAATATTTTTGGTTTTTTAGGATTTTTATGGTTTTTAGGTTTTTTTGGTTTTAGGGTTTTTAGGGTTTTAGGGTTTTTTGGTTTTTCGGGGATTTATTTTATTTTTTTTAGTTTTTTAGGTATTTAAGGTTTTAAAAGTTTTTTTAGTGTTTTTATGGGAATAAAGTTTTTTTTTATAATTTTTAGTTGTTTATAGGGGTCTAATTGGTTTTTAGTGTATCTTACAGTTTTTAGGGGTTTTATGGTTTTTATGGATTTAAGGTGTTTTAGTATTTTTCAAGGAGTTTAATTGTTTTAAGTCTTTCTTAGTCATTTTGAGAAGTTTTAGGGGTTTATTATGATTTTTTGGATTTTTAGGATTTTATGGTTTTTATGGATTTTTAGGGTTTTTTGTTTTTTCTAGTTTATTGGGGTTTTTTGGGTTTTCGATTTTTTTAGTATTTTTATGTTTTTTAAAGTTTTCAATATTTTTAGAGGTTTAAAGGGTTTTTTGAGTTTTTAGTGGTTTATATGTGCTTTATGGGTTCTTATGGGGTTTTTAATGTTTTTTAGTTTTTAATGTTTTTAGGGTTTTTTAGTGTTTTTAGGGCTGTTAGAATTTTTAGGTATTTAAAGGATTAATGTTTTTTAGGTTTTACGGTTTTCATAAGGGTTTTTAGGGGTTCTTATGTTTTAGGTATTTTATGGATTTTTTATGATTTTTATCTTTTTTAGTGATTTTGAGGGTTCTTATGGTTTTTAGAGGGTTTTATGGTTCTTATGGGTTTTAGGGTATTTTTAATTTTTTACGGTTTTATGGTTTTTGAGTTTTTTTTGTATTTAGTGTTTTTATTGGGGTTGAGGGGTTTTACGGGTTTTATGGGTTTTATGGTTTTTATGGTTTTTTGGGAATTTTTTGGTTTTAGGGTTTTTATCATTTTTATATTTTTAGGGGTTCTAATCATTTTTATTTTTTAAGTAATTCTTAGAGTTTTTTAGGGTTTTAGGGTATTTTAGGTTTTTTTGGATTCTTACTGGGTCTTTTAAGATTTTTACGGCTTTTAAATTTTCTAATGAATTTTAGGGTTGTTGGGTTTTTATGGTTTTTAGGGGTTTTGTTGTTTATTTGAGGTTTTTATGGTTTTTGTTATTTTTTTTTTGTTTTTTCAGTTTTTAGAGTGTTTAAAAATTTTAAGGGTATAAAGTGTATTTAGTGTATTTATTGATTTTTTATGTTTTTATAGGGTTTTATTTTTTACGGGGTTTTATGATTTTTAAGGGTTTTAATGTTTTTTTTGGTTTTTTATCATTTTTAGGTTTTGATGGGTTTAATTGTTTTTAGGTTTTTAATGATTTTTTAGGGGATTTCAAATTTGTTAGAATTATTTTTATGTTTTATAAATTTTTAAGCCTTTTTTAATATTTTTATAGTTTTTTGTGGGTTTTAGTGTTTTTATTGGTTTTTGGGGTTTTAGGGGTTCTATGGTTTTTTTATTTTTAGTTAATTAAAGGCTTTTCAGTGTTTTAGTGGTTTTTAAAGTTTTATGGGGTTTTAGGGGTTTTCGGGTTATTAGTGTTTTTTTATTTTTAAGGGTTTATGGGGGTTTTTTGGGATGTTAGGGATATTTATGGATTTATAAGGATTTTTAGGGTTTTTAGGGTTTTTAGGGAGTTTTAGGTTTTTAGCGTTTTTGTGGAGTTTTTTGTGTTTTTAGCGGTTTTCTTGAGTTTTTAGAGGCTTTATGTTTTGTATTAATTTTTTTTGGAGTTTAATGCAGTTTTTGAGTTTTTAGTGGGTTTTAGGGTTTTTATGGGTATTTAAATTTTTTCAAACTTTTAGGGGTTTTTATGGTTTTTTGGGTTTTTATGGTTTTTTGGGTTTTTAGGTTTTTTTAGAATTATTAGGTTATTAGTGGTTATAAGTGTTTTTATGTTTTTAAGGTTTTCTTCTAGTTTTTAGGCCTTTTAGGATTTTTACATTTTTAGATAACTTTTAGGATTTTTATCATATTTATTATTTTTTGGGTATTAAGGGATTTTTGGGTTTTGTAGTTTTTTAGGCTTTAGATATTTTCTATTTTTTGGTTTTTTTAGAGTATTTTTTAAATTTTAGGATTTAAAAGGATTTTACTGTTATTTTGTGGTTTTAGAGAATTTATGAGTTTCAGGGTTTTTATGGGTTTTGGAGGTTTTTAGGGTTTTTGTGCTTTTTTAGGGGGGGTGTTACATATTTTATCATATTTAGGTTTTTCAGTGATTTTAATTGTTTTAAGGTTTTTTTGGGTTTCTTCATGTTTTATAGGTTATTTAGGGTTATTTATGTTTTTTGGTATTTTAGGGCGTTTCTTATAATTTTAATGGTTTTTTGGTGTTTTAGCGATTTTTTGGGTTATTGAGGGTGTTTATAGTTTTTTAGGGTTGTTAAGATTATTTGGGGTTTTTTAGGGGTTTTAAACTTTCTAAATTTTTTTCTCATTTTAAGGGTTTAAAGGGTTAAAGGAGTTTTTAGAGGGGTTTTAGTTTTGTATGGGTTTTATGGGGTTTTTATGGATTTTTGGTGTTTTTATGGTTTTTACCATTTTTAGGGAATTTAACATTTTTAGGGTTTTTAGGTTTTTAAGGGTTTCAAGTGTTTTTAGTTTTTTATGTTTTTATAAGGGTTTTAAGTTTTTCTACATTTTAGGGATTTTATTTGGATTTTTATGGTTTTTAGGGTTTTAGAGATTTTGGGGGTAGGGTTTTTATGGTTTTCAGTATTTTTTAGTAATTTTGGGTTTTTATGGTATTTTGCATTTCTTAGGGTTTTAAGGGTTTTTTTAGAGTTTTCAACATTTTAGGGGTTTAAAGGGTATTTAGAGTTTTTAGTGGGGTTTTAGGGTTTTATGGATTTTTATTGTTTTTACAATTTTATGGAATTTATGTTTTTTTGGGTTTTTTGGGAGTTTTAAGGTATTTAGTGTTTTTTGGATTTTATGGGTTTTATGATTTTAGGTTTTTTCAAGATTTTTAAAGTTTTTAGTGTTTTTAGAAAGTTTTAGGTGTTTAGGTTTTTTACAATTTTTAAGATTATTAGAGATTTTGAGGGTTTTATGGTTATTATTATTTTTTACATTTTAGGGTTTTTTATGTTTTTAGAGTTTTTAATATTTTTTAGAGTTTTTTAACATTTTTAGGGATTTAAAGGATTTTTAGAGCTTTTAGTGGATTTTAGGGTTGTCTTGAATTTTTAGGGGTTTTATGGTTCTTATGGGCTATTATGGTTTTTTGGGTTTTTCTATTTTTAGGATATTTAGGAGATTTATTCATTTTTAAGGTTTTAATGTTTTCTTATAGTATTTAATGGTGTTTACGGGGTTTTACGTTCTTAGGTATTTTTAGGGATTTATTAGGGATTTTTATTGTTTTTAGGGATTTGGGGGATTTTGTGGGTATTAATGTGTTTTATGTTTTTTAGGGCTGGCTTTTTGGGTTTCTAATCTTTTTTTATAGTTTTTTACATTTTCAGGGTGTTAAAGGGTTTTTAGATTTTTAAGTGGATTTTTAGTTTTTCATTGGTTATTGGGTTTTTTAATATTTTTTTTGTGATTTTAGGATTTTAAGGATTTAAGGTGTTTAATTGTGTTTAGTTTCATCTTATTTTCATAGGGTTTTTTAGGGTTTTTGTGTTTTTTACATTTTTAGGGAATTTTATCGATTTCTTGGATTTTTATTGTTTTTGGGGTTTTTATGTATTTTTAGGGTTTTTAGGGATTTTGAGGGTTTTTAGGGATTTTGAGGGGTTTTAGGATTTAAATGGGTTTTTTTGGTTTTTTGGGTTATTTAGATTTTTTTGAGTTTTTTGGGGTTTAAAGGTTTTTATATAGTTTTCAATGTTTTTAAGGGGTTTAAAGGGTTTTTAGTGTTTTTATTGGGTTTTAGGGTTTTTTGGGGGGTTTTAGGCTATTTAATATTAATAGGGGTTTTAGGAGTTTTTTGGTTTTCGTGTTTTTAAAGGTTTTTTTTGAGTTTTTAACATTTTTAGGCGTTTTAAGTGTTTTTAGGGTTTTATGGTTTTCTTAGGGTTTTTTCATGGTTCTTAAGGGTTTTTTGTTTTTTGGGGATTTTTTATGTTTTTTATTGTTTCTAGGAATTTATGGATTTTGATGGTTTTTAGGGTTTTGAGGGTTTTACTTCTATAATGGGTGTTTATATGTTTTTTCGATTTTAATGGTTTTTATGGTTTTTGGAGTTTTATAATGTTTTTAGGGGGTTAAAGGGTTTTTAGAGTTATTTTTAGTTTTAGGGAGTTTGTCTGTTTCTAGGTTTTTTATGTTATTTTTGTGCTTTTATGGATTTTTGGATTTTTAGGGGTTTTAGATTTTTTAGGGGTTTAAAATTTTTTAAGTTTTTGTTTCTTAGAGGTTTCAGGTTTTTAGGGTTTTTTTCATTTTTAGGGATCTTTAGGGGTACTTTTGGATATTTATGTTTCTCATATTTTCATTATGTGTTTAGGTTTTTAATTATTATTTAAAGTTTTTAGCGATATTTTATTATTTCTATGGGTATTTAGGGGTTTTTATAATTTTAGGGGTTTCAATGGTTTTTTGGGTTTTAGAGTTTTTATAGTTTTTAGGATTTTTAGCATTTTTTTGGTTTTTAGATGTTTTATATGTAATTATATTTTTAATGTTTCTTAGGGGTTTTCATGGATTTTTTGGGTTTTTATATTTTTAGATATTTTGAGGGTTTTTTAAGATTTTTATGGGGTTTTATGGTTTTTATGGAATATGAGGGTTTTTTTTGGTTGTTATAGTTTTTTGGTTATCATGATTTTTTGAGTTTTTAGGGTCTTTATGGTTTTTTAGAGTTTTTTAAATTTTTTGTGTTTATAGTGTTCTTAGATTATTTTTCATTTTAAGAGTTTAATGGGTTTTTAAGAATTTTTAGGTATTTAGGTGGTTAAAGGTTTTTGTGGTTTTTAGGGTTTTATGGGTATTTATCATTTTTTTGTTTTTATCGGTTTTAATTTTTTTAGTTTTTAATGTTTTCTTAAGGATTTTCAGGGTTTTTAGGGGTTATTATGATTTTAGGAATTTTTTGCTCTATTTTAGGATTATTATGGTTTTTATGGGTTTTTGGGATTTTGGGTTTTTTAATATTTTTAGCGATTTTAGGGTTTTTAAGATTTAAGCTGATTAATTGTGTTTAGTTTTTTTTCTGGTTTTCTTAAGGGTTTTCAAAGTTTCTATGTTTTTTACATTTTTAGGGATTTTTAGTGATTTCTAGAATTTTTATTATTTTAGGGTTTTTAGAGATTTTGATGGTTTTTAGGGATCTAGAGGGGTTTGAGGATTTTTTAGGATTTTTAGGGTTTTTATGGTTTTTTGGGGTTTTACGATTTTTCTTTGAGTTTTTAGGGGTTTAAAGGTTTTTTTAGAGTGTTCAATGTTTTTAAGGGTTTAAAGTGTTTTTATTGGGTTTTAGGGTTTTTGTGGGGTTTTAGGCTATTTGATATTATTAATGGTTTTATGTTTTTTTTGTTTTTAGTTTGTTTAATGGTTTTTTTGGGTTTTTATCATTTTTAGGGGTTTTTCAGGTTTTTTGGGATTTTTTAAGTTTTTATTATTTTTGTGGAATTTAGGGATTTGATGGTTTTTTGGGTTTTGTTTCTTTTTTGGGTGTTTAGGCCTTTTTTGATTTTTTTTGGTTTTTATGGTTTTTGGAGTTTTTTTAACGTTTTTAGGGGGTTAAAGGGTTTTAG
The DNA here is from genome assembly GCA_963277665.1 of Viscum album. Lineage (NCBI taxonomy): Eukaryota > Viridiplantae > Streptophyta > Magnoliopsida > Santalales > Viscaceae > Viscum > Viscum album. The sequence goes on from OY728121.1 coordinate 368,178,910, forward strand.
AGTTGTTTTTAGTTTTTTAGGGTTTTATTTGTTTTTAGGGTTTTTATTTTATTTAGGTGTTTTTATAGATTTTAGGATTTTTAGGGGTTATCAGGTTTTTTCATTTTTAGGGATTTTTATGGGGTTTTTTGGATTTTTATGTTTTTTAAATTTTCATATCATTTTTAGGAGTATAAGGATTTTTTATTTTTTTTAGGGATCTTTTATTGTTTTTATAGGTCTTTAGGGGTTTTTAGGATTTTAGGGGTTTTAATGGTTTTTTGGTTTTAGGGGTTTTATGGTTTTTAGGGTTTTTTGCGTTTTTAGGATTTTAGATGTTTTATGTGTTTTTATATTTTTAATTTTTTCTTAGTGGTTTTTAGGGTTTTTAGTGGTTTTAAAGCTTTTAGGTATTTTGAGGGATTTTTAAGATTTTTATGGGGTTTTAAGGTTTTTATGGATTACGAAGAGTTTTTTGGGTTTTTATGTTTTTTATTGTTTTTTGGGTTTTTAGAATTTTATGACTTTCTTAGGATCATTAAGGTTTTTTAGAGTATTTATCATTTATAGGGTTTAAATTGTTTTTAGAATTTTATTCATTTTAAGGGGTTTATGGGTTTTTAGGAATTTTGAGGTTTTTAAGTGGTTAAAGGGTTTTGAGGTTTTTAGGGTTTTATGGGTATTTACCATTTTTAGGTTTTTATGGGTTTTAAGTTCTTTAATTTTTAATGTTTTCTTAAGGATTTTTTGGTTTCTTAGGGGTTTTTATGATTTTAGGAACTTTTATCGCTTTTTTAGGATTGTTATGGTTTTTTTGGGGTTCTTGGGATTTTGTAGGTTTTTAGGGGTTTATGGTCTTTAGGGTTTTTGTGTCTTTTTAGGTTTTTTAGGTTTTTTTGAGTTTTTATGGGTTTTAAGGGTTTTTAGAGTTTTTTTATTATTTATAGGGGTTAAAAGGGTTATTAGTGTTTTTAGTTATTTATTTTTATTTTTATGAGGTTTTACTATTTTTATGGTTTTTAGGGGTTTTTATTGTTTTAGTGTTTTGGTGTTTTAGGTATTTTAGCGTTTTTAGGTTTTTATGTGTTTTAAGGGTTTTTTTGGTTTTTAGGGTTTTATTTGGGGTTTTCAAGGTTTTTACAATTTTTTTGTATTTAGGTATATTTAGGGATTTGTAGATGTTTTTTGGTTTTTAGGGATTTTGTGGATTTTTTGGGATTTTAGGGTTTTTTTTGAATTTTTTTTGGATTTCAATATTTTTTTTAGTTTTCAGGGGTTTTAATAGATTTTAGAGTTTTCTAATGTTTTTAAGCAATTAAAAGGTTTTTAGAGTTTTATTGGAGTTTTCAGTGTTGTTATGGGAGTTTTGGGTTTTAAAATGCTTTTTGGGGGTTTTAGGGTTTTTAGGGGTTTTGGGGGTTTTTGGGTATTTTGGTAGGTTTTTAGGGTTTTTATGTGTTTTTATGTTTTTTACGGTTTTTATGGGTTTTCCTGGGTTTTAGGGGTTTTTACCTTTTTTGGTTTTTTTACTTATTTTTTAGTATTTTTGTGATTTTTTATGTTTTTTAGGGATTTTGAAAGTTTCTAGGGATTTTATGGTCTTTTAGGGGTTTTTTAGGTTTTTAAGGGTTTTAAGTGTTTTTAGGTTTTTAGGTTTTTCAAAGGGTTTTCAAAGTTTTATGGGTCTTTAGGAATTTTTGAATTTTTTTACGTTTTTTTGGGTTATTAGTGTTTTGATGGTTTTTTGGGTTTTTAGAGTTATTTTCTAATGTTTAGGACTTTTCAATATTATAGAGTTTATTAACATTTTTTAGTGTTTAGAGCGTTTTTAGAGATTTTAGTGGATTTTTAGCATTTTTAGGGGTTTTAGGTTTTTAAGGATATTATGGGTCTTTATATTTTCTAGGGTTTTTACGGGTTTTTATGTTTTTATAGTGTTTTTAAGGTTTTTTTTGATTTTTAGCTGATTTAATTATTTTTTTGGTTTTTAAGGTTTTTTTAGGGTTTTTAGGGTTTAATAGTTTTTTACATTTTAAAACTTATCAAGGATTTTTATGATTTTTATGGATGTTATAATTATTTAGGATTTTGAGGGGTTTAAAAGGTTTTTGGTGTTTTTTTTGAGTTTTTTAAGGTTTTGAAGGTTTTGAAGGTTTTTAGAGTTCTTATTATTTTGAGGGGTTTAAAGGTTTTTTTGAATTTTTAGTGGGTTTTTATGATTTTTATTGGGTTTTAGGGTGTATGATGGTTTTACGAGTTTTTATGCTTGTAGGGTTTTTACAGTTTTTTAGGATTTTTTTGGGGGGTTTTCCATTTTTTTGGTTTTTTGAGGTTTTAGGTGTTTTTAGGTTTTTAAGGGTTTCTTTACGATTTTTAGGGATTTTATGGTTTTTATGTTTTTTAGGGATTTTAGTGATTTTTTATGATTTATATGAATTTTTGGGTTTTTAGGAATTTTGAGGGTTTTTATTTTTTTCTAGGGTTTTCACGGTTTTCACGGTTTATGTGTTTTATTTATTTTTTAGGTTTTTTAGGTTTTTTATATATTTTTAATGTTTTGAGCATTATAATGTGTTTTTAGAGTTTTTAGTGGGGTTTTATGGTTTTTTGGGTTCTAGGATTTTTATTATTTTTTAGGTTTTTTAGAAGTTATTGCATTTTTATATTTTAATATTTTTCTTATTGTTTTTTTGGTTTTTAGAGGTTTTTACATTTTAGGGATTTCTGGGTAATTTTTAGGACATTTAAAATATTTAGTATTTTTTGGACAACTGAAGTGTTTTAGTGATTTCAGGGGTTTTTTGGGATTTTTAGAGGTTTTATAGTTTTTGTGAGGTTTTGGTGTTTTTTATGTTTTATGGGTTTTATGTGTTTAATGTTATTTAATATTTTTATGGGTTTAATGGGGTTTTGAGTTTCTAGTGTGTTTTATGATTTTTTTTATATTAGGGTTTTTAATGTTTTTCGGGATTTTAATGGATTTGTAGGGTCTTTTATGGGTTTTGGGGGTTTTTTAGCATTTTTATGGGTTTTAAGTGTTTTTAGGTTTTTTAGGTTTTTTAGGGTTTATGCATTTTTATTTTTTATGGATTTTTAGGGAGTTTTTAGGAATTTTATTATTGTTTAGGATTTATGTGGATTTTTATGGGTTTTAGGTTTTTTTGGGATTTCAGGGATTTTATGGTTTTGAAAGTTTTTTAATGTTTTAGGGGTTTAAAGGGTTTTTAGAGTTTTCAGTGGGGTTTTAGGATTTTTATGTGGTGTTAGGGATTTAAATGTTTTAGGGGTTTAGGGTTTTTAGGGTTTTTAGTGTTTTTAGGGTTTTTAGTGGTTTTAAGTGTTTTTAGGTTTTTTTATGTTTTCTTAAGGGTTTTTATGGTTTTGAGGGTTATTATATTTTTATATATTTTAGTTTATTTTTAGGATTTTTGTTGGATTTCAGGGTTTTTAGGATTTTTGAGGGGTTTTAGGTTTTTATAGTTTTTAAAGGTTTTTTCATTTTAGGGGTTTTATTATGTTTAGTGTTTTAAAAGTTTTTTTTCTATATAAATGGGTTTTAGAGTTTTTAGCGGGTTTTGGGGTTTTTTGGGACCTTATGGATTTATATAGTTTTTAGGGGTTATAATGGTTTTTAGGGTTTTAGGTTTTTTTGTGATTTTAAGTTTTATAAGGGTGCTAATTATTTTGGGGTTTTAAGGTTTTCTTATGTTTTTATAGTATTAATTGATTTTTATATTTTTAAAGATTTATATAGATTTTTTAATATTTTATGGATTTTGTGAATTTTTAGGGATTTAGAGGGTTTTTAGCATTTTTAGGGTTTCTATGGTTTTTATTGTTTTATTGTTTTTTGGGGGGGTTTTTAGTTTTTTAAGGATTTTTATAATTTTTTTACAGTTTTTTAAAGTTTTAAGGGGTTTAAAATGTTTATAGAGTTTTTAGTGTTTGTAGTATTTTTATAGGATTTTAGGGATTTTAATTTCTTTATGGGTTTGTATGGTTTTTAATGTTTTAGGGTATTTTAGTGTATTTTCAGTTTTAGTGTTTTAAGGTTTTTAGGTGTTTTAAGTGATTTTATATTTTTATGGTTTTCTTAGTTATTCTGTGGGTTTTTAGTGGTTTTTAAACTTGCAAAAATTTTTAGGGATTTTTTAGGATTATTTGGGTTTTTACGGTTTTTAGGTATGTTTTTGTTTTTTTATGGGTTTTTAGATTTTTTATAGTTCTTTTTTTTGTTTCTTTTGTTTATTAGGGTTTTTATGTTTTTTATAGTTTTTAATGCTTTCAGGGGTTCATATGGTTTTTAGTGTTTTCAGTGGTTTTTTAGGGTTTTTGGTTTTTTACGGTTTTTCGGGTTTTTTTAATTGGTTGTTTGGGTTTTTTGGGTTTTTAGGGTTTTTAGGATTTTATGGATTTTCAGTTTTTTTAGGTTTTAAAGTTTTCTTTGGGTTATTTGGGTTTTTACATTTTTAGGGATTTTTATGGAATTTAAGTATTTTAATGGTTTTTAGAAATTTTGATGGTTTTGGGTTTTTATGCTTTTTTGGGGTTTTCTGGTTTTTTTGGAATTTTTAGGATTTTTAAAGGTTTGCTGAAATTTTATTTATTTTAGGGTTTTTGGGTTTTTAGGGGTTTTAGGGCTTTTAGTGGTTTTTCGGGTTTTTAGCATTTTTAATTATTTTTAGGGATTTAAAGTGTTTTTATGTTTTTGAGGTTTTCTTAGCAATTTTCAGGGTATTTATGGTGTTTTACATTGTTTTTGGGAATTTAAGGGATTTTTTAGGAATTTTACAATCTTTACAGTTTTTTGGGATTTTGAATGTTTTATGGTTTTTAGAGTCTTTTTTAATTTTTATGAGTTTTTATGATTTTAGTAGTTTTTAGGGTTTGGGGGGGGGGGTTTCATTTATATGGTTTTTTAGTTATTTTTAGGATTTTTAAGGGTTTTTTGGTTGGGGGGGGGGGGGTTAGTGGTTTTTACAGTTTTTAGGATTTTTATGATTTATTAGGGGTTTAGGGTTTTTTTTCAGTTTTAGGGGTTTTATGGTTTTATATTTTTTTTAACCTTTTAGGGGCTTAAAGGGTTTCTAGGGATTTTTGGAGTTTTATAATTTTTTGAGGTTTTTTGAGGTTCTTATGGTTTTTTGGTGTATTAAGGTCTGTTTTCATTTTTAGTGTTCTTGGAATGTTTTAGATTTTTTTAGGATTTTAAGTGTTTTTACTTTATATGGTTTTCATAGGGTTTTTCTAGGTTTTTAGGGGTTTTTTACATTTATGACTTTTTGGTATTTTTTAGGTTTTTTTTTATTTTTAGGGATTTTGATGTTTTTTGGGATTAATGTTTTTTTGTGTATATGGATTTTTATGTTTTTAGGGGTTTAAGGTTTTTGTTTTTTTAAACATTTTTAGGGTTTATGGGGTTTTTAATGATTTTAGTGCTTTCTAGGGGTTTTTTGGGGGTCTAGGGGTTTTAATGTTTATAGGTGTTTTATAGTTTTTAGGGTTTTCATAGATTCTTACTTTTTATAGGTTTTTAGGGGTTTTGAGTTTTTTTAATGTCTTTATAGGATTCTTCAGGGTTTTTTCGGGGTTTTATGTTTTTATGGATTTTTATGGATTTTTTTAGGGGTTTTAGGGATATTAAGGGATTTATAGGTTTAAGTGTTTATAGGGTTCTGGGTTTTTAGCGTTTTTTAGTTTTTTACTCGTTTTAAATGTTTTTAGTTGTTTATGGTTTTCTTAGGGGTTTTCTATGTTTTTAGGTTTTCTAGGTATCTTAAGATTTTTATGTTTTTTTTGATTTTATGGGTTTTTAGGGTTTTTAGGGTTTTAGGGTCTTTGAGGGATTTTAGAGTTTTATTTGAATTTTTGGGTTATAGATTTTTTTGGAGTTTTTACATTTTTTACAGTTTTTAGATTTTTTTTTAAATTTTTTAGGGGTTTAAAAATATTTTCTAGTTTTAATTCAGTCTTGTGGTTTTTTATTGGTTTCTAGGGTTTGTAATATTTTTAAGGGTTTAATGGTTTTTATGGTTTTTTGTTGTTTTATGGCCTTTTATGGTTTTTTAGCATTTTTATTTTTAAGGGTTTTAAGTATTTTTAGGTTTTTAATGGTTTCTTAGGATTTTTCAAGGTTTTAGGGATTTTTATGTTTTCAGTGATTTTTAGGGATTCCTAGGATTTTTATCGTCTTTTAATTTTTTTTGGTATTTTGAGGTTATTTTTTGGGTTTTAGGGTTTTTATCATTTTTAGGTATTTTAGTGTTTTTAGGTTTTTTTTTGTTTTTCATACAATCTCTTCTAGGTTTTTAGGGGTTTTAGGTTTTTGCTGATTTTAATGGATTTTAAATATTTGTATTGTTTTTATGGTTTTTAGTGATTTTTAACATTTTTCATGGTTTTTTCTATTATTTTGGATTTGATGATATTTTTTGCGTTTTACGGTTTTTCTGAGTTTTTAGGGGTTTTAATTTTTTTAGAACGTTTTGACATTTTTAGGGGTTTAAAGGGTTTTTAAAGTTTTTAGTGTTTTTATGGTTTTATGGTTTATTATGTATTTTAATGTTTTTATATGATTTTAAGGTTCTTCGTGTTTTAGGGTTTATATAATTTTAAGGGTTTTTAGGGGTTTTAAGTGTTTTTAGGTTTTTAAGGTTTTCTTAGTGTTTTTAAGGATTTTTATGGGTTTTTTTGGTTTTATGGATTTTTAGTGTCATAGTATGGACCAGTTATATTTATTTTAGATAATTCTAGAGAAGATTTCAGGATTTTCAGGATTTTTATTTTTTTTAGGTCTGTAATTATTCCTTAGGGTTTTTTAGGGTTTTAGTTTTTTATTGTTTTTTCGGATTTTTTGTGTTTTTAGGATTTTTTTTTGTTTTTAGGGTTTTTTGGGATTTTAATGGGTTTATGGGTTTTAGTGTTTTTATGGTATTTAGTATTTTTTGGTTTATATGGGGCTTCAGGTGTTTTTATTTGTTTAACTGTTTCCTAGGGGTTTTTAGAGTTTTTATGGTTTTTTACATGTTTAGGGATTTTTAGGGTTTACATAGGATTTTTATGAGTTTTAGGTTTTCTAGGGATATGGAATATTTTCATGGTTTTTTGTTTTTTTGGTTTTTATGGATATTTATTGATTTCATGTTTTTAAGTTTTTGTTATGGTTTTAGGATTTTAGGGGATTTTCTTATTTTATTGATTTTTTGGGTTTATTTGGGATTTTATAGTTTTTAGTGGATTTAAGGATTTTGAGGGTTTTATTGTTTTTAGGGGTTTTTTGAGTTTTTGGGTATTTTATGGATTTTTGAGTTTTTTTATAGTTTAAAGGGATTTAATGGGTTTTATAGTTTTTAGTGTTTTTCAGGTTTTTATGGGTTTTCAAGGTTTTTATGGGTTTTATGGGGTTTGTGGTTTTTATGTTTTTAGGGGTAATTAGGGTTTCTAGATTTTATTACTTTTAGTGGTTTTATTTTTTTAGATTTTTATGGTTTTCTTGTTGGTTTTAGGGTATTTAAGGGTTTTTATGTTTTTTTGGGATTTTTATGGATTTCTTGGATTTTTATGGGTTTTTAGGGGTTTTAGGGATTATGAGGGTTTATGGTATTTTCAAGTATTTAGGGTTTTTATCATTTTTATGTTTTTAGGGGTTTAACTGTTTTTAGGTTTTTAAGGGTATCTTAGGGGTTTTTAGGATTTTTAAGGGTTTTTATGTTTTATGGGTTTTTAGAGATTTTGAGTGATTTTAGAGTTTTTATGCTTTTTATAGTGTTAATGATTTTTTGGATTTTTGTATCTTTTTTATTTTTTATAGTTTAAAGGTTTTTAGTGTTTTTAACGTTTTTAGGGGTTTAATGGTTTTTTAGTGTTTTTAGTGATTTTTTTGGTTTTTTTGGGTTTTTAAGGCAAGGAAGGATCAGGGCCAGGAAAAATTGGCCCCCCCAAATTTAAACAAAAATAAAGGTACAAACAGAGTGCTATAAGGGGGGATTATATAACCGGGTGTGCACCTCACCCTTCAAATCAGACACAACAAAGGAGGAGCAGGGAGGTGTGGCAACAAAGGACCACAAAGAACAATGTTCCATAATAGCATGCTTGGGGAGAGCATCCGCAACCGCATTGGCCTCCCGATAGACATGTGTCATAGTGAGATGCAGCCTTTGGCACATGGCAAGGCAGTCCATCTGTGGGGTAAGAAGCCTCCAGGGGACGCACCTAGATCTACTTTTAAGAGCACTCACAGCAAGTATAGAGTTAGACTCAAGCCACAGAAAAATCCACCCGAACCTGACAACATACTCAATCGACTTTATGATGGACCATAACTCAGCTTTAAGAGAACACCCTTCACTGATAAAGTGTTGAAAACATCCCTTGAAAAAACCACGATAAGTGCGGAAGACTCCACCACATCCAGCACAGCCCGGGGCACCAAGGGTCGCACCATCCACATTGACCTTGATCCAGGAGGGGAGTGGAGGAATCCAGAAAATAAACTTGGGGACCATGGTTTTTTTCCCTACCAGATACACCAAGAAATCAAAGGATGATCAGTTCACGGACCACATTCGCTATATGTCCTTTCGGAATGTAGGAGGCCTCATAAACAGCCCTGTGAATCGCCACAACTCCAGCATGAAAGGAGAGTCATTTCTTACTGAAGGAAACTGCATTCTGAGCGGTCCAAATAAAGGAGATGGTGGCTGCAACCGCAAACAGCAAACAATTGCGGACCTGCTCACAGTAATCCCAATTAGACAGGTTCTCCAGGAGCTCAAAAAAGGCCTGTCAAGGCCAGCTGCGAACCAAAAAGTCCACTGCAAATAACCCCAAAGATCAGCGCTGAATCTGTACTATAGGAAGGTGTGCTGGGCATTTTCTTCCGCACTGAGGAAAAGGAAACATACAGAGGCAAGGTTGAGACCCGCTCGCTGCAATTGACCCTGCATGGGAAACCTATTTTTCCAGATTTTCTAGATAAGAAGGTGATTTGAAGGGGGAATGAAATTCCTCTTGATCTTTGAAAGCCATGTCAGTGGAGGGGATCCCATGGCACAATTGTACTGATAGTATTCCTTAGCAGTAAGTCGCCCAACCAGATTGGGCTTCCAGATCAGGATATCAGAATGTATGAAGTGGTATCACTGGATTTGGAGTAAGATAGCAGGCAGAAGGGCCTCGAATTGTTCCAGCCTCGGGATGAACTCCTCAATAGACAGTCACTTCAATCCAGGAGGAGGGCTGATGAAATCTAGTAGGGGCCTGTCAATCCTGGGCATAGACCAAGCATTCAAGGCTGAGTTCTTGGAGACAAACCATTTAGAAAGAGGGAAAATGGCCGTGTACAATGCCCGAATTGCTGGACAAACAGAGGTGGGGAAATACCCTTCATATCCATCATAGAGCTTGAGCACAAATCTTTCCCGAGTGAAATCCATGCTCAGTGCCATAGGACTTAGCAGCCCCCAAGTATACTTACCAAGGAGGGAATCGTTGTAGCGTCTGAGGTATTTGATACCAATCCCACCCAACTCAATTGGCTTGGTGCATTCCTTCCGGGCCACGGTGACCAGTTTCCTTTGAGTTATGCACCCCGTCTAGGAAAAATTCCTGATCTTTTCCTACAGGTCCTTAATGAGATTAACCGGCCACCTGTAAATGGAGAAAGAATAAGTGAACATAGAGGTAATCACCGAGTTGATAATGCAAACCCTACCAGCTTGCGATAGGGACTCCCCTTTCCATTCTCCATCTGTTTAGTTATTTTAGAGGCAATGTTCTCAAGGTAACACCGCTTGAAACGTCCCCAAAAGATGGGAACACCTAGGTAGTTGAAAGGTAATGAAACTCTCTTTACACCAAGGGACATGGAAATAGTTATCCTCCGAGACCATGAAATCCCCTCCCCAAAGACAATCAAAGGCTTACTCCAGCTGATGGATTGTCCTGTAAAATGTTCATAATGCCGGAAAATCATCCAAATGGAATCAAGAGTACGTTTATCAGCCTTTATGAATAGGAGAATATCATCTGCATACAGCAGATGTGATGGTACATGAAGATCCCTCCCTGCCTGGATAGGACTGAAGAGGTCATCCTGACAAAGATCAATGAGGCACTTGTTATGGTAGTCTTCAGCGATCGAAAAAAGGATTCCTGAAAGAGGATCACCCTGTCTGACTCCATGGGAGCAGGGGAACAACCCCTTAGGGGATCCATTTAGAAGAATAAAGGCCTATCCACTACTAAGAATCTACATGATGATCCTAATAAAATTACTCGAGAAGCCATACTTAGTTAGGACCTAAGAAATAAATCTCCACATGATTGTGTCAAAAGCATTGGAAATGTCAACCTTTAGTGAAAAGTTTCCATGCTTGGATGGCTTTCGCATGACGTTGATGCCTTCCGAGGCCGTGAACAGGCAGTCCTGGATGCTCCTGCATGGGACAAACCCAAACTGGTAAGGGTTGAGGATATCCCCCAGGAACTTCCCAAGTCGCATGACCAGAATGTTGCTGATAATTTTGGGGATAGTTTTTCCAATGGTCACCAGTCAAAAATCACCAATATCAATGGCATTGTCCCTTTTAGGAATCAGAGAAATGAAGCTAGAGTTGACCCCACGTGGAAAGACGGTAGTGAGAAAGAATTCCCACACAACGCTGATGATGCCTTCATGCAAGATGTCCCAGTAGAACACGAAGAATTTTTTGGTGAATCCATCAGGTCCCACTGTGCTATCAATGTTAAAAGAGAACATGGCATCCCTAACCTCTTCCGCAAGGGGCGGGATCATGAGAGCTCGGTTCTGATGCTCATCAACATATGGAAGTATGGATTCCATCAAGGGGATGGTGTATTCTCTGCCATCATCTGAATAAATCCCTTGAAAATGATTAACAATAGCTGAGGAGATATCATCCTCCGAAGTGAAGGTGGAACCTGAAATGCGAACAACCTTAAGATAGGTTTTGTATTTTTCCTCCCTATGCAACCGATGGAAGAATTTCAAGTTGCGATCCCCGTCTTTGAGCCATCTCACACTGAATTGGTTCTTCGCCAAATTTTCTTTAAGATCCATAAGATCATCAAGTTTGGAATGAAGTTTTAGCTCCTCACGAGAGGGCAGGGGAAGAAGAGAATTGGATTCCTGGTGGACAGAAAGTTGATGCTCAGCATCTTGGATGTCATTTTCAAGACTGGAAAAACAGCCCTTGGTCCAGTCTTTAACCAAAGAATTGATTTTTTGGAGCCTTAGAACCAAACTATGGAAATGACTGCCCTGAAAGTCTTCATCCCAGCCATTAAGAACAATTTCCCTACAACCCGGAATCGTAAGCCATGCATTATTGAACTTAAAAGGCAGAGGTGAAGATCTTGAGGTGCCTATGGTGCTGTCAATGATCAAAGGATTATGATATGAGTGGAACTTGGGAAGTGAAAAGACCAAGACATCAAAAGGAAAGGACACATCATTGATACTATAAAAACACCTATCCAGCTTGTTGGCCTGCCTTCCATTCACAGTTGAACACCCCCAAGTGAAGGAGGCTCCAGAAACAGGGACCTCCAAGAACTTACAAGCATCAAGACAAGAGGAAAACTCCACGTCAGCCGAGTGAGAGAAGTTGGAGCCAATCCTCTCATCCAGACACAAGACATTGTTGAAATCCCCAACAATAATCAAGCTGTTCTCAATGAGCCCATGGAGCATAGTCAAATGATCCCATAAGATCTGTCTCCTCAAGTAAGAGCAGGAGGCATACACAAAAGACAGAGAGGGGGGGGGGGATGCACATGACAGATAAGGTGATGACTTGAGAATGCACCTCAAATGATGTCAACTGAATTTCATCATGCTTAAGCCCCCAAAGGGTGTCAAGGCCACTATCATTAGCAGTCTTCGCAACACAGCAGTAACCAAGGTTGCGCCAGTTGAAACCCATCCAGTTTTCAGACATGATCATTGGTTCAGTAATACCAATAACCAATGACGTTTGGGAGGTGAGGAAATTCCTAAGGGCTGAGACAGTGGGAGGGTTCCCAATCCCCTGTCAGTTCCAGAAGAGTATCCATATAATATTAGGCCGAGGGTGCCTCATTCACCAGGGCGATGCAAACATTTAAAGATCCAGCCTTCGCCTTCAATTTCTTCCCTTTCTTCTTGGGCCTGCCCACAGGGTTATTCTTAGGTTAAGGATCAACCTAAGCAGCCCGATATTTGAGTCCCAGATCATCAGGAGTTTGAGAGATATCCTCATGTGATGATGCCAGGTGAGCTAGCTTGGAGGACCCTTCTGCCTCCTCATCATTCTTCTCAACCTGATCAGCCTAGAAACTACTGCTGAGAGGGGTAAAACTGTTAGTAGGACAAAGAGGCATCAGTGAGGCATCTTTAACTGTGTCCCTTTGTGCAGCCCTGCTGGGGGACACAACAATGAATGAATCGCCAGACAGAACTGGGTGAGCCAGGGGTGTGGAGACCTTCTCAGGCCCAGAAGGGACAGGGGACTATGCAGAGACCATCCCATCATCCACTACCTACAATGGGGGGGACAGCTCCTGACAGCAGGGAATGTCCGCCACCAGATAAGGATTAGGAATGGGCTGGCCAGGCTCAGCCATAACCTGGCTAGAAATAGGCACAGAGGATTGACCAGGCACAATCATGACTGTCTGCAGACTGGGAGAAGCGACAGCAGAGTCCGCGACTGCCAGTCGTTCATCCGTGGATTTGGACCTAGAGGAAACTCCCTGTAAGCGGGAGGGGGTCTCTTGACATAGGGTGTCATCATCCTCCAGCACCCTCCTTGGTGAAGGAAGTTCCACAGGACACCGAACTACCTCAGAGACATGCTGGGAGGGAGCAGGTGCGTGAGCCTTCACCCCCGCTCCAGCATCCAGCTTCCCGGTACAGGACTCAGCAGAGTGTCCTTTAAGATTGCACATGGAACACACTTTCAAGCAATGGAAATCAGAGATGAGATGGCCAAAGAGATGACAGTGAAGACAAAACCTGGGTTTTCGCTCATAAAGGATCTCTATCTTGAAACTATATTCATCAGTGTTGAGCACAAATTCTTCAATCAAAGGGGAGGTCAAATCCACCTCAAACAGAACATGGGTGAAATGCACATACATTGGATTTTCAATCTCATTGTCAATGCCAATGGGATATTCTACCGAGGTGGCGATGTCCCAAAGGATCTGCGGATGCCAATAAAGCCAGCAAAGCTTATAAGAGCAGATCCATATCTACACAGAAGTATTCTTGACATTCAACGAGTCAAAATTCCGATCCCATTCTTGAATCCTTAGGAGACCGGGCTTCAAATTGAGAGAGCCAAAGATCCAGTCACGTCTTTTTCACTCATCCGAGGGAAAGACAATATGATAATACCCGCCCCCCATGGTAGTCATACGCCACTCAGAGAAACCCCAAATTTCCTTGATCTGATTGACAAGATCAAAGAACTTCTAGAGCTTCTCACCCTTGGGGGTCAACACCCGAGCAATAATGGAGAAACGACACAAATTGCACCTTTCCTCTACCGTCTCTGGATTCTACGAGACATGAGCCACCCGCCCTTTCTAAATGACACGACCAGGGGAAGGGGGGGTCAAAATCAGAGAAGCAAGGTGAGATCACGGCTTTCTCTTCCTCTGCAAAGTTGACCTTCATTCTCTGGGCCTTCAGTTCACCAACACCAGGCCCATGGAAATTCCGATTGCAAAGCTGGAAAAGATCATTATGGACGTAGACCACAAGCAACGCCAGATCAGGAACCTCCTTGCTGGCAGGGTTCAGAGCATTCAGGTTTTAGAGGTTTGTGATTTTTATCGGTTTTAGGGTCTCTTTTGTTTTTATAGGGGTTCTATCATTTTTTAGGTTTTTAGGTGTTTTAAGTGTTTTGGGTTTGTATGGTTTTCAGAGGTTTTTTATGGGTTTCATGGTTTTATTATGATTTTATATATTTTTAAGGATTTTATTATATTTTTTTTTATTTAGGGTTCTTATAGATTTTTAGGGTTTTAAGCTTTTAGGGTTTTAGCATTTTTAGGGTTTTAGGTATTTTAAGTGTTTTATTTTTTTAAGGTTTTCTTATAAATTTTTTAGGATTTTTTAATTTTTAGTTATTCATTGGGATTTTTTAGGATTTTTATGGTTTTTTTGGTTTTAAGGTAATTTTTTGAGTTTTAGGGCATTTTTATGGGGTTTTAGAAGTTGTTTAACATTTTTTTCAGTTTAAAGGGGTTTATAGGTTTTAATGGGTTTTCGGGGTTTTTATGGGTCTTAAGGATTTTTATTGGGTTTTAGGGTTTTTATGGTTTTTAGGGATTTAAGGGTTTTTAGAGACTTTTTATGGTTTTAGGATTTTGGCATTTTTTAGTTTTTTCACATATTTTGGAGGTTTTCTATGTTTTTAATGTTTTTGGGTTTTTATGATTTTTTGGGGGTTTAGGGTTTTTTTCAATTTGTTAGGGTTCTTATAGTTTTTTAGAGTTTAATAACATTTTTAGGTATTTTTTAATTTTTTATGGGTTTTTATGATTTTTAGGGTTTTAGGGTTTTAGGGTTTTTTAGGTTTTTAGGGGTTTTAAATGTTTTTAGGTTTTTAAGGTTTTCTTAGGGGTTTTTTGGGTTTTTTATGTTTTCGTGAATTTTTAGTGTCGTAGTATGGGCCAATTATATGATGTGAAACCTATGTCGGAGGAATAGAGAATCAGACCTTCTACTGTTCAAGGTATTATTCTAATAGACTCTACTTTAGTGTCTTATTTATTTGAAATAGGTGCGTCACACAGTTTTATATCCTAGGTAATTATGGAGAGTCTAGGCAAAGAATTTGAGTACTTTTATTGCGCAATAACACTCGATAACCTGTTACATGAAGACGTTTTATATAATTATTAGGATAGACTGGTTAGTTCCATATCGATCCCATATTGACTATTATCATTGTAGGGAGACATTTACAACACCAAAGGGTGGTAGACATATCCATTAGGGGTAACGATATTTCTAGGCATCTCGGGAAAGACTTGAACATTATGGACTGGGTTGAGGGACAACCTAGATTTATAGTATTTTCCTGGATGGCCAGGGGTTATGACCCTCTGTTTCACTTCCTATGGTGGGTCATTTTAGGGATTTATTCCCTAATATATTTTCATGGATACCTACAGTGAGAGAGTTAAAATTTACTGTTGAGATACTTCAAGGAGTGGCACCGATGTCCATTCCTCTTTATAAGATGTTACCTATAGAGCTTCTAGAGCTCAATAAATAGTTAGAGGATTGGGAGACTAAAGGGTTTATACACTCTAATAATTCCCCATGCAGATCAGCGGTCCTTTTTTGATAAAAAGTGGAAGAATACCCTTAGGACTAACATGGATTACCAATTTTTGAACCATATTATGGTTAAGAACTTGTATCCACTTCCTCGAATAGATGACCTCTCTGATCAACTCTAAGGAGTGAGGGTCATTTCAAAGATTTATTTTAAGTTGGGTTATCATCAGTTACATGTCTAGTCATCAGACATTCCTTCTACAAAATTCTATAGTAGGTATAGTCTTTATGAGTACCTAGTATTTCTATTAGGTCTCACGAACACACCTGCGGTTTTTATTGATATAATTAATCAGGTTTTAGACTCTCTTCTAGATTCATTCATGGTTATATTTGAAGAAGAAATCTAATGTATTCTCATTGTCATCATAACCATACAAAAAACATTTATATCATGATGAACACATTGAAATAGAATCAAATTAACACTAAAATAATAAAATTACACTTTTGGATCGACAAAGTCCACTTCAAGGGGTATATTATCTCAGAGTCAAGAGTTTCAGTATACCCAGTGAAGGTGAAAGTTTTAGTTTTCTAGGATCATCAAAAGAATTTTTTTGATATACAGAGTTTCTATGGGATAACTAGGTCTTAAAAATTATTCATCTATAAATTATCACACCATTCAGTTCCTGTTACAGGATTGACTAAAAATGGTGTGAAATTAATAAGGTCGGAAGCTTTTGAAGTAGCCTTTCACGAATTGAAAATCAGATTGACTTCAGCACATATCTTAATTCCCCTAGACCCAAGTAGAATTTATACAGTATATTGTGATGCATTGGTAATTAGGTGTGGATCCATTTTGATGTAGTACAAGTGAGTTTTAGAATAAGGGTCTCATTATCTGAGAACTCACAAGAAGAATTACCCAATACATGACCTCGAGCTTGAATCTGTAGTTAATGATTTATGTTGTTGGATACGTTATTTACTTGGGGTTCATTTTTTGGTATTTATAGATCACCAAGGCATTGAGTATATATTTACACAGCGTGATATCAAACTTAGGTAGAATATATGTATTTACTACCTTCAATCATCCAATTTGGAGCTTACCTAAACACCTGGGAAATTTAATGATGTAGCCAAAGCTCTGAGCTAGATGACTCGAAGATAGGCTCTTGAAGAGGCTAGTGGTGAGGGCCTTCTTATGGCCTTATTTTTAGAGATACACATTTAGGTTCAAGAAGAACATGGGAAAACTATCCTCATGACCTTAACAGTGACCTCTACCCTTTTATAGCATCTGACATTGAGGAAACTCTCAGATCCCAAGGGCTTAGTCCTATGGTAAAGTATCTCAGATAATGAATAATCTTCTGGTAAAACCACGGATGAGGATGATACATTACGCTTTCATGGGAATGTATGGGTCCTAGAATACATCAGAGAGGAGATAATATAGGAATTTCATGCCTCATTTTGGAGGTACAACTAAGTGTCAATAAGATGTATCAAAAATTACATCTCCAGTACTGTTGGTCTACTATGAATGGGAGATAACTTGGATTATCAAGCAGTGTTCCCCCTATCGAAATGTGAAGGTGGAACATCATCAAATGATAGGAATATTTCATCCATTTTCCATACTATAGTGGAAATGGGATGATTTCTATATGGAATTCATGATAGGTTTATGTAGATCACCTTATAGGAATGATATAGTTTGGGTAGTTATTGATAATTTGATAAATGTTTCCCATTTCTTACCTATTTGGGGGACTTTCATGGTAAATTGGCTAGGGGATATACATCATGGAGCCCATATGTCTTAATGGAGCTACTCATTCTATAAAATATAATAGGGAAAATCACATAACATCATAATTAGGGAAGTGGTTGAAAAATTAATTGGGTACATAGATTCTTTTGAGCACAACCTATCACCCAAAAACCAATATATAGATATAGTGTACGGTTCAAGTGTTGGATGACATGCTTCATGCTTGTGTCCTTGACTTCAGGGGTTCTTAGGAGAAACACATACCATTATTGAGTTCATTTATAATAACATTTAAAATGAAACTACTCATATGTATCCTTAGGAATCCTTATATGGTATGCCTTTAAAAAAACCGATGTACTAGATAGAGGTAGGGGAGGTAGCTTTTCGTAGGCCGCGTCTCATTCAGGAGACATTGATGTAGGTCCAATTGAATAGAAATTGAATGTTGACCTATCAGTCTAGATATTATTCTTATGGAAATCGATACCAAATACCTCTTGAGTTTGAGGTTGGAGGATATTTTTTCATGTGAGTTTTTTTAGGTTGGGCCATCTACATATTTAGGGGAAAGGTAATCTTTCAACTCAATTCATTGGAACTTTTGAGGTTCTAAATAGAATTGGACCATTGAATTATCATATATAAATTACTTAGATATATTGTTCTATACATTATATATTTCATGTTTCTTAGCATTAGAAGTACTATCCAGACCCGATGCATGTTTTTCAGCCTGATGGGATTAAGTTAGATATGGATTCTTCTTTTAAATAATATCCAGTGCATATTTTGGAGTGAAACATGAAGAAAATATTAGGTAGTTCAGTTCCTTTAGTAAGAGTTATATGGTAACATGAAAAATTATAGGATGATATTTTGGTGTGGGAAGTTGATATACAATACTAGTGGTTGAAGCTTTTCTCGGAAAATCCCTCTTTACCCTCAAAAGGCCAACCCAAGGACATGTTGCTTCAAGTAGGGGAGGTTTTAGAAACCTGAATTTTTATAAAAGGAATGACTCACATTTTTTTCAATTTTAATCATTTTTTATCTTTTTATATGTTCTCTATGGACTAAAGAAGGTTTAATGAGTTTTCAGGGCTTGTTCTGTGCCTGAAGCTCAGAGAATTGGACAAGTAGAGTGGGTGAAACTATTAGCACATGGTAAGAGCATAATTAATACTGAACTTGCTTGGAAATTAGTGGAATTAGGATCCCACATTATTTTTTTAACTTTATGTGCCAAGTCTCATGACCATAAAAGATTTTAGAGGTTTGGGCTAAAGGATTTTTACCCATCTTGTGAACAGTTAGACAAATCATGCTATTAAACCATATGGGGTCCCTCCTTATATAGTGGAAACAACATGATTTGCACATGGTTTGTAAAACCTTGTGGAAAAACATTGAAACTCATTTTTAAGGGTAAATAACAGTTTTCTATTAAATTATTTTCAAACCCTTAACCCCTTCTATCATTTCGTCCTCTATTGGATGTGCACCCCTCATCTCCTCCTACGGAGCTCTCCATTTAACTAATATTGGGATTGTGATAACTCCATTATCCAAAATCCAATCAATCCACCTTCATAAGCATTGGATATTTTTAGTAAGATTTGTAATTCTCTTACTTATTATCTAAGTTTGTCTACCGATATATTATGCTATTTAGGTGTGATCTCCTTCATCCTATTTTCATGGAGCTCGTCTGTTTACCCTTTTCTTCCATTATACTAAAAATCTAATGTCTATATAGGACTAGGATTCATATAATAATCTAAGGAATTTGGTCATGTTCTTTTCCATCAATTTCATTAATTTTAATAGATTTTGTATTGTGTCACATGCCATCCATTTCCAAGAATCATATTAAAAATTAATTATTCATTTTTAAATCAATTGAGTTATGTTTTTATAAACCCAAGGATCCTTTCCAAATGATTAGAAGATGCAGAACTCATGGATTTCCACCCCTTTGGGTGTTATAAATGAAATAAAATCCTTATATATAATTGTTTGAATGACCAAACATCATTTATTTTATTAGATTTATTTCGAAATAGAATTTACCTCTTTTATATAATAGACTAGTTTACCCAATCACCTTCCAAGTGTTTGTATTGATGAGGAAAATGAATCTCCATTCTTAATTATTTAAATGGTAAAATATTAATTAATGTTAGTGGGTGGAAATTCCATAATGAGTGACGTGTAATTTTATGTATGTGGGTTATATTAATTGTGACTCTATTGGTTGAATTGGGACTTCATGATTATGATGCATAAGAGGTTATCCCTAAAGTTATTATTATTATTATTAGTATTCAATTATTATATGATAATGAATTATGGTTAAGGGACATGTTGAGAATGGAGTTTCACTCTCCCTTACATCGGCTGTTGAGAATGACGTCTCTCACTGTTAAACTTTTATTTTGGAGATGGGTAAGGCATTCCACATTCCTTTGTATAGGTTGTTGGGAATGAAGACTCACCCAACTATATTAAATGATGAGAAATATGTCTCTCATGAATTATGAGATCATGGGAATGAACCATTTTCTTGATCTTTTTAGCTCATTAGACTAGTTATAGGCACCTATGTTTTTTTCCGATTCCAACTACCACCTAGTATCAATGTATATTTTTACTTATGTCTTCATGTACTTAGTGCATATACATGTATAATATATATATATATATATATTTACTAGAATAAATAAATATAAATATATATATATATATATACATGGTTACTGATCAGACTCATTCAGACATATGCTGAAGCAGCTGAAGTCCACCAGCTGTCATATAGGAACCTGAACTTGCTATTATTTGTTTATTCAACATTTTATATTATTATTTATTATACCCAGAAAATAATAATTCAATGTACATTGTATTTATTATTTCTAGATACTTTTGGAGGTTTCCAACTAAGTTTATCTCACACCCTACTCAGTCCAAATTTGGTACTCGAGTAGACCTCATCTCTGCATGTATGGATAAGGTAAGCTCCCTACTATAGATATCTGATCTATTTTATATAATGCTTGGATCATGGGAGGAGAGGGTTGGGTATATTCTCATGATTCCAGTGGATCCATATATTTGAATTTTATTATAACATGTTTTATATTCATATACCATGTATCACCTATTTCCCCCTTTTTTGTATATCAAAATGACATGAAATCATTGTATATGAATCAACCTATTGGATTTTAATTATTATTAGTGTGAACTATTTTCTACTCTTACAAAGATTATTATTGCTTCTACTTCTACTATTCCATATATTTCTTATTTATTTTTATATCACATTTTTTATTTATTATATATGTTGTGTCACTCTGATATGAGGGTATAGTCTCCCCATGGTACCACCCTAGAACCTTATTTATAGTCAACCGTTTATAGTGTATGGGGAGGTGTTCTTGAGGCCATTTGAACTACCAACTTGGAGCTCTAGTTAAGTTTACTCAAGGCTTGGATATTACACCTGGAGCATGGCTCAAGAATGTCGTGGTGGAATGTCTCCACAAATTCCAAGTGCATGCCTCAGAAAAGGCTCGATAATGAAAAGAACCCAAATATACTCATTGGACAGATCGAATTCTTCCTATAAACAAGCCACACCCCTTTTCCATCTCCAAAAGTTAGTACTACAAAAAATAAACGATAGTAAAAAACCCTAGTGAAACTGCCAAAAGACCACTCCTAAGGTCCGGTCTGGGTCAAGCTCTTTATTACAAAGAAAAAATTCATTTAAGTTTTTATTTTTGTTAAAAATATCATTAAATGGTCAAATTACATATATCACCATTTATAATTTATATAGACCCATAAATATTATAAATTGTACTATGTAATCCATTTAATCCCATCCATAAAACATTACATCCCATACAACGAATAGAATATGGATCAACTTTCCATAATTGACTAATTAATGTGTCTACATTAGAATATATAGGAAAACATTGTTAGGTAAATGTAGGTAACTAAAAAAACAATTATATTTCTTAATACCCTAAATAAAAAATTAACATAATTACAATTATATCACATAAAAAATATAGAATAAAGTCACACAGTCAATCAATGCAGTCTATATTTCATGGAATAATGCATGGAATGTGAATCCCTTATATTCCTAAAATGATGAATGAGATGAAATTCCATAATCTCATTAGTCCATGGTAAAAAAAATAACCATATGTAAAATCAAGAAGAAAGTGTTTCACACAATGGTGATGTAAATCACCTATAATAAAACGATATAGACAAAAAATTCCCATTTACAAAACATGTTAATTACCCCGAATGTAGGTAATCTACTACCAATCATGGCTTATAGACAAGTTCCTATAGGTTCCTAATATCCTTTCAACTGTCTCAAATAATAAGGAATGAAAATTAACATGCCCCTGATACCAATTTGTAACTTCCCGACCTGAGATCCACTGAAGGGTGCCTCGAGCCGGTGGGTCAGATGGCCTCATTCACACCACCTCGTATGCTTAAGGCTACCAAATAATAGTGATGGTCTATGGTGGAATATTGGGGAGACAATACCCTCATGAACAAAGTGAATCAAAATGGTACAACAATAATATTCAATTGTGGAAGAAATAATACCAACCAGTAATGGCTAAGGATAACATCGAGACAGGATAAATAAATAGGCCAAAACTGTCTCATATAGAATATAATGAACATATCATGTATCTATAAAAAATGGAAATAAATACATAGGAACATATATCTGATACAATACAAGTATCAAAAGTATAAAAGACCAAAAATAACTATCTCTATATAGAAACATGAGAATAGCTTATCCCTTTTCATCCATAATCCTAAGAAATGAGAAAATCAAGAATCATAAAGTAGTTACTTTCCCCGGTCCCTACCTGCATCCATGAAGTCTAGGAGGGTACCTAATGGATTCCTAAAAAGGGTGTGATATATCAATCCATAGGACACCTCTGAAGATGTATATAAACATTCTTGTCGATGTATATATGAAAATGTAATGTCAAATATATAACATATAAAAAGTGTTGAATGTAGAAGTAGAACTGTTCAGCCAGTCAACAATAATGAAGCACCATAATAAGGATAAAATGTAATCAATAAACCATATTCATGGGCTTTATATAAAACATGGAAAACAATCCAAAATGTCTTATTCCATGTAATAAAGTGTCATACCCCATGGGATGGATCTAGGGTGAAGAAATGTCCAAGGAACCCCCTTCATCCTATGCTGAGTAATCCTATGTCAGGCCTACATGTACCGAATCCAAGTTATATGACCAAGGAATCCCCTATAGTCCATGGTTTGAATCCATAATAGAGTTGAAAAATACTTGGATAGATCCAAGGAGTATAAATTTACAAGGTGGTCTAAGAAAACCATATTTCAGGAGTAGAAATGTAAGAAATATCCAATGTAATATAGATCCACATAGTGGAAATTTCAATGGCATATAAGTCATTCAAATACAAGGTTTAGAAATTTCCAAGACATTAGAATCATAAATCAATTCATTAATGATTTGATAACCCATTTCACATTTCCATTCAAACCATTCAACAATTCTAATAACATGTAATCACATATAAAAAGAGGCATAAAATTCTCTCCTACTATCTCATTGAATTCAACAACGCTTCCTCTACTAAAGGCGATCTCATCCACACCCAACGATGTAGTATATCATATAAAAGATACTCAATCACACCTCGTAGGTGGTCTCTATTTAGGTGAATGAACTCTAACCATATAATTGTACTAAGTGGGAAACCTAATCAGGTTCCAAAAATTTAATCATGTAATTTAATCAATTTAAGAAAAAATCTCAGAAAGTTTGGCGTACCACACATTGGAAACAAGCTATAAAATAACCAAACTTTAAGGGAAATGGTATATACCACATATTGTATACCCATGTAAGAACAATCATCTAGTATTGACTCCAAAATCATCCATAATTAGATGAAAATAGAAGAATATATGAATGACAAAAAATAGGGCATAAGTGCTCACACTAAAATAGCATAGTCGATAGAAAGAAAAATAATGAAATGAGCCTATGGACTGAAACACTTGCCAAAGGCTATCCAATGAGATGATCAGATGTTGAATCATAGGTCAGATGATAAAATAATATAAAATCCTAGGTTGAGGCCTCAAAGGAGCTTCTCTTGTAGCACCTATAGGATAGAGAGAACAACTTCTGTCAAAAATGAGTCCCTACCTCATATTTTAAAAACTGACCATGGGCATTTACATAACGTTTAAATAATTATCAAATAATATAATGCTTGTGTTTCCATTCTGGGGAAATCTCATTACATAATGTGAATTTAATATCCCAGGACAGTACACACCGTGTAATGAATACACTCCCTGGATTCCAAGTACAGACCATGTACTTGGCCTTTAGGCTACCTTTAACACCCTTACTTCCATATTTCAAAAACACCCAACTAGTCTATAGGCTCATCTAATGTGTATTTTTGAATATGGGAACATAAAAAAAGGTTTTAATTGAGAACTATAGGTATCAATACCTCCTAGAAATGTTGGTTTCTTGCATAGGGATTTTTAGATCTTTTAGCTGTTATTTTTGTGTTTTTAACATTTGTTTTAGGTTTTTAGGGGTTTCAAATGTTTTTAGGTATTTACTTTTTTCATATGGGTTTTCATGGTTTTTTATTTTATTTATATTTTAGTGATTTTAAGGTTTTTTGGATACTTATTTTCTTAAGGGTATTTTGGGATTATTAAGTTTTAGGGGTTTTAGCGTTTTTTAGATTTTTAGGTGTTTTAATTATTTTTGGGGTTTTAAGGATTTATTATGGAATTCATGGTTTATATGGATTTTATGTTTTTAGGTATTTTATGGTTTTTAGGGTCTTTATGTTTTTTGGGTTTTAGGATTTTTTTGAGTTTTTTAGAGTTTTTATTTTTTTTAGATTTTTACCATTTTTAGGGGTTTAATGGGGTTTTAGAGTTTTTATTTGTTTAGGTATTTTAATTTTTTAGGGGTTTTTAGGTTTTTAATATTTTTTAGTATTTTTAGGATTTTTAGTATTTTTTAGGGTTTAGGCGGTTTAAGTGTTTTTAGGTTTTTATTGGTGTCTTATGTATTTACAAGGTTTTTAGGGGTTTTTATGTATTTTGTTATTTTTAGTTATTTTTAGGATTTTTATTGTTTTTAGTGGTTTTAGGGTTTTTAGGGGTTTTTTTGAGTGTATAGGTTTACTATTTTTGGGGTTTTTTAGTGTTTTAAGGGATTTTAGGTTTTTATGGTATTTATATGGTTTTTTGGGTTTTTTAAATATTTTTTGTATTTTGAGGGATTTTTTTATATTTTATTGGTTTTTTGGGTTTCTAGTTATTTTGAGGATGTTTGGGGTTTTTATGGGTTTTTGGGGTTTTAGGTTTTTTTTGTATTGGTAGGGGTTTTATGGGGTTTTTGAGTTTTTTTTAACATTTTTAAAGGTTCAAAGGTCTTTTTAGTTTTTATTGGATTTTATGGTTTTTATGTTTTTTAGGGTTTTTTCTGTTTTTTGTGGATTTTATTGTTTTTATGGGTTTTAGGGATATTTGGATTTTTAGGGGTTCTAGTGTTTTTAATTATTTATAGTTTTAAATGGTATTAATTGTTTTAATGCTTTAAGGTTTTCATTGGTTTTTTTGGGTTTTTTGGGATTTTTATATTTTTAGGAAATTTAAGGGATTTTTTATGATTTTAATGATTTTTAAGGTTTTTTTGGGATTTTGAAGGGTTTTGGGGGTTTTATTGATTTGAAATATTTTTATGAGTTTTTAACTTATTTTATGTTTTTAGGGGTTTTAATTGATTTTAGGTTTTAATGGTTTTCTTATCGGTTTTAGGGTTTTCTATATTTTAGAGATTTTTATATCTATTTTAGTATTTTTATGGTTGTTATGGGTTTTAGGGATTTTGAGAGTTTTTATGTTTTTTAGGTTTGTTTGGGTTTTTAGGTTATTTTTTATTTGTATTAATGTATTTAGAGTTTTTAACCTTTTTAGGGGTTTAGATGGTTTTTAGTGTTTTTAGTGGGTTTTAGGGTTTTTATGGGTTTTTATGGGTTTTTATGGTTTTTGTGGTTTTAGAGTTTTTAGGGGTTTTAGTTTCTTTTATGGGGGTTTTAGGGTTTGTATCATTTTTAGGTTTTTATGGGTTTTATTTGTTCTTAGTTTTTTATGGTTTTTATGGGGGTTTCATGGTTTTTATGGGTTTTTAGATTTTATGGAATTTTTAGAATTTTTATGGGTTTTTAATAATTTTAGGGATTTTGAGAATTTTTCTGGTTTTATGATTTTTATCATTTTTATAGGTTCTATTATTTTTAGGTTTTTAGGGGTTTTTTGGGGTTTTATGTGTTTTTAGATTTTTAAGGTTTTCTTAGGTTTTTTATGGGTTTTAATGTTTTTACTTTTTAGTAATTTTTTAGGATTTTTATTTTTTTAGAATTTTATTTATTTTGAGCGGGTGTTTTTGTTTTTTGGGATCATATGGTTTTAATGGGGTTTTAAGCATTTTTGAGTTTTTTTAATGTTTTAGGTGTTTAATGGGGTTTTAGAGTTTTAGTGGTATTTAGGATTTTTTAAGATTTTTAGGGTTCAAAGGGTTTTAATGGTTTTTAGAGTTTTTAGGGGATTTTTAGGATTTTAAGGGTTTTTATATTTTTAGGTTTTTTTTGGATTTTATTTTTTTAGGTTTTTAAGGCTTCCTTAGAGTATGTAGAGGTTTCACGGTTATTTATGTTTTTAGGGATTTTTATGGGTTTTTGGGGTTTTAGGTATTTGAGTGTTTTAGGGTTTTTAGTATTTTTTAGACATTAGGGTTATAATGATTTCTTAGGTTTTTCAAGTTTACATAGGGGTTTCATGGGGTTTTAGGGTTTTTTATGTTTTTAGGTATTTTTATGGAATTTTACATTTCTTTATTATTTTTTAGTTTTTTATGGATTTTTAGTTTCTTTAGGTGTTTTATGGTTTTTTTAGTATTTAGTGGGGTTTTTTTTGAGTTTTTAGGGGTTTTAAGATTTTTAGATTTTTTAACATATTTAGGGGTTTTAGGGTTTTCATAGTATTAGTGGTTTTGAGGTTTTTTATGGTATTTCAGTTTATTATGTTTTTTAGGGGTTTTTGTTATTTTCTGGGTTTTGTGGTGTTTAGGGATTCCAGTGTTTTTAAGGGGTATTATGTGTTTTCAGGTTTTTACAATTTTCTTTGGGATTTTTTGGGTTTTCACAGGTTTTACATTTCTAAGGATTTTAGGGGTTTTTTTGGATTTTTATGTTTTTAAATGATTTGAGGTGTTTTAGTTTTTTTTTGTTTTTAATGTTTTTAGGTTTTTAGGTGGTTTATGTGTTTTTTGGTTTTTAATTTTTACATAGGGGTTTTCAGTACATTTATGATTTTGTATATTTTTAGTGATCTCTTTGGATTTTTAGGATATTTATTATTTTTAAGGTTTTTAGGGATTTCAAAGGATTTTTGAGATTTTTAGGGTTTTATTATTTTTATGGGTTGTATGGTTTTTTATTTTTTGGGGTTTTAATGGTTTTCAGAGTTTTTTTATGTTTTTAGGCATTTAAATGTGTTTTAGAGTTTTCAGTGAGTTTTATGGTTTTTATGGATCTTCAGGGACTTTAGGGTTTTTAAGTGGGTTTTGGGTTTTTAGGGTTTTGGGGTTGTAAGTCTTTTTAGGTTTTTAGTGATTTTTTCATATTTTATCCTTTTTAGAAGTTTTATGTGTTTTAATTTATTTTTGGTTTTCTTAGGGTTTTCAAAAATTTAGAGTTTTTTCAATTTTTATGTTTTTAATGGTTTTTTAATATTTTTTGGGTTTTAGGGTTTTTACAGATTTTGGGGGTTGTTAGGGTTTTTTAGGGTGTTTTATTTTTTTGGAGTTTTAGCATTTTTTATTTTTTAGGGGATTTATGTGTTTACATGTTTTTAAGTTTTTCTTATTATTTTTCATGGTTTTTACATTTTTAGGGATTTATAATGCTTTTAGGATTTTTATAAATTTTAGGGTTTTTTATGTATTTTGAGGGTTTTTATGTTTCTTTTGTTTTTTTATGATTTTTTGAGTTTTTTAAGGTTTTATTGTTTTATTGAGTTTTTTTATCATTTTTATGCGTTTAAAGGGGTTTTAGATTTTTTAGTGGTTTTTTGGGGTTTTAGGGTTTCTAATGTTTTTAAGGGGTTTAAGTGTTTTATGGACTTCTTATGGGTTTTTAGGGTTTTAAGTATTTTTTATGTTTTTAGGTATTTTTTTGGGATTTTTTAGGATTTTTATGGGTTTTAGGATTTTAGAGATTTTGAGGGTTTCTATGGGTTTTAGAGTTTTAGGGGTTTTATAATTTTTTAGGTTTTTAGTTGTTTTAGATGTTTTTTTGTATTTTATGGTTTAGTAGGGGTTTTAGGGGTTATACGGTATTTAATGTTTTTAGGTATTTTTATTGATTTTTAGGATTTTTATGGGTTTTGAGTATTTTTAGCCAAGAAGGCACGGGTCCAGGCTATTCCGGAACCCCCCAAAATTTATAAACAAAGGATACAGACACTGCAGACAAGGGAGGGAAGGGATCAATCAATCCACACCCAAAACCCCTTACGACCTCAGCCCGAGGGCCACAAAAGGGAAAAAAAGAAACAAAGTGCAAGACCAAAAAGGACACAGTGACCAAAAGAAAATCACACACAGAGAAGGTCAGTCAACATCGCTGCCAAAATCCTCCAGCTCCACATCACGAAACCCCATGCCAACACCAAAGCCGTCGCCATCATCAGCAACGCTAAAATCTGATTCATCACCCTGGTCCATTGAGTCCCATCCAGAGTCAAAATCTTCTTGCATGCCAAGTATGGACCACAACTTCACCATAGCTTTTAACTACTCAGCAGAAAAATAAGGCCTCTCTCGCTTATTAACCTTTAGATTCAGTTTGACAGCTCGTGAGGAGGCCCTAGTTGCCATTGGGCGTGGGAGGGCAGAGTAATCCCTCCTCCTTCTTCGTCTTGGTGGGGCAGAGGAGGTTCCCGCAACATATTTTTTATGTTTGTTTTTGGGGTTTTAGGGATTTCTTAGTTTATTGGTTTTATTCCGGTTTTTTTTCTTTTAAACATTTGTAGGTTTCAAAGGGGTTTTATAGTTCTTAGTTGTTTTATGATTTTTTGGGATTTTAGGGTTTTTATTGTTTTTAGTTTTTAGGGGTTATATGTGTTTTTAGGTATTTAATGTTTTCTTAGAAATTTTTTGGGTTTTTCCTATTTTTACATTTTAAGGTATTTTTAGGGATTTTGAGGATTTCAATGGGTTTTTATGGTTTTAGGTAATTTGAGGGATTTAAGTTCTTTTAGGGGTTTTAGGGTCTTTTGGATTTTTAACGTTTTTTAGGGTTTTAGGGGTTTAAAGTGGTTTTTTAGTTTCATGTTTTTCTTATGTTTTTTTTGGTTTTTTACATTTTTCTGCATTTTTTAGTATTTATTAGATTTTATGGGCTTTTAGGGATTTTAGGCATTTTTAGGGTTTTTAGGATTTTTTTTACATTTTTTGGGTTTTAAATTATTTTTAGTGTTCTAAGTGGTTTTTAGTTGTTGTTTTTTGGTATTTTGTGTTTTTAAGGTTTTATGTTATCTATTGTTTTTACGGTCTTTAGGGTTTAAGGGAATTTTAGGGGTTTTGTGTATTTTAGGATTTTCAGGGGTCTTAATTTTTTTAAGTTTTTTGGTTTTCAGAGAGTTTTTAGTGATTTTTTGGATTTTAACATTTTTAGTGATTTTTATGGATTTCTTAGGATTTTTATGGTTATTAGGTTGATATGTATTTTTAGGTTTTTAGGGTTTTTACGGGTTTTAAGGTTTTTTGGGTTTTTAGGTTTTTAGGGGTATTAAGTGTTTTTAGGTTTGTATGCTTTTCCTAAGGGTTTTAGGGTTTTTAAAAATTTTAGGGAATTTAGGGATTTTTATGAATTTAAGGGTTTTTAGATTTTTTGGGGGGATTTTTGGGATTTTAGGTTTTTTTGGTTTTTATTATTTTTAGGGGTTTTAGGTTTTTTACATTTTTTATGTTTTTATGGTTTTCTTAGTGGTATTGAGTGTTTGCTGAGTTTTTAAATTTCTAGGGATTTCTAGGGACTTTTTTGGATTTTTATGGGTTTTAGGGATTTTAGAGACTTTGAGGGTTTTAGGGGTTTTTAGTGTTTCTATGGTTTATACGCTTTCTTTCGATTTATTTTTGTTTTTTTGGTGTTTTTTGGGTTATTATGTTTTTGGAATATATTTTATCATATTAGGGGTTTAAAGGGTTTTTAGTGTCATTATTGGGTTTTAAGGTTTTTATGAGTTATGAGGGGTTTAAAGGATTTAATTGGATTTAATGGTTTTGAGGGGTCTGTGGTTTTTTGGGACTTTGAGTGTTTTGGTGGTTTTAAGTGTTTTTAGGTCTTTTTTGAGATTTTAGGATTTTTTGGGTTTTCAATGTTTTCATAGGTTTTTTTCAATTTATTACATTTTAGATCATTTATGTTTTTTTTAGTAATTTATAGTTTTTAGGGTTTTAGGAATTTTGAGGGGTTTTATGGATTTTAGGGATTTTATTTTTTTGGGTTTTTAGGGTTTTTATGTTTTGTAGGGGTTTCAAGTATATTTATGGTTTTCCTAGGGTTTTTGGGGAATTATGGTTTTTTATGTTTTTAAGGGTTTTATGGACTTTTAGGATTTTTATGTTCTTTATGGATTTTATGGATCTATTGGGTTTTAGGGTTTTTATGGATTTTAGGGTTTTTAGGGTTTTATGGTTTTAAGGATTTTAGGCTTCCTTTAGTTTTATAGGGTGTTTATGGGTTTTTAGTGTTGTTTTAAAATTTTGGGCGGCTTAAAGGGTTTTGTATTTTGATTGTTTATTAGGATTTTTTTTTGTTTTTTGGGATTTTTATAGTTTTTTGGGTTTTGAAGAATCTTTTATGGTTTATATTGATTGTTATATTTTTAGGGTTTTTTTTGCGTTTTTTAGGTTTTATGGGATTCATAGTGGTTTTAAGGATATTTAGGGTTTTTTATTCTTATATGAATTTTTTTGGGGATTTTTAGTATATTTATGGTTTTTAGGGTTTCTAGAGATATCTGGGGATTTATGGGTTTTTATGGTTTTAAGCATTTTTAGTGTGTTTAGAATGTTTTGGTTTTTTGGGGTTTAAAGTGTTTTTTGGTTTTTAATGCTTTATTATGGAATTTTAGGGGTTTTTGGTTTTTATATGTTTTTAGGTATCTTTATATGTATTTTAGTATTTTAATGGTATTTAGGGTTTTTAGGGATTTTTTTGGTTTCTAAGGTTTTTAGGGTTTTCTTGGTTTTTTTGGTTTTTAGTGGTTTTTTGAGTGTTTTATGTTTTTTTTATTTTTATATTTTTTAAATATTGTTTTCGGTTTAATTGGTTTTATGAGTTTTTAGTTATTTTAGGGTTTTTATGGGTTTGTTAGGGCTTGAATGGTTTTAAGGGTTTTTTGGTTTTTATGGGTTTTAGGGGTTTTAGTGTCTTTTTAGTGTTTTTTAATGTTTTTTTTCATTTTTTAGGTCTTTAGAGGTTTTAAGTGTTTTAGGTTTTTAGGGTTTTCTTGGGGTATTTCAAGTTTTTTATTTTATTTTATATTTTTTGTAATTTTTATGGAATTTTAGTTTTTCCTGTATTTTGTGAGATTTTTTAGAATTTTTTAAATTTATAGTTGTTTTAGGGATTGGGGTGGGGGTTGGGGGGTTTTCAGGGTTTTATGGGTTTTTATCATTTTTTAGATTTTTATGGTATTTAATATTTTTTTAGTTTTTAAGGTTTCCAACGGTTTTCAAGGTTTTAGAGTTTTTTACGTTATGAGGTAATTTTAGGGATTTTTAAGGATATTTATGGTTTTTAGGGTTTTAGGTATTTGATGTTTTTTATGTTTTTTTGGGGTTTTAGGAGTTTTTTTTGTATTTTTGAGGGTTTTATGGTTTTTTATAGTTTTATTAATCATTTTAGAGGTTTAATGAGTTTTTATTGATTTTAGTGGGTTTTAAGTGTTTTTTTGGGTTTAAGGGGTTGTTATGTTTTTAGGATTTTTTCATTTTTCTTGGTTTTCAAAAGATTTAGGGTTTTAGGGCCTTTTTCTGTTTTTAGTGTTTTTAGGGTTTTAGGGACTTTAAGTGTTTTTATGTTTTTAATTTTTTCTTAGTTTTTTTCTTATGTTTTTTTTAAATTTTTATGGATTTTAGGGATTTTTTAGGATTTTTATGGTTTATTTTGGATTTTTAGGGTTTTTATCATTTTATAGATTTTAGGGGTTTTAATTGTATTTAGGTTTTAATTTTTTCATAGGTACTTTAAAAGTTTTGGGGTTTTATATTTCTAGTATGTTTTAGGATGTTTTTTTGTATTTTTATGTGGTCTTATGGGTTTTAGGAATTTTGAGGTTTTTTTAGGTTTTTTGAGTTTCCTAGGGATTTAAAGGGTTTTTAGATTTTTTAAATTTACAAGGGGACTAAAGGGTTTTAATATTTTCTTTATGATTTTTATTATTTTAGGGTTTATGGTTTTTTAGAGTTTATAACTTTTTTTGGGTTTAAGGGATTTTATAGTTTTATTTGTTTTTAGGGTTTTAATTTGTTTTTAGGGGGTTTTATGATTTTAAGGGGTTTTATTTTTTTAGCGATTTTATGGTTTCATAGGGTTTTTATTGCTTTCAATTTTTTTTAGATTTTTAGGGCTTTTAAGTATTTTTAGGTTTCTAACGTTTTGTTAGGGGTTTTGATGTTGTTTATGATTTATTATGTTTTAGGTATTTTTATTGATTTTTAGGAATTTCTATGGGTTTTTAGTGGTTTTAGTGATTTTGATAGTTTTGGGAGGTTTTAATAGTTTTTTTGTTTTTATGGTTTTTTGGGTTGTTAGGTTTTTTATAGTTTTTAGGGGTTTTAAGGGTTTTTATATATTTTTATCCTTCATAGGTGTTTAATGGGTAATTAGAGTTTTAGGGGGGGTGGATTTGTATGTTGTTTAATTATTTGGAGTTCTTTAAGGGGTTTTAAGGTTTTTTAATTCTTTAGTTTTTTAGAGGTTTTATGAGTTTTTAGGGTTTTATTTTTTCTTAGGGGATATCAGGGTTTTTAGGGGTTTTTATTTTTTAGGTATTTTTAGGGATTTTTTTTATATATTTATGGTTGTTGTGGTTGTAGTTATTTTGAGAGTTTTTAGAGTATTTGGGGTTTTGAGGGATTTTTTATGTATTTTAGGGTTATTTTGAGTTTTTTTGGGGTTTTATGGTTTTTAAACATTTTATCATTTTTAGGGATTTAAAGTTTTTTTATCGTTTTTAGTGTTTTTTTGTTTTTTGTATTTTTAGTGTTTATGGTTTTAGGTGATTTTATTGTTTTTTGAATTTCATTGTCGTTTATGATTTTTAGGGTTTTATTTTTTTTAAGTTTTAGGGGTATTAAGTGTTTTTGGGTTTTATGTTTTTATTTTGGGTTTTTAATGTTTTTTGGGGTTTTACCTTTTTTGATATTTATAGGTATTTTTTAGGATTTTTATGTTTTTTTAGTTTTTTTATGAATTTTGAGAGGTTTTTGGTTTTTTATGGTTTTCAGGTTTTCATAGTTTTATGGGTATTTAATATTTTATAAAAAAAATTATCATTTTTCGTGGATTAACGTGTTTTAAAAGTTTTTAGTGTGTTTTAAAGTTTTTATTGATTTTTATGGGTTTTATGGTTTTCAAGGTTTTCTTAGGATTTTTAGGGTTTTCTAAATTTTTTGGAATTTTTAGGGCTTTATTAGGATTTTATGGGTTTTTTGGTTTTTAGGGACTTTAAGGGTTTTTAGT
Source organism: Viscum album (assembly GCA_963277665.1). Lineage (NCBI taxonomy): Eukaryota > Viridiplantae > Streptophyta > Magnoliopsida > Santalales > Viscaceae > Viscum > Viscum album. The sequence goes on from OY728121.1 coordinate 368,211,888, forward strand.
GACATTGAGGGTTTTTAAGGTTTTTATGGTTTTTAGGGACTTTAAGGGTTTTTTGTAACATTGAGGGTTTTCAAGTTTTTTATGGTTTTTATGGGTTTTTAGGTATTCAAGGTTTTTTATAGATTTTTAAAATATCTATGGGTTACAAGGGTATTTATAGTTTATTGTATTTTTAAGGGTTCTATGGGTTTTTTTGAATTTTTTTATCTTTTTAGGGGTTTTATGTTCTTGAGGGGTTTTATTGTTTTAGGGTTCTTGGGGTTTTTAGGGTTTTAGGTTTGTTAATGTTTGAGGGATTTTTAAGGTTTTTTTTGTTTTTTATTGTTTTTAGGGATTTTGATGGGTTTTAGGTTTATTTAGGGGTTTTAGGTTTTTTATTTTTTTATCATTTCTAATGTTTTAGGGTATTAGAGTGTTTTTAGGTTTTTGAGGTTTTCATAATCTTATTTGGATTTTAAATATTTTTGGGATTTTATGTTCCTTTAAGGTTTTATAGTTTTTAGCATTTTTATGAATTCTAAGGGATTTTTTTGGTATTTTTTTTATTTTTTGTTTTTTTAGTGTCTTGTTTATTATTTTGGGGTTTTAAGGTTTTTAGTTTTTTTTTTTAATTTTTATTAGTTTAAAGGGTTTTTAGAGTATTTATTGGTTTCTAGGGTTTTAAGGGGTTTAATAGTTTTTTGGGATTTTATGGTTTATTGGAATTCATGGGGTTTTAGGGTTTTTTTTTGTTTTTTTGTTTTAGGGGTTTTATGTGTTTTTAGGGTTCTTAGGTTTTCTTAGGGTTTTTAGGGTTTTTTATGTTTTAAGTTATTTTAATAGATTCTTTTCCAATTTTTATGGTTTTTTAGTGGTTTTAGGGGTTTTATGGTTTTTATGAGGTTTTTTGGGGTTTTTTGGGTGTATTTTTGAGTTTTTTGGGTATAAAGGGATCTTGGAGTTTAAGTGGGTTCTTAGGATTTTAAGGGATATTAGGGGTTTCTTGGGTTTTTTATGATTTTTATGTTTTTTTGGGTTTTTATGGGTTTTAGCATTTTTTAGGTTTTTGGCATTATTAGTTTTTTTTAGGATTTCAGGATTTATTATTATTTCTTAGTTTTTTACGGTTTTTAACTTTTTAGATATTTTTTAATATTTTAGGGGTTTTAAGTGTTCTTTGTGTTTTTAGGGTTTTTTTGTTTTTATGGTTTTTTGGGTTTTATGGTAATTTTTGAGCTCTTAGGGTTTTTAGTGTTATTTTACATTTTTAGGGTTTAAATCATTTTTATATTTTTTATTTTTTATGGGTTTTATGGTTTTTATGGGTTTTTTTTATTTTATGGTTGTTTAATGTTTTATGGGGTTTTAAGCATTTAATGGTTTTTTTTAGGATTTTTAGGGATTTTTGGGTCTTTTAGGGTTTTTATCATTTATATGTTTCTAAGGGTTTTTAATGATCTTTTTTTAAGGTTTTTCTAGGCGTTTTCATGTTTTTTAGTCTTTTTATGTTTTTAGGGATTTTATGAATTTTTTTTAGGATTTTTACATTTTTTAGATGTTTTAGGGATTTGGGGGGGATTTTTAGGGTTTTTAGGGTTTTAGGGGTTTTAGGGTGTTTTCAATATTATAGTATTTTTATGGTTTTTAGAGATTTTAAGTGTCATTATATTTTTATAGTTTTGATTGGTTTTTTGAATTTATTTTGTTTTTTACCTTTTTCATGATTTTTATGGATTTTTTACGATTTTTATTGTTTTTTAGCATTTCATGGATTTTAAGTTTTTTTCTAGGTTTTTGGGTTTTTATAGTTTTCTAAGGTTAGTTTGTGTTTCTTGGAGTTCTTAGGAATTTTAATGTTTTTAGAGTATTTTTAACAATTTTTGGGTTTTGAAGGTTTTATAGAGTTTTCAGTGGTTTAAAGGGTTTTTATGGGTTTTTAGGTTTTTTAATGTTGTAGGGGTTGTATGATTTTTAGGGTTGTCTGGTTTTTTATCTCTTTTATAGTTCTTAGGTTTTTAATGGTTTTTGGTGTTTTTAGGTTTATAAGGTATTTTTATTTTTTTAGGGTTTATAATTTTTTTTTGGTTTTATGAAATTTTAGGATTTGTTTTATTTTTTAGTGTTTTTTGGGGTTTTGATTGTTTTTTGGTTTTTATAGTTTATAGTGTTTTTAGGTTTTATAATGGTTTTAAGTGTGTTTAGGGTTTTATGGTTTTAGGGGTTTCTTATGCGGTTTCAGGGTTCTTTGAGTGTTATAAATTTTTAGGTACTTATAAGGCTTTTTAAGTATTTTTATGGATTTTTAGTGTTTTTATGGGTTTGGGGGGGTTTAAAGGTTTTTTATGTTTTTTTTGGGTTTTATGGTTTTTAAAAGTTTTTTGGGGTTTAAATGGATTTTTCAAATTTTAGTGGTTCTCTGGGTTGTATTTGTTTTTTGATTTTTTATGTTTTTTTGGGTTTTTATGATTTTTATGGTTTTTATGGTTTTATCTTTTTTTGGATTTATATAGGTTTTTAGGTTTTAAAGGTTTTCATAGGGTTTTCCATGTTTTTTCAAGTTTCATACATTTTTAGTTATTTTTGGGATTTTTTAGGATTTTTTTGTATTGTAGGAATTTTAGGGATTTTGAAGAGTTTTAGGTTTTTTTGTTTTTTGGGGATTTTATGGTTTATTTGGGTTTTAGAGGTTTTTTGAGGACCTATGGGATTTAAGGGTGTTTAAAGTATTTTTAAAATTTTATTGGTTTAAATGTTTTAATATTTTTTTTTTGTGTTTTAGAGTATTAAGGGTTTTTATGGTCCTTTATGGGTTTTAGGGTATTTTATGGTTTTTAGGGTTTTTAATGTTTTTAGGGGTTTTGAGTGTTTTTAATTTTTTATGGTTTTCTTATAATTTTTATTGTTTTTTATGATATTTTACATCTTTATCGAATTTTAGAGGGGTTTTAAGATTTTTATGGTTTTTAGTGTGTTTTGGGATTTTGAGGGGTTTTGTGGTTTTTAGGGTTTTTTCTATTTTGAATGTTTTTTGGGTGTTTATGTGATTTTTTTGAATTTTTTATATTATAATATATTTTTATATTTTTTTAACATTTTTAGGGGTTTAAATGTCTTTTAGGGGTTTTTAGTGTTTTTAGGGTTTCAGGGGTTTTTGGGATTTATGTACTTAGGGGTTTAATAATTTTTAAAATAAATTAGGGTTCTTAGGTTACTTTTATGGTTTTTATAATTTTATGTTTTTTATGGTTTTTAGTGTTTTTAGCTTTTAATTTTTTGTTAGGGGTTTTCTCGGTTTTAAGGGTTTTATGTTTTTAGGGATTTTTAGGTATTTTTATTACTTTTATGGATTTTTACCAGTTTTAAGGATCTTTAGTATTTTTTATTATTATTATTTTTTATGTGCTTTTAGGTTTTTTTGAAGTTTTTATGTTTTTATGGATTTTGAATTTTTTTTAAATTTTTTTTACAGGATATAAATGTTTTGATGGTTTTTATTGGTTTTTAGTGTTTTATGGGGTATTAGGAGTTTTCAAGTATTTATGGTATTTATGGATTTTAGGGTTTGAAGAATTTTTTTTATTTTTAGGGGTTTTAAGTGTTTTGGGATTTTTATGGTTTTATTATGGGTTTTAGGGTTTTTAGGGTTTTTAGGGTTTTATGGTTTTTTACGTTTTAAGGATTTTAGGTATTTTTTATGATTATTAGGGTTTTTATGGATTTTTTGGATTTTGAGGGGTTTAAGGTTTTTTATAGTTTTTAGTCTTTTAACGGGGTTTTTAGATTTTTTAGGGTTTTGAATGAATTTAATAGTTCATTTATTGTTTTTTGGGGTTTAAAGGGTTTTTAGAGTTTTTATTGGGTTTTAGGGTTTTTTTTGGTTTCAGGGGTTTTATCTTTTTTTGGGGGTTTTTTTGGTTTTATGTTTTCTTAGTGTTTGTAACATTTTAGTGTTTTTAGGGGTTTTAATTATTTCTATATTTCTAAACTTTTCTTATGGGTTTTCAATATTTTTAGGGTTTTATAAAATTTTGGGGATTTTTAGTACGTTTTTAGGATTGTTATGGTTTCTAGTGATTTTGATGTATTTTACTATTTTTAGTAATTTTTTTGTTTTTTATGTTTTTTGTGGGTTTTTTAGGGTATGAAAGGTTATTAATTGTTTTTATCATTTTGAGGGGATTTAATGGGTTTTATAGTTTTCACTAGGTTTTGGGGTTTTATGGTTTTTTATGGTTTTTATAGAATATAGGGGTTATATTATTTTTAGGGATTTCCAATGTTTTTAGTTTCTTTTTATGGAATTTTAGGGTTTTTATTGTATTTTGGATTTCTATGGATTTAATTACTTTTAGTGTTTTTAAGAATTTATTAAGAGTTTTTTTGGGTTTTTTTGGGTGTTGAGAGACTTTTAGTGATTTATGGTTTTTAGGGGGATTATGGTATTATTTGGTTTTTAGAGTTTTTTGAGTTTTAGGGTTTTTAATGATTTTTAGTGATTTTTTTTGGTTCTTAGGAGTTTCAAGGGCTTTAATATATTTTAAATTTTTAGGGGTTTTGGGTTTTTAAGGGGATTTACGATTTTTTTGGTTTTTAGGGGTTTTAGTTTTTTTTGGTTATTTAAGGGCTTTTAGTATTTTTATTTTTTATGTTTTCCTAAGGGGTTTTTGGGATTATTAATGTTTTATGGATTCTAATGTATTTTTAAGTATTTTTAATGTTTTTGGGGTTTTGATGGATTTTTAGGGTTTTTTTGGGTTTTTTGGATTTTTAGGTTTTTATGGTTTTTTCGGTGTTTTGGGTTTTATTTTTAGTTTTTAGGGTTTTTGAAGGTTTTTATAATTTTTAAATGATTTTATGTTTTTATAGGGGTTTTAGAGTTTTTATTGGTTATTTTGGGTTTTTATGGTCTTTAATTATTTAGGGGTTATTATCGGTTTTCGGTGTTTTAGGGTCTTTTAGGGGTTTTAGGGTTTTTAGTGTTCTCCGGTATTTTAGTGGTTTTAAGGGTTTTTAGGGTTTTAATTTTTTTCTTTGATTTTTAGGGTTTTTATATTATTATGTATTTTTAGAGATTTTTTATGTTTTCTAATTTTTTTTTGAATTTTAGGGATTTTGATGGTTTTATGGGTTTTAGTGTTTTATGGTATTTATGTTTTTATTTTAGTGTTTTTATTGAGTTTTTAGGTTTTGAATTTTTTTTATTGTTTTTGATGTTTTTAGGGGTTTAGAGTGTTTGTAGAGTTTTTAGTGGATTTTAGGGTTTTTTTGGATTTTTGGGGTTTTAATGGTTTTTAGGGTTTTAGGGGTTTTATAATTGTTACGGTTTTTTATGGTTTCTAATGTTTTTAGTTTTTCTTTTGGGTTTATACGTTTTTAGTATTTTTAGGTTTTATTAGGGATTTTCAGTTTCTTAGGGTTTTTATGTTTTTAGTTTTTCTAGGTATTTTAAGGATTTTGATGGTTTTTAGGGTTATTAGGGTTGATTATGGTTTTTAGTGTTTTTATGTTTTCATTGAGATTATTTTGATTTTGTTTTTTATGGATTTTTAGAGTTTTTTAACATTTTTAAATGGGTTTTATATTTTTTGTTAGTTTTGTGGTTTATATGTGTTTTTTGTTTTTTTATGGTTTTTAGGGGGTTTTATAGTTTTTATGGTTTTTAGGATTTGTATGGTTTTTAGGGTTTTTAAATATTTTGAAGTTTTGTGGGATTTAAGTGTTTTTTAGATTTTTAAGGATTTATTAGGTGTGTTCTGGTTGTTTTATATTTTAGGGATTTTTTATTTTTCTAGGTTCTTTGGGTGTTCTTAGGATTTTTATGGTTTTTAGTGTTTTTAGGGATTAGAAGTGTTTTTTGGGTTTTAATGGTTTTTTTAGTTTTTGGGTGTTTTTTAGTTAATTAGGGTTTTAAAGGTTTTATAGACTAATTAACATTTTTAGGGGTTTATATGGTTTTTAGAATTTTTAGTGTGTTTTAGGGTTTCAATGTATTTTCATTGTTTTTATGGTTTATTGGGGTTTTTATGGTTTTTTTATTTTTTGGGTTTTTTGGTTTTTTAAAATTTATTGGATTAGGGGATTTTATGTTTCTAGTTCTTTTTAGAGATTTAATAGGATTTTTATTGTTTTTAGGTTTTTATTGATTTTGAGAGTATTTAGGATTTTATGGTGTTTAGGATTTAAATGGAATTTAATATTTTTAGTGGTTTTTAGGGTTTTTATAGGGGTTTTTATAAGGGTTTTTTTGGGTTTTCAAAAATTTTAAAGTTTTTTGGTTTAAATTATTTTTAGGGATTTTTAGGGATTATAGCATTTATAATATTTTTAGGGGGTTTTTTATTTGTAGGTTATTATGGGATTCCTTGGGGTTTCCATGGATTTTATTGGTTTTTATTTTTTACGGATTTTTAGGGTTTTAAATGAATTTCAATGGTTTTTGGGTATTTAGGGATTTTTAGGGTCTATATGATTTTAAGGGATTTTTTAATTGTTTATTGGGAGGTTTTAGGGTTTTTATTTTTTTAGTTTTTAAGGGTTTTTAGTGTTTTTAACATTTTTAGGGGTTTAATGGGTTTTTAGAGTTTTTATAGTTTTATTATTTTTATGGTTTTAAGGGATTTTTGAAGAATTTAGGGAGTTTTATGGTTTTTAGGGTTTTTTACGTTTTTTTGTTTTTTAGGGTTTTTATGTTTTTTTAGGTTTTTATAGTTTTCTTATGGGTTTTCAATATTTTTAGGGTTTTCTAAATTTTTAGGGATTTTTAAGGGTTTTAACATCTTTATTATTTTTAGGGATGTTTATAGTTTGTATTCTTTTTTAATGTTTTTGTGGTTTTTTGGGGTTTTAGATTTTTTAAGCGTTTTATGATTTTCTAGTGTTTTCAACCATTTCTGGGATTTAATGTTTTTAGTGTATTTAGTCTATTTTAGTGTTTTTAATGGTTTTTATGGTTTTTATGGTTTTTAAGGTTTTTATGGGTTTTTTTGTTTTTATGATTTTTTATAGATTTTAGGATTTTTAGGGGGTTTTAGGGTTTTTATGTGTTATATTTTTAAAGATTATTTAGTGTTTTTAGGGTTTTATGGTTTTTTATGTTTTAGTGATTTTTAGGGATTTTTTAGGATTTTGTTGGTTTTTAGGTTTTTAGGTATTTTTTGGGGATTTTGGTATTTTTAGTGGTTTTCTAGTGTTTTAGGGTCTTGGGTTTTTTAGGTGTTTTAATGGGTTTTAATGTTTTTTAACGTTTTAGGGCTTTAATCAGTTTTTATAGTTTTCAGTTATTTTTAGGGGTTTTATGGGATTTTATAGTTTTTCTAACTTCTTAGGGGTTTGTATGGTTTTTTGTGTTTTTCAGATTTCTTAGGATTTTAGAATTTTTTTGGTTTTAGGGGATTTATATGTTTTTAGGTTTTTAATATTTTACTATAATATTTTAGGGTTTTATGTGGTTTTATGTGTTTATTTATTTTTAGGGTGGTTTTGGATATTTAGTAGTTTTAATGATTTTAAGGGATTTTAGGGTTGTTTGGGTTTTTATGGTTTTTTTGGTTATTTTGTTTTGAATTTTTTTTGAGTTTTTATTTTTTTTATTAATTTTTCTATTTTTAACATTTTTATAGGTCTAAAGGGTTTTTATAGTTTTTAGTGGTTTTTATGGTTTGTATGGGGTTTTAGGTGGTTCTACGATTTTAGGGGTTTTTATTGTTTTTAGTGGTTTTTTTTTTTGGATTTTAGGGTCTTTTAGTGTTTTTATTATTTTTTAGGGTATTTAGGGGTTTTAAGTGTTTTATATTTTTAGGATTTTCTTATGAGGTTTTAGTGTTTCTAGTGTTTTTTACATTTTTAGTGATTTTTAGAGGTTTTATAAGGATATATATTGTTTTAATTTATTAGGTATTTTGAGGGGACTTATGTTTTTCTGTTCTATTATATTTTTTAGTTCTTTTACGAGTTTTATGTGTTTCGGAAATTAAGGTTTTGTTGTTTTATTTTTTAATTTTTGGGGATTTTGTGTCTTTCATGATTTTTTTTCTTTTTTGGTTTTTAGGAATTTTAGGTGTTTTCTGGATTTTGAGGGGTTTCGGGGTTTTTATGTTTTATTGGGGTTTTAGTGTGTTTTAAATTTTATAGGGTCTTTATTATTTTTATAGTTTTTAAAACTTTTAAGGGTTTAATGAATTTTTTATTTTTTAGTGGTTTTTAGGTTTTTATGGGTTTTAGTGTTTTCTAGTTTTTATAGTTTTTTAGGGTTTTTAGGAGTTTTAAGAGTATTTTTATTCTTAAAGGTTTCTTTGGGGTTTTCAAGGTTTTTAGAGTTTTTTATGTTTTCAAAGGTTTTTAGGACATTTTATGATATTTAGGGTTTTCTATGGTTCTTAGAGATATTTTTTTTTGTTTTTAGTTTCTTTTCTTTTTTGGGGGTGTAGGGGTTTTTAATTTCGATAACATTTTGAAGGGTTATTATATTATTTAATCTTTTTTGTGTTTTAAAGGGTTTTAGAGTTTTTAGTCGGTTTTAGGGTTTTTTGGGTTTTATGTTTTTTATGTTTATTATGGTTTTTATAGTTTTTTATGTTTTTTTTGGTTTTAAGTGTTTTCATATTTTTACAATTTTCTGAGGAGGTTTAGGGTTTTTAGGGTTTTTTAGTTTTTTTAGGATTTTTTTTAGGATTTTTATGGGTTTTATGGATTTTTTGGGATTTTGAGGGGTTTTAGGGGTTTTATGGTTTTGTTCATTTTAGGGGGGGGGTTGAGTTTGTTATAGTTTTTATGGGTTTTAGTGTTTTTAAAAATGTTAGAGGTTTAAAGATTTTTTAGAAGATTTATTGGGTTTTAGGAATTTTATGGGGTATTAGGGGTTTTTTGGTTTTTTGGGGTTTTATGGTTTTTAGGGTTTTTAGGATTTGTTTGGGGGTTTCTTGGGTTTTAAGCTTTTTTTAGGGTTTGTAGAGGTTTTTTTTAGGATTTTAAGGTTTGATTAGGGGTTTTTATGTTATTTAGAGGATTTGAATTTGAAGGTATTTTTACGGATTGTTTAGGATTTTTATGGTTTTTTCGGGTTTTTATGGATTTTGATTTTTAGGGTTTTTATTGCTTTTGGGGGGGTTTATGGTTTTTTTGAGTTTTTTGGGTTTTAGGGTTTTTTAGACTTTTTTAATGTTTTAGGGGTTTAAATGGTTTTTTTGAAATTTTAGTGTGGTTTTAGGGGTTTTAGGGATTGTTAAAGGTTTTTAGGGGTTTTTATGGTTGTTTTGGTTTGGGGGGTTTTACGATTTTTAGATTTTTTGTATGTTTTTAGGGGTTCTAAGTGTTTTTAGGTTTTTATGGTTTTCACATGGTTTATCCTTGTTTTATAGATTTTTTATATTTTAGGGATTTTTAATATTTTTATGGATTTTTAGGGTTTTAGGGATATTTTAGGGTTTTTATGGTTAGAAGGAGTTTTTTATTCTTTGGTTTTTTTTGTTTTTTTCATTTTAAGTGTTTTTAGATCTTTTTTATGTTTTTAAGGGTTTTAATGGATTTTATATCAATTTTTTGTTTTTAAAGTTTTATTTGTGTTTAGGGATTTTAGGGTTTTTTGGGGTTTTAGGCCTTTTAGGCTTATTGGGGTTTTTAGGGTTTTTATCTTTTTTATTTTTTTATTGGTTCTATGTAGTTTTAGGATTTTAATGTTTTAAAAAGGTTTTTAGTGTTTTAGGTGTTTTTATGTTTTTAGGGATTTTTAGGGTTTTTTATGATTTTTTGACATTTTTATGATTTTAGTGATTTTGAGGGGTTTTAATGTTTTTCTGTTTTATTCTTGCATTTTATTTTTGTTTTTTGGGTTTTTATAGTTTCATAATATTTTTTGTGTTTAATATATTTTTAGAGTTTTAGTGGGTTTTTAGTGCTTGTATTTGTTTTATGGAATTTTTTGGTTTTATGGGATTTTATAGATTTCGTGGGTTTTAGGGGATTTTAGGGTCTTTATGTTCTTTATCGTTTTTAGCATTTTGAGGGTTTTAGGTGTTTTATTTGTTTTGATGTTTTTATGGTTTTCTTAGGGGTTTTCAAGCTATGATTTTTTAAATATTTCTAGAGACATTATGGATTTTTAGAATTTTTATGTGTTCTTTGGGTTTTTTGTGATTTTGAGGGGTTTCAGGGTTTTGTTGGGTTTCTTAGGGCTTTTAAAATTTTTTTAGGGGTGTTAATTATTTTTAAATTTTTAAGGTTTTCATAGGGGTTTTTTGATTTTTTTTGGGATTTTATGTTTTTAGGGATGTTTAGGTATTTTTGATGATTTTTAGGTTTTTTATGGTTTTTATGGATTTTTAGGTTCTAGAGTTTTAGGGGTTTTTTGGATTTTTAGGGATTTTCTTTTTTTTTATAGTTTTAAAGAATTTTTATAGTTTTTTAACATAGTTATGGGTTTTAATTTATTTATATTTTTATTTTTTTTAGGGTTTTAAAATGGATTCCGGGTTTTTATGGGTTCTATAGTTTTTTGGGTTTTTAATATTTTTTTAGGGTTTTGAGAGTTTTATAGGATTTTAGGGGTTTTAATTATTTTTACATTGTTATGGTTTTCTTTGGGGTTTTAGGGTAGATTATTTTTTTATGTATTTTAGTCATTTTTTAGAATTTGGGTGGTTTTTATGGTTTTTATGTTTTCGGAGGCGTTTAAGGGGTTTTAGAGTTTTTATTATTTTTGGTGGTTTAGTGTTTTTATAATATTTTATGGGTTTTATGGGTTTTTAGAGTTTTCTAACATTATTAGGGGATTAAGTTGTATTTATAATTTTTAGTGGTTCTAATGATTTTTATTGGTTTTTATGGTTTATAAGGTTTTTATCGTTCTTTAAGGTCAATAGGGGTTTTTATAGTTTTTAGGTTTTTTATCATTTTTTCTGGTTTTAGGAGTTTTAAGTGTTTTTATGTTTTTAAGGTTTTCTTATGGATTTTCATGGTTTTAGGGTTTTTACATTTTTATGAATATTTATGTAGTTTTTAGGATTTTTATTGTTCTAGGGGTTTTACGAATTTGGGTTTTTTTTTGGGTTTAAGGGTTTTTAGTATTTTTAGGTTTTTAGGGTTCTTATGCGTTTTTATATTTTAAGGTTCTGTTATTCTTTTTTCAATTTTTGAGGGGTTTTTATCTTTTTAGATTATTTTACAGATTATTTAGAATTATTTTATATTCATAGGGTTTTAGGTATTTTGAGTGTTTTGGTGTTTTTATAGTTTTATGGTTTTTATGGGTTTATAGGGTTTTAGGTTTTTTTTTGATTTATTTATTGTTTTTATGTTTTTTAGAGTTTTTAACATTTTTATGGAATTAATTGTTTTTATATTTTTTAAGGGGATTTTTGTGATTTTGATGGGTTTAAGGGATTTTATGTTTTTTGGTTATTTTTATGATTTATATAGTTCTAGGGTTTTTAGGATTTTTGGCCTTTTTATATTTTTATGAATTTTTAGGGGTTTATGTTTTTATTTTTTTCTTAGGGGTCTTCAGTGTTTTATTAGTTTTTTACTACTTTTTGAATATTTAGGGATTTTTAGGTTCTTGTGGATTTTTAGGGTTTTTTTTATTTTTATGTTTTTTTTAATTTCTTTGGGTGTTTAGGGTTTTTTTAGTTTTATATGATTTTTAACGTTTTTAGTGTTTTTAAACATTTTAGAAATTTAAATGATGTTTTGTGGCTTTTAGGGGGGGTTGAATTTTTAGGATTTTATAATCTTTTAGGGTGTTTTTACCTTTTCAAGTTTTTCTTAGGATTTTTCATGATTTTTTGGGTTTTTTACATTCTTTGGGATTTTTAGTGCTTTTTTATGTTTTCAATTATTTCTTATGGTTTTATAGATTTTGAGGGTTTTACGGTTTTTTTGGGTTTTACGGTTGTTTATTTTTTTCTGGATTATTGGTTTTTTTTTAGTTATTACGGTCTTAAGGTTTTTTAGAGTTTTATAATTTTTTATGGGTTTAAAGTATATTTATTGTTTTTTGGTTTTTAGGGTTATATGAGGTTTTTAAGGTCTATTTATGTTTTAATATATTTTAGGGTTTGGAGGTCTTTTTTGATTTTTTAGGGTTTTTAGCATTTTTAGTTTTTTAGGAGTTTTATGTTTTTTTAGGATTTTAATATTTTCTAATGAGTTTAAGGGATTTTATAGTTTTTTTGTTTTTATATATTTTTAGAGATTTTTAGGATTTTTATTATTTTTAGGATTTTTGGGGAATTTGAGGGTTTTTATGATTGTTAGTGTTTTAATGAATTTTTGGGTTTTTTGGGTTTTTTAGAGATTTTAGTGATTTTTAGTTTTTTAGGGTTTTATGGTCATTTCAGTTTTTTATGGTTGTTAGGGGGTTTTCTGATTTTTATGGATTTTAGGGGTTTTATGGTTTTAGATTTTTTATTTTTTTTCAGGATTTTATGGGTTTTATAGTTTTTATGGTTTTTATAGGGGTTGTTTTGGGTTTTTTACATTTTTTGGTGATTTTGGGGATTTTATTTTTATTTTTATGGTTTTCAGTGTTTTTATGGATTTTGAATATTTTATGGTTTTTACGATTTTAAGGATTTTTTGGGGTTTTAGGGTTTTTTACATTTTATGGTTTTAAAAAAATTATATATTTTTTGAATTTAGAACGGTTTTAATATGTTTTAAGAGTTTTAGTGGGGTTTAATCCTTTTATTTTTTATGGGTTTTGAGGTTTTTATAATATTTATAGTTTAGTAGGGGTTTAGTCATTTAAGGAATTTTTGGGATTTTATGTGTTTTTACGGTTTTTGTAGGGTATTTCATGGTTTTTAGGGTTTTATGATTTTTTTGTATTTTAGTGTTTTTATGTTTTTTGAGGGTTTTTAGGGGGGGGTTTAGGGGGTTCCAGGTTGTTTATTGTTTTTTGGATTGGATGTTTTTTTATTTTTTAGTTTTTAAGTTTTTTATATTTTTTTAAAATGTTTTTATGGGTATTTGTGGTTTTTAGTGTTTTTAGGGGGTTTTAGGGTTTTCTAGGGTTTTAGTATTTTTAAGGTTTTTAGGGGTTTTATGTATTTTATAGGTTTTTAAGGGTTTCATTGGATTTTTCAACTATTTTAGGGTTTTTTACATTTTTAGAGATCTTTATGGATTGTTAAGGATTTAAATTCATTTATAGGGATTTATTGATTTTGAATGGATTTTAGGGGTTTTTGGATTTTTATGGTTTTTTTATTTTTCGTGTTTTTTTCAATTTTGTAGGGTTTTAGGGTTTTTATAATTTTTAACGTTTTTGGGTTTTAATGGGTTTTTAGACTTTTAGTGGCTTTTCTAGGATTTGAGGGATTTTTTTGGTTTTAGGGGTTTTTTATTTTTAGGGTTTTATGATTTTTTGGGTTTCTAGAATTTTTTAGGTTTTTACGGGTTTTACGTTTTTTTTGTTTTAAGGGTTTCTTACCTATTTTCATGGTTTTAGGGATATTTATATTTTTAAAATTTTTATGGTTTTTATGATTTTTAGGGATTTTGATGGTTGTAATGGTTTTTTATGTTTTTAGGGTTTTTCTGATTTTTAGGGGTTTTAAGGGGTTTTATAGTTTTTAATATTTTTCAGGGTTTAATGGATTTCTAGAGATTTAGTGGGTTTTTAGGATTTTTGTGGGGTTTTAGTGTTTTGAATATTATTTACAGGTTTTATGGTTTTTATGGACATTAGGGCATTTAACATTTTTAGGTTTTTAGGGGTTTTAAGTGTTTTTAGGTTTTTAATGATACATTAAGTTTTTTCATGGTTTTTAGGTTTTTATGTTTTTAGGGTTTTTAGTTTTTTAGTATTTTTTTTGGTTTTAGAGTTTTTTAGGAATTTTGAGTGGTTTTAGGGGTTTAAAGTGTTTTTAGGAATTTTAGTGTTTTTTGAGGTTTTTAGGGTTTTTACAAAGTTTATCAGGTTTTTTATGACATTTTAGAGTTACTTAGTGGGGGTGTTGGGGGTTGGATGTTATCATTTTATACATCTTTAGGTATTTGGGGATTTTTTTAGTATCATATGGCTTTTTAGAGTTTTAGGGATTCTGAGGTGTTTTAGGGTATTCTGGTGTTTTTAATTTTTTAGAGTTTGTTAACATTATTTGGATATTAAAGGGTTTTTATAGGTTTAAATTTTTTGTTTTCATTAGTTTTTAAGGTTTTTTTGGGTTTTTTTGGGTTTTTATGGTTTTTATGTTTTGGGGGAGTCTTTAGGTATTTCAATGTTTTTAGGTTTTTTAAGGGTTTTAATTATTTTTTGAGTTTTAATGTTTTCAAAGGGTTTTTTAGTATTTTTTTTAAATTATTATGGATTTTTAGAGTATTTAGGATTTTTAGTGATTTTGAGTGGTTTTGGGGTCTTAGGGGTTTTAGGGATTATTTCTGTAGGTTTTTTTACGGTTTTAGGGGTTTTATGGGTTTTTTGTGATTTAGTTGTTTTTTAGTGTTTTTTAATGTTTTAAGGGGATTCATTGGTATTTAGAGTTTTTAGTGGGGTTTGGGGGTTTTTTATAATTTTTTTGGGGTTTTAAGTTATTTATGGGCTCTATGTGTTTGGAGGATTATTAGGTTTTCATATTTTTTTCAGGGTTTTTAACATTTTTTACGTTTTTGGGGATTTTTTTTGGAATTTTTAGGTTTTTATGGGTTTTTATAGTTTTTAGGGATTTTTATGTTCTGTATAGTTTTTAGGGTTTTTACGGTTTTCAAGTTCATTAGTGTCTCGTGGGTTTTAGGGGTTTGAAGTGTTTTCATTTTTTTAGGTTTTATTAGGATTTGGGGTTTTAGGGTTTGTTTGGTTTTCTGGGTGTTTTTAGAGTTTTTTTGACATTTTTTTGGGTTTTAAAGGTTCTTAGAGATTTTTGAATTTTTTTCGGGGTTTATAGGTTTTTAAGGGTTTTTACCAGTTCTCAGGGATTTTAAGAGTATTAAATATTTTTTATGGTTTTAGTGTTTTTATGGTTTTAGGGTTTCAGTGATTTTTAGTTTTTTAAGGTTATTAGTGCTTTTTCACGTTTTTAGGGATTTTATGCGTTTTTATGTTAATAATGTTTTCTTAGTGGTTTTCAGGGTCCTTGATTTTTTACGTTTTAAGGGACGTTTTCTTTTGTTTTGGATTTTAATGGTTTTTAGGTTTTTTAGAGATTTTGATGGGTTTTTGGGGTTTTTGGGTTTTTTTATGGTTTTTATGGTTTTTTGGTTTTTTAGTTTTTAGGGTTTTTAGTGGTTTTATGATTTTTTAACATTTTTAACTTTTTTTGGGGTTTAAATGGGTTTTATTGTTTTTAGGGGTTTTATGGTTATTGTGGGTTTTAAGGATTTTGGGTTTTTATGGGTTTCAAGGGGTTTTAGAATTTTTAGTGTTTTTAGGTTTTTTTGGGGTATTATCTATTTTATGGTTTTTTAATGTTTTCTTTTGGGTTTTCAGGGTTTTTAGGGTTATTTATTTATTTTTGTGATTTTTATGAATTTTTATTATTTTTATTCATTTTAGGTTTTTATCGGTTTTAGGGAATTTTATGATTTTTATGGTGATTTAGGAATTTTGGGTTTTTTTATGGTTTTTTGTTTTTTACGGTTTTTCAGTTTTTTTGGGTTTTAAATGTTTTAAATGTTTTTATCATTTTTAAGGGTTTAAATGGTTTTTATAATTTTTACTAGGGTTTGGGTATATATGGGTTTTAGGGTTTTTTAATATTTTTGGGGGTTTTATGGTTATTAGTTTTAAGGGGGTTATAGGATTTTTAGGGTTTTTTTGGATTTTTGTTTTTTAGGTGGTTTAAGAGTTTATGTTTTTTAGGGTTTTCATCAGGTTTTCTTAAGGTTTTTTTGGTTTTTTTGTTTTTTTTAATTTTTAGGGATTTTTTAGGATTACTATGGATTTTAGTGTTTTTAGGGATTTTTAGGTTTTTAAGGTTTATTAAGGTCTTTAGGGGTTTCTGGGTTTTTAGTGTTTTTAGGTTTTTAGGGATTTTAATACTTATTAGGGTTTAAAGGTTTCTTTAGGGGTTTTTAAGTGTTTTTATGTTTTTTACTTTTTTAGGTATTTTTATGATTTTTATGTTTTTATAGGGTTTTATGGGTTTTTATATTTTTGTAAAGTTTTTAAGGATTTAAATGGATTTTAGAGTTTTTAGTGATTTTAAGGGTTTTATGGTTTTTATGGTATTATTAGTTTTTAGGGGGGGCTTATCGATCTTATGGTTTTTAGGGGTTTTTAGTGATTTTTATTTTCTCTGGGGGGGGGGGGGGGTAAGTGTTTTTAGGTTTGTAAGGGTTTTTAATGGTTTTTTGGGCTTCTTAGGGTTCTTATGTTTTTTTGGGATTTTTAGGGTTTTTAGGATATTCATAGTTATTAGGGATTTGTTGGGTTTTAGGGTTTTTATGGGGTTTAGGCATTTTTGAGTTTTTAGGGGTTTCATGGATTTTTAGTATTTTTTACATTTTAGGGGTTTAAAGGGTTTTTAGTGTTTTTAGTTTTTTTAGATATTTCTTATTTTTGTGGTTTTTAACATTTTTACAGTTTTTGGTTTTTAGTGTTTTTAGGGTCTATAGGGGTTTTTAGGATTTTTAGAGTTTCATATGTTTTGTTTGGGTTTTATGTGATTTTATGTTTTTAAGGTTTTCTAATGGTTTTTTATGTTTTCACATTTTTCGGGATTTTTAGGGCTTTTTTGGCTTTTTTATTTTTTTTATCATTTTAGGGATTTTGAGGGTTTTGGGGGGTTTTAAGGGATTTACGTGCTTCTAGAATTTATTAAATATTTAAATTTTTAGGTGTTTTAAGTGTTTTGGTGTATTTAACAATTTCTTTGGGGTTTTCCATGTTTTGTGATTTTTTACGTTTTTATGGATTTTATGGATTCTTGAAGGTTTTCTGGTTTTTAGTGGGTTTGACGTGTTTTATGGTTTTTAGGGTTTTTAGTGCTTTCGTTGATTTTTTAGGGGTTTCTTGATTTTTTTGGGGTTCTAAGGGTTTTTAGAGTTTTCTAACCTTTTTAGGATTCTAAAGAGGTTTTAGAGTTTTTAGGGGGGTTTTAATGTTTTTTAGGGTATTTGGGTTTTTAAGGTATTACACTTTTAGGGTTTTAAAATTTTTTGCATTTTTTTGGTTTTTAGGGGTTTTATGTGTTATTAAGTTTTTAGGGTTTTCCTAGGTGTTTTCAAGTTTCAGGGATCTTTTACTTTTAATATATTTTTATGGATTTTTATGATTTTTATGGGTTTTTAGAGGTTTTATGGATTTTGGGGGTCTTCAGGTTTTTTATTGGCTTTTAGCATTTTGTGGTTTTTTGGGGTTTAATGGTTTTTTATTTTATAGGGTTCTACTGTTGATATAGTATTTTAAAATTTCTAGGGATTTAACGATTTTTTTCATTTTTAGTGGGTTTTAGGGTTTTTTTAATGTTTTCATGGGTTTTATGGTTTTATGGGATTTATGATTTTTTTTGGATTTTTATCATTTTTTAGGTTTTTTAGTGTTTTAATTGTTATTATGTTATTATGTTTTTATTAGGTTTTTCTTAATATTTTATTGGTTTTTGCGATTTTTTATGTCTTTAGAGCGTTTTATTGCTTTTTTAATTTTGGTTATTTTTTAAGGTATTTAGGGATTTTGGGGATTTTAATTTTTTTATGGTCTGTAGGGGTTTTTTGTGTTTTAAATATTTTATGATTTACCTAGTATTTGACAATTTGTTTAAGGTTTTTTATGTTTTAAGGGATTTTTAGGGATTTTTGGATTATTACAGTTTTTAGGGGTTTTAGGCAAAGAAGGCACGGGTCCAGGCTATTCCCAGAACCCCCCAAAATTTATAAACAAAGGATACAAACACTGCAGACAAGGGAGGGGAGGGATCAATCAATCCACACCCAAAACCCCTTACGACCTCAGCCCGAGGGCCACAAAAGGAAAGAAAAAAAAGAAACAAAGCGCAAGACCAAAAAAGACACAGTTATCAAAAGAAAATCACACACAGAGTGGGTCAGTCAACATCGCCGCCAAAATCCTCCAGCTCCGCATCACGAAACCCCATGCCAACCCCAAAGCCGCCGCCATCGTCAGCAAAGCCAAAATACGATTCATCACCATGGTCCATTGAGTCCCATCCAGGGTCAATATCTTCTTGCATGCCAAGTCTGGACCGTAGCTTCTCCATAGCTTTTACCTGCTCGGCAGAAAAATAAGGCTTCTCTCGCTTATTCACCTTTCGATTCAGTTTGACAGCTCGTGAGGAGGCCCTAGTTGCCATTGGGCATGGGAGGGCAGAGTAATCCCTCCTCCTTCTTCGTCTTGGTGGGGCAGAGGAGGTTCCCACGGCATACATCTTTGTTCCATTTCCTCCATCACTAGCGGCTAGTGGTGCCTTTCCTTTCTTGTTTTCTGCCTCAAGAGTTTCAGCACCTCCGCTGACTTTTTTCTCCCTTGATGTGGCCATAGCAGCATTTATCCGTTGATCAGCCTCAGCAAACCTCTCCCCAAGCCCCCTTGCCTCATCTTCAAGAGGAAACCTTTCCCTTTCAACCCATACCATCTCATGGAGATGCACACAAAAGTCTTCAGCAGATGGAACACCATGAAGGATCATCGCCCTCTGTAGGTCCATGGAAGGACCACCAGCATCACCAGCATATCAGAGCTGGTCACTAGGCAGGTCCTCAGCACTGCCGTTAGAGGTGCATGATAACCCAGGCCCCTTGCCATGTCCCCCCACGCCAGGATACCCATGCAGGACCGGCGGGGCATCACGCCAGTCTATATCCCCATCCAGTATGGGATTTTCCTCAGTTGAGCATGAACTCCAGTCATCTCCAGACCTGGTTTTCTGAGAAACAACATCCTCCTTTGCATCATCTTCCACCCGCACCCCAACCATGGCAGGCTCAGCTGAACCTGCAGCCTGAGAAACATTCACAGAAGCCTCATCCATTAGAGTAGATCCACCAGCATTCTCATCAACCTTTAAGCCAGTTGTGTCATCCCATCCCAGATCCTTGCAGGAATTTTCCACATTTCCTGGCCAGACATCCATCGAAATTGTCCTATCTATCTCAGTTTGCTTCCTAATATCTTCACCAGACCCGTGAACACCTTCAGCAGAGCCATGAATTCCTCCCTCAGCGAGTATGACTTCATCCTCAACAGTATTCCATGAAACACCGGCGCTTTCTTCCAAACTCACCAAGAAGCCACCCAAATCCATCAGAGAGATTTCTAACCCATTACCAGCCAACATAGAAGACGAGCAGGGCACATCGGTAGCCATAGATTGGGAAACCTCCCCAATCGTCCCCTTCACCTCCACCCGAGGGAGGCCGCTCCCACCAGAAGACAGAGATTCACCACCCCTAGAAGCGCACGAACAAATTCCAGAACAGTCGTTGTGCCCGAAGCTCCAGCACAAAGAGCAGAAGACTGGCCATTGCTCGAAGACAACAGATTGTCTCCATCTGAGCTCCTCTCCCACAGCAATCCAGACAGAGTCCACCGGGGGTTTCGACACATCAATTTCAACAAAAGACCCTGGAGCAACCGGATGACAGAGGAATTGCCCCACCAGGTTTCCAAGCATCGAAATAATTGAGAAATTCTGAAAGGGGAGTGGCAGTTCAGGAAAACGCACCCAGGTAGCAGAAATCGGGGAGCTTCTCTTCATATGAAAATCAAAGCTCCATCGAAAGAGGGAGAATCGAGCGCCATTGCATGACCGAGGAGCCGCTGACCATGCAAGGATGAGATCATCCTCCGTTGCAAACCGAACCATGATATGAGAGCTGTCGAGCAGGCCAACAGTCACATGAGCCCTAAGATTCCAGGAATGCACAACGAACCTATCGAAGGTGACCACCGGGGGTCGCCGCCTCCGAAATCTTGCAACCAGAGTCAATCGGTGGAGATCCGCGGCCTCAGTGAACTCCCGAGATGAGAGAGGAAGCTGAGGGCAGCCATCGAAGAACTCCGGAACCTTCGGGCCAAGCACCGTTCGCAGGAAGGCGGGTAACATATCAACATAATAGAGCGACGAGAAATCATCAGGGAGAGGGTCCTCCCCCGTAGAGATAGGGGCAGGATCTTCGATTGCCATTGCCTTCAACCCGAGGTGAAATCGACATCGCAGGGGAGCAGAATCGCCAGGAGTGCCCGAGCCGCCATCTCTTCAATGTTTTTAGGGTTTCTTCTTTAGGGGTTTTAGGGATTGTGAGGCTTTTTAGTTTGGGGGGGGGGGGGGGTTGGATTTTTTTTTGAGGATCTTAGGTTTTTTATGGTTTAGAGAGTTTTTAAATTTTATAGGAACTAAAATGGTTTTTAGATTATTTATTGTATTTAGTGTTTTTATGGGGTTTTAGGGTTATTGTTGGATGTTATTATTTACATGGTTTTTACGGTTTTTAGTACTTTTTTAGGATTTATGGGTTTTATGTTTTTTATGGTTTTTAATTTTTCATAGGATTTTTAGGTGTTTCAATTTTTTTTCCAATTTGTAGTGATATTTTAGGATTTTTTAGGATTTTAATTGATTTTTTGGTTTTAGGTATTTTTAGGGGTTTTATGGATTTTCAGGCTCTTTAGGGTATTTTTTAGTTTTATTGGCTTTTTGAGTTTTTTAGGGTGTTTATGTTTTTTATATTTTTCAAAATTTTTAGGGGATTAAAGAGATTTTAGAGATTTTATTGTTTTTAGGGTTTTTATAGTTTTTAGGGATTTTAATGGTTTTGGGATTTTTAAAGTTTTTGGGTAATTTAGGGGTTTTATCATTTGTTACTTTTTAGGGGCTTCAAGTGTTTTTATATTTTTATGTTTTTCTTAGGGAGTTCATGGTTTTTTTGTGGTTTTTAAATTTTTTGTATATTTAATAATTTTTAGGATTTTTATGGGTTTTAGGGTTCTTAGGTATTTTGCGGGTTTTAAGGGTTTTTAGAGGTTTTAGGGTTTGAGCATTTTTTAGGGTTTTGAGCAGTTTTAAGTGTTTTTTTTATTTTCGGGTTTTTATATGTTTTCATGGTTATTAAGGTTCTTTACATTTTTCAAGGTTTTTTATATTTTTTGGATTTTCATTGGTTTTTATAGATTTTGAGGGGTTTTAAGGTTTTATGGGTTTTGGGGATTTTAGGTTTTTTTGTGGTTTTAGTGTTTTATAGGTTTTTTGAGTTTTTAATATTTTAGTTTTTTAAAGGGTTGTTATATTTTTAGTGGATTTGAGGGTTTTTATGGGTTTTTAGGGGCTGTTATGGATTTTATGGGGATTTAGATTTTTTAGAGTTTTTAGGGTTTTTAGCGTTTTTAGGTTTTTAAGGATTTCATATAGTTATTAAAAAAAATTAGTCTTTTTTACATTTTTTATGACTTTTATAGCTTTTCAAGTTTTTTTTTATTTTTTGTGTTTTTATGGATATTGAGGGGTTTTAGGGTCTTTAATGTTTTTTATTATTCTTATGTTATTTATGAGTTTTGACTGGTTTTCATAGTTTTTATGTTTTTATGGTTTTCTATAGTTTTTAAACATTTTTAGGGATTTAAATGGTTTTATAGTTTTTAGTTGTTTTAGGGTTTTTATTAGTTTTTGGGTTTTTAAGGTTTTACAGGTTTTTCTAGTTTTTAGGGGTTTTAGTCTCTTTTAAGGATTCCAGGGGTTTTATGTTTTTTATGAGTTTTATGTGTTTTTATGTTTTTATATTTTTAGGGGTTTCTTAGTTTTTTCCAGGGCTTTTCAAGTTTTTATGTTTTTTTGGGGTTTTAAGAATTTTCTAATATTTTTATGGTTTTTAGGATTATTAGTGAATTTGGTAGTCTTGTGGGTTGTAGGGTTTATATGGGTTTTATAATTTTTTTGGGTTTTATGTGTGTTTATTTTTTTAATATTTTCTTCATCATTTTCAGATTTTTTAGTGGTTTTTATGTTTTTAGGTATTTTTACAGATTTTTAGGTTTTTTGTGTTTTTTATGGGTTTTAGGGTTTTTAGGGTTTTTAGGGTTTTTTGCATTTTTAGGGGTTTTATGTTTTTTATGGGGTTTTAGGGGTTTTTGAGTTTTTTGGGTTTTAATGGTTTTTTAGCGTCTAACATTTTTAAGGATTAATGGGGTTTTAGGGTTTTATGGATTTTTAGGGTTTTATGGGTTTTAGTGGATTTTATGGATTTTTATGTTTTTTAGGGGGTTTTTTATTAATTTTAGCATTTTTGGGTTTTTAGGGATTTTAAGGGTTTCAAGGTTTTTAAGGTTTTCATAGGGGGTTTCAGGGTTTTTTTGTTTCTTTGTATTTTAGAGATTTTTAGGGATTTTTTTTGGATTCATATTATTTTTTTCGGGTGTTTAGGGTTTTTATGGGGTTTTTTTGGGGGGGGGGGGGGGGTTAGGGTTTTTTGATTTTTTTGAATTTTATGTTTTTTACAGTTTTTTAATGTTTTTAGGGGCTAAATGGGTTTTTGAATATTTATTTTTTTTCTAGTTAATATGATTTTTAGGTTTTTTATGGTTTTAGTGTTTTTAGGGTTTTAGGGATTTTATCAATTTTTAGGTTTATTATGGTTTTTACGATTTTTAGGTTACTATGGATTTTTTTAGGATTTTTATGGTGTTTTAGGGTTTTTATTTTTTTTTATGGATTTATGGTTTTTATGTTTTTTATTTCTTCTTATAATTCTTTAATAGTTTTAAGAGTTTAAAGGGGTTTTATAGATTTTTTTAGGGTTTTTATGTATTTTCACAGTTTTTAAGGGTTTTAGGGGTTTATGGGTTTTATGGCATTTATGGTTTTTTACAATATTTTTAAGGTTTCAAGGTTTCTTTTTTTCTATATTTTTTGGGGCATTAGGTGTGTATAGGTTCTTATGTTTTTCTTATTGGTTTTTTGGTTTTTAGGGGTTTTCACCTTTTTAGGTATTTTATTAATTTTTTAGGATTGTAATGGATTTTATGGTTTTTAGGGATTTTGAGGTATTTTAGCATATTTTAGGGTTCTTAACCATTTTAGGCTTTTTAGGGGCATTAATTATTTTTTGGGTTTTAAGGATTTCTTAGTGTTTTTAGGGTTTAGGGTTTTTAACTTTATAAGAGATTTTTTTGGGAATTTTCTGAATATTTATTTATTTTAGGGTTATCGAGGGGTTGTATGGTTTTTAGGATTTCTAGGTTTTTATGGTTTTTTGGGGGTTTTATGGGGTTTTATGCTTTTTACAGTTTTTATGGTTTTTTAGAGTTTTTTTTTTGTTTTTAAAGGTTTAAAAAGTTTTTTGAGTTTTAATGGTTTTTTGGATTTTATGAGTTTTTAGGGTGTCTATGGGTTTTATCGGTTTTTTAGGGTTTTTAGGGTTTTTAGGATTTTTATCATTTTTAGGTTTTTATTGGAATTATTTATTTTTGTGATTTTATGTTTTTCCTAGGGGTTTTCATGGATTTTTTTACATTCTTAGTGTTTTTTTGGATTTTTAGAACATTTTGGTTGTTAGTATTTTTAGGGATTTTTTAATGGTTTTTAGGATTTGTTCATTTTTAGGGTTTTTATTATTTCTGGGGTCTTTAGGGTTTTTTTGAATTTTTAGGGATTTTATGGTTTTTAGAGTTTTTGGTGGTTTCTTTGATGTTTCACGGGTTTTTATGATTTTTAAGGATTTCAGTGGATTTATGTGTTTTATGGGTTTTAGGGATTTTTAGGGTTTTTAGGGAGTGTGAAGGTTTTTATAATTTTAGGTTTTTAATATTTTAAAGGGTATTTAGGTTTTTATGGTTTCTTATAAGATTTTACTATTTTTAAGGTTTTTTTACATTTTTGGGGTTTTGTGGCTATTTATGGTTTTTAATCTTTTTCTAGTGTTTTTAAGGATTTTGAGGGGTTTTAGCATGTGAGTGTTTTTTAGGGTCGTTATCATTTTTTAGTTTTTTAAAAGTTTTACGTGTTTTTAGGTTTTAAATGTTTTCTAAGTATTTTTCCGAGATTTTAGTTTTTTTATGTTTTTATGAATTTTTAGGGATTCTTTAGTATTTTTATGGTTTTTATAGATTTTAGGGATTTTGGGGGATTTTGGGGGTTTTAGGGTTTTTAGGGTTTTAATGATTTTTTCTAGTGTTTTTTGAGTTTTTATAGTTTTAATGGTTTTTTATTATTTTTAATGTTTTAGGGGTTTAACCCATTTTTATAGTTTCTAATGGTTTTGGGTTTTTATTGAGTTTTAGGGGTTTTAATGTTTTTAGTGGTTTTTGATTTTAGGGTTTTTAGCATGTTTTTAGGTTTCTAATGTTTTTAAGTTCTTTTTATGTCTTTAATACCTTCATTAGGGTTTTGTGGTTTTTTTATTTTTAATGGATTTTAAGGGACTTTTTTTTAAGGGATTTTTGGGATTTTTGGGATTTTAACTGTTTTAGGGTTTTTTGTTTTTGGGATTTTTTTTGTTTTTTTATCTTCTAATATTTTTAGAGTGTTTAAAGTTTTTAGTGTTTTTATAGTTTTTAGTGATTTTAGGGGTTTATCAGGTTTTTAGGGGGTTTATGGTTTTTAGGTTTTTTGGGGGGTTTTGGTGTTTTTTATGTTTTTATGTGTTTTGGTGTTATAATGTTCTTAAGTCTTTATTATGGGTTTTTAGAGTTTATTGGGAATTTTGTTTTTTTAGTGATTTTTAAGGATTTTTATGGATTTATATTTTTTTGGGTTTTAAGGGCAAGGAAGATTCAAGGGTCAGGCTGTTCTCGGCCCCTCAAATTTATAATGAAAAGACACAACAGACAAGGGAGGGGAGGGGTCAAACGACCCACACCCAAAAACCCTTTATATCCCCAAACCAAAGACCCAAAAAAAGAAAGATCAAAAGGAAAACATTGATGGAAAGGAAAGCATATCAGTCAACATCACCACCAAAATCCAAAAGAGAAGCCACACCATAACGGTCACCATCCGCACCATATCCAGAGTTTTTAGGGTTTTTAAGGATTTTTTAGGTGATTTAGGATTTCTAGGTTTTTATGGTTTTTTGGGGGTTTTATGGGGTTTTATTCTTTTTACAGTTTTTATGGTTTTTTAGAGTTTTTTTGTTGTTTTTAAAGTTATAAAAAGTTTTTTGAGTTTTAATGGTTTTTTGGATTTTATGAGTTTTTTGGGTGTCTATGGGTTTTCTGGGGTCTTTAGGGTTTTTAGGGTTTTTAGGGTTTTTAGGGTTTTTAGGATTTATATCATTTTTAGGTTTTTATTGGCCTTATTTATTTTTGGGATTTTATGTTTTTCCTAGGGGTTTTCATGGATTTTTTATTACATTCTTAGTGTTTTTTTTTGATTTTTAGAACATTTTGGTTGTTAGTGTTTTTAGGGATTTTTTAATGGTTTTTAGGATTTTTTCATTTTTAGGGTTTTTATTATTTTTGGGGTCTTTAGGGTTTTTTTGAATTTTTAGGGATTTAAAGGTTTTTAGAGTTTTTAGTGGTTTCTTTGATGTTTCACGAGATTTTATGATTTTTAAGGATTTTAGTGTATTTATGTACTTTATGGGTTTTAGGGATTTTTAGTATTTTTAGGGAGTGTAAAGGTTTTTAGCATTTGAGGTTTTTAATATTTTAAAGGGTATTTAGGTTTTTATGGTTTCTTAAGAGATTTTATTATTTGTAAGGTTTTTTACATTTTTGGGGTTTTGTGGCTATTTATGGTTTTTAATCTTTTTCTAGTGTTTTTAAGGATTTTTAGGGGTTTATAATGTGATTGTTTTTAGGGTCTTTATCATTTTTTAGTTTTTTAAAATTTTTAAGTGTTTTTAGGTTTTAAATATTTTCTAATTATTTTTCCGAGATTTTATGTTTTTTATGTTTTTATGAATTTTTAGGGATTCTTTAGTATTTTTATGGTTTTTATAGATTTTAGGGATTTTAGGGGATTTTGGGGGTTTTAGGGTTTTTAGGGTTTTAATGATTTTTTCTAGTGTTTTTTGGGTTTTTATAGATTTAATGGGTTTTTATTCTTTTTAATGTTTTCGGGGTTTAACCCATTTTTAGAGTTTCTAATGGTTTAGGGTTTTTATTGAGTTTTAGGGGTTTTAATGTTTTTAGTGGTTTTTTTAGGTTTTTTAGCATGTTTTTATGTTTCTAAGGGTTTTATGTTATTTTTTGTGTTTAATACTTTCATTAGGGTTTTTACGGTTTTTTTATTTTTAATAGATTTTAATGGACTTTTTTTATTTTTAAGGGATTTTTTGGTTTTTTGGGATTTTGACTATTTGAGGGTTTTTTTTTGTTTTTGGGATTTTTTTAGTTTTTTTATCTTCTAATATTTTTAGAGTGTTTAACGTTTTTAGTGTTTTTATAGTTTTTATTGATTTTAGGGGTTTATCAGGTTTTTAGGGGGTTTATGGTTTTTAGCTTTTTTGGGGGGTTTTGGTGTTTTTTATGTTTTAATGTGTTTTGGTGTTCTCATGTTATTATGTCTTTCTTATGGGTTTTTAGAGTTTAATGGTAATTTTGTGTTTTTAGTGATTTTTAGGGATTTTTATGGATTTATACTTTTTTTGGGTTTTAAGGGCAAGGAAGATTCGAGGGTCAGTCTGTTCTCGGCCCCCCAAATTTATAATGAAAAGACACAACAGACAAGGGAGGGGAGGGGTCAAACGACCCACACCCCAAAACCCTTTACAACCCCAACCCAAAGACCCAAAAAAAGAAAGATCAAATGGAAAACAAAGATGGAATGGAAAGCAGATCAGTCAACATCACAACCAAAATCCGAAACAGAAGCCACGCCATAACGGTCACCATCCGCACCAT
This sequence comes from Viscum album, assembly GCA_963277665.1. Taxonomy (NCBI): domain Eukaryota; kingdom Viridiplantae; phylum Streptophyta; class Magnoliopsida; order Santalales; family Viscaceae; genus Viscum; species Viscum album. The sequence continues at coordinate 368,238,595 of OY728121.1, forward strand.
ATCCAGAGTTTTTAGGTTTTAAAGGGATTTTTATGGGTTTTAGGGTTCTGTGTGTTTTTTTATTTTTTGATGTATCTTGAATTTTTTAGGGTTTAAAAGTATTTTTGTTATTTTTAACTTTTTATGGGTTTAAAGGTTTTTTTATTGTCTTTAGTGGTTTTTAGATTTTTAGGTTATTATGAATTTTTAAGGTTTTATTTGGTTTCTAGGGGTTTTGGGGTCTTTTAGAGTTTTTGAAATTTTTTAGATATTTTAGGAGTTGTATGTTTTTTGGTTTATGAGGTTATCTTAGGGGTTTTCAGGGTTTTCAGGTTTTTTTAATTTTCGGGGATATTTTTAGGATTTATATGGTTTGTAGGGATTTTGATGTGTTTTTTGGGTGTCTATAAATCTTTAGGGTTTTTATAATTTTTAGGTTTTTAATGGTTTAAATTTATTTTAGGTTTTTATGGAATTTTTAGGGTGTTTCGTCTGTTTTTGGGTTTTTACATTTTTTTTCCATTTTTTGATATTTTTTAGGATATTTATGGGGTTTTCAAGTTTTTAGTCGTTGTAGGGTTTTTTTTCTTGTTTATGGTTTTTATTGTTTAGTGTTTTTAACATTTTTAGGATTTCAAAGGTTTCTTATTGTTTTTATTAGTTTTTATTGTTTTTATGAATTTTTAGGCGCTTGTATGGTTTTTAGGGTTTTGACTGTTTTTTATATTTTTAGGGATTTTAAGTATTTTTAGTTTTTTTATGATTTTAATCAATGTTTTATGGGTTTTTAAGAGGTTTAATCTTTTAGTTATTTTTTGGATTTTTTTTTATTTTTATGGGGTTTTTAAGATTTTGAGGTTTTTAGTTATTTTTTAGGGTTTCAGTGTCTTTTGGTTATTTATCATTTTTTAGTATTATTATAAGTTTTAAGTGTTTTTAGGTTTTTAATATTTTATTAGGGTTTTTAGGTTTTTATTTACATTTTAACGGTTTTAGGGATTTTTTGTATTTTTTTGTGGTTTTTAGGAATTTTAGGGATTTTAATTGTTTTTAGGGATTTTTATGTGTTTTAGAGCATCTTATAGTTTTTATTATTTTTATATTTTTGGGGTTTTAAGTGTTTTTTATGTCTTTCTTAGGTTTTTTTAGGAATTTTATGTATTTTTAGATTTTTAGGGATTTTAAGATATTTTTATGTTATTTATGGAATTTTTGAGTTTTATGTATTCTTAGGGTTTTACCGGTTTTGGGGGTTTTATGGTGTTTTTTGGATTTTTAGTGTTTTTTTAGTTTCTTAGGATTCTTAAGGTTCTAAAGATTCTTTAATTTTGTAGGAGTTTAAAAGGATTTTGGATTTTTTTAGTTGACATTATTGTTTCTATGGGTTTCTATGTGTTTTTTGGGGGGTTTTGGGGTTTTTACGTTTTTAGTGGTTTTTATGTTTTTTAGTATTTTTAGGATCTTTTTATGGGTTTTAAGGTTTTTATCATTTTTAATGTTTTTATTTATTTTATGATTTCTTTGGTATTTATGATTTTTTTTAGTTTTTTAGGGGGTTTTATGTTTTTAAGGATTTTAGGGTAGTTTTATGTTTTTTATTGGTTTTAGTGTTTTTAATTATTATGAGATTTTTAGGACTTTTATGGGTTTTTTAGGGTTTTTATCATTTTTAGGGTTTTTAGGGGTTTTAGTTTTTTTAGATTTTTATGTTTTTATTATTTTTTTGGAGGGTTTTTAATGTTTTTATGCATTTATAGGTTTTTTGGGTTTATATGGGTTTTTACACTTTTTTGGTATTTTGAGGGTTTTTAGGGTTTTATGGATTTTTTGGTCATTTAGGGTTTCTTGAGTTTTTATGGTTTTACGGGTTTTATAGGTTTTTAACATTTTTGGGGTTTAAAGGGGTTTTACAGTTTTTAATGGATTTTTAGGTATTATATGTGTTTTTAGGGATCTTATGGTTTTTTTGGGTTAATGGTTTTTTGGGGTTTTTGGGTTTTTGTTTTTTTTTTCATTTTTAGGTTTTTAGAGGTTAATATGATTTTAGTTTTTTAAGGTTTTCTTAAGTGTTTTCAGGGTTTTCAAGTTTATTTATATTTTTTGTCATTTTAAGGATTTTTTGGTATTTTTATGTTTTTTGAGTGTTTTAGGGTTTTGGAAATTAGGGTTTTTAGGGTTTTAACATTTTTTAGTTTTTAGGTGTTTTAATTTTTTTTTAGATTTTTATGGTTTTCTTAGGTTTATTAAGGTTTTTTGGTTTTTTTTCAATTTTAGATATTTATAGGGTATTTTTTTAATTTTTTGGGTTTTATTGTTTTTATGGTCTTTAGGTTTTTTTTGGTTTTGAGGGGTTTTTGTGGTTTTTAGGCAGAAAATGTGTGGGTTCAAACAAAGATGATCCCATGATTTATTCAAGAACATAAAAGTAAAGTACAAAGCATTAAAAAGGAGGCTTGCATATCCTGTTGTCGGTCGTCCCCTTCATGTCTGAGTCAACTGAAGACAAACAGAAGTCTGGAGTCCTGAAAGACCATACCGAAGGCCCTTCATCAATCGATCTCTTGGAAAGAGCATCTACAACCCAGTTTGCTTCCCTATATGCATGTGAGATGCTCAAGGTAAGAGTCTTGGCAGCATCGAGTCACTCGACCAGTGTTGGAGAAGTCTCCATGGTACAAGTCGTGACAGCTTCCTGAAGGCCTCCACTGCCAATGATGAATCAGATTCAATCCAGAGCTTATTCCATCTGAAATGGGTTGCATATTTAATCACTTTTATGATGGACCAAAGTTCTGCCTCATACGTGGTACTGCTCCCAATGAAGTGGTAAAAGAATCCTTTTTCAATGCCCCGAGAGGTACGAAAGACCCCGCCACATCTTGAAGGACTCGGCACACCCATGGCAGCGCCATCAATGTTGACCTTGATATAGCCTGCTATCGAAGGGATCCACCTAATAAATTTCATCATCTTCGGTCTTCTGAATCTCCCTGGAATTCCAATTCTGTGCAAGACCAGGAAGTCGTTCATATCATTATTCATCTCCCCATTCTGGATACCTGCCGCCACATAGATAGCCCTGTGAAAGCTCACCACCCCTTCATGGAAAGAACCTGTTTTATTCCGATGTGCCACCGCATTTCTGGAAAACCAAACATAGGAGAGCAGTGCTGCCACCGCTGCTAGAAGAAGATTGTAAAGCTGTGGGCTTAGGCCGACCTCAATTACTGCAACGAGAAGCATCATCAGCTCGTGTTGCCTACTCAAATTAAGATGAATTCGAAAGACATCCTGAATATAAATCCATATCTCAGAAGCCATACTGCAGTGTATAAAAAGATGACTACTAGTTTCCTCCGCCTGCAAGAAAATTTTATAGCCTGAAACAATCTGCCATCCGGCCAGTTTTAGCACTCCATGTAGAGGCATTCGTCCTTTCCATATTTTCCATAGGAAAATCTTCCTTGAAGGAGGAATAAATGGCTTCCTAAATTTGGAAATCCATGCTGGAACAGAGGAGCTATGCTCACATTTGTGCCGATATAATCCTTTGGTAGCAAGAATTCCAAACCGATCAGGTTTCCACACTAAAGCATCAACATTATCAAATTTATATCTCTATATTTCCATGGCTATCATGCTCGGAAGCATGCAAGCCATGTCATCAAAATTCTACAAAAACTCAGAAATTTGCATATTCTGCATGCTGTCCGGTGGATGAAGTATTGTATTTAGCAGAGTGTCCAACCATGTACTGGTCCAGCAGTTCAGGATAGATTGCTTCAAGAAAATCCACCTTGAATTGGAGATAATATCATGGTATGTTGCCTTGGTGGAGGGCCAAACCGAAGAGAGAGAATAACCAGAGGATTCATTCATCAGCCTACAAAAAAACCTATCATTGAGGAAATCCATGCCTTCATTTCTAGAATTGATCAGATTCCAAAAAATGTTACCCAGGAGTGACTCATTGAAGTTTCTCAAGTCTTTGATACCAAGGCCGCCCATGTCAATTGGTTCAGTACACTTTTTCGAGGACACTGTGATAACCTTCCTTTCATTGATGCATCCCGTCCACATGAAGTTTCTGATTTTATCTTGCATTTTCTTAAGAAAACTGATCGGCCACTTGTAAATCGAGAAGGCATGCACCAGCATGGGTATTAAAACCAAATTGATCAGACAAACCCTTCCTGCTTGTGACAGATATTTCCCTTTCCACCAGGCAAGTTGGTTGATGGATCTTGCCGTAATCGATTCAAAGTGAGAACATCTTGGCTTTTCCCAAAAGAGAGGAACCCCGAGGTACGTAAATAGTAATGAACTCCTCTTCACACCCATAAGATGGGAATATCGTATCTGCCTAGAATTGGAGATTCCTTTTCTAAAGATGATGAATGATTTCCCACAGCTAATGGATTGTCCTGAAACCTCCTCATAATTCCGGAAGAGATTCTTTATTGAAATAAGTGTTGTACATTTTGCCTCCCCAAAAAGAATGATATCATCAGCATAGAGCAGATGAGATGGTACATGAAGATCCCGACTTGCTTTAAGAGGTTTGAAGAAGCTATAATTAACCATGCCATAAGACAACGACTTAAATAATCCTCAGTAATGGAAAAAAGAAGACCTGATAGGGGGTCCCCTTACCGGACTCCATGAGAGCAGCGAAATAAACCTCTTGGGGATCTATTTATCATGACAGACATTCTTGCACTCTCCGTGATAGATTTTATAATAATGATGAAATTTCCAGATAAACCATATTTGCCAAGGATATCAAAGATGAAACTCCATCTAATTGTGTCAAAATCCTTGGAGATGTCAAGCTTTATAGCAAAAGTGCCATGTCTGGTTTTCCTACGCATAACATTAACTCCCTCCGAGGCAATGTATAAACAACTTTTAATATTTCTTCCTTCAACAAATCCAAACTGATTTGGAGTAACAATGTCATTGAGGATATTTGACAACCTGATAACAATAATTTTACTGATAAACTTCGGGATAGTGTTCCCAAGTGCAACTGGGCGAAAATCCTTGATGTCAGTCGCATTCTCCAACTTCGGAAGCAAGGAAATAAAATTGGAGTTAGCCCCATTTGGTATAGATGCAGTCCTAAAGAAGTCCTTTATCATAGAGGATACCTCAACATGCACAATATCCCAAAAAAACATGAAGAACATATTGCTGAAACCATCAGGACCCACTACGCTATCCATGTTGAGTGAAAATAGAGCATTCCTCATCTCATCATCAGAGGGAATAGAAACCAGATGCATGTTCTACTACTCATTGATACACGGTTCAATGGAATTTAAAAGCTGACAGGTCTGCGATGTTCAAGGTTCTGTGTATAGATCCTGGAAATAATCCACCACTACACTAGCTATATCAGGCTCTTCTGTAAAGAGGGCTCCATTTACCCATACAGCAGTATAAAATTTCTGTTCCTTTTTCTCCTTCTGAAGACAGTGGAAGAATTTTGTGTTCTTATCTCCTTCTTTGAGCCATGTCACATTGAACTGAATTATTATCAAACTCTATTTTAGTAAAAGAAGGTCATCCAGTTTTGAGGTAAGCCGCAATTCCTCCCTCGAAGGCTCATGTTGCTGCTGGTTCAGAAGTTGGCAATTAGCAAGCTGATATTCAGCCTCATTAATTTCATCATCCAATTTGGAGAATGAATTCCTGCTCCATTCTCTCAGCTTTGATTTGATACTTTTTAACTTAGAGATCACTTTAAAGAAGTAATTTCCTTGGGTATCATGACTCCAGCCACTAATGACAGCTTCTCTGCACCCAGGAATTGTGAGCCATGAATTATTAAACTTGAAGGGTAGAGGGGATGACCTTGTTGGACCATCTTGAAATTTAATCACCAGAGGGTTATGGTCCGAGTGATACTTTGGAAGGGTGTGCCCAGTAATTTCCACATGCACCCCATTCTCATTTATTCGGAGAAAACATCTGTCAAGCTTACTAGCTTTCCGTCCATTTCTAGTGAACCTTCCCCATGTAAATTTATCCCCAGCAATTAGGATCTCTGTCAAGGTGCAGGAATCAATGCAACAGAAGAATTCATCTGCAGCAGGATGTATGAAATGAGGACCAATTTTCTCCTCATGCCTTAAGACTGTGTTAAATTCCCCCACCACAATCCAGTGACAATCCACTTGATGGTTGATTCTTTCCAAATCTCCCCACAGCTCCCGTCTTCTGATGTAAGAACAAGATGCATAAACGAAGGAGAAACAAGCTACAATCCCATAAAAACTCGCTGATATAGTTTTGATTTGAGGGCATACTTCTATAGGAAGAATTTGAACCTCCTGATGGTTAAGGATCCATAATGATTCACCTCCATTGGAATCCCCATTATGTACCGCCAGGGAGTAGCGAAGGAAACTCCAACTCAATCCTTTCCATTTACTAAACTCAACCTTGGGCTCGACAATTGCAATCAGCCCTGGTTTATAATGCGAGATAAAATATCTAAGAGCGGAGGCCGTTGGGGAATTCCAAAGTCCTATGAAATTCCAATATAACATCTTCATTGATCCTGACGGTGTACCTTTCCACCCTTCTTCTTTGGTGGTCGTCCAACCAGTCTCTTGCTAGGCTTGGATTCAATAACCAAGTTCACCCTATCATCTTCATGTTGTTCTTGTGCCTGATCCGAGTCATCATCCCAAAACTTACCTAATAACGGAGAGAAATTGTTCAATGAGAACATTCCTTCCTACATGGTTTTACCTTCAGGGTTCCGCTTCTCACATTTCTTTGAGGTAACTGTCGTGAATCCGTCAGCTTCTGCAACTCCATGAGCGAGAACAGGTAATGACTGCTCCACTGTTGGACTCGTAAGTGGGGTCAATTTCTCCTGAGGAGTTTCAGCAGACGACGGCGCCTTACTGGAAGCCACGATGACATTCCCTAAGTGTGGCTCTAGCTGACTTGGCTCCTCAGTTTCCCTATCCAGAGGTGTGACAGGGTCATTAATTAAATCTGGAACAATTCCTCCAGAAATAGTAGGGGAAGGAGATCCGACAGCCAGTAGAACACCGGCCTCCTTGGATCCCTTGTCATCAGTTAGCACGATACCAGAGACCTTAGGTGGTACCTTGTACTCAATGCTAGATATAGGCACAAAATTCCCTTCCTCTAGTAAGGGAGCAGCCAGTAAGTTACTACATTCGATTCCCCGATATCCCACATCTCCAGCCTCCATAGGGACTAAGTTAGCTCCATCAGTAGCAGCAGGGGATTCAGAAACCTTGATAGTAGGAACCTTCTTTAGATTACTGCAGTTAGTGTCGTGTGATCCAGAACCCCCGGCCTCTATGGGGCCTGAAATTTGTCCAGGCAGGGAGCTTATTGTAGGTGTCAATGCCTCAGAAATCTTTGATTTTCCCGTTCTCTTCTGACAGTTAGCCTCAACATGACCTGTTGTTTTACAAAATCTATAGGTCTAGTTCCTTCTACAGTCCGTTGTTGAGTGACCTATTAAATTGCATACATTGCACAACCTAGGCCTCCTTTCATATTGTATCTCTAAGGTGAGTGTGTCATCAATGGTGGTTAAAAAAACCTCTTCAACAAGGGTACTAGACAAATCTATTTCCACCAGCACTCTCGCGTAATGACCAAACCTCGGATTATCAGTTTATCTATCAATTTGAATAGGAAATACAACTACTGATGTGATATCCCATAAAATTATGGGATTCCAGTACAACCAGTTCAGCTTACAAATTCGAATCCATACCTGTGCACAAGTATTCTTCACATTAGATGGATCAATTTTTTTCCCATTCTTGTATGCGAAGAAATCCCGGATTGAGGGTGAGAGAACCATAGCTCCACGCTCTCCTCTTCAATTCATCTGAGGGAAAAACTAGGTGATTAAAACCATGCCCCATGGCTGTCATTTTCCAATCTGAAAAGCCCCACATATCAGAAATGCGCTTCACAAGATCAGAGAACATCCAGAGGCGCTCACCCTTAGGGACCAAAACCCTTGCGATAATGGAATAACGACATAGGTTGACACGTTCTTCAATAGCCTCTCTATCTGCCGTGACATGATCAGTCCGCCCCTTTCTTATGATCTTCCCAGGAGAAGGAGCTTCAAAACCAGCAAAGGAGAATGAAGCATCCGATTTTACAACCTCGAAGAAATTTCTTTTTTCCCCATCCGATGGCGTGACAGTCGCTCTTGACTTTGCAACCCTGGGATTTCATAGTCAGAAGAGCTCATTATGCCCCACTATATCCTCCAAGCCCCTAGTCGGTGACGCAGATATGCCCAACGCCGGCGTATTCTGTTTCGATGTCGTCGCCCCAAGGGCTTACGTTCCCCCTTGTTCCGCCATCTCCTATTGTGGTTTTTAGGGTTTTAAAGTTTTTTAGATCTTTTTATTGATTTACGATGTTTAAATATTTTTTTAGAGTTTTAGTGTTTTAGGGTTTTTATCAGTTTTTAGGATTTTTATGGGCTCTTGGAGATTTTTATGGTTTTAGGTTTTTTTACGTTTTATGGTTTTTAGGGGTTTTACCATTATAAATGTTTTTTAGAGGTTTTAGTTTTATTGTTTTTAAGGATTTTTTTGGGTTTCTGAAGGTTTTTTCAAATTTTAGTGATTTTAGGGATTTTTATGATGTTTTGGGGTTTTTAAAGTGTTTACAAATATTTAGGGTTAATGGGGTTTTTGGGTTTTTTGGGTTTTAGGGTTCTTTTGGTTTTTGTGGGGTTTTATGGGTTTTTTGAGTTTTTAAAGGGTTAATGTTTTTGGAAAATTTTAATGATTATATGGGTCTAAAGGGTTTAATATTTTTTATATACTTTTATGGTTTTATGTGATTTTAGGGGTTTTATTTATTTTTATGGGTTTTTTGGGTTTTAGGGTTTTTAATGTTTTTAGATTTTTAGGGTTTTTAAGGGTTTTTTATTTTATAAAGTTTTTATAAGTGGTATTAATTGTTCTCATGGGTTTTATGTTTTTATTGATTTTCATGCCTTTTTAGGATTTTTATGGTTTTCTGGGTTTTTAGGGACTTTCAGTGGTTTTAGGATTTTTGGGGGGTTTAGTGGTTTTTAGGGTTTTTAACATTTTTATGTATTTTGGGGTCTTATGTGTTTTCAGGGTTTTAATTTTTCCTTAATGATTTTTGGGGTTCATTCGTTTTGTTACATTTTTTTTATTTTTTTATTTTTTTTATTTGTATGGTTTTTTTTGGGTTTTTTGGGTTTTTGATAGATTTTAGGAATTTTTAGGGTTTTAGGGTTTATTATTTTTTTTTTGGTTTTTTAGGGGTTTTTTTATGTGGGGGGTTTGAAGGTTTTTATGATTTTCTTAACATTTTTAGGAGGTTTAAGTGTTTTAAGGGTGGATTAGTGTTTAAGGGTTTTTAGGGGTTTTATGGTTTTTATGGTTTTTGGGTTTTTATGGGTTTATAGGGGGTTTTGCATTTTTATGTTTTTACGGGTTTTAAGTGTGTTTATACTGTCAAGGTTTTCATAGGGTTTTTCATGGTTTTTATGGGATTTTACATTTTTAAGGAATTTTATGTTTTTTTTAAAAAAAATATAGTTTTTAGGGGTTTTAGTGATTTTGTGGGTTTTAGGGGGTTTTAAGGTTTTTTTGGGTTTTATGTGGTTTTTGGTTTTTTTGAATTTTTCGGGTTTTAAATGGTTTTTAGAAATTTTAACTTTTTGTGTGGTATAAATAGTTTTTAGATTTGGGGGGGTTTAGGGGTTTTAGGGGTTTTTAGGGGTTTTAATCTTTTTTGGGGATTTTATGTGTTTTAGGGGGATTTATGGTTTTATGAGTATTTTAAGTGTTTTATTGATTCTTTTTTTATTTATAGGGATTTTATGTTTCTTTGTGTTTTAATTTTTTCTTAGGGTTTTCATTGTTTTTTTTTTAATTTTTGGTATTTTTAGTTATTTTTTTTAAATTTTATGTTTTTTTGAATTTGTTGTGATTTTTAGTGTTATTATGTTATTTAGGGATTCTCGGGTTTTAATTGGGTTTTTAGGATTTTTTACATTCATTAGGTGTTTTACATATTATTATGTTTTTATGGTTTTTTGGGGTTTTTTTGGGTTTTTTTGGGTTTTTGGGGGTTTTAGGATATTTTTGTGGATTTTTTAGTTTTTTATGGTTTTGAGGGTTTTTAGTATTTTTTAGGATTTTTAGGTTTTGTTATAGTTTATGGATTTTCACAGTACTTTTTATTCTTTAGGGGTTTTTTGAGATTTTAGGGGTTTTAAGATTTTTTATAGATTTTTGGCGTTAAAAGGGTTTATAGAGTTTTTAGTACTTTTTTCAGGGGGTTGATGTTTTAGGGGTTTTAAGGTTTTTAAGGGTTTTTATCATTCGTATGGTTTTAGGGGATTTAGTGTTTTTGTTTGGTTTCTACCATTTTTTAGGTTATAGGGGTTTAAAGAGTTTTTATGATTTTAAGGTTTTCTTAGGATGCTTTAGGGGGTTTTATGTTTTTTGGGATTTTTAGGGATTTTTTTGAATTTTTTGGGTTTTATGATTTTTTGTGATTTTGGGGGTTTTTGTGTTTTGTGTTTTTTGGATTTTTAGTTGTTTTTTTGAATTTTTTATAATGTTATTGGTTTTTATAGTTTATCAATGTTTTTTGGGTTTTAATGGCATTTTGGTTTTTTTAATGGTTTTGAATATTTAGGGGATTTTATGGGTCGTAGAAGATTTTGGAGTCTTTTAGGGTCATTTAGGGTTTTTTCATTTTTATGGGTTTTAGGCATTTTATGAGATTTTAAGATTTTAATTTTTTCTTATGTTTTTAGGTTTTTTAGGTTTTTTTATATATTTAGGTATTTTTAAGGTTTTTTTATTTTAATGGGTTTTAGTATTTTTAGGATTTTTTTTAGAGTTTTAGGGTTTATTGGGGTCTAAGGTTATATATTTTTTAGGTTTTTATGAGTTTTAAGTGTTTTTATGTTTTTTGGTTTTCATTTGGGATTTTAATTTTTTTAATTTTTAATATGTTTTTAGGGATTTTACATATTTTTTACGATTTTTTTGTTTTTTTTATTTTTTAGGGCTTTTTAATGTTATTATAATTTTTTAGGTTTTTCGGTTTTTTGAGTTTTTTATGGTTTTTATGATTTTTAGAAGTTTTATTTGTTAGGGTTTTGAATGGTTTTTATAGCTTTTTGTGGCCTTTTAAGGATTTTATAGGATTTAGGTGTTTTTAAGGGTTTTCATTTTTTTAGGGTTTTAGGGTTTTGATCAATTTTATGGTTTAGGGGTTTTAAGTGTTTTTATGTTTTTAAGGTTCTATAAGGGGTTTTCCGGGTTGTAGGTATTTTTATGATTTTTTTAGGGTTTTTATGGTTTTATTGTTTTTATAAATTTTAATGGTTTTAGTGTATTTTTTATGTTTTTTTGTGGATTTTATGGTTTTTTGTGTTTTTTTGGTTTTTAAGGATTTTTTACATTTTTAGGGGTTTAAAGGGTTTTCAGAATTTTTGGTGAGTTTTTTTGGGTTTTTATGGGGTTTTAAGGGCCTTTAGGGGTTTTCGAGATTTTAGGGTCTTTTGGGTTTTTATCATTTTCATTTTTTCTTTGTTTTTTTAGGAATTTTTTAGAATTATTGTGGTTCCTAGAGTTTTTATGAATTTTGTGGGGTTTTAGTGTTTTTAAAGATTTTAGTATTTTTAGGTTTCTTTGAGGCATTAGTTTTATTATATTTTTACGGTTTTCATAGGGATTTTCTGGGTTTTGATGGGTTTTGATGTTTTTAGGGATTTTAAGAAGTTTTTAGGATTTTAGGGGTTTTAGGTTGTTTAGGGATTTTAGTGATTTTTTAGGGTTTTAGTGATTTTAGTGGTTTTATAGTATTTATGGTTTTTTGAGTATTTAGGGTTTTGAGGATTTTATAACTTTTTAACAATTTTAGGAGTTTAAAGTGTTTTTAGACTTTTTACTGGTTTTTAGGGTTTCATTGGTTTGTAGGGTTTTTATGGGATTTTAACAATTTTTATATTTTTTAGGGGTTTTTGTGATTCTTATGTTTTTTAGTGTTTTTAGGGATTAGGGGTTTAAATTATTTTTTGTGTTTTTGGTTTTGTTAGGGTTTTTCAGGTTTTTATGGTTTTTTATAGTTATAGGGATTTTAATATTTTTTAGGATTTTTATGGTTTTAGGGTTTTTTTAGTTTTTTTTAGGGTTTTTAGTTCTTTTTACTATTTTAGGTTTTTTTGGGGTATTTTGATTTTTTAGTCCTTAGGTATTTCAAGGTTTTTTGAGTTTTTTAACATTTTTGAGGGGTTTATGGTTTTTAAAGTTTTTAGTATTTTTATGCTTTTTATGGATTTTGAAGTGTTTTAATGGATTTGAGGGGTTTTATTTTTTTAATATTTTTATGGTTTTCTAATGTATTTTAATGTATTTTAGGATTTATTACGTTTTTATGGATTTTTAGGGATTTTTTTCATATTTTTATAGTTTTTAGGGTTTTTAGGGATTTTGAAGGTTTTATGGTATTTATGGTTTTTTTGAGTTTCTGAGGGTTTTTATGTTTTTTAAGTTTCTTAATGATTTTAGAATTTTTACAATTTTTATGGGTTTAAAGTGTTTTTTAGATTTTTTAGATTTTAAGGGTTTTTATTAATTTTTAGGATTTTTAAGGTTTCTCGAGGTTTTTAGGGTTTTTAGGGTTTCAGGGGTTTAAGTATTTTTAGGTTTTTACTGTTTTCATATGGGTTTTCAGGTTTTATAAATTTTTTTACATTTTTTAGTATTTTTATGGTTTGTTATAATTATTATGATTGTTAGGGATTTTGAGGGGTTTTAAGGGATTTATGGGGTTTTTTTAGTTTTTAGGGTTTTTTTAGTTTTTATGGGTTTTAGAAATTGTTAATGTTTTTATGGGTTTAATGGGTTATTTAATGTTTTTAGTATTTTTAGTGTTTTAGGGGGTTTTAGCGTTTTTAAGGTTTTTGGGGTTTTATTATTTGTAGGGATTTTACGGTTTTTAGTTTTTTTAACAGTTTTAGCATTTTTATGTTTTTTAGGGTTTTAATGCTTTTTTATGTTTTTATGGTTTTCTTAGGGGTTTTCAGTTTTTTCTTAATTTTCTAAGATTCTTAAATATTTTTATGAATTTTTAGGTTTTTAAGGGATTTTGATCGGGTTTTGGGTTTTTTGACTTTTTAGGGTTTTAGTGTTTTTTATAATTTTAGTGTATTTTTAGGTTATTATGGTTTTATTAGGGTTTAGTGAGGATATTGGAACACATGTTCATCAAGTGGTTGAATGCGGTTTTGATGATGAGGGTGAAATGTGCATGATTGCATTGTACCTGTTATGAGGAGTTGGTGGCCTAATGGCAAGGGAGAAGACCAAAAAAATAAAGGAGGCCTTTAATGGGTTAATCAAGGAATTTTAAGGAGAGGACCAATGCCCTTGATTGGTGGAAGCATCTAGGACTATATTTACATTAATTATGGCCCAAAAATTCTTTTAAAAGCCCATCCTAGGGTGTGCTATGAATTTCAATTCCACCCCACCAAGGAATTTTTAAAATCAGAAGTGGTGGGATAGTTGTATTTGTATTTTAAAAGGGTTCTCTACTTTTCCATTAAATCCATGGCCATGTTCCAAAATTATCATAAGTATCATTTAGGCTTTTATTAATTGTTCAAACTAGGTATTAGATTTTTGTATCACAATTTGGTTTTAAATAGCCACCCCTTGAACTCTTTGAACATTGTGAATGAAGTTAATGCTATTAAGGTTAGTTTTTCTTGAAACCATTGTGTTCTTGATTAATTATTATCTTATCAAAGTGTTGATTAATCTTTGAAGAATCTTGGGGATATATTTCTTAGATACATGTTCTCTTTGGTTTCTGCCATGATCAACTCTCTCCTTTATTCCTTATTTCCACCATTTATAGCACTTCTCACTTGTTTTCTTTTGGATATTCCGATGATCAAGACCCAAACATTGAAAAAGGTTCCTAGTAAAATTCCTAGAGGGTCTTGGATCATTTATCATTTGGTATCAGAGTTCCCAATTTCCAAAAATCATGTTCATCTTTTTTAACCCATTCTTCCATCTTTTATCCTCTTTAAATTAGGACAACTTCAATTCTAGAACTTTTATTACCTCAACTATGGACATAATTTCTTCATCATTTTTTACATATGGTATGTCAATCCTATAGTTGAGAAGGTCAAATTTTTTATCCCTCTAGAATCATTTAAATCCATGTTATAAATCAAGAGATACAATAAGTTTAAATTTTGTGAAATATTTTTCAATTTTGAAACCATGTATGTAGCACCCCCAATTTTAGGTACATGATCATTCATTTAAGTATTTAATGTATATAAAATGATAGGGTAAATTATTGGGTGGTTATAAGGAGTTTTTCAATGTTTTTTAAAGATTTTCTGGAGGTGTGTGGTTTGAACATAGTTTGAAGAAACTATGAGACACCTACAATAAATTTTGCAACTAAAATAGTGGACACTAGGGAGGTGCATGATTAGGTTCATGATTTGGCCAAACCTTGATGATTCCTAGTATAAACCATGAAATTCTATATATTTTGGTATATCATGGTTGGCACATAGTTTTTCTAACCGTGGGATCCAACCATGCGAGGTGTGTTTGAGGAAGTTCCTCATTCACAGTTATAGAATGATTAGACAAACTATTTGGCCTAAATATAAGCCAATGAAAATTAGATATTATGATTGCGGATGTAATCATATTTACATAATAAACCAAATATTTTACATAAATAGAACAAAACATGAATTCTTATTCCCCTCAAGTAAGTTAAGACAATTCCTCTCGACCTGGGAGTGATTCTCAGGAGAATCCAAGTGCATTGGAGACCCAAATTCATCGGTAAGTGACTGTTCTTCTTCATTTTCCATAGATCTATTATACTTTACTCTTTTTTAATTTGTGATATATTTCATTGTGTATATATCCAAGTTATTTTATGACAATATTGATAGGATATTACTATTTTGATTGAAATGAATGGTATCTATGTGTTAATCTTGAATATTTAATACAAGTTGTCAAAGTTGTTGTGTCATTCTTAGTTTTCACCTAATTTTAAGAGTTAGGTGGATTCTTTATCAACTAGTTTTGATTAAAACATGAATTCTTGATTTAAAATTTTTATAATTGATTGAATTTTTTTTGAAAATCGTGGTGTTATTTGATGGAATTATGGTTTGAATGATGGTTTTGGAATTCGTTGGAATTGGATGGCTTTTCGGGAAAATCATTGTTTATTATTTTAGAATGGTGATTTTAAAATTATGGGTGGTTTATAAAAGTTAATTATTTATTTAAATTATTTTTATTGAAATGGGTTTATAATATTTGGGTATAATAGTGGGGAATGATGGTTTTGGTCATGAAGTACCATCATGAAAGGGATGTATTATAGGGGTAAAGTTCCACAATCAATGGTAACACCTAGCTTGTGTGTTTTTATGTGTTGAGGATGTGTACAGACTTAGAAATTTTTTTCTCAAATAATAATTTAATAAAATCTTAAAATCATTGTTAATTTTCCTTGAAAAATTATTATGATATTTATTGATTTAATCTGTAAAATTTTATTGAAGGGTTACATAATTGTTTTCCTTGGAAAACCATTTTAGTTGGATATAAACTACATTAAATTGTTTTCAAACTATTTTTTATAAATGTTCTAACTTGTTAAATCCTAGTGTAATGAGATGGTAAGTGCTTGAAAAAATCCTACTGAGCATTATACTCACCCATTTCTTGTGAACTATGGATAGTTTTCAAATGTTATATATCGAGACACAGGTAAAGGAAAGGTATCCCATTTATTTAGTGATTATTTTTTATACCTTTGGTTGGTCATGCTTATTTGGAGCTTGGTGCATATTGGTTGTTGTTTTTGGTTTCTTTGGTTTCTATGGGTTTTATTATCATTTGGTTCAATTAGTTATATCACATTGATTCCTCTTGAACTCTAATATTGTCTTTTGGTTTAGCCTTATATTCAATTGAATTTTGGTACTCATTCATTATTAAGATGTTTTTTTGTTATGGTTTTCACTAGTTAAGTCATTTTATATTATAAGGTAAAATCATCCCCCAACTATTTATGAGGCTCTTAGAATTTATTTCCATCATTTGGAGTCTTAGGGATGTCACCTAAGGCCATGTAGCTCCCCCGCCACTTCTCAAGCCAATTAGGAGGGTCGAGATGTTACAAATGGTATCATCTTGTTTAGTTCTTATCTTTTTAATCATATTGGTATATCTATTGGGATGATATCATGGATATATTATTTTCATAACATGAAATGTAATGTACAAAAATTCATCGCTAACCGCTTTTTTCTAAAACTCAAGTAACCGTAGTGGGTAAATGATTGTTTTGTGACACTTCTAAGAGTTTTCTCCTCATCATAAACAGTTTAGAAGATTAGAGAAGCATGAAAATACATTGATGTAAATATATTACCACTTAGAATAAATACCTCATTTTGATTAAAGATTTATGATTTGGGGAAAAGTGTTGGTTTTTGGAAATAGTTGAAAATGATTTTATTTTCAATGAGCATGGTGAAAATTTAAAAAAAAATTGAAAGTGGAAATTATTGAATTTTTGAATCCATTATTTGATATGTTTGATGTGGAAAATTTTAAATTAATAATACTTCAGTTTCTATAGATTGAGATAATATAAAATTTTATTTTTCTTATAGTGAATGACACCAGATAGGTGTCGTAGAAACTAAATAGAAGTGGCTGAGGGGAATGTGGTTTCACCTAAGATATTGGTGAACCAATAGTTGGGTGAGATAATTATCCATGATTTTTTTGTTTTGGATGGAGGGAAAAGAAATAATGTACCAAGGAAAGTGGATCATTCAGTTCAGTTTCAAATGCAGAATCCAACCATCTTTATGTGTGATTTAGAACCACAAAAAGTATAAGTGTGGCTATATAAGATGAATTAAATATTGTATTTCCTTATCAAACCAGTTGAGATTAAGTTGAAGTTGGAAATGTACATGATGAAAGATCCTCCATGCTAGTGGTGAGATTTAATAGTTCAAGCTAAATTTATCCAAGGCATGACATGGGAATATTTTGAATAATTTTTCAAAAAACCATTCTATACTCATACTTTTCTGATTTCATGAATAATAAACTTATTCAGTTTGAAGAAAGAGAACCACATAGAATGAAATTATATATCAAAATTTATTAATTTAGTCTACTTCTTGCCCAATTTTTCTTCATGTGTATCCTTGAAGGAACATATTTTTTAATTGGGGTCGAGAATAAATATTCAATCAATGATTATCATGTTTTTTATATGATATTATATAGATGTGGTCAATAGGGAAACAATTTAAGAAACGTATATATTAGGAAATAAGGTTGGAGGAATAATGTTAATACTTTTGGTAACTTTTCGGAAATCTAATGTTAGGAATAAACTGAAGACAAATACCTATTTCCATGGTGATGGTGTGACTCGTGATTTGATGAAGGGATTAGTTAATCTTCCTCTTAAACCAAAGGGTGCACTAGATTTTTTTCAATGTGGTTCCCTGGATCACATATAGATAGATTGTACAACACCACCTAGAGAATGTAACAATTACAATAATATGGGACATCTATAGAATTATTGTCATAGGGAACCAAGGATGGGTGCTAGGGACACATCTCATGATTCTCAGAAACAATATACTTTGACAAAGAGAGATAAGTAGATTATATCTCCTTAGAAAACCAAAGAAAGCCATGGAAATTTTAGGAATACCATAACACCTCAACAACAGAAATCTCAATAGGGTAAAAAGGAGTAAAACACAACGAGTAAGAAATTGTATGGAGATGACTAAGTGATCAGGGATGATAAATTTTGACCTTTTATAGTGAGAGGTGTGATTATTTTGAAAGCTACCCTTATGTAATCTTTGATTAATATAGCTTCATCACATTTGTTTGTTACTTATTGTGTTATTTAACTTCTGGGATTTCATATAAGGATGATTCCCTCTATTTTGTAACATCAAACTCCTCTTGGATGAAAAGTATATTGAGCCTTTGTGTGAAACTTATTTTCTATACCTATCAATGAGGATGAATTTATTTTTTACTTAACTATTCTTGAGATGGATTTTTATGATTTAATATTGGGTTTGGATTGGTTGTAAATGTTCAAATCTCACATCGATAGTTATACCAGAAGGGTTAATATTACAAATGATGATGGAATCGAGCATTTCGTTATTGAAAATTGGAATGTAAAGATAATTGGAGTAGGATTTTTGGAACCAGAAGTTTGAACTATCTCATACCAGTTTGCAGCCTTGACCTTGGAATCTATGGATGATATTGAGAATAATGGTTTGCCAAAAAAATTTGATCATTGTCCTAATGTTTTCCTAAAAATTTATTATAGTTATACCTATAGGAGAAATTTATTTTATGATTGATCACTTACTAGGGACCAGTCATATCATGATTTTATATTATCATATAAAACCAACATAATTACGAGAATTTAATTTCATGTTGGTGGAGTTAGAAAGAAAAAGGGATCATTTAGCCTAGTGCATCTATGTGGAAATAACTAGATTTTTTGTGAAAAAGGTATATGAAACTCTTAGGTGTTTAGTGTATTATCATAACATTAATCAAGTTATGATAAGGAATAGGTATCCTCCTCTATATATTGATGACTTGTTTGATAAATTGAGGGGATTCCTGTGGTTCCCTAAAATTGACTTTCTATCAAGAATCAAAAACTATAGTTTTAGATAGAGGATATTTTAAAGGAAGCTTTTATAAGTGGATATGGAAACTAGGAGTATGTGGTAATACCTTTTAGTCTTACGATTGACCTGACAATCTTTATGTAATTGATGATTCATATATTTCAAAGGTATATAGATTATCTTCTGGGGGTATTTTGGATAACATACTGGTTTATTCTAGGATAATGGTTGATTATAAATTACAGTTAGTGATTGTTTTGTGTATCTTGCAGTATCATAGACTAAATGGAAAACTTTCAAAATGTGATTTTTGGATACAATATGTACATTTCCATGGCCATGTTATCTCTGAAATTGTTTTTATGTGGATCTAGAAAATATAGAGGATGTGATCTATTGGAAACCACCAAATATTGTCTTTGAGATACATAGTTTCCTTGTATTGGATGGTTATTATCGATGTTTTTGTGACTTTTCACAACTATCTTCACCAATGATAACATTAACATGGAAAATTGTTCAATTATAATGGAATGATCAATGTAAAAAGTCTTTTAAAGAGGTAAAATTTTTCCTCATATCAGCACCAATATTGTTATTTATAGAATTTAGACAAGGATATGTGGTTAATTGTGATGATTTAGGATCTAGGTTGGGGTGTGTTATCAAGCAGAGTGATTATATTGTTAGTTATGGCTCATGAAAGGTACAGTTTCATGAAAAAAACTACCCAACACATGATTTGGAATAAACTGATGTAGTCCATGCTTTGAAGACATGGAATCATTACTAATTTAGTGAAAAATTCACTGTGTTTATGGGTCATAAGAGAATGAAACACATTTTCTCACAAAGTGATTTGAATTTGAGACAAAGAATATAGATGAAGTATCTTAAAATGTTTTACTTTGATTTAATGTATACATCGAGTAAAGAGAAATTTGTTTTGGATGCATTAAGCAGAAATTCATATAGTTAGTTGCAAAAGATTATTTAGGTCAATGGTAGCTAATGTCAATGATTACCGACATGAATATGGATTGTGAATGTTGAGGTAGTGTTGTTTTTTTCCTTATGGTTTCTGTTGTTCCAGATTTGGAAGATATGGTTAAGGAGGCACATACATCTTCTTCTAAATGTGTTTCTATATGGTCAAAACTCAATGTAAGGGATACCCTTATGGGAAGGAAGATTGATAGAAGATTATTTTTGTGGTTTGGAGATCATATGGTAGTACTGTTTTCTTTTCAGGAACAACTCTTTCATTATTATAACTATTCAAGATGGATTGTTCATCCTAGAATAAAAAACATGTATAAGGGATTAGAAGCACAAATATGTAGGTTAGTATGAAAAAAATGATCCTGAGTTTGATTTGAGATGACTCACATGTCACTAGGTTAATGTAGAGAAATAATTTCTAGAAGGAATGTTTTAGTCTTTACCAATTCCTTTTTGGAAACGGAGCAGATAGTTATGGGGTTTTTTAAGAAGTCTACCAAGGATAGTTCTGAGACACAAATACATATGGTTTATAGTGTATTATCTCATAAAATCATTCCATTTCATCCATATTCATGAATCCAATATGATTAAGGTCTTGTAAAAAAATCTATATCTGAGGAATTTTAAAGTATTATAGTTTTCCCGAATTGATTGTATCTAACATTGTCCCGATGTTTACATATTATTTTCATAAATATTTATAGAAATCCATTGGGACTCTATTGACTATGAACATGGAATGTAATCCTCAAATAGATGTGAAATCTGAAAGGATGATCCACACATTAGAGTACATGCATACGGTTTTTGTAATTGATTTTTTTGGCTTATAGAAGGATCAAATACCATTAATGGAGTTCTCATATGACAACAATTATTAGGCCTCGATATATATGGATCATTCTGAATCATTATTTGGGCATCATAGTTTTTATCCACTTTGTTGGGTGGAAATATGTGAGATTTCACTGGTTGGAAAAAAGCTTCTGCAACACACCACCTGGAAAACATGTAAATAAAAAAAAGGATAGAGACGACACATTGTCATTAAAAATCATATACAAATCATCATCAATGACCATTGTCATTTTAGGTGTGTGATAGTATGTTCTTGAGAATCTGTCAAAGTATTTGGAATCATAATTTTGGGAATAAAATAAAGTTATCTTCCGAATACATAGGCCTTTTTGAGATAATTGAATTGGTGGGTGAGGTGGCATATCAGTTTGCTTTTATACAAAGGTTTAGTTCAATGCATAATATGTTTAATGTATCTCAATTGAATAAGTATAAACCACAAATAGACTATGTGATTAAATGGGATCACATTTGACCTAGATTTTAATGAAATGATTGTTAATGAGATGATACATATTCTGGATAGGAAGGAGAATGAATTTTATGGAAAAATCATCGGTATATTGTGGGTTTTATTAAAATATGGTTAGATTTAGGAGGAATCATGGGAGCGTGAAAGGGAAATGATAGACCAATGAAAAAAACTCTTTAGGGGTGGAATGTACAATGGTGGGGAGAAGGTAAAACCTAATCTTTCAGGTACTTAATCATTTATGTATGTATTTTAATTAAATAAAATTATTGGATTAGGTTTAGGGAGTTTTTGAAAATCATTGGAATGTTTTTGAAGATTCTATAGAGGTTTATGGTTTTATAATTATTAGTAGAAACCATGAAAAACCTCTAGGAAATCATGCAACTAAAATAGTGGACACTAGGGAGGCACACAATTTGACTAAACCATGAATATTACTAGTACAAACTATGAAATGATGGATATTAGGGTATAACATGGTTGAATGATTTATCTAACCAAGTGAGATAACCAAGCCAGTTGTTATTAAAAGTAATTGCTGAAGCACATTTAATGATATGTTTACCAAACCATGTGCCCTAACTATGCATTGTGGAAAATTATATATGAAAGTTGTGTATCTAACCTGATTTACCTCATAAACCACTAGTTTCCCCTAAAATTACATAACAATAATTCATCTTCCTACCAAGGAAGTAGAGTCAATTTATTTCTATTCGATAGTGATTTCTAAGTGAATCCATGTACGTTGGATACTAGGATTAATTGGTAAGTGCTCGTTCTTCATTATTTTCCTTATGAATCTCATCCTTTCCTCTTTTGGAATCATGAATTTATTTCATTAGATATATATCCATGTTGTGTGAGGTCAATATTATATGTATGCAATAGTTTTTATTGAATGTAATGAGATATATTTTGGAATCTTGAATATTTAAGGTGGTTTGTTAATGTTGTTTCATTCTTCATTTTTACCTATATTTGATTGGCATGTGGTTTCTCTCTCAACTCCTCTTGATTAGAACTTGAAGGATTGATTTAAAATTCATTTAATTACTTGAAATTGTTATGAAAATGATCATGTAATTTTATTTAATTCCCATTCAAATTTTGTTTTGGGAAATCATGGGAATTATATGACTATTTTGGAAAACCATTGTTTATAATTCTAAAATGGAAATTTTTGAATTATGGTTGATTGATGAAAGTAAATTATTTTTTGAAATAGTTTTATTTAACTGGGTTGATATGATTTTGGTATAATGGATGTGAATGTTTCGAATGGGATGGATAATGGTCATAAAGTACCACCATCAAATGGACAGATTTGGACATGATCTTCCACCATCAATGCTATCACCAATATTGTTAGGGTTTTTTTGAGGTTGTGTGTGTACATGGAACTTTTTATGAAAAATCATGAATTGAGAAATGTTAAATTGATTTTTTGGTGTTCATTAAATAATTATTTTGTTATTTATTGATGTATTCTTTAAAAAAATATGGTTTTAAGGATTATTTGATTGTTTTCCTTGGAAAATGTTTTTGGTTGAATATAAAATATTTAAATTTTTAAATTTTTGTATATAATGGTTCTACCATATTAAATACTAATGGTATGAGTTGGAAAGTCATTGTTGAAATCCTAATGAGTTTTATACTAACCCCCAGCATAGAAACTATGGTGCATTTTTAGATGTTATATATCAAGATATAGGTAATGGAAAGGTATCCTAGTTACTTTTTGATACTTTTTGATACCATGGTTTGGGCATGTGTATTTAGAGCTTGAAGTAGATTGGGAATTTTTATTAGAGTCTTTGATGTTTTTTAGTTTTTCTATCATTTTTTTCTATTGGTTATGTTGCATTTATTCTTATTGAAATCTTATTTTGTCTTTTGGTTTAGTCTTTCAATGGATTTTAGTTTGAAACTAATGAATCATTAAGAGGTTTGGTTGTTATGGTTATCAGTTTGGTCCTTTTATCTGAAAATGTAAAATCATCCCCCAACTCTTTATGAGATCATTGTCATTTATTTCTAGCCTTTGGTGTCTTGGGGATGTCACATATTTTCCAAGTATCTCCTCCATCACTTATCAATCCAATGAGAAGGGATGATATGTTATTACACAAATCTCACATTGAATACCTTTGATGTTTCAAATTATTTATTCTCCAAAACTTTCATATTGAAAATTCATCTTTTGGATAATGCATATATTAAAAAAAGGATCCCAAAATCAAAATAAAAATTAATTTCTCAAAAAAAATCAACATCTTGAGTCCGACATCCAATTATCATTTTTCTTCATCATCTACTTTCCCTGTCACACATTTTTATCTTGAATTCATTTTAGTTTTTATCTTTTAGATCTTGTTCAGGATTTAAACACTCCAAAAATCCTTTATCTTTTTTGTAATTTGGTAAGATAATTATAGGGAGAAAGTTGAGTTGTAAAAGGAAAGAGTGTTATATTTTGTCAAAAAAATGAAAAATTGAGTGAAACACGATGGAACATAATATTTTTGAATGTAAACATGTTAGGGGTGTGTGAGACTTATATTCTTTTCTTTTAAACTTTTCTTACAGGATTCTTAAATTGAGGAGGCAAGTAACACAAATTGAAGGTACATTATGTAGTTAATCAGGGATATATAAGAATAATTTCAAAGGTTGAATCTGAGGATGGATGATTTGTAACCCCTTCCAATTCTAGAGAAACCCCAAGGAGTAGGGTCATTGAAGAAGTGGAGGAGTTCTCCAATTTTTATGAGTCACTAAGTCAATTAAAGAAAGAAACATGGATGAAAACAATGATCTTGGTGGAGTAAAGTATAGGATCCCATCATTCTAAGGTAATAATGATCCCGAAACATACTTGGAATTTGAACTAAATGTTTAAACTATTTTTTATTGTCAAAATTATTCATAGGAAACTAAGGTGAAGTGAGAGACTATAGAATTGACTAACTATTCTAGTATTTAGTGGGACCAACGAAAAGTGTTTCAATGACAATGTGGAGGAAGACCCATATTCACTTTTGAGGAGATGAATGTGGTAATGTAGAAGAGGTTTATTTCTAGTCACTATTATCCCGATACGTTCCTCAAATGGAAGGGTTTGGAATAACGATCTATGAGTGTTGAGGAGTATCTTAAAGAGATTGAGATCATCATGATTCTGGAAAATATTGAAGAGGAGTGAGATGCCCCAATGGAATGGTTTTTGATTGACCTCAACCATGAAATTCGATACATAGTTGACATGCACCACTATTTATATATGAGGTATCTTCTTCAGATGGGGACTAAAGAAAAGTTGAAAGTAAAGGATATAAGGATGTGTCTTACATATTATGGTAAATATTCTAAATCATCTTTCAATTTCACAGATTATAAAACCTGAAAAACATGAAAGAGAACACAAAATGTATTCAAAATAGTCACCAAACCAAAAATATTCTTCTTAGAATACAAAGGTAAAATATAGGGTAAGGTATTTTCCATGCCACATGATATAAAATGATTTATGTGTCAAGTATTTATACATTTTTCCTCAAACTACCCAAATAAGAGGAATAATATTATTTTGAATGATGTAGATATTTTGATTTCTAGCTTAAGTGAAGATAAAATACCACCACTTAAGGAGTGTTCATATGTGGAAATAGAGATCCTTGTACATGGAGAAATTCTTGTGGGAAGACAATATTTGACTGCTAAACCCAAAGGAGAACATGATGAGAAGAAAAGGGGAAAAAATTATACGGAATACTTCATAAAAGATAAGGTATATAGTTTGATCACTAATGGGGGAAGATTCAAAAAATAGCAAGTGTATTGATTTTTTATGAATTGGGTTTAGCTAAGACCAAGAACCCTAGGAATTATAGATTGTAATGGTTAAATAATAGTGGGCATGTTAAAGTGAATAAGAATGCACAAGTTTCATTTTATTTTGGAATGTATAAAGACAAAGTGTTATGTGACGTTGTTATAAAGAATTATAGTCATATATTATTGGTAAGGACTTGTAAATTTGATAGGAGGGTCACATGTGATGGATACACCAACTACTTCTCTTTTGAGTACATCGGGAGTAGAGTTACGCTTGAACCATAGAGGTTCTTCCAAGATAATCAAGATCAATAAAGGATTGAGAGAGATTTATAAAATAAGAAAAAATAAAATAAATAAAAATTGAGATAATGTAAAAATAAATACTGAAAAATAAGTGATTAGTGACATGAAAATAAAATATGAGAAGAAAATAGTTGAAAACAAGAGTCAAAATAAGAGTTCAAAAAAGTGTGTTAAGGTTAATGTGATATTATTTTCAAGTAAAAGAGAGATATAGAGAGATTTACAGGGGAGGAAACTCCCAATCTCCTATACAAGGGATAATATTTTACCACTAAGTGTATTAACGCCTTAATTCCTACTTGTACTGTGTCTTTATTATAAGAATAAGATGATAAGGCAAGGAAGTGTTGGAATTTAGGTGCATTTATCCAGGTGGATTGCTATGAAACAATCCTCTAAAAGGGAGGTTCCTAGGGTAATGAAAATTAAAATTTCATCCCTAAGGATAAGAATCCTTCCAAGTATTAGAGAAGATCAATGAAAATTCCTACAAGATTGATTTACTAGACATGTATGGAAATGTTTGTGTCGCCTATAATGTTACTGATTTTTCTCCCTATAAATTTTTATATTTTAATATGAATCCTTTTGAAGAGGGATGGGATGATGAGGATTGTGTAACATGTTGGAAAAGAGTAGTTGAAAGAAGAATTGATGAGGAGGGAGTAATGCACATGATTTCACAAGACCTGTTGTGAGGAGTTGATGGCCCAATTACAAGGGAGAAAACCAAGAGAAAGAATGTGCCCTTAAATCGGTTAATCATGGAATTATAAGGGGAGTCCCAATACCATTTCTTCTGGGAAGCATATGTGGATTTATTTTGATTAATTAAGGCCATAAATTTTTTTAAATAATAATACCATCGTGTGATAGAAATTTCAATCACACCCCATCATGGAATCTTCAAAGTCAAAAGAGGTGGGATAGTTATATTTACTTTCCAAAAGGGTGTTCTAATTATCCCATAAATTCATGGGAATGTGCCAAATTTTTTAAAACAAAAATTTAGGCCTTTTGACTTATGGAAGCTAGGTGTTGCAGTTTTGTATCACTCTATGGCTCAAATAGCCACCTCTTGCACTCTATGAACATCATGAAAGAAGGTAATGTTATTATGGTGAGTCACTCATTAATCCTTTTTTTTATTGATTAATTTTTGACTTATAAAAGGATTGGTCATCCTTTGTGGTGTTTTGTGGCTATATATCTTAGTTAAAAGTTATATTTGGGTTTTACCATGATCAACACCTCTTTTATTCATATTTTCTACCATTTATATCCATTCTCACTTTTTTTCTTACAGCGATCTAGGTGATGAAGATGAAAACATTGAGAAAAGTGATTAGGAAACTTCCTAGTGGGTCCTAGACTAAGTATTAGTGGTTTTCAACATTTTTAGGGATTTTTGGGATTCTTTAGTATTTTTATGATTTTATAGTTTTTAGGGATTTTTGGGGTTTTTAGGATGTTTTTATTTTTAACAGTTTTTATGATATTTTAGAGTTTTAAACGTTTTTTTGGTTTTAAAGTGTTTTAATAATTTTTAGTGAATTATAGGGGTTTTATGATGTTTTAGGGGTTTTTATGGGTTTTAGGGGTTTTTTTTGGATTTTTTGAGTTTTTAGGAGTTTTTAGAGTTTTTAGAGTTTTTATGTCTTTTAGGTTTTTAGGGGTTTAAATTTTTTTTAGGGTTTTATGTTTTTAGGGGATTTTAGGTTTGTTTTGGGTTTTTTTGTTTTTAGAGATTTTTAGGGCATTTTTCATATTTTTATGGGGTTTTTGGGGGTTTTGAGATTTTGAGGGTTTTCTGGGTTTTGGGGGGGGGGGGGGGGGTTTTGAATTTTTAGGGTTTTTATGATTTTAGAGTGTTTTAATGTTGTTAGGGGTTTAAATAGTTTTTAGAGTTTTTATTGGTTTTTAGGGTATTTATCAGTTTGTGTGTTTTTATGGTTTTTAGGGGTTTCATGATTTTTTCTGTTTTTGGGTTTTTATGATTTTTTCATATTTTTAGCATTTTTAGGTTGTTTGGGTGTTTTAAGGGGGTTTATGGTTTTATTTTTTTTCATATAGTTTTTCAGGGATTTTAGGGAATTTATTTTTTTAGATATTTTTAGTGATTTTTTTGGATTTTTTGGATTTTTATGGTTTTATAGATTTTGATGGCCTTTATGGGTTTCTAGGGTTTTTACGGTGGTTTTGGGTTTTTAGGGTTTCTAGGGTTTTTATCGATTTTTAGGTTTTTTTGGGTTTTTAGAGTTTTTTTGGGTGTAAAATGTTTTTTGAGTTTTTTTTACTTTTTAGGTTTTAAAGGGATTTTAGCATTTCATTGGGTTTTAATGGTTATTATGGTTTTTAATGTTTTATGGGGTTTAATGGGTTTTAGTTGTTTTTAGTGGTTTTAGGGTGTGTTTAGGGTTTTTAGTTTCTTTATCATTTTTTAGGTTTTTATTTGTTTTGAGTGTTTTTATGTTTTTAAGGATTTCATAGGGGTTTTCTGGGAATCCATTGTTTTATAGATTTTTATCGATTTTTAGATCCTGTTTAGGATTTTATGGTTTTTAGGGGTTTTAGGGATTTTTTGGGATTTTTGGATTTTTGGGTTTTAGGGTTTTTAGTGTTTTTTGGTTTTTAGGGGTTTTAAGCAATTTTAGGTTTTTAAGGTTGTCTTATAGGTTTTTGGGTTTTTATGTTTTTAAAATTTAGATGGACTTTTAGGGATTTTTTATGTTTTTATGGGTTTTAGGGTTTTTAGGGATTTTGAGGGGTTTTACGGTTTTTAGGGATTAATTATTTTGTGGTTTTAGGTTTTTTTGAGTCTTTATTGTCTTTTAGGTTTTTATAGATTTTTAAAAAATTTCGGGGTTTAAAGGGTTTTTAGCATTTTTAGTGGGATTTAGGGTTTTCTATGTGTTTTTAGGAGTTTTTATGGTTTTTAGTGTTTTTTTGGATTTTAAATTTTTTTAGGGTTTTTAACATTTTTAATGTTTTTAGGAATTTTAAGTGTTTTTGGTTTTTAATGTTTTTTTAATGGTATTTCGGGGGTTTTTTGGTGGTTTTCATTTTTAGAAATTTTAGGGATTTTTAAGATTGTTATGGGTTTTTTTAGGTTTTTTGTATTTTGAGGGTTTTTATGGTTTTTAAGGTTTAAATATTTTTTGGGGGGTTTTATAGTTTTTTGGGTTTTTAGTGTTTTTAATGTTCTAGGTGTTTTTAATTGTTATTGGGGATTGAAGGTTTTATAAAAAAAATTGTGGTTTTTTGGGTTTTTATGGGTATTTTGGGTTTTATGGTTTTAGGTGTTTTTATAGTTTTTAGGGTTTTAGGGTATGTTTATGGGTTTTTAAGGTTTTTATAATTATTATAGGTTTTAAATTTTTCGTAGGGGTTTTAGGAGTTTTTACTTTTAGGCATTTTCGGTCCTTCTTAGGGTTTCTGTGGGTTTTTATTGGTTTTAAGGATTTGGAGGTGTTTTAGGGTTTTTTGGGGTTTTCGAGTTTTTCGATATTTAAAATTTTCATAGGGTTTTTAGGGTTTGTTTACATTCTTAGGAATTTTAGGGGTATAGGATTTTTATTGGTTTTTAGGGTTTTTAGTAAATTTAGGTGTTTTGGGGTTTTTGGGGGGTTTTGTGGGTTTTTAGGGGTTCTAATATTTTTTGGGTTTTTATGGATTTTAAGGTATTTTATAGTTTTTAAAATTTTTAGGGGATTAAATGTATTAGAGTTGTTATTGGGTTTTAGAGGTTTTATGGGTTTTGGGGAATTATAATTTTTTATGTACTTTTATGGTTTTTAAGATTTTTATGTTTTTGGGGGTTTTGCAGTCTTTTATAAATTTTAAGGGTTTGAGGGGTTTTCTGAAATTTTTAGGGTTTTGTGGGTTTTAGTGGTTTTACGTTTTGAGGATTTTCATAGAGGTTTTAATGGAATTAATGGGTTTTCATTTTTTTTATGGTTTTCTTGGGATGTTTCGGATTTTTATGGTTTCTATTGTTTCTATAGATTTTTTAGGGTTTGTAGGGCATAAGAGGAGAATGAATAGGCTATCCTAGCACCACAAAATTCAATAAAACATAAACATATAGCTACAAGATGGGTTTACGAGGGATAGATTGTATCTCACCCTTCAAATCTAAATCCCCAAATGGACTAGAAAAAGGTGGAGTGATGAAGGACCACATCGAACATCTTTCATAAATCGCTCTTTTGGTGAGATCATCAGCAACCGAATTGGCCTCCCTATATGTATGTGAAATACTGAAGCTCAGGGTCTGATAAATATTAATGCAATAAATCCAGTGTGGTAAAAGTCTCTAAGGGATATCCCTAGAAAATCTCTTTAGAGGAGAAACCATGAGCATCGAATCAGATTCAATCCGAAGCCTAGTGCACTTGAACTGACTCACGACTTTCACAAACCTTATGATATCCCAATGCTTTGCTTGATAAGAACATCCATCCCAAAGAAAAAAGAAGTAGACCTTAATGAATCCTCTGGAGGTACAAAAAATGCCACTACAACCTGAGGGTCTAGGAGCTCCCAAGGACGCGCCATCAACATTGACCTTTTATCCATGATGGGAGTGGGGGATCTATCAAATGTACTTCAGGACCTTCAGTTTTTTGCTTCTTCCAGCAACCCCAAGAGAGCGCAATATTGTCATATCACTAACATCGTTAAACGTCGAACATGTCTGTAATTGTGATGCATTCTGGATCATCTTGTGGATGGTCACCACCACCCCATGCATCGAGAGGGGATATCAATTGAAGGATATATCATTTAGAGCATCCCAAACGTAGTGAAATGTCACCACCACACCTGAAAACTGCAGATTATGGACTTGGTAACTTCGATTCATCTCCACCAGGCCATGCAAGAAATCGAAGATTTATCCTTAAATACTGCAGGTCAGGTCAAAGCACTGTAACAGGTAGCGCCAATGTTCCACCGCTAAGGTGCATTGTAGGAAGATATGATTGCATTTCTCCTCAGCCTTTATCCATAAGAAACAAGCCGAGGCAAGTTTCCAGCTGGCCATCTTCAGCTGCTCATGAATTGGAAGCCAATTCTACCAGATTTTCTAGATAATAACAAAGTGTGAGGGGGGAATAAAAGGGGTTCTGAATTTAAGCTGCCACGATGGGGAGACCAGACCATGTGGACACTTGGATAGGTAATAATCACAGGTATTGAATTTTCCCACCATACTGGGCATCCATATGAGTGTATCAATGTCTGCAAAGGAATATCACTGGACTTGCATGGAGACATTATCCACAAGAAGTACCCTCGAGTCCCCACATTTTTGGATGAGACCAGCAATGGTTAAATTCTGCAGGTCTTGGGGAGGCATAATCACCTATGAGATGGGATTCTCCCACCATGGGATCGAACAACAATTCAGGGCATTGTGCTTTGACATAATCCATTTTGATTGAGATATAATATCCCTTTATGAGGATCATAAAGCAGGCCCGACTGAGGAAGAAATATACACAAGAAAGCCATCACATAACCTGTGCGTGAATCTATCCTTGAGAAAATCTAGTCCATCACCTTGAGGATTGAGCAGACTCCAGGTGAACTTCCCAATAATGGAGCCATTGAAACGTCGCAGATCTTTAATACCAAGCCCACCCAGATCAATTGGCATTGCGCAATGTTTCCAGGCCACAAGGACCAATTTCTGTTCGTGATAGAACCCGTCCAGAAAGAATTCCTTATTTTTTTCATTTATACTTTTGTGGAGACTAGCTGTACATATTTAGTTAGAGAATGCATGAAAAAACATAGAGGTAATAACAATGTTAACCAGGTAGACCCTACCAGCTTGATAGAGGCACTTGCGCTTCCATTTAGACATTTTTTGAGTGATTTTAGAGGTAATGCTCTCAATGTATCAGCTCTTTGCTTTCCCCCCAAAAAGTCACACACCCAGGTAGGTAAAGGGTAATGATCCCCTCTTTAGCCCAAGAACATTGGCAATGCGGAGCTTCCTAGCAGGAGAGACCCCCTTTCCAAAAAAATTTGATGATTTCATCCAGCTAATAGTTTTCCCAGCCACACTCTCATAGAGGTGAAGTATTAGCCTGACTGTGGAAAGAGTTTGCTTATAAGCCCGCCCAAATAGGAGGATATCATCCGCATAAAAAAGGTTTGAGGGGACATAAAGGTCCTTACCTGATTTAATTTGTGAGTACAACCCTACTTGCACAGGATCAAGGATGTAGCGACTCATGTCTCCGAGCAATGTAAGAGCATTTGGAATAAAACAATGAGAGGGTGAGGGTGTCAGCGTTTAAGAAAATAGTGAGGGAGGTCATTTTAGGACTCTAATCAGTTGAGACAACATAGACATTATTATGATTTAGCACCAATAAGGTTTTTGTGCCATTCGCATCACCATTTGATGAGACAAGGGAATTTCCAAGATATTTCTAGTTAAAACCCTACCAATTGTCAAAATTGATCATGGGCTCAGTTAACCCAATTAGAATAGGCTAATGAGAAAGAATGTGCCGAAGGGCTACAACCGTGGGAGTATTTTCCAACCCTTGGTAGTTTTAGAACATTGTCTTCATTGGGACTCATATTATTCAGGAGAAGGGGTAATTACTTTTCCCTTTCCTTTCCTTCCTTTCCTATTAGGTCTATTAGTAGCCTTCTTCTTAAGGTTTAGAAGAAGATACGTTGTCTCTATATTCTATACCAATTCTGTATGTGACATGGTGGAGTCGTTAGCATACTCCGCCTCGACCTGGTCCTCTTCCCCTGAATCAATCCAAAAGGCCCAACTGAGGGGGTTAAATTTGTTCAAGATGTAGATGGGCACCTCCTGAAGTACCCTATGAATCATTCTTGTAGCCTTGTTTGAGGTAACAGTAGTGAACTCCAGACCAACCCCAGGGCTACCTGCAGGGTAGATGGGTGTATCATCCTTATCTGAACATTCCAGAGCTGGGGATTACAGGACAGCATCAAGGCCATCACTCAAGGACTTCTTACTGGAAGACTCATTCGGGCATGCTAAGGCCAGACCATCCTCCTTGTAGTCATCAGGCATATTGGACACGGCACCAGAGGCACATCTAGAGCCCTTATCACCCTCAAGAAGCATGCCCGTAGGGTAAGAAGGAACCTACTGTGAGATAAGCTCAGGTGATGGAACTGCCTGTTCATGTAAATTCAAGGGACCTCCATAAGATCCCTCTGAGTCCGCTAGGGAAAAATCTTGATCATTCTCAGGAAATATAGGGGAAACACCCAAATCCAGGCTTGGCTTTGTCATAGGCAGATCCTTGGAGACCATAGGAGGGACGTCCATGACCTCTGGGACTCAATATTGCATTTCAGAACAACCATCCACCTTCTCTGGTAGTCCAGAAACCGCACCTGCATGCTGAATGTTAGAACTTCCTACACCCTTAAATACAACAGCACCCTCCATGTCTTCCAGAGGAGCCACAATCGATGGATTTTCCAAAACCATCCCATGGTTCTTCCTATAATGGGATGCATTGTGCCCCTATAAATTATAGGCCAAGCAGGACATCAGTCTCCTACATTCAGAAATGAGATTCCCGAATATGTTCCAAGAGGAGAACAATTTCAGACACCTCTCATACTAGATGTCTAGGGTCATACTCTCATCAACGGTGTTGAAGACAACCTCCTCAACCAGAGTACTCCCCATATCAACCACCCCCATCACTCTTGCATAGTTCCCATATCTTGGGTTATCTGTTTCCTTGTTAATTATAATTCGGAATCCAACTGTTGAGGCTATATCCCACAGGATTTGTGGGTGCTAGTAGAACCAGTTTAGATTATAGATGAGAATCAATACTTGCAAAAAAGTGTTCTTAAAAGTGAAAGGATAAAAATTCAGATTCCATTATTGAATCCTTAGGAGACCAGGTTTAAGGCTGAGGGACCCGAAGCTCCAGGCACTCCTTTTACAATCATCAATGGGGAAAACAACATGATATAATCCCTGACCCATGGCCGTCATCTTCAAATCAGAGAACCCCCAAATGTCCACAAGGTTCTTGGAAATATCCCCACATCCCCAATTTTTTTCCTCCTTCGACACAATCACCCTCGAAAAGATGGAGAACTGTCATAGGCTAGCACACTCCTCCAGTGATTCCCAATTTGCAGAGACATGCGCAATTCGACCTTTCTAAATGACTAGGCCAAGGGAGGGAGCACCAAAATCCGTGAAAGTGAGTGATGCAGCCAATTTCACAACATCAAAAAAGTTGTTCTTGGATCAAGATGCCTCTGAAGCCTCTCAGAGGGAGATTTTATTTGCTTTGTTAACTCCACAAAGCTGAAAGAGCTCTTCGTGCCCAACATTGTCTGGATATGTAGAAATATCATCCCCATTCATCCCATTTGCAGGGGTTGCAGTCAGGGGCTACACGAGCTCCCCATGATCACCTTTCTCTCGACCTTGCTCCCGACCTTACTCCCAACCTTGTACCTTCCTAGGGTTTTTCGGGTTAGGGTTTTTAGGGGTTTTATGGTCTTTTTTGGGTTTTCCAGGTTTTTTATTTTTTAGTGATTTAGGGTTTGTAGAGTTTTTTTAACGTTATTAGGGGTTTAAAGGTATTTTAGATTATTTAGTGGGATTTTAGGGTTTTTCTATTTTTTAGGGTTTATAAGTATTTTAATAGTATTTATTGTTTTTATGATTTTTATTTGTTTTTAGGGTTTTCAGGGGTTTTAGACTTTTTACTTTTTTAATAGGTTTTAAATTTTGTTAGGTTTTTATGGGTTTCTATTGAGTTTTTTATGTTTTTTAGAGGTTTTTACATTTTTATGTATTTTTAGGGATTTTTTATTATTTGTATGGTTTTAGTGTTTTAGTGATTTTGGGGGATCTTATGTGTTTTATGTTATTTAGGGTTTAATTCTTTTTTTGGATTTTGGTTTTTTTGTGTTTTTAGGGATTTAATTTTTTTTAGATTTTTTAAATAATATTTATGGGTTTAAAAGGGTTTTTATAATTTTTACCATGTTTTATGGTTTTTTATGGGTTTTAGGGGTTTTATGTGTTTTGGGGTTGGGGGGGGGGGTTGGGGCCTTTTATGGTATTTAGTGTTTTTATGGTTTTAATGGTTTTTATGTTTTTAGTTTTTTAATTTTATCTTAGAATTCTGAATTTTTTTATGGTTTTTTGGGTTTTAGGTATCTTTAGATATGTATTTTTGGTTTTTATTGGTTTTTAGGGTTTTTAGGGATTTTTAGTTATTTTTTAGTGTTTTTATCATTTTTAGGGTTCTAATGGTTTAAATTGTTTTAAGGTTTTTAAGGTTTTCTTTGGGGGTTTCATGGTTTTTAGGGGTTTTTATGTTTTTGGTGATTTTTTTTGGATTTGTACGATTTTAATTTATTCTTAGGTTTGTTGATGGTTTTTTTGAGTCTTTAGTGTTTTTAGGATTTTATTTTTTTGGTTTTATTTTGATTTTTTATGGTTTTAATTTTTTTTTAGTATTTTTAACAATTTTAGGTGCTTAATAGGGTTTTGTGGACTTTTAGGAATTTTATGGTTTTTAGGGGATTTATGGTTTCTAGGGGTTTTAGGGTGTTTAGGATTTTTATTTTTTTATGGGTTTTAAGTGTTTTTAAGATTTTAATACATTCTTAAGATTATTCAGGGTTTATATGGTGTTTTCATTTTTAGGCATTTTTTTGTCTTTTAGGATTTTAATGGGGTTTTTGGGTATTTTGGTTGTTTTCAAAGTTTTTTGGGTTTTAGGGTTTTTTTGGGTTTTATAATTTTTTTGTTTTTAGGGGTTTTAATTTTTTAAGATTTTTTAGGTTTTCTAGGGTGCTTTCAAGGTTTTTAGGGTTTTTTACATTGTTAGGGATTTTTTAGGATTTTTTAGGATTTTTGTGGTTTTCTAGGGTTTTTAGTGTTTTTATGGGATTTTTGGGTTTTTAAGTTTTTTTGGAGTTCTTTAGGGTTGTAGGGTCCATAAAATTCCGCAAAATGGGAAATCCAATTACCCCAATACTTAGGAAAGGATAGAACCGGTCCGCGCATCGGCTCCTAGCAATAGCACGCAGCCGGTTCGGTGAACCGCCCTCCTGCAGACGCTGTCGTTCGCGAAATGGAGGCAGAATCCCCCCCGCGGCCGCGAAGAGGGACGGACGTCTGGCCGGTCCACCGTCACGAGCTGCCCCCTCCGCAGACTACTTTCATTC
This sequence comes from Viscum album, assembly GCA_963277665.1. NCBI lineage: Eukaryota > Viridiplantae > Streptophyta > Magnoliopsida > Santalales > Viscaceae > Viscum > Viscum album. The sequence continues at coordinate 368,274,066 of OY728121.1, forward strand.
GCAGGATAGAAGCGGATTGGTGTGCCGCTGCAAAGAAACCCCGCCGCGACTCATCAAATATCTATCGACCGAGTCATTCGCAGGTGTGGGGTTTCCTTCACGGGCCTCTGCAAAACGTGCCCTGAGCCCATCAATATTTCCTCCTCGCGACTCTATAAATATTCACCGAGGGGCCCCAAAAATGGGAAAAAATGAGGGGAGGACGGGTGAAAACCTGTGGGGAGAGGCTGGAGAAATGGATCCCAATGGTAAAATCCCGCGACCATCCGTGGTTCGTATATCGTCTGCAGATGAACTCTTCTACGAATAGGAGAAACCAGTCTGCGAACCACATGCAGACAACTCCTCCGCGGCCAGCCCTTAGTGGCCATCTCCTTCACGGACGGACATATCCTTCACAGAAAGCCATCTCCTATGTGGACAAATGTCGTTCACGAAATAGAGGCGGAAACCCCTCCGCAGGCGCGAAGTAGTACAGGCGCCAACCCCTTTGCAGACACCCTTCGCAGACTGTCATCCTTCACGGACACCATCCTTCGCAGACGGCCATCCTCCGCAGATGGACTTCCTTTGCAAGGACAGCCTTCTTCGTGGCCTAGTCCTTCATGGACAACCTCCTTCATGGAAAAAACCCTTCGTGGACGGCCATCCTTCGCAGATAGCCTCCTCTGCGGATGGCCCTCTTTTGCAAGGACGACCTCCTTCGCGGCCTACTCCCTTGCGGCCAGCTCCTCACGGCCAGCTCCTTCGCGGCCCGCCCCATTCTGAAAACCCCATGCACTCGCTGGTCCATACCATGGGGGCTGCGCCCCCGCGCCCCCACTCGGGTTCAGTGCCGGGCTGCAGTCCCTTCGCTACCGTTACTGACCCCCATGAAAAATGGAGAGTAGCACCGCAAACATTTTGGGCCGGGTCAACAGTATTTTACATTGCACCCTTGTGCCGCCCCAACATCCATCCTATACATTCCATGAGTCAAGCCACTCCTATGACTCTCCTATAACCCCATTTCCTAGCTCCTTTTACTATGTTTATCCAGAAAGGGCTTCCCTTGCGTAAGTCCCACACCAACCATTTCTTCATGACCACATGACGTTAAACTGTATGGCCCTCGTCCTATCCATATGACGTTAAACTATATGGAAATAGTTATCTCTACATGATATAAACTGTATCATTCCCCATCATTCAATAATTGCATGTCTCTTTCTCCATGCAAGAGATGCCTTATGCTCTAAGCATAATATGCCTCATGCCATGTTTACAGTGGCATGATTTCAAGAGCGTTGGAATCCATTCAAACATTCCATCACTCCGCCTCACGCTTTTCATGTCCTTCATTTAGATCCTCATCCTCTTTCATGTATGAAGGGACCCCCTAATGGCCTAGTCCCATGCCACCTCGTCTCACTTACTGTCCTAGGCCAATGCCCCGGAAGACATTGGACAACACCTCGAGATAGGTCCTGTGTTTCGAACACGGTCAGCAGTAGACCCTCATTTGTTCATCCCCATTTCAGGCTAACGTGGTATGAAGGCTGTGTTTTGAACATTTTCAATATTTATCCTCTATCACCATGCCACCCTCATTGTGTTCCGAATGTCAGGCATGTAATTGACACTTTTCATCTCCCTTTGTTCGGACTGATTCCAATTCCCTTGGTGTTATCCCACTTGTGCACTTGCGCATAGGCGTTGACCCCCATTATATTCCTCAACCCACCAATGGGTTGGGATGCCCTCATGGACAAAAATGAGGAAGACACCCTGGGCATCCACCTAGGAGTAATCCCCAACCTTATGGGCTGCCATCATGCGTAAGCCCTACTCCACTTCTCACAGATGCACCTTTCGTGATGGGATCCTCTTGTCCCTTCTGCCTTCTGTTTATCACACCGAGCATGAATCACGTGGGCTTAGAGTAAGCATCGACCATGACATCCTCTTATGGGACTCCTCAGATTGTATGCCCCAATCCATCATTCCGGGCTGCCCCAGAGCGTAAGTCCCAAGCCAATGCGAACTACATGGACTTTGATCCCTGCCTCCTAGACAAATTATGTAGGAAGCCTCTATGAGGTTCAAGCCCACTACCCATCGGACCACCCGATCCATCTTCACATTGGTTCCCAGATACCTATCCGAACTATGTGGACTTTGATCCCTATCTCCTAGACAGGGTACGTAGGAAGCCTCCAAGAGGTTCAAGCCTAATAATCGGTCGATCTGACTATCTTCATGTCGATTCACCATGCCACTCCTAGTACCACCTCAAGCGAGTTCCGACTCTTTGGGGTCATTAATCCAACGAGGGATGGTAAACCTAGGGAATAAATGATTCCGCACCCCTATGTCCAGTTGACCATTTCCCACCAGATTTGAATCCGTGGATACTATGTTTGGGTATAAACCAAAGATTCGAAAACATATGAATACGTCTTAAATCTATAAGAGAGTCCCAGAACATGCAATAATTCCCCATAAAAAGGGTGTGATAATCCTGACTTCCCATCCTCTCGACCAATGTGAGTTCTTATGTGTCGTTGGCCGGACTATCCAGCGAACGCCTGCCTTTGGAAAGTAGGTCCATCAGTCATTGGATACGGAGCCGTTGGGCATTTCGAGGCCCGAAATCCAAAACCACGAAACAAGGGTTCTTAGAGGTTTTTAACATCCTTAGGTGTTTAAAGGGTATTGGGAGTTTATAGTGAGTTATTAGGGTTTTTATAGGGTTAGTTGGGTTTTAATGCTTTTAGGTGTTTTTATAGTTTTTAGGGGTTTTTAGGATTTTTTATAGTCTTTAGCATTTTTATGTTTTTCAGGGTTTTATGTGTTTTTATGTCTTTAAGATTATATTTGTATTTTTCAGGGTTTTAGGGTTTCTTAGGTTTTTAGGGATTTTTTTTATTTTATAGGAATTTTTGTTTATTTATCGTTTTTAATAATTTTGGTGGGTTTTTAGTTTTTATGATTTTTTGGTGTTTTAGGGGTTTTTTAGTTATTAGGGGTTTTAAGGTTTTTTATAGATTTTTAATGTTTTAGGGGAATAAAGTTTTTAGAGTTTTTAGTGGTTTTAGGATTTTACTTTGTTTTAGATTTTTTATTATTTTTTTGGGATTTTATATATTTTACGGTTTTTAGGTTTTTAGCATGTTGTAGGTTTTTTAGGGGTATTAAGTGTTTTTGTGTTTTTATTAGGCACATTTAGGGGTTTATATATTTTTAAATTTTTAGGGGTTTTGATTGAATTTTTGGATTTTTTTAGGTTTTTAGGGATTTTGAGTGTTTTTTTCGGTATTTTAGGGTTTTATCCATTTTTTGGTTTTTCTGGTTGTAGTATTTTTGAGTTATTAGGGGTGTTAATGTTTTTATAGTTTCATAATTTTTTTGTGGGATTAAAGGGTTTTTATAGTTTTTACTAGGTTTTTAATACTTTTATTGGGTTTAGGGGTTTTATGGTATTAGGGGTTTTATGGTTTTTAATATTTTTAAGGGTTTAATAATTTTTTATGATTTTAGGTGTTTTAAGTGTTTTTAGGTATTTAAGGTTTTATTATCATTTTTAATGGGTTTAGGGTATTTTGTTTTCGTATTTCGAGTGATATTTTAGGATTTTTATGTTTTTTTGGGTTTTAGGGATTTTGAGGGGTTTTAGTGGGTTTAGTGTTTTTTGGGTCCGAAGGTCTTTTTAGGGTTTTTAGATGTTTTCATGTTTGTTTACATTATTATTTTTTATTATAGTTAATTTTTTATTATTTTTAGGATTTTTAGGGTTTTTAGGGATTTTGAGTGTTTTTAGATTTTTACGGTTTTATGGTATTTGGTTTTTGTGGTCATTTTAGGGGTTTTATGTTTTTCAAGTTTATTAACATTTTTACGGGTTCAAAGGGTTATTAGATTTTTTTGTGTGGGATTTTATGGGTTTTTATTGGTTTTTAAGGTTTTTAGGGTTTTTTTGGTTTTGGGGGTTTGTAGGGTTTTTGGGGCCTTTTAGGGGTTTAGCGTGTTATTAGGTTTTTTATTGGGTTTTTTGGTTTTTAATGTTTTCTTAGGTTTGTTCAAGTTTTTAAGAGGTTTTTATGTTTTTAGATATTTTTAGAGATTTTTTTGGTTTTTTATTGTTTTTATGTGGTTTTTGGGATTGGAGGGGGGGGGGGGTTAGGGTTTTTATGGTATTTTGGGTATTTAGGAATTTTTGAGTTTTAATGATTTTAGTCTGTTTTTAGATATTTTTAATGTTTTTAGGTATTTATAAGGTTTTTTAATTTTTTGTCGGTTTTAGAGGGTTTATGTGTTTTCAAGGTTTTAATGGTTTTAGGGGTTTTAGGGTTGTTAGGGTTATTAGGGTGTTATGGGATTTTATCATTTCTATGTTTTTTAGTGTATTTAAAAGTTTTTGTGTTTTTATGTTTTTATTAGTAATTTTCTGTGTTGTTAGAGTTTTTGATGTTTTCCGGAATTTTTAGGTTTTTTTAGAATTTTATGGTTTTTAGGGTTTCTAGGAATTTTTAGAGTGTGTTTTGTTTTATTGGTTTTTCAGGGATTTTTGAGTTTTTAGGATTTTTAAGGGGTTTTAGAGATTTTTAATGGTTTTAGCGGTTTAAAGGGTTTTTATAGTTATTAGTGTTTTTTAGGATTTAGGGTTTGTAAATATTTTATTGGTTTATGGTTTTTGTGGGTTTTTAGGGGTTTAAGTGTGCATTAGGTATATAATGTTTTGTTGTAGGTTTTCAAGGTTTTTAGGTCATTTTATGCTTTTATGGATTCTTAGATATTTTTAGGATTTTTCATGTTTTTAGGGAATTTTAGGTTTTTAAGGTTTTTTTATCGTTTTTATGGTTTTTAGGTTTTTAGCTTTTTTTGGTTTGTAGGGGTTTTATGTGTTTTAGGATTTGATAATTTTGTTAGGGGTTTTTAGGGTTTTTAGGTTTTTTATGCTTTGGGGTATTTTTAGGGATCTTTTATATATTTTTGATTTTTAGGGTTTCTAAAGGTTTTTAGGGTTCTTAAGGTTTTTTTGATTTTTTTGGTTTTTATTGTTTTTTGAGTTAATAGGGGTTTTATGGTTTTTAGATTTATTTACTATTTTTGAGGGTTTTAAATGGTTCTTAAATTTTTATGTTGGTTTTTACATTTTTTTGGATTATGTATGCTTTTAAGGTTTTTATGGGTTTTTATAGTTTTTAAATGTTTTAGGGTTGTTTAGGGGATTTTAGGGTTTTAAGGTTTTTTAGGTTTTGTAGGGGTTTTAACTATTTTTAGGTTTTTCAATGTTTTCAATGGTGTTTTCAGTGTTTTTAGATTTTTTTAGGTTTTTAGGGATTTTTAAGGAATTTTACAATTTTTATGGTGTTTTAGGGTTTTAGGGACTTGGAGTATTTTTTAGGGGTTTTTCGGGTTCTAGGGGTTTTAATATTTGAGGGTTGTTTATGGTTTTTGTAGTGATTTTAAGGATTTTTAGTGTTTTTTTTATCATTTTCAGTTGTTTAAATGTTTTTATACATTTATTTGTTTTTACGAGTTTTTTTTGTTTCCAAGTATTTTAATGTTTTTTTTGGAATTTTATGGTTTTTAGGGGTTCTAGGGTTTTATGGTCTTTTATGGTTTTATCATTTTTAGGTTTTTTGGGGTTTAACGTTTTTTATTATTTTAATTTTTTCTTAGAGTTTTCATAGATTTAGCTTTTTCTTATGATTTTAGGGTTGTTAAGTGATTTTTTAGGATTTTTAGGGTTTTATTGTATTAGAGGGTTT